>JAUIMM010000094.1:8717500-11117500 GCA_031769625.1 Taudactylus pleione
ACCAAACATTCCACCTCTTTGGTCTGGCAATATTTCTATCCAAATCCGGACAACAACTGTCTTGCCATATGTACCATATGTAAAGGTGAAATAAGTAGGGGTAGGGACGTCAACCACCTAGGAACATCCTCCCTTATACGGCACCTGCAGCGCGTTCATAAAAAGTTACTGTCAAGTTCAGAAACTTTGGCTCAGACCGTAAGCAGTCCAGGGACACCTAAATCCCGTTGTCCTGTTGTATCCAAGCGCCTGCAAACCACACCGTCAACTCCCTCCTCGTCAATTTCCTCCTTAGTCAGGATCGGAAGTAGTCCTGCAGGCCATATCACTGGCATGACTGACTCTCCTATCCGGGATTCCTCCGGAGGATCCTGCATTGCTACGCCTACTGCTGCCGCTGCTGCTGTTGCTGCTGCTGCTGGGAGTCGTTCATCATCCCAGAGAGGAAGTAGGAACACCACTACTTTTACTAAACAATTGACCCTCCAACAGTCCTTAGCGAGGAGGATGAAGTACGACAGCAGTCATCCTGAAGCAAAACGTATAACTGAGGCCTTGACTGCTATGTTGGTGTTAGACGTGCGTCCGGTATCCGCCATTAGTGCAGTGGGATTTAGACAATTGATGGAGGTAGTGTGTCCCCGGTTCCAAATCCCGTCTAGATTCCACTTCACTAGGCAGGCGATACCGAGACTGTACAGAAACGTCAGAAAAAGTGTCCTCAGTGTCCTGAAAAATGCCGTTGTACACAATGTCCACTTAACCACGGACATGTGGACAAGTGGAACAGGGCAGACTAAGGACTATATGACTGTGACAGCCCACTGGGTAGATGTATCACCTTACGCAGCAACAGCAGCAGCGTCACCAGTAGCAGCATCTCAGAAACGCCAGCTCGTTACAAGGCAGGCTACGCTGTGTATCACCGGTTTCAGTAAGAGGCACACCGCCGACAACCTCTTAGAGAAACTGAGGGAAATCATCGCCCAGTGGCTTACCCCACTTAGACTCTCCTGGGGATTTGTGATATCTGACAACGCCACCAATATTGTGCGGGCATTACATCTGGGCAAATTCCAGCACGTCCCATGTTTTGCTCACACAATAAACTTGGTGGTGCAGAATTTTCTGAAAAGCGACAGGGGCGTGCAGGAGACGCTTTGGGTGGCCCGAAAAATTTCTGGCCACTTTCGCCATTCAGCGACTGCGTGCCGAAGACTGGAGCGCCAGCAAACACTCTTGAACCTGCCCCGCCATCACCTGAAGCAAGAGGTTGTGACGCGGTGGAACTCAACCCTCTATATGCTTCAGAGGATGGAGGAGCAGCAAAAGGCCATACAAGCCTATACATCCACCTATGACATAGGCAAAGGAGGGGGTATGCACCTGACTCAAGCGCAGTGGAGAATGATTTCCGTGTTGTGCAAGGTTCTTCAGCCCTTCGAACTTGCCACACGTGAAGTCAGTTCAGACACTGCCAGCTTGAGTCAGGTCATTCCCCTCATCAGGCTTTTGCAGAAGCAGCTGGAGAAAGTGAAGGAGGAGCTAAGACGGAGCGATTCCGCTCGGCATGTGGGACTTGTGGATGAAGCCCTTCATTCGCTTTGCCAGGATTCCAGGGTGGTCAATCTGTTGAAATCAGACCACTACATTTTGGCCACCGTGCTCGATCCTAGGTTTAAAGCCTATGTGGTGTCTCTCTTTCCGGCCGACACAAGCCTGCAGAGGTGCAAAGACCTGCTGGTGAACACACTGTCAGCTGAAGCGGAACGTGACACGTCAACGGCTCCTTCTTCATTTTCTCCCGCAACTGGGGCTGCCAGGAAAAAACTTAGGTATCCTAAGCAACCCGCTGGTGGTGATGCAGGGCAGGCAGGACCAAGTTTGGACATCTGGTCCGGACTGAAGGACCTGGCAACAATTTCTGACATGTCTACTGTCACTGCATATGATACTGTCACCATTGACAGAATGGTGGAGGATTACATCGGTGACAGCATCCAAGTAGGCATGTCAGACAGTCCATACCTGTACTGGCAGGAAAAAGAGGCAATTTGGAGGCCCCTGTACAAACTGGCTCTATTTTACCTGAGTTGCCCCCCCTCCAGTGTGTACTCCGAAAGAGTGTTTAGTGCAGCCGGGAACCTTGTCAGCGAAAGGCGTAGGAGGTTGCTTCCACAGAATGTGGAGAAGATGATGTTCATCAAAATGAATTATCAGCTCTTCCAGGGAGACCAGCCTCCAGAAGGTACAGAGGGACCTGTGGTGGTGGATTCAAGTGGGGACGAGTTAATACTTTGTGAGGATGAGGATGTACACACTGAAGAGGGTGAGGAATCGGTGGATGAGGAGGATGAGGATGACATCTTGCCTCCGTAGAGCCAGTTTGTGCAGGGACACATTAATTGCCAGCTTGTTTTGTGGGGGCCCAAACGAACCAATCATTTCAGCCACAGTTGTGTGGCAGACCCTGGCGCTGAAATGATTGATTTGTTAAAGTGTGCATGTCCTGTTTATACAACATAAGGGTGGGTGGGAGGGCCCAAGGACAATTCCATCTTGCACCTCTTTTTTTCTTTGCATTATGTACAGTTTGGGGCCTAGTTTTTCTAACTGCCATCCTGCCTGCCACTGCAGTGTCACTCCTAGATGGGTCACGTGTTTGTGCCGCCCACTCGTGTCGCTTAGCATAGTCATCCAGCTACCTCGGTGCAACCTTTTGGACATAAAAACACTATTGTGAGGTGTGAGGTGTTCAGAATAGACTGGAAATGAGTGGAAATTAAGGTTATTGAGGTTAATAATAGCATAGGAGCAGAAAAACCTACAAATTCTGTGATTTTAGCTGTTTTTATGCTTTTTTTAAAAAAAATACAGATCCAAAACACAAAACCCAGAACCCAAAACACGGAAGGGTGGTTTTGGCAAAACCAATCCAGATCCAAAACACGAAGAAAGATCCAGATCCAAAACCAAAACACAAAACACGAAAAGTGGCCGGTGCACACCCCTAATATATATATATGCATATACGTAAATATGTATATAAATACACACACAGATGCAGTACTGTCCAGTGGGTATCCACCCCTCTCCCAGCTAAAGTTACAGTAGTTAAGCATTACGTATGCCTCTCACTCACCTGCCTGCCATAAATGTGCACTGCAGCACAGCTAATGCCGCCTGGTCCGATGCTGGCCGGCTAGAAGGGAGGCGGAGGCGTAGCCGCGAGTTGTCACGGCTCTGCTGCGAAGGTCCACGGGAGGGGGGCCACGTCTGGGCATGCCCTCCCACGGCCATCTTAGTTCTGTAGTCAGAATGAGCTTCTGGTCAGAAGCTCATTCTGACAATGCTGGGCAGGCGATCACGCACACGGTCATGTGAACGGCCAAGTGCTGCACTACCCAATCGGAGCTGAGCTCCAATCACGGCAGCAGGGGGGGCAGCAGCATCAGAGAGCCTTGGAATGCTCCTAGGCATTTCAGTCACCCCTAGGCATTTGCTTACAATGCCTATGCCTGGGCCGGCTCTGGGGGGAACTGCATGGGGGGGACTACTGCTGTGGGCACTATATAAGGGGCTTACTACTAGGGGCATTGCACTGGCAGGACCACTATTGAGGGCACTAAATAGGGAGGACCACTACAGGGGGCACTGTATAAGGGGCACTGGATAGGGGGACCACTATTGGGGGCACTGCATGGGGGGGACTACTGCTGAGGGCACTATATAAAAGAGCACGGCATATAGGGTACCATTACTGGGGGCACTGCATAGGGGGGACTACTACTGGGGGCACTATATAAATTGCACTGCATAAGGGGGTACCACTACTGGGGGCACTGCATTGGGGGGACTGCTGCTGGGGGCACTACATAAGGGGCACTGCCTAAGGGGGACCACTACATGGGGAAGTTCAAAAGGGGGGCCACTACCGGGGGCACTGAATAAGGGGAACTAATCAGGGGCTGCATAATGGGGACCACTACTGGGGGCATTGCATACTGGGGGTACTGTATAAGGGGATCTACTATGGGCCTGCATAAGAGGGACTATAACTGGGAACATTGCATACTGGGGGTACTGTATTAGGGGCACCACTGAGGTCAAGTTGACATGCCCCATTTTTAAGTGACCACGCCCATTTTTCAGCACGCGCACCTAGGGGGTGGGGGGGGCTCCAATTTTTTATTTGCCCTGGGCTCCAAATACCCTAGTTACGCCACTGAGTGAGTGCCGGCCTTTTCTTATTTATTTATATATATATATATAAAACATAGGCCCAATATCCAAAACAGCCAGAGCCTTAACCACTTAAGAAATTGTTGGTTTATCTAAATAAGTGAATTAGGTGAAGACCATCTATTGTAACTTATCCAAAATGATTTCCTAAATAAAAAAAATAAAAAAATGTAATAGTTGTAAAAATCGTGTTTTCAAACATCGGAGCATTCATTCACCACCATCGGAACATCAGAAACATTGCATCCATCGCGACTTACCTTTTCACAACAGCTTCAGGCACCAGGTACACTGTAGGGGGTGAGGGGTTCATTTACTTTTTCCCGGCTGCTGCTAATCTGCAGCCGTTGGGTGGGGGGTCCTGCTGGGATGACCGATCAGCAGTGATTGGCAGCATGGCTGACACTGGGGGAGGGTGCAGGCAAGCAGAGGGACAGGAAGGTACCTCTGAGAGCAGCAGCTGTGGTAAGATTCTCTTCCTGCAGCGCCTACACTGTTTATCTGACTGGTTGTATTATTGTGACAAGAGATAACACACAGCCTGGTGTGGGCGGAAAAATGCGACCATGACAGGCAAGTGGTTAAAGACCGGAGAAGATTTCTTCCAAAATAATGTTAACTTGGTCTGGGCCCCATGTTCATATACAGAAAGACAGGAATCGCATTTCTGTTCTCCTCTACAGAAAGCCTGAGAATCTCTATCGTCCCTATAGCTTCTGATCATTAGAAATAGCCATAAAAGTGGGGACAGCATTATAGGACAGGAGGAACCAGCTCCTGCCATTTTCCTTACCCTACCCTTCACTCCCCCCTTTTAATGACACCATTGAATCTTTCCTATTTTTCTATTTTTTCATTTTGCATTTTGTAACAGTGTAAATGAAAACTCAGGTGTGTACTGTTACAATGTAGTAATAAAAATGTAACCCCTGTCATGCTAGGGATTAAGGGCCTGATTCAGACCTATGCAGCGAGCTCGCAAGCGGGTCGATGGCGGCCCAGTGCACATGCACACGACGGAACCGGCTCCGTCGTGCGCATGCGCGAGACCCGGAGAGCGACGGGCAAACCATCGGTCCAGGTCTCGTACCAAACACCTCCTTGAAGAAGGCACCTCTGCCGAAACGCGTTGGAGAACCTCACATCAAACCTGACACCGATCCAGGCTGACCTCCACTAAAGATCCCCATCCCCACCAGGGACCACCAGTGCAGAAAGCTCTCTGCCCACCCGCCTGCTGGTCCGCACCGCTCACACCTCCAGTGACCGGCTCCACCCCGGACCAGCCCCTCTCCCCCCCTGCTCCCAGGTGTGCTCAGCAACTCACTCCTGGCCACGGGTGTCTCCACCGTCGATCCCCATTTCCACGAGGGACCGTCAGTGATAAGAGCATCCCGCACATCCGGCCGCAAGTCCGCCCAGCCAACATCGCCAGTGACCAGCTCCATCCCGGTCACACTTTCCACATCCCCCCTCCTCCCTGGCTTTTTTTTTTTTTTAATCAGTATCCCGGGCAGACCACCCCCCAGGGGTGGTCCCAGCACACACGACATAACCATGCCCCTTTTGAGGAGAGGCCATGCCCCTTTGTGGTAGCGTGCACCTGCAACGCGTGCACAGGGGGACTACCAGGGCTGCTCAGCAGCCCCAGTCTGTACCTGATAGGGCCTCTCATGTCTTAAGTGTCCCAGGCCCCTTAAAGGCTTAATTCGGCTCTATTCACAGTGATAGGCGGTTGGCCACAGGGCTGATCTCCTCCTCCCGCTCTGTTGGCAGGGGAACGAGACATAACGTCATGTTCTCCTCCCCGGTGCAAAGAGGATTTGCAAGAGAATAGAGGAGCCACCAGCAGTATACAGCCCCTGAGTCCAGGGTAAAACAACAGCAAGATGGAAAGGTTGTCAGTTATACTTTGAACATGTCCATTTGCTTCCATTATTATTTTAACACCTAAAATAATATATGGAAACTGGCATTCTTTTAACTGACTTAGGGGCCTATATTCATGATGTTAAATATCAGGGTCCTGTTGGAGCAGTGACGGGACTGTGCATGTGCAACCTACAGGCCACGCATACGCACAAGAGCCCCGACGCCCGACGGAAGGAGCCGGACAGGGCGGAGGGATCCAAAAAGAGGCGTGGTATATTTTACTATAGTGGTCCTAAATCCTGTGTAAGCTGTTCGCACGCAGTCTGTCGATGTTTGCATTCTGCGCATGCGCATGCATCTCAGTGAAAGTGCGCAAACCGGCCGATGGGATCAGGAATCGACCGCAGTGAGCACAAAGAGCCCGCATACAGTGATTGACAGGACCTGACCGTTTGAGGGTGGTGACGGGGGGAGGTCAGAGAAACACAGCCATGCCTGGGTGTTTAAAAGCCATTTCAGGGGAGTGCATAATAAAGCCCCAGCGATGGCATACGCATCCTAACGTCTAGTTACACTCACAACATTAGCAATGTCTGCGGTAGGGTCAGGTCAGCCACAACTTCTGCGTGTGGGTCCTATGGTTCTCGATGTTACCGATGTTTTCACTGTCTTGCAATAATGTAAGTAACGGGAGGTAGGCAGCATTATGTAGTGTTTGGTGTCTACTTATTGTGCTGCGGTTACATTGTGTATGGGGTCATTAGCATATTTTCGCATCGACAGGCTGCATGCGAACAGTTCTGAATCAGGCCCTAAGTGCTCTGCTCTATATGAATATTCACATGGGCTAACATTGTTTTATATATGTATATTTTATTTTTAATAAATATTGTAGTATTTTGTCAGCTGATATTTTGGAAGTGATATATCAATTAATATTAAAAGGAAAAATAAATCGAATTTTACTGTTTGCCAGCGCTTCCTCTTTTTTCTTTTTTTGTCAGGTAAGTACTGGGCTTTGGGCACTGCATAAGGGGCACTACTTTAGGGGGCACTGCATATGGGGCAAAACTACAGGGGGCACTGCATAAGGGGTAAAACTATAGGGGGCACTGCACAAGGGGCACAAATACAGGGGCACTGCACAAGGAGCACAAATACAGGGGGCACTGCATAAGGGGCAACACTACAGAGGGTACTGCATAAGGGGCACTGCTACAGGGGGCACTGCTTAAGGGGCACTACTTTAGGGGGCACTGCATAAGGGGCACAAGTACAGGGGGCACTGCATAAGGGGCACAAATATAGGTGGCACAGCATAATGGGAACTACTGCCTGAGAGCAAGTGGGGGTGCATCCTGAGAGCTGGGGGGATGATGTCTGCTTTCATACTTATGGGGGCAGAGTGGGCTGTTGAGATAACTCCGGGGGGGTGGCTGGAGTGACACATGAGGGGCCGCTGCAGTGGCATGGGGGGGCTGCAATGACACATGAATGTGGGCTGGAATGGCAAGGGAGGTGGCTGGAGTGACATTATGATATTATGGTATTATGTGAACGTGGCTTTTTCAATGTTTTTTATATTGCTCTGGTTTTACCTTTCACTTCAACAGTTACCTCCACAGCGTGAACTACTGTGATGTCAGAATACCGTTACGTCCTGAGGAACCCTCCAAGACTTGACACTGCAGCAAGGTAAGAGCTGTGGTTGTTTTTTTTATTGTATTTTATGTGCAAGTGGCTTTTTTTCAATGTATTTTATTTGGATCTGACTATTTTCAATGTATCTTATGTGGAAGTGGCTTTTTCAATGTATTTTATGTGGAAGTGGCTTTTCAATGTATTTTAAGTGGAAGTGGCTTTTTCAATGTATTTTATGCTGAAGTGACTTTTTCTGTGTATTTTATGTGGATCTGGCTTGTTTCAGTGTATTTTATGTGGATCTGACTTGTTTCAGTGTATTTTTTGTGGATCTGACTTGTTTCACTGTATTTTATTATGTGGATCTGGCTTGTTTCAGTGTATTTTAAGAGAACGTGGCTTTTTCAATGTTTTCTATTTTGCTATGGCTTTTTCTTTCACTTCAACAGTGACCTCCACGGCAAATGTGAGTGCGCGCTAACAGCGTGAACTACCGTGAAGTCAGAATACAGTGACGTCCTGAGGAATCCTCCAAGACTTGACACTGCAGCAAGGTAAGAGCTGTGGTTGTTTTTTTATTGTAATTTATGTGCAAATGGCTTTTTTTCAATGTATTTTATTGGATGTAACTATTTTCAATGTCTTTTATGTGGAAGTGGCTTTTTCAATGTATTTTACTGTACGTGGCAGTAGCTTGTTGCAGTGTATTTTATGCTGAAGTGGCTTTTTTCAGTGTATTTTATGTGGATCTGGCTTGCTTCAGTGTATTTTGAGAACGTGACTATTTCAATGTTTTCTATATTGCTTTGGCTTTTTCTTTAATTTATTTTCAATGTGCTGAGCTAGCCCCGAGCGTGACTAAATACAGGGGTATGACACAAGGTCATGCCCCTGCAATTGTCATACTAAAGGGGTATGTGCAGAAAAATGGGGCGTGGCCGTGTGACAGCTTTGGCGCGTGCATGTTATCGGCTCTTTAGCTTTACTACAGATATTTGTTGGCTCTTGCCTCTGACTGGTTGGCCACCACTGGTATAGAGGGTCAGGTTATAGGGTGAGATGATAAGATTAGTGGAGAGACTTTATCTTCAGTTGCTGGTGAGGGACGACCGCCCCTGTTGCCCCCCCTTAATCCGGCCCTTCTCTTGCTCCATCAATAGACCTTTGACCCGTTTAAAATTTATACCTCAATAACCCTCTACTGAAGAGAATTATTTATATTCTTTATAACCTCTTACTCCATACCCCACAGCCCATCACACCATTTAGGGTGTCCTCTAGATAGTGGTTCTCTTACTCGGGCCTCAGGACCCCACACAGTTCACATTTTCCAGGTCACCTAGCAGGTGCACAGGTGTATTCATTACTCACTAACACATTTTAAAAGATCCACAGGTGGAGCTAATTATTTCACTTGTAATTCTGTGAGGAGACCTGGAAAACATGCACTGTTTGGGGTCCTGAGGACCGAGTTTGAGAACCTGTGCTTTAGATGAAGACATTTAGTTCTCGGTTAAAGAAAGGTTCTCTAGGTCTTCTGTCTTTTCCTTGGTTAAGGACAACATATACAGTACAAGATATACTATAGGTAGTACTGTATCTGGTACCTGCTCTGTTACATAAAATGTATGGCTCTACCTTGAACCAGTGTTGGAGAGGTTGTAGAGATGTGGGATCTTTTCTGCATATTTGGTGGTCTTGACCAAAAAAAGTCCAACTCTGCAATGGGGTTGCATAGTTTAGTTTTTTAACCTTAGTTTTTTCTCCTTGGCTACCCACTTGAAGATTTGTTAAATATGCTGACAAGCTCTGTACACAAATTTAAATGTGGCTTGGTGGTTGATTGCTGGACACTGAAAATGTCCAGATTATCCTTCCCTCCAACAGCTTCTTAATACAATTTGGTGCATTGAATCCATGGAGAAAATATTTGTTTATTTGCATAGAACCTCTCATAAATTCCTTCAGGTTTTGTGTGATTGTTTTGTCTATAATAGTTCTACACCCCGCAGAGTCCTTTCTTTGAGCTTTTTTAGATCTCCTGCTTTAATAATCTTGGCGGTTGTGTCAGTACCAGTAGTCATGGACATGACTGGCCTGCTTCCAAACACTCAGGCTAGAGATGACATAACACTTTTATTTGATGTTATTATTATTTTTATTATTATTGTTTATTTATTTGGCACCACAAGTGCTCCGCAGCGCCTTACAAAGTACATAAACAAATAATTGGACAACGGACTTACAGTAAAAAATAGGACAAGGACATGGATAATATACATTGATACATAAGTGACCATAACACCTAGATATGCAGCAGAGCGTAAGCAACCAAGTGTTAGGTGCCCTGGTGGGGGGTAAGAAGTAGGTGAAAGTAAAGTAAGGAGAAGCACAAGAGGGTAGAGGCCCTGCTCATAAGAGCTTACATTCTAAAAGGGAGGGGCAGACAAACAGGTGTGACACAGATGGGGTAAAAGGAGGAAGGAGCATGTTGCAGCAAGTTAGGATGGGAGCTGGAAGGCTTTGATGAAGTAGTGGGTCTTGAGAGCCCGTTTGAAGGATTGTAAAGAGGAGGAGAGTCTGATAGGAAGAGGGAGAGAGTTCCAAAGGTCGGGACCAGTACGGGCAAAATCTTGGAGGCAGGAGTGGGAGGAAGTAATCAGTTGGCATGAGAGGCGGCGAGCATTGGTTGAGCAAAGGGGGCGGCCAGGAGAGTGGAGGGAGATGAGGTCAGAGATGTAAATGGGAGAGCAATGGGTGAGGGCTTTGTAAGCAAGTGTGAGAACCTTGAATTGGGTTCTAAAAGGGAAGGGGAGCCAGTGGAGGGCTTGTAGGAGAGGGGAGGCAGATGTAGAGCGTTTGGAGAGGAAGATGAGCCGAGCAGCAGCATTGAGGACAGACTGGAGAGGAGAGAGATGAGAATTGGGGAGGCCAGATAGGAGAAGGTTACAGTAGTCCAATCTGGATATGACCAGTGAGTGGCATCCTGGGTGAGAAAGGGTCTAATCTTGGAAATATTTTTGAGATGGAAGCGACAGGACTGTGAGAGGCCACTATCCTCCAGCACTGATGACTCATGCAGGGAGTCACCTAAAAGCCAACCACTGTAAAAGCCTGCTCAGTGCATTTCTCCAGCCCCTGAGTATCATTTGTGTCTACATCGATGCCCCTGCTCCAGAACTATACTTTCCAGTATAGTTTGCTTCTAGTGCTGTTTCAACTCCGGGGTTCGGTCTCCTAGACAGCAGTGAGGGTCTATGACTCCACTCCAGTGGATTTGGTTGTGACAATTTCATTAGCATTCATTAGCATTTATGTTCTATGTGTATGTGTATGTGTATACTCTGATACACTCGCTGGCTGGTCTTGAGCTCCAAGGTTATTGCATCTACTCCATTGCACGCTATACGCTGTTCCCACATTCACACTTGTGCCTCTCATTAAATGCTACACCTGTTCCCACAGTGCAAACACCATCAAGGACCTTATTGCTCACTACATGTTGTACAAACAGTGCAAACCTCCTCGGAGCTATACCCCATTCAGGGTGTTCCCCCATAGAAGCAAAACCCCAAGGCTTCAATGCAAAGGCATCACTGGGTCTGGTGACACCTGGTGTGCACTCCGTATCTGCTGTCCGCGCCCAAAAAGGGGGCATGACCTAACATAAAGGGGATGTGGCCTCATGGAAAATCCCTCCTGGGGCATGCCCAGCATTCCTGGTGAAGCTGGGCTACTCCTGGAGGTTAGTGCCTGCACTGTCTGCTCCTCTGTGACAAGAGCCAGGTGCTGCAGGAGAATATCACACTGCGTGGTTCAGTGCCTGACTGTAATAGGATGATGGGAATTGGGGGTGGGGGAGATAAAAGATCTCGATAGGATGGAGTTGGAGAAGAGGGTCTTACAAACTCACTTCCATGTACCATTGGCCCTGAGGGATTGCCCAGGGGATGTATGTTCAGAGGGATTAACTCTAATTAACTCTCAGAGGATCCCTTTGAAATTTAAAGACATTGCCTGTCTCTCCTTCCTAGGGAGGCTTTACGTTAGAGGGAACCTGAAGTTTAGAAGTCCCAATGATCATGGTTGTCCATGGGAGGAATATCTAGGAGAGGAGGAGACCATGGATCACTTCTTTCTTCAGTTTCCTTTTAATGTGGAGGCTTACAAAGCAGTGCCCAGAGCCTTAGGTATCCCTTGTCTTTCGGGGCTGAGTTACCCGGAATGGGCTTATGGAGCATTCAAATGGTATGGGGATTTTGAGTTGAGCACTATTTTTATAATTAGCTTAGCAGTTAGGTATCGTGTATGGAAAGCACGGTGCCAGGTGTCATTGAGAGGTGGTGGGTCTAATTCTGCATGAGGTGAGATTGATAAGGGAATTGGAGAGGGGGAGGTTAGACACCATCAGCTGGTCCCAATTATGGCGCCAGCTGAAACCCCCTTAGTAGGTGGTGAATGATTTCCTCCTTTTCAGTCTTTAAAGGTGCATACACACACGATTTTGTTACCAATGATTTTATGAATGATTTTCTGTCAAATTATCTGTCAGATTTTTTAAAGTGTAATGAACGATTTTTTGTACAACAAACGATTTTTGTAACTACCCTTAATGAAAATCGTTCAGTTGGTCAGTCAGAATGAACTACAAACTACAAACGGGAACGCGCATGAACGATAACGACATCGTTATAGTTAAATCGTTCAAAAAATGATTACGTGTGTATGCACCTTAAAGGCTAACTGTTTTTTTCACATTTTTCTTGAAGAAAATTGGATGGTTTTTGGTTTAGAATGGCTTTGCATACCTTTTTAGGGCTATAAGTATCCTCTAGTCCAGTGATTCTCAACCTCAAGGCACACTAACAATCCTAGTTTTAGTGATATCCATGAATGTGTACAGATGGTTAAATCAAAATAACTGAGGTACTAATTAAGTCACTTGTGCTCAAGTATGGCTATCCTTACAACCTGGACTGTTAGTGTGCCTTGAGGAACGTGGTTGGGAACCCCTGCTCTAGGCATTTCTCTTTATTGTGGGTTTCTTTTGTCTTGGTATAAAAGGAGGGTGTATGAGTATGAATGAGTGAGATAATGGGAGTGAACGGGAATGCATGGTGGTGGAGGGAGTGAGAATGAGTGAGTGTATGGAAACATGGAAGGTGTGTGGAAATAAAAAGGAAAGAGAGACAGGGACGGGGGTAAAAGTAAAGGGCAAGATATAGATTATGTTAAGGGTTAAGTTTTATGTTGAATTTGAAGTTGGGTAATGCTGCCCATCTACTTGTATATGCGGGGATGACGGCAGGATTACGACATCATAATCGTTTCCTGTCGTCCTCCTAGGGGTGAAGTGCATACACTGAACGTTCAGACGTTCAGTGTATGCAGATCAATCATCCCCGAACATGGCAACCTGACGGCGGTTGTTAGGTTGACTGTCATCTTCGGGCGATGATAGATTTTAAAAATGACCAGCGGGTGCGCACATCGCTGGTCATTTTTAACATTTTACTGCCCGATTTGCGGGCGATTAGCAAGCGATTGAGCGATAACGACGGTCGTGATCGCTCAATTGTAAGGTTTAATCGCCTAGTGGATGGACAGCATAAAAGTAAAATAAACTCACAAAGGAAATTGTTTACTTTCTATTTCTGTTATGATTACGTTTCTGAGAAATTGGAATGTAAATATTTTTTCTATTTTATGTAAGATTTTTTTTTGTGAATTTTTATGTAAAATGGCTGCAAGTTTTAATTAAAAAAAACATGGCCTAGCCAGACTGTAGCATTCTCCTGTTCCTGCATTTACATCTTTAGCAAGTACACTTCAAGTTGCTGCCTAGTCAAACTGCAGCATTTCTCTTGTTCCTGCGTTTACTTCTCCAGTTGCTGCCTCGTCAGACTGCAGCTGTCCTCCTGTTTTGCATTTACTGCTTCAACAAGTACATGTCCAGTTGCTGCGTAGTCAGACTGCAGCATTCTCCTGTTCTGTTCCTACGTGTACTTCTTCAACAATCACATCTCCAGTTGAGGCCTAGACAGAAGGCACGATTATATAATACAGGTATTTTGAAGGTTGCGCACTGGAATGGGTATATCTGTATTGGGTGTGCAGCTCGAATGAGAATTGTCCAATTCTCTAGAGATACAGTCTTAGTAAAATTAACAGCGCTCACCCCTTACAATGTTATGGTATTGTATGGTGGTATTAGATAGGAAATATTTGTGAAAACAGTAATAGATCAAGTACGTCAGAATTTTACTGGAAATAATAGATTACCATGAAGGATAATCTCACACTATAGGTCATAATACATATTGAAAAAACAAGTGACGAAAAAAAAAAAAACATGTACAGAATGCGATACAACAATACAGTATATAAAATGGAGAAAAATGATTAGACACAGGGACAAATTAACTGGGTTGTCTATGTGTGGTGACAAACCCTAAACGTCTTGTGTCTATATGTAGCCTGGTACAGGGGATGCACTTAAGTCCAGTCAGTGCATGTAGACTGGTATGGATAAGTTCAATTGTCCTCTGCGGTGAGGTCTGGTAACGGCGTCCCGTTGCTGACCCTCAATAGTTCGCAATGGCAGGGTGTGTAGCTGGGAATACGGTGCCCGGGTTGCCTTCAGGGCAGGAGTGTGCAACTGCGCGACAGTGTGGCAGAAGTCCGTGGCTGATCGGCATGTGGGACCAGCACCGTGCTTGTTGTGGCACGTACCGGGTCCCGACTGTGGGGCAGTCTTCCTCTGCCTTGGGAGGGGATGAAGCCGGTTTTGATCTCTCGATCTCTGCCGGACACCCCCTCTCCAACACGGGACTTACCTGACTCTTGCCGCGCTGCTGCTTGTCTCCCTCTTCAGCCCTCTATGGATGTCTGTTCGGCTCATGGACGGCATCTCCGCTTCACTTCCGGGTCACGTGACCACTGCTAGGGGGGATGTTCTCCTTGATACCGGACTGAAATGGCAGCGTATGCTTCTAGCTGGTGGTCAGATTTGGGTGTGCTGTCTGTTCCAACGCGTTTCGGCCGCCGTCGGCCTTCTTCTAGGAATGCTGTATTCTAGAATGTAGCAAAGAGGGATATAAATCTCGGTGCACCTCTTTGCTACACTGTTTTTTTTTTCTTCACTTGTTTTTTCAATATGTATTATGACCTATAGTATGAGATTATCCTTTATGGTAATTTATTATTTCCAGTAAAATTCTGACGTACTTGATCTATTACTGTTTTCACAATTATTTCCTATCTAATACCACAATGCAATACCAAAACATTGTAAGGGGTGAGCGATGTTAATGTTACTAATACTAGACAGAATGCAGCATTCCTCTAGTTCCTGCGTGTACTTCTCCAGTTGCTGCATAATCAGACTGTAGCTATCCTCCTGTTTCTGCAATTACTGCTTTAGTAATAACTTCTCCACTTGCTGCCTAGTCAGACTGCAGCATTCTCCTATTCCTGCATTTACTGCTTCAGTAAGTACATCTCCAGTTGCTGCCTAGTCAGGCTGCAGCATTCCTTCTGTTCCTGCATTTACATCTTCAGCTAGTACACTTCTAGTTGCTGCCTAATCAGACTACTGCATTCGTCTTGTCCCTGCGTGTACTTTTTCAGCAAGTACATCTCCAGTTGCTGCTTAGTCTGACTGCAGCATTCTCCTCTTCCTGCATTTACTGCTTTAGTAAGTAAATCTCCAGTCGCTGCCTAGTCAGACTGCAGCATTCTCCTGTTCTGTTCCTGCGTATACTGCTTCAACAATCACATCTACAGTTGAGGCCTAGTCAGACTGTAGCATTCTCCTGTTCCTGCCTTTACTTCTACAGGGACATTTCCAGTTGCTGCCTATTTGTAATGCAGCATTTCTCGTTCCTTTAACCACTTGCCTGGCGACCATACCAGACTGAGCTTTCCCTGACATGGTCGTATCTGATACGACCAGTCAGAAAAGCTCAGTGGGCGGCAGCTGGAAGATGATCTTCTAGCAGCCGCCTAGCTAGGAGGGACCTCCCGGTCCCTCCGCACTTTTCAATAATCCCCGTGAGTCTCCTCTCCCTACCCCAGCCCTGCTAGAGCCCGACGCCCGCAATTCCCACACCCTAACAGCGCGCTTTCGGCGCTGCCATAGTCTCCCTCCCTCTGCCCTGCTGCAAGGACTCCCCACACCCGGCGGCTGCAAAGATCAGATCAGCAGCCGAGAAAATAAAGAAGAGCGCTCGGCGCTGTCAGGCTCCCTCCCTCCCCCTGCCCTGCTATGAGCGGCATCCCCGGCAGGACTCCCCACACCCGGCGCTGTCAGGCTCCCTCCCTCCCCCAGCCCTGCTACGAGCGACATCCCCGGCAGGACTCCCCACACCCGGTGGCTGCTTTGTCCTTTGCAGCCGCCGGAAAAACAAACAGAGCGCTCAGCGCTGACTGGCTCCATCCCCCTGCCCAGCTGCAAGCGGCAGCATAGCGGGACTCCCCACACCCGGTGCTGTCAGGCTCCCTCCCTCCCCCTGTCCTGCTACGAGCGGCATCCCCAGCAGGACTCCCCACACCCGGTGGCTGCAAAGGACAAAGCAGCCACCAGAAAAATAAACAGCGCTCAGCGCTGACGGGCTCCATCCCCCTGCCCAGCTGCAAGCGGCAGCATAGTGGGACTCCCCACACCCGGCGGCTGCAAAGATCAGGGCAGCCGCCGAGAAAATAAAGAAGAGCGCTCGGCGCTGTCAGGCTCCCTCCCCCTGCCCTGCTATGCGCGGCAACCCAGCGGGACTCCCCACACCCGGCGGCTGCAAAGGTCAGAGTAGCCGTCAGGAAAATAAATAACACAGCGCTCAGCGCTGTAAGACTCCCTCCACCCCCTGCCCTGCAGCGAGCTCCACCCCTAATACAATACCATACCATGCCTTAAAAATAGAAAAGAACAAAATTATATATATATATATATATATATATATATATATCTATATATATATTGTGTGTGTATATATATATATATATATATATATATATAGAGGTATATATCTATAGATATAGATATATATCTATATATATATATATCTACATATAGATATATATGTATATATCTATATATATATATATATATAGACACACATACACGTATATAGATGGCAGTCTCCCAACTGATGTTAAGGAAACATCGGCATCTGTGGTATCAATTGATGTTACCATCGATTGTTTCTATCGATGGCCATCACTACTATATACCATAAAAATTGCCATTTATATGGTACACGGCGTTTAAAAAAAATTTTTTTTTTTACAAAAGTGTTGGATAAGTTTTAAAAACGTGTTCTTGACCTAATTCACTCTTAAAAAAACCCGACAATTTTGGAGCGGTTTTTGGAAAAAAAATTTCAGTTAAGTGGTTAATTACTGATTCAGCAAGTATATTTCCAGTTGCTGCCTAATCAGATTGCAGAATTCCTTCTGTTGGTGCATTTATATATCCAGCAAGTACACTTTGAGTTGTTGCCTAGTCAAACTGCAGCATTCCTTTTGATCCTGCGTGTACTTCTCCATTTGCTGCCTAATCAGACTGATTTGCTGCTCTCTACACCAAGATACTGGAGTCTCTCCCTATATATAAAGACCTTTTGCTGCTGATCATCACTAGCCGGTTTGGATTTTTTTGTATACTCAAGTTCTTGGGCTGGCGCTGTTACCCACCATATGCGGCCAATGAATTTACACCATCAATAGCTCGCATACTGGTCCTGACACACGGGAGTTTATATCTTCACCGCCGGCCGGCGACTACGCTGTCAGTGCCCCTGCTGGCTCCAGCGGACAAGAGGTTATTCCTTGCTGTCAGTCGCCATCCCCACCAGCGGCTTCCTCCAACTGCTCTGACATAGGAGACGGAAGGTAATAGCGTATACTGCTAGATTACAATCACGCTGTCAATTCCTTCCATTGCTGGGTCAATTGAGACGGGAGTCCACATAAAGTTATCGTCCATCGTGGTCTCTGCCAGTAGCCCTTTCCAACAAGAGTAGACACCAGCCCAATTGTTGGTCAGCATTTCCGTAACATTTGTTCTCCAGACGGTGTATAACACTGATTAGAGAGGAATTCTACTCTGATACACTGTTGCTGGATGTCAGTTGTTAGTTCACCACACTGAGCCGACTCAGGTTTATTTTTTCTGATGCTAAGTGACTGTGCTGTTTCATTTTTACAGGTACATTACCGGCTTTGATATTATTATTGTTTTTGTACAAGACTATTCTTTGTGTTATACAATACATCACGAAGGATCAGCATTTTTTTACGTCATCACAGAATATCAGACTGAAATATCAGCTATATATATAGCTGATCACACCATATGTGATTTGGATATATCTCCTGGCCTACTAGCGAGGGGCCATTAGCACCGAGGTACACATACTTATAGGGAGAGTTTAAATCTATATCAGGTTTTCTATGCTATAACCTGGTTTCTACTCCTATATAGTACTGGCTCTCCAGTTTATCAATTGGTTTCAATTGGAATCGTTTTTTCACAGCTGCTATTAGGGACACAATATTGGAGCCTGATCAACTCCTTTTGTTGTACCCTTTCTGTGAATTTATGTTTTATAGAATTGTTTTTTATTTTTCTATGGTTATTCTTATGTAATTTCATTAACCAGTGAAGTGTACTATTATATCTATTTATTTTTGCTCAATTATATTGCTATTTTGTGTTTTTTATAATTACATTTTGAATACTCACTTGATTTGTGATTTGTGTTCTCCTTGTGTCCCTATAACAATATAGGAGCGCAGTAAACTTTTTTCCTTTATCTCCTTTAGTGAGGTCGGCAATTACCTCCATATTTGCTGCTGCACCGATATTTGTTTTTTTGTGTCTCTGATTGGTTGGCGCTTAGGTTCATTTGTGTGTGACATTTCCAGATGCTGCCTATTTGTAATGCAGCATTTCTCATGTTCCGGCGTGTACTTCTTCAGCAAGTACTTGTCCAGTTGCTGCCTAATCAGACTGAAAGCATTCCTGCTTTTTCAGCATTTAAATCTCCAACAAGTACACTTCCAGTTGTTGCCTAGTCAAACCGCAGCATCATTATTGATGCTACGTGTACTTCTCCATTTTATGCCTAATCAGACTGCATCATTTCTCTTGTTCCTGCCTGTACTTCTTCATCAAGTACTTGCCAGTTGCTGCCTAGTCAGACTGCAGCATTCCTTCTGTTTCTGCTTTTAAATCACCAGCAAGTACACTTCCAGTAGTTGCCTAGTCAAACTTCAGCATTCTTATTAATGCTACATGTACTTCTCCATTTTCTGCCTAATCAGACTGCAGGATTTCTCTTGTTCCTGCCTGTACTTCTTCAGCAAGTACTTGTCCAGTTGCTGCCTAGTCAGACTGCAGCATTCCTCTGGTTCCGGCATGTACTTCTTCACAAGTACTTGTCCAGTTGCTGCCTAATCAGTCTGCAGCATTCCTTCTGTTTCTGCATTTAAATGTCCAGCAAGTACACTTCCAGTTGTTGCCTAGTCAAACTGCAGCATTCTTATTGATGCTACGTGTACTTCTCCATTTTCTACCTAATCAGACTGCAGCATTTCTCTTATTCCTGCATGTACTTCTTCAGCAAGTACTTGTCCAGTTGCTGCCTAGTCAGACTGCAGCATTCTCCTTTTCCTGCCTTTACTTCTTTAGCAAGTACATTTCCAGTTGCTGCCTATTTGCAATGCAGCATTACTCATATTCCTGCATTTACCGATACAGCAAGTATATTTCCAGTTGCTGCCTAATCAGACTGCACCATTCCATCTATTACTGCATTTACATCTCCAGCAAGTATACTTCCAGTTGTTGCCAAGTCAAACTGCAGCACTCCTCTTGATCCTGCATGTACTTCTATAGCAAATTTTATCCAGTTGCTGCCTAGTCAGATTGCAGCAGTCCTCTTGTTCCTGCGTGTTCTCTTTCAGCAAGTACATCTCCAGTTGCTGCCTACTCAGACTGCAGCATTTCTCTTGTTCTTGTGTGTACTTCTTCATCAAGTACTTGTCCAGTTGCTGCCTAGTCAGACTGCAGCTATCCTGTTCCTGCATTTACTGCTTTAGTAATTACTTTTCCAGCTGCTGCCTAGTCAGTCTGCAGCATTCTCCTGTCCCTTCCTGTTCTTCTTCAACAAGTATATTTCCAGTTGCTGCCTATTTGCATTTCAGTATTACTCATGTTCCTGCATTTACTGATACATCAAGTATATAACCAGTTGCTGCCTAATCAGACTGCAGCATTTAGTCTGTTCCTGCATTTAAGTCTCCAGCAAGTACACATCCAGTTGTTGCCTAGTCAAACTGCAGAATTCAAATTGATTCTGTGTGTATTTCTCCATTTGCTGCCTAATCAGACTGCAGCATTCCTCTTGCTCCTGCATGTACTTCTTCAGCAAGTACTTGTCCAGTTGCTGCCTAGTCAGACTGCAGCTATCCTGTTCCTGCATTTACTGCTTTAGTAATTACTTTTCCAGCTGCTGCCTAGTCAGACTGCAGCATTCTCCTGTCCCTTCCTTTTCTTCTTCAACAAGTATATTTCCAGTTGCTGCCTATTTGCATTTCAGTATTACTCATGTTCCTGCATTTACTGATATATCAAGTATATCTCCAGTTGCTGCCTAATCAGACAGCAGCATTCCTTCTGTTCCTGCATTTAAGTCTCCAGCAAGTACACATCCAGTTGTTGCCTAGTCAAACTGCAGAATTCAAATTGATTCTGTGTGTATTTCTCCATTTGCTGCCTAATCAGACTGCAGCATTCCTCTTGCTCCTGCATGTACTTCTTCAGCAAGTACTTGTCCAGTTGCTGCCTAGTCAGACTGCAGCTATCCTGTTCCTGCGTTTACCGCTTTAGTAATTACTTTTCCAGCTGCTGCCTAGTCAGTCTGCAGCATTCTCCTGTCCCTTCCTTTTCTTCTTCAACAAGTATATTTCCAGTTGCTGCCTATTTGCATTTCAGTATTACTCATGTTCCTGCATTTACTGATACATCAAGTATATCTCCAGTTGCTGCCTAATCAGACAGCAGCATTCCTTCTGTTCCTGCATTTAAGTCTCCAGCAATTACACATCCAGTTGTTGCCTAGTCAAACTGCAGAATTCAACTTGATCCTGCATGTATTTCTCCATTTGCTGCCTAATCAGACAGCAGCATTCCTCTTGCTCCTGCATGTAATTATTCAGCAAGTACTTGTCCAGTTGCTGCGTGGTCAGACTGCAGCATTCCTCTTGTTCCTGCGTGTTCTTTTTCAGCAAGTACATCTCCAGTTGCTGCCTAATCAGACTGCAGCATTCCTTCTGTTCCTGCATTTACATCTTGAGCAAGTATACTTCCAGTTGTTGCCTAGTGAAACTGCATCACTCCTCTTGAACCTGCGTGTACTTCTCCATTTGCTGCCTAGTCAGACTGCAGCTGTCCTCCTGTTCTGGAATTTACTGGTTTAGTAAATACTTCTCCAGCTGCTGCCTATTCTGACTGCAGCATTCTCCTGCTCATGCATTTACTGTTCCATCAAGTACATCTCCAGTTGCTGCCTAGTCAGACTGCAGCATTCTCCAGTTCTGTTCCTGCTTGTACATCTTCAGCAAGTAAATCTCCAGTTTCTGCGTAGGCAGACTGTAGCATTACCCTGTTCAGTGTCTACTTGTATTTCTTCAGCAATTACATACATAGTTGAGGCCTAGACAGAATGCTTCATACTCTTGTTCCTGCATTTACATCTTCAGTTGCTGCCTTGTCAGAATGCAGCATTCCTCTTGTTCCTGCATGTATTTCTTCAGCAAGTACTTCTACAGTTGCTTCCTAGTCAGACTGCAGCATTCCTCTTGTTCCGGCGTGTACTTCTTCAGCAATTACTTGTCCAGTTGCTGCCTAATCATTCTGAAAGCATTCCTGCTTTTTCAGCATTTAAATCTCCAACAAGTACACTTCCAGTTGTTGCCTTGTCAAACCGCAGCATCCTTGTTGATGCTACGTGTACTTCTCCAATTTAATCCTAATCAGACTGCATCATTTCTCTTGTTCCTGCCTGTACTTCTTCAGCAAGTACTTGCCAGTTGCTGCCTAGTCAGACTGCAGCATTCCTTCTGTTTCTGCTTTTAAATCACCAGCAAGTACACTTCCAGTTGTTGCCTAGTCAAACTGCAGCATTCTTATTAATGCTACATGTGCTTCTCCATTTTCAGCCTAATCAGACTGCAGGATTTCTCTTGTTCCTGCCTGTACTTCTTCAGCAAGTACTTGTCCAGTTGCTGCCTAGTCAGACTGCAGCATTCCTCTGGTTCCGGCATGTACTTCTTCACACGTACTTGTCCAGTTGCTGCCTAATCAGTCTGCAGCATTCCTTCTGTTCCTGCATTTACATTTCCAGCAAGTATACTTCCAGTTGTTGCCTAGTCAAACTGCAGCACTTCTCTTGATCCTGCATGTACTTCTTCATCAAGTACTTGTCCAGTTGCTGCCTAGTCAGACTGCAGCTATCCTGTTCCTGCAATTTACTGCTTTAGTAATTACTTTTCCAGCTGCTGCCTAGTCAGTCTGCAGCATTCTCCTGTCCCTTCCTTTTCTTCTTCAACAAGTATATTTCCAGTTGCTGCCTATTTGCATTGCAGTATTACTCATGTTCCTGCATTTACTGATACAGCAAGTGTATCTCCAGTTGCTGCCTAATCAGGCTGCAGCATTCCTTCTGTTCCTACATTTAAGTCTCCAGCAAGTACGCATCCAGTTGTTGCCTAGTCAAACTGTAGAATTCAAATTGATCCTGTGTGTATTTCTCCATTTGCTGCCTAATCAGACTGCAGCATTCCTCTTGCTCCTGCATATTCTTCTTTAGCAAGTACTTGTCCAGTTGCTGCGTGGTCAGACTGCAGCATTCCTCTTGTTCCTGCGTGTTCTTTTTCAGCAAGTAAATCTCCAGTTGCTGCCTAATCAGACTGCAGCATTCCTTCTGTTCCTGCATTTACATCTTGAGCAAGTATACTTCCAGTTGTTGCCTAGTGAAACTGCAGCACTCCTCTAGAACCTGCGTGTACTTCTCAATTTGCTGCCTAGTCAGACTGCAGCTGTCCTCCTGTTCTGGAATTTACTGCTTTAGTAAATACTTCTCCAGCTGCTGCCTATTCAGACTGCAGCATTCTCCTGCTCATGCATTTACTGTTCCATCAACTACATCTCCAGTTGCTGCCTAGTCAGACTGCAGCATTCTCCAGTTCTGTTCCTGCTTGTACATCTTCAGCAAGTAAATCTCCAGTTTCTGCGTAGGCAGACTGTAGCATTACCCTGTTCAGTGTCTACTTGTATTTCTTCAGCAATTACATACATAGTTGAGGCCTAGACAGAATGCTTCATACTCCTGTTCCTGCATTTACATCTTCAGTTGCTGCCTTGTCAGAATGCAGCATTCCTCTTGTTCCTGCATGTATTTCTTCAGAAAGTACTTCTCCAGTTGCTGCCTAGTCAGACTGCAGCATTCCTCTTGTTCCGGCGTGTACTTCTTCAGCAAGGACTTGTCCAGTTGCTGCCTAATCATTCTGAAAGCATTCCTGCTTTTTCAGCATTTAAATCTCCAACAAGTACACTTCCAGTTGTTGCCTAGTCAAACTGCAGCATCCTTATTCATGCTACGTGTACTTCTCCATTTTATGCCTAATCAGACTGCATCATTTCTCTTGTTCCTGCCTGTACTTCTTCAGCATGTACTTGTCCAGTTGCTGCCTAGTCACACTACAGCATTCTCCTTTTCCTGCCTTTACTTCTTTAGCAAGTACATTTCCAGTTGCTGCCTATTTGCAATGCAGCATTACTCATATTCCTGCTTTTACCGATACAGCAAGTATATTTCCAGTTGCTGCCTAATCAGACTGCAGCATTCCTTCTGTTCCTGCATTTACATCTTGAGCAAGTATACTTCCATTTGTTGCCTAGTGAAACTGCATCACTCCTCTTGAACCTGCGTGTACTTCTCCATTTGCTGCCTAGTCAGACTGCAGCTGTCCTCCTGTTCTGGAATTTACTGGTTTAGTAAATACTTCTCCAGCTGCTGCCTATTCAGACTGCAGCATTCTCCTGCTCATGCATTTACTGTTCCATCAACTACATCTCCAGTTGCTGCCTAGTCAGACTGCAGCATTCTCCAGTTCTGTTCCTGCTTGTACATCTTCAGCAAGTAAATCTCCAGTTTCTGCGTAGGCAGACTGTAGCATTACCCTGTTCAGTGTCTACTTGTATTTCTTCAGCAATTACATACATAGTTGAGGCCTAGACAGAATGCTTCATACTCTTGTTCCTGCATTTACATCTTCAGTTGCTGCCTTGTCAGAATGCAGCATTCCTCTTGTTCCTGCATGTATTTCTTCATCAAGTACTTCTACAGTTGCTTCCTAGTCAGACTGCAGCATTCCTCTTGTTCCGGCGTGTACTTCTTCAGCAATTACTTGTCCAGTTGCTGCCTAATCATTCTGAAAGCATTCCTGCTTTTTCAGCATTTAAATCTCCAACAAGTACACTTCCAGTTGTTGCCTTGTCAAACCGCAGCATCCTTGTTGATGCTACGTGTACTTCTCCAATTTAATCCTAATCAGACTGCATCATTTCTCTTGTTCCTGCCTGTACTTCTTCAGCAAGTACTTGCCAGTTGCTGCCTAGTCAGACTGCAGCATTCCTTCTGTTTCTGCTTTTAAATCACCAGCAAGTACACTTCCAGTTGTTGCCTAGTCAAACTGCAGCATTCTTATTAATGCTACATGTACTTCTCCATTTTCAGCCTAATCAGACTGCAGGATTTCTCTTGTTCCTGCCTGTACTTCTTCAGCAAGTACTTGTCCAGTTGCTGCCTAGTCAGACTGCAGCATTCCTCTGGTTCCGGCATGTACTTCTTCACACGTACTTGTCCAGTTGCTGCCTAATCAGTCTGCAGCATTCCTTCTGTTCCTGCATTTACATTTCCAGCAAGTATACTTCCAGTTGTTGCCTAGTCAAACTGCAGCACTTCTCTTGATCCTGCATGTACTTCTTCATCAAGTACTTGTCCAGTTGCTGCCTAGTCAGACTGCAGCTATCCTGTTCCTGCAATTTACTGCTTTAGTAATTACTTTTCCAGCTGCTGCCTAGTCAGTCTGCAGCATTCTCCTGTCCCTTCCTTTTCTTCTTCAACAAGTATATTTCCAGTTGCTGCCTATTTGCATTGCAGTATTACTCATGTTCCTGCATTTACTGATACAGCAAGTGTATCTCCAGTTGCTGCCTAATCAGACTGCAGCATTCCTTCTGTTCCTACATTTAAGTCTCCAGCAAGTACGCATCCAGTTGTTGCCTAGTCAAACTGTAGAATTCAAATTGATCCTGTTTGTATTTCTCCATTTGCTGCCTAATCAGTCTGCAGCATTCCTCTTGCTCCTGCATATTCTTCTTTAGCAAGAACTTGTCCAGTTGCTGCGTGGTCAGACTGCAGCATTCCTCTTGTTCCTGCGTGTTCTTTTTCAGCAAGTAAATCTCCAGTTGCTGCCTAATCAGACTGCAGCATTCCTTCTGTTCCTGCATTTACATCTTGAGCAAGTATACTTCCAGTTGTTGCCTAGTGAAACTGCAGCACTCCTCTAGAACCTGCGTGTACTTCTCAATTTGCTGCCTAGTCAGACTGCAGCTGTCCTCCTGTTCTGGAATTTACTGCTTTAGTAAATACTTATCCAGCTGCTGCCTATTCAGACTGCAGCATTCTCCTGCTCATGCATTTACTGTTCCATCAACTACATCTCCAGTTGCTGCCTAGTCAGACTGCAGCATTCTCCAGTTCTGTTCCTGCTTGTACATCTTCAGCAAGTAAATCTCCAGTTTCTGCGTAGGCAGACTGTAGCATTACCCTGTTCAGTGTCTACTTGTATTTCTTCAGCAATTACATACATAGTTGAGGCCTAGACAGAATGCTTCATACTCCTGTTCCTGCATTTACATCTTCAGTTGCTGCCTTGTCAGAATGCAGCATTCCTCTTGTTCCTGCATGTATTTCTTCAGAAAGTACTTCTCCAGTTGCTGCCTAGTCAGACTGCAGCATTCCTCTTGTTCCGGCGTGTACTTCTTCAGCAAGGACTTGTCCAGTTGCTGCCTAATCATTCTGAAAGCATTCCTGCTTTTTCAGCATTTAAATCTCCAACAAGTACACTTCCAGTTGTTGCCTTGTCAAACCGCAGCATCCTTGTTGATGCTACGTGTACTTCTCCAATTTAATCCTAATCAGACTGCATCATTTCTCTTGTTCCTGCCTGTACTTCTTCAGCAAGTACTTGCCAGTTGCTGCCTAGTCAGACTGCAGCATTCCTTCTGTTTCTGCTTTTAAATCACCAGCAAGTACACTTCCAGTTGTTGCCTAGTCAAACTGCAGCATTCTTATTAATGCAACATGTACTTCTCCATTTTCAGCCTAATCAGACTGCAGGATTTCTCTTGTTCCTGCCTGTACTTCTTCAGCAAGTACTTGTCCAGTTGCTGCCTAGTCAGACTGCAGCATTCCTCTGGTTCCGGCATGTACTTCTTCACATGTACTTGTCCAGTTGCTGCCTAATCAGTCTGCAGCATTCCTTCTGTTCCTGCATTTACATTTCCAGCAAGTATACTTCCAGTTGTTGCCTAGTCAAACTGCAGCACTTCTCTTGATCCTGCATGTACTTCTTCATCAAGTACTTGTCCAGTTGCTGCCTAGTCAGACTGCAGCTATCCTGTTCCTGCAATTTACTGCTTTAGTAATTACTTTTCCAGCTGCTGCCTAGTCAGTCTGCAGCATTCTCCTGTCCCTTCCTTTTCTTCTTCAACAAGTATATTTCCAGTTGCTGCCTATTTGCATTGCAGTATTACTCATGTTCCTGCATTTACTGATACAGCAAGTGTATCTCCAGTTGCTGCCTAATCAGACTGCAGCATTCCTTCTGTTCCTACATTTAAGTCTCCAGCAAGTACGCATCCAGTTGTTGCCTAGTCAAACTGTAGAATTCAAATTGATCCTGTGTGTATTTCTCCATTTGCTGCCTAATCAGACTGCAGCATTCCTCTTGCTCCTGCATATTCTTCTTTAGCAAGTACTTGTCCAGTTGCTGCGTGGTCAGACTGCAGCATTCCTCTTGTTCCTGCGTGTTCTTTTTCAGCAAGTAAATCTCCAGTTGCTGCCTAATCAGACTGCAGCATTCCTTCTGTTCCTGCATTTACATCTTGAGCAAGTATACTTCCAGTTGTTGCCTAGTGAAACTGCAGCACTCCTCTAGAACCTGCGTGTACTTCTCAATTTGCTGCCTAGTCAGACTGCAGCTGTCCTCCTGTTCTGGAATTTACTGCTTTAGTAAATACTTCTCCAGCTGCTGCCTATTCAGACTGCAGCATTCTCCTGCTCATGCATTTACTGTTCCATCAACTACATCTCCAGTTGCTGCCTAGTCAGACTGCAGCATTCTCCAGTTCTGTTCCTGCTTGTACATCTTCAGCAAGTAAATCTCCAGTTTCTGCGTAGGCAGACTGTAGCATTACCCTGTTCAGTGTCTACTTGTATTTCTTCAGCAATTACATACATAGTTGAGGCCTAGACAGAATGCTTCATACTCCTGTTCCTGCATTTACATCTTCAGTTGCTGCCTTGTCAGAATGCAGCATTCCTCTTGTTACTGCATGTATTTCTTCAGAAAGTACTTCTCCAGTTGCTGCCTAGTCAGACTGCAGCATTCCTCTTGTTCCGGCGTGTACTTCTTCAGCAAGGACTTGTCCAGTTGCTGCCTAATCATTCTGAAAGCATTCCTGCTTTTTCAGCATTTAAATCTCCAACAAGTACACTTCCAGTTGTTGCCTAGTCAAACTGCAGCATCCTTATTCATGCTACGTGTACTTCTCCATTTTATGCCTAATCAGACTGCATCATTTCTCTTGTTCCTGCCTGTACTTCTTCAGCATGTACTTGTCCAGTTGCTGCCTAGTCACACTACAGCATTCTCCTTTTCCTGCCTTTACTTCTTTAGCAAGTACATTTCCAGTTGCTGCCTATTTGCAATGCAGCATTACTCATATTCCTGCTTTTACCGATACAGCAAGTATATTTCCAGTTGCTGCCTAATCAGACTGCAGCATTCCTTCTGTTCCTGCATTTACATCTTGAGCAAGTATACTTCCATTTGTTGCCTAGTGAAACTGCATCACTCCTCTTGAACCTGCGTGTACTTCTCCATTTGCTGCCTAGTCAGACTGCAGCTGTCCTCCTGTTCTGGAATTTACTGGTTTAGTAAATACTTCTCCAGCTGCTGCCTATTCAGACTGCAGCATTCTCCTGCTCATGCATTTACTGTTCCATCAAGTACATCTCCAGTTGCTGCCTAGTCAGACTGCAGCATTCTCCAGTTCTGTTCCTGCTTGTACATCTTCAGCAAGTAAATCTCCAGTTTCTGCGTAGGCAGACTGTAGCATTACCCTGTTTAGTGTCTACTTGTATTTCTTCAGCAATTACATACATAGTTGAGGCCTAGACAGAATGCTTCATACTCTTGTTCCTGCATTTACATCTTCAGTTGCTGCCTTGTCAGAATGCAGCATTCCTCTTGTTCCTGCATGTATTTCTTCAGCAAGTACTTCTCCAGTTGCTTCCTAGTCAGACTGCAGCATTCCTCTTGTTCCGGCGTGTACTTCTTCAGCAAGGACTTGTCCAGTTGCTGCCTAATCATTCTGAAAGCATTCCTGCTTTTTCAGCATTTAAATCTCCAACAAGTTCACTTCCAGTTGATGCCATGTCAAACCGCACCATCCTTGTTGATGCTACGTGTACTTCTCCAATTTAATCCTAATCAGACTGCATCATTTCTCTTGTTCCTGCCTGTACTTCTTCAGCAAGTACTTGCCAGTTGCTGCCTAGTCAGACTGCAGCATTCCTTCTGTTTCTGCTTTTAAATCACCAGCAAGTACACTTCCAGTTGTTGCCTAGTCAAACTGCAGCATTCTTATTAATGCTACATGTACTTCTCCATTTTCAGCCTAATCAGACTGCAGGATTTCTCTTGTTCCTGCCTGTACTTCTTCAGCAAGTACTTGTCCAGTTGCTGCCTAGTCAGACTGCAGCATTCCTCTGGTTCCGGCAAGTACTTCTTCACACGTACTTGTCCAGTTGCTGCCTAATCAGTCTGCAGCATTCCTTCTGTTCCTGCATTTACATTTCCAGCAAGTATACTTCCAGTTGTTGCCTAGTCAAACTGCAGCACTTCTCTTGATCCTGCATGTACTTCTTCATCAAGTACTTGTCCAGTTGCTGCCTAGTCAGACTGCAGCTATCCTGTTCCTGCAATTTACTGCTTTAGTAATTACTTTTCCAGCTGCTGCCTAGTCAGTCTGCAGCATTCTCCTGTCCCTTCCTTTTCTTCTTCAACAAGTATATTTCCAGTTGCTGCCTATTTGCATTGCAGTATTACTCATGTTCCTGCATTTACTGATACAGCAAGTGTATCTCCAGTTGCTGCCTAATCAGACTGCAGCATTCCTTCTGTTCCTACATTTAAGTCTCCAGCAAGTACGCATCCAGTTGTTGCCTAGTCAAACTGTAGAATTCAAATTGATCCTGTGTGTATTTCTCCATTTGCTGCCTAATCAGACTGCAGCATTCCTCTTGCTCCTGCATATTCTTCTTTAACAAGTACTTGTCCAGTTGCTGCGTGGACAGACTGCAGCATTCCTCTTGTTCCTGCGTGTTCTTTTTCAGCAAGTAAATCTCCAGTTGCTGCCTAATCAGACTGCAGCATTCCTTCTGTTCCTGCATTTACATCTTGAGCAAGTATACTTCCAGTTGTTGCCTAGTGAAACTGCAGCACTCCTCTAGAACCTGCGTGTACTTCTCAATTTGCTGCCTAGTCAGACTGCAGCTGTCCTCTTGTTCTGGAATTTACTGCTTTAGTAAATACTTCTCCAGCTGCTGCCTATTCAGACTGCAGCATTCTCCTGCTCATGCATTTACTGTTCCATCAACTACATCTCCAGTTGCTGCCTAGTCAGACTGCAGCATTCTCCAGTTCTGTTCCTGCTTGTACATCTTCAGCAAGTAAATCTCCAGTTTCTGCGTAGGCAGACTGTAGCATTACCCTGTTCAGTGTCTACTTGTATTTCTTCAGCAATTACATACATAGTTGAGGCCTAGACAGAATGCTTCATACTCCTGTTCCTGCATTTACATCTTCAGTTGCTGCCTTGTCAGAATGCAGCATTCCTCTTGTTCCTGCATGTATTTCTTCAGAAAGTACTTCTCCAGTTGCTGCCTAGTCAGACTGCAGCATTCCTCTTGTTCCGGCGTGTACTTCTTCAGCAAGGACTTGTCCAGTTGCTGCCTAATCATTCTGAAAGCATTCCTGCTTTTTCAGCATTTAAATCTCCAACAAGTACACTTCCAGTTGTTGCCTAGTCAAACCGCAGCATCCTCATTGATGCTACGTGTACTTCTCCAATTTAATCCTAATCAGACTGCATCATTTCTCTTGTTCCTGCCTGTACTTCTTCAGCAAGTACTTGCCAGTTGATGCCTTGTCAGACGGCAGCATTCCTTCTGTTTCTGCTTTTAAATCACCAGCAAGTACACTTCCAGTTGTTGCCTAGTCAAACTGCAGCATTCTTATTGATGCTATGTGTACTTCTCCATTTTCTGCCTAATCAGACTGCAGCATTTCTTTTATTCCTGCATGTACTTCTTCAGCAAGTACTTGTCCAGTTGCTGCCTAGTCAGACTGCAGCATTCTCCTTTTCCTGCCTTTACTTCTTTAGCAAGTACATTTCCAGTTGCTGCCTATTTGCAATGCAGCATTACTCATATTCCTGCAATTACCGATACAGCAAGTATATTTCCAGTTGCTGCCTAATCAGACTGCACTATTCCTTCTATTACTGCATTTACATTTCCAGCAAGTATACTTCCAGTTGTTGCCTAGTCAAACTTCAGCACTTCTCTTGATTCTGCATGTACTTCTATAGCAAATTTTGTCCAGTTGCTGCATAGTCAGATTGCAGCAGTCCTCTTGTTCCTGCGTATTCTCTTTCAGCAAGAACATCTCCATTTGCTGCCTACTCAGACTGCAGCATTTCTCTTGTTACTGCGTGTACTTCTTCATCAAGTACTTGTCCGGTTGCTGCCTAGTCAGACTGCAGCTATCCTGTTCCTGCATTTACTGCTTTAGTAATTACTTTTCCAGCTGCTGCCTAGTCAGTCTGCAGCATTCTCCTGTCCCTTCCTTTTCTTCTTCAACAAGTATATCTCCAGTTGCTGCCTATTTGCATTGCAGTATTACTCATGTTCCTGCATTTACTGATACAGCAAGTATATCTCCAGTTGCTGCCTAATCAGACTGCAGCATTCCTTCTGTTCCTACATTTAAGTCTCCAGCAAGTACACATCCAGTTGTTGCCTAGTCAAACTGTAGAATTCAAATTGATCCTGCATGTATTTCTCCATTTGCTGCCTAATCAGACTGCAGCATTCCTCTTGCTCCTGCATGTACTTCTTCAGCAAGTACTTGTCCAGTTGCTGCGTGGTCAGACTGCAGCATTCCTCTTGTTCCTGCATGTAATTTTTCTGCAAGTACATCTCCAGTTGCTGCCTAATCAAACTACAGCATTCCTTCTGTTCCTGCATTTACATCTTGAGCAAGTATACTTCCAGTTGTTGCCTAGTGAAACTGCAGCACTCCTCTTGAACCTGCGTGTACTTCTCTATTTGCTGCCTAGTCAGACTGCAGCTGTCCTCCTGTTCTGGAATGTACTGCTTTAGTAAATACTTCTCCAGCTGCTGCCTATTCAGACTGCAGCATTCTCCTGCTTATGCATTTACTGTTCCATCAAGTACATCTCCAGTTGCTGCCTAGTCAGACTGCAGCATTCTCCTGTTCCGTTCCTGCTTGTAGATCTTCAGCAAGTAAATCTCCAGTTTCTGCGTAGGCAGACTGTAGCATTACCCTGTTCAGTGTCTACTTGTATTTCTTCAGCAATTACATACATAGTTGAGGCCGAGACAGAATGCTTCATACTCTTGTTCCTGCATTTACATCTTCAGTTGCTGCCTTGTCAGAATGCAGCATTCCTCTTGTTCCTGCATGTATTTCTTCAGCAAGTACTTCTCCAGTTGCTTCCTAGTCAGACTGCAGCATTCCTCTTGTTCCGGCGTGTACTTCTTCAGCAATTACTTGTCCAGTTGCTGCCTAATCATTCTGAAAGCATTCCTGCTTTTTCAGCATTTAAATCTCCAACAAGTACACTTCCAGTTGTTGCCTTGTCAAACCGCAGCATCCTTGTTGATGCTACGTGTACTTCTCCAATTTAATCCTAATCAGACTGCATCATTTCTCTTGTTCCTGCCTGTACTTCTTCAGCAAGTACTTGCCAGTTGCTGCCTAGTCAGACTGCAGCATTCCTTCTGTTTCTGCTTTTAAATCACCAGCAAGTACACTTCCAGTTGTTGCCTAGTCAAACTGCAGCATTCTTATTAATGCTACATGTACTTCTCCATTTTCAGCCTAATCAGACTGCAGGATTTCTCTTGTTCCTGCCTGTACTTCTTCAGCAAGTACTTGTCCAGTTGCTGCCTAGTCAGACTGCAGCATTCCTCTGGTTCCGGCATGTACTTCTTCACACGTACTTGTCCAGTTGCTGCCTAATCAGTCTGCAGCATTCCTTCTGTTCCTGCATTTACATTTCCAGCAAGTATACTTCCAGTTGCTGCCTAGTCAGACTGCAGCTATCCTGTTCCTGCAATTTACTGCTTTAGTAATTACTTTTCCAGCTGCTGCCTAGTCAGTCTGCAGCATTCTCCTGTCCCTTCCTTTTCTTCTTCAACAAGTATATTTCCAGTTGCTGCCTATTTGCATTGCAGTAGTACTCATGTTCCTGCATTTACTGATACAGCAAGTGTATCTCCAGTTGCTGCCTAATCAGACTGCAGCATTCCTTCTGTTCCTACATTTAAGTCTCCAGCAAGTACGCATCCAGTTGTTGCATAGTCAAACTGTAGAATTCAAATTGATCCTGTGTGTATTTCTCCATTTGCTGCCTAATCAGACTGCAGCATTCCTCTTGCTCCTGCATATTCTTCTTTAGCAAGTACTTGTCCAGTTGCTGCGTGGTCAGACTGCAGCATTCCTCTTGTTCCTGCGTGTTCTTTTTCAGCAAGTAAATCTCCAGTTGCTGCCTAATCAGACTGCAGCATTCCTTCTGTTCCTGCATTTACATCTTGAGCAAGTATACTTCCAGTTGTTGCCTAGTGAAACTGCAGCACTCCTCTTGAACCTGCGTGTACTTCTCAATTTGCTGCCTAGTCAGACTGCAGCTGTCCTCCTGTTCTGGAATTTACTGCTTTAGTAAATACTTCTCCAGCTGCTGCCTATTCAGACTGCAGCATTCTCCTGCTCATGCATTTACTGTTCCATCAAGTACATCTCCAGTTGCTGCCTAGTCAGACTGCAGCATTCTCCAGTTCTGTTCCTGCTTGTACATCTTCAGCAAGTAAATCTCCAGTTTCTGCGTAGGCAGACTGTAGCATTACCCTGTTCAGTGTCTACTTGTATTTCTTCAGCAATTACATACATAGTTGAGGCCTAGACAGAATGCTTCATACTCCTGTTCCTGCATTTACATCTTCAGTTGCTGCCTAGTCAGAATGCAGCATTCCTCTTGTTCCTGCATGTATTTCTTCAGCAAGTACATCTCCAGTTGCTGCCTAGTCAGACTGCAGCATTCTCCAGTTCTCTTCCTGCTTATACATCTTCAGCAAGTAAATCTCCAGTTTCTGCGTAGGCAGACTGTAGCATTATCCTGTTCTGTGCCTACTTGTATTTCTTCAGCAATTACATACATAGTTGAGGCCTAGACAGAATGCTTCATACTCCTGTTCCTGCATTTACATCTTCAGTTGCTGCCTAGTCAGAATGCAGCATTCCTCTTGTTCCAGCATGTATTTCTTCAGCAAGTACTTCTCCAGTTGCTGCCTAGTCAGACTGCAGCATTCCTCTTGTTCCGACGTGTACTTCTTCAGCAAGTACTTGTCCAGTTGCTGCCTAAGCAGCCTGAAAGCATTCCTGCTTTTTCAGCATTTAAATCTCCAACAAGTACACTTCCAGTTGTTGCCTAGTCAAACCGCAGCATCATTATTGATGCTACGTGTACTTCTCCATTTTATGCCTAATCAGACTGCATCATTTCTCTTGTTCCTGCCTGTACTTCTTCAGCAAGTACTTGCCAGTTGCTGCCTAGTCAGACTGCAGCATTCCTTCTGTTTCTGCTTTTAAATCACCAGCAAGTACACTTCCAGTTGTTGCCTAGTCAAACTGCAGCATTCTTATTAATGCTACATGTACTTCTCCATTTTCTGCCTAATCAGACTGCAGGATTTCTCTTGTTCCTGCCTGTACTTCTTCAGCAAGTACTTGTCCAGTTGCTGCCTAGTCAGACTGCAGCATTCCTCTGGTTCCGGCATGTACTTCTTCACAAGTACTTGTCCAGTTGCTGCCTAATCAGTCTGCAGCATTCCTTCTGTTTCTGCATTTAAATGTCCAGCAATTACACTTCCAGTTGTTGCCTAGTCAAACTGCAGCATTCTTATTGATGCTACGTGTACTTTTCCATTTTCTGCCTAATCAGACTGCAGCATTTCTCTTATTCCTGCATGTACTTCTTCAGCAAGTACTTGTCCAGTTGCTGCCTAGTCAGACTGCAGCATTCTCCTTTTCCTGCCTTTACTTCTTTAGCAAGTACATTTCCAGTTGCTGCCTATTTGCAATGCAGCATTACTCATATTCCTGCATTTACCGATACAGCAAGTATATTTCCAGTTGCTGCCTAATCAGACTGCACCATTCCATCTATTACTGCATTTACATCTCCAGCAAGTATACTTCCAGTTGTTGCCAAGTCAAACTGCAGCACTCCTCTTGATCCTGCATGTACTTCTATAGCAAATTTCATCCAGTTGCTGCCTAGTCAGATTGCAGCAGTCCTCTTGTTCCTGCGTTTTCTCTTTCAGCAAGTACATCTCCAGTTGCTGCCTACTCAGACTGCAGCATTTCTCTTGTTCTTGCGTGTACTTCTTCATCAAGTACTTGTCCAGTTGCTGCCTAGTCAGACTGCAGCTATCCTGTTCCTGCATTTTCTGCGTTAGTAATTACTTTTCCAGCTGCTGCCTAGTCAGTCTGCAGCATTCTCCTGTCCCTTCCTTTTCTTCTTCAACAAGTATATTTCCAGTTGCTGCCTATTTACATTTCAGTATTACTCATGTTCCTGCATTTACTGATACATCAAGTATATAACCAGTTGCTGCCTAATCAGACTGCAGCATTCCTTCTGTTCCTGTATTTAAGTCTCCAGCAAGTACACATCCAGTTGTTGCCTAGTGAAACTGCAGAATTCAAATTGATTCTGTGTGTATTTCTCCATTTGCTGCCTAATCAGACTGCTGCATTCCTCTTGCTCCTGCATGTACTTCTTCAGCAAGTACTTGTCCAGTTGCTGCCTAGTCAGACTGCAGCTATCCTGTTCCTGCATTTACTGCTTTAGTAATTACTTTTCCAGCTGCTGCCTAGTCAGTCTGCAGCATTCTCCTGTCCCTTCCTTTTCTTCTTCAACAAGTATATTTCCAGTTGCTGCCTATTTGCATTTCAGTATTACTCATGTTCCTGCATTTACTGATACATCAAGTATATCTCCAGTTGCTGCCTAATCAGACTGCAGCATTCCTTCTGTTCCTGCATTTAAGTCTCCAGCAATTACACATCCAGTTGTTGCCTAGTCAAACTGCAGAATTCAAATTGATCCAGCGTGTATTTCTCCATTTGCTGCCTAATCAGACAGCAGCATTCCTCTTGCTCCTGCATGTACTTCTTCAGCAAGTACTTGTCCAGTTGCTGCGTGGTCAGACTGCAGCATTCCTCTTGTTCCTGCGTGTTCTTTTTCAGCAAGTACATCTCCAGTTGCTGCCTAATCAGACTGCAGCATTCCTTCTGTTCCTGCATTTACATCTTGAGCAAGTATACTTCCAGTTGTTGCCTAGTGAAACTGCAGCACTCCTCTTGAACCTGCGTGTACTTCTCTATTTGTTGCCTAGTCAGACTGCAGCTGTCCTCCTGTTCTGGAATTTACTGCTTTAGTAAATACTTCTCCAGCTGCTGCCTATTCAGACTGCAGCATTCTCCTGCTCATGCATTTACTGTTCCATCAAGTACATCTCCAGTTGCTGCCAATTCAGACTGCAGCATTCTCCAGTTCTGTTCCTGCTTGTACATCTTCAGCAAGTAAATCTCCAGTTTCTGCGTAGGCAGACTGTAGCATTACCCTGTTCAGTGTCTACTTGTATTTCTTCAGCAATTACATACATAGTTGAGGCCTAGACAGAATGCTTCATACTCTTGTTCCTGCATTTACATCTTCAGTTGCTGCCTTGTCAGAATGCATCATTCCTCTTGTTCCTGCATGTATTTCTTCAGCAAGTACTTCTCCAGTTGCTTCCTAGTCAGACTGCAGCATTCCTCTTGTTCCGGCGTGTACTTCTTCAGCAATTACTTGTCCAGTTGCTGCCTAATCATTCTGAAAGCATTCCTGTTTTTTCAGCATTTAAATCTCCAACAAGTACACTTCCAGTTGTTGCCTTGTCAAACCGCAGCATCCTTGTTGATGCTACGTGTACTTCTCCAATTTAATCCTAATCAGACTGCATCATTTCTCTTGTTCCTGCCTGTACTTCTTCAGCAAGTACTTGCCAGTTGCTGCCTAGTCAGACTGCAGCATTCCTTCTGTTTCTGCTTTTAAATCACCAGCAAGTACACTTCCAGTTGTTGCCTAGTCAATCTGCAGCATTCTTATTAATGCTACATGTACTTCTCCATTTTCAGCCTAATCAGACTGCAGGATTTCTCTTGTTCCTGCCTGTACTTCTTCAGCAAGTACTTGTCCAGTTGCTGCCTAGTCAGACTGCAGCATTCCTCTGGTTCCGGCATGTACTTCTTCACACGTACTTGTCCAGTTGCTGCCTAATCAGTCTGCAGCATTCCTTCTGTTCCTGCATTTACATTTCCAGCAAGTATACTTCCAGTTGCTGCCTAGTCAGACTGCAGCTATCCTGTTCCTGCAATTTACTGCTTTAGTAATTACTTTTCCAGCTGCTGCCTAGTCAGTCTGCAGCATTCTCCTGTCCCTTCCTTTTCTTCTTCAACAAGTATATTTCCAGTTGCTGCCTATTTGCATTGCAGTATTACTCATGTTCCTGCATTTACTGATACAGCAAGTGTATCTCCAGTTGCTGCCTAATCAGACTGCAGCATTCCTTCTGTTCCTACATTTAAGTCTCCAGCAAGTACGCATCCAGTTGTTGCCTAGTCAAACTGTAGAATTCAAATTGATCCTGTGTGTATTTCTCCATTTGCTGCCTAATCAGACTGCAGCATTCCTCTTGCTCCTGCATATTCTTCTTTAGCAAGTACTTGTCCAGTTGCTGCGTGGTCAGACTGCAGCATTCCTCTTGTTCCTGCGTGTTCTTTTTCAGCAAGTAAATCTCCAGTTGCTGCCTAATCAGACTGCAGCATTCCTTCTGTTCCTGCATTTACATCTTGAGCAAGTATACTTCCAGTTGTTGCCTAGTGAAACTGCAGCACTCCTCTTGAACCTGCGTGTACTTCTCAATTTGCTGCCTAGTCAGACTGCAGCTGTCCTCCTGTTCTGGAATTTACTGCTTTAGTAAATACTTCTCCAGCTGCTGCCTATTCAGACTGCAGCATTCTCCTGCTCATGCATTTACTGTTCCATCAACTACATCTCCAGTTGCTGCCTAGTCAGACTGCAGCATTCTCCAGTTCTGTTCCTGCTTGTACATCTTCAGCAAGTAAATCTCCAGTTTCTGCGTAGGCAGACTGTAGCATTACCCTGTTCAGTGTCTACTTGTATTTCTTCAGCAATTACATACATAGTTGAGGCCTAGACAGAATGCTTCATACTCCTGTTCCTGCATTTACATCTTCAGTTGCTGCCTTGTCAGAATGCAGCATTCCTCTTGTTCCTGCATGTATTTCTTCAGAAAGTACTTCTCCAGTTGCTGCCTAGTCAGACTGCAGCATTCCTCTTGTTCCGGCGTGTACTTCTTCAGCAAGGACTTGTCCAGTTGCTGCCTAATCATTCTGAAAGCATTCCTGCTTTTTCAGCATTTAAATCTCCAACAAGTACACTTCCAGTTGTTGCCTAGTCAAACCGCAGCATCCTCATTGATGCTACGTGTACTTATCCAATTTAATCCTAATCAGACGCATCATTTCTCTTGTTCCTGCCTGTACTTCTTCAGCAAGTACTTGCCAGTTGATGCCTTGTCAGATGGCAGCATTCCTTCTGTTTCTGCTTTTAAATCACCAGCAAGTACACTTCCAGTTGTTGCCTAGTCAAACTGCAGCATTCTTATTGATGCTATGTGTACTTCTCCATTTTCTGCCTAATCAGACTGCAGCATTTCTTTTATGCCTGCATGTACTTCTTCAGCAAGTACTTGTCCAGTTGCTGCCTAGTCAGACTGCAGCATTCTCCTTTTCCTGCCTTTACTTCTTTAGCAAGTACATTTCCAGTTGCTGCCTATTTGCAATGCAGCATTACTCATATTCCTGCATTTACCGATACAGCAAGTATATTTCCAGTTGCTGCCTAATCAGACTGCACTATTCCTTCTATTACTGCATTTACATTTCCAGCAAGTATACTTCCAGTTGTTGCCTAGTCAAACTTCAGCACTTCTCTTGATTCTGCATGTACTTCTATAGCAAATTTTGTCCAGTTGCTGCGTAGTCAGATTGCAGCAGTCCTCTTGTTCCTGCGTATTCTCTTTCAGCAAGAACATCTCCATTTGCTGCCTACTCAGACTGCAGCATTTCTCTTGTTACTGCGTGTACTTCTTCATCAAGTACTTGTCCGGTTGCTGCCTAGTCAGACTGCAGCTATCCTGTTCCTGCATTTCCTGCTTTAGTAATTACTTTTCCAGCTGCTGCCTAGTCAGTCTGCAGCATTCTCCTGTCCCTTCCTTTTCTTCTTCAACAAGTATATCTCCAGTTGCTGCCTATTTGCATTGCAGTATTACTCATGTTCCTGCATTTACTGATACAGCAAGTATATCTCCAGTTGCTGCCTAATCAGACTGCAGCATTCCTTCTGTTCCTACATTTAAGTCTCCAGCAAGTACACATCCAGTTGTTGCCTAGTCAAACTGTAGAATTCAAATTGATCCTGCATGTATTTCTCCATTTGCTGCCTAATCAGACTGCAGCATTCCTCTTGCTCCTGCATGTACTTCTTCAGCAAGTAGGGGTGAGCGGGTTCGGATTTCTGAAATCCGAACCCCCCCGAGCCCCCCCGATCCGAGTCCGATCCGAGTCAGGCTCGACTTTTCCCGCCTGACTAGGATCTGAAATCGAGGCAAAACGTCATCATCCCGCCTTCCGAGTCTCGCGGGTTTTGGATCCTATATAAGGTACCCGCGTCGGCGCCATTTTCTCACTCGGCTGTGGACAGTGAAGAGGGAGGGTGGGAGTTAGTGCTGTGTAGTGTAGTGTAGTGTAGTGCTGCTGTTGTCCACTACTTCAAAGTCCATAGGGGCTGGCTGTGTTGTGCTGTGCTGCTGTTGTTAATAGGGGCTGTGTCCACTACTTCAAAGTCCATAGGGGCTGGCTGGACTGTGTTGTGCAGTCAGTTCTCCATAGGGGCTGTGTCCACTCCAAATTCCTGTGCAGTGTCCCAGTCCTAAAGGGGTGCTGTAGTGTTGTCCAGGGGGTGCTCTGTCCATCAGGGGTGCTCCCCCCAAGTGCTAAAAAAATAATATATTTTCTGTGTTTGTGAATTGTGTGCGCAGTAGCCGCACGTGCATCAACAAAGTAGTGCCAAGCGTGCGCCTGTGTCATAAGTAAAGGGCCGGCTGGCTTGACCGTTAAGGGTGCTGTAACCCCCGAAAGTACACTCCAGTCCAAACCAAAAAAAAAATTATTTTCTGTGTTTGTGAATTGTGTGCGCAGTAGCCGCACGTGCATCAACAAAGTAGTGCCAAGCGTGCGCCTGTGTCATAAGTAAAGGGCCGGCTGGCTTGACCGTTAAGGGTGCTGTAACCCCCGAAAGTACACTCCAGTCCAAACCAAAAAAAAAATTATTTTCTGTGTTTGTGAATTGTGTGCGCAGTAGCCGCACGTGCATCAACAAAGTAGTGCCAAGCGTGCGCCTGTGTCATAAGTAAAGGGCCGGCTGGCTTGACCGTTAAGGGTGCTGTAACCCCCGAAAGTACACTCCAGTCCAAACCAAAAAAAAAATTATTTTCTGTGTTTGTGAATTGTGTGCGCAGTAGCCGCACGTGCATCAACAAAGTAGTGCCAAACGTGCGCCTGTGTCATAAGTAAAGGGCCGGCTGGCTTGACCGTTAAGGGTGCTGTAACCCCCGAAAGTACACTCCAGTCCAAACCAAAAAAAAAATTATTTTCTGTGTTTGTGAATTGTGTGCGCAGTAGCCGCACGTGCATCAACAAAGTAGTGCCAAACGTGCGCCTGTGTCATAAGTAAAGGGCCGGCTGGCTTGACCGTTAAGGGTGCTGTAACCCCCGAAAGTACACTCCAGTCCAAACCAAAAAAAAAATTATTTTCTGTGTTTGTGAATTGTGTGCGCAGTAGCCGCACGTGCATCAACAAAGTAGTGCCAAGCGTGCGCCTGTGTCATAAGTAAAGGGCCGGCTGGCTTGACCGTTAAGGGTGCTGTAACCCCCGAAAGTACACTCCAGTCCAAACCAAAAAAAAAATTATTTTCTGTGTTTGTGAATTGTGTGCGCAGTAGCCGCACGTGCATCAACAAAGTAGTGCCAAGCGTGCGCCTGTGTCATAAGTAAAGGGCCGGCTGGCTTGACCGTTAAGGGTGCTGTAACCCCCGAAAGTACACTCCAGTCCAAACCTAAAAAAAAATTATTTTCTGTGTTTGTGAATTGTGTGCGCAGTAGCCGCACGTGCATCAACAAAGTAGTGCCAAGCGTGCGCCTGTGTCATAAGTAAAGGGCCGGCTGGCTTGACCGTTAAAGGGTGCTGTAACCTCCGAAAGTACACTCCAGTCCAAACCAAAAAAAAATTATTTTCTGTGTTTGTGAATTGTGTGCGCAGTAGCCGCACGTGCATCAACAAAGTAGTGCCAAGCGTGCGCCTGTGTCATAAGTAAAGGGCCGGCTGGCTTGACCGTTAAGGGTGCTGTAACCCCCGAAAGTACACTCCAGTCCAAACCTAAAAAAAAATTATTTTCTGTGTTTGTGAATTGTGTGCGCAGTAGCCGCACGTGCATCAACAAAGTAGTGCCAAGCGTGCGCCTGTGTCATAAGTAAAGGGCCGGCTGGCTTGACCGTTAAAGGGTGCTGTAACCCCCGAAAGTACACTCCAGTCCAAACCAAAAAAAAATTATTTTCTGTGTTTGTGAATTGTGTGCGCAGTAGCCGCACGTGCATCAACAAAGTAGTGCCAAGCGTGCGCCTGTGTCATAAGTAAAGGGCCGGCTGGCTTGACCGTTAAGGGTGCTGTAACCCCCGAAAGTACACTCCAGTCCAAACCTAAAAAAAAATTATTTTCTGTGTTTGTGAATTGTGTGCGCAGTAGCCGCACGTGCATCAACAAAGTAGTGCCAAGCGTGCGCCTGTGTCATAAGTAAAGGGCCGGCTGGCTTGACCGTTAAAGGGTGCTGTAACCCCCGAAAGTACACTCCAGTCCAAACCAAAAAAAAATTATTTTCTGTGTTTGTGAATTGTGTGCGCAGTAGCCGCACGTGCATCAACAAAGTAGTGCCAAGCGTGCGCCTGTGTCATAAGTAAAGGGCCGGCTGGCTTGACCGTTAAAGGGTGCTGTAACCCCCGAAAGTACACTCCAGTCCAAACCAAAAAAAAATTATTTTCTGTGTTTGTGAATTGTGTGCGCAGTAGCCGCACGTGCATCAACAAAGTAGTGCCAAGCGTGCGCCTGTGTCATAAGTAAAGGGCCGGCTGGTTTGACCGTTAAAGGGTGCTGTAACCCCCGAAAGTACACTCCAGTCCAAACCAAAAAAAAATTATTTTCTGTGTTTGTGAATTGTGTGCGCAGTAGCCGCACGTGCATCAACAAAGTAGTGCCAAGCGTGCGCCTGTGTCATAAGTAAAGGGCCGGCTGGCTTGACCGTTAAAGGGTGCTGTAACCCCCGAAAGTACACTCCAGTCCAAACCAAAAAAAAATTATTTTCTGTGTTTGTGAATTGTGTGCGCAGTAGCCGCACGTGCATCAACAAAGTAGTGCCAAGCGTGCGCCTGTGTCATAAGTAAAGGGCCGGCTGGTTTGACCGTTAAAGGGTGCTGTAACCCCCGAAAGTACACTCCAGTCCAAACCAAAAAAAAATTATTTTCTGTGTTTGTGAATTGTGTGCGCAGTAGCCGCACGTGCATCAACAAAGTAGTGCCAAGCGTGCGCCTGTGTCATAAGTAAAGGGCCGGCTGGCTTGACCGTTAAAGGGTGCTGTAACCCCCGAAAGTACACTCCAGTCCAAACCAAAAAAAAATTATTTTCTGTGTTTGTGAATTGTGTGCGCAGTAGCCGCACGTGCATCAACAAAGTAGTGCCAAGCGTGCGCCTGTGTCATAAGTAAAGGGCCGGCTGGCTTGACCGTTAAGGGTGCTGTAACCCCCGAAAGTACACTCCAGTCCAAACCAAAAAAAAAATTATTTTCTGTGTTTGTGAATTGTGTGCGCAGTAGCCGCACGTGCATCAACAAAGTAGTGCCAAGCGTGCGCCTGTGTCATAAGTAAAGGGCCGGCTGGCTTGACCGTTAAGGGTGCTGTAACCCCCGAAAGTACACTCCAGTCCAAACCAAAAAAAAAATTATTTTCTGTGTTTGTGAATTGTGTGCGCAGTAGCCGCACGTGCATCAACAAAGTAGTGCCAAGCGTGCGCCTGTGTCATAAGTAAAGGGCCGGCTGGCTTGACCGTTAAGGGTGCTGTAACCCCCGAAAGTACACTCCAGTCCAAACCAAAAAAAAAATTATTTTCTGTGTTTGTGAATTGTGTGCGCAGTAGCCGCACGTGCATCAACAAAGTAGTGCCAAGCGTGCGCCTGTGTCATAAGTAAAGGGCCGGCTGGCTTGACCGTTAAGGGTGCTGTAACCCCCGAAAGTACACTCCAGTCCAAACCAAAAAAAAAATTATTTTCTGGGTTTAGCCGCACGTATATATCAAATCGATATAACATAAATGGAGGACCAAACTTTCTCCGATAAAAATAAAATAGAGAAAGATCAAGAACCACTTCCTCCTAGTGCTGAAGCTGCTGCCACTAGTCATGACATAGACGATAACATGCCATCAACGTCGTCTGCCAAGGCCGATGCCCAATGTCATAGTAGAGGGCACATACAATCCCAAATGGCAAAGTTCAGGAAAATGACCTTGAAAAAGACATTTAAATCAGCTGAAGAGAAACGTAAACTTGCCAATATGCCATTTACGACACGGAGTGGCAAGGAACGGCTAAGGTCGATCCCTAGTATGTTCATGACTAGTGGTTCAGCTTCACATGACGATGGAAGCCCTCCTCCCACTAAAAAAATCAAAAGAGTTAAGCTGGCAAAAGCACAGCGAAGAACTGTGCTTTCTAAGAAGATATCACAAATCCCCAAGGAGAGTCCAAGTGTGGTGGTGGTTGCGATGCCTGACCTTCCCAGCACTGGACGGGAAGAGGTGGCTCCTTCCACCATTTGCACGCCCCCTGCAAGTGCTGAAAGGAGCACCCACAGTCCACTTGCTGATATGCAAATTGAAGATGTCACTGTTGAAGTACAACAGGATGAGGATACTGGTGTAGCTGGCGCTGAGGAGGAAGTTGGCGAGGAGGATTCTGATGGTGATGTGGTTTGTTTAAATCAGGCTCCGGGGGAGACAGTTGTTGTCCGTGGGATGAAAAAGCCCATCACGGTCATGCCTGGGCAGAAGACCAAACATTCCACCTCTTTGGTCTGGCAATATTTCTATCCAAATCCGGACAACAACTGTCTTGCCATATGTACCATATGTAAAGGTGAAATAAGTAGGGGTAGGGACGTCAACCACCTAGGAACATCCTCCCTTATACGGCACCTGCAGCGCGTTCATAAAAAGTTACTGTCAAGTTCAGAAACTTTGGCTAAGACCGTAAGCAGTCCAGGGACACCTAAATCCCGTTGTCCTGTTGTATCCAAGCGCCTGCAAACCACACCGTCAACTCCCTCCTCGTCAATTTCCTCCTTAGTCAGGATCGGAAGTAGTCCTGCAGGCCATGTCACTGGCATGACTGACTCTCCTATCCGGGATTCCTCTGGAGGATCCTGCATTGCTACGCCTACTGCTGCCGCTGCTGCTGTTGCTGCTGCTGGGAGTCGTTCATCATCCCAGAGAGGAAGTAGGAACACCACTACTTTTACTAAACAATTGACCCTCCAACAGTCCTTAGCGAGGAGGATGAAGTACGACAGCAGTCATCCTGAAGCAAAACGTATAACTGAGGCCTTGACTGCTATGTTGGTGTTAGACGTGCGTCCGGTATCCGCCATTAGTGCAGTGGGATTTAGACAATTGATGGAGGTAGTGTGTCCCCGGTTCCAAATCCCGTCTAGATTCCACTTCACTAGGCAGGCGATACCGAGACTGTACAGAAACGTCAGAAAAAGTGTCCTCAGTGTCCTGAAAAATGCCGTTGTACACAATGTCCACTTAACCACGGACATGTGGACAAGTGGAACAGGGCAGACTAAGGACTATATGACTGTGACAGCCCACTGGGTAGATGTATCACCTTACGCAGCAACAGCAGCAGCGTCACCAGTAGCAGCATCTCAGAAACGCCAGCTCGTTACAAGGCAGGCTACGCTGTGTATCACCGGTTTCAGTAAGAGGCACACCGCCGACAACCTCTTAGAGAAACTGAGGGAAATCATCGCCCAGTGGCTTACCCCACTTAGACTCTCCTGGGGATTTGTGATATCTGACAACGCCACCAATATTGTGCGGGCATTACATCTGGGCAAATTCCAGCACGTCCCATGTTTTGCTCACACAATAAACTTGGTGGTGCAGAATTTTCTGAAAAGCGACAGGGGCGTGCAGGAGACGCTTTGGGTGGCCCGAAAAATTTCTGGCCACTTTCGCCATTCAGCGACTGCGTGCCGAAGACTGGAGCGCCAGCAAACACTCTTGAACCTGCCCCGCCATCACCTGAAGCAAGAGGTTGTGACGCGGTGGAACTCAACCCTCTATATGCTTCAGAGGATGGAGGAGCAGCAAAAGGCCATACAAGCCTATACATCCACCTATGACATAGGCAAAGGAGGGGGTATGCACCTGACTCAAGCACAGTGGAGAATGATTTCCGTGTTGTGCAAGGTTCTTCAGCCCTTCGAACTTGCCACACGTGAAGTCAGTTCAGACACTGCCAGCTTGAGTCAGGTCATTCCCCTCATCAGGCTTTTGCAGAAGCAGCTGGAGAAAGTGAAGGAGGAGCTAAGACGGAGCGATTCCGCTCGGCATGTGGGACTTGTGGATGAAGCCCTTCATTCGCTTTGCCAGGATTCCAGGGTGGTCAATCTGTTGAAATCAGACCACTACATTTTGGCCACCGTGCTCGATCCTAGGTTTAAAGCCTATGTGGTGTCTCTCTTTCCGGCTGACACAAGCCTGCAGAGGTGCAAAGACCTGCTGGTGAACACACTGTCAGCTGAAGCGGAACGTGACACGTCAACGGCTCCTTCTTCATTTTCTCCCGCAACTGGGGCTGCCAGGAAAAAACTTAGGTATCCTAAGCAACCCGCTGGCGGTGATGCAGGGCAGGCAGGACCAAGTTTGGACATCTGGTCCGGACTGAAGGACCTGGCAACAATTTCTGACATGTCTACTGTCACTGCATATGATACTGTCACCATTGACAGAATGGTGGAGGATTACATCGGTGACAGCATCCAAGTAGGCATGTCAGACAGTCCATACCTGTACTGGCAGGAAAAAGAGGCAATTTGGAGGCCCCTGTACAAACTGGCTCTATTTTACCTGAGTTGGCCCCCCTCCAGTGTGTACTCCGAAAGAGTGTTTAGTGCAGCCGGGAACCTTGTCAGCGAAAGGCGTAGGAGGTTGCTTCCACAGAATGTGGAGAAGATGATGTTCATCAAAATGAATTATCAGCTCTTCCAGGGAGACCAGCCTCCAGAACGTACAGAGGGACCTGTGGTGGTGGATTCAAGTGGGGACGAGTTAATACTTTGTGAGGATGAGGATGTACACACTGAAGAGGGTGAGGAATCGGTGGATGAGGAGGATGAGGATGACATCTTGCCTCCGTAGAGCCAGTTTGTGCAGGGACACATTAATTGCCAGCTTGTTTTGTGGGGGCCCAAACGAACCAATCATTTCAGCCACAGTTGTGTGGCAGACCCTGGCGCTGAAATGATTGATTTGTTAAAGTGTGCATGTCCTGTTTATACAACATAAGGGTGGGTGGGAGGGCCCAAGGACAATTCCATCTTGCACCTCTTTTTTTCTTTGCATTATGTACAGTTTGGGGCCTAGTTTTTCTAACTGCCATCCTGTCTGCCACTGCAGTGTCACTCCTAGATGGGTCACGTGTTTGTGCCGCCCACTCGTGTCGCTTAGCATAGTCATCCAGCTACCTCGGTGCAACCTTTTGGACATAAAAACACTATTGTGAGGTGTGAGGTGTTCAGAATAGACTGGAAATGAGTGGAAATTAAGGTTATTGAGGTTAATAATAGCATAGGAGCAGAAAAACCTACAAATTCTGTGATTTTAGCTGTTTTTATGCTTTTTTTCAAAAAAATACAGATCCAAAACACAAAACCCAGAACCCAAAACACGGAAGGGTGGTTTTGGCAAAACCAATCCAGATCCAAAACACGAAGAAAGATCCAGATCCAAAACCAAAACACAAAACACGAAAAGTGGCCGGTGCACACCCCTATCAGCAAGTTCTTGTCCAGTTGCTGCGTGGTCAGACTGCAGCATTCCTCTTGTTCCTGCATGTAATTTTTCAGCAAGTACATCTCCAGTTGCTGCCTAATCAGACTACAGCATTCCTTTTGTTCCTGCATTTACATCTTGAGCAAGTATACTTCCAGTTGTTGCCTAGTGAAACTGCAGCACTCCTCATGAACCTGCGTGTACTTCTCTATTTGCTGCCTAGTCAGACTGCAGCTGTCCTCCTGTTCTGGAATTTACTGCTTTAGTAAATACTTCTCCAGCTGCTGCCTATTCAGACTGCAGCATTCTCCTGCTTATGCATTTACTGTTCCATCAAGTACATCTCCAGTTGCTGCCTAGTCAGACTGCAGCATTCTCCAGTTCTCTTCCTGCTTATACATCTTCAGCAAGTAAATCTCCAGTTTCTGCGTAGGCAGACTGTAGCATTATCCTGTTCTGTGCCTACTTGTATTTCTTCAGCAATTACATACATACTTGAGGCCTAGACAGAATGCTTCATACTCCTGTTCCTGCATTTACATCTTCAGTTGCTGCCTAGTCAGAATGCAGCATTCCTCTTGTTCCAGGATGTATTTCTTCAGCAAGTACTTCTCCAGTTGCTGCCTAGTCAGACTGCAGCATTCCTCTTGTTCCGACGTGTACTTCTTCAGCAAGTACTTGTCCAGTTGCTGCCTAATCAGACTGAAAGCATTCCTGCTTTTTCAGCATTTAAATCTCCAACAAGTACACTTCCAGTTGTTGCCTAGTCAAACCGCAGCATCATTATTGATGCTACGTGTACTTCTCCATTTTATGCCTAATCAGACTGCATCATTTCTCTTGTTCCTGCCTGTACTTCTTCAGCAAGTACTTGCCAGTTGCTGCCTAGTCAGACTGCAGCATTCCTTCTGTTTCTGCTTTTAAATCACCAGCAAGTACACTTCCAGTTGTTGCCTAGTCAAACTGCAGCATTCTTATTAATGCTACATGTACTTCTCCATTTTCTGCCTAATCAGACTGCAGGATTTCTCTTGTTCCTGCCTGTACTTCTTCAGCAAGTACTTGTCCAGTTGCTGCCTAGTCAGACTGCAGCATTCCTCTGGTTCCGGCATGTACTTCTTCACAAGTACTTGTCCAGTTGCTGCCTAATCAGTCTGCAGCATTCCTTCTGTTTCTGCATTTAAATGTCCAGCAAGTACACTTCCAGTTGTTGCCTAGTCAAACTGCAGCATTCTTATTGATGCTACGTGTACTTTTCCATTTTCTGCCTAATCAGACTGCAGCATTTCTCTTATTCCTGCATGTACTTCTTCAGCAAGTACTTGTCCAGTTGCTGCCTAGTCAGACTGCAGCATTCTCCTTTTCCTGCCTTTACTTCTTTAGCAAGTACATTTCCAGTTGCTGCCTATTTGCAATGCAGCATTACTCATATTCCTGCATTTACCGATACAGCAAGTATATTTCCAGTTGCTGCCTAATCAGACTGCACCATTCCATCTATTACTGCATTTACATCTCCAGCAAGTATACTTCCAGTTGTTGCCAAGTCAAACTGCAGCACTCCTCTTGATCCTGCATGTACTTCTATAGCAAATTTCATCCAGTTGCTGCCTAGTCAGATTGCAGCAGTCCTCTTGTTCCTGCGTTTTCTCTTTCAGCAAGTACATCTCCAGTTGCTGCCTACTCAGACTGCAGCATTTCTCTTGTTCTTGAGTGTACTTCTTCATCAAGTACTTGTCCAGTTGCTGCCTAGTCAGACTGCAGCTATCCTGTTCCTGCATTTTCTGCGTTAGTAATTACTTTTCCAGCTGCTGCCTAGTCAGTCTGCAGCATTCTCCTGTCCCTTCCTTTTCTTCTTCAACAAGTATATTTCCAGTTGCTGCCTATTTGCATTTCAGTATTACTCATGTTCCTGCATTTACTGATACATCAAGTATATAACCAGTTGCTGCCTAATCAGACTGCAGCATTCCTTCTGTTACTTCATTAAAGTCTCCAGCAAGTACACATCCAGTTGTTGCCTAGTGAAACTGCAGAATTCAAATTGATTCTGTGTGTATTTCTCCATTTGCTGCCTAATCAGACTGCAGCATTCCTCTTGCTCCTGCATGTACTTCTTCAGCAAGTACTTGTCCAGTTGCTGCCTAGTCAGACTGCAGCTATCCTGTTCCTGCATTTACTGCTTTAGTAATTACTTTTCCAGCTGCTGCCTAGTCAGTCTGCAGCATTCTCCTGTCCCTTCCTTTTCTTCTTCAACAAGTATATTTCCAGTTGCTGCCTATTTGCATTTCAGTATTACTCATGTTCCTGCATTTACTGATACATCAAGTATATCTCCAGTTGCTGCCTAATCAGACTGCAGCATTCCTTCTGTTCCTGCATTTAAGTCTCCAGCAATTACACATCCAGTTGTTGCCTAGTCAAACTGCAGAATTCAAATTGATCCAGCGTGTATTTCTCCATTTGCTGCCTAATCAGACAGCAGCATTCCTCTTGCTCCTGCATGTACTTCTTCAGCAAGTACTTGTCCAGTTGCTGCGTGGTCAGACTGCAGCATTCCTCTTGTTCCTGCGTGTTCTTTTTCAGCAAGTACATCTCCAGTTGCTGCCTAATCAGACTGCAGCATTCCTTCTGTTCCTGCATTTACATCTTGAGCAAGTATACTTCCAGTTGTTGCCTAGTGAAACTGCAGCACTCCTCTTGAACCTGCGTGTACTTCTCTATTTGTTGCCTAGTCAGACTGCAGCTGTCCTCCTGTTCTGGAATTTACTGCTTTAGTAAATACTTCTCCAGCTGCTGCCTATTCAGACTGCAGCATTCTCCTGCTCATGCATTTACTGTTCCATCAAGTACATCTCCAGTTGCTGCCTAGTCAGACTGCAGCATTCTCCAGTTCTCTTCCTGCTTATACATCTTCAGCAAGTAAATCTCCGGTTTCTGCGTAGGCAGACTGTAGCATTATCCTGTTCTGTGCCTACTTGTATTTCTTCAGCAATTACATACATAGTTGAGGCCTAGACAGAATGCTTCATACTCCTGTTCCTGCATTTACATCTTCAGTTGCTGCCTAGTCAGAATGCTGCATTCCTCTTGTTCCTGCATGTATTTCTTCAGCAAGTACTTGTCCAGTTGCTGCCTAATCAGACTGAAAGCATTCCTGCTTTTTCAGCATTTAAATCTCCAACAAGTACACTTCCAGTTGTTGCCTAGTCAAACCGCAGCATCATTATTAATGCTACGTGTACTTCTCCATTTTATGCCTAATCAGACTGCATCATTTCTCTTGTTCCTGCCTGTACTTTTTCAGCAAGTACTTGCCAGTTGCTGCCTAGTCAGACTGCAGCATTCCTTCTGTTTTTGCTTTTAAATCACCAGCAAGTACACTTCCAGTTGTTGCCTAGTCAAACTGCAGCATTCTTATTAATGCTACATGTACTTCTCCATTTTCTGCCTAATCAGACTGCAGGATTTCTCTTGTTCCTGCCTGTACTTCTTCAGCAAGTACTTGTCCAGTTGTTGCCTAGTCAGACTGCAGCATTCCTCTGGTTCCGGCATGTACTTCTTCACAAGTACTTGTCCAGTTGCTGCCTAATCAGTCTGCAGCATTCCTTCTGTTTCTGCATTTAAATGTCCAGCAAGTACACTTCCAGTTGTTGCCTAGTCAAACTGCAGCATTCTTATTGATGCTACGTGTACTTTTCCATTTTCTGCCTAATCAGACTGCAGCATTTCTCTTATTCCTGCATGTACTTCTTCAGCAAGTACTTGTCCAGTTGCTGCCTAGTCAGACTGCAGCATTCTCCTTTTCCTGCCTTTACTTCTTTAGCAAGTACATTTCCAGTTGCTGCCTATTTGCAATGCAGCATTACTCATATTCCTGCATTTGCCGATACAGCAAGTATATTTCCAGTTGCTGCCTAATCAGACTGCACCATTCCATCTATTACTGCATTTACATCTCCAGCAAGTATACTTCCAGTTGTTGCCAAGTCAAACTGCAGCACTCCTCTTGATCCTGCATGTACTTCTATAGCAAATTTCATCCAGTTGCTGCCTAGTCAGATTGCAGCAGTCCTCTTGTTCCTGCGTTTTCTCTTTCAGCAAGTACATCTCCAGTTGCTGCCTACTCAGACTGCAGCATTTCTCTTGTTCTTGCGTGTACTTCTTCATCAAGTACTTGTCCAGTTGCTGCCTAGTCAGACTGCAGCTATCCTGTTCCTGCATTTTCTGCGTTAGTAATTACTTTTCCAGCTGCTGCCTAGTCAGTCTGCAGCATTCTCCTGTCCCTTCCTTTTCTTCTTCAACAAGTATATTTCCAGTTGCTGCCTATTTGCATTTCAGTATTACTCATGTTCCTGCATTTACTGATACATCAAGTATATAACCAGTTGCTGCCTAATCAGACTGCAGCATTCCTTCTGTTACTTCATTAAAGTCTCCAGCAAGTACACATCCAGTTGTTGCCTAGTGAAACTGCAGAATTCAAATTGATTCTGTGTGTATTTCTCCATTTGCTGCCTAATCAGACTGCAGCATTCCTCTTGCTCCTGCATGTACTTCTTCAGCAAGTAATTGTCCAGTTGCTGCCTAGTCAGACTGCAGCTATCCTGTTCCTGCATTTACTGCTTTAGTAATTACTTTTCCAGCTGCTGCCTAGTCAGTCTGCAGCATTCTCCTGTCCCTTCCTTTTCTTCTTCAACAAGTATATTTCCAGTTGCTGCCTATTTGCATTTCAGTATTACTCATGTTCCTGCATTTACTGATACATCAAGTATATCTCCAGTTGCTGCCTAATCAGACTGCAGCATTCCTTCTGTTCCTGCATTTAAGTCTCCAGCAATTACACATCCAGTTGTTGCCTAGTCAAACTGCAGAATTCAAATTGATCCAGCGTGTATTTCTCCATTTGCTGCCTAATCAGACAGCAGCATTCCTCTTGCTCCTGCATGTACTTCTTCAGCAAGTACTTGTCCAGTTGCTGCGTGATCAGACAGCAGCATTCCTCTTGCTCCTGCATGTTCTTTTTCAGCAAGTACATCTCCAGTTGCTGCCTAATCAGACTGCAGCATTCCTTCTGTTCCTGCATTTACATCTTGAGCAAGTATACTTCCAGTTGTTGCCTAGTGAAACTGCAGCACTCCTCTTGAACCTGCGTGTACTTCTCTATTTGTTGCCTAGTCAGACTGCAGCTGTCCTCCTGTTCTGGAATTTACTGCTTTAGTAAATACTTCTCCAGCTGCTGCCTATTCAGACTGCAGCATTCTCCTGCTCATGCATTTACTGTTCCATCAAGTACATCTCCAGTTGCTGCCTAGTCAGACTGCAGCATTCTCCAGTTCTCTTCCTGCTTATACATCTTCAGCAAGTATATCTCCGGTTTCTGCGTAGGCAGACTGTAGCATTATACTGTTCTGTGCCTACTTGTATTTCTTCAGCAATTACATACATAGTTGAGGCCTAGACAGAATGCTTCATACTCCTGTTCCTGCATTTACATCTTCAGTTGCTGCCTAGTCAGAATGCTGCATTCCTCTTGTTCCTGCATGTATTTCTTCAGCAAGTACTTGTCCAGTTGCTGCCTAATCAGACTGAAAGCATTCCTGCTTTTTCAGCATTTAAATCTCCAACAAGTACACTTCCAGTTGTTGCCTAGTCAAACCGCAGCATCATTATTAATGCTACGTGTACTTCTCCATTTTATGCCTAATCAGACTGCATCATTTCTCTTGTTCCTGCCTGTACTTCTTCAGCAAGTACTTGTCCAGTTGCTGCCTAGTCAGACTGCAGCATTCCTTCTGTTTTTGCTTTTAAATCACCAGCAAGTACACTTCCAGTTGTTGCCTAGTCAAACTGCAGCATTCTTATTAATGCTACATGTACTTCTCCATTTTCTGCCTAATCAGACTGCAGGATTTCTCTTGTTCCTGCCTGTACTTCTTCAGCAAGTACTTGTCCAGTTGCTGCCTAGTCAGACTGCAGCATTCCTCTGGTTCCGGCATGTACTTCTTCACAAGTACTTGTCCAGTTGCTGCCTAATCAGTCTGCAGCATTCCTTCTGTTTCTGCATTTAAATGTCCAGCAAGTACACTTCCAGTTGTTGCCTAGTCAAACTGCAGCATTCTTATTGATGCTATGTGTACTTCTCCATTTTCTGCCTAATCAGACTGCAGCATACTTCTTCAGCAAGTACTTGTCCAGTTGCTGCCTAGTCAGACTGCAGCATTCTCCTTTTCCTGCCTTTACTTCTTTAGCAAGTACATTTCCAGTTGCTGCCTATTTGCAATGCAGCATTACTCATATTCCTGCATTTACCGATACAGCAAGTATATTTCCAGTTGCTGCCTAATCAGACTGCACCATTCCATCTATTACTGCATTTACATCTCCAGCAAGTATACTTCCAGTTGTTGCCAAGTCAAACTGCAGCAATCCTCTTGATCCTGCATGTACTTCTATAGCGAATTTTATCCAGTTGCTGCCTAGTCAGATTGCAGCAGTCCTCTTGTTACTGCGTGTTCTCTTTCAGCAAGTACATCTCCAGTTGCTGCCTACTCAGACTGCAGTATTTCTCTTGTTCTTGCGTGTACTTCTTCATCAAGTACTTGTCCAGTTGCTGCCTAGTCAGACTGCAGCTATCCTGTTCCTGCATTTACTGCTTTAGTAATTACTTTTCCAGCTGCTGCCTAGTCAGTCTGCAGCATTCTCCTGTCCCTTCCTTTTCTTCTTCAACAAGTATATTTCCAGTTGCTGCCTATTTGCATTTCAGTATTACTCATGTTCCTGCATTTACTGATACATCAAGTATATAACCAGTTGCTGCCTAATCAGACTGCAGCATTCCTTCTGTTCCTGCATTTAAGTCTCCAGCAAGTACACATCCAGTTGTTGCCTAGTCAAACTGCAGAATTCAAATTGATTCTGAGTGTATTTCTCCATTTGCTGCCTAATCAGACTGCAGCATTCCTCTTGCTCCTGCATGTACTTCTTCAGCAAGTACTTGTCCAGTTGCTGCTTAGTCAGACTGCAGCTATCCTGTTCCTGCATTTACTGCTTTAGTAATTACTTTTCCAGCTGCTGCCTAGTCAGTCTGCAGCATTCTCCTGTCCCTTCCTTTTCTTCTTCAACAAGTATATTTCCAGTTGCTACCTATTTGCATTTCAGTATTACTCATGTTCCTGCATTTACTGATACATCAAGTATATCTCCAGTTGCTGCCTAATCAGACTGCAGCATTCCTTCTGTTCCTGCATTTAAGTCTCCAGCAATTACACATTCAGTTGTTGCCTAGTCAAACTGCAGAATTCAAATTGATCCTGCATGTATTTCTCCATTTGCTGCCTAATCAGACAGCAGCATTCCTCTTGCTCCTGCATGTACTTCTTCAGCAAGTACTTGTCCAGTTGCTGCGTGGTCAGACTGCAGCATTCCTCTTATTCCTGCGTGTTCTTTTTCAGCAAGTACATCTCCAGTTGCTGCCTAATCAGACTGCAGCATTCCTTCTGTTCCTGCATTTACATCTTGAGCAAGTATACTTCCAGTTGTTGCCTAGTGAAACTGCAGCACTCCTCTTGAACCTGCGTGTACTTCTCTATTTGTTGCCTAGTCAGACTGCAGCTGTCCTCCTGTTCTGGAATTTACTGCTTTAGTAAATACTTCTCCAGCTGCTGCCTATTCAGTCTGCAGCATTCTCCTGCTCATGCATTTACTGTTCCATCAAGTACATCTCCAGTTGCTGCCTAGTCAGACTGCAGCATTCTCCAGTACTGTTCCTGCTTATACGTCTTCAGCAAGTAAATCTCCAGTTTCTGCGTAGGCAGACTGTAGCATTACCCTGTTCTGTGCCTACTTGTATTTCTTCAGCAATTACATACATAGTTGAGGCCTAGACAGAATGCTTCATACTCCTGTTCCTGCATTTACATCTTCAGTTGCTGCCTAGTCAGAATGCAGCTTTCCTCTTGTTCCTGCATGTATTTCTTCAGCAAGTACTTCTCCAGTTGCTGCCTAGTCAGACTGCAGCATTCCTCTTGTTCTGGCGTGTACTTCTTCAGCAAGTACTTGTCCAGTTGCTGCCTAATCAGACTGAAAGCATTCCTGCTTTTTCAGCATTTAAATCTCCAACAAGTACACTTCCAGTTGTTGCCTAGTCAAACCGCAGCATCCTTATTGATGCTATGTGTACATCTCCATTTTATGCCTAATCAGACTGCATCATTTCTCTTGTTCCTGCCTGTACTTCTTCAGCATGTACTTGTCCAGTTGCTGCCTAGTCACACTACAGCATTCTCCTTTTCCTGCCTTTTCTTCTTTAGCAAGTACATTTCCAGTTGCTGCCTATTTGCAATGCAGCATTACTCATATTCCTGCTTTTACCGATACAGCAAGTATATTTCCAGTTGCCGCCTAATCAGACTGCACTATTCCTTCTATTACTGCATTTACATTTCCAGCAAGTATACTCCCAGTTGTTGCCTAGTCAAACTGCAGCACTTCTCTTGATCCTGCATGTACTTCTATAGCAAATTTTGTCCAGTTGCTGCGTAGTCAGATTGCTGCAGTCCTCTTGTTCCTGCGTGTTCTCTTTCAGCAAGTACATCTCTAGTTGCTGCCTACTCTGACTACAGCATGTCTCTTGTTCCTGCGTGTACTTCTTCATCAAGTACTTGTCCAGTTGCTGCCTAGTCAGACTGCAGCTATCCTGTTCCTGCATTTACTGCTTTAGTAATTACTTTTCCAGCTGCTGCCTAGTCAGTCTGCAGCATTCTCCTGTCCCTTCCTTTTCTTTTTCAACAAGTATATCTCCAGTTGCTGCCTATTTGCATTGCAGTATTACTCATGTTCCTGCATTTACTGATACAGCAAGTATATCTCCAGTTGCTGCCTAATCAGACTGCAGCATTCCTTCTGTTCCTACATTTAAGTCTCCAGCAAGTACACATCCAGTTGTTGCCTAGTCAAACTGTAGAATTCAAATTGATCCTGCATGTATTTCTCCATTTGCTGCCTAATCAGACTGCAGCATTCCTCTTGCTCCTGCATGTACTTCTTCAGCAAGTACTTGTCCAGTTGCTGCGTGGTCAGACTGCAGCATTCCTCTTGTTCCTGCATGTCATTTTTCAGCAAGTACATCTCCAGTTGCTGCCTAATCAGACTACAGCATTCCTTCTGTTGCTGCATTTACATCTTGAGCAAGACTACTTCCAGTTGTTGCCTAATGAAACTGCAGCACTCCTCTTGAACCTGCGTGTACTTCTCTATTTGCTGCCTAGTCAGACTGCAGCTGTCCTCCTGTTCTGGAATTTACTGCTTTAGTAAATACTTCTCCAGCTGCTGCCTATTCAGACTGCAGCTTTCTCCTGCTCATGCATTTACTGTTCCATCAAGTACATCTCCAGTTGCTGCCTAGTCAGACTGCAGCATTCTCCAGTTCCGTTCCTGCTTGTAGATCTTCAGCAAGTAAATCTCCAGTTTCTGCGTAGGCAGACTGTAGCATTACCCTGTTCTGTGCCTACTTCTATTTCTTTAGAAATTACATACATAGTTGAGGCCTAGACAGAATGCTTCATGCTCCTGTTCCTGCATTTACATCTTCAGTTGCTGCCTAGTCAGAATGCAGCATTCCTCTTGTTCCTGCATGTATTTCTTCAGCAAGTACATCTCCAGTTGCTGCCTAGTCAGACTGCAGCATTCTCCAGTTCTCTTCCTGCTTATACATCTTCAGCAAGTAAATCTCCAGTTTCTGCGTAGGCAGACTGTAGCATTATCCTGTTCTGTGCCTACTTGTATTTCTTCAGCAATTACATACATAGTTGAGGCCTAGACAGAATGCTTCATACTCCTGTTCCTGCATTTACATCTTCAGTTGCTGCCTAGTCAGAATGCAGCATTCCTCTTGTTCCTGCATGTATTTCTTCAGCAAGTACTTCTCCAGTTGCTGCCTAGTCAGACTGCAGCATTCCTCTTGTTCCGGCATGTACTTCTTCAGCAAGTACTTGTCCAGTTGCTGCCTAATCAGACTGAAAGCATTCCTGCTTTTTCAGCATTTAAATCTCCAACAAGTACACTTCCAGTTGTTGCCTAGTCAAACCGCAGCATCATTATTAATGCTACGTGTACTTCTCCATTTTATGCCTAATCAGACTGCATCATTTCTTTTGTTCCTGCCTGTACTTCTTCAGCAAGTACTTGCCAGTTGCTGCCTAGTCAGACTGCAGCATTCCTTCTGTTTCTGCTTTTAAATCACCAGCAAGTACACTTCCAGTTGTTGCCTAGTCAAACTGCAGCATTCTTATTAATGCTACATGTACTTCTCCATTTTCTGCCTAATCAGACTGCAGGATTTCTCTTGTTCCTGCCTGTACTTCTTCAGCAAGTACTTGTCCAGTTGCTGCCTAGCCAGACTGCAGCATTCCTCTGGTTCCGGCATGTACTTCTTCACAAGTACTTGTCCAGTTGCTGCCTAGTCAGACTGCAGCATTCTCCTTTTCCTGCCTTTACTTCTTTAGCATGTACATTTCCAGTTGTTGCCTATTTGCAATGCAGCATTACTCATATTCCTGCATTTACCGATACTGCAAGTATATTTCCAGTTGCTGCATAATCAGACTGCACTATTCCTTCTATTACTGCATTTACATTTCCAGCAAGTATACTTCCAGTTGTTGCCTAGTCAAACTTCAGCACTTCTCTTGATTTTGCATGTACTTCTATAGCAAATTTTGTCCAGTTGCTGCGTAGTCAGATTGCAGCAGTCCTCTTGTTCCTGCGTATTCTCTTTCAGCAAGAACATCTCCATTTGCTGCCTACTCAGACTGCAGCATTTCTCTTGTTCCTGCGTGTACTTCTTCATCAAGTACTTGTCCAGTTGCTGCCTAGTCAGACTGCAGCTATCCTGTTCCTGCAATTTACTGCTTTAGTTATTACTTTTCCAGCTGCTGCCTAGTCAGTCTGCTGCATTCTCCTGTCCCTTCCTTTTCTTCTTCTACAAGTATATCTCCAGTTGCTGCCTATTTGCATTGCAGTATTACACATGTTCCTGCATTTACTGATACAGCAAGTATATCTCCAGTTGCTGCCTAATCAGACTGCAGCATTCCTTCTGTTCCTACATTTAAGTCTCCAGCAAGTACACATCCAGTTGTTGCCTAGTCAAACTGTAGAATTCAAATTGATCCTGCATGTATTTCTCCATTTGCTGCCTAATCAGACTGCAGCATTCCTCTTGCTCCTGCATGTACTTCTTCAGCAAGTACTTGTCCAGTTGCTGCGTGGTCAGACTGCAGCATTCCTCTTGTTCCTGCATGTAATTTTTCAGCAAGTACATCTCCAGTTGCTGCCTAATCAGACTACAGCATTCCTTCTGTTCCTGCATTTACATCTTGAGCAAGAATACTTCCAGTTGTTGCCTAATGAAACTGCAGCACACCTCTTGAACCTGCGTGTACTTCTCTATTTGCTGCCTAGTCAGACTGCAGCTGTCCTCCAGTTCTGGAATTTACTTCTTTAGTAAATACTTCTCCAGCTGCTGCCTATTCAGACTGCAGCTTTCTCCTGCTCATGCATTTACTGTTCCATCAAGTACATCTCCAGTTGCTACCTAGTCAGACTGCAGCATTCTCCAGTTCCGTTCCTGCTTGTAGATCTTCAGCAAGTAAATCTCCAGTTTCTGCGTAGGCAGACGGTAGCATTACCCAGTTCTGTGCCTACTTCTATTTCTTTAGAAATTACATACATAGTTGAGGCCTAGACAGAATGCTTCATGCTCCTGTTCCTGCATTTACATCTTCAGTTGCTGCCTAGTCAGAATGCAGCATTCCTCTTGTTCCTGCATGTATTTCTTCAGCAAGTACATCTCCAGTTGCTGCCTAGTCAGACTGCAGCATTCTCATGTTCTCTTCCTGCTTATACATCTTCAGCAAGTAAATCTCCAGTTTCTGAGTAGGCAGACTGTAGCATTATCCTGTTCTGTGCCTACTTGTATTTCTTCAGCAATTACATACATAGTTGAGGCCTAGACAGAATGCTTCATACTCCTGTTCCTACATTTACATCTTCAGTTGCTGCCTAGTCAGAATGCAGCATTCCTCTTGTTCCTGCATGTATTTCTTCAGCAAGTACTTCTCCAGTTGCTGCCTAGTCAGACTGCAGCATTCCTCTTGTTTCGGCGTGTACTTCTTCAGCAAGTACTTATCCAGTTGCTGCCTAATCAGACTGAAAGCATTCCAGCTTTTTCAGCATTTAAATCTCCAACAAGTACACTTCCAGTTGTTGCCTAGTCAAACCGCAGCATCATTATTGATGCTACGTGTACTTCTCCATTTTATGCCTAATCAGACTGCATCATTTCTCTTGTTTCTGCCTGTACTTCTTCAGCAAGTACTTGCCAGTTGCTGCCTAGTCAGACTGCAGCATTCCTTCTGTTTCTGCTTTTAAATCACCAGCAAGTACACTTCCAGTTGTTGCCTAGTCAAACTGCAGCATTCTTATTAATGCTACATGTACTTCTCCATTTTCTGCCTAATCAGACTGCTGGATTTCTGTTGTTCCTGCCTGTACTTCTTCAGCAAGTACTTGTCCAGTTGCTGCCTAGTCAGACTGCAGCATTCCTCTGGTTCCGGCATGTACTTCTTCACAAGTACATGTCCAGTTGCTGCCTAATCAGTCTGCAGCATTCCTTCTGTTTCTGCATTTAAATGTCCAGCAAGTACACTTCCAGTTGTTGCCTAGTCAAACTGCAGCATTCTTATTGATGCTACGTGTACTTCTCCATTTTCTGCCTAATCAGACTGCAGCATACTTCTTCAGCAAGTACTTGTCCAGTTGCTGCCTAGTCAGACTGCAGCATTCTCCTTTTCCTGCCTTTACTTCTTTAGCAAGTACATTTCCAGTTGCTGCCTATTTACAATGCAGCATTACTCATATTCCTGCATTTACCGATACAGCAAGTATATTTATAGTTGCTGCCTAATCAGACTGCACCATTCCATCTATTACTGCATTTACATCTCCAGCAAGTATACTTCCAGTTGTTGCCAAGTCAAACTGCAGCAATCCTCTTGATCCTGCATGTACTTCTATAGCGAATTTTATCCAGTTGCTGCCTAGTCAGATTGCAGCAGTCCTCTTGTTACTGCGTGTTCTCTTTCAGCAAGTACATCTCCAGTTGCTGCCTAATCAGACTGCAGTATTTCTCTTGTTCTTGCGTGTACTTCTTCATCAAGTACTTGTCCAGTTGCTGCCTAGTCAGACTGCAGCTATCCTGTTCCTGCATTTACTGCTTTAGTAATTACTTTTCCAGCTGCTGCCTAGTCAGTCTGCAGCATTCTCCTGTCCCTTCCTTTTCTTCTTCAACAAGTATATTTCCAGTTGCTGCCTATTTGCATTTCAGTATTACTCATGTTCCTGCATTTACTGATACATCAAGTATATAACCAGTTGCTGCCTAATCAGACTGCAGCATTCCTTCTGTTCCTGCATTTAAGTCTCCAGCAAGTACACATCCAGTTGTTGCCTAGTCAAACTGCAGAATTCAAATTGATTCTGAGTGTATTTCTCCATTTGCTGCCTAATCAGACTGCAGCATTCCTCTTGCTCCTGCATATACTTCTTCAGCAAGTACTTGTCCAGTTGCTGCTTAGTCAGACTGCAGCTATCCTGTTCCTGCATTTACTGCTTTAGTAATTACTTTTCCAGCTGCTGCCTAGTCAGTCTGCAGCATTCTCCTGTCCCTTCCTTTTCTTCTTCAACAAGTATATTTCCAGTTGCTGCCTATTTGCATTTCAGTATTACTCATGTTCCTGCATTTACTGATACATCAAGTATATCTCCAGTTGCTGCCTAATCAGACTGCAGCATTCCTTCTGTTCCTGCATTTAAGTCTCCAGCAATTACACATCCAGTTGTTGCCTAGTCAAACTGCAGAATTCAAATTGATCCTGCGTGTATTTCTCCATTTGCTGCCTAATCAGACAGCAGCATTCCTCTTGCTCCTGCATGTACTTCTTCAGCAAGTACTTGTCCAGTTGCTGCGTGGTCAGACTGCAGCATTCCTCTTATTCCTGCGTGTTCTTTTTCAGCAAGTACATCTCCAGTTGCTGCCTAATACGACTGCAGCATTCCTTCTGTTCCTGCATTTACATCTTGAGCAAGTATACTTCCAGTTGTTGCCTAGTGAAACTGCAGCACTCCTCTTGAACCTGCGTGTACTTCTCTATTTGTTGCCTAGTCAGACTGCAGCTGTCCTCCTGTTCTGGAATTTACTGCTTTAGTAAATACTTCTCCAGCTGCTGCCTATTCAGACTGCAGCATTCTCCTGCTCATGCATTTACTGTTCCATCAAGTACATCTCCAGTTGCTGCCTAGTCAGACTGCAGCATTCTCCAGTACTGTTCCTGCTTATACATCTTCAGCAAGTAAATCTCCAGTTTCTGCGTAGGCAGACTGTAGCATTACCCTGTTCTGTGCCTACTTGTATTTCTTCAGCAATTACATACATAGTTGAGGCCTAGACAGAATGCTTCATACTCCTGTTCCTGCATTTACATCTTCAGTTGCTGCCTAGTCAGAATGCAGCTTTCCTCTTGTTCCTGCATGTATTTCTTCAGCAAGTACTTCTCCAGTTGCTGCCTAGTCAGACTGCAGCATTCCTCTTGTTCCGGCGTGTACTTCTTCAGCAAGTACTTGTCCAGTTGCTGCCTAATCAGACTGAAAGCATTCCTGCTTTTTCAGCATTTAAATCTCCAACAAGTACACTTCCAGTTGTTGCCTAGTCAAACCGCAGCATCCTTATTGATGCTATGTGTACTTCTCCATTTTATGCCTAATCAGACTGCATCATTTCTCTTGTTCCTGCCTGTACTTCTTCAGCAAGTACTTGTCCAGTTGCTGCGTGGTCAGACTGCAGCATTCCTCTTATTCCTGCGTGTTCTTTTTCAGCAAGTACATCTCCAGTTGCTGCCTAATCAGACTGCAGCATTCCTTCTGTTCCTGCATTTACATTTCCAGCAAGTATACTCCCAGTTGTTGCCTAGTCAAACTGCAGCACTTCTCTTGATCCTGCATGTACTTCTATAGCAAATTTTGTCCAGTTGCTGCGTAGTCAGATTGCTGCAGTCCTCTTGTTCCTGCGTGTTCTCTTTCAGCAAGTACATCTCTAGTTGCTGCCTACTCTGACTACAGCATTTCTCTTGTTCCTGCGTGTACTTCTTCATCAAGTACTTGTCCAGTTGCTGCCTAGTCAGACTGCAGCATTCCTCTGGTTCCGGCATGTACTTCTTCACAAGTACTTGTCCAGTTGCTGCCTAATCAGTCTGCAGCATTCCTTCTGTTTCTGCATTTAAATGTCCAGCAAGTACACTTCCAGTTGTTGCCTAGTCAAACTGCAGCATTCTTATTGATGATACGTGTACTTCTCCATTTTCTGCCTAATCAGACTGCAGCATTTCTCTTATTCCTGCATGTACTTCTTCAGCAAGTACTTGTCCAGTTGCTGCGTGGTCAGACTGCAGCATTCCTCTTGTTCCTGCGTGTTCTTTTTCAGCATGTACATCTCCAGTTGCTGCCTAATCAGACTGCAGCATTCCTTCTGTTCCTGTATTTACATCTTGAGCAAGTATACTTCCAGGTGTTGCCTAGTGAAACTGCGGCACTCCTCTTGAACCTGCGTGTACTTCCCTATTTGTTGCCTAGTCAGACTGCAGCTGTCCTCCTGTTATGGAATTTACTGCATTAGTAAATACTTCTCCAGCTGCTGCCTATTCAGACTGCAGCATTCTCCTGCTCATGCATTTACTGTTCCATCAAGTACATCTCCAGTTGCTGCCTAGTCAGACTGCAGCATTCTCCAATTCTCTTCCTGCTTATACATCTTCAGCAAGTAACTCTCCAGTTTCTGCATAGGCAGACTGTAGCATTATCCTGTTCTGTGCCTACTTGTATTTCTTCAGCAATTACATACATAGTTGAGGCCTAGACAGAATGCTTCATACTCCTGTTCCTGCATTTACATCTTCAGTTGCTGCCTAGTCAGAATGCAGCATTCCTCTTGTTCCTGCATGTATTTCTTCAGCAAGTACTTCTCCAGTTGCTGCCTAGTCAGACTGCAGCATTCCTCTTGTTCCGGCATGTACTTCTTCAGCAAGTACTTGTCCAGTTGCTGCCTAATCAGACTGAAAACATTCCTGCTTTTTCAGCATTTAAATCTCCAACAAGTACACTTCCAGTTGTTGCCTAGTCAAACCGCAGCATCATTATTAATGCTACGTGTACTTCTCCATTTTATGCCTAATCAGACTGCATCATTTCTTTTGTTCCTGCCTGTACTTCTTCAGCAAGTACTTGCCAGTTGCTGCCTAGTCAGACTGCAGCATTCCTTCTGTTTCTGCTTTTATATCACCAGCAAGTACACTTCCAGTTGTTGCCTAGTCAAACTGCAGCATTCTTATTAATGCTACATGTACTTCTCCATTTTCTGCCTAATCAGACTGCAGGATTTCTCTTGTTCCTGCCTGTACTTCTTCAGCAAGTACTTGTCCAGTTGCTGCATAGTCAGACTGCAGCATTCCTCTGGTTCCGGCATGTACTTCTTCACAAGTACTTGTCCAGTTGCTGCCTAATCAGTCTGCAGCATTCCTTCTGTTTCTGCATTTAAATGTCCAGCAAGTACACTTCCAGTTGTTGCCTAGTCAAACTGCAGCATTCTTATTGAAGCTACGTGTACTTTTCCATTTTCTGCCTAATCAGACTGCAGCATTTCTCTTATTCCTGCATGTACTTCTTCAGCATGTACTTGTCCAGTTGCTGCCTAGTCAGACTGCAGCATTCTCCTTTTCCTGCCTTTACTTCTTTAGCATGTACATTTCCAGTTGTTGCCTATTTGCAATGCAGCATTACTCATATTCCTGCATTTACCGATACAGCAAGTATATTTCCAGTTGCTGCATAATCAGACTGCACTATTCCTTCTATTACTGCATTTACATTTCCAGCAAGTATACTTCCAGTTGTTGCCTAGTCAAACTTCAGCACTTCTCTTGATTCTGCATGTACTTTCATATACAAATTTTGTCCAGTTGCTGCGTAGTCAGATTGCAGCAGTCCTCTTGTTCCTGCGTATTCTCTTTCAGCAAGAACATCTCCATTTGCTGCCTACTCAGACTGCAGCATTTCTCTTGTTCTTGCGTGTACTTCTTCATCAAGTACTTGTCCAGTTGCTGCCTAGTCAGACTGCAGCTATCCTGTTCCTGCATTTACTGCTTTAGTAATTACTTTTCCAGCTGCTGCCTAGTCAGTCTGCAGCATTCTCCTGTCCCTTCCTTTTCTTCTTCAACAAGTATATCTCCAGTTGCTGCCTATTTGCATTGCAGTATTACTCATGTTCCTGCATTTACTGATACAGCAAGTATATCTCCAGTTGCTGCCTAATCAGACTGCAGCATTCCTTCTGTTCCTACATTTAAGTCTCCAGCAAGTACACATCCAGTTGTTGCCTAGTCAAACTGTAGAATTCAAATTGATCCTGCATGTATTTCTCCATTTGCTGCCTAATCAGACTGCAGCATTCCTCTTGCTCCTGCATGTACTTCTTCAGCAAGTACTTGTCCAGTTGCTGCGTGGTCAGACTGCAGCATTCCTCTTGTTCCTGCATGTCATTTTTCAGCAAGTACATCTCCAGTTGCTGCCTAATCAGACTACAGCATTCCTTCTGTTCCTGCATTTACATCTTGAGCAAGAATACTTCCAGTTGTTGCCTAATGAAACTGCAGCACTCCTCTTGAACCTGCGTGTACTTCTCTATTTGCTGCCTAGTCAGACTGCAGCTGTCCTCCAGTTCTGGAATTTACTGCTTTAGTAAATACTTCTCCAGCTGCTGCCTATTCAGACTGCAGCTTTCTCCTGCTCATGCATTTACTGTTCCATCAAGTACATCTCCAGTTGCTACCTAGTCAGACTGCAGCATTCTCCAGTTCCGTTCCTGCTTGTAGATCTTCAGCAAGTAAATCTCCAGTTTCTGCGTAGGCAGACTGTAGCATTACCCTGTTCTGTGCCTACTTCTATTTCTTTAGAAATTACATACATAGTTGAGGCCTAGACAGAATGCTTCATGCTCCTGTTCCTGCATTTACATCTTCAGTTGCTGCCTAGTCAGAATGCAGCATTCCTCTTGTTCCTGCATGTATTTCTTCAGCAAGTACATCTCCAGTTGCTGCCTAGTCAGACTGCAGCATTCCTCTTGTTCCGGCGTGTACTTCTTCAGCAAGTACTTATCCAGTTGCTGCCTAATCAGACTGAAAGCATTCCTGCTTTTTCAGCATTTAAATCTCCAACAAGTACACTTCCAGTTGTTGCCTAGTCAAACCGCAGCATCATTATTGATGCTACGTGTACTTCTCCATTTTATGCCTAATCAGACTGCATCATTTCTCTTGTTCAAGCCTGTACTTCTTCAGCAAGTACTTGCCAGTTGCTGCCTAGTCAGACTGCAGCATTCCTTCTGTTTCTGCTTTTAAATCACCAGCAAGTACACTTCCAGTTATTGCCTAGTCAAACTGCAGCATTCTTATTAATGCTACATGTACTTCTCCATTTTCTGCCTAATCAGACTGCAGGATTTCTCTTGTTCCTGCCTGTACTTCTTCAGCAAGTACTTGTCCAGTTGCTGCCTAGTCAGACTGCAGCATTCCTCTGGTTCCGGCATGTACTTCTTCACAAGTACTTGTCCAGTTGCTGCCTAATCATTCTGCAGCATTCCTTCTGTTTCTGCATTTAAATGTCCAGCAAGTACACTTCCAGTTGTTGCCTAGTCAAACTGCAGCATTCTTATTGATGATACGTGTACTTCTCCATTTTCTGCCTAATCAGACTGCAGCATTTCTCTTATTCCTGCATGTACTTCTTCAGCAAGTACTTGTCCAGTTGCTGCGTGGTCAGACTGCAGCATTCCTCTTGTTCCTGCGTGTTCTTTTTCAGCATGTACATCTCCAGTTGCTGCCTAATTAGACTGCAGCATTCCTTCTGTTCCTGCATTTACATCTTGAGCAAGTATACTTCCAGTTGTTGCCTAGTGAAACTGCAGCACTCCTCTTGAACCTGCGTGTACTTCTCTATTTGTTGCCTAGTCAGACTGCAGCTGTCCTCCAGTTCTGGAATTTACTGCTTTAGTAAATACTTCTCCAGCTGCTGCCTATTCAGACTGCAGCATTCTCATGCTCATGCATTTACTGTTCCATCAAGTACATCTCCAGTTGCTGCCTAGTCAGACTGCAGCATTCTCCAGTTCTCTTCCTGCTTATACATCTTCAGCAAGAAAATCTCCTGTTTCTGCGTAGGCAGACTGTAGCATTATCCTGTTCTGTGCCTACTTGTATTTCTTCAGCAATTACATACATAGTTGAGGCCTAGACAGAATGCTTCATACTCCTGTTCCTGCATTTACATCTTCAGTTGCTGCCTAGTCAGAATGCAGCATTCCTCTTGTTCCTGCATGTATTTCTTCAGCAAGTACTTCTCCAGTTGCTGCCTAGTCAGACTGCAGCATTCCTCTTGTTCCGGCGTGTACTTCTTCAGCAAGTACTTGTCCAGTTGCTGCCTAATCAGACTGAAAGCATTCCTGCTTTTTCAGCATTTAAATCTCCAACAAGTACACTTCCAGTTGTTGCCTAGTCAAACCGCAGCATCATTATTAATGCTACGTGTACTTCTCCATTTTATGCCTAATCAGACTGCATCATTTCTCTTGTTCCTGCCTGTACTTCTTCAGCAAGTACTTGTCCAGTTGCTGCCTAGTCAGACTGCAGCATTCCTCTGGTTCCGGCGTGTACTTCTTCAGCAAGTACTTGTCCAGTTGCTGCCTAGTCAGACTGCAGCATTCCTTCTGTTTCTGCTTTTAAATCACCAGCAAGTACACTTCCAGTTGTTGCCTAGTCAAACTGCAACATTCTTATTAATGCTACATGTACTTCTCCATTTTCTGCCTAATCAGACTGCAGGATTTCTCTTGTTCCTGCCTGTACTTCTTCACCAAGTACTTGTCCAGTTGCTGCCTAGTCAGACTGCAGCATTCCTCGGGTTCCGGCATGTACTTCTTCACAAGTACTTGTCCAGTTGCTGCCTAATCAGTCTGCAGCATTCCTTCTGTTTCTGCATTTAGATGTCCAGCAAGTACACTTCCAGTTGTTGCCTAGTCAAACTGCAGCATTCTTATTGATGCTACGTGTACTTCTCCATTTTCTGCCTAATCAGACTGCAGCATTTCTCTTATTCCTGCATGTACTTCTTCAGCAAGTACTTGTCCAGTTGCTGCCTAGTCAGACTGCAGCATTCTCCTTTTCCTGCCTTTACATCTTTAGCAAGTACATTTCCAGTTGCTGCCTATTTGCAATGCAGCATTACTCATATTCCTGCATTTACCGATACAGCAAGTATATTTCCAGTTGCTGCCTAATCAGACTGCACCATTCCATCTATTACTGCATTTACATCTCCAGCAAGTATACTTCCAGTTGTTGCCAAGTCAAACTGCAGCAATCCTCTTGATCCTGCATGTACTTCTTTAGCGAATTTTATCCAGTTGCAGCCTAGTCAGATTGCAGCAGTCCTCTTGTTCCTGCGTGTTCTCTTTCAGCAAGTACATCTCCAGTTGCTGCCTACTCAGACTGCAGCATTTCTCTTTTTCTTGCGTGTACTTCTTCATCAAGTACTTGTCCAGTTGCTGCCTAGTCAGACTGCAGCTATCCTGTTCCTGCATTTACTGCTTTAGTAATTACTTTTCCAGCTGCTGCCTAGTCAGTCTGCAGCATTCTCCTGTCCCTTCCTTTTCTTCTTCAACAAGTATATTTCCAGTTGCTGCCTATTTGCATTTCAGTATTACTCATGTTCCTGCATTTACTGATACATCAAGTATATAACCAGTTGCTGCCTAATCAGACTGCAGCATTCCTTCTGTTCCTGCATTTAAGTCTCCAGCAAGTACACATCCAGTTGTTGCCTAGTCAAACTGCAGAATTCAAATTGATTCTGTGTGTATTTCTCCATTTGCTGCCTAATCAGACTGCAGCATTCCTCTTGCTCCTGCATGTACTTCTTCAGCAAGTACTTGTCCAGTTGCTGCCTAGTCAGAGTGCAGCTATCCTGTTCCTGCATTTACTGCTTTAGTAATTACTTTTCCAGCTGCTGCCTAGTCAGTCTGCAGCATTCTCCTGTCCCTTCCTTTTCTTCTTCAACAAGTATATTTCCAGTTGCTGCCTATTTGCATATCAGTATTACTCATGTTCCTGCATTTACTGATACATCAAGTATATCTCCAGTTGCTGCCTAATCAGACTGCAGCATTCCTTCTGTTCCTGCATTTAAGTCTCCAGCAATTACACATCCAGTTGTTGCCTAGTCAAACTGCAGAATTCAAATTGATCCTGCGTGTATTTCTCCATTTGCTGGCTAATCAGACAGCAGCATTCCTCTTGCTCCTGCATGTACTTCTTCAGCAAGTACTTGTCCCGTTGCTGCGTGGTCAGACTGCAGCATTCCTCTTGTTCCTGTGTGTTCTTTTTCAGCGAGTACATCTCCAGTTGCTGCCTAATCAGACTGCAGCATTCCTTCTGTTCCTGCATTTACATCTTGAGCAAGTATACTTCCAGTTGTTGCCTAGTGAAACTGCAGCACTCCTCTTGAACCTGCGTGTACTTCTCTATTTGCTGCCTAGTCAGACTGCAGCTGTCCTCCTGTTCTGGAATTTACTGCTTTAGTAAATACTTCTCCAGCTGCTGCCTATTCAGACTGCAGCATTCTCCTGCTCATGCATTTACTGTTTTATCAAGTACATCTCCAGTTGCTGCCTAGTCAGACTGCAGCATTCTCCAGTTCAGTTCCTGCTTGTAGATCTTCAGCAAGTAAATCTCCAGTTTCTGCGTAGGCAGACTGTAGCATTACCCTGTTCTGTGCCTACTTCTATTTCTTCAGAAATTACATACATAGTTGAGGCCTAGACAGAATGCTTCATGCTCCTGTTCCTGCATTTACATCTTCAGTTGCTGCCTAGTCAGAATGCAGCATTCCTCTTGTTCCTGCATGTATTTCTTCAGCAAGTACATCTCCAGTTGCTGCCTAGTCAGACTGCAGCATTCTCCAGTTCTCTTCCTGCTTATACATCTTCAGCAAGTAAATCTCCAGTTTCTGCGTAGGCAGACTGTAGCATTATCCTGTTCTGTGCCTACTTGTATTTCTTCAGCAATTACATACATAGTTGAGGCCTCGACAGAATGCTTCATACTCCTGTTCCTGCATTTACATCTTCAGTTGCTGCCTAGTCAGAATTCAGCATTCCTCTTGTTCCTGCATGTATTTCTTCAGCAAGTACTTCTCCAGTTGCTGCCTAGTCAGACTGCAGCATTCCTCTTGTTCCGGCGTGTACTTCTTCAGAAGTACTTGTCCAGTTGCTGCCTAATCAGACAGAAAGCATTCCTGCTTTTTCAGCATTTAAATCTCCAACAAGTACACTTCCAGTTGTTGCCTAGTCAAACCGCAGCATCATTATTGATGCTACGTGTACTTCTCCATTTTATGCCTAATCAGACTGCATCATTTCTCTTGTTCCTGCCTGTACTTCTTCAGCAAGTACTTGCCAGTTGCTGCCTAGTCAGACTGCAGCATTCCTTCTGTGTCTGCTTTTAAATCACCAGCAAGTACACTTCCAGTTGTTGCCTAGTCAAACTGCAGCATTCTTATTAATGCTACATGTACTTCTCCATTTTCTGCCTAATCAGACTGCAGGATTTCTCTTGTTCCTGCCTGTACTTCTTCAGCAAGTACTTGTCCAGTTGCTGCCTAGTCAGACTGCAGCATTCCTCTGGTTTCGGCATGTACTTCTTCACAAGTACTTGTCCAGTTGCTGCCTAATCAGTCTGCAACATTCCTTCTGTTTCTGCATTTAAATGTCCAGCAAGTACACTTCCAGTTGTTGCCTAGTCAAACTGCAGCATTCTTATTGATGCTACGTGTACTTCTCCATTTTCTGCCTAATCAGACTGCAGCATTTCTCTTATTCCTGCATGTACTTCTTCAGCAAGTACTTGTCCAGTTGCTGCCTAGTCAGACAGCAGCATTCTCCTTTTCCTGCCTTTACTTCTTTAGCAAGTACATTTCCAGTTGTTGCCTATTTGCAATGCAGCATTACTCATATTCCTGCATTTACCGATACATCAAGTATATTTCCAGTTGCTGCATAATCAGACTGCACTATTCCTTCTATTACTGCATTTACATTTCCAGCAAGTATACTTCCAGTTGTTGCCTAGTCAAACTTCAGCACTTCTCTTGATTCTGCATGTACTTCTATAGCAAATTTTGTCCAGTTGCTGCGTAGTCAGATTGCAGCAGTCATCTTGTTCCTGCGTATTCTCTTTCAGCAAGAACATCTCCATTTGCTGCCTACTCAGACTGCAGCATTTCTCTTGTTCCTGCGTGTACTTCTTCATCAAGTACTTGTCCAGTTGCTGTCTAATCAGACTGCAGCTATCCTGTTCCTGCATTTACTGCTTTAGTAATTACTTTTCCAGCTGCTGCCTAGTCAGTCTGCAGCATTCTCCTGTCCCTTCCTTTTCTTCTTCAACAAGTATATCTCCAGTTGCTGCCTATTTGCATTGCAGTATTACTCATGTTCCTGCATTTACTGATACAGCAAGTATATCTCCAGTTGCTGCCTAATCAGACTGCAGCATTCCTTCTGTTCCTACATTTAAGTCTCCAGCAAGTACACATCCAGTTGTTGCCTAGTCAAACTGTAGAATTCAAATTGATCCTGCATGTATTTCTCCATTTGCTGCCTAATCAGACTGCAGCATTCCTCTTGCTCCTGCATGTACTTCTTCAGCAAGTACTTGTCCAGTTGCTGCGTGGTCAGACTGCAGCATTCCTCTTGTTCCTGCATGTAATTTTTCAGCAAGTACATCTCCAGTTGATGCCTAATCAGACTACAGCATTCCTTCTGTTCCTGCATTTACATCTTGAGCAAGAATACTTCCAGTTGTTGCCTAATGAAACTGCAGCACTCCACTTGAACCTGCGTGTACTTCTCTATTTGCTGCCTAGTCAGACTGCAGCTGTCCTCCTGTTCTGGAATTTACTGCTTTAGTAAATACTTCTCCAGCTGCTGCCTATTCAGACTGCAGCATTCTCCTGCTCATGCATTTACTGTTTTATCAAGTACATATCCAGTTGCTGCCTAGTCAGACTGCAGCATTCTCCAGTTCCGTTCCTGCTTGTAGATCTTCAGCAAGTAAATCTCCAGTTTCTGCGTAGGCAGACTGTAGCATTACCCAGTTCTGTGCCTACTTCTATTTCTTCAGAAATTACATACATAGTTGAGGCCTAGACAGAATGCTTCATGCTCCTGTTCCTGCATTTACATCTTCAGTTGCTGCCTAGTCAGAATGCAGCATTCCTCTTGTTCCTGCATGTATTTCTTCAGCAAGTACATCTCCAGTTGCTGCCTAGTCAGACTGCAGCATTCTCCAGTTCTCTTCCTGCTTATACATCTTCAGCAAGTAAATCTCCAGTTTCTGCGTAGGCAGACTGTAGCATTATCCTGTTCTGTGCCTACTTGTATTTCTTCAGCAATTACATACATAGTTGAGGCCTAGACAGAATGCTTCATACTCCTGTTCCTGCATTTACATCTTCAGTTGCTGCCTAGTCAGAATTCAGCATTCCTCTTGTTCCTGCATGTATTTCTACAGCAAGTACTTCTCTAGTTGCTGCCTAGTCAGACTGCAGCATTCCTCTTGTTCCGGCATGTACTTCTTCAGCAAGTACTTGTCCAGTTGCTGCCTAATCAGACTGAAAGCATTCCTGCTTTTTCAGTATTTAAATCTCCAACAAGTACACTTCCAGTTGTTGCCTAGTCAAACCGCAGCATCATTGATGCTACGTGTACTTCTCCATTTTATGCCTAATCAGACTGCATCATTTCTCTTGTTCCTGCCTGTACTTCTTCAGCAAGTACTTGCCAGTTGCTGCCTAGTCAGACTGCAGCATTCCTTCTGTGTCTGCTTTTAAATCACCAGCAAGTACACTTCCAGTTGTTGCCTAGTCAAACTGCAGCATTCTTATTAATGCTACATGTACTTCTCCATTTTCTGCCTAATCAGACTGCAGGATTTCTCATGTTCCTGCCTGTACTTCTTCAGCAAGTACTTGTCCAGTTGCTGCCTAGTCAGACTGCAGCATTCCTCTGGTTCCGGCATGTACTTCTTCACAAGTACTTGTCCAGTTGCTGCCTAATCAGTCTGCAGCATTCCTTCTGTTTCTGCATTTAAATGTCCAGCAAGTACACTTCCAGTTGTTGCCTAGTCAAACTGCAGCATTCTTATTGATGCTACGTGTACTTCTCCATTTTCTGCCTAATCAGACTGCAGCATTTCTCTTATTCCTGCATGTATTTCTTCAGCAAGTACTTGTCCAGTTGCTGCCTAGTCAGACTGCAGCATTCTCCTTTTCCTGCCTTTACTTCTTTAGCAAGTACATTTCCAGTTGTTGCCTATTTGCAATGCAGCATTACTCATATTCCTGCATTTACCGATACAGCAAGTATATTTCCAGTTGCTGCATAATCAGACTGCACTATTCCTTCTATTACTGCATTTACATTTCCAGCAAGTATACTTCCAGTTGTTGCCTAGTCAAACTTCAGCACTTCTCTTGATTCTGCATGTACTTCTATAGCAAATTTTGTCCAGTTGCTGCCTAGTCAGATTGCAGCAGTCCTCTTGTTCCTGCGTATTCTCTTTCAGCAAGAACATCTCCATTTGCTGCCTACTCAGACTGCAGCATTTCTCTTGTTCCTGCGTGTACTTCTTCATCAAGTACTTGTCCAGTTGCTGCCTAGTCAGACTGCAGCTATCCTATTCCTGCATTTACTGCTTTAGTAATTACTTTTCCAGCTGCTGCCTAGTCAGTCTGCAGCATTCTCCTGTCCCTTCCTTTTCTTCTTCAACAAGTATATCTCCAGTTGCTGCCTATTTGCATTGCAGTATTACTCATGTTCCTGCATTTACTGATACAGCAAGTATATCTCCAGTTGCTGCCTAATCAGACTGCAGCATTCCTTCTGTTCCTACATTTAAGTCTCCAGCAAGTACACATCCAGTTGTTGCCTAGTCAAACTGTAGAATTCAAATTGATCCTGCATGTATTTCTCCATTTGCTGCCTAATCAGACTGCAGCATTCCTCTTGCTCCTGCATGTACTTCTTCAGCAAGTACTTGTCCAGTTGCTGCGTGGTCAGACTGCAGCATTCCTCTTGTTCCTGCATGTAATTTTTCAGCAAGTACATCTCCAGTTGATGCCTAATCAGACTACAGCATTCCTTCTGTTCCTGCATTTACATCTTGAGCAAGAATACTTCCAGTTGTTGCCTAATGAAACTGCAGAACTCCACTTGAACCTGCGTGTACTTCTCTATTTGCTGCCTAGTCAGACTGCAGCTGTCCTCCTGTTCTGGAATTTACTGCTTTAGTAAATACTTCTCCAGCTGCTGCCTATTCAGACTGCAGCATTCTCCTGCTCATGCATTTATTGTTTTATCAAGTACATATCCAGTTGCTGCCTAGTCAGACTGCAGCATTCTCCAGTTCCGTTCCTGCTTGTAGATCTTCAGCAAGTAAATCTCCAGTTTCTGCGTAGGCAGACTGTAGCATTACCCTGTTCTGTGCCTACTTCTATTTCTTCAGAAATTACATACATAGTTGAGGCCTAGACAGAATGCTTCATGCTCCTGTTCCTGCATTTACATCTTCAGTTGCTGCCTAGTCAGAATGCAGCATTCCTCTTGTTCCTGCATGTATTTCTTCAGCAAGTACATCTCCAGTTGCTGCCTAGTCAGACTGCAGCATTCTCCAGTTCTCTTCCTGCTTATACATCTTCAGCAAGTAAATCTCCATTTTCTGCGTAGGCAGACTGTAGCATTATCCTGTTCTGTGCCTACTTGTATTTCTTCAGCAATTACATACATAGTTGAGGCCTAGACAGAATGCTTCATACTCCTGTTCCTGCATTTACATCTTCAGTTGCTGCCTAGTCAGAATTCAGCATTCCTCTTGTTCCTGCATGTATTTCTACAGCAAGTACTTCTCCAGTTGCTGCCTAGTCAGACTGCAGCATTCCTCTTGTTCCGGCGTGTACTTCTTCAGCAAGTACTTGTCCAGTTGCTGCCTAATCAGACTGAAAGCATTCCTGCTTTTTCAGTATTTAAATCTCCAACAAGTACACTTCCAGTTGTTGCCTAGTCAAACCGCAGCATCATTGATGCTACGTGTACTTCTCCATTTTATGCCTAATCAGACTGCATCATTTCTCTTGTTCCTGCCTGTACTTCTTCAGCAAGTACTTGCCAGTTGCTGCCTAGTCAGACTGCAGCATTCCTTCTGTGTCTGCTTTTAAATCACCAGCAAGTACACTTCCAGTTGTTGCCTAGTCAAACTGCAGCATTCTTATTAATGCTACATGTACTTCTCCATTTTCTGCCTAATCAGACTGCAGGATTTCTCATGTTCCTGCCTGTACTTCTTCAGCAAGTACTTGTCCAGTTGCTGCCTAGTCAGACTGCAGCATTCCTCTGGTTCCGGCATGTACTTCTTCACAAGTACTTGTCCAGTTGCTGCCTAATCAGTCTGCAGCATTCCTTCTGTTTCTGCATTTAAATGTCCAGCAAGTACACTTCCAGTTGTTGCCTAGTCAAACTGCAGCATTCTTATTGATGCTACGTGTACTTCTCCATTTTCTGCCTAATCAGACTGCAGCATTTCTCTTATTCCTGCATGTATTTCTTCAGCAAGTACTTGTCCAGTTGCTGCCTAGTCAGACTGCAGCATTCTCCTTTTCCTGCCTTTACTTCTTTAGCAAGTACATTTCCAGTTGTTGCCTATTTGCAATGCAGCATTACTCATATTCCTGCATTTACCGATACAGCAAGTATATTTCCAGTTGCTGCATAATCAGACTGCACTATTCCTTCTATTACTGCATTTACATTTCCAGCAAGTATACTTCCAGTTGTTGCCTAGTCAAACTTCAGCACTTCTCTTGATTCTGCATGTACTTCTATAGCAAATTTTGTCCAGTTGCTGCCTAGTCAGATTGCAGCAGTCCTCTTGTTCCTGCGTATTCTCTTTCAGCAAGAACATCTCCATTTGCTGCCTACTCAGACTGCAGCATTTCTCTTGTTCCTGCGTGTACTTCTTCATCAAGTACTTTTCCAGTTGCTGCCTAGTCAGACTGCAGCTATCCTATTCCTGCATTTACTGCTTTAGTAATTACTTTTCCAGCTGCTGCCTAGTCAGTCTGCAGCATTCTCCTGTCCCTTCCTTTTCTTCTTCAACAAGTATATCTCCAGTTGCTGCCTATTTGCATTGCAGTATTACTCATGTTCCTGCATTTACTGATACAGCAAGTATATCTCCAGTTGCTGCCTAATCAGCCTGCAGCATTCCTTCTGTTCCTACATTTAAGTCTCCAGCAAGTACACATCCAGTTGTTGTCTAGTCAAACTGTAGAATTCAAATTGATCCTGCATGTATTTCTCCATTTGCTGCCTAATCAGACTGCAGCATTCCTCTTGCTCCTGCATGTACTTCTTCAGCAAGTACTTGTCCAGTTGCTGCGTGGTCAGACTGCAGCATTCCTCTTGTTCCTGCATGTCATTTTTCAGCAAGTACATCTCCAGTTGCTGCCTAATCAGACTACAGCATTCCTTCTGTTCCTGCATTTACATCTTGAGCAAGAATACTTCCAGTTGTTGCCTAATGAAACTGCAGCACTCCAACTTAACCTGCGTGTACTTCTCTATTTGCTGCCTAGTCAGACTGCAGCTGTCCTCCTGTTCTGGAATTTACTGCTTTAGTAAATACTTCTCCAGCTGCTGCCTATTCAGACTGCAGCATTCTCCTGCTCATGCATTTACTGTTCCATCAAGTACATCTACAGTTGCTGCCTAGTCAGACTGCAGCATTCTCCAGTTCCGTTCCTGCTTGTAGATCTTCAGCAAGTAAATCTCCAGTTTCTGCGTAGGCAGACTGTAGCATTACCCAGTTCTGTGCCTACTTCTATTTCTTCAGAAATTACATACATAGTTGAGGCCTAGACAGAATGCTTCATGCTCCTGTTCCTGCATTTACATCTTCAGTTGCTGCCTAGTCAGAATGCAGCATTCCTCTTGTTCCTGCATGTATTTCTTCAGCAAGTACATCTCCAGTTGCTGCCTAGTCAGACTGCAGCATTCTCCAGTTCTCTTCCTGCTTATACATCTTCAGCAAGTAAATCTCCAGTTTCTGCGCAGGCAGACTGTAGCATTATCCTGTTCTGTGCCTACTTGTATTTCTTCAGCAATTACATACATAGTTGAGGCCTAGACAGAATGCTTCATACTCCTGTTCCTGCATTTACATCTTCTGTTGCTGCCTAGTCAGAATGCAGCATTCCTCTTGTTCCTGCATGTATTTCTTCAGCAAGTACTTCTCCAGTTGCTGCCTAGTCAGACTGCAGCATTCCTCTTGTTCCGGCGTGTACTTCTTCAGCAAGTACTTGTCCAGTTGCTGCCTAATCAGACTGAAAGCATTCCTGCTTTTTCAGCATTTAAATCTCCAACAAGTACACTTCCAGTTGTTGCCTAGTCAAACCGCAGCATCATTATTGATGCTTCGTGTACTTCTCCATTTTATGCCTAATCAGACTGCATCATTTCTCTTGTTCCTGCCTGTACTTCTTCAGCAAGTACTTGCCAGTTGCTGCCTAGTCAGACTGCAGCATTCCTTCTGTGTCTGCTTTTAAATCACCAGCAAGTACACTTCCAGTTGTTGCCTAGTCAAACTGCAGCATTCTTATTAATGCTACATGTACTTCTCCATTTTCTGCCTAATCAGACTGCAGGATTTCTCTTGTTCCTGCCTGTACTTCTTCAGCAAGTACTTGTCCAGTTCCTGCCTTGTCAGACTGCAGCATTCCTCTGGTTCCGGCATGTACTTCTTCACAAGTACTTGTCCAGTTGCTGCCTAATCAGTCTGCAGCATTCCTTCTGTTTCTGCATTTAAATGTCCAGCAAGTACACTTCCAGTTGTTGCCTAGTCAAACTGCAGCATTCTTATTGATGCTACGTGTACTTCTCCATTTTCTGCCTAATCAGACTGCAGCATTTCTCTTATTCCTGCATGTACTTCTTCAGCAAGTACTTGTCCAGTTGCTGCCTAGTCAGACTGCAGCATTCTCCTTTTCCTGCCTTTACTTCATTAGCAAGTACATTTCCAGTTGTTGCCTATTTGCAATGCAGCATTACTCATATTCCTGCATTTACCGATACAGCAAGTATATTTCCAGTTGCTGCATAATCAGACTGCACTGTTCCTTCTATTACTGCATTTACATTTCCAGCAAGTATACTTCCAGTTGTTGCCTAGTCAAACTTCAGCACTTCTCTTGATTCTGCATGTACTTCTATAGCAAATTTTGTCCAGTTGCTGCGTAGTCAGATTGCAGCAGTCCTCTTGTTCCTGCGTATTCTCTTTCAGCGAGAACATCTCCATTTGCTGCCTACTCAGACTGCAGCATTTCTCTTGTTCCTGCGTGTACTTCTTCATCAAGTACTTGTCCAGTTGCTGCCTAGTCAGACTGCAGCTATCCTATTCCTGCATTTACTGCTTTAGTAATTACTTTTCCAGCTGCTGCCTAGTCAGTCTGCAGCATTCTCCTGTCCCTTCCTTTTCTTCTTCAACAAGTATATCTCCAGTTGCTGCCTATTTGCATTGCAGTATTACTCATGTTCCTGCATTTACTGATACAGCAAGTATATCTCCAGTTGCTGCCTAATCAGACTGCAGCATTCCTTCTGTTCCTACATTTAAGTCTCCAGCAAGTACACATCCAGTTGTTGTCTAGTCAAACTGTAGAATTCAAATTGATCCTGCATGTATTTCTCCATTTGCTGCCTAATCAGACTGCAGCATTCCTCTTGCTCCTGCATGTACTTCTTCAGCAAGTACTTGTCCAGTTGCTGCGTGGTCAGACTGCAGCATTCCTCTTGTTCCTGCATGTCATTTTTCAGCAAGTACATCTCCAGTTGCTGCCTAATCAGACTACAGCATTCCTTCTGTTCCTGCATTTACATCTTGAGCAAGAATACTTCCAGTTGTTGCCTAATGAAACTGCAGCACTCCTCTTGAACCTGCGTGTACTTCTCTATTTGCTGCCTAGTCAGACTGCAGCTGTCCTCCTGTTCGGGAATTTACTGCTTTAGTAAATACTTCTCCAGCTGCAGCCTATTCAGACTGCAGCATTCTCCTGCTCATGCATTTACTGTTCCATCAAGTACATCTCCAGTTGCTGCCTAGTCAGACTGCAGCATTCTCCAGTTCCGTTCCTGCTTGTAGATCTTCAGCAAGTAAATCTCCAGTTTCTGCGTAGGCAGACTGTAGCATTACCCTGTTCTGTGCCTACTTCTATTTATTCAGAAATTACATACATAGTTGAGGCCTAGACAGAATGCTTCATGCTCCTGTTCCTGCATTTACATCTTCAGTTGCTGCCTAGTCAGAATGCAGCATTCCTCTTGTTCCTGCATGTATTTCTTCAGAAAGTACATCTCCAGTTGCTGCCTAGTCAGACTGCAGCATTCCTCTTGTTCCGGCGTGTACTTCTTCAGCAAGTACTTGTCCAGTTGCTGCCTAATCAGACAGAAAGCATTCCTGCTTTTTCAGCATTTAAATCTCCAACAAGTACACTTCCAGTTGTTGCCTAGTCAAACCGCAGCATCATTTTTGATGCTACGTGTACTTCTCCATTTTATGCCTAATCAGACTGCATCATTTCTCTTGTTCCTGCCTGTACTTCTTCAGCAAGTACTTGCCAGTTGCTGCCTAGTCAGACTGCAGCATTCCTTCTGTGTCTGCTTTTAAATCAGCAGCAAGTACACTTCCAGTTGTTGCCTAGTCAAACTGCAGCATTCTTATTAATGCTACATGTACTTCTCCATTTTCTGCCTAATCAGACTGCAGGATTTCTCTTGTTCCTGCCTGTACTTCTTCAGCAAGTACTTGTCCAGTTGCTGCCTAGTCAGACTGCAGCATTCCTCTGGTTCCGGCATGTACTTCTTCACAAGTACTTGTCCAGTTGCTGCCTAATCAGTCTGCAGCATTCCTTCTGTTTCTGCATTTAAATGTCCAGCAAGTACACTTCCAGTTGTTGCCTAGTCAAACTGCAGCATTCTTATTGATGCTACGTGTACTTCTCCATTTTCTGCCTAATCAGACTGCAGCATTTCTCTTTTCCTGCATGTACTTCTTCAGCAAGTACTTGTCCAGTTGCTGCCTAGTCAGACTGCAGCATTCTCCTTTTCTTGCCTTTACTTCTTTAGCAAGTACATTTCCAGTTGTTGCTTATTTGCAATGCAGCATTACTCATATTCCTGCATTTACCGATACAGCAAGTATATTTCCAGTTGCTGCATAATCAGACTGCACTATTCCTTCTATTACTGCATTTACATTTCCAGCAAGTATACTTCCAGTTGTTGCCTAGTCAAACTTCAGCACTTCTCTTGATTCTGCATGTACTTCTATAGCAAATTTTGTCCAGTTGCTGTGTAGTCAGATTGCAGCAGTCCTCTTGTTCCTGCGTATTCTCTTTCAGCAAGAACATCTCCATTTGCTGCCTACTCAGACTGCAGCATTTCTCTTGTTCCTGCGTGTACTTCTTCATCAAGTACTTGTCCAGTTGCTGCCTAGTCAGACTGCAGCTATCCTATTCCTGCATTTACTGCTTTAGTAATTACTTTTCCAGCTGCTGCCTAGTCAGTCTGCAGCATTCTCCTGTCCCTTCCTTTTCTTCTTCAACAAGTATATCTCCAGTTGCTGCCTATTTGCATTGCAGTATTACTCATGTTCCTGCATTTACTGATACAGCAAGTATATCTCCAGTTGCTGCCTAATCAGACTGCAGCATTCCTTCTGTTCCTACATTTAAGTCTCCAGCAAGTACACATCCAGTTGTTGCCTAGTCAAACTGTAGAATTCAAATTGATCCTGCATGTATTTCTCCATTTGCTGCCTAATCAGACTGCAGCATTCCTCTTGCTCCTGCATGTACTTCTTCAGCAAGTACTTGTCCAGTTGCTGCGTGGTCAGACTGCAGCATTCCTCTTGTTCCAGCATGTCATTTTTCAGCATGTACATCTCCAGTTGCTGCCTAATCAGACTACAGCATTCCTTCTGTTCCTGCATTTACATCTTGAGCAAGAATACTTCCAGTTGTTGCCTAATGAAACTGCAGCACTCCTCTTGAACCTGCGTGTACTTCTCTATTTGCTGCCTAGTCAGACTGCAGCTGTCCTCCTGTTCTGGAATTTACTGCTTTAGTAAATACTTCTCCAGCTGCTGCCTATTCAGTCTGCAGCATTCTCCTGTCCCTTCCTTTTCTTCTTCAACAAGTATATCTCCAGTTGCTGCCTATTTGCATTGCAGTATTACTCATGTTCCTGCATTTACTGATACAGCAAGTATATCTCCAGTTGCTGCCTAATCAGACTGCAGCATTCCTTCTGTTCCTACATTTAAGTCTCCAGCAAGTACACATCCAGTTGTTGCCTAGTCAAACTGTAGAATTCAAATTGATCCTGCAAGTATTTCTCCATTTGCTGCCTAATCAGACTGCAGCATTCCTCTTGCTCCTGCATGTACTTCTTCAGCAAGTACTTGTCCAGTTGCTGCGTGGTCAGACTGCAGCATTCCTCTTGTTCCAGCATGTCATTTTTCAGCAAGTACATCTCCAGTTGCTGCCTAATCAGACTACAGCATTCCTTCTGTTCCTGCATTTACATCTTGAGCAAGAATACTTCCAGTTGTTGCCTAATGAAACTGCAGCACTCCTCTTGAACCTGCGTGTACTTCTCTATTTGCTGCCTAGTCAGACTGCAGCTGTCCTCCTGTTCTGGAATTTACTGCTTTAGTAAATACTTCTCCAGCTGCTGCCTATTCAGACTGCAGCATTCTCCTGCTCATGCATTTACTGTTCCATCAAGTACATCTCCAGTTGCTGCCTAGTCAGACTGCAGCATTCTCCAGTTCCGTTCCTGCTTGTAGATCTTCAGCAAGTAAATCTCCAGTTTCTGCGTAGGCAGACTGTAGCATTACCCAGTTCTGTGCCTACTTCTATGTCTTCAGAAATTACATACATAGTTGAGGCCTAGACAGAATGCTTCATGCTCCTGTTCCTGCATTTACATCTTCAGTTGCTGCCTAGTCAGAATGCAGCATTCCTCTTGTTCCTGCATGTATTTCTTCAGAAAGTACATCTCCAGTTGCTGCCTAGTCAGACTGCAGCTTTCTCCAGTTCTCTTCCTGCTTATACATCTTCAGCAAGTAAATCTCCAGTTTCTGCGTAGGCAGACTGTAGCATTATCCTGTTCTGTGCCTACTTGTATTTCTTCAGCAATTACATACATAGTTGAGGCCTAGACAGAATGCTTCATACTCCTGTTCCTGCATTTACATCTTCAGTTGCTGCCTAGTCAGAATGCAGCATTCCTCTTGTTCCTGCATGTATTTCTTCAGCAAGTACTTCTCCAGTTGCTGCCTAGTCAGACTGCAGCATTCCTCTTGTTCCGGCGTGTACTTCTTCAGCAAGTACTTGTCCAGTTGCTGCCTAATCAGACTGAAAGCATTCCTGCTTTTTCAGCATTTAAATCTCCAACAAGTACACTTCCAGTTGTTGCCTAGTCAAACCGCAGCATCATTATTGATGCTACGTGTACTTCTCCATTTTATGCCTAATCAGACTGCATCATTTCTCTTGTTCCTGCCTGTACTTCTTCAGCAAGTACTTGCTAGTTGCTGCCTAGTCAGACTGCAGCATTCCTTCTGTTTCTGCTTTTAAATCACCAGCAAGTACACTTCCAGTTGTTGCCTAGTCAAACTGCAGCATTCTTATTGATGCTATGTGTACTTCTCCATTTTCTGCCTAATCAGACTGCAGCATTTCTCTTATTCCTGCATGTACTTCTTCAGCAAGTACTTGTCCAGTTGCTGCCTAGTCAGACTGCAGCATTCTCCTTTTCCTGCCTTTACTTCTTTAGCAAGTACATTTCCAGTTGTTGCCTATTTGCAATGCAGCATTACTCATATTCCTGCATTTACCGATACAGCAAGTATATTTCCAGTTGCTGCATAATCAGACTGCACTATTCCTTCTATTACTGCATTTACATTTCCAGCAAGTATACTTCCAGTTGTTGCCTAGTCAAACTTCAGCACTTCTCTTGATTCTGCATGTACTTCTATAGTAAATTTTGTCCAAGTGCTGCGTAGTCAGATTGCAGCAGTCCTCTTGTTCCTGCGTATTCTCTTTCAGCAAGAACATCTCCATTTGCTGCCTACTCAGACTGCAGCATTTCTCTTGTTCCTGCGTGTACTTCTTCATCAAGTACTTGTCCAGTTGCTGCCTAATCAGACTGCAGCTATCCTGTTCCTGCATTTACTGCTTTAGTAATTACTTTTCCAGCTGCTGCTTAGTCAGTCTGCTGCATTCTCCTGTCCCTTCCTTTTCTTCTTCAACAAGTATATCTCCAGTTGCTGCCTATTTGCATTGCAGTATTACTCATGTTCCTGCATTTACTGATACAGCAAGTATATCTCCAGTTGCTGCCTAATCAGACTGCAGCATTCCTTCTGTTCCTACATTTAAGTCTCCAGCAAGTACACATCCAGTTGTTGCCTAGTCAAACTGTAGAATTCAAATTGATCCTGCATGTATTTCTCCATTTGCTGCCTAATCAGACTGCAGCATTCCTCTTGCTCCTGCATGTACTTCTTCAGCAAGTACTTGTCCAGTTGCTGCGTGGTCAGACTGCAGCATTCCTCTTGTTCCAGCATGTCATTTTTCAGCATGTACATCTCCAGTTGCTGCCTAATCAGACTACAGCATTCCTTCTGTTCCTGCATTTACATCTTGAGCAAGAATACTTCCAGTTGTTGCCTAATGAAACTGCAGCACTCCTCTTGAACCTGCGTGTACTTCTCTATTTGCTGCCTAGTCAGACTGCAGCTGTCCTCCTGTTCTGGAATTTACTGCTTTAGTAAATACTTCTCCAGCTGCTGCCTATTCAGACTGCAGCATTCTCCTGCTTATGCATTTACTGTTCCATCAAGTACATCTCCAGTTGCTGCCTAGTCAGACTGCAGCATTCTCCAGTTCCGTTCCTGCTTGTAGATCTTCAGCAAGTAAATCTCCAGTTTCTGCGTAGGCAGACTGTAGCATTACCCAGTTCTGTGCCTACTTCTATTTCTTCAGAAATTACATACATAGTTGAGGCCTAGACAGAATGCTTCATGCTCCTGTTCCTGCATTTACATCTTCAGTTGCTGCCTATTCAGAATGCAGCATTCCTCTTGTTCCTGCATGTATTTCTTCAGCAAGTACATCTCCAGTTGCTGCCTAGTCAGACTGCAGCATTCCTCTTGTTCCGGCGTGTACTTCTTCAGCAAGTACTTGTCCAGTTGCTGCCTAATCAGACTGAAAGCATTCCTGCTTTTTCAGCATTTAAATCTCCAACAAGTACACTTCCAGTTGTTGCCTAGTCAAACCGCAGCATCATTATTGATGCTAAGTGTACTTCTCCATTTTATGCCTAATCAGACTGCATCATTTCTCCTGTTCCTGCCTGTACTTCTTCAGCAAGTACTTGCCAGTTGCTGCCTAGTCAGACTGCAGCATTCCTTCTGTTTCTGCTTTTAAATCACCAGCAAGTACACTTCCAGTTGTTGCCTAGTCAAACTGCAGCATTCTTATTGATGCTGTGTGTACTTCTCCATTTTCTGCCTAATCAGACTGCAGCATTTCTCTTATTCCTGCATGTACTTCTTCAGCAAGTACTTGTCCAGTTGCTGCCTAGTCAGACTGCAGCATTCTCCTTTTCCTGCCTTTACTTCTTTAGCAAGTACATTTCCAGTTGTTGCCTATTTGCAATGCAGCATTACTCATATTCCTGCATTTACCGATACAGCAAGTATATTTCCAGTTGCTGCATAATCAGACTGCACTATTCCTTCTATTACTGCATTTACATTTCCAGCAAGTATACTTCCAGTTGTTGCCTAGTCAAACTTCAGCACTTCTCTTGATTCTGCATGTACTTCTATAGTAACTTTTGTCCAGTTGCTGCGTAGTCAGATTGCAGCAGTCCTCTTGTTCCTGCGTATTCTCTTTCAGCAAGAACATCTCCATTTGCTACCTACTCAGACTGCAGCATTTCTCTTGTTCCTGCGTGTACTTCTTCATCAAGTACTTGTCCAGTTGCTGCCTAATCAGACTGCAGCTATCCTGTTCCTGCATTTACTGCTTTAGTAATTACTTTTCCAGCTGCTGCCTAGTCAGTCTGCAGCATTCTCCTGTCCCTTCCTTTTCTTCTTCAACAAGTATATCTCCAGTTGCTGCCTATTTGCATTGCAGTATTACTCATGTTCCTGCATTTACTGATACAGCAAGTATATCTCCAGTTGCTGCCTAATCAGACTGCAGCATTCCTTCTGTTCCTACATTTAAGTCTCCAGCAAGTACACATCCAGTTGTTGCCTAGTCAAATTGTAGAATTCAAATTGATCCTGCATGTATTTCTCCATTTGCTGCCTAATCAGACTACAGCATTCCTTCTGTTCCTGCATTTACATCTTGAGCAAGAATACTTCCAGTTGTTGCCTAATGAAACTGCAGCACTCCACTTGAACCTGCGTGTATTTGCTGCCTAGTCAGACTGCAGCTGTCCTCCTGTTCTGGAATTTACTGCTTTAGTAAATACTTCTCCAGCTGCTGCCTATTCAGACTGCAGCATTCTCCTGCTCATGCATTTACTGTTTTATCAAGTACATATCCAGTTGCTGCCTAGTCAGACTGCAGCATTCTCCAGTTCCGTTCCTGCTAGTAGATCTTCAGCAAGTAAATCTCCAGTTTCTGCGTAGGCAGACTGTAGCATTACCCTGTTCTGTGCCTACTTCTATTTCTTCAGAAATTACATACATAGTTGAGGCCTAGACAGAATGCTTCATGCTCCTGTTCCTGCATTTACATCTTCAGTTGCTGCCTGGTCAGAATGCAGCATTCCTCTTGTTCCTGCATGTATTTCTTCAGCAAGTACATCTCCAGTTGCTGCCTAGTCAGACTGCAGCATTCTCCAGTTCTCTTCCTGCTTATACATCTTCAGCAAGTAAATCTCCAGTTTCTGCGTAGGCAGACTGTAGCATTATCCTGTTCTGTGCCTACTTGTATTTCTTCAGCAATTACATACATAGTTGAGGCCTAGACAGAATGCTTCATACTCCTGTTCCTGCATTTACATCTTCAGTTGCTGCCTAGTCAGAATTCAGCATTACTCTTGATCCTGCATGTATTTCTTCAGCAAGTACTTCTCCAGTTGCTGCCTAGTCAGACTGCAGCATTCCTCTTGTTCCGGCGTGTACTTCTTCAGCAAGTACTTGTCCAGTTGCTGCCTAATCAGACTGAAAGCTTTCCTGCTTTTTCAGTATTTAAATCTCCAACAAGTACACTTCCAGTTGTTGCCTAGTCAAACCGCAGCATCATTGATGCTACGTGTACTTCTCCATTTTATGCCTAATCAGACTGCATCATTTCTCTTGTTCCTGCCTGTACTTCTTCAGCAAGTACTTGCCAGTTGCTGCCTAGTCAGACTGCAGCATTCCTTCTGTGTCTGCTTTTAAATCACCAGCAAGTACACTTCCAGTTGTTGCCTAGTCAAACTGCAGCATTCTTATTAATGCTACATGTACTTCTCCATTTTCTGCCTAATCAGACTGCAGGATTTCTCTTGTTCCTGCCTGTACTTCTTCAGCAAGTACTTGTCCAGTTGCTGCCTAGTCAGACTGCAGCATTCCTCTGGTTCCGGCATGTACTTCTTCACAAGTACTTGTCCAGTTGCTGCCTAATCAGTCTGCAGCATTCCTTCTGTTTCTGCATTTAAATGTCCAGCAAGTACACTTCCAGTTGTTGCCTAGTCAAACTGCAGCATTCTTATTGATGCTACGTGTACTTCTCCATTTTCTGCCTAATCAGACTGCAGCATTTCTCTTATTCCTGCATGTATTTCTTCAGCAAGTACTTGTCCAGTTGCTGCCTAGTCAGACTGCAGCATTCTCCTTTTCCTGCCTTTACTTCTTTAGCAAGTACATTTCCAGTTGTTGCCTATTTGCAATGCAGCATTACTCATATTCCTGCATTTACCGATACAGCAAGTATATTTCCAGTTGCTGCATAATCAGACTGCACTATTCCTTCTATTACTGCATTTACATTTCCAGCAAGTATACTTCCAGTTGTTGCCTAGTCAAACTTCAGCACTTCTCTTGATTCTGCATGTACTTCTATAGCAAATTTTGTCCAGTTGCTGCCTAGTCAGATTGCAGCAGTCCTCTTGTTCCTGCGTATTCTCTTTCAGCAAGAACATCTCCATTTGCTGCCTACTCAGACTGCAGCATTTCTCTTGTTCCTGCGTGTACTTCTTCATCAAGTACTGGTCCAGTTGCTGCCTAGTCAGACTGCAGCTATCCTATTCCTGCATTTACTGCTTTAGTAATTACTTTTCCAGCTGCTGCCTAGTCAGTCTGCAGCATTCTCCTGTCCCTTCCTTTTCTTCTTCAACAAGTATATCTCCAGTTGCTGCCTATTTGCATTGCAGTATTACTCATGTTCCTGCATTTACTGATACAGCAAGTATATCTCCAGTTGCTGCCTAATCAGACTGCAGCATTCCTTCTGTTCCTACATTTAAGTCTCCAGCAAGTACACATCCAGTTGTTGTCTAGTCAAACTGTAGAATTCAAATTGATCCTGCATGTATTTCTCCATTTGCTGCCTAATCAGACTGCAGCATTCCTCTTGCTCCTGCATGTACTTCTTCAGCAAGTACTTGTCCAGTTGCTGCGTGGTCAGACTGCAGCATTCCTCTTGTTCCTGCATGTCATTTTTCAGCAAGTACATCTCCAGTTGCTGCCTAATCAGACTACAGCATTCCTTCTGTTCCTGCATTTACATCTTGAGCAAGAATACTTCCAGTTGTTGCCTAATGAAACTGCAGCACTCCTCTTGAACCTGCGTGTACTTCTCTATTTGCTGCCTAGTCAGACTGCAGCTGTCCTCCTGTTCTGGAATTTACTGCTTTAGTAAATACTTCTCCAGCTGCTGCCTATTTAGACTGCAGCATTCTCCTGCTCATGCATTTACTGTTCCATCAAGTACATCTCCAGTTGCTGCCTAGTCAGACTGCAGCATTCTCCAGTTCCGTTCCTGCTTGTAGATCTTCAGCAAGTAAATCTCCAGTTTCTGCGTAGGCAGACTGTAGCATTACCCAGTTCTGTGCCTACTTCTATTTCTTCAGAAATTACATACATAGTTGAGGCCTAGACAGAATGCTTCATGCTCCTGTTCCTGCATTTACATCTTCAGTTGCTGCCTAGTCAGAATGCAGCATTCCTCTTGTTCCTGCATGTATTTCTTCAGCAAGTACACCTCCAGTTGCTGCCTAGTCAGACTGCAGCATTCTCCAGTTCTCTTCCTGCTTATACATCTTCAGCAAGTAAATCTCCAGTTTCTGCGTAGGCAGACTGTAGCATTATCCTGTTCTGTGCCTACTTGTATTTCTTCAGCAATTACATACATAGTTGAGGCCTAGACAGAATGCTTCATACTCCTGTTCCTGCATTTACATCTTCAGTTGCTGCCTAGTCAGAATGCAGCATTCCTCTTGTTCCTGCATGTATTTCTTCAGCAAGTACTTCTCCAGTTGCTGCCTAGTCAGACTGCAGCATTCCTCTTGTTCCGGCGTGTACTTCTTCAGCAAGTACTTGTCCAGTTGCTGCCTAATCAGACTGAAAGCATTCCTGCTTTTTCAGCATTTAAATCTCCAACAAGTACACTTCCAGTTGTTGCCTAGTCAAACCGCAGCATCATTATTGATGCTACGTGTACTTCTCCATTTTATGCCTAATCAGACTGCATCATTTCTCTTGTTCCTGCCTGTACTTCTTCAGCAAGTACTTGCCAGTTGCTGCCTAGTCAGACTGCAGCATTCCTTCTGTGTCTGCTTTTAAATCAGCAGCAAGTACACTTCCAGTTGTTGCCTAGTCAAACTGCAGCATTCTTATTAATGCTACATGTACTTCTCCATTTTCTGCCTAATCAGACTGCAGGATTTCTCTTGTTCCTGCCTGTACTTCTTCAGCAAGTACTTGTCCAGTTGCTGCCTAGTCAGACTGCAGCATTCCTCTGGTTCCGGCATGTACTTCTTCACAAGTACTTGTCCAGTTGCTGCCTAATCAGTCTGCAGCATTCCTTCTGTTTCTGCATTTAAATGTCCAGCAAGTACACTTCCAGTTGTTGCCTAGTCAAACTGCAGCATTCTTATTGATGCTACGTGTACTTCTCCATTTTCTGCCTAATCAGACTGCAGCATTTCTCTTATTCCTGCATGTATTTCTTCAGCAAGTACTTGTCCAGTTGCTGCCTAGTCAGACTGCAGCATTCTCCTTTTCCTGCCTTTACTTCTTTAGCAAGTACATTTCCAGTTGTTGCCTATTTGCAATGCAGCATTACTCATATTCCTGCATTTACCGATACAGCAAGTATATTTCCAGTTGCTGCATAATCAGACTGCACTATTCCTTCTATTACTGCATTTACATTTCCAGCAAGTATACTTCCAGTTGTTGCCTAGTCAAACTTCAGCACTTCTCTTGATTCTGCATGTACTTCTATAGCAAATTTTGTCCAGTTGCTGCCTAGTCAGATTGCAGCAGTCCTCTTGTTCCTGCGTATTCTCTTTCAGCAAGAACATCTCCATTTGCTGCCTACTCAGACTGCAGCATTTCTCTTGTTCCTGCGTGTACTTCTTCATCAAGTACTTGTCCAGTTGCTGCCTAGTCAGACTGCAGCTATCCTATTCCTGCATTTACTGCTTTAGTAATTACTTTTCCAGCTGCTGCCTAGTCAGTCTGCAGCATTCTCCTGTCCCTTCCTTTTCTTCTTCAACAAGTATATCTCCAGTTGCTGCCTATTTGCATTGCAGTATTACTCATGTTCCTGCATTTACTGATACAGCAAGTATATCTCCAGTTGCTGCCTAATCAGACTGCAGCATTCCTTCTGTTCCTACATTTAAGTCTCCAGCAAGTACACATCCAGTTGTTGTCTAGTCAAACTGTAGAATTCAAATTGATCCTGCATGTATTTCTCCATTTGCTGCCTAATCAGACTGCAGCATTCCTCTTGCTCCTGCATGTACTTCTTCAGCAAGTACTTGTCCAGTTGCTGCGTGGTCAGACTGCAGCATTCCTCTTGTTCCTGCATGTCATTTTTCAGCAAGTACATCTCCAGTTGCTGCCTAATCAGACTACAGCATTCCTTCTGTTCCTGCATTTACATCTTGAGCAAGAATACTTCCAGTTGTTGCCTAATGAAACTGCAGCACTCCTCTTGAACCTGCGTGTACTTCTCTATTTGCTGCCTAGTCAGACTGCAGCTGTCCTCCTGTTCTGGAATTTACTGCTTTAGTAAATACTTCTCCAGCTGCTGCCTATTTAGACTGCAGCATTCTCCTGCTCATGCATTTACTGTTCCATCAAGTACATCTCCAGTTGCTGCCTAGTCAGACTGCAGCATTCTCCAGTTCCGTTCCTGCTTGTAGATCTTCAGCAAGTAAATCTCCAGTTTCTGCGTAGGCAGACTGTAGCATTACCCAGTTCTGTGCCTACTTCTATTTCTTCAGAAATTACATACATAGTTGAGGCCTAGACAGAATGCTTCATGCTCCTGTTCCTGCATTTACATCTTCAGTTGCTGCCTAGTCAGAATGCAGCATTCCTCTTGTTCCTGCATGTATTTCTTCAGCAAGTACACCTCCAGTTGCTGCCTAGTCAGACTGCAGCATTCTCCAGTTCTCTTCCTGCTTATACATCTTCAGCAAGTAAATCTCCAGTTTCTGCGTAGGCAGACTGTAGCATTATCCTGTTCTGTGCCTACTTGTATTTCTTCAGCAATTACATACATAGTTGAGGCCTAGACAGAATGCTTCATACTCCTGTTCCTGCATTTACATCTTCAGTTGCTGCCTAGTCAGAATGCAGCATTCCTCTTGTTCCTGCATGTATTTCTTCAGCAAGTACTTCTCCAGTTGCTGCCTAGTCAGACTGCAGCATTCCTCTTGTTCCGGCGTGTACTTCTTCAGCAAGTACTTGTCCAGTTGCTGCCTAATCAGACTGAAAGCATTCCTGCTTTTTCAGCATTTAAATCTCCAACAAGTACACTTCCAGTTGTTGCCTAGTCAAACCGCAGCATCATTATTGATGCTACGTGTACTTCTCCATTTTATGCCTAATCAGACTGCATCATTTCTCTTGTTCCTGCCTGTACTTCTTCAGCAAGTACTTGCCAGTTGCTGCCTAGTCAGACTGCAGCATTCCTTCTGTGTCTGCTTTTAAATCAGCAGCAAGTACACTTCCAGTTGTTGCCTAGTCAAACTGCAGCATTCTTATTAATGCTACATGTACTTCTCCATTTTCTGCCTAATCAGACTGCAGGATTTCTCTTGTTCCTGCCTGTACTTCTTCAGCAAGTACTTGTCCAGTTGCTGCCTAGTCAGACTGCAGCATTCCTCTGGTTCCGGCATGTACTTCTTCACAAGTACTTGTCCAGTTGCTGCCTAATCAGTCTGCAGCATTCCTTCTGTTTCTGCATTTAAATGTCCAGCAAGTACACTTCCAGTTGTTGCCTAGTCAAACTGCAGCATTCTTATTGATGCTACGTGTACTTCTCCATTTTCTGCCTAATCAGACTGCAGCATTTCTCTTATTCCTGCATGTATTTCTTCAGCAAGTACTTGTCCAGTTGCTGCCTAGTCAGACTGCAGCATTCTCCTTTTCCTGCCTTTACTTCTTTAGCAAGTACATTTCCAGTTGTTGCCTATTTGCAATGCAGCATTACTCATATTCCTGCATTTACCGATACAGCAAGTATATTTCCAGTTGCTGCATAATCAGACTGCACTATTCCTTCTATTACTGCATTTACATTTCCAGCAAGTATACTTCCAGTTGTTGCCTAGTCAAACTTCAGCACTTCTCTTGATTCTGCATGTACTTCTATAGCAAATTTTGTCCAGTTGCTGCCTAGTCAGATTGCAGCAGTCCTCTTGTTCCTGCGTATTCTCTTTCAGCAAAAACATCTCCATTTGCTGCCTACTCAGACTGCAGCATTTCTCTTGTTCCTGCGTGTACTTCTTCATCAAATACTTGTCCAGTTGCTGCCTAGTCAGACTGCAGCTATCCTATTCCTGCATTTACTGCTTTAGTAATTACTTTTCCAGCTGCTGCCTAGTCAGTCTGCAGCATTCTCCTGTCCCTTCCTTTTCTTCTTCAACAAGTATATCTCCAGTTGCTGCCTATTTCCATTGCAGTATTACTCATGTTCCTGCATTTACTGATACAGCAAGTATATCTCCAGTTGCTGCCTAATCAGACTGCAGCATTCCTTCTGTTCCTACATTTAAGTCTCCAGCAAGTACACATCCAGTTGTTGTCTAGTCAAACTGTAGAATTCAAATTGATCCTGCATGTATTTCTCCATTTGCTGCCTAATCAGACTGCAGCATTCCTCTTGCTCCTGCATGTACTTCTTCAGCAAGTACTTGTCCAGTTGCTGCGTGGTCAGACTGCAGCATTCCTCTTGTTCCTGCATGTCATTTTTCAGCAAGTACATCTCCAGTTGCTGCCTAATCAGACTACAGCATTCCTTCTGTTCCTGCATTTACATCTTGAGCAAGAATACTTCCAGTTGTTGCCTAATGAAACTGCAGCACTCCTCTTGAACCTGCGTGTACTTCTCTATTTGCTGCCTAGTCAGACTGCAGCTGTCCTCCTGTTCTGGAATTTACTGCTTTAGTAAATACTTCTCCAGCTGCTGCCTATTCAGACTGCAGCATTCTCCTGCTCATGCATTTACTGTTCCATCAAGTACATCTCCAGTTGCTGCCTAGTCAGACTGCAGCATTCTCCAGTTCCGTTCCTGCTTGTAGATCTTCAGCAAGTAAATCTCCAGTTTCTGCGTAGGCAGACTGTAGCATTACCCCGTTCTGTGCCTACTTCTATTTCTTCAGAAATTACATACATAGTTGAGGCCTAGACAGAATGCTTCATGCTCCTGTTCCTGCATTTACATCTTCAGTTGCTGCCTAGTCAGAATGCAGCATTCCTCTTGTTCCTGCATGTATTTCTTCAGCAAGTACACCTCCAGTTGCTGCCTAGTCAGACTGCAGTATTCTCCAGTTCTCTTCCTGCTTATACATCTTCAGCAAGTAAATCTCCAGTTTCTGCGTAGGCAGACTGTAGCATTATCCTGTTCTGTGCCTACTTGTATTTCTTCAGCAATTACATACATAGTTGAGGCCTAGACAGAATGCTTCATACTCCTGTTCCTGCATTTACATCTTCAGTTGCTGCCTAGTCAGAATGCAGCATTCCTCTTGTTCCTGCATGTATTTCTTCAGCAAGTACTTCTCCAGTTGCTGCCTAGTCAGACTGCAGCATTCCTCTTGTTCCGGCGTGTACTTCTTCAGCAAGTACTTGTCCAGTTGCTGCCTAATCAGACTGAAAGCATTCCTGCTTTTTCAGCATTTAAATCTCCAACAAGTACACTTCCAGTTGTTGCCTAGTCAAACCGCAGCATCATTATTGATGCTACGTGTACTTCTCCATTTTATGCCTAATCAGACTGCATCATTTCTCTTGTTCCTGCCTGTACTTCTTCAGCAAGTACTTGCCAGTTGCTGCCTAGTCAGACTGCAGCATTCCTTCTGTGTCTGCTTTTAAATCAGCAGCAAGTACACTTCCAGTTGTTGCCTAGTCAAACTGCAGCATTCTTATTAATGCTACATGTACTTCTCCATTTTCTGCCTAATCAGACTGCAGGATTTCTCTTGTTCCTGCCTGTACTTCTTCAGCAAGTACTTGTCCAGTTGCTGCCTAGTCAGACTGCAGCATTCCTCTGGTTCCGGCATGTACTTCTTCACAAGTACTTGTCCAGTTGCTGCCTAATCAGTCTGCAGCATTCCTTCTGTTTCTGCATTTAAATGTCCAGCAAGTACACTTCCAGTTGTTGCCTAGTCAAACTGCAGCATTCTTATTGATGCTACGTGTACTTCTCCATTTTCTGCCTAATCAGACTGCAGCATTTCTCTTATTCCTGCATGCACTTCTTCAGCAAGTACTTGTCCAGTTGCTGCCTAGTCAGAATGCAGCATTCTCCTTTTCCTGCCTTTACTTCTTTAGCAAGTACATTTCCAGTTGTTGCCTATTTGCAATGCAGCATTACTCATATTCCTGCATTTACCGATACAGCAAGTATATTTCCAGTTGCTGCATAATCAGACTGCACTATTCCTTCTATTACTGCATTTACATTTCCAGCAAGTATACTTCCAGTTGTTGCCTAGTCAAACTTCAGCACTTCTCTTGATTCTGCATGTACTTCTATAGCAAATTTTGTCCAGTTGCTGCGTAGTCAGATTGCAGCAGTCCTCTTGTTCCTGCGTATTCTCTTTCAGCAAGAATATCTCCATTTGCTGCCTACTCAGACTGCAGCATTTCTCTTGTTCCTGCGTGTACTTCTTCATCAAGTACTTGTCCAGTTGCTGCCTAGTCAGACTGCAGCTATCCTATTCCTGCATTTACTGCTTTAGTAATTACTTTTCCAGCTGCTGCCTAGTCAGTCTGCAGCATTCTCCTGTCCCTTCCTTTTCTTCTTCAACAAGTATATCTCCAGTTGCTGCCTATTTGCATTGCAGTATTACTCATGTTCCTGCATTTACTGATACAGCAAGTATATCTCCGGTTGCTGCCTAATCAGACTGCAGCATTCCTTCTGTTCCTACATTTAAGTCTCCAGCAAGTACACATCCAGTTGTTGCCTAGTCAAACTGTAGAATTCAAATTGATCCTGCATGTATTTCTCCATTTGCTGCCTAATCAGACTGCAGCATTCCTCTTGCTCCTGCATGTACTTCTTCAGCAAGTACTTGTCCAGTTGCTGCGTGGTCAGACTGCAGCATTCCTCTTGTTCCAGCATGTCATTTTTCAGCAAGTACATCTCCAGTTGCTGCCTAATCAGACTACAGCATTCCTTCTGTTCCTGCATTTACATCTTGAGCAAGAATACTTCCAGTTGTTGCCTAATGAAACTGCAGCACTCCTCTTGAACCTGCGTGTACTTCTCTATTTGCTGCCTAGTCAGACTGCAGCTGTCCTCCTGTTCTGGAATTTACTGCTTTAGTAAATACTTCTCCAGCTGCTGCCTATTCAGACTGCAGCATTCTCCTGCTCATGCATTTACTGTTCCATCAAGTACATCTCCAGTTGCTGCCTAGTCAGACTGCAGCATTCTCCAGTTCCGTTCCTCCTTGTAGATCTTCAGCAAGTAAATCTCCAGTTTCTGCGTAGGCAGACTGTAGCATTACCCAGTTCTGTGCCTACTTCTATTTCTTCAGAAATTACATACATAGTTGAGGCCTAGACAGAATGCTTCATGCTCCTGTTCCTGCATTTACATCTTCAGTTGCTGCCTAGTCAGAATGCAGCATTCCTCTTGTTCCTGCATGTATTTCTTCAGCAAGTACATCTCCAGTTGCTGCCTAGTCAGACTGCAGCATTCTCCAGTTCTCTTCCTGCTTATACATCTTCAGCAAGTAAATCTCCAGTTTCTGCGTAGGCAGACTGTAGCATTATCCTGTTCTGTGCCTACTTGTATTTCTTCAGCAATTACATACATAGTTGAGGCCTAGACAGAATGCTTCATACTCCTGTTCCTGCATTTACATCTTCAGTTGCTGCCTAGTCAGAATGCAGCATTCCTCTTGTTCCTGCATGTATTTCTTCAGCAAGTACTTCTCCAGTTGCTGCCTAGTCAGACTGCAGCATTCCTCTTGTTCCGGCGTGTACTTCTTCAGCAAGTACTTGTCCAGTTGCTGCCTAATCAGACTGAAAGCATTCCTGCTTTTTCAGCATTTAAATCTCCAACAAGTACACTTCCAGTTGTTGCCTAGTCAAACCGCAGCATCATTATTGAAGCTACGTGTACTTCTCCATTTTATGCCTAATCAGACTGCATCATTTCTCCTGTTCCTGCCTGTACTTCTTCAGCAAGTACTTGCCAGTTGCTTCCTAGTCAGACTGCAGCATTCCTTCTGTTTCTGCTTTTAAATCAACAGCAAGTACACTTCCAGTTGTTGCCTAGTCAAACTGCAGCATTCTTATTGATGCTATGTGTACTTCTCCATTTTCTGCCTAATCAGACTGCAACATTTCTCATATTCCTGCATGTACTTCTTCAGCAAGTACTTGTCCAGTTGCTGCCTAGTCAGACTGCAGCATTCTCCTTTTCCTGCCTTTACTTCTTTAGCAAGTACATTTCCAGTTGTTGCCTATTTGCAATGCAGCATTACTCATATTCCTGCATTTACCGATACAGCAAGTATATTTCCAGTTGCTGCATAATCAGACTGCACTATTCCTTCTATTACTGCATTTACATTTCCAGCAAGTATACTTCCAGTTGTTGCCTAGTCAAACTTCAGCACTTCTCTTGATTCTGCATGTACTTCTATAGTAAATTTTGTCCAGTTGCTGCGTAGTCAGATTGCAGCAGTCCTCTTGTTCCTGCGTATTCTCTTTCAGCAAGAACATCTCCATTTGCTACCTACTCAGACTGCAGCATTTCTCTTGTTCCTGCGTGTACTTCTTCATCAAGTACTTGTCCAGTTGCTGCCTAATCAGACTGCAGCTATCCTGTTCCTGCATTTACTGCTTTAGTAATTACTTTTCCAGCTGCTGCCTAGTCAGTCTGCAGCATTCTCCTGTCCCTTCCTTTTCTTCTTCAACAAGTATATCTCCAGTTGCTGCCTATTTGCATTGCAGTATTACTCATGTTCCTGCATTTACTGATACAGCCAGTATATCTCCAGTTGCTGCCTAATCAGACTGCAGCATTCCTTCTGTTCCTACATTTAAGTCTCCAGCAAGTACACATCCAGTTGTTGCCTAGTCAAACTGTAGAATTCAAATTGATCCTGCTGCCTAATCAGACTGCAGCATTCCTCTTGCTCCTGCATGTACTTCTTCAGCAAGTACTTGTCCAGTTGCTGCGTGGTCAGACTGCAGCATTCCTCTTGTTCCTGCATGTAATTTTTCAGCAAGTACATCTCCAGTTGATGCCTAATCAGACTACAGCATTCCTTCTGTTCCTGCATTTACATCTTGAGCAAGAATACTTCCAGTTGTTGCCTAATGAAACTGCAGCACTCCTCTTGAACCTGCGTGTACTTCTCTATTTGCTGCCTAGTCAGACTGCAGCTGTCCTCCTGTTCTGGAATTTACTGCTTTAGTAAATACTTCTCCAGCTGCTGCCTATTCAGACTGCAGCATTCTCCTGCTCATGCATTTACTGTTTTATCAAGTACATCTCCACTTGCTGCCTAGTCAGACTGCAGCATTCTCCAGTTCCGTTCCTGCTTGTAGATCTTCAGCAAGTAAATCTCCAGTTTCTGCGTAGGCAGACTGTAGCATTACCCAGTTCTGTGCCTACTTCTATTACTTCAGAAATTACATACATAGTTGAGGCCTAGACAGAATGCTTCATGCTCCTGTTCCTGCATTTACATCTTCAGTTGCTGCCTAGTCAGAATGCAGCATTCCTCTTGTTCCTGAATGTATTTCTTCAGCAAGTACATCTCCAGTTGCTGCCTAGTCAGACTGCAGCATTCTCCAGTTCTCTTCCTGCTTATACATCTTCAGCAAGTAAATCTCCAGTTTCTGCGTAGGCAGACTGTAGCATTATCCTGTTCTGTGCCTACTTGTATTTCTTCAGCAATTACATACATAGTTGAGGCCTAGACAGATTGCTTCATACTCCTGTTCCTGCATGTACATCTTCAGTTGCTGCCTAGTCAGACTGCAGCATTCCTCTTGTTCCGGCGTGTACTTCTTCTGCAAGTACTTGTCCAGTTGCTGCCTAATCAGACTGAAAGCATTCCTGCTTTTTCAGCATTTAAATCTCCAACAAGTACACTTCCAGTTGTTGCCTAGTCAAACCGCAGCATCATTATTGATGCTACGTGTACTTCTCCATTTTATGCCTAATCAGACTGCATCATTTCTCTTGTTCCTGCCTGTACTTCTTCAGCAAGTGCTTGCCAGTTGCTGCCTAGTCAGACTGCAGCATTCCTTCTGTGTCTGCTTTTAATTCACCAGCAAGTACACTTCCAGTTGTTGCCTAGTCAAACTGCTGCATTCTTATTAATGCTACAAGTACTTCTCCATTTTCTGCCTAATCAGACTGCAGGATTTCTCTTGTTCCTGCCTGTACTTCTTCAGCAAGTACTTGTCCAGTTGCTGACTAGTCAGACTGCAGCATTCCTCTGGTTCTGGCATGTACTTCTTCACAAGGACTTGTCCAGTTGCTGCCTAATCAGACTGAAAGCATTCCTGGTTTTTCAGCATTTAAATCTCCAGCAAGTACACTTCCAGTTGTTGCCTAGTCAAACTGCAGCATTCTTATTGATGCTATGTGTACTTCTCCATTTTCTGCCTAATCAGACTGCAGCATTTCTCTTATTCCTGCATGTACTTCTTCAGCAAGTACTTGTCCAGTTGCTGCCTAGTCAGACTGCAGCATTCTCCTTTTCCTGCCTTTACTTCTTTAGCAAGTACATTTCCAGTTGTTGCCTATTTGCAATGCAGCATTACTCATATTCCTGCATTTACCGATACAGCAAGTATATTTCCAGTTGCTGCATAATCAGACTGCACTATTCCTTCTATTACTGCATTTACATTTCCAGCAAGTATACTTCCAGTTGTTGCCTAGTCAAACTTCAGCACTTCTCTTGATTCTGCATGTACTTCTATAGCAAATTTTGTCCAGTTGCTGCGTAGTCAGATTGCAGCAGTCCTCTTGTTCCTGAGTATTCTCTTTCAGCAAGAACATCTCCATTTGCTGCCTACTCAGACTGCAGCATTTCTCTTGTTCCTGCGTGTACTTCTTCATCAAGTACTTGTCCAGTTGCTGCCTAGTCAGACTGCAGCTATCCTATTCCTGCATTTACTGCTTTAGTAATTACTTTTCCAGCTGCTGCCTAGTCAGTCTGCAGCATTCTCCTGTCCCTTCCTTTTCTTCTTCAACAAGTATATCTCCAGTTGCTGCCTATTTGCATTGCAGTATTACTCATGTTCCTGCATTTACTGATACAGGAAGTATATCTCCAGTTGCTGCCTAATCAGACTGCAGCATTCCTTCTGTTCCTACATTTAAGTCTCCAGCAAGTACACATCCAGTTGTTACCTAGTCAAACTGTAGAATTCAAATTGATCCTGCATGTATTTCTCCATTTGCTGCCTAATCAGACTGCAGCATTCCTCTTGCTCCTGCATGTACTTCTACAGCAAGTACTTGTCCAGTTGCTGCGTGGTCAGACTGCAGCATTCCTCTTGTTCCTGCATGTCATTTTTCAGCAAGTACATCTCCAGTTGCTGCCTAATCAGACTACAGCATTCCTTCTGTTCCTGCATTTACATCTTGAGCAAGAATACTTCCAGTTGTTGCCTAATGAAACTGCAGCACTCCTCTTGAACCTGCGTGTACTTCTCTATTTGCTGCCTAGTCAGACTGCAGCTGTCCTCCTGTTCTGGATTTTACTGCTTTAGTAAATACTTCTCCAGCTGCTGCCTATTCAGACTGCAGCATTCTCCTGCTCATGCATTTACTGTTCCATCAAGTACAGCTCCAGTTGCTGCCTAGTCAGACTGCAGCATTCTCCAGTTCTCTTCCTGCTTATACATCTTCAGCAAGTAAATCTCCAGTTTCTGCGTAGGCAGACTGTAGCGTTATCCTGTTCTGTGCCTACTTGTATTTCTTCAGCAATTACATACATAGTTGAGGCCTAGACAGAATGCTTCATACTCCTGTTCCTGCATTTACATCTTCAGTTGCTGCCTAGTCAGAATGCAGCATTCCTCTTGTTCCTGCATGTATTTCTTCAGCAAGTACTTCTCCAGTTGCTGCCTAGTCAGACTGCAGCATTCCTCTTGTTCCGGCGTGTACTTCTTCAGCAAGTACTTGTCCAGTTGCTGCCTAATCAGACTGAAAGCATTCCTGCTTTTTCAGCATTTAAATCTCCAACAAGTACACTTCCAGTTGTTGCCTAGTCAAACCGCAGCATCATTATTGATGCTACGTGTACTTCTCCATTTTATGCCTAATCAGACTGCATCATTTCTCTTGTTCCTGCCTGTACTTCTTCAGCAAGTACTTGCCAGTTGCTGCCTAGTCAGACTGCAGCATTCCTTCTGTTTCTGCTTTTAAATCACCAGCAAGTACACTTCCAGTTGTTGCCTAGTCAAACTGCAGCATTCTTATTGATGCTATGTGTACTTCTCCATTTTCTGCCTAATCAGACTGCAGCATTTCTCTTATAGTTGAGGCCTAGACAGAATGCTTCATACTCCTGTTCCTGCATTTACATCTTCAGTTGCTGCATTTACTGCTTTAGTAATTACTTTTCCAGCTGCTGCCTAGTCAGTCTGCAGCATTCTCCTGTCCCTTCCTTTTCTTCTTCAACAAGTATATCTTCAGTTGCTGCCTATTTGCATTGCAGTATTACTCATGTTCCTGCATTTACTGATACAGCAAATATATCTCCAGTTGCTGCCTAATCAGACTGCAGCATTCCTTCTGTTCCTACATTTAAGTCTCCAGCAAGTACACATCCAGTTGTTGTCTAGTCAAACTGTAGAATTCAAATTGATCCTGCATGTATTTCTCCATTTGCTGCCTAATCAGACTGCAGCATTCCTCTTGCTCCTGCATGTACTTCTTCAGCAAGTACTTGTCCAGTTGCTGCGTGGTCAGACTGCAGCATTCCTCTTGTTCCTGCATGTCATTTTTCAGCAAGTACATCTCCAGTTGCTGCCTAATCAGACTACAGCATTCCTTCTGTTCCTGCATTTACATCTTGAGCAAGAATACTTCCAGTTGTTGCCTTATGAAACTGCAGCACTCCTCTTGAACCTGCGTGTACTTCTCTATTTGTTGCCTAGTCAGACTGCAGCTGTCCTCCTGTTCTGGAATTTACTGCTTTAGTAAATACTTCTCCAGCTGCTGCCTATTCAGACTGCAGCATTCTCCTGCTCATGCATTTACTGTTCCATCAAGTACATCTCCAGTTGCTGCCTAGTCAGACTGCAGCATTCTCCAGTTCCGTTCCTGCTTGTAGATCTTCAGCAAGTAAATCTCCAGTTTCTGCGTAGGCAGACTGTAGCATTACCCAGTTCTGTGCCTACTTCTATTTCTTCAGAAATTACATACATAGTTGAGGCCTAGACAGAATGCTTCATGCTCCTGTTCCTGCATTTAAATCTTCAGTTGCTGCCTAGTCAGAATGCAGCATTCCTCTTGTTCCTGCATGTATTTCTTCAGCAAGTACACCTCCAGTTGCTGCCTAGTCAGACTGCAGCATTCTCCAGTTCTCTTCCTGCTTATACATCTTCAGCAAGTAAATCTCCAGTTTCTGCGTAGGCAGACTGTAGCATTATCCTGTTCTGTGCCTACTTGTATTTCTTCAGCAATTACATACATAGTTGAGGCCTAGACAGAATGCTTCATACTCCTGTTCCTGCATTTACATCTTCAGTTGCTGCCTAGTCAGAATGCAGCATTCCTCTTGTTCCTGCATGTATTTCTTCAGCAAGTACTTCTCCAGTTGCTGCCTAGTCAGACTGCAGCATTCCTCTTGTTCCGGCGTGTACTTCTTCAGCAAGTACTTGTCCAGTTGCTGCCTAATCAGACTGAAAGCATTCCTGCTTTTTCAGCATTTAAATCTCCAACAAGTACACTTCCAGTTGTTGCCTAGTCAAACCGCAGCATCATTATTGATGCTACGTGTACTTCTCCATTTTATGCCTAATCAGACTGCATCATTTCTCTTGTTCCTGCCTGTACTTCTTCAGCAAGTACTTGCCAGTTGCTGCCTAGTCAGACTGCAGCATTCCTTCTGTGTCTGCTTTTAAATCAGCAGCAAGTACACTTCCAGTTGTTGCCTAGTCAAACTGCAGCATTCTTATTAATGCTACATGTACTTCTCCATTTTCTGCCTAATCAGACTGCAGGATTTCTCTTGTTCCTGCCTGTACTTCTTCAGCAAGTACTTGTCCAGTTGCTGCCTAGTCAGACTGCAGCATTCCTCTGGTTCCGGCATGTACTTCTTCACAAGTACTTGTCCAGTTGCTGCCTAATCAGTCTGCAGCATTCCTTCTGTTTCTGCATTTAAATGTCCAGCAAGTACATTTCCAGTTGTTGCCTAGTCAAACTGCAGCATTCTTATTGATGCTACGTGTACTTCTCCATTTTCTGCCTAATCAGACTGCAGCATTTCTCTTATTCCTGCATGCACTTCTTCAGCAAGTACTTGTCCAGTTGCTGCCTAGTCAGACTGCAGCATTCTCCTTTTCCTGCCTTTACTTCTTTAGCAAGTACATTTCCAGTTGTTGCCTATTTGCAATGCAGCATTACTCATATTCCTGCATTTACCGATACAGCAAGTATATTTCCAGTTGCTGCATAATCAGACTGCACTATTCCTTCTATTACTGCATTTACATTTCCAGCAAGTATACTTCCAGTTGTTGCCTAGTCAAACTTCAGCACTTCTCTTGATTCTGCATGTACTTCTATAGCAAATTTTGTCCAGTTGCTGCGTAGTCAGATTGCAGCAGTCCTCTTGTTCCTGCGTATTCTCTTTCAGCAAGAACATCTCCATTTGCTGCCTACTCAGACTGCAGCATTTCTCTTGTTCCTGCGTGTACTTCTTCATCAAGTACTTGTCCAGTTGCTGCCTAGTCAGACTGCAGCTATCCTATTCCTGCATTTACTGCTTTAGTAATTACTTTTCCAGCTGCTGCCTAGTCAGTCTGCAGCATTCTCCTGTCCCTTCCTTTTCTTCTTCAACAAGTATATCTCCAGTTGCTGCCTATTTGCATTGCAGTATTACTCATGTTCCTGCATTTACTGATACAGCAAGTATATCTCCGGTTGCTGCCTAATCAGACTGCAGCATTCCTTCTGTTCCTACATTTAAGTCTCCAGCAAGTACACATCCAGTTGTTGCCTAGTCAAACTGTAGAATTCAAATTGATCCTGCATGTATTTCTCCATTTGCTGCCTAATCAGACTGCAGCATTCCTCTTGCTCCTGCATGTACTTCTTCAGCAAGTACTTGTCCAGTTGCTGCGTGGTCAGACTGCAGCATTCCTCTTGTTCCAGCATGTCATTTTTCAGCAAGTACATTTCCAGTTGCTGCCTAATCAGACTACAGCATTCCTTCTGTTCCTGCATTTACATCTTGAGCAAGAATACTTCCAGTTGTTGCCTAATGAAACTTCAGCACTCCTCTTGAACCTGCGTGTACTTCTCTATTTGCTGCCTAGTCAGACTGCAGCTGTCCTCCTGTTCTGGAATTTACTGCTTTAGTAAATACTTCTCCAGCTGCTGCCTATTCAGACTGCAGCATTCTCCTGCTCATGCATTTACTGTTCCATCAAGTACATCTCCAGTTGCTGCCTAGTCAGACTGCAGCATTCTCCAGTTCCGTTCCTCCTTGTAGATCTTCAGCAAGTAAATCTCCAGTTTCTGCGTAGGCAGACTGTAGCATTACCCAGTTCTGTGCCTACTTCTATTTCTTCAGAAATTACATACATAGTTGAGGCCTAGACAGAATGCTTCATGCTCCTGTTCCTGCATTTACATCTTCAGTTGCTGCCTAGTCAGAATGCAGCATTCCTCTTGTTCCTGCATGTATTTCTTCAGCAAGTACATCTCCAGTTGCTGCCTAGTCAGACTGCAGCATTCTCCAGTTCTCTTCCTGCTTATACATCTTCAGCAAGTAAATCTCCAGTTTCTGCGTAGGCAGACTGTAGCATTATCCTGTTCTGTGCCTACTTGTATTTCTTCAGCAATTACATACATAGTTGAGGCCTAGACAGAATGCTTCATACTCCTGTTCCTGCATTTACATCTTCAGTTGCTGCCTAGTCAGAATGCAGCATTCCTCTTGTTCCTGCATGTATTTCTTCAGCAAGTACTTCTCCAGTTGCTGCCTAGTCAGACTGCAGCATTCCTCTTCTTCCGGCGTGTACTTCTTCAGCAAGTACTTGTCCAGTTGCTGCCTAATCAGACTGAAAGCATTCCTGCTTTTTCAGCATTTAAATCTCCAACAAGTACACTTCCAGTTGTTGCCTAGTCAAACCGCAGCATCATTATTGATGCTACGTGTACTTCTCCATTTTATGCCTAATCAGACTGCATCATTTCTCCTGTTCCTGCCTGTACTTCTTCAGCAAGTACTTGCCAGTTGCTGCCTAGTCAGACTGCAGCATTCCTTCTGTTTCTGCTTTTAAATCACCAGCAAGTACACTTCGAGTTGTTGCCTAGTCAAACTGCAGCATTCTTATTGATGCTATGTGTACTTCTCCATTTTCTGCCTAATCAGACTGCAGCATTTCTCTTATTCCTGCATGTACTTCTTCAGCAAGTACTTGTCCAGTTGCTGCCTAGTCAGACTGCAGCATTCTCCTTTTCCTGCCTTTACTTCTTTAGCAAGTACATTTCCAGTTGTTGCCTATTTGCAATGCAGCATTACTCATATTCCTGCATTTACCGATACAGCAAGTATATTTCCAGTTGCTGCATAATCAGACTGCACTATTCCTTCTATTACTGCATTTACATTTCCAGCAAGTATACTTCCAGTTGTTGCCTAGTCAAACTTCAGCACTTCTCTTGATTCTGCATGTACTTCTATAGTAAATTTTGTCCAGTTGCTGCGTAGTCAGATTGCAGCAGTCCTCTTGTTCCTGCGTATTCTCTTTCAGCAAGAACATCTCCATTTGCTACCTACTCAGACTGCAGCATTTCTCTTGTTCCTGCGTGTACTTCTTCATCAAGTACTTGTCCAGTTGCTGCCTAATCAGACTGCAGCTATCCTGTTCCTGCATTTACTGCTTTAGTAATTACTTTTCCAGCTGCTGCCTAGTCAGTCTGCAGCATTCTCCTGTCCCTTCCTTTTCTTCTTCAACAAGTATATCTCCAGATGCTGCCTATTTGCATTGCAGTATTACTCATGTTCCTGCATTTACTGATACAGCCAGTATATCTCCAGTTGCTGCCTAATCAGACTGCAGCATTCCTTCTGTTCCTACATTTAAGTCTCCAGCAAGTACACATCCAGTTGTTGCCTAGTCAAACTGTAGAATTCAAATTGATCCTGCTCCCTAATCAGACTGCAGCATTCCTCTTGCTCCTGCATGTACTTCTTCAGCAAGTACTTGTCCAGTTGCTGCCTAATCAGACTGAAAGCATTCCTGCTTTTTCAGCATTTAAATCTCCAACAAGTACACTTCCAGTTGTTGCCTAGTCAAACCGCAGCATCATTATTGATGCTACGTGTACTTCTCCATTTTATGCCTAATCAGACTGCATCATTTCTCTTGTTCCTGCCTGTACTTCTTCAGCAAGTACTTGCCAGTTGCTGCCTAGTCAGACTGCAGCATTCCTTCTGTGTCTGCTTTTAAATCAGCAGCAAGTACACTTCCAGTTGTTGCCTAGTCAAACTGCAGCATTCTTATTAATGCTACATGTACTTCTCCATTTTCTGCCTAATCAGACTGCAGGATTTCTCTTGTTCCTGCCTGTACTTCTTCAGCAAGTACTTGTCCAGTTGCTGCCTAGTCAGACTGCAGCATTCCTCTGGTTCCGGCATGTACTTCTTCACAAGTACTTGTCCAGTTGCTGCCTAATCAGTCTGCAGCATTCCTTCTGTTTCTGCATTTAAATGTCCAGCAAGTACACTTCCAGTTGTTGCCTAGTCAAACTGCAGCATTCTTATTGATGCTACGTGTACTTCTCCATTTTCTGCCTAATCAGACTGCAGCATTTCTCTTATTCCTGCATGCACTTCTTCAGCAAGTACTTGTCCAGTTGCTGCCTAGTCAGACTGCAGCATTCTCCTTTTCCTGCCTTTACTTCTTTAGCAAGTACATTTCCAGTTGTTGCCTATTTGCAATGCAGCATTACTCATATTCCTGCATTTACCGATACAGCAAGTATATTTCCAGTTGCTGCATAATCAGACTGCACTATTCCTTCTATTACTGCATTTACATTTCCAGCAAGTATACTTCCAGTTGTTGCCTAGTCAAACTTCAGCACTTCTCTTGATTCTGCATGTACTTCTATTGCAAATTTTGTCCAGTTGCTGCGTAGTCAGATTGCAGCAGTCCTCTTGTTCCTGCGTATTCTCTTTCAGCAAGAACATCTCCATTTGCTGCCTACTCAGACTGCAGCATTTCTCTTGTTCCTGCGTGTACTTCTTCATCAAGTACTTGTCCAGTTGCTGCCTAGTCAGACTGCAGCTATCCTATTCCTGCATTTACTGCTTTAGTAATTACTTTTCCAGCTGCTGCCTAGTCAGTCTGCAGCATTCTCCTGTCCCTTCCTTTTCTTCTTCAACAAGTATATCTCCAGTTGCTGCCTATTTGCATTGCAGTATTACTCATGTTCCTGCATTTACTGATACAGCAAGTATATCTCCGGTTGCTGCCTAATCAGACTGCAGCATTCCTTCTGTTCCTACATTTAAGTCTCCAGCAAGTACACATCCAGTTGTTGCCTAGTCAAACTGTAGAATTCAAATTGATCCTGCATGTATTTCTCCATTTGCTGCCTAATCAGACTGCAGCATTCCTCTTGCTCCTGCATGTACTTCTTCAGCAAGTACTTGTCCAGTTGCTGCGTGGTCAGACTGCAGCATTCCTCTTTTTCCAGCATGTCATTTTTCAGCAAGTACATCTCCAGTTGCTGCCTAATCAGACTACAGCATTCCTTCTGTTCCTGCATTTACATCTTGAGCAAGAATACTTCCAGTTGTTGCCTAATGAAACTTCAGCACTCCTCTTGAACCTGCGTGTACTTCTCTATTTGCTGCCTAGTCAGACTGCAGCTGTCCTCCTGTTCTGGAATTTACTGCTTTAGTAAATACTTCTCCAGCTGCTGCCTATTCAGACTGCAGCATTCTCCTGCTCATGCATTTACTGTTCCATCAAGTACATCTCCAGTTGCTGCCTAGTCAGACTGCAGCATTCTCCAGTTCCGTTCCTCCTTGTAGATCTTCAGCAAGTAAATCTCCAGTTTCTGCGTAGGCAGACTGTAGCATTACCCAGTTCTGTGCCTACTTCTATTTCTTCAGAAATTACATACATAGTTGAGGCCTAGACAGAATGCTTCATGCTCCTGTTCCTGCATTTACATCTTCAGTTGCTGCCTAGTCAGAATGCAGCATTCCTCTTGTTCCTGCATGTATTTCTTCAGCAAGTACATCTCCAGTTGCTGCCTAGTCAGACTGCAGCATTCTCCAGTTCTCTTCCTGCTTATACATCTTCAGCAAGTAAATCTCCAGTTTCTGCGTAGGCAGACTGTAGCATTATCCTGTTCTGTGCCTAATTGTATTTCTTCAGCAATTACATACATAGTTGAGGCCTAGACAGAATGCTTCATACTCCTGTTCCTGCATTTACATCTTCAGTTGCTGCCTAGTCAGAATGCAGCATTCCTCTTGTTCCTGCATGTATTTCTTCAGCAAGTACTTCTCCAGTTGCTGCCTAGTCAGACTGCAGCATTCCTCTTCTTCTGGCGTGTACTTCTTCAGCAAGTACTTGTCCAGTTGCTGCCTAATCAGACTGAAAGCATTCCTGCTTTTTCAGCATTTAAATCTCCAACAAGTACACTTCCAGTTGTTGCCTAGTCAAACCGCAGCATCATTATTGATGCTACGTGTACTTCTCCATTTTATGCCTAATCAGACTGCATCATTTCTCCTGTTCCTGCCTGTACTTCTTCAGCAAGTACTTGTCCAGTTGCTGACTAGTCAGACTGCAGCATTCCTCTGGTTCTGGCATGTACTTCTTCACAAGTACTTGTCCAGTTGCTGCCTAATCAGTCTGCAGCATTCCTTCTGTTTCTGCATTTAAACGTCCAGCAAGTACACTTCCAGTTGTTGCCTAGTCAAACTGCAGCATTCTTATTGATGCTACGTGTTCTTCTCCATTTTCTGCCTAATCAGACTGCAGCATTTCTCTTATTCCTGCATGTACTTCTTCAGCAAGTACTTGTCCAGTTGCTGCCTAGTCAGACTGCAGCATTCTCCTTTTCCTGCCTTTACTTCTTTAGCAAGTACATTTCCAGTTGTTGCCTATTTGCAATGCAGCATTACTCATATTCCTGCATTTACCGATACAGCAAGTATATTTCCAGTTGCTGCATAATCAGACTGCACTATTCCTTCTATTACTGCATTTACATTTCCAGCAAGTATACTTCCAGTTGTTGCCTAGTCAAACTTCAGCACTTCTCTTGATTCTGCATGTACTTCTATAGCAAATTTTGTCCAGTTGCTGCGTAGTCAGATTGCAGCAGTCCTCTTGTTCCTGCGTATTCTCTTTCAGCAAGAACATCTCCATTTGCTGCCTACTCAGACTGCAGCATTTCTCTTGTTCCTGCGTGTACTTCTTCATCAAGTACTTGTCCAGTTGCTGCCTAGTCAGACTGCAGCTATCCTATTCCTGAATTTACTGCTTTAGTAATTACTTTTCCAGCTGCTGCCTAGTCAGTCTGCAGCATTCTCCTGTCCCTTCCTTTTCTTCTTCAACAAGTATATCTCCAGTTGCTGCCTATTTGCATTGCAGTATTACTCATGTTCCTGCATTTACTGATACAGCAAGTATATCTCCAGTTGCTGCCTAATCAGACTGCAGCATTCCTTCTGTTCCTACATTTAAGTCTCCAGCAAGTACACATCCAGTTGTTGCCTAGTCAAACTGTAGAATTCAAATTGATCCTGCATGTATTTCTCCATTTGCTGCCTAATCAGACTGCAGCATTCCTCTTGCTCCTGCATGTACTTCTACAGCAAGTACTTGTCCAGTTGCTGCGTGGTCAGACTGCAGCATTCCTCTTGTTCCTGCATGTCATTTTTCAGCAAGTACATCTCCAGTTGCTGCCTAATCAGACTACAGCATTCCTTCTGTTCCTGCATTTACATCTTGAGCAAGAATACTTCCAGTTGTTGCCTAATGAAACTGCAGCACTCCTCTTGAACCTGCGTGTACTTCTCTATTTGCTGCCTAGTCAGACTGCAGCTGTCCTCCTGTTCTGGATTTTACTGCTTTAGTAAATACTTCTCCAGCTGCTGCCTATTCAGACTGCAGCATTCTCCTGCTCATGCATTTACTGTTCCATCAAGTACAGCTCCAGTTGCTGCCTAGTCAGACTGCAGCATTTTCCAGTTCTCTTCCTGCTTATACATCTTCAGCAAGTAAATCTCCAGTTTCTGCGTAGGCAGACTGTAGCATTATCCTGTTCTGTGCCTACTTGTATTTCTTCAGCAATTACATACATAGTTGAGGCCTAGACAGAATGCTTCATACTCCTGTTCCTGCATTTACATCTTCAGTTGCTGCCTAGTCAGAATGCAGCATTCCTCTTGTTCCTGCATGTATTTCTTCAGCAAGTATTTCTCCAGTTGCTGCCTAGTCAGACTGCAGCATTCCTCTTGTTCCGGCGTGTACTTCTTCAGCAAGTACTTGTCCAGTTGCTGCCTAATCAGACTGAAAGCATTCCTGCTTTTTCAGCATTTAAATCTCCAACAAGTACACTTCCAGTTGTTGCCTAGTCAAACCGCAGCATCATTATTGATGCTACGTGTACTTCTCCATTTTATGCCTAATCAGACTGCATCATTTCTCTTGTTCCTGCCTGTACTTCTTCAGCAAGTACTTGCCAGTTGCTGCCTAGTCAGACTGCAGCATTCCTTCTGTTTCTGCTTTTAAATCACCAGCAAGTACACTTCCAGTTGTTGCCTAGTTAAACTGCAGCATTCTTATTGATGCTATGTGTACTTCTCCATTTTCTGCCTAATCAGACTGCAGCATTTCTCTTATTCCTGCATTTACTGCTTTAGTAATTACTTTTCCAGCTGCTGCCTAGTCAGTCTGCAGCATTCTCCTGTCCCTTCCTTTTCTTCTTCAACAAGTATATCCCCAGTTGCTGCCTATTTGCATTGCAGTATTACTCATGTTCCTGCATTTACTGATACAGCAAGTATATCTCCAGTTGGTGCCTAATCAGACTGCAGCATTCCTTCTGTTCCTACATTTAAGTCTCCAGCAAGTACACATCCAGTTGTTGCCTAGTCAAACTGTAGAATTCAAATTGATCCTGCATGTATTTCTCCATTTGCTTCCTAATCAGACTGCAGCATTCCTCTTGCTCCTGCATGTACTTCTTCAGCAAGTACATCTCCAGTTGATGCCTAATCAGACTACAGCATTCCTTCTGTTCCTGCATTTACATGTTGAGCAAGAATACTTCCAGTTGTTGCCTAATGAAACTGCAGCACTCCTCTTGAACCTGCGTGTACTTCTCTATTTGCTGCCTAGTCAGACTGCTGCTGTCCTCCTGTTTTGGAATTTACTGCTTTAGTAAATACTTCTCCAGCTGCTGCCTATTCAGACTGCAGCATTCTCCTGCTCATGCATTTACTGTTTCATCAAGTACATCTCCAGTTGCTGCCTAGTCAGACTGCAGCATTCTCCAGTTCCGTTCCTGCTTGTAGATCTTCAGCAAGTAAATCTCCAGTTTATGCGTAGGCAGACTGTAGCATTACCCTGTTCTGTGCCTACTTCTATTTCTTCAGAAATTACATACATAGTTGAGGCCTAGACAGAATGCTTCATGCTCCTGTTCCTGCATTTACATCTTCAGTTGCTGCCTAGTCAGAATGCAGCATTCCTCTTGTTCCTGCATGTATTTCTTCAGCAAGTACATCTCCAGTTGCTGCCTAGTCAGACTGCAGCATTCTCCAGTTCTCTTCCTGCTTATACATCTTCAGCAAGTAAATCTCCAGTTTCTGCGTAGGCAGACTGTAGCATTATCCTGTTCTGTGCCTACTTGTATTTCTTGAGCAATTACATACATAGTTGAGGCCTAGACAGAATGCTTCATACTCCTGTTCCTGCATTTACATCTTCAGTTGCTGCCTAGTCAGAATGCAGCATTCCTCTTGTTCCTGCATGTATTTCTTCAGCAAGTACTTCTCCAGTTGCTGCCTAGTCAGACTGCAGCATTCCTCTTGTTCCGGCGTGTACTTCTTCAGCAAGTACTTGTCCAGTTGCTGCCTAATCAGACTGAAAGCATTCCTGCTTTTTCAGCATTTAAATCTCCAACAAGTACACTTCCAGTTGTTGCCTAGTCAAACCGCAGCATCATTATTGATGCTACGTGTACTTCTCCATTTTATGCCTAATCAGACTGCATCATTTCTCTTGTTCCTGCCTGTACTTCTTCAGCAAGTACTTGCCAGTTGCTGCCTAGTCAGACTGCAGCATTCCTTCTGTTTCTGCTTTTAAATCACCAGCAAGTACACTTCCAGTTGTTGCCTAGTCAAACTGCAGCATTCTTATTGATGCTATGTGTACTTCTCCATTTTCTGCCTAATCAGACTGCAGCATTTCTCTTATTCCTGCATGTACTTCTTCAGCAAGTACTTGTCCAGTTGCTGCCTAGTCAGACTGCAGCATTCTCCTTTTCCTGCCTTTACTTCTTTAGCAAGTACATTTCCAGTTGTTGCCTATTTGCAATGCAGCATTACTCATATTCCTGTATTTACCGATACAGCAAGTATATTTCCAGTTGCTGCATAATCAGACTGCACTATTCCTTCTATTACTGCATTTACATTTCCAGCAAGTATACTTCCAGTTGTTGCCTAGTCAAACTTCAGCACTTCTCTTGATTCTGCATGTACTTCTATAGTAAATTTTGTCCAGTTGCTGCGTAGTCAGATTGCAGCAGTCCTCTTGTTCCTGCGTATTCTCTTTCAGCAAGAACATCTCCATTTGCTGCCTACTCAGACTGCAGCATTTCTCTTGTTCCTGCGTGTACTTCTTCATCAAGTACTTGTCCAGTTGCTGCCTAATCAGACTGCAGCTATCCTGTTCCTGCATTTACTGCTTTAGTAATTACTTTTCCAGCTGCTGCCTAGTCAGTCTGCAGCATTCTCCTGTCCCTTCCTTTTCTTCTTCAACAACTATATCTCCAGTTGCTGCCTATTTGCATTGCAGTATTACTCATGTTCCTGCATTTACTGATACAGCAAGTATATCTCCAGTTGGTGCCTAATCAGACTGCAGCATTCCTTCTGTTCCTACATTTAAGTCTCCAGCAAGTACACATCCAGTTGTTGCCTAGTCAAACTGGAGAATTCAAATTGATCCTGCATGTATTTCTCCATTTGCTGCCTAATCAGACTGCAGCATTCCTCTTGCTCCTGCATGTACTTCTTCAGCAAGTACTTGTCCAGATGCTGCGTGGTCAGACTGCAGCATTCCTCTTGTTCCTGCATGTAATTTTTCAGCAAGTACATCTCCAGTTGATGCCTAATCAGACTACAGCATTCCTTCTGTTCCTGCATTTACATCTTGAGCAAGAATACTTCCAGTTGTTGCCTAATGAAACTGCAGCACTCCTCTTGAACCTGCGTGTACTTCTCTATTTGCTGCCTAGTCAGACTGCTGCTGTCCTCCTGTTCTGGAATTTACTGCTTTAGTAAATACTTCTCCAGCTGCTGCCTATTCAGACTGCAGCATTCTCCTGCTCATGCATTTACTGTTTCATCAAGTACATCTCCAGTTGCTGCCTAGTCAGACTGCAGCATTCTCCAGTTCCGTTCCTGCTTGTAGATCTTCAGCAAGTAAATCTCCAGTTTCTGCGTAGGCAGACTGTAGCATTACCCTGTTCTGTGCCTACTTCTATTTCTTCAGAAATTACATACATAGTTGAGGCCTAGACAGAATGCTTCATGCTCCTGTTCCTGCATTTACATCTTCAGTTGCTGCCTAGTCAGAATGCAGCATTCCTCTTGTTCCTGCATGTATTTCTTCAGCAAGTACATCTCCAGTTGCTGCCTAGTCAGACTGCAGCATTCTCCAGTTCTCTTCCTGCTTATACATCTTCAGCAAGTAAATCTCCAGTTTCTGCGTAGGCAGACTGTAGCATTATCCTGTTCTGTGCCTACTTGTATTTCTTCAGCAATTACATACATAGTTGAGGCCTAGACAGAATGCTTCATACTCCTGTTCCTGCATTTACATCTTCAGTTGCTGCCTAGTCAGAATTCAGCATTCCTCTTGTTCCTGCATGTATTTCTTCAGCAAGTACTTCTCCAGTTGCTGCCTAGTCAGACTACAGCATTCCTCTTGTTCCGGCGTGTACTTCTTCAGCAAGTACTTGTCCAGTTGCTGCCTAATCAGACTGAAAGCATTCCTGCTTTTTCAGCATTTAAATCTCCAACAAGTACACTTCCAGTTGTTGCCTAGTCAAACCGCAGCATCATTATTGATGCTACGTGTACTTCTCCATTTTATGCCTAATCAGACTGCATCATTTCTCTTGTTCCTGCCTGTACTTCTTCAGCAAGTACTTGCCAGTTGCTGCCTAGTCAGACTGCAGCATTCCTTCTGTGTCTGCTTTTAAATCACCAGCAAGTACACTTCCAGTTGTTGCCTAGTCAAACTGCAGCATTCTTATTAATGCTACATGTACTTCTCCATTTTCTGCCTAATCAGACTGCAGGATTTCTCTTGTTCCTGCCTGTACTTCTTCAGCAAGTACTTGTCCAGTTGCTGCCTAGTCAGACTGCAGCATTCCTCTGGTTCCGGCATGTACTTCTTCACAAGTACTTGTCCAGTTGCTGCCTAATCAGTCTGCAGCATTCCTTCTGTTTCTGCATTTAAATGTCCAGCAAGTACACTTCCAGTTGTTGCCTAGTCAAACTGCAGCATTCTTATTGATGCTACGTGTACTTCTCCATTTTCTGCCTAATCAGACTGCAGCATTTCTCTTATTCCTGCATGTACTTCTTCAGCAAGTACTTGTCCAGTTGCTGCCTAGTCAGACTGCAGCATTCTCCTTTTCCAGCCTTTACTTCTTTAGCAAGTACATTTCCAGTTGTTGCCTATTTGCAATGCAGCATTACTCATATTCCTGCATTTACCGATACAGCAAGTATATTTCCAGTTGCTGCATAATCAGACTGCACTATTCCTTCTATTACTGCATTTACATTTCCAGCAAGTATACTTCCAGCTGTTGCCTAGTCAAACTTCAGCACTTCTCTTGATTCTGCATGTACTTCTATAGCAAATTTTGTCCAGTTGCTGCGTAGTCAGATTGCAGCAGTCCTCTTGTTCCTGTGTATTCTCTTTCAGCAAGAACATCTCCATTTGCTGCCTACTCAGACGGCAGCATTTGTCTTGTTCCTGCGTGTACTTCTTCATCAAGTACTTGTCCAGTTGCTGCCTAGTCAGACTGCAGCTATCCTATTCCTGCATTTACTGCTTTAGTAATTACTTTTCCAGCTGCTGCCTAGTCAGTCTGCAGCATTCTCCTGTCCCTTCCTTTTCTTCTTCAACAAGTATATCTCCAGTTGCTGCCTATTTGCATTGCAGTATTACTCATGTTCCTGCATTTACTGATACAGCAAGTATATCTCCAGTTGCTGCCTAATCAGACTGCAGCATTCCTTCTGTTCCTACATTTAAGTCTCCAGCAAGTACACATCCAGTTGTTGCCTAGTCAAACTGTAGAATTCAAATTGATCCTGCATGTATTTCTCCATTTGCTGCCTAATCAGACTGCAGCATTCCTCTTGCTCCTGCATGTACTTCTTCAGCAAGTACTTGTCCAGTTGCTGCGTGGTCAGACTGCAGCATTCCTCTTGTTCCTGCATGTCATTTTTCAGCAAGTACATCTCCAGTTGCTGCCTAATCAGACTACAGCATTCCTTCTGTTCCTGCATTTACATCTTGAGCAAGAATACTTCCAGTTGTTGCCTAATGAAACTGCAGCACTCCTCTTGAACCTGCGTGTACTTCTCTATTTGCTGCCTAGTCAGACTGCAGCTGTCCTCCTGTTCTGGAATTTACTGCTTTAGTAAATACTTCTCCAGCTGCTGCCTATTCAGACTGCAGCATTCTCCTGCTCATGCATTTACTGTTCCATCAAGTACATCTCCAGTTGCTGCCTAGTCAGACTGCAGCATTCTCCAGTTCCGTTCCTGCTTGTAGATCTTCAGCAAGTAAATCTCCAGTTTCTGCGTAGGCAGACGGTAGCATTACCCAGTTCTGTGCCTACTTCTATTTCTTCAGAAATTACATACATAGTTGAGGCCTAGACAGAATGCTTCATGCTCCTGTTCCTGCATTTACATCTTCAGTTGCTGCCTAGTCAGAATGCAGCATTCCTCTTGTTCCTGCATGTATTTCTTCAGCAAGTACATCTCCAGTTGCTGCCTAGTCAGACTGCAGCATTCTCCAGTTCTCTTCCTGCTTATACATCTTCAGCAAGTAAATCTCCAGTTTCTGCGTAGGCAGACTGTAGCATTATCCTGTTCTGTGCCTACTTGTATTTCTTCAGCAATTACATACATAGTTGAGGCCTAGACAGAATGCTTCATACTCCTGTTCCTGCATTTACATCTTCAGTTGCTGCCTAGTCAGAATGCAGCATTCCTCTTGTTCCTGCATGTATTTCTTCAGCAAGTACTTCTCCAGTTGCTGCCTAGTCAGACTGCAGCATTCCTCTTGTTCCGGCGTGTACTTCTTCAGCAAGTACTTGTCCAGTTGCTGCCTAATCAGACTGAAAGCATTCCTGCTTTTTCAGCATTTAAATCTCCAACAAGTACACTTCCAGTTGTTGCCTAGTCAAACCGCAGCATCATTATTGATGCTACGTGTACTTCTCCATTTTATGCCTAATCAGACTGCATCATTTCTCTTGTTCCTGCCTGTACTTCTTCAGCAAGTACTTGCCAGTTGCTGCCTAGTCAGACTGCAGCATTCCTTCTGTGTCTGCTTTTAAATCACCAGCAAGTACACTTCCAGTTGTTGCCTAGTCAAACTGCAGCATTCTTATTAATGCTACATGTACTTCTCAATTTCTGCCTAATCAGACTGCAGGATTTCTCTTGTTCCGGCATGTACTTCTTCACAAGTACTTGTCCAGTTGCTGCCTAATCAGTCTGCAGCATTCCTTCTGTTTCTGCATTTAAATGTCCAGCAAGTACACTTCCAGTTGTTGCCTAGTCAAACTGCAGCATTCTTATTGATGCTACGTGTACTTCTCCATTTTCTGCCTAATCAGACTGCAGCATTTCTCTTATTCCTGCATGTACTTCTTCAGCAAGTACTTGTCCAGTTGCTGCCTAGTCAGACTGCAGCATTCTCCTTTTCCTGCCTTTACTTCTTTAGCAAGTACATTTCCAGTTGTTGCCTTTTTGCAATGCAGCATTACTCATATTCCTGCATTTACCGATACAGCAAGTATATTTCCAGTTGCTGCATAATCAGACAGCACTATTCCTTCTATACTGCATTTACATTTCCAGCAAGTATACTTCCAGTTGTTGCCTAGTCAAACTGCAGCATTCTTATTGATGATACGTGTACTTCTCCATTTTCTGCCTAATCAGACTGCAGCATTTCTCTTATTCCTGCATGTACTTCTTCAGCAAGTACTTGTCCAGTTGCTGCGTGGTCAGACTGCAGCATTCCTCTTGTTCCTGCATGTTCTTTTTCAGCATGTACATCTCCAGTTGCTGCCTAATCAGACTGCAGCATTCCTTCTGTTCCTGCATTTACATCTTGAGCAAGAATACTTCCAGTTGTTGCCTAGTGAAACTGCAGCACTCCTCTTGAAGCTGCATGTACTTCTCTATTTGTTGCCTAGTCAGACTGCAGCTGTCCTCCTGTTCTGGAATTTACTGCTTTAGTAAATACTTCTCCAGCTGCTGCCTATTCAGACTGCAGCATTCTCCTGCTCATGCATTTACTGTTCCATCAAGTACATCTCCAGTTGCTGCCTAGTCAGACTGCAGCATTCTCCAGTACTGTTCCTGCTTATACATATTCAGCAAGTAAATCTCCAGTTTCTGCGTAGGCAGACTGTAGCATTACCCTGTTCTGTGCCTACTTGTATTTCTTCAGCAATTACATACATAGTTGAGGCCTAGACAGAATGCTTCATACTCCTGTTCCTGCATTTACATCTTCAGTTGCTGCCTAGTCAGAATGCAGCTTTCCTCTTGTTCCTGCATGTATTTCTTCAGCAAGTACTTCTCCAGTTGCTGCCTAGTCAGACTGCAGCATTCCTCTTGTTCCGGCGTGTACTTCTTCAGCAAGTACTTATCCAGTTGCTGCCTAATCAGACTGAAAGCATTCCTGCTTTTTCAGCATTTAAATCTCCAACAAGTACACTTCCAGTTGTTGCCTAGTCAAACCGCAGCATCCTTATTGATGCTACGTGTACTTCTCCATTTTATGCCTAATCAGACTGCATCATTTCTCTTGTTCCTGCCTGTACTTCTTCAGCATGTACTTGTCCAGTTGCTGCCTAGTCACACTACAGCATTCTCCTTTTCCTGCCTTTTCTTCTTTAGCAAGTACATTTCCAGTTGCTGCCTATTTGCAATGCAGCATTACTCATATTCCTGCTTTTACCGATAGAGCAAGTATATTTCCAGTTTCTGCCTAATCAGACTGCACTATTCCTTCTATTACTGCATTTACATTTCCAGCAAGTATACTTCCAGTTGTTGCCTAGTCAAACTGCAGCACTTCTCTTGATCCTGCATGTACTTCTATAGGAAATTTTGTCCAGTAGCTGCGTAGTCAGATTGCTGCAGTCCTCTTGTTCCTGCGTGTTCTCTTTCAGCAAGTACATCTCTAGTTGCTGCCTACTCTGACTGCAGCATTTCTCTTGTTCCTGCGTGTACTTCTTCATCAAGCACTTGTCCAGTTGCTGCCTAGTCAGACTGCAGCTACCTGTTCCTGCATTTACTGCTTTAGTAATTACTTTTCCAGCTGCTGCCTAGTCAGTCTGCAGCATTCTCCTGTCCCTTCCTTTTCTTCTTCAACAAGTATATTTCCAGTTGCTGCCTATTTGCTTTGCAGTATTACTCATGTTCCTGCATATACTGATAAAGCAAATGTATCTCCAGTTGCTGCCTAATCAGACTGCAGCATTCCTTCTGTTCCTACATTTAAGTCTCCAGCAAGTACGCATCCAGTTGTTGCCTAGTCAAACTGTAGAATTCAAATTGATCCTGCGTGTATTTCTCCATTTGCTGCCTAATCAGACTGCAGCATTCCTCTTGCTCCTGCATGTTCTTCTTTAGCAAGTACTTGTCCAGTTGCTGCGTGGTCAGACTGCAGCATTCCTCTTGTTCCTGCATGTTCTTTTTCAGCAAGTAAATCTCCAGTTGCTGCCTAATCAGACTGCAGCATTCCTTCTGTTCCTGCATTTACATCTTGAGCAAGTATACTTCCAGTTGTTGCCTAGTGAAACTGCAGCACTCCTCTTGAACCTGCGTGTACTTCTCTATTTGCTGCCTAGTCAGACTGCAGCTGTCCTCCTGTTCTGGAATTTACTGCTTTAGTAAATACTTCTCCAGCTGCTGCCTATTCAGACTGCAGCATTCTCCTGCTCATGCATTTACTGTTCCATCAAGTACATCTCCAGTTGCTGCCTAGTCAGACTGCAGCATTCTCCAGTTCTGTTCCTGCTTGTACATCTTCAGCAAGTAAATCTCCAGTTTCTGCATAGGTAGACTGTAGCATTACCCTGTTCAGTGTCTACTTGTATTTCTTCAGCAATTACATACATAGTTGAGGCCTAGACAGAATGCTTCATACTCCTGTTCCTGCATTTACATCTTCAGTTGCTGCCTTGTCAGAATGCAGCATTCCTCTTGTTCCTGCATGTATTTCTTCAGCAAGTACTTCTCCAGTTGCTGCCTAGTCAGACTGCAGCATTCCTCTTGTTCCAGCGTGTACTTCTTCAGCAAGGACTTGTCCAGTTGCTGCCTAATCATTCTGAAAGCATTCCTGCTTTTTCAGCATTTAAATCTCCAACAAGTACACTTCCAGTTGTTGCCTAGTCAAACCGCAGCATCCTTATTGATGCTACATGTACTTCTCCAATTTAATCCTAATCAGACTGCATCATTTCTCTTGTTCCTGCCTGTACTTCTTCAGCAAGTACTTGCCAGTTGCTGCCTAGTCAGACTGCAGCATTCCTTCTGTTTCTGCTTTTAAATCACCAGCAAGTACACTTCCAGTTGTTGCCTAGTCAAACTGCAGCATTCTTATTAATGCTATATGTACTTCTCCATTTTCTGCCTAATTAAGACTGCAGGATTTCTCTTGTTCCTGCCTGTACTTCTTCAGCAAGTACTTGTCCAGTTGCTGCCTAGTCAGACTGCAGCATTCCTCTGGTTCCGGCATGTACTTCTTCACAAGTACTTGTCCAGTTGCTGCCTAATCAGTCTGCAGCATTCCTTCTGTTTTTGCATTTAAATGTCCAGCAAGTACACTTCCAGTTGCTGCCTAGTCAAACTGCAGCATTCTTATTGATGTTATGTGTACTTCTCCATTTTTGCCTAATCAGACTGCAGCATTTCTCTTATTCCTGCATGTACTTCTTCAGCAAGTACTTGTCCAGTTGCTGCCTAGTCAGACTGCAGCATTCTCCTTTTCCTGCCTTTACTTCTTTAGCAAGTACATTTCCAGTTGTTGCCTATTTGCAATGCAGCATTACTCATATTCCTGCATTTACCGATACAGCAAGTATATTTCCAGTTGCTGCCTAATCAGACTGCAGCATTCCTTCTGTTCCTACATTTAAGTCTCCAGCAAGTACACATCCAGTTGTTGCCTAGTCAAACTGTAGAATTCAAATTGATCCTGCATGTATTTCTCCATTTGCTGCCTAATCAGACTGCAGCATTCCACTTGCTCCTGCATGTACTTCTTCAGCAAGTACATCTCCAGTTGCTGCCAAATCAGACTACAGCATTCCTTCTGTTCCTGCATTTACATCTTGAGCAAGAATACTTCCAGTTGTTGCCTAATGAAACTGCAGCACTCCTCTTGAACCTGCATGTACTTCTCTATTTGCTGCCTAGTCAGACTGCAGCTGTCCTCCTGTTCTGGAATTTACTGCTTTAGTAAATACTTCTCCAGCTGCTGCCTATTCAGACTGCAGCATTCTCCTGCTCATGCATTTACTGTTCCATCAAGTACATCTCCAGCTGCTGCCTAGTCAAACTGCAGCATTCTCCAGTTCCGTTCCTGCTTGTAGATCTTCAGCAAGTAAATCTAAAGTTTCTGCGTAGGCAGACTGTAGCATTACCCTATTCTGTGCCTACTTCTATTTCTTCAGAAATTACATACATAGTTGAGGCCTAGACAGAATGCTTCATGCTCCTGTTCCTGCATTTACATCTTCAGATGCTGCCTAGTCAGAATGCAGCATTCCTCTTGTTCCTGCATGTATTTCTTCAGCAAGTACATCTCCAGTTGCTGCCTAGTCAGACTGCAGCATTCTCAAGTTCTCTTCCTGCTTATACATCTTCAGCAAGTAAATCTCCAGTTTCTGCGTTGGCAGACTGTAGCATTATCCTGTTCTGTGCCTACTTGTATTTCTTCAGCAATTACATACATAGTTGAGGCCTAGACAGAATGCTTCATACTCCCGTTCCTGCATTTACATCTTCAGTTGCTGCCTAGTCAGAATGCAGCATTCCTCTTGTTCCTGCATGTATTTCTTCAGCAAGTTCTTCTCCAGTTGCTGCCTAGTCAGACTGCAGCATTCCTCTTGTTCCGGCGTGTACTTCTTCAGCAAGTACTTGTCCAGTTGCTGCCTAATCAGACTGAAAGCATTCCTGCTTTTTCAGCATTTAAATCTCCAACAAGTACACTTCCAGTTGTTGCCTAGTCAAACTAAAGCATCATTATTTATGCTACGTGTACTTCTCCATTTTATGCCTAGTCAGACTGCATCATTTCTCTTGTTCCTGCCTGTACTTCTTCAGCAAGTACTTGCCAGTTGCTGCCTAGTCAGACTGCAGCATTCCTTCTGTTTCTGCTTTTAAATCACCAGCAAGTACACTTCCAGTTGTTGCCTAGTCAAACTGCAGCATTCTTATTAATGCTACATGTACTTCTCCATTTTCTGCCTAATCAGACTGCAGGATTTCTCTTGTTCCTGCCTGTACTTCTTCAGCAAGTACTTGTCCAGTTGCTGCCTAGTCAGACTGCAGCATTCCTCTGGTTCCGGCATGTACTTCTTCACAAGTACTTGTCCAGTTGCTGCCTAATCAGTCTGCAGCATTCCTTCTGTTTCTGCATTTAAATGTCCAGCAAGTACACTTCCAGTTGTTGCCTAGTCAAACTGCAGCATTCTTATTGATGCTACGTGTACTTCTCCATTTTCTGCCTAATCAGACTGCAGCATTTCTCTTATTCCTGCATGTACTTCTTCAGCAAGTACTTGTCCAGTTGCTGCCTAGTCAGACTGCAGCATTCTCCTTTTCCTGCCTTTACTTCTTTAGCAAGTACATTTCCAGTTGCTGCCTATTCGCAATGCAGCATTACTCATATTCCTGCATTTACCGATACAGCAAGTATATTTCCAGTTGCTGCCTAATCAGACTGCACTATTCCTTCTATTACTGCATTTACATTTCCAGCAAGTATACTTCCAGTTGTTGCCTAGTCAAACTGCAGCACTTCTCTTGATCCTGCATGTACTTCTATAGCAAATTTTGTCCAGTTGCTGCGTAGTCAGATTGCAGCAGTCCTCTTGTTCCTGCATGTTCTCTTTCAGCAAGTACATCTCCAGTTGCTGCCTACTCAGACTGCAGCATTTCTCTTGTTACTGCGTGTACTTCTTTATCAAGTACTTGTCCAGTTGCTGCCTAGTCAGACTGCAGCTATCCTGTTCCTGCATTTACTGCTTTAGTAATTACTTTTCCAGCTGCTGCCTAGTCAGTCTGCAGCATTCTCCTGTCCCTTCCTTTTCTTCTTCAACAAGTATATTTCCAGATGCTGCCTATTTGCATTGCAGTATTACTCATGTTCCTGCATTTACTGATACAGCAAGTATATCTCCAGTTGCTGCCTAATCAGACTGCAGCATTCCTTCTGTTCCTACATTTAAGTCTCCAGCAAGTACACATCCAGTTGTTGCCTAGTCAAACTGTAGAATTCAAATTGATCCTGCGTGTATTTCTCCATTTGCTGCCTAATCAGACTGCAGCATTCCTCTTGCTCCTGCATGTACTTCTTCAGCAAGTACTTGTCCAGTTGCTGCGTGGTCAGACTGCAGCATTCCTCTTGTTCCTGCATCTTCTTTTTCAACAAGTACATCTCCAGTTGCTGCCTAATCAGACTGCAGCATTCCTGTCTGTTCCTGCATTTACATCTTGAGCAAGTATACTTCCAGTTGTTGCCTAGTGAAACTGCAGCACTCCTCTTGAACCTGCATGTACTTCTCTATATGCTGCCTAGTCAGACTGCAGCTGTCCTCCTGTTCTGGAATTTACTGCTTAAGTAAATACTTCTCCAGCTGCTGCATATTCAGACTGCAGCATTCTCCTGCTCATGCATTTACTGTTCCATCAAGTACATCTCCAGTTGCTGCCTAGTCAGCCTGCAGCATTCTCCTGTCCCTTCCTTTTGTTCTTCAACAAGTTTATTTCCAGTTGCTGCCTATTTGCATTTCAGAATTACTCATGTTCCTGCATTTACTGAAACATCAAGTATATCTCCAGTAGCTACCTAATAAGACTGCAGCATTCCTTCTGTTCCTGCACTTAAGTCTCCAGCAAGTACACATCCAGTTGTTGCCTAGTCAAACTGCAGAATTCAAATTGATCCTGCGTGTATTTCTACATTTGCTGCCTGATCAGACTGCAGCATTCCTCTTGCTCCTGCATGTACTTCTTTAGCAAGTACTTGTCCAGTTGCTGCCTAGTCAGACTGCAGCTATCCTGTTCCTGCATTTAATGCTTTAGTAATTACTTTTCCAGATGCTGCCTAGTCAGTCTGCAGCATTCTCCTGTCCATTCCTTTTCTTCTTCAACAAGAATATTTCCAGTTGCTGCCTATTTGCATTTCAGTATTACTCATATTCCTGCATTTATTGATACATCAAGTATATCTCCATTTGCTGCCTAATCAGACAGCAGCATTCCTCTTGCTCCTGCATGTACTTCTTCAGCAAGTACTTGTCCAGTTGCTGCGTGGTCAGACTGCAGCATTCCTCTTGTTCCTGCATGTTCTTTTTCAGCAAGTACATCTCCAGTTGCTGCCTAATCAGACTGCAGCATTCATTCTGTTCCTGCATTTACATCTTGAGCAAGTATACTTCCAGTTGTTGCCTTGTGAAACTGCAGCACTCCTCTTGAACCTGCGTGTACTTCTCTATTTGCTGCCTAGTCAGACTGCAGCTGTCCTCCTGTTCTGGAATTTACTGCTTTAGTAAATACTTCTCCAGCTGCTGCCTATTCAGACTGCAGCATTCTCCTGCTCATGCATTTACTGTTCCATCAAGTACATCTCCAGTTGCTGCCTAGTCAGACTGCAGCAATCTCCAGTTCTGTTCCTGCTTGTACATCTTCAGCAAGTAAATCTCCAGTTTCTGCGTAGACAGACTGTAGAATTACCCTGTTCTGTGCCTACTTGTATTTCTTCAGCAATTACATACATAGTTGAGGCCTAGACAGAATGCTTCATACTCCTGTTCCTGCATTTACATCTTCAGTTGCTGCCTTGTCAGAATGCAGCATTCCTCTTGTTCCTGCATGTATTTCATCAGCTAGTCAAACTGCAGAATTCAAATTGATCCTGCGTGTATTTCTACATTTGCTGCCTAATCAGACTGCAGCATTCCTCTTGCTCCTGCATGTACTTCTTTAGCAAGTACTTGTCCAGTTGCTGCCTAGTCAGACTGCAGCTATCCTGTTCCTGCATTTACTGCTTTCGTAATTACTTTTCCAGCTGCTGCCTAGTCAGTCTGCAGCATTCTCCTGTCCCTTCCTTTTCTTCTTCAACAAGTATATTTCCAGTTGCTGCCTATTTGCATAGCAGTATTACTCATGTTCCTGCATTTACTGATACAGCAAGTATATCTCCAGTTGCTGCCTAATCAGACTGCAGCATTCCTTCTGTTCCTACATTTAAGTCTCCAGCAAGTACACATCCAGTTGTTGCCTAGTCAAACTGTAGAATTCAAATTGATCCTGCGTGTATTTCTCCATTTGCTGCCTAATCAGACTGCAGCATTCCTCTTGCTCCTGCATGTACTTCTTCAGCAAGTACTTGTCCAGTTGCTGCGTGGTCAGACTGCAGCATTCCTCTTGTTCCTGCATCTTCTTTTTCAACAAGTACATCTCCAGTTGCTGCCTAATCAGACTGCAGCATTCCTGTCTGTTCCTGCATTTACATCTTGAGCAAGTATACTTCCAGTTGTTGCCTAGTGAAACTGCAGCACTCCTCTTGAACCTGCATGTACTTCTCTATTTGCTGCCTAGTCAGACTGCAGCTGTCCTCCTGTTCTGGAATTTACTGCTTAAGTAAATACTTCTCCAGCTGCTGCATATTCAGACTGCAGCATTCTCCTGCTCATGCATTTACTGTTCCATCAAGTACATCTCCAGTTGCTGCCTAGTCAGCCTGCAGCATTCTCCTGTCCCTTCCTTTTCTTCTTCAACAAGTTTATTTCCAGTTGCTGCCTATTTGCATTTCAGAATTACTCATGTTCCTGCATTTACTGAAACATCAAGTATATCTCCAGTAGCTACCTAATAAGACTGCAGCATTCCTTCTGTTCCTGCACTTAAGTCTCCAGCAAGTACACATCCAGTTGTTGCCTAGTCAAACTGCAGAATTCAAATTGATCCTGCGTGTATTTCTACATTTGCTGCCTAATCAGACTGCAGCATTCCTCTTGCTCCTGCATGTACTTCTTTAGCAAGTACTTGTCCAGTTGCTGCCTAGTCAGACTGCAGCTATCCTGTTCCTGCATTTACTGCTTTAGTAATTACTTTTCCAGCTGCTGCCTAGTCAGTCTGCAGCATTCTCCTGTCCCTTCCTTTTCTTCTTCAACAAGTATATTTCCAGTTGCTGCCTATTTGCATTGCAGTATTACTCATGTTCCTGCATTTACTGATACAGCAAATATATCTCCAGTTGCTGCCTAATCAGACTGCAGCATTCCTTCTGTTCCTACATTTAAGTCTCCAGCAAGTACACATCCAGTTGTTGCCTAGTCAAACTGTAGAATTCAAATTGATCCTGCGTGTATTTCTCCATTTGCTGCCTAATCAGACTGCAGCATTCCTCTTGCTCCTGCATGTACTTCTTCAGCAAGTACTTGTCCAGTTGCTGCGTGGTCAGACTGCAGCATTCCTCTTGTTCCTGCATCTTCTTTTTCAACAAGTACATCTCCAGTTGCTGCCTAATCAGACTGCAGCATTCCTGTCTGTTCCTGCATTTACATCTTGAGCAAGTATACTTCCAGTTGTTGCCTAGTGAAACTGCAGCACTCCTCTTGAACCTGCATGTACTTCTCTATTTGCTACCTAGTCAGACTGCAGCTGTCCTCCTGTTCTGGAATTTACTGCTTAAGTAAATACTTCTCCAGCTGCTGCATATTCAGACTGCAGCATTCTCCTGCTCATGCATTTACTGTTCCATCAAGTACATCTCCAGTTGCTGCCTAGTCAGCCTGCAGCATTCTCCTGTCCCTTCCTTTTCTTCTTCAACAAGTTTATTTCCAGTTGCTGCCTATTTGCATTTCAGAATTACTCATGTTCCTGCAATTACTGAAACATCAAGTATATCTCCAGTAGCTACCTAATAAGACTGCAGCATTCCTTCTGTTCCTGCACTTAAGTCTCCAGCAAGTACACATCCAGTTGTTGCCTAGTCAAACTGCAGAATTCAAATTGATCCTGCGTGTATTTCTACATTTGCTGCCTAATCAGACTGCAGCATTCCTCTTGCTCCTGCATGTACTTCTTTAGCAAGTACTTGTCCAGTTGCTGCCTAGTCAGACTGCAGCTATCCTGTTCCTGCATTTACTGCTTTAGTAATTACTTTTCCAGATGCTGCCTAGTCAGTCTGCAGCATTCTCCTGTCCATTCCTTTTCTTCTTCAACAAGAATATTTCCAGTTGCTGCCTATTTGCATTTCAGTATTACTCATATTCCTGCATTTATTGATACATCAAGTATATCTCCATTTGCTGCCTAATCAGACAGCAGCATTCCTCTTGCTCCTGCATGTACTTCTTCAGCAAGTACTTGTCCAGTTGCTGCGTGGTCAGACTGCAGCATTCCTCTTGTTCCTGCATGTTCTTTTTCAGCAAGTACATCTCCAGTTGCTGCCTAATCAGACTGCAGCATTCCTTCTGTTCCTGCATTTACATCTTGAGCAAGTATACTTCCAGTTGTTGCCTTGTGAAACTGCAGCACTCCTCTTGAACCTGCGTGTACTTCTCTATTTGCTGCCTAGTCAGACTGCAGCTGTCCTCCTGTTCTGGAATTTACTGCTTTAGTAAATACTTCTCCAGCTGCTGCCTATTCAGACTGCAGCATTCTCCTGCTCATGCATTTACTGTTCCATCAAGTACATCTCCAGTTGCTGCCTAGTCAGACTGCAGCAATCTCCAGTTCTGTTCCTGCTTGTACATCTTCAGCAAGTAAATCTCCAGTTTCTGCGTAGGCAGACTGTAGAATTACCCTGTTCTGTGCCTACTTGTATTTCTTCAGCAATTACATACATAGTTGAGGCCTAGACAGAATGCTTCATACTCCTGTTCCTGCATTTACATCTTCAGTTGCTGCCTTGTCAGAATGCAGCATTCCTCTTGTTCCTGCATGTATTTCATCAGCTAGTACTTCTCCAGTTGCTGCCTAGTCAGACTGCAGCATTCCTCTTGTTCCGGCGTGTACTTCTTCAGCAAGTACTTGTCCAGTTGCTGCCTAATCAGACTAAAAACATTCCTGCTTTTTCAGCATTTAAATCTCCAACAAGTACACTTCCAGTTGTTGCCTAGTCAAACTGCAGCATCCTTATTGATGCTACGTGTACTTCTCCATTTTATGCCAAATCAGACTGCATCATTTCTCTTGTTCCTGCCTGTACTTCTTCAGAAAGTACTTGCCAGTTGCTGCCTAGTCAGACTGCAGCATTCCTACTGTTTCTGCTTTTAAATCACCAGCAAGTACACTTCCAGTTGTTGCCTAGTCAAACTGCAGCATTCTTATTAATGCTACGTGTACTTCTCCATTTTCTGCCTAATCAGACTGCAGGATTTCTCTTGTTCCTGCCTGTACTTCTTCAGCAAGTACTTGTCCAGTTGCTGCCTAGTCAGACTGCAGCATTCTCCTTTTCCTGCCTTTACTTCTTTAGCAAGTACATTTCCAGTTGCTGCCTATTCGCAATGCAGCATTACTCATATTCCTGCATTTACCGATACAGCAAGTATATTTCCAGTTGCTGCCTAATCAGACTGCACTATTCCTTCTATTACTGCATTTACATTTCCAGCAAGTATACTTCCAGTTGTTGCCTAGTCAAACTGCAGCACTTCTCTTGATCCTACATGTACTTCTATAGCAAATTTTGTCCAGTTGCTGCGTAGTCAGATTGCAGCAGTCCTCTTGTTCCTGCATGTTCTCTTTCAGCAAGTACATCTCCAGTTGCTGCCTACTCAGACTGCAGCATTTCTCTTGTTACTGCGTGTACTTCTTTATCAAGTACTTGTCCAGTTGCTGCCTAGTCAGACTGCAGCTATCCTGTTCCTGCATTTACTGCTTTAGTAATTACTTTTCCAGCTGCTGCCTAGTCAGTCTGCAGCATTCTCCTGTCCCTTCCTTTTCTTCTTCAACAAGTATATTTCCAGTTGCTGCCTATTTGCATTGCAGTATTACTCATGTTCCTGCATTTACTGATACAGCAAGTATATCTCCAGTTGCTGCCTAATCAGACTGCAGCATTCCTTCTGTTCCTACATTTAAGTCTCCAGCAAGTACACATCCAGTTGTTGCCTAGTCAAACTGTAGAATTCAAATTGATCCTGCGTGTATTTCTCCATTTGCTGCCTAATCAGACTGCAGCATTCCTCTTGCTCCTGCATGTACTTCTTCAGCAAGTACTTGTCCAGTTGCTGCGTGGTCAGACTGCAGCATTCCTCTTGTTCCTGCATCTTCTTTTTCAACAAGTACATCTCCAGTTGCTGCCTAATCAGACTGCAGCATTCCTGTCTGTTCCTGCATTTACATCTTGAGCAAGTATACTTCCAGTTGTTGCCTAGTGAAACTGCAGCACTCCTCTTGAACCTGCATGTACTTCTCTATTTGCTGCCTAGTCAGACTGCAGCTGTCCTCCTGTTCTGGAATTTACTGCTTAAGTAAATACTTCTCCAGCTGCTGCATATTCAGACTGCAGCATTCTCCTGCTCATGCATTTACTGTTCCATCAAGTACATCTCCAGTTGCTGCCTAGTCAGCCTGCAGCATTCTCCTGTCCCTTCCTTTTCTTCTTCAACAAGTTTATTTCCAGTTGCTGCCTATTTGCATTTCAGAATTACTCATGTTCCTGCATTTACTGAAACATCAAGTATATCTCCAGTAGCTACCTAATAAGACTGCAGCATTCCTTCTGTTCCTGCACTTAAGTCTCCAGCAAGTACACATCCAGTTGTTGCCTAGTCAAACTGCAGAATTCAAATTGATCCTGCGTGTATTTCTACATTTGCTGCCTAATCAGACTGCAGCATTCCTCTTGCTCCTGCATGTACTTCTTTAGCAAGTACTTGTCCAGTTGCTGCCTAGTCAGACTGCAGCTATCCTGTTCCTGCATTTACTGCTTTAGTAATTACTTTTCCAGATGCTGCCTAGTCAGTCTGCAGCATTCTCCTGTCCATTCCTTTTCTTCTTCAACAAGAATATTTCCAGTTGCTGCCTATTTGCATTTCAGTATTACTCATATTCCTGCATTTATTGATACATCAAGTATATCTCCATTTGCTGCCTAATCAGACAGCAGCATTCCTCTTGCTCCTGCATGTACTTCTTCAGCAAGTACTTGTCCAGTTGCTGCGTGGTCAGACTGCAGCATTCCTCTTGTTCCTGCATGTTCTTTTTCAGCAAGTACATCTCCAGTTGCTGCCTAATCAGACTGCAGCATTCCTTCTGTTCCTGCATTTACATCTTGAGCAAGTATACTTCCAGTTGTTGCCTTGTGAAACTGCAGCACTCCTCTTGAACCTGCGTGTACTTCTCTATTTGCTGCCTAGTCAGACTGCAGCTGTCCTCCTGTTCTGGAATTTACTGCTTTAGTAAATACTTCTCCAGCTGCTGCCTATTCAGACTGCAGCATTCTCCTGCTCATGCATTTACTGTTCCATCAAGTACATCTCCAGTTGCTGCCTAGTCAGACTGCAGCAATCTCCAGTTCTGTTCCTGCTTGTACATCTTCAGCAAGTAAATCTCCAGTTTCTGCGTAGGCAGACTGTAGAATTACCCTGTTCTGTGCCTACTTGTATTTCTTCAGCAATTACATACATAGTTGAGGCCTAGACAGAATGCTTCATACTCCTGTTCCTGCATTTACATCTTCAGTTGCTGCCTTGTCAGAATGCAGCATTCCTCTTGTTCCTGCATGTATTTCATCAGCTAGTACTTCTCCAGTTGCTGCCTAGTCAGACTGCAGCATTCCTCTTGTTCCGGCGTGTACTTCTTCAGCAAGTACTTGTCCAGTTGCTGCCTAATCAGACTAAAAACATTCCTGCTTTTTCAGCATTTAAATCTCCAACAAGTACACTTCCAGTTGTTGCCTAGTCAAACTGCAGCATCCTTATTGATGCTACGTGTACTTCTCCATTTTATGCCTAATCAGACTGCATCATTTCTCTTGTTCCTGCCTGTACTTCTTCAGCAAGTACTTGCCAGTTGCTGCCTAGTCAGACTGCAGCATTCCTTCTGTTTCTACTTTTAAATCACCAGCAAGTACACTTCCAGTTGTTGCCTAGTCAAACCAGCATTCTTATTAATGCTACGTGTACTTCTCCATTTTCTGCCTAATCAGACTGCAGGATTTCTCTTGTTCCTGCCTGTACTTCTTCAGCAAGTACTTGTCCAGTTGCTGCCTAGTCAGACTGCAGCATTCCTCTGGTTCCGGCATGTACTTCTTCACAAGTACTTGTCCAGTTGCTGCCTAATCAGTCTGCAGCATTCCTTCTGTTTCTGCATTTAAATGTCCAGCAAGTACACTTCCAGTTGTTGCCTAGTCATACTGCAGCATTCTTATTCATGCTACGTGTACTTCTCCATTTTCTGCCTAATCAGACTGCAGCATTTCTCTTATTCCTGCATGTACTTCTTCAGCAAGTACTTGTCCAGTTGCTGCCTAGTCAGACTGCAGCATTCTCCTTTTCCTGCCTTTACTTCTTTAGCAAGTACATTTCCAGTTGCTGCCTATTTGCAATGCAGCATTACTCATATTCCTGCATTTACCGATACAGCAAGTATATTTCCAGTTGCTGCCTAATCAAACTGCACCATTCCATCTATTACTGCATTTACATCTCCAGCAAGTATACTTCCAGTTGTTGCCAAGTCAAACTGCAGCACTCCTCTTGATCCTGCATGTACTTCTATAGCAAATTTTATCCAGTTGCTGCCTAGTCAGATTGCAGCAGTCCTCTTGTTCCTGCGTGTTCTCTTTCAGCAAGTACATCTCCAGTTGCTGCCTACTCAGACAGCAGCATTTCTCTTGTTCTTGCGTGTACTTCTTCATCAAGTACTTGTCCAGTTGCTGCCTAGTCAGACTGCAGCTATCCTGTTCCTGCATTTACTGCTTTAGTAATTACTTTTCCAGCTGCTGCCTAGTCAGTCTGCAGCATTCTCCTGTCCCTTCCTTTTCTTCTTCAACAAGTATATTTCCAGTTGCTGCCTATTTGCATTTCAGTATTACTCATGTTCCTGCATTTACTGATACATCAAGTAAATCTCCAGTTGCTGCCTAATCAGACTGTAGCATTCCTTCTGTTCCTACATTTAAGTCTCCAGCAATTACACATCCAGTTGTTGCCTAGTCAAACTGCAGAATTCAAATTGATCCTGCGTGTATTTCTCCATTTGATGCCTAATCAGACAGCAGCATTCCTCTTGCTCCTGCATGTACTTCTTCAGCAAGTACTTGTCCAGTTGCTGCGTGGTCAGACTGCAGCATTGCTCTTGTTCCTGCGTGTTCTTTTTCAGCAAGTACATCTCCAGTTGCTGCCTACTCAGACTGCAGCATTCCTTCTGTTCCTGCATTTACATCTTGAGCAAGTATACTTCCAGTTGTTGCCTAGTGAAACTGCAGCACTCCTCTTGAACCTGCGTGTACTTCTCTATTTGTTGCCTAGTCAGACTGCAGCTGTCCTCCTGTTCTGGAATTTACTGCTTTAGTAAATACTTCTCCAGCTGCTGCCTATTCAGACTGCAGCATTCTCCTGCTCATGCATTTACTGTTCCATCAAGTACATCTCCAGTTGCTGCCTAGTCAGACTGCAGCATTCTCCAGTACTGTTCCTGCTTATACATCTTCAGCAAGTAAATTTCCAGTTTCTGCGTAGGCAGACTGTAGCATTACCCTGTTCTGTGCCTAATTGTATTTCTTCAGCAATTACATACATAGTTGAGGCCTAGACAGAATGCTTCATACTCCTGTTCCTGCATTTACATCTTCAGTTGCTGCCTAGTCAGAATGCAGCTTTCCTCTTGTTCCTGCATGTATTTCTTCAGCAAGTACTTCTCCAGTTGCTGCCTAGTCAGACTTCAGCATTCCTCTTGTTCCGGTGTGTACTTCTTCAGCAAGGACTTTTCCAGTTGCTGCCTAATCAGACTGAAATCATTCCTGCTTTTTCATCATTTAAATCTCCAACAAGTACTCTTCCAGTTGTTGCCTAGTCAAACCGCAGCATCCTTATTGATGCTACGTGTACTTCTCCAATTTAATCCTAATCAGACTGTATCATTTCTCTTGTTTCTGCCTGTACTTCCTCAGCAAGTACTTGCCAGTTGCTGCCTAGTCAGACTGCAGCATTCCTTCTGTTTCTGCTTTTAAATCACCAGCAAGTACACTTCCAGTTGTTGCCTAGTCAAACTGCAGCATTCTTATTAATGCTACATGTACTTCTCCATTTTCTGCCTGATCAGACTGCAGGATTTCTCTTGTTCCTGCCTGTACTTCTTCAGCAAGTACTTGTCAAGTTGCTGCCTAGTCAGACTGCAGCATTCCTCTGGTTCCGGCATGTACTTCTTCACAAGTACTTGTCCAGTTGCTGCCTAATCAGTCTGCAGCTTTCCTTCTGTTTCTGCATTTAAATGTCCAGCAAGTACACTTCCAGTTGTTGCCTAGTCAAACTGCAGCATTCTTATTGATGCTATGTGTACTTCTCCATTTTCTGCCTAATCAGACTGCAGCATTTCTCTTATTCCTGCATGTACTTCTTCAGCAAGTACTTGTCCAGTTGCTGCCTAGTCAGACTGCAGCATTCTCCTTTTCCTGCCTTTACTTCTTTAGCAAGTACATTTCCAGTTGCTGCCTATTCGCAATGCAGCATTACTCATATTCCTGCATTTACCGATACAGCAAGAATATTTTCAGTTGCTGCCTAATCAGACTGCACTATTCCTTCTATTACTGCATTTACATTTCCAGCAAGTATACTTCCAGTTGTTGCCTAGTCAAACTGCAGCACTTCTCTTGATCCTGCATGTACTTCTATAGCAAATTTTGTCCAGTTGCTGCGTAGTCAGATTGCAGCAGTCCTCTTGTTCCTGCGTGTTCTCTTTCAGCAAGTACATCTCCAGTTGCTGCCTACTCAGACTGCAGCATTTCTCTTGTTCCTGTGTGTACTTCTTCATCAAGTACTTGTCCAGTTGCTGCTTAGTCAGACTGCAGCTATCCTGTTCCTACATTTACTGCTTTAGTAATTACTTTTCCAGCTGCTGCCTAGTCAGTCTGCAGCATTCTCCTGTCCCTTCCTTTTCTTCTTCAACAAGTATATTTCCAGTTGCTGCCTATTTGCATTTCAGTATTACTCATGTTCCTGCATTTACTGATACATCAAGTATATCTCCAGTTGCTGCCTAATCAGACTGCAGCATTCCTTCTGTTCCTGCATTTAAGTCTCCAGCAAGTACACATCCAGTTGTTGCCTAGTCAAACTGCAGAATTCAAATTGATCCTGCGTGTATTTCTCGATTTGCTGCCTAATCAGACAGCAGCATTCCTCTTGCTCCTGCATGTACTTCTTCAGCAAGTACTTGTCCAGTTGCTGCGTGCTCAGACTGCAGCATTCCTCTTGTTCCTGCGTGTTCTTTTTCAGCAAGTACATCTCCAGTTGCTGCCTTATCAGACTGCAGCATTCCTTCTGTTCCTGCATTTACATCTTGAGCAAGTATATTTCCAGTTGTTGCCTAGTGAAACTGCAGCACTCCTCTTGAACCTGCGTGTACTTCTCTATTTGCTGCCTAGTGAGACTGCAGCTGTCCTGTTCTGGAATTTACTGCTTTAGTAAATACTTCTCCAGCTGCTGCCTATTCAGACTGCAGCATTCTCCAGTTCTGTTCCTGCTTGTACATCTTCAGCAAGTAAATCTCCAGTATCTGCATAGGCAGACTGTAGCATTACCCTGTTCTGTGCCTACTTGTATTTCTTCAGCAATTACATACATAGTTGATGCCTAGACAGAATGCTTCATACTCCTGTTGCTGCATTTACATCTTCAGTTGCTGCCTAGTCAGAATGCAGCATTCCTCTTGTTCCTGCATGTATTTCTTCAGCAAGTCCTTCTCCAGTTTCTGCCTAGTCAGACTGCAGCATTCCTCTTGTTCCGGCGTGTACTTCTTCAGCAAGTACTTGTCCAGTTGCTGCCTAATCAGACTGAAAGCATTCCTGCTTTTTCAGCATTTAAATCTCCAACTTGTACACTTCCAGTTGTTGCCTAGTCAAACTGCAGCATCCTTATTGATGCTACGTGTACTTCTCCATTTTATGCCTAATCAGACTGCATCATTTCTCTTGTTCCTGTCTCTACTTCTTCAGCAAGTACTTGCCAGTTGCTGCCTAGTCAGACTGCAGCATTCCTTCTGTTTCTGCTTTTAAATCACCAGCAAGTACACTTCCAGTTGTTGCCTAGTCAAACTGCAGCATTCTTATTAATGCTACGTGTACTTCTCCATTTTCTGCCTAATCAGACAGCAGGATTTCTCATGTTCCTGCATGTACTTCTTCAGCAAGTACTTGTCCAGTTGCTGCCTAGTCAGACTGCAGCATTCCTCTGGTTCCGGCATGTACTTCTTCACAAGTACTTGTCCAGTTGCTGCCTAATTAGACTGCAGCATTCCTTCTGTTTCTGCATTTAAATGTCCAGCAAGTACACTTCCAGTTGTTGCCTAGTCAAACTGCAGCATTCTTATTGATGCTACGTGTACTTCTCCATTTTCTGCCTAATCAGACTGCAGCATTTCTCTTATTCCTGCATGTACTTCTTCAGCAAGGACTTGTCCTGTTGCTGCCTAGTCAGACTGCAGCATTCTCCTTTTCCTGCCTTTACTTCTTTAGCAAGTACATTTCCAGTTGTTGCCTATTTGCAATGCAGCATTACTCATATTCCTGCATTTACCGATACAGCAAGTATATTTCCAGTTGCTGCCTAATCAGACTGCACCATTCCTTCTATTACTGCATTTACATCTCCAGCAAGCATACTTCCAGTTGTTGCCATGTCAAACTGCAGCACTCCTCTTGATCCTGCATGTACTTCTATAGCAAATTTTGTCCAGTTGCTGCCTACTCAGACTGCAGCATTTCTCTTGTTCTTGCATGTACTTCTTCATCAAGTACTTGTCCAGTTGCTGCCTAGTCAGACTGCAGCTATCCTGTTCCTGCATTTACTGCTTTAGTAATTACTTTTCCAGCTGCTGCCTAGTCAGTCTGCAGCATTCTCCTGTCCCTTCCTTTTCTTCTTTAACAAGTATATTTCCAGTTGCTGCCTATTTGCATTTCAGTATTACTCATGTTCCTGCATTTACTGATACATCAAGTATATCTCCAGTTGCTGCCTAATAAGACTGCAGCATTCCTTCTGTTCCTGCACTTAAGTCTCCAGCAAGTACACATCCAGTTGTTGCCTAGTCAAACTGCAGAATTCAAATTGATCCTGCGTGTATTTCTCCATTTGCTGCCTAATCAGACAGCAGCATTCCTCTTGCTCCTGCATGTACTTCTTCAGCAAGTACTTGTCCAGTTGCTGCCTAATCAGACTGCAGCTATCCTGTTCCTGCATTTACTGCTTTAGTAATTACTTTTCCAGCTGCTGCCTAGTCAGTCTGCAGCATTCCTCTTGCTCCTGCATGAATTCTTCAGCAAGTACTTGTCCAGTTGCTGCCTAGTCAGACTGCAGCATTCCTCTGGTTCCGGCATGTACTTCTTCACAAGTACTTGTCCTGTTGCTGCCTAATCAGTCTGCAGCATTCCTTCTGTTTCTGCATTTAAATGTCCAGCAAGTACACTTCCAGTTGTTGCCTAGTCAAACTGCAGCATTCTTATTGATGCTACGTGTACTTCTCCATTTTCTGCCTAATCAGACTGCAGCATTTCTCTTATTCCTGCATGTACTTCTTCAGCAAGTACTTGTCCAGTTTCTGCCTAGTCAGTTTGCAGCATTCTCCTTTTCCTGCCTTTACTTCTTTAGCAAGTATATTTCCAGTTGCTGCCTAATCAGACTGCAGGATTTCTCCTGTTCCTGCTTGTACTTCTTCAGCAAGTACTTGTCCAGTTGCTGCCTAGTCAAACTGCAGCACTCCTCTTGATCCTGCATGTACTTCTATAGCAAATTTTGTCCAGTTGCTGCCTATTCAGATTGCAGCAGTCCTCTTGTTCCTGCGTGTTCTCTTTCAGCAAGTACATCTCCAGTTGCTGCCTACTCAGACTGCAGCATTTCTCTTGTTCTTGCGTGTACTTCTTCATCAAGCACTTGTCCAGTTGCTGTCTAGTCAGACTGCAGCTATCCTGTTCCTGCATTTACTGCTTTAGTAATTACTTTTCCAGCTGCTGCCTAGTCAGTCTGCAGCATTCTCCTGTCCCTTCCTTTTCTTCTTCAACAAGTATATTTCCAGTTGCTGCCTATTTGCATTTCAGTATTACTCATGTTCCTGAACTTACTGATACATCAATTATATCTCCAGTTGCTGCCTAATAAGACTGCAGCATTCCTTCTGTTCCTGCACTTACGTCTCCAGCAAGTACACATCCAGTTGTTGCCTAGTCAAACTGCAGAATTCAAATTGATTCTGCGTGTATTTCTCCATTTGCTGCCTAATCAGACTTCAGCATTCCTCTTGCTCCTGCATGTACTTCTTCAGCAAGTACTTGTCCAGTTGCTGCCTAATCAGACTGCAGCTATCCTGTTCCTGCATTTACTGCTTTAGTAATTACTTTTCCAGCTGCTGCCTAGTCAGTCTGCAGCATTCCTCTTGCTCCTGCATGAATTCTTCAGAAAGTACTTGTCCAGTTGCTGCGTGGACAGACTGCAGCATTCCTCTTCTTCCTGCGTGTTCTTTTTCAGCAAGTACATCTCCAGTTGCTGCCTAATCAGACTGCTGCATTCCCTTCTGTTCCTGCATTTACATCTTGAGCAAGTATACTTCCAGTTGTTGCCTAGTGAAACTGCAGCACTCCTCTTGAACCTGCGTGTACTTCTCTATTTGCTGCCTAGTCAGACTGCAGCTGTCCTCCTGTTCTGGAATTTACTGCTTTAGTAAATACTTCTCCAGCTGCTGCCTATTCAGACTGCAGCATTCTCCTGCTCTTGCATTTACTGTTCCATCAAGTACATCTACAGTTGCTGCCTAGTCAGTCTGCAGCATTCTCCAGTTCTGTTCCTGCTTGTACATCTTCAGCAAGTAAATCTCCAGTTTCTTCGTAGGCAGACTGTAGCATTACCCTGTTCTTTGCCTACTTGTATTACTTCAACAATTACATACATAGTTGAGGCCTAGACAGAATGCTTCATACTCCTGTTCCTGCATTTACATCTTCAGTTGCTGCCTAGTCAGAATGCAGCATTCCTCTTGTTCCTGCATGTATTTCTTCAGCAAGTACTTCTCCAGTTTCTGCCTAGTCAGACTGCAGCATTCCTCTTGTTCCGGCGTGTACTTCTTCAGCAAGTACTTGTCCAGTTGCTGCCTAATCAGACTGAAAGCATTCCTGCTTTTTCAGCATTTAAATCTCCAACAAGTATACTTCCAGTTGTTGCCTAGTCAAACCGCAGCATCCTTATTGATGCTACGTGTACTTCTCCATTTTATGCCAAATCAGACAGCATCATTTCTCTTGTTCCTGCCTGTACTTCTTCAGCAAGTTCTTGCCAGTTGCTGTCTAGTCAGACTGCAGCATTCCTTCTGTTTCTGCTTTTAAATTACCAGCAAGTACACATCCAGTTGTTGCCTAGTCAAACTGCAGCATTCTTATTAATGCTACATGTACTTCTCCATTTTCTGCCTAATCAGACTGCAGGATTTCTCCTGTTCCTGCCTGTACTTCTTCAGCAAGAACTTGTCCAGTTGCTGCCTAGTCAGACTGCAGCATTCCTCTGGTTCCGGCATGTACTTCTTCACAAGTACTTGTCCAGTTGCTGCCTAATCAGTCTGCAGCATTCCTTCTGTTTCTGCATTTAAATGTCCAGCAAGTACACTTCCAGTTGTTGCCTAGTCAAACTGCAGCATTCTTATTGATGCTATGTGTACTTCTCCATTTTCTGCCTAATCAGACTGCAGCATTTCTCTTATTCCTGCATGTACTTCTTCAGCAAGTACTTGTCCAGTTGCTGCCTAGTCAGACTGCTGCATTCTCCTTTTCCTGCCTTTACTTCTTTAGCAAGTACATTTCCAGTTGCTGCCTATTTGCAATGCAGCATTACTCATATTCCTGCATTTACTGATACAGCAAGTATATTTCCAGTTGCTGCCTAATCAGACTGCACTATTCCTTCTATTACTGTATTTACATTTCCAGCAAGTATACTTCCAGTTGTTGCCTAGTCAAACTGCAGCACTTCTCTTGATCCTGCATGTACTTCTATAGCAAATTTTGTCCAGTTGCTGCATAGTCAGATTGCAGCAGTCCTCTTGTTCCTGCGTGTTCTCTTTCAGCAAGTACATCTCCAGTTGCTGTCTACTCAGACTGCAGCATTTCTCTTGTTCCTGCGTGTACTTCTTCATCAAGTACTTGTCCAGTTGCTGCCTAGTCAGACTGCAGCTATCCTGTTCCTGCATTTCCTGCTTTAGTAATTACTTTTCCAGCTGCTGCCTAGTCAGTCTGCAGCATTCTCCTGTCCCTTCCTTTTCTTCTTCAACAAGTATATTTCCGGTTGCTGCCTATTTGCATTGCAGTATTACTCATGTTCCTGCATTTACTGTCACAGCAAGTATATCTCCAGTTGCTGCCTAATCAGACTGCAGCATTCCTTCTGTTCCTACATTTAAGTCTCCAGCAATTACACATCCAGTTGTTGCCTAGTCAAACTGTAGAATTCAAATTGATCCTGCGTGTATTTCTCCATTTGCTGCCTAATCAGACTGCAGCATTCCTCTTGCTCCTGCATGTACTTCTTCAGAAAGTACTTGTCCAGTTGCTGCGTGGACAGACTGCAGCATTCCTCTTGTTCCTGCGTGTTCTTTTTCAGCAAGTACATCTCCAGTTGCTGCCTAATCAGACTGCAGCATTCCTTCTGTTCCTGCATTTACATCTTGAGCAAGTATACTTCCAGTTGTTGCCTAGTGAAACTGCAGCACTCCTCTTCAACCTGCGTGTACTTCTCTATTTGCTGCCTAGTCAGACTGCAGATGTCCTCCTGTTCTGGAATTTACTGCTTTAGTAAATACTTCTCCAGCTGCTGCCTATTCAGACTGCAGCATTCTCCTGCTCATGCATTTACTGTTCCATCAAGTACATCTCCAGTTGCTGCCTAGTCAGACTGCAGCATTCTCCAGTTCTGTTCCTGCTTGTACATCTTCAGCAAGTAAATCTCCAGTTTCTGCGTAGGCAGACTGTAGCATTACCCTGTTCTGTGCCTACTTGTATTACTTCAGCAATTACATACATTGTTGAGGCCTAGACAGAATGCTTCATACTACTGTTCCTGCATTTACATCTTCAGTTGCTGCCTAGTCAGAATGCAGCATTCCTCTTGTTCCTGCAATTATTTCTTCAGCCAGTTCTTCTCCAGCTGCTGCCTATTCAGACGGCAGCATTCCTCTTGTTCCGGCGTGTACTTCTTCAGCAAGTACTTGTCCAGTTGCTGCCTAATCAGACTGAAAGCATTCCTGCTTTTTCAGCATTTAAATCTCCAACAAGTACACTTCCAGTTGTTGCCTGGTCAAACTGCAGCATTCTTATTGATGCTACGTGTACTTCTCCATTTTCTGCCTAATCAGACTGCAGCATTTCTCTTGTTCCTGCATGTACTTCTTCAGCATGTACTTGTCCAGTTGCTGCCTATTCAGACTGCAGCACTGCTTTTGTTCCTGCGTGTTCTTTTTCAGCAGGTACATCTCCAATAACTGCCTACTCAGACTGCAGCATTACTCTTGTTCCTGCATTTACTGATATAGCCAGTTTATCTCCAGTTGCTGCCTAATCAGACTGCAGCATTCCTCTTTTTCCTCGGTGTACTTCTCCATTTGCTGCCTATTCCCTCTCCAGCTATCCTCCTGTTCCTACATTTACTGCTTAAGTAAATAATTCTTCAGTTGCTGCCTAGTCAGACTGCGGCATTCTTTTGTTCCAGCATTTATATCTTCACTTGCTGCCTAGTCAAACTGCAGCAATCTTCTTGTTCCTCCGTGTTCATTTTCAGCAAGAACATTTCCAGTTTCTGCCTAGTCAGACTGCAGCATTTTTATGTTCCTGCATTTACATCTTCATTTGCTGCCTAGTCAGAATACAGCATTCGTCTTATTCCTGCGTTTTCTGTTTCCAGCAAGTACATCTGCAGTTACTGCCTACTCAGATTGCAGCATTTCTCTTGTTCCTGCATATGCTTCTTCAGCAAGTACTTGTCCAGTTGCTGCCTAGTCACACTGCAGCATTCTCCTGTCTCTTCCTTTTCTTCTTCAACAAGTATATTTCCAGTTGCTGCCTATTTGCATTGCAGTATTACTCTTGTTACTGCATTTACTGATACAGCAAATATATCTCCAGTTGCTGCCTAATCAGACTACAGCATTCCTTCTCTTCCTGCATTTAAGTCTACAGCAAGTACACTTCCAGTTGTTGCCTAGTCAAACTGCAGCATTCCTATTGTTCCTGCGTGTACTTCTCCATTTGCTGCCTAATCAGACTGTAGCTATCCTCCTGTTCCTGCATTTACTGCTTTAGTTAATATTTCTCCAGTTGCTGCCTAGTCAGACTGCAACATTCTCCTGTTCTGTTCCTGCATGTACATCTTCAGCAAGTAAATCTCCAGTTACTGCGTAGTCAGACTGTAGCATTTCCCTGTTCTGTTTCTATGTGTACTTCTTCAGAATTACATCTCCAGTTTAGACCTAGATAGACTGCATTATTTTCCTGTTCCTGCTTTTATATCTTCAGTTACTGCCTAGTCGGAATGCAGCATTCCTCTTTTCCTGCGTGTATTTATTCATCAAGTACTTCTGAAGTTACTGCCTAGTCAGAATGCAGCATTCCTCTTGTTCCTGCATGTACTTTTTCAGCAAGTACATCTCCAGTTGCTGCATAATCGCACTGCAGCATTCCTCCTGTCTCTGCATTTACTGCTTAATTAAGTAAATTTCCAGTTGCTGCCTAGTCAGACTGCAGCATTCCTTCTGTTCATGCTTTTACATTTTCAGCTAGTACACATCTAGATGCTGCCTAATCAGACTGCAGCATTACTCTTGTTCCTGCATGTACTTTTTCAGCAAGTACTTGTCCAGTTGCTGCGTGGTCAGACTGCAGCATTCCTCTTGTTCCTGCGTGTTCTTTTTCAGCAAGTACATCTCCAGTTGCTGCCTAATCAGACTGCAGCATTCCTTCTGTTGCTGCATTTACATCTCCAGCAAGTACACTTCCAGTTGTTGCCTAGACAATCTGCAGCATTCCTCTAGTTCCTGCGTGTACTTCTCCATTTGATGCCTATTCAGACAGCAAGTATCCTCCTATTTCTGTATTTACTGCTTTAGTAAATACTTTTCCAGTTGCTGCCTAGTCAGATTTCAGCATTCTCCTGTTCCTGCATTTACATCTTAATTTTCTGCCTAGTCAGAATGCAGCATTCCTCTTGTTCCTGCATTTAGTTTTTCAGCAAGTACTTCTTCAGTTGCTGCCTACTCAGACTTCAGCTATCCTACTGTTCCTGCATTTACTGCTTTAGTAATCATATCTCCAATTGTTGCCTCATCAGACTGCAACATTCTCCTGTGCGTGCCTTTACTTCTTCATAAGTAAATTTCCAGTTGCTGCCTATTTGCAATGCAGCATTACTCATGTTCCTGCATTTACCGATACAGCAAGTATATTTCCAGTTGCTGCCTAATCAGACTGCACCATTCCTTCTATTACTGCATATACATCTCCAGCAAGTACACTTCCAGTTGTTGCGTAGTCAAACTGCAGCACTCCTCTTGATCCTGCATGTACTTCTATAGCACATTTTGTCCAGTTGCTGCCTAGTCAGATTGCAGCAGTCCTCTTGTTCCTGCACGTTCTCTTTCAGCAAGTACATCTCCAGTTGCTGCCTCCTCAGACTGCAGCATTTCTCTTGTTGTTGCGTGTACTTCTTCATCAAGTACTTGTCCAGTTGCTGCCTAGTCAGACTGCAGCTATCCTGTTCCTGCATTTACTGCTTTAGTAATTAGTTTTCCAGCTGCTGCCTACTCAGTCTGCAGCATTCTCCTGTCCCTTCCTTTTCTTCTTCAACAAGTATATTTCCAGCTGCTGCCTATTTGCATTTCAGTATTACTCATGTTCCTGCATTTACTGATACATCAAGTATATCTCCAGTTGCTGCCTAATCAGACTGCAGCATTCCTTCTGTTCCTGCATTTAAGTCTCCAGCAAGTACACATCCAGTTGTTGCCTAGTCAAACTGCAGAATTCAAATAGATTCTGCATGTATTTCTCCATTTGCTGCCTAATCAGACTGCAGCATTCCCCTTGCTCCTGCATGTATTTCTTCAGCAAGTTCTTCTCCAGTTGCTGCCTATTCAGACTGCAGCATTCCTCTTGCTCCTGCATGTACTTCTTCAGCAAGTACTTGTCCAGTTTCTGCCTATTCAGACTGCAGCACTGCTCTTGTTCCTGCGTGTTCTTTTTCAGCAGATACATCTCCAATAGCTGCCTACTCAGACTGCAGCATTACTCTTGTTCCTGCATTTACTGATATAGCCAGTTTATCTCCAGTTGCTGCCTAATCAGACTGCAGCATTCCTCTTGTCCCTGGTGTACTTCTCCATTTGCTGCCTAATCCGACTCCAGCTATCCTCCTGTTCCTACATTTACTGCTTAATTAAATAATTCTTCAGTTGCTGCCTAGTCAGACTGCAGCATTCATTTGTTCCTGCATTTATATCTTCACTTGCTGCCTAGTTAGACTGCAGCATTCTTTTGTTCCTGCATTTATATCGTCACTTGCTGCCTAGTCAGGCTTCAGCAATCTTCTTGTTCCTCTGTGTTCATTTTCAGCAAGTACATTTCCAGTTTCTGCCTAGTCAGACTGCAGCATTTTTATGTTCCTGCATTTACATCTTCATTTGCTGCCTAGTCAGAATACAGCATTCGTCTTATTCCTGCGTTTTCTGTCTCCAGCAAGTACATCTGCAGTTGCTGCCTACTCAGATTGCAGCATTTCTCTTGTTCCTGCATATGCTTCTTCAGCAAGTACTTGTCCAGTTGCTGCCTAATCAGACTGCAGCATTCTCCTGTCTCTTCCTTTTCTTCTTCAACAAGTATATTTCCAATTGCTACCTATTTGCATTGCAGTATTACTCATGTTACTGCATTTACTGATACAACAAGTATATCTCCAGTTGCTGCCTAATCAGACTGCAGCATTCCTTCTGTTCCTGCATTTAAGTCTACAGCAAGTACACTTCCAGTTGTTGCCTAGTCAAACTGCAGCATTCCTATTGTTCCTGCGTGTACTTCTCCATTTGCTGCCTAATCAGACTGTAGCTATCCTCTTGTTCCTGCATTTACTGCTTTAGTAAATATTTCTCCAGTTGCTGCCTAGTCAGACTGCAGCATTCTCCTGTTCTGTTCCTGCGTGTACATCTTCAGCAAGTAGATCTCCAGTTTCTGCGTAGTCAGACTGTAGCATTTCCCTGTTCTGTTTCTATGTGTACTTCTTCAGAATACATCTCCAGTTGAGGCCTAGACAGACTGCATTATTCTCCTGTTCCTGCATTTAAATCTTCAGTTACTGCCTAGTCAGAATGCAGCATTCCTCTTTTCCTGCGTGTATTTATTAACCAAGTACTTCTGAAGTTACTGCCTAGTCAGAATGCAGCATTCCTCTTGTTCCTGCTTGTACTTTTTCAGCAAGTACATCTCCAGTTGCTGCATAATCACACTGCAGCATTCCTCCTGTCTCTGCATTTACTGCTTAATTAAGTAAATTTCCAGTTGCTGCCGAGTCAGACTGCAGCATTCCTTCTGTTCATGCATTTACATTTTCAGCTAGTACACTTCTAGATGCTGCCTAATCAGACTGCAGCATTCCTCTTGTTCCTGCATGTTCTTTTTCAGCAAGTACATCTCCAGTTGCTGCCTAATCAGACTGCAGCATTACTTCTGTTGCTGCATTTACATCTCCAGCAAGTACACTTCCAGTTGTTGCCTAAATAATCTGCAGCATTCCTCTAGTTCCTGCGTGTACTTCTCCATTTGATGCCTATTCAGACTGCAAGTATCCTCCTATTTCTGTATTTACTGCTTTAGTAAATACTTTTCCAGTAGCTGCCTAGTCAGATTTCAGCATTCTCCTGTTCCTCAATTTACATCTTAATTTGCTGCCTAGTCAGAATGCATCATTCCTCTTGTTCCTGCATTTAGTTTTTCAACAAGTACTTCTTCAGTTGCTGCCTACTCAGACATCAGCTATCCTACTGTTCCTGCATTTATTGCTTTAGTAATGATATCTCCATTTGTTGCCTAGTCAGACTGCAGCATTCTCCTGTTCGTGCCTTTACTTCTTCATAAGTAAATTTCCAGTTGCTGCCTATTTGCAATGCAGCATTGCTCATGTTCCTGCATTTACCGATACAGCAAGTATATTTCCAGTTGCTGCCTAATCAGACTGCACCATTCCTTCTATTACTGCATTTACATCTCCAGCAAGAATACTTCCAGTTGTTGCGTAGTCAAACTGCAGCACTCCTCTTGATCCTGCATGTACTTCTATAGCAAATTTTGTCCAGTTGCTGCCTAGTCAGATTGCAGCAGTCCTCTTGTTCCTGCGTGTTCTCTTTCAGCAAGTACATCTCCAGTTGCTGCCTACTCAGACTGCAGCATTTCTCTTGTTCCTGCGTGTACTTCTTCATCAAGTACTTGTCCAGTTGCTGCCTAGTCAGACTGCAGCTATCCTGTTCCTGCATTTACTGCTTTAGTAACTACTTTTCCAGCTTCTGCCTAGTCAGTCTGCAGCATTCTCCTGCCTAATCAACCTGCATTATTTCTCTTGTTCCTGCCTCTACTTCTTCAGCAAGTACTAGCCAGTTGCTGCCTAGTCAGACTGCAGCATTCCTTCTGTTTCTGCTTTTAAATCACCAGCAAGTATACTTCCAGTTGTTGCCAAGTCAAACTGCAGCACTCCTCTTGATCCTACATGTACTTCTATAGCAAATTTTGTCCAGTTGCTGCCTATTCAGATTGCAGCAGTCCTCTTGTTCCTGCGTGTTTTCTTTCAGCAAGTACATCTCCAGTTACTGCCTGCTCAGACTGCAGCATTTCTCTTGTTCTTGCGTGTACTTCTTCATCAAGTACTTGTCCAGTTGCTGCCTAGTCAAACTGCAGAATTCAAATTGATTCTGCGTGTATTTCTCCATTTGCTGCTTAATCAGACTGCAGCATTCCTCTTGCTCCTGCATGTACTTCTTCAGCAAGTACTTGTCCAGTTTCTGCCTAGTCAGACTGCAGCTATCCTGTTCCTGCATTTACTGCTTTAGTAATTACTTTTCCAGCTGCTGCCTAGTCAGTCTGCAGCATTCTCCTGTCCCTTCCTTTTCTTCTTCAAGTATGTTTCCAGTTGCTGCCTATTTGCATTGCAGTATTACTCATGTTCCTGCATTTACTGATGCAGCAAGTATATCTCCAATTGCTGCCTAATCAGACTGCAGCATTCCTTCTGTTCCTACATTTAAGTCTCCAGCAAGTACACATCCAGTTGTTGCCTAGTCAAACTGTAGAATTCAAATTGATCCTGCGTGTATTTCTCCATTTGCTGCCTAATCAGACTGCAGCATTCCTCTTGCTCCTGCATGTACTTCTTCAGCAAGTACTTGTCCAGTTGCTGCCTATTCAGACTGCAGCACTGCTCTTGTTCCTGCGTGTTCTTTTTCAGCAGATACATCTCCAATAGCTGCCTACTCAGACTGCAGCATTACTCTTGTTCCTGCATTTACTGATATAGCCAGTTTATCTCCAGTTGCTGCCTAATCAGACTGCAGCATTCCTCTTGTCCCTGGTGTACTTCTCCATTTGCTGCCTAATCCGACTCCAGCTATCCTCCTGTTCCTACATTTACTGCTTAAGTAAATAATTCTTCAGTTGCTGCCTAGTCAGACTGCAGCATTCATTTGTTCCTGCATTTATATCTTCACTTGCTGCCTAGTTAGACTGCAGCATTCTTTTGTTCCTGCATTTATATCATCACTTGCTGCCTAGTCAGGCTTCAGCAATCTTCTTGTTCCTCTGTGTTCATTTTCAGCAAGTACATTTCCAGTTTCTGCCTAGTCAGACTGCAGCATTTTTATGTTCCTGCATTTACATCTGCAGTTGCTGCCTACTCAGATTGCAGCATTTCTCTTGTTCCTGCATATGCTTCTTCAGCAAGTACTTGTCCAGTTGCTGCCTAGTCAGACTGCAGCATTCTCCTGTCTCTTCCTTTTCTTCTTCAACAAGTATATTTCCAATTGCTACCTATTTGCATTGCAGTATTACTCATGTTACTGCATTTACTGATACAACAAGTATATCTCCAGTTGCTGCCTAATCAGACTGCAGCATTCCTTCTGTTCCTGCATTTAAGTCTACAGCAAGTACACTTCCAGTTGTTGCCTAGTCAAACTGCAGCATTCCTATTGTTCCTGCGTGTACTTCTCCATTTGCTGCCTAATCAGACTGTAGCTATCCTCTTGTTCCTGCATTTACTGCTTTAGTAAATATTTCTCCAGTTGCTGCCTAGTCAGACTGCAGCATTCTCCTGTTCTGTTCCTGCGTGTACATCTTCAGCAAGTAGACCTCCAGTTGCTGCCTAGTCAGACTGCAGCATTCCTTCTGTTTCTGCTTTTAAATCACCAGCAAGTATACTTCCAGTTGTTGCAAAATCAAACTGCAGCACTCCTCTTGATCCTACATGTACTTCTATAGCAAATTTTGTCCAGTTGCTGCCTATTCAGATTGCAGCAGTCCTCTTGTTCCTGCGTGTTCTCTTTCAGCAAGTACATCTCCAGTTGCTGCCTGCTCAGACTGCAGCATTTCTCTTGTTCTTGCGTGTACTTCTTCATCAAGTACTTGTCCAGTTGCTGCCTAGTCAAACTGCAGAATTCAAATTGATTCTGCGTGTATTTCTCCATTTGCTGCTTAATCAGACTGCAGCATTCCTCTTGCTCCTGCATGTACTTCTTCAGCAAGTACTTGTCCAGTTTCTGCCTAGTCAGACTGCAGCTATCCTGTTCCTGCATTTACTGCTTTAGTAATTACTTTTCCAGCTGCTGCCTAGTCAGTCTGCAGCATTCTCCTGTCCCTTCCTTTTCTTCTTCAACAAGTATGTTTCCAGTTGCTGCCTATTTGCATTGCAGTATTACTCATGTTCCTGCATTTACTGATGCAGCAAGTATATCTCCAATTGCTGCCTAATCAGACTGCAGCATTCCTTCTGTTCCTACATTTAAGTCTCCAGCAAGTACACATCCAGTTGTTGCCTAGTCAAACTGTAGAATTCAAATTGATCCTGCGTGTATTTCTCCATTTGCTGCCTAATCAGACTGCAGCATTCCTCTTGCTCCTGCATGTACTTCTTCAGCAAGTACTTGTCCAGTTGCTGCGTGGTCAGACTGCAGCATTCCACTTGTTCCTGCGTGTTCTTTTTCAGCAAGTAAATCTCCAGTTGCTGCCTAATCAGACTGCAGCAGTCCTTCTGTTCCTGCATTTACATCTTGAGCAAGTATACTTCCAGTTGTTGCCTAATGAAACTGCAGCACTCCTCTTGAACCTGCGTGTACTTCTCTATTTTCTGCCTAATCAGACTGCAGCACTGCTCTTGTTCCTGCGTGTTCTTTTTCAGCAGGTACATCTCCAATAGCTGCCTATTCAGACTGCAGCATTACTCTTGTTCCTGCATTTACTGAAATAGCCAGTTTATCTCCAGTTGCTGCCTAATCAGACTGCAGCATTCCTCTTGTTCCTCAGTGTACTTCTCCATTTGCTGCCTATTCCGACTCCAGATGTCCTCCTGTTCCTACATTTACTGCTTAAGTAAATAATTCTTCAGTAGCTGCCTAGTCAGACTGCAGCATTCTTTTGTTCCTGCATTTATATCTTAACTTGCTGCCTAGTCAGACTGCAGCATTCTTTTGTTCCTGCATTTATATCGTCACTTGCTGCCTAGTCAGACTGCAGCAATCTTCTTGTTCCTCCGTGTTCATTTTCAACAAGTACATTTCCAGTTTCTGCCTAGTCAGACTGCAGCATTTTTATGTTCCTGCATTTACATCTTCATTTGCTGCCTAGTCAGAATACAGCATTCGTCTTATTCCAGCGTTTTCTGTTTCCAGCAAGTACATCTGCAGTTGCTGCCTACTCAGATTGCAGCATTTCTCTTGTTCCTGCATATGCTTCTTCAGCAAGTACTTGTCCAGTTGCTGACTGCAGCATTCTCTAGTCTCTTCCTTTTCTTCTTCAACAAGTATATTTCCAGTTGCTGCCTATTTGCATTGCAGTATTACTCATGTTACTGCATTTACTGATACAGCAAGTATATCTCCAGTTGCTGCCTAATCAGACTGCAGCATTCCTTCTGTTCCTGCATTTAAGTCTACAGCAAGTACACTTCCAGTTGTTGCCTAGTCAAACTGCAGCATTCCTATTGTTCCTGCGTGTACTTCTCCATTTGCTGCCTAATCAGACTGTAGCTATCCTCCTGTTCCTACATTTACTGCTTTAGTAAATATTTCTCCAGTTGCTGCCTCGTCAGACTGCAGCATTCTCCTGTTCTGTTCCTGCGTGTACATCTTCAGCAAGTAAATCTCCAGTTTCTGCGTAGTCAGACAGTAGCATTTCCCTGTTCTGTTTCTATGTGTACTTCTTCAGAATTACATCTCCAGTTGAGGCCTAGACAGACTGCATTATTCTCCTGTTCCTGCATTTAAATCTTCAGTTACTGCCTAGTCAGAATGCAGCATTCCTCTTTTCCTGCGTGTATTTATTAATCAAGTACTTCTGAAGTTACTGCCTAGTCAGAATGCAGCATTCCTCTTGTTCCTGCATGTACTTTTTCAGCAAGTACATCTCCAGTTGCTGCATAATCACACTGTAGCATTCCTCCTGTCTCTGCATTTACTGCTTAATTAAGTAAATTTCCAGTTGCTGCCTAGTCAGACTGCAGCATTCCTTCTGTTCATGCATTTAAATTTTCAGCTAGTACACTTCTAGATGCTGCCTAATCAGACTGCAGCATTCCTCTTGTTCCTGCATGTACTTCTTCAGCAAGTACTTGTCCAGTTGCTGCGTGGTCAGACTGCAGCATTCCTCTTGTTCCTGCGTGTTCTTTTTCAGCAAGTACATCTCCAGTTGCTGCCTTATCAGATTGCAGCATTCCTTCTGTTGCTGCATTTACATCTCCAGCAAGTACACTTCCAGTTGTTGCCTAGACAATCTGCAGCATTCCTCTAGTTCCTGCGTGTACTTCTCCATTTGGTGCCTATTCAGACTGCAAGTATCCTCCTATTTCTGTATTTACTGCTTTAGTAAATACTTTTCCAGTTGCTGCCTAGTCAGAATGCAGCATTCCTCTTGTTCCTGCATTTAGTTTTTCAGCAAGTACTTCTTCAGTTGCTGCCTACTCAGACTTCAGCTATCCTACTGTTCCTGCATTTACTGCTTTTGTAATGATTTCTCCAATTGTTGCCTAGTCAGACTGCAGCATTCTCCTGTTCGTGCATTTACTTCTTCATAAGTAAATTTCCAGTTGCTGCCTATTTGCAATGCAGCATTACTCATGTTCCTGCATTTACCGATACAGCAAGAATATTTCCAGTTGCTGCCTAATCAGACTGCACCATTCCTTCTATTACTGCATTTACATTTCCAGCAAGTACACTTCCAGTTGTTGCCTAGTCAAACTGCAGCATTCTTATTAATGCTACGTGTACTTCTCCATTTTCAGCCTAATCAGACTGCAGGATTTCTCTAGTTCCTGCCTGTACTTCTTCAGCAAGTACTTGTCCAGTTGCTGCCTAGTCAGACTGCAGCATTCCTCTGGTTCCGGCATGTACTTCTTCACAAGTACTTGTCCAGTTGCTGCCTAATCAGTCTGCAGCATTCCTTCTGTTTCTGCATTTAAATGTCCAGCAAGTACACTTCCAGTTGTTGCCTAGTCAAACTGCAGCATTCTTATTAATGCTACGTGTACTTCTCCATTTTCAGCCTAATCAGACTGCAGGATTTCTCTAGTTCCTGCCTGTACTTCTTCAGCAAGGACTTGTCCAGTTGCTGCCTAGTCAGACTGCAGCATTCTCCTTTTCCTGCCTTTACTTCATTAGCAAGTACTTGTCCAGTTGCTGCCTAATCAGACTGCACCATTCCTTCTATTACTGCATTTATATCTCCAGCAAGTATTCTTCCAGTTGTTGCCAAGTCAAACTGCAGCACTCCTCTTGATCCTGCATGTACTTCTATAGCAAATTTTGTCCAGTTGCTGCCTAGTCAGATTGCAGCAGTCCTCTTGTTCCTGCGTATTCTCTTTCAGCAAGTACATCTCCAGTTGCTGCCTCCTCAGACTGCAGCAATTCTCTTGATCCTGCGTGTACTTCTTCATCAAGTACTTGTCCAGTTGCTGCCTAGTCAGACTGCAGCTATCCTGTTGCTGCATTTTCTGCTTTAGTAATTACTTTTCCAGCTGCTGTCTAGTCAGTCTGCAGCATTCTCCTGTCCCTTCCTTTTCTTCTTCAACAAATATATTTCCAGTTGCTGCCTATTTGCTTTGCAGTATTACTCATGTTCCTGCATTTACTGATACAGCAAGTATATCTCCAGTTGCTGCCTAATCAGACTGCAGCATTCCTTCTGTTCCTGCATTTAAGTCTCCAGCAAGTACACATCCAGTTGTTGCCTAGTCAAACTGCAGAATTCAAATTGATTCTGCGTGTATTTCTCCTTTTGCTGCCTAATCAGACTGCAGCATTCCTCTTGTTCCTGCATGTACTCCTTCAGCTAGTACTTGTCCAGTTGCTGCGTGGTCAGACCGCAGCATTCCTCTTGTTCCTGCGTGTTCTTTTTCAGCAAGTACATCTCCAGTTGCTGCCTAATCAGACTGCAGCATTCCTTCTTTTCCTGCATTTACATCTCGAGCAAGTATACTTCCAGTTGTTGCCTAGTGAAACTGCAGCACTCCTCTTGAACCTGCGTGTACTTCTCTATTTGTTGCCTAGTCAGACTGCAGCTGTCCTCCTGTTCTGGAATTTACTGCTTTAGTAAATACTTCTCCAGCTGCTGCCTATTCAGACTGCAGCATTCTCCTGCTCATGCTTTCACTGTTCCATCAAGTACATCTCCAGTTGCTGCCTAGTCAGAATGCAGCATTCTCCAGTTCTGTTCCTGCTTGTACATCTTCAGCGTGTAAATCTCCAGTTTCTGCGTAGGCAGACTGTAGCATTACCCTGTTCTGTGCCTACTTGTATTTCTTCAGCAATTACATACATAGTTGAGGCCTAGACAGAATGCTTCATACTCCTGTTCCTGCATTTACATCTTCAGTTGCTGCCTAGTCAGAATGCAGCATTCCTCTTGTTCCTGCATGTATTTCTTCAGCAAGTAAATCTCCAGTTGCTGCCTGGTCAGACTGCAGCTATCCTTCTGGTCCTGCTTTTACTGTTTTAGTGAATTCTTCTCCAGGTGCTGCCTAGTCAGACTGCAGCATTCTCCTGTTCTGTTAAAGTATTTACTTCTTCAGCAATTACATCTCCAGTTGAGGCCTAGTCAGTTTGTAACATTCTCTTATTCCTATATTTACTTCTTTCGCAAGTAACTTTTCAGTTGAGGCCTATTTGCAATGCAGCATTTCTCATGTTCCTGCATTTACTGCCATAGCAAGAATATCTCCAGTTGCTGCCTAATTATACTGCAGCATTCACATCTGTTTCTGCATTTACTTCTTCAGCAAGTACACTTCCATGTGCTGCCTAGTCAAAATGCAGCATGCCTCTTGAACCTACATGTACTTTTTAATTTGCTGCCTTGTCAGACTGCAGCTATCCTGCTCTCTCTGCTATAATAAATACTTCCCCATTTGCTGGCTAGCGGGACTGCAGCATTCTCCTGTTCCTGCATTTAGTGCAGTAGTAATTACTTCTCCAGTTGCTGCCTAGTCAGACTGCAGCATTCTTCTGTTCTGTTCCTACGTGTACTTCTTCAGCATTTACATCTTTAACATGTACTGGTTTAGCAATTCCATCTTCATTTGAGGCCTAGACAGACTTCTGTATTCTCCTTTTCCTATATTTACATCTCCAGCAAGTACTTCTCCAGTTGCTGCCCAGTCAGGCTGCAGCATTACTTCTGTTCCTGCATTTACATCTTCAGCAAGTACACTTCCAGTTGCTGTCTACTCACACTGCAGCTTTCTTCTCGTTATTGAATGTACTTCTTTAGCAAGTACATCTCCAGTTGCTGCCTAGTCTGACTGCAGCATTTCTCCTATCTCTGCATTTACTGCTTAAGTAAATCTCCAGCTGCTGCTTAGTCAGACTGTAGCATTCTCCTGTTTTGATCCTGCCTGCACTGCTTCAGCAAGTACACCTCCATTTGCTGCCAAGTCAGACTGCAGCATATCATCCTGTTCCTGCATTTACTGCTTTAGTAAGTACATTTCCAGTTTCTGCCTATTTAGACTGCAGCATTCTCCTTTTCTGTTCCTGCATCAACTTTTTCAACAAATACATCTCCAGTTGCTGCCTAATCAGACTGCAGCATTCTTCCTGTTCCTGCATTTACTGCTCTAGTTAGTATTTCTCCAGTTGCTGCCTAGTCAGTCTGCAGCTTTCTCCTGTTCCTGCATTTACTGCTTTAGTTAGTACTTTTCCATTTGCTACTTGGTCAGACTGCAGAAGTTTTCTTGTTCCTACAATTACTACTTTCGTAAGTACAGTCAGGTGCATAATATTGGGACATTGACATAATTTTCATATTTTGCCTCTATTCACCACCACAATGGTTTTGAAATGAAACAAACAAGATGTACTTTAACTGTAGACTTTCAGATTTAATTTGAGGGTAATTATATCCAAAACAGGTGAACGGTGTAGGAATTACAACGGTTTCTATATGTGCCTCCCACTTTTTAAGGGGTCAAAAGTAATGGGACTATCAACTCAAAAGCTATTTTATGGACAGGTGTGGGCTATTCCCTCATTATTAATTAAGCAGGTAAAAGGTCTGGAGTTGATTCTAGGTGTGACATTTGCATTTGGAATCAGTTGCTGTCGACTCTCAATATGAGATCCAAAGAGCTGTCACTATCAGTGAAGCAAGCCAGCATTAGGCTGAAAAATCAAAACAAACCCATCAGACAGATAGCAAAAACATTAGGTGTGGCCAAATCAACTGTTTGGAACATTCTTAAAAAGAAAGAATGCACCGGAGAGCTCAGCAACACCGAAAGACCCGGAAGACCATATAAAACAGCTGTGGTGGATGACAGAAGAATTATTTCCCTGGTGAAGAAAAACCCCTTCACAACAGTTGGCCAAATCAAGAACACTCTCCAGGAGGTAGGTGTATATGTGTCAAAGTCAACAATCAAGAGAAGACTTCACAAGAGTGAATATAGAGGGTTCACCACAAGATGTAAACCATTGGTGAGCCTCAAAAACAGGAAGACCAGATTAGACTTTGCCAAACAACATCTAAAAAAGCCATTACAGTTCTGGAACAACATCCTATGGACAGATGAGACAAAGATCAACTTGTAACCAACAAACTAATGATAGTGGCGCTTATCAGGAAAATAATAAATAAGTTAAATTAAATACACAGATGTCTGTAATTAATTAAATTGAAGCAGCAAGTCTTAAACTATGGGATTTGTGAATACCCAAAAAAAGACCCCATTGCAAGGGGCGAAACACCTCAGAAGACTTCCCCCATTCTAAGGTATCATTTGCATACGGATGCTCCATATCGGATGTACCATCTCCGCACCTCAACAGCCGTTTCCTGTTCTGCTAAGCGGTATTCCTGGCAATACAAGGAGGTGACCTTAAATTGGCTTTAACCTGGCAAGGTATAGCAGGCTGCACCGCCACCAAGGGAGACAGTAGCAATTGCTGAGGCAATGTCAACCCTCATATGGCACCCGCCGACAGTCTCTGGGAAAGCCGTCCTCCTCCAAACACTGCAGCGCTGTACAGCCTAATAGGCTATGGACAGGTATCATTGATTTACAGCGACATCTGATCAGACCAATTGCACTTGACACATTATTTCTATATATATATTTTTTTTTTCTTCTCTTTTTTTCTGGACATTAATTTAATACATCAACTGGACTGTTTTTGTTTCAGGTGCTCATCAATTACTCTAATTCAGATTGCACAAGATACTCAAATGCACTATTTATTCAAGTAGTATTTTTTATTTAGTTTTATATGCTCATTAGAGTTTTACTGTTGCAATTTAAGAGACAGTGTATTTGACAATTGAATGTTTGTTTTTTATTAATTGAAACATATATTTTTATAATAAAAGGGTGTATTTTTATGTTTGGAGCCATGACTGTTTTTTGATGCATGTGAATCCTGCGATCTAAGCACTAATATATTGTATTAGCGTAGTCTGTGAAAAATTCAAAGATCAACTTGTACCAGAGTGATAGGAAGAGAAGAGTATGGGGAAGGAAAGGAACTGCTCATGATTCAAAACATACCACCTCATCAGTGAAGCATGGTGGTGGTAGTGTCATGGTGTGGGCATGTATGGCTGTCAATGGAACTGGTTCCCTTGTATTTATTGATGATGTGACTGCTGACAAAAGCAGCAGAATGAATTCTGAAGTGTTTTGGGCAATATTATATGCTCATATTCAGTCAAATGCTTCAGAACTCATTAGACGGCGCTTCACAGTGCAGATGGACAATGACCCGAAGCATACTGCAAGAGCAACCAAAGAGTTTTTTAAGGCTAAAAAGTGGAATGTTATGCAATGGCCAAGTCAATCCCCTGACCTGAATCCGATTGAGCATGCATTTCACTTGATGAAGACAAAACTGAAGGGAAAATGCCCCAAGAACAAGCAGGAACTGAAGACATTTGCAGTAGAGGCCTGGCAGAGCATCACCAGGGATGAAACCCAGCGTCTGGTGATGTCTATGCATTCCAGACTTCAGGCTGTAATTGCCTGCAAAGGATTTGCAACAAAGCATTAAAAAGTGAAAGTTAGATTTAAGATTGTTTAGTTTGTCCCATTACTTTTGGCCCCTTAAAAAGTGGGAGGCACATATAGAAACCATTGTAATTCCTACACCATTCACCTGATTTGGATGTAATTACCCTCAAATTAAATCTGAAAGTCTGCAGTTAAAGCACATCTTGTTTGTTTCATTTCAAAGCCATTGTGGTGGTGAATAGAGGCCAAAATATGAAAATTCTGTCAATGTCCCAATATTTATGCACCTGACTGTACATCTCCGGGTTGCTTCATAGGCAGACTGCAGCATTCTCCTGTTCTTTTCCTGAGTGTACTGCTTCAGCAAATACATCTCCAGTTGCTGCCTAGACAGACTGCAGCATTCCACTGTTCCTGCATTTACTGCTTCATTAAGTACATCTCCAGTTACTGCCTAGTCGGACTGCAGCATTCTCCTGTTCTATTCCTGCTTGTCGTGCTTTAGCAACCTTGCACCCTTCCCCATCTGATCTCACCATTTGTGCAGCATTCCCCCGGTAGAATGCCCAGGCCCTGGAGAAATGCCCCCTGCTCAGGTGACTAATTGAGGCCGCACTCCCCTTTCATCCCTCGGTCGGTGATCATTGAGCCTCCAGGAGCTACTGCATGTTCCAGCAAACCCCACCATTGTTCCCGGCTGCTCCCACGGGCATGCTATGCAGCTTGTATCCCCTGCCCATTCCCCCTTATTACCTGGCTTGCCGGGGGGGGCTGCAATCCCAACAGTCACCACCCGCGATTGGCCCAGGTCCCCACCACCATTGGCTTCCCTATTGTCACAGCAGGATGATGCTGTGGCCGCAAGACATGCCCTCTAATGATGCACAGGCCATTTTGGATGACATGGCTAATGGCCGCTGCACACAGCAGCAGCAGGCACACTTTGCACCTATCGCCCCTATACACCCCAGCAACCCCCAACTAACCACATATGTTCCCAGCCCCATGGTCCTCAGACAATCATTCCCACTGCAGTGCCTGAGCGGTAGCTACTGGCTAAGGCATAATGCAGGGCCAGGCAACAACATGCAGCAGGTGGGGCAATTAAGCTGGTTACCAGATGGAGCTTCTGGCGGGGCATGGGGGCAGCCCCTCATTACATGCATAGCTGGCACAATTTCCAGCAGTATAATTCTGCCCCCTACACAGTGTGGCCTAATTTTTGCCCACCCACGGCCCACTCACAATGGTACAAAAGTGCAGCATACCCCCCAAATCAGACCCCTTCCGCAAGCGAGGTCTTCCAGCCATGTGGCACACAAAGGCACCCAGCAGACCCCCTATGTCCAGCTCCGCGCAACTGCATTGGCAGGCTAGCGTCTCTCAGCCCAGCATATCTCCCCACAGCTCACGGGCAAATCCCTCCATCTACCTCCTGCTCGCTGCAACCCCCACAACCACACCCCTCCCCCTTGATATTTCTAAGAGTAATGTCACTGATACTGTACCAGGGCAGCTTTCAAGTTTGCAGCCCCTAGTTGTCAGGGCACCAATTGTGGAGGCCACAACTATGAAAGAAAGGGCATCATTGAATAAAAACATGGGTGAGTCAACACGCAGCGGGGGGACAAAACGGAGCAGCAGAAATGGTCAGTATAGCTCCTTTAACATCTATGGCAGGTGAGCATGTTTTTCAAGTTTTTAACTTTGGAGTAAAAGATGTAGAAATATGGTTAAAATTTACCAACCAGGCAGGCCAAGCAATGGAGCACAAGCAGCCCTTTCTTACAAAGCTGGTTTTTAATTCAGCATATAGGGGAAAGTGTTACACATTCAACAGTGCACAGTGCACTAGGGAAACAAGGTGTTGTTTCAAGCACAACTGCATGCGCTGTAACACAGCCCACCCAATTAAAGATTGCAATTGAGGCACAGGTCAGTCAGCAGGGCAAAGAGACACCAAGAGAAGTGCTAGGCAAGGCATCCCCTCCAGTTAATAACAAGGCTCTTACTCACTGGCTGGGTCGCTATTCCCACAGAGGGGAGGCGGCCTTTTTGTTGGAAGGTTTTGAAAACAGTTTTAAGTCAGCTGGTATCAGTTATGGCCAAAAGGAAAATGAAGTCCACATTACAGTTTCCTGGGGTGGTGAGAGCTAAGGTTGGAACGAAATTCAGTTGGGCCACATGTGTGGGCCTTTCCACTCACCACCTCTGAAAGGGTTATGCATTTCCCCATTAGGTGTGGTACCCAAAAAGGAACCAGGAAAGTTTTGCTTGATACAACACCTGTCGTTCCCAGAAGGAGGGTCGATAAACAACGCAATTAACCCCAGGGATTGTAGTATTAATTACCAATCATTCGAGCAGGCACTGGTAATGGTGGAGGGTATGGGCAAAGGTGGACATTGAATCTGCTTTTCTTCTGCTTCTAATCCACCCAGATTTTTCAAATACATGGGGTTTAAGATAGGGGTCAATATTTCATAGACAAATGCATACCAATAGGTTGTCTGATTTCCTTGCGCTTATTTTGAGCGCTTCAGTTCCTCCTTAATATGGTGCATACAGGCCAAAAGGGGGAAGTGCACTATTTAGATGATTTTTTGCTAGTGGGCCCCGAGGACAGCCAGGTTTCCAAGGATCTTCTCTATTCAGTAAAAGCATTGTTTCAGGTTCTGAGGGTGCCAATAGGGGCAGATAACAATGAGTGACCCACTACAAAACTGACATTTCTAAGAATTGGGATAAATACGCAATTAGGGCTATGTCACTTGCCCGCATAAAAAGTTGGGAAGTTGGGGAGCCAGATAAGGGAATGTATGATGGCAAAGAAGTTTACTCTCATGCAGCTGCAGTCTATTTGGGTGAATTGAAATTTGCCTTCCGAGTTATACCAATGGGTAGAGTTTTTTGCTGCAGGATAGAAAGAGCGACCGAGGGCGAGGCAAAGGCACACTATCTAATTCACATCTCAGCGGAGCTAAAAGAGGATACGCGGGTATGGTTGCAGTTCCTAAGCAGCTTCAATGGCATGCGTATGTGGTTGCCCATGCTGGTGGTTAACTCTCAGTTGCAATACTATACTGATGCCTCAGGTTTGGTGGAGTTTGGGGCATTTTTCAATGGGGAGTGGTGCACAAAGCCATAGCAACAATCCTGGTGGTCTGCCGGCTGGACAAAAAACATGGAGCTTTTCCCAATAGTAGAGACTGTGGAGTTATGGGCGGATATGTTGGCGAACAAACACATAGTTTTTGGTGCGATAACCTGGGAGCCGTTCAAGCAATCAGCAATCAGAGAGCAGAATCCCCTCCAACTCTAAAACTGTTAAGGCATCTTCTAATGTGGTGCCTGCAAGGCAATATCCAATTCTCTGCCCATGCATGGGGAGAGGAATGAGATTGCTGACGCATTATCTAGGTTTCAATGGGATAGGTTTAGAGCACTCGTGGGCCAACATATGTGGTTTACCATGCCCCCCTTGTATCTGGAAAATGACCAGTCCGGCATAACAGGACTTGCATGGAAGACATTAGCCCCCAGTACACTGAGGACCTCATTCAGAGTCGGTCGTTGCAGACGCACGGTCATACGCCACCGATGTTCGCTAAACTGCGCATGCGTAAAGTTCGCAATGCGTGTGCGCAAACTAGCTGCTACGATCAGAAATTTCTCTCTCCTTGAACACAGCCAGGTCGGTAGTTTGAGTGACAGAATGAGGCGTTTGTGGGTGGTAACAGGGGAAGGTGCTTGAAAATGGGGGAGTGGAGATCCGAATGCAGGCGTGCCTAATTATGCGAATGGCGTTTTATGGGAGTGCATAATTAACAAAGTAGTGTCATGGCACACATGACATGGGTGGTTTGTACACTGACTTGATCGTAGTGCTTAAGAGAGGGTATGGTCAACCTTAAGCTGTACGACCAGTTTCGATGGTTCCCGATGGTCTCGATTAATCCTTATATGCCCGGAGATGATGTGTAATGCGTACGAGAAGGGGGCGTATTTTTTGTCTTCCAGCTTCCTCCCCTTGGTCGGCCAGCTACCGATCCGATATTAAGGACGTAACTTGCGAGTGCATCATTTGCATATCCGGCCCTTTTTCCCGTACGACTGTGCGGCCGCAACGACCGACTCTGAATGAGGTCCTGAGAGCTTACGAAGCAGCCTAAAACGATTGTCAGGCATTCCTAGCGGGCGAGGGAGGAGCAGGTAAGAGTTTGCACAATGCGATATTGGCCTTTGTGTGACAGTGGCATCAGTGGGGCCACAACTAAAGCAGCCATGTCCGCAGCATTATCCGCCATATCATATCAAAATCGTTCTTGCTAGCGAAAGTGCTAAAAGGTTGGGCAGCCAAGACCCGGGGATTCACGCAAGCCCAATGATCTTCCCCTTTTAAAATCCAGAGTCAAGGTGGTGTCACAGATAACGTCCAATGCATATGAGATGGCACTCTTCCGCTTAGCTTTCTCAATGGTGTTTTTTGGTGCCTTTAGGATCGGGGAGCTAGTGGCATGCAATAACAATCCAAAGTTTCCCGCCTCCTAGTTAGCAATATTGTGGTAAACTGTGACAGGTTGCTTTTGTAAGATACATAGGTCAAAGACCGACCAGCTGGGTAGGGGCTGTTGGATATCATTGGCTGCGCAGAGCATTAAATTAATTTGCCCCATGACGCTAGCAGAAAAATTTACACAAAGACGCTCACAGAACCATAAGTACCAATGGTTATCGCATAGTAATGGGTCCCCACTGACAAAATTCCAGTTTTATAGTATTTTCAAAAGATGTATAAGGGCGTTAAAACTGACAGAAGTGGACTACAGCACACATTAATTTAGAATAGGATCAGAAACCTGCATGGCAGTGGCCGGGTTATCCATCAGCGCCATTAAAAAGCTTGGTCGTTTGAAGTCTGGGGCTTATAAAGTTTATCTGCGGGGGGAGAAATAGAATTGTTAAATGCTCCCTGTGTGCCTTTTCTGAAACCCAAGGCCTTATGCTGCCCGCCGCTTTGGGGGAATGAATGGCTTTCCAATTTTGCCCTCAAAAAAGAGGTTTTGTGGTTTTCACCTTCATGGGGGTCGCTTAAAAGCACGCATCCTGAGGAGCTGTGATATACTAATGTGGTGTGCTGCAACTATTAATAACATGCAAACTCTTCATTACAGGTTTGGTTACAAGGGCGTGTCGGGTTAGGATTGTGGGTCACTCTTATATTTACTGGGGCAGGAGGCATCAAACGGCTGGAAAGGTGGCACAATGGTGTGGCCAGCAGGTGGCATGGTTGGGTTTCAAGGGGATGAGAAGGAAGAATCTGCAAGAGAACTTACTCAGGGCAGAGCAGTCATGGGCCGCACCAAAGCAGGTGGTAATACACTTAAAGGGTAATGATTTGGCTAAGTGTAAAGATATCGAGATTATTAGGGCAATAAGGGCAGACGTACAGTGAATAGGGGTGCGGTGGCCCAATGTGGTAATTGTGTGGTTGGAAATCGTCCCCAGGGCCCAAGGCGTGGCTGGGTTAGAAAGGGTCAAAAAGAAGGTAAATAGGGCCATATATTTTTGTGTGATAGTGAACGGGGGAGGGTGGTTAGACACACTAGATTAAGGTTCGTTGGGACAGGCCTCTTTAGGCTATACTGAGTACACCTATCAGACACAGGTTTGGAAAATGTTTATAGAGGACATATGCTATGGCATGTGGTAGGGCTATGGGGCCACAGGGGGTGGTGAGTCTGGTTGTTCCACAAACCAGGTGCTGGCGGCAAGCAGTGCTCCTCAGTGGCATCTAGCAGAGCAATAACTGTTGACCAGCACTTCCCCCAGATAAACAACGAGTTTGTCGTGACCTCAAGGGTCGACCTGGTCGTCATCTTAAGGATGGGCCAGTGCTAAGCCAAGGGAGGGGAAGTGAGACCGCCCAGCTGAATTGTGCAGGGATGTAGGCCTCACCTTAATTAATAAAGTTTATTAGGTGGAATGTCAATTCAGTTATCTCAGTCTTGATTTCAGGTGGTAGGGGGTAATAAGCTAAGGTGATGATAATAGTAAAACCAATGGATGGCTTAAAGTATACAAGCACTAAATTAAGTAGGAGGATATGTAAGCATCCAGTTTGTTATTAGAAAAACCTGGTTTAGTGAGTTACAGGAGGGGGGGTTGGAGTTAGCAGGGGGAAGGTAAGGACAGTGTGGTCAGCTTACAGGAAGTAGGGGATGGAAATTACCTGGGGAAAGTTATATAGGGTCAGGAGCATGCAGCCATATTACCATTGTCCAGGAGCTAACACAGATACAAGATAGCCATCAAAGCCTAGCGGAGAGATTCATCACAGATTCTGCAGGGATATACCCAGGCCACGGCAGAGGGACATAGCAGTGGTTGGGCAGCCGAGGGGATACAGCAGAGGACTGAGTAACTTTGGTTTATTTTTCCATTATCCTTTTCTTGTTTCTTGTTTTTCCATCACTGTGCCCGTCCTAACACCCACATTCATCCTTTTGTGGCACTGCTTTTCTTGCCACCCCTAATTACCAATTCTAATTTGATCAATAAATTTGTCTATGACCTCTTTAAATAGCTATTCAGTTGTCTTCATTTCAGGTGGTAGGGGGTAATAAGCTAAGGTGATGATAATAGTAAAACCAATGGACGGCTTATATATATATAGAGAGAGAGAGAGAGAGAGAGAGAGAGAGAGAGAGAGAGAGAGAGAGAGAGAGAGAGAGAGAGAGAGAGAGAGAGAGAGAAGTGCGAGCGAGAGAGAGAGCGAGAATTATTTAAATAAAATTGAAGCTTACATGGCACTACAGGTAAAGCTGGTATAGTTTTCCTTTATCATGCTCTGTTTACTTCAGAGGTTGACAGACATATTTAATACGCAATACTTTCAAAACAATCATGTGAAGTATTCTAATGTATTAAGTAAGGCATGTTTGGAAATGTGGTGGGACTCGTTGGAATTTTAACATCCACAGTAGGTAGAGTGATCCACAGTATTTAAACTATATCTATGGTAGAATTCAAACATTAATATATTTCACTACACAGGGATGTGCATTGTCTAATATTGAACTATTATTGTCCATTTTTTTAAAAATGAATTTTTTGAGCATACACCAATCAGCCATAACACATAGAGAAATGCTGCAATCTGAGTAGGCAGCAACTGCAGATGTACTTGCTGGAAACAGAAAACGCAGGAATAAGACGAATGCTGTATTCTGACTAGGCAGCAAATGAAGATGTAAATGCAGGAACATAAAAATGCTGCAGTCTGACTAGGCAGAAACTGGAAATGTACTTGCTGAAAATGAACACGGAGGAACAAGAAGATTGCTGCAGTCTGACTAGGCAGCAAGTGACGATATAAATGCAGGAACAAAAGAATGCTGCAGTCTGACTAGGCAGCAAGTGAAGATATAAATGCAGGAACAAAAGAATGCTGCAGTCTGACTAGGCAGCAACTGAAGAATTATTTACTTAAGCAGTAAATGTAGGAACAGGAGGATAGCTGCAGTCGGAATAGGCAGCAAATGGAGAAGTACACCGAGGAACAAGAGGAATGCTGCAGTCTGATTAGGCAGCAACTGGAGATAAACTGACTATGGGCCTGATTCAGACCCACTCGCGGGCGGCTGTCCGCTCGCAAGTGGGTCGATGTTATGCACTGAGCATGCGCACGACGGAGGGAGCACCGTCGTGCGCATGCGCCAGACGCGACGAGCGAAGGAAAGTCCTTCGCTCGTTGTGTCCGATCAAAGGGGGCGTGCTGTCAATGTTGAGGGGGGCGTGCCTCCCTGACGGGGGCGTTCCCACGGGAACGCCTCCCGTCAGAAGCCGGCCCACTGACATCACTAGTGATGTCAGTGGGAGTGATTTTGGCTCTGATAGAGCCAAAATCACTCCGGAGCTTGTGGTTGAAAACCTCAACCGCAGGCTCCGGCTCGCAATTTCGATGGTCGCGATGGTCTCGACCATCGCGGCCATCACAAAGCACGCTCATATAGCCTGTGGGTGGTGACCCACAGCTATACGAGCTTCCAGGAGGACGCTCCATGAAAATGGAGCCCGGCCCTCATTCAGAGCGTACGGCTCTGAATGAGGGCCTATATCAGTAAATGCAGGAACAAGAGTAATGCTGCAGTCAGAGTAGGCAGCTATTGGAGATGTACCTGCTGAAAAAGAACACGCAGGAACAAGAGCAGTGCTGCAGTCTGAATAGGCAGCAACTGGACAAGTACTTGCTGAAGAAGTACATGCAGGAACAAGAGAAATGCTGCAGTCTGATTAGGCAGAAAATGGAGAAGTACACGTAGCATCAATAAGAATGCTGCAGTTTGACTAGGCAACAACTGGAAGTGTACTTGTTGGAGATTTAAATGCTGAAAAAGCAGGAATGCTTTCAGTCTGATTAGGCAGCAACTGGACAAGTACTTGCTGAAGAAATACATGCAGGAACAAGAGGAATGCTGCATTCTGACTAGGCAGCAACTGAAGATGTAAATGCAGGAACAGGAGTATGAAGCATTCTGTCTAGGCCTCAACTATGTATGTAATTGCTGAAGAAATACAAGTAGGCACAGAACAGGGTATTGCTACAGTCTGCCTACGCAGAAACTGGAGATTTACATGCTGAAGATGTACAAGCAGGAACAGAACTGGAGAATGCTGCAGTCTGACTAGGCAGCAACTGGAGATGTACTTGATGGAACATAGCCATACTCAGACTGCAGCATTTCTCTTGTTCCTGCGTGTACTTCTTCATCAAGTACTTGTCCAGTTGCTGCCCAGTCAGACTGCAGCTATCCTGTTCCTGCATTTACTGCTTTAGTAAATAGTTTTCCAGCTGCTGCCTAGACAGTCTGCAGCATTCTCCTGTCCCTTCATTTTCTTCTTCAACAAGTATATTTCCAGTTGCTGCCTATTTGCATTGCAGTATTACTCATGTTCCTGCATTTACTGATACAGCAAGTATATCTCCAGTTGCTGCCTAATCAGACTGCAGCATTCCTTCTGTTCCTGCATTTAAGTCTCCAGCAAGTACACATCCAGTTGTTGCCTAGTCAAACTGCAGAATTCAAATTGATTCTGCGTGTATTTCTCCATCTGCTGCCTAATCAGACTGCAGCATTCCTCTTGTTCCTGTGTGATCTTTTTCAGCAAGTACATCTCCAGTTGCTGCCAAATCAGACTGCAGCATTCCTTCTGTTCCTGCATTTACATCTCGAGCAAGTATACTTCCAGTTTTTGCCTTGTGAAACTGCAGCACTCCTCTTGAACCTGCGTGTACTTCTCTATTTGCTGCCTAGTCAGACTGCAGCTGTCCTCCTGTTCTGGAATTTAATGTTTTAGTGAATTCTTCTCCAGGTGCTGCCTAGTCAGACTGCAGCATTCTCCTGTTCTGTTAAAGTATTTACTTCTTCAGCAATTACATCTCCAGTTGAGGCCTAGTCAGTTTGTAGCATTCTCTTATTCCTATATTTACTTCTTTAGCAAGTAACTTTCCAGTTGAGGCCTATTTGCAATGCAGCATTTCTCATGTTCCTGCATTTACTGCCATATCAAGAATATCTCCAGTTGCTGCCTAATTATACTGCAGCATTCACATCTGTTTCTGCATTTACTTCTTCAGCAAGTACACTTCCATGCGCTACCTAGTCAAAATGCAGCATGCCTCTTGAACCTACATGTACTTTTTCATTTGCTGCCTTGTCAGCCTGCAGCTATCCTTCTCTCTCTGCTATAATAAATACTTCCCCATTTGCTGGCTAGTGGGACTGCAGCATTCTCCCGTTCCTGCATTTAGTGCAGTAGTAATTACTTCTCCAGTTGCTGCCTAGTCAAACTGCAGCAATCTCCTGCTCCTGCATTTACTGCTCCAGCAACTACATCTCCAGTTGCTGCCTAGTCAGACTGCAGCATTCTCCTGTTCTGTTCCTGCGTGTACAACTTTAGCAAGTACATCTCCAGTTGCTGCATAGTCAGACTGCAGCATTCTTCTGTTCTGTTCCTACGTGTACTTCTTCAGCATTTACATCTTTAACATGTACTGCTTTAGCAATTCCATCTTCATTTGAGGCCTAGACAGACTTCTGCATTCTCCTTTTCCTACATTTACATCTCCAGCAAGTACTTCTCCAGTTGCTGCCCAGTCAGGCTGCAGCATTACTCCTGTTCCTGCATTTACATCTTCAGCAAGTACACTTCCAGTTGTTGTCTACTCACACTGCAGCATTCTTGTCGTTATTGAATGTACTTCTTTAGCAAGTACGTCTCCAGTTGCTGCCTAGTCTGACTGCAGCATTTCTCCTATCTCTGCATTTACTGCTTAAGTAAATCTCCAGCTGCTGCCTGGTCAGACTGTAGCATTCTCCTGTTTTGATCCTGTTTTGATCCTGCACCTGACTGTACATCTCCGGTTGCTGCATAGGCAGACTGCAGCATTCTCCTGTTCTTTTCCTGCGTCTACAGCTTCAGCAAATACATCTCCAGTTGCTGCCTAGACAGACTGCAGCATTTCACTGTTCCTGCATTTACTGCTTCATTAAGTACATCTCCAGTTACTGCCTAGTCGGACTGCAGCATTCTCCTGTTCTATTCCTGCTTGTCGTGCTTTAGCAACCTTTCACCCTTCCCCATCTGATCTCACCACTTGTGCAGCATTCCCACGGTAGAATGCCCAGGCCCTGGAGAAATGCCCCCTGCTAAGGTGACTAATTGAGGCCACACTCCCCTTTCATCCCTCGGTCGGTGATCATTGAGCCTCCAGGAGCTACGGCATGTTCCAGCTAACCCCACCATTGTTCCCGGCTGCTCCCACGGGCACGTTATGCAGCTTGTATCCCCTGCCCATTCCCCCTTATTACCTGGCTTGCCGGGGGGTCTGCAATCCCAACAGTCACCACCCGCGATTGGCCCAGGTCCCCACCACCATTGGCTTCCCTATTGTCACAGCAGGAAGATGCTGTGGCCGCAAGCCATGCCCTCTAATGATGCACAGGCCATTTTGGATGACATGGCTAATGGCCGCTGCACACAGCAGCATCAGGCACAATTTGCACCTATCGCCCCTATACACCCCAGCAACCCCCAACTAACCACATATGTCCCCAGCCCCATGGTCCTCAGACAATCATTCCCACTGCAGTGCCAGAGCAGTAGCTACTGGCTAAGGCATAATGCAGGGCCAGACAACAACATGCAGCAGGTGGGGCAATTAAGCTGGTTACCAGATGGAGCTTCTGGCGGGGCATGGGGGCAGCCCCTCATTACATGCATAGCTGGCACAATTTCCAGCAGTATAGTTCTGCCCCCTACACAGTGTGGCCTAATTTTTGCCCACCCACGGCCCACTCACACTGGTACCAAAGTGCAGCATACCCCGTAAATCAGACCCCTTCCGCAAGCGAGGTCTTCCTGCCATGTGGCACACAAATGCACCCAGCAGCCCCCCCTATGTCCAGCTCCGCGCAACTGCACTGGCAGGCTAGCGCCTCTCAGCCCAGCATATCTCCCCACAGCTCACGGGCACATCCCTCCATCTACCTCCTGCTCGCCGCAACCCCCACAACCACACCCCTCCCCCTTGATATTTCTAAGAGTAATGTCACTGATACTGTACCAGGGCAGCTTTCAAGTTTGCAGCCCCTATTTGTCAGGGCGCCAATTGTGGAGGCCACAACTATGAAAGAAAGGGCATCATTGAATAAAAACATGGGTGAGTCACCACGCAGCGGGGGGACAGAACGGAGCAGCAGAAATGGTCAGTATAGCTCCTTTAACATCTATGGCAGGTGAGCATGTTTTTCAAGTAGCACCACCAATAGCGTTTCTAGTAGCTCAACTAGGTCGAACAATAGGCCCAGTAAAATTCTGAAATATTTGGCTCATAAATATAGTTGCAGGCGTAGACGACATAAAGAAGCGAGTATGGCGCCAGCAGGGGGGGGGGCAGAGATGTAAGCAAGTATGGTACACTGCTCTAACACATCTACAGTATATTGAGAAGGGTCAGGTCAAAAGTGAAATACCGAATTGGGTAAGGGCATTTTGTGGATGTGTTTGCCATGACAGAGGACGCTAAAAGTTCACTGGACAAGGCCAAGACGGCTGTGCCAGCCACCAAGGAGGCACAGCGGAGCTACGCTCATTGGGCAGTGGGTATGTATGTAGTTGCAGCTTGCTACCGGGAGTTCAGGCCAGCCAGATCTATGAATGTCCTCCAATACATGCACATGATTAATAGCATGTACATGACAGCTAAAGGGCTAGTATGGAGGCAGTATCATGAGAGTTTTCACAGAAAGCAAGAGGGTATGAAAGTTTTTAACTTTGGAGTAAAAGATGTAGAAATATGGTTAAAAGTTACCAACCAGGCAGGCCAAGCAATGGAGCGCAAGTAGCCCTTTCTTACAAAGCCGGTTGTTACTTCAGCATATAGGGAAAGTGTTACACATTCAACAGTGCACAGTGCACTAGGGGAACAAGGTGTTGTTTCAAGCACAACTTCATGCGCTGTAACACTGCCCACCCAATTAATGATTGCAATTGAGGCACAGGTCAGTCAGCAGGGCAAAGAGACACCAAGAGAAGTGCTAGGCAAGGCATTCCCTCCAGTTAATAACAAGGCTCTTACTCACTGGCTGGGTCGCTATTCCCACAGAGGGGAGGCGGCCTTTTTGTTGGAAGGTTTTGAAAACAGTTTTAAGTCAGCTGGTATCAGTTATGGCCAAAAGGAAAATGAAGTCCACATTACAGTTTCCTGGGGTGGTGAGAGCTAAGGTTGGAACGAAATTCAGTTGGGCCGCATGTGTGGGCCTTTCCACTCACCACCTCTGAAAGGGTTATGCATTTCCCCATTAGGTGTGGTACCCAAAAAGGAACCAGGAAAGTTTTGCTTGATACAACACCTGTCGTTCCCAGAAGGAGGGTCGATAAACAACGCAATTAACCCCAGGGATTGTAGTATTAATTACCAATCATTCGAGCAGGCACTGGTAATGGTGTAGGGTATGGGCAAAAGTGGACATTGAATCTGCTTTTCTTCTGCTTCTAATCCACCCAGATTTTTCAAATACATGGGGTTTAAGATAGGGGTCAATATTTCATAGACAAATGCATACCAATGGGTTGTTTGATTTCCTTGCGCTTATTTTGAGCGCTTCAGTTCCTCCTTAGTATGATGCATACAGGCCAAAAGGGGGAAGTACACTATTTAGATGATTTTTTGCTAGTGGGCCCCGAGGACAGCCAGGTTTACAAGGATCTTCTTTATTCAGTAAAAGCATTGTTTCAGGTTCTGAGGGTGCCAATAGGGGCAGATAACAATGAGTGACCCACTACAAAACTGACATTTCTAAGAATTGGGATAAATACACAATTAGGGCTATGTCACTTGCCCGCATAAAAAGTTGGGAAGTTGGGGAGCCAGATAAGGGAATGTATGATGGCAAAGAAGTTTACTCTCATGCAGCTGCAGTCTATTTGGGTGAATTGAATTTTGCCTGCCGAGTTATACCAATGGGTAGAGTTTTTTGCTGCAGGATAGAAAGAGCGACCAAGGGCGTGGCAAAGGCACACTATCTAATTCACATCTCAGCGGAGCTAAAAGAGGATATGCGGGTATGGTTGCAGTTCCTAAGCAGCTTCAATGGCATGCGTATGTGGTTGCCCATGCTGGTGGTTAACTCTCAGTTGCAATACTATACTGATGCCTCAGGTTTGGTGGGGTTCGGGGCATTTTTCAACGGGGAGTGGTGCGCAAAGCCATAGCAGCAATCCTGGTGGTCTGCCGGCTGGACAAAAAACATGCTGCTGCTGGAGCTTTTCCCAATAGTAGAGACTGTGGAGTTATGGGCGGATATGTTGGCGAACAAACACATAGTTTTTGGTGCGATAACCTGGGAGCCGTTCAAGCAATCAGCAATCAGAGAGCAGAATCCCCTCCAACTCTAAAACTGTTAAGGCATCTTCTAATGTGGTGCCTGCAAGGCAATATCCAATTCTCTGCCCATGCATGGGGAGAGGAATGAGATTGCTGACGCATTATCTTGGTTTCAATGGGATAGGTTTAGAGCACTCGCACCGTGGGCCAACGTATGTGGTTTACCATATCCCCCTTGTATCTGGAAAATTACCAGTCCGGCATAACAGGACTTGCATGGAAGACATTAGCCCCCAGTACACTGAGGACCTCATTCAGAGTCGGTCATTGCAGACGCACGGTCATACGCCACCGATGTTCGCTAAAATGCGCATGCGTAAAGTTCGCAATGCGCGTGCGCAAACTAGCTGCTACGATCAGAAATTTCTCTCTCCTTGAACACAGCCAGGTCGGTAGTTTGAGTGACAGAATGAGGCGTTTGTGGGTGGTAACAGGGGAAGGTGCTTGAAACGGGGGAGTGGAGATCCGAATGCAGGCGTGCCTAATTATGCGAACAGCGTTTTATGGGAGTGCATAATTAACAAAGTAGTGTCATGGCACACGTGACATGGGTGGTTTGTACACTGACTTGATCGTAGTGCTTAATAGAGGGTATGGTCAACCTTAAGCTGTACGACCAGTTTCGATGGTTCCCGATGGTCTCGATTAATCCTTATATGCCCGGAGATGACGTGTAATGCGTACGAGAAGGGGGCGTATTTTTTGTCATCCAGCCGCTTCCTCCCCTTGGTCGGCCAGCTACCGATCCGATATTAAGGACACAACTTGCGAGTGCATCATTTGCATATCCGTCCTCTTTCCCCGTACAACCGTGCGGCCGCAACGTCCGACTCTGAATGAGGTCCTGAGAGCTTACGAAGCAGCCTAAAACGATTGTCAGGCATTCCTAGCGGGCGAGGGAGGAGCAGGTAAGAGTTTGCACAATGCGATATTGGCCTTTGTGTGACAGTGGCATCAGTGGGGCCACAACTAAAGCAGCCATGTCCGCAGCATTATCTGCCATATCATATCAAAATCGTTCTTGCTAGCGAAAGTGCTAAAAGGTTGGGCAGCCAAGACCCGGGGATTCACACAAGCCCAATGATCTTCCCCTTTTAAAATCCAGAGTCAAGGTGGTGTCGCAGATAACGTCCAATGCATATGAGATGGCACTCTTCCGCTTTGCCTTCTCAATGGTGTTTTTTGGTGCCTTTAGGATCGGGGAGCTAGTGGCATGCAATAACAATCCTAAGTTTCTGGCCTCCTAGTTAGCAATATTGTGGTAAACTGTGACAGGTTGCTTTTGTAAGATACATAGGTCAAAGACCGACCAGCTGGGTAGGGGCCATTGGATATCAATGGCTGCGCAGAGCATTAAATTAATTTGCCCCATGACGCTAGCAGAAAAATTTACACAAAGACGCTCACAGAACCATAAGTACCAATGGTTATCGCATAGTAATGGGTCCCCACTGACAAAATTCCAGTTTTATAGTATTTTCAAAAGATGTATAAGGGCGTTAAAACTGACAGAAGTGGACTACAGCACACATTAATTTAGAATAGGATCAGAAACCTGCATGGCAGTGGCCGGGTTATCCATCAGCGCCATTAAAAAGCTTGGCCGTTTGAAGTCTGGGGCTTATAAAGTTTAACTGCGGGGGGAGAAATAGAATTGTTAAATGCTCCCTGTGTGCCTTTTCTGAAACCCAAGGCCTTATGCTGCCCGCCGCTTTGGGGGAATGAATGGCTTTCCAATTTTGCCCTCAAAAAAGAGGTTTTGTGGTTTTCACCTTCCTGGGGGTCGCTTAAAAGCACGCATCCTGAGGAGCTGTGATATACTAATGTGGTGTGCTGCAACTATTAATAACATGCAAACTCTTCATTACAGGTTTGGTTACAAGGGCGTGTCGGGTTAGGATTGTGGGTCACTCTTATATTTACTGGGGCAGGAGGCATCAAACGTCTGGAAAGGTGGCACAATGGTGTGGCCAGCAGGTGGCATGGTTGGGTTTCAAGGGGATGAGATGGAAGAATCTGCAAAAGAACTTACTCAGGGCAGAGCAGTCATGGGCCGCACCAAAGCAGGTGGTAATATACCTAAAGGGTAATGATTTGGCTAAGTTTAAAGGTATCGAGCTTATTAGGGCAATAAGGGCAGACGTACAGTGAATAGGGGTGCGGTGGCCCAATGTGGTAATTGTGTGGTTGGAAATCGTCCCCAGGGCCCAAGGCGTGGCTGGGTTAGAAAGGGTCAAAAAGAAGGTAAATAGGGCCATATATTTTTGTGTGATAGTGAACGGGGGGAGGGTGGTTAGACACACTAGATTAAGGTTCATTGAGACAGGCCTCTTTAGGCTATACTGAGTATACCTATCAGACACAGGTTTGGAAAATGTTTATAGAGGACATATGCTATGGCATGTGGTAGGGCTATGGGGCCGCAGGGGTGGTGAGTCTGGTTGTTCCACAAACCAGGTGCTGGTGGCAAGCAGTGCTCCTCGGTGGCAACTAGCAGAGCAATAACTGTTGACCAGCACTTCCCCCAGATAAACAACGAGTTTGTCGTGACCTCAAGGGTCGACCTGGTCGTCATCTTAAGGATGGGCCAGTGCTAAGCCAAGGGAGGGGAAGTGAGACCGCCCAGCTGAATTGTGCAGGGATGTAGGCCTCGCCTTAATTAATAAAGTTTATTAGGTGGAATGTCAATTCAGTTATCTGAGTCTTGATTTCAGGAGGTAGGGGGTAATAAGCTAAGGTGATGATAATAGTAAAACCAATGGTTGGCTTAAAGTATACAAGCACTAAATTAAGTAGGAGGATATGTAAGCATCCAGTTTGTTATTAGAAAAACCTGGTTTAGTGAGTTACAGGAGGGGGGGTTGGAGTTAGCAGGGGGAAGGTAAGGACAGTGTGGTCAGCTTACAGGAAGTAGAGGATGGAAATTACCTGGGGAAAGTTATATAGGGTCAGGAGCATGCAGCCATATTACCATTGTCCAGGAGCCAACACAGATACAAGATAGCCATCAAAGCATAGTGGAGAGATTCATCACAGATTCTGCAGGGATATACCCAGGCCACGACAGAGGGACACAGCAGTGGTTGGGCAGCCGAGGGGATACAGCAGAGGACTGAGTAACTTTGGTTTATTTTTCCATTATCCTTTTCTTGTTTCTTGTTTTTCCACCACTGTGCCCGTCCTAACACCCACATTCATCCTTTTGTGGCACTGCTGTTCTTGCCACCCCTAATTACCAATTCTAATTTAATCAATAAATTTGTCTGTGACCTCTTTAAATAGCTATTCAGTTGTCTTCATTTCAGGTGGTAGGGGGTAATAAGCTAAGGTGATGATAATAGTAAAACCAATGGACGGCTTATATATATATAGAGAGAGAGAGAGAGAGAGAGAGAATTATTTAAAAAAAATTGAAGCTTACATGGCACTACAGGTAAAGCTGGTATAGTTTTCCTTTATCATGCTCTTTTCATTTTTATGTGATAAAACATTGTTGTTTTTACTAAATAGATGCCTAAGTGTTCCTAAGTGTTTAATTTAGGGGTTGACAAACATGTTTAATACGCAATACTTTCAAAACAATCATGTGAAGTATTCTAATGTATTAAGTAAGGCATGTTCGGAAATGTGGTGGGACTCGTTGAAATTTTAACATCCACAGCAGGTAGAGTGATCCACAGTATTTAAACTATATCTATGGTAGAACTCAAACATTAATATATTTCACTACACTGGGATGTGCATTGTCTAATATTGAACTATTATTGTCCATTTTTTCAAAATGAATTGTTTGAGCATACACCAATCAGCCATAACACATAAAACACTGAAAGGTGTAGTGAATAACATTGATGTTCTCCTTACAAGGGGCTGAATCAGAGATGGACAGTATTGCAGAGCCGTTGCGTCTTTATACAGAGCAGCTGTGCTAAAAACATACTGTATCGGCTGCAGCCGCTGCCCCCAAACGCCAGCAGGATGTCAATCATACTGATACTATTGAGGCACGGCAACCGACATTGCTGGACCTGATCTGCACATGTGAAATACAGCTTCTAAGCTTGCGCAGATCAGAAAAATATCATCCAATTGCGGAAATATCACTCCAGCGTACAACTATGAATCAGCCCCAATATGTGCCAAGCAAAGGAAGCCATCAAATTGAACAATTAATCAGACTGAGAGATCGTGAAGATCAGGAAGATGGCGGGCCACTCTTGCGGGGTTACATGCGGCTAATTCAATGTTTCCCTTACTGTTTATTTGTCAACAATAAGCACTTTATGACACTTTATTGAGCATAAATTAATACATACATAATTACCATGGAGAGAATATTTGTGTCTTGAAAAACATTTTTTTACAGTATGTCTGTGCTATAAAGACCTCAGCTATCCTAGATAACAGAAGTGAGTGCTCAAATCTCCACTGCATTCCTATAATCCTCTGATATATATTAATCCCATTACATTTTCCACGTGGTTATATAAGGCAGGCCTTGTGAAGAACAGATGTTTAATTAACAATTTTGCTGCCAAAAAGTTTGTAATCTGATGAGAAAAAAAATGGATGTAATACATGTTTAATTGTACAGGCTTACCAGCAAGAAAACTTCAGTTACAATATATAGGAGGAATTTGCAAAATGGACTGTAATTCTGTATAAATTCTGTATAGACTGTCATCATAATAAAACCCAGTGGAGGAAATTATTATAATAGACTATGTTACTGATGATGCATCCGATATGTTGTTGCCACTATGGGCTTAATTCAGAGTTAGAAGAAAAAAATAAGTTGCACTTCAGATGGGACATATTTGTTACTGGGGAGTGGGTCCTGGCTAATTCTACATTTTACTGTTCAGACAAAGCTGCCCAGTATTAGTTCACTACTGTACAGTTCATGTAAACATGGCCTGATTCAGAGATGGATGCTATTGCACAGCTGCTGCAAATTTGTAGCCAGGGGATACGTTCAAGATGCCGGTGGACGAGTTTCCAGATGTCGATATACCAATGCCGGAATCCAGACGCCCGGGAAATAATGCCGATGCCGCCATCCTGAAGACATCAGGATACCGACGTCCAACATCCCAACGTCCGGCATTCCGAACGTAAGTATGCGGGTAAGTATCCCACTTAGCCTGGGGATGGAGGTATTAAGTTTAGGAATCTCCCCAGGTGGGTTAGGGTTAGGCACCCCCTGGAAAGGGTTACGACTAGGCTGCGGGGAGGGGAAGTTAGTATTAAGCACCACCGGGGGGAGTTTAGGATTAGGTTGCTGGGAGGGTTATGGTTAGGCACAAACCCGGGGAGATTTAGGTTTAGGGTGCGGGCAGGGGGGGTTAGGCACCACCAAGGGAGGGTTATGGTTTTGATGGGGAGAGGGAGAGGGTTAGGGTACATACCAGCCCCTGTAGGGATACTACACCATCGGCATTCCTGCATCAGGATTTGAACTGCTGGCAATTCATCCGCCGGCATATCATACCTATTCCGTACGCATCGGCTGTGAACAGGGCCGGATTAACAATGGGGTGGATGGAGCTTCAGCTCCAGGTCCCCCAATGAAAATAGGCCCATACCACAAGGATCTGCTATGAGACAGTGCTGGCAGGGTAAAAAAAAATTCCTGTCACCACCAACAGCCATTTGAGACTCCACCCATTCCACCCCCTTGGGCCCCCTCCCATGAGAACCTCTGTCCTTCAGTAATTTCAGATGCCGGCGCAGTAGAAGGTTTCACACGCCCTCTCTTTGCACCAGAGTCGCAGCCTCAACACGTCCTCTGCGCTGGCACATTGAGTGACACCACTTACGGGGCGGAACTAACAGAGGAATGCCTACTCCCATGCCCCGGATACTGCAATTGAATATGCACCACAATTAGCGCTGTAATCGAGGTGACTGGCTCAAGAGGCGCATGGGTCCCGGCTCCCCGACAACACCTGACCTCATATCTGCTATGATGAGGTCTTGACGTTGCTGCCTATCGGACGAGCATGACGAGAGAAAATAATACAGCCTAAGGTAAGTTACCTACTGAGTTGCTATGGGACCACAGTACAGATAGAGGAGAAGGAGAGGAGGGAAGTTTATACAGCACAGTAGGGAAAAAAACAGACACTGGGACACAATACATCACATATGCGTGGCTTATAGTTAGTAATACATTTATATATGGGACTGGGGCACAATAAGGAACATACTGGGGGGTGCACATTAAAGAATATACAGATGGGGTGCAGGGTACATTAAGGGAATAAAGAGCTCAAAAAGGATCATACAGGGAGTGATTAGTACATTTAAGAAAATACAGATGGGGAACAATAAAGAACACATAGAAAAGGGGAGCACAATAGAGAATATGGAACAGAATACAGCACAATAAAGACCATATAGGTGGGGCGAGGACACAAAACAGGACATACTGTAGAAGGGCACATGTGGATATAGAGGGGCACATTCTGTACATAGATAGAGGGACACATACAGACATAGAGGGGCACATACATAAATACATACATAAAGGGATATATGGATATAGAGAGGCAAATATGAACATAGAGGGCACATTCAGATATATAGAGGGGCACATACAGACATAGAGGTCACATTCAAATATATAGAGGGGCACATACAGACATAGAGGGGCATATACAGAGATTTGGAAGGAGAAGACCAATAAAAAAATATTGTAAATTGAAAATAATAATTCAAACAGAATATATATTGTGATTACATTACTAATGTTTGTATGCAATTAAGGCAACCTATTGAAATATATAAACATCAAAACATCTTATGAGAAGGTAAACAGAGTATGTATGCAGGATAGGTAAATGGCAATTATTATTACTTGTAAAAAATCTTTTCTAACTACAGAACTCAATTACCTTCTCTATATGATGTTTAGAGATTTATATTGTATATTAGGCATATAGCCATTATACTAACTACTGCAATCATGTTATATTGTTATATATTATATTTATGTGTATATATGTGTAAATAAATATATATATATATATATATATATATATGCCATATTTTATTTTTTCGTCGTTGCTTTTTTTTGAAACCCTCCCAGTTCTGGATAGAGCAACAGCCTCAGAGAAATGAAGACGGTGGGAGATGGAGTAAACAACAGTAAGTTCCAGCAGTAAGTTCCTTTAGGAGGTAGGACAATTTAATTAAAGAAATAAAAACATTTTATGTAAATGGTTTACCATGGTGAAGTTTGTGTGTGGTGGTGCTGGGGGTGGGCTCTATTAAGGCAACATGTGACTGGGTAATTCCTGGAATCGAGGGGTAATGTATTACATTAGGGTTATCAGTCGACTCTATCAGATCGTGATAGCCCTAATGTAATACATGCAGCACACAAAATAGGCCTTTTATAAATTTCAGCTCCAGGCCCATGTGGACCTTAATCTGGCACTGGCTGCGCAATAATATGCTAATGATGCGGGAGACGTTTTAGTCCGCTGCTAAATCCGAGGATGCAGCATCGAATCATCTACATGAACATCGGCCATCTGAGTAACCCTTAAGCTGGGTACACACTGAGCGATGTGCACCCAGCCGATATGTTGGTCCGACAAGGTAATGAACGATGGAGGAACAATACCTCGTTCCGTCCTTCATTACCTGCTATGGAGACGCTTGCGATATCGCCTAGACGGACATGCAGCATGGCCGACCGGACAATGTCGCAAGCGCCCGCAGGAGCGTGCATATTGGCCAGACACACTGAGCGATGCGGCCGATATGTCTTCCTGATTCTCCCAGAAACTACATATCATGCCAACATCGTCTCAGTGTGTACCCAACTTTAGGTTACTCAGGATGGCAGCTGTCTTCACGCTGCCAGGGCCAGTGAAGCTACATCGACAAATGCAGCAACTGCTCTCGGCACACCTTGAAACTGGGGCTGACACCCCCCGCCCCACGTTTTCAAGCACGCTGGCTGTACTGTACTGGGGTACTGTAAGCGTTCTCACAGAACAATATCTGCCAATACGCAGTGCAGCATCTGTGCATGTGCAGATCTCACATCATCGGTGATGTATGTAAATCATGGATTTTGCGTAGATCTCTGAATTAGGCCCGCAGTCAGTATTTTCCCTGCATGCATAAAATGCATTGCACCTCTTGTATTGTAGAATGATGTGTTCCTTTTTTGCTGTTTTTTTTCTGCTCTTAACTCTTACTGTTCTATATACTGTTTTATATACTGTTATGTTCCCAAAGGTCTATTATTGCAAAGTATTACAAAGAGTTTTTGGGGAAATTGGATGCTTGTTTCAGGCAGATTTTTTGCACCCAGAATGGGGTATGTGCAAGTCCAGATACTAATGATAACAGTAGCGGTTGCGGACATAAAAACAGTTGGCAGGATAGGCTTGCACATGCAGATGCCAGGTTCTTAGGCATACAGGGGCAGGATTCTCACATTAGTGTAAGGAAGTAAGTAGCCTGCAAAGATCATATAGAAAAACCTCAACTCAAAATTAGTCCTATATCTTAACTTTTATTTTACTGCACACAACTTAAATAAAGAACATTTTTCATCTAAAGGTCCTTTTGAAGACAAGCACTAATGGACCTCATCTTAGGTACCCTCACATGCAAGAAATTTATAGTGCAAAGTATAGTGGAGATAATACCTCTATTTAAATTATAATTAATTGAATTTATTTAATGTACAAAGATATTTATTATAAATATATAAATACTTTCAAAATATAAAAAAAATATTTTAAATAAATCTTTAATAGTAACTTAAAATAAAATAATGAGCATAAGAATGAAAGAACATTCAAATGCAGAAGGGGATTGGACTGGCCCATTATTTAGTCATGACATTTGGGTTATGTCTTTAACCTTGGGCATGCGTCATTAGGCAATATTTAGACTTCAGAAGAATAGCAATGTGGGACACACACTATACTATGTTTAAGTGTCCCATGCTGTCTACACACAGAAGGACATTTGCGATTGAGACACATGGTATAATAAATATATTGGAAATGTGCTGGGTGTTCCTAAGGTGTGGCTATTCAGACGATGGTCTGTCTTATGGATGTGCTATAGGAGTGTCGCAGCAATTCCGCTAAACTGGCTGTGAATTCAGACACAGTCCCTGATAAAAAGTTGTATACTATGCCAATGCTTTAGCAGTTGAGGGATTATTGGCCGTCTGAACATGCGTCTGTGCATGGGTCAAGGTACATTACTGTAGTCATCTTATTTAAATGAAGACACAGGATCAGGGAGGGGGCACTAATGCTCTTTCTCACACAGGGCACCAGAATGTCTAGTTACGGCCTTGGTCAATCTCAGTACTTACTTTCAAGGTGTCCTCACCGTCTATAGATCTATTGTGTTAGTCAATTAACACACCTGTGCTCCAGCTAGATGATCTGGAAAACATGCACTGTTAGGGATCCATGGGGACTGGGTTTGATAACACTGCTTTCTTGAATTTAATTTCAAATAAGGTAACATGTTTAATCATGATGATTATTGATTTATTCACTGATAGCAGTACGTGATGTCAGTGATATAAATTATACTATTTTAGATTGTTTCTGTGACTTCTAAAAGTATGTAAAATATTATTGTTACTACTGTTACTTTTACTAGTTTTATTAGTAGTTACCACAGCTTTAATATGATTGATGCAACAAGAGTTTACATGTAACCTTATTAACATTTTATTTCTTAACCTGTTGAGATAGTTCACTCCGATGTAATATAAATACAAAAAAATGTTTCCCATAAGTGTCCCAAACTATATTAGTGATCTAGGTGTAATTTGTAAGTCTATTTTTGTCTTTTATCATATGAAGCAAAACTTATATAGACAGCCTGAAAAAGACAAGAATTTGCAGTTAGTCAAACTAATCTATTGAGTTATCTGTGAGGAATCCCCACTGATAATCTCCGTTCTGGGCACGAATGAAATATATACTCTGTATTGACAGAGCCCTAGTTTAAGCTGTACTCCTGCTTGCTATTCTATTAACATTATATACAAGGTGTTTTTAACATCCAAAGTCATCTATCTGTTTGAATTAGCTTGCTTGAGCGGATAATATTATATATAGCAGACTGTCTCTGTTTTTCTATACAATTCTGCCTGATCACTGTTATTAAAGGCTTATAGCATATTGATATTAATTTTTGGTGGATTTTTTGCTGATTAGTGTTCTACCGGCAGGTTACATACACTCAATTATTATATTTTTTTATTGTGTATATTATTGCATTATTGTTAATTAATTTTTTTATGTTAATTTGGTATATATTAAATTCTTGTCTTTTTAGCGCTGTCTATATATGTTTTGCTTTTTCTGTCTTCTATAGGTAGAGGCATTTACCTATCCTGTGGTAGCAGCTAGACGAGGATTGTATTAACTTTCAAATCAATATATTAATATTTTCCTTCTTTACATGCGTTTGGTATTGAGCGCCTAGTTTAATTTTCTTGTTTTATCATATGAACTATAGCAAACAAAAAAAATAATTTAGAAACTCATATAATGAGCAGATGCAGAGCTGGAAGTAAATCAGGCGTACATTAGCGACATTTCTCATATATGCAGAGCTGTACACAACATACAGTACATACATATGCCTCTGCATCAGCAGCATATGCGCCTGGTGTACAACACTCCCATAGCACATCCATAAGATAGATCATCTCCCTGTATGCGCTAAGCCACCATCCTGTCACTGCCAAGAATTGCCCACTACTTTTCCAAAATAATTCTGATACCATGCGACATGATTGCAGCAGTACTTCTGTGTATACAGTACACTCTGTTACTGACCCCTCTATACCCTACATATTAGTGACCTCTCTATACCCTACACAACATTACTGACCCCTCTATACCCTAAACTACATTACTGACTCCTCTATTCCCTACACTACCTCACTGACCTCTCTACAGCTATGACCCCTCTATACCCTCAACTACAATACTGACCCCTCTATACCCTACGCTATATTATTGACCCTTATATACCATACACTACATCACAGACCCCTCTACTCCATACACTACATCACTGACCCCCCTATACCCTACACTACATCACTGACCCCTCTATACCTTACACTACAATACTGACCCCTCTATATCCTACACTACATCACTGACCCTCTATACCCAACACTATAATACTGACCCCTCCATACTCTACACTACATCAATTACCCCTCTATACCCTACACTACATCTATGACCCCTCTATACCCTACACTACATCACTGACCCCTCTATATCCTACGTTACATTACTGACCCCTCTATACCCTACACAACATCACTGACCCCTCCATACTCTACACTACATCACTGACCCCTCTATACCCTACACTACATCACTGACCCCTCTATATCCTACGCTACATTACTGACCCCTCTATACTCTACACTACATCACTGACCCCTCTATTGCCTACACTACAATACTGACCCCTCTATACCCTACACTACATAACTGACCCCTCTATACCCTACACTACATCACTGACCCCTCTATACCCTACACTACAATACTGACCCCTCTATACCTTAGACTATATCACTGACCCCTCTATAGCCTACACTACATCACTGACCCCTCTATACCCTACACTACAATACTGACCCCTCTATACCCTATGCTACATTACTGACACCTCTATACCCTACACTACATCACTGACCCCTCTATACCCTACACTACAATACTGACTCCTCTATACCCTACACTACACCACTGACCCCTCTATACTCTAAAATACAATACTGACCCCATATACCCTACACTTAAATACTGACCCATCTATACCCTTCACTCCACTACTGACCCCTCTGTAAGCTACACTACTATTCGCTGCAGACAGACAATGATGTAGAAGCATTTTTAATGTGAGTGTCTGATGTGAAGTAGAATGTAATATGTGTGTAGTAAATGTATACTAGTTGGAATAAAAGAATGGGTCAGGTTGAAAATAAAAATATAAATGAATAAAATATAAATGAATTAAATTTATTAAATATATAAAAGATATATATATAAAATGTGTATAAAGTATTATAATTTGAGGTATATAAGTGTGTGAGGGCTATATGAGTATAAGTATTTGTCTTCAATGAACTTTAATGTACATTTAAATACAAATGAATAGACCTTGCGCTGAAGAAGAGGCTGCTGGTATAGATCTCCCGATGTTATCAAAAACGGGTACAATAATATAAACAAATGAAAAATTGACAATACCGCCTCTCTGAAGGGATAAATGACACAATACTGGTAAAGGATATCTGTAGACCAATTCTCCAAGTTGAAATAAACTGATAGTTCTCTCCACAACAGCAGTAGAATAGTCACATAAAAGGAAAAAAACACATTTCCATAGTGTAGTATTTTTTATATAATGGAAAATAGGTCCCAAATCTAAACCTTAAATAGGTTTATATAAGACGTGTTGATAATTCTCTCAGAATAGGAAAAGGGAACACCCTTAGTGCTTCAGTATTTTTAGATGGTGATGCTCACTTGTATGCTTACATCAGTAATAGGTCTCAAGCTTATAAAGGTATCTTTACACTCCTTCTATACACTCCAAGAAGATCACCATGTGTAAATAGACACAAACAATATGCAGCTCACATGTATGCTTACGTCTAACAAGATTTTCTTATGCACATAGCGGCTCCTTTCAATCCTCTCAGGACTGTCTTCATGCAAAATATCCCGCTCAGATTTGAAGGAAGTTTAATCACACGTGGACTCACATATAAACAAGAGGTTGAATAGATATAACAGTTTATTTTATATAATAAATTCTGATATTCCACTCAGAAAGTTCCAAAGGCATTTATTGAATAAAAAAAAAATATAAATAATACGTATATAAAAAAAGTATCAGATTGACCAGTACCCGAAAGGTGATAACAGTATAACACAGTGGTGACAACGGGGCCTCAAACTCCTCACTGTGCTCTGCTGGTCCTAGGGAGGTTCTGCACTGATCCCTATAACACCACACCACCAACGCGTTTCAACTCTTAAAGGTCTTTTTCAAGGTGATGAAAAGACCTTTAAGAGTTGAAACGCGAATACTGTTATCACCTACCTTCTGTATGTGGATAGCTTTGATAAAGCAGTTAATAAGGAATGGAGTTATAGCACTGCCTTTCTCTAGCCATTCCAAGATAGACTCATATACATACTGTAGGTACCATATCCGGGTCCCGGAGCTGTCGGAATGGCGTCTGAACTTTGGAATACTTCTTCCATTATAAGGGGTTATTTAGGTGAGTGTATCTTTCTTTATTCACGTTCTTGTATATCCCGATGATGGATTAAATTCTGAAACGTTGTTATCCACTCAGTGCCTTATCGCATTCATTTCGAAGCCCGCTGGGAGTGCCGCTGTTTCTATTTACAGGATGATGAGATGGGGATAACATCGCAACAAATTAATTTCTACAAATGTTATACTTACATGAATTCCTTCACCAGGAATCACAGTGAGGATATTTAGTAGACACTGCATACTTTTTTTAGTCTTTAAACATTCTCCATTTATTCTGGTTGCTTTTAATGTTATTAGTACTAGATAGCCCCAGTTTAAATGTATAGGTCAATTGGCAGTCTAATTTGCTTTTAGGTAGCACTACACCTGGATATATAAATATGAATTATTATTTTAGCATTCCAGTGCTTACTATTTTATAGCAAATTAATGAATTAATGCAAAGCATCACTTTAAAAATGAAATATTAAATAATTTAGCTTAGATAATTGCTATTGGAAACGAAATGAAAATTTGGTGAGTGAACCATTTAGAACAGTTTATGTGGATAGGATCCCGCAGAAGTATCTGTTTACACCAAATTCAATTATTTTAAGTTAACATTTCAAAGCTGAATGTACCACTACAGTGCCATAGCAGGTGTGACATTTACAAGCTCCCGGGGCACCAGCTCAGAGGCGGCTCAGTCTCTGGTGGCCGCAAGTCATTATTCTCTTCTTGTAGATGGTCCCTTTGCTGATACCTCCACTTCGACAATGTTACATAGCATATTGGAAGTCAGTTTATATTTATGCGGGATTACTTCTCTAAAAGAAAATACAGATGTGTCCCCATACATCTAGCCTGAATATACCATGTGGTGCAAGATGCCTGTCACGAGTGAGCTGCCAGGTCCCATGCGACTCTGCTGTGCTGGGAGTCTTTTATACGTCATATTTACCGAAAATGCGTCTTCGTTGCATTGCAATGTACTAGGATGCACCAGGAGACTGTGCTATCTGTGTGCAACTGAGTCTGTAAATGAAGCACAATGGAGCTTGGCATGGAGAAAAGCCGTGGCTGCTGTATTGTAGCACTACGTATACAGATTCAGAGACTCAGTCGCACACAGATATACAAGTGTTGCATATCAAATTAATCAGCCTCCTGGTGCATCCTGGTACAACTCATTGTGACTAAGACATATTTTCAGGTGGAAAAGAAGCTAAAGAGACACCTGGCACTAGAGACCTGGCGTGCCAAGAGGGGCTGTTTGGTGCAACTGTGGCAAAAATGAAAGAGCACACATCTGTAGTCACTAGCCAGTGTTACACAGAGCAGATACAATGCTGTTATGGCCTTTTTTCCCCAGGAAATATTAATTTGCTACTGTTCATCAAATCAACATTTCTGTAAAATTCTTCATATAATGCAATTTTTAAGCAGAGCACAAATGCTTTCAAAATCAAGGACCAATGTTTCTGCTTGCAGAAATTCACTAATGTGACACAAACCTTACCTGTCTTCCCTGCACAATTGTTACCTGGATAATGTGTCAGTGTTTTCTTTAATGTTTACTAAGCAATCAGCTGACTCTTCTGCACTAAATGGCATCCATGCATCATCAATACAGATAAAGACCATGCCTATTTCAGTTATTCCTTCTCTAAGCCGGATGCTCCTCTCCTGCCTCTTTTGTTCAAACTCTAGTTCTGAGATGGATGCTCCATTCAATGACTGTGCAAAAATATGTAAATGTCGCAGCCAACAGGGATTTGTATTTAGTCATCGCTTGCATACAAAAATGCAACCATCAGACGCAAATTGTTTAATAATTAGACTTATGAGTAAACCTAAGTGCTTTCACATGGGCCATGAAACTTCTTACAACAAAAACAATACAGAATATGTTATCCCTAATTAACAGTACTGATTTTTTTTTTTAAATGCATTAAATATAAAGTAATTTATGTAAAATGTGATGGGAAAAGTAAATGAAAGTAATAGAAAAAGAAGGAGGAGGACAAAATATGGACAAATCAGAATTGCTAAAAAGTAATTCCTCACAGCTCTTTACCTCAGTAATAACCACCTACCAGGCATCTTGCATTTATTTAAAGGCCTGATTCAGAGATGTATGTAAACCCAATGGTGGGGGCTGCGCAAGCACAGGACCTGTACTATGCATGTGCAGAATAGGTCCTGCAAGGTCACTCACAGTGGCCACATAGCTGCAAAATGATTAACATGTTGCGGCTGTTTGGAGACAGGGAGGGGTGGCCACTGGGGCCAATTTAGAAAGCAGGGACATATTGTCCCATTTTGTAGGCATACCAGAACCAGGGTCCTGGACACTGCTGAGTGTATTTGGAGAGGGCTATGGATGGTGGTTGAGGTAGTGTAGTATGTGCAGCAATACTTACTGCTGAGCCTGCACTGATAGTGTACATGTGCAAGGCCTGATTTTAGGGATCCACCATCCAAGGCTAATATACGTATAGGCCCCCGATCAAATCCCTCATTATGCTGTTGCCCCCTGCTCTGTGTCAGAGAACCTACTTTGTAGTGTCTCCCCCCTGCCCACATCATAGTATCTGACCTCGCTTCTCTAGCAACCTCCCACTGTCACTAATTTCAAAGAGAATTGAACTCTTGAAGTCAATTTACAAGTGTGCACTTCATGGAGGGGAGGGTTAAATATCAGTAGAGATAAGGGGAGAAATATGCCAGCATCACCAAACTCTTCATTAGATGCTGACAATCACACATGACCTTGATGTGGATCTTGCACATTATAATAGGACATGATTATAAAAGTGACACAACTATTTATCCTGAGTCATAAATACATGAGCTCTGATATGTCTGGGGGCACTAGTGACAGTATGCAATTGGGAAACCGGCTGCCTTAATACCGACAGCCGGCTTCCCGGCTGCTTCATCCCGGCATGGGATAAATGACCGGCGTCTATATCTAGACACCTGTCGTTTACCCGATGCTGGAGAACGGCGCCCAGCATCCTGATCGAAGGGATGCTGGGCGCCACGAGCGGACACCTGCGGGGGGGAGGGTTAGGTTTAGGGCACCCGGGGGGGACTTAGGGCTAGGCACCCCCCGGGAAGGTTAGGGCTAGGCTAGGGGAAGGGGGGTTAGGGTTAGGCATCCCCGGGGGGAGGTTAGGGTTAGGCACCACCCCGGGGGACTTAGGTGTAGGCAGCGCGGAAGGGAGGGTTAGGCACTTGGGGGGGGGGGAGGTTAGGGTTAGGCACCCTAGGGAGGGTTAGGGTTAGGGGGTTAGGTTAGTTTATACTTACCTTCGGGATGATCGGGATTTCCAGCGCTGTCGGGCTTTTGCTGCCGGGCTCTGCTGATCTGTCGGGCTGCCGCAGCCGGGAATCGAACTAACGGCCGTGCGGTGCCAGGATTCCATACCGATTCCCTAGTGACAACTGCTTATCACTCCTGTAGTGTGGGACCTCACTATGACAATGTAACATCATAGTACCCAGTAACAAAGCTACATACAGTATATGAGAACATATAAGTAAGCAGTGGTCCCACCATCATCTCTATGCTGTTAACTGCCCACAGGCTTAGCTCCCCTTCCCCCTCCCTCTGTTTTTAAAGCAAATCCTGAACTTATAATTTGTGAACTTATTTATTTTGTGTCCATCCACTCCTACACCCTCTCAGATATACTATGCTGTTGGTTTCTTTTGTTTGCACCTCCCAGCTTTTCTGCACAATGTGACAATGTTGCAATGTCATTAGAAGATGTCTTCAATATAAAAGATGCAAATGACTACCTCTTCCCCCTGCTCTGCCATAGTCTTCTACTGCAGCTGTTTATTTTCTTTTTAGAATGGATTAGTTGGAGGCTTCACTGCATCGTGAAATAGAATAGCTAGCATTCTTAGGAATGTGGGAAATCTACAATGATGCTCTGCCAGATTCTAAAAATGTGCACATCCAATGCTGCTTTTGATGCACTAACTACTGTAGTTTGTGTGGAGAAACCTGTTTCAAGACCCCCCGATATCCCTTCTCTAGGTGGACTGCTAAGTGTCTAGACCTGACTGACTCTTCCCCCTTTTCCCATTTTTCCTTCTTGCTCATCCTTGGAATATCTCTTTCATCACTGTCATGGCTGCTCCATGGTGATTATTCTCCCTCTACCCCCTTATCTGGAATTGTTTGACTAATATTTTTTGCTCATTTTGTATATACATAAGAATTGAAAAAAAAGAGAAAGATATTTCAATGTCCATAAGAAAATATATGGGTTATACTCTGGAGATGGGAACTCACAGAAGATAGGATTGCCCTCACAAAGATTTTCCTCCTGACTGACAATTCTTGTCCACTTACACATATGTTGCTGCGCTTGGTGCTATTATTGCCTGTCTTGTGATTTTACCATTGTTTTCATACCAAGTAAATAGTTATGGTCATGTATTCCCCCCTCCTTATAATGCCTACTGTAACCGAATTGTTGATATTTTGCCCTTGTTCAATAAAAAAAATTTATTTAAAAAAAAGAATAAGAAAAAATAAAAAATTAAAATGAATCTCTATATCGCTGTAATATAAATTCTTGTTCATATTGGCTCATGTACAAATTAGCACAAATTGAAGCTATGTTACTGCACATAGCTGTCCCAGTGAACTGGAGACAGTATCAGTCACCATTCATGAAATAATTATATATTAAAGTTAATTTGATACAGACAGCTCTCAGTTCTTGATATCAGTAGTGTTTTATGTTTGTATATGGTTTTTGTATGCACTAGTTGCTTAGCAATAGGAGCGCTGACCACTGACGTCACACCCGAGCGACCGTGAGTTCTGGACTCGGCGGTTGAGGCGCTTAGAAGGCACAGCACATGGGGTACATAAAGGGTGAATGTTTTTGATTCTTGTTGTATGTATACTGTTTATTGTGCCTGACGAAAGCACCGTATTAAAGGCGCTCAAAGCCATGCTATGATCTAAGCCTAATTTTTGTGGAGTGCCACTTTTATTTTTTTTTTATTTAATTATTCTGGACTACCACCGGTAATTCAGCAGGCACCCCTCGCCAGAGCTTTTTGTACTACAGCTTGCTGGTATTTTCAACTGCTATATATATATATATATATATATATATATATATATATATTATATATATATAAATATATATATATATATATATATATATAAGATAGGAATAATCCGGCACTCTAAATCAGAGACCAACTATCCTGGTGCCCTCTGTGTTGTAAGTCCAAATATACAAGAAGAAATACAGCGGCACTCAGGAGATATCAATAGCCAAAAAGACGTATAAGCAATATCCGTCTTTTTGACTATTGATATCTCCTGAGTGCCGCTGTATTTCTTCTTGTATATATAAATATATATATATATATATATACAAATCTATCACACTGGGCACTACCGCCACTTAAAAAATGCACTAATTCTCCGGTGCCTTCCTTAGAGCATACAGTATTTCCAAAATATATTCAGGTGGCACTCAGAATAGAAATATCAGAAATAAAACACTGAGCCTCCGCTCAGCATGTGAGGCTAGTTGCTAGGCAACTGTAAACAATAGTACAAAGAAAAAAGAGAGCAACAATGTCAAAACATTGGAGCTATAAATCAAACAGTTACATGTAGAAAAACAGTCAATATACATATCTAAAGGTAAGCATGATAAAATGATACATATATATACTATATAGAATAGCGCTGTACATCCCCAAAACAAAGAGAAACTGACAGCTCTCAATCATATGTATTCTAAAACACTGCACATGTAATAAAAAAAATATATTATATATGTACAGGTAGAATGTTTCCCATATCTAAAATGCTCAGGACCAGCAACATTTCGGAAATGGGATTTTTTCAGTATTTAGAGTAACTAGGAGTCTGGCGGTGTAGGTGGGTGTCTGGCGTGTGTGCATGCGAGTCCATCGCTGTCCGTGGGGGGTCCGGCTTGTGTTGTGGGGGTCCAGAGGCATCCATGGAAGGGTGCAGGGGTCCAGCGTCATCTGTGGCAAGGTACAGGGGGTCCGGTGGGGGATCCGGCAGGGGTGCGGGAGTGTCCAGTGGGGTCCGCAGAGGGCTCCGGCACTGTGGAGAAGTAACCAGTGAAAGAATGGCTGCTACGCCAGTCCCATGCTGGCAATCACTGGATACAGTATATATATATATATATATATATATATATATATATATATTATACTATAGGAAACATCAGTGGCTGCGGTCTCAAAAATCGATGCTTTCTATTGACGGTTGAACCCATCGGCGATCGATGTTACAGCTGTCAATGGCCATCATTAGTGTATACCTTAAGCATTGCTATTTTTATAGTATACAGTGTTTAATTTTTTTTTTAAATTGTGTTTCGATAAGTTTTAAAAAGATGCTCTTGACATAATTCAGTCATTAAAAAAAAATGACAATTTCTGATCTGTTTTTGGAAAAAAAAAAATGTCAGTTAAGTGGTGAAGGCACAAAATTATTAAAACTAAAGTATAAAATTATCTTAAGGCTCTGTGTATAAGGTGTATATGAAACATATAGTAAATTAATTTCATGTATGTACACAAACTTTGTTTGAGCCACAAAATTATTGAAACTATTGTATAAAATAACCTGCAGGCTGTGTGTATAAGGTGTATATAACACATAAATGCATTCTGTGTTTAGATTTGGGGCCCATTCTCAAGATATTACATTACGGTATACAAATATTCCAAAATACGGAAAATATTCCGATATCCAAAATACTTATGGTCCCAAGTATTTTGGATATGGGAGAGTCAATAAAGCCGAATAAAATAGAGAACTATCGCTGCCAAGCTGTAATTGTGCTTGTATAGAATGTGGGTGTGATCATGTCAGTGATGCTTCTACAGAGGCTGCTGTCAGATCCTTCCCATAGTCACCAGCAGCAGTTACTGGTACACACAGGTTACACAGCTGTATTGTGTGCTCTGCAGTCACAGAGAATGTTGTGCTCTCTGCCATCGGCTGTATTAGCTGCCACCTTGCTCACTCTTTGCTTATTAACACGTGAGTACAGTATATTCATTACATGACATTTAAATACAAAAGGACCATTTAGATAGCTTTGCTTTGTTACTGTGCAGTGTAGCTGTCACACTGATTGGGATTTGCAGAAAGGTGATAAACATTCAACATTTCTGACATGTACATTTATTGTATATGTGCTGGTTTCCTTAATGCTATAAAATGTCTCCTAATTTCAGCCTTTAATTTGCAGCACAATATGTATAAATCTACTCAGTACATGAGGTTATTTTTTTATTTTTGAACATTAAATAAATGTTAATAAAATAAATGTATATAAATGTATGATGGATAAATACAATTTTGATCTAATGGTGTTTTTCTCCCTGATGCAGGTTCTATATTGGGGAATACGATCAATTCAGAAGGACAGTATGTTACTAGTGAGGTCGGGCAATCAGTAACCTTATCCTGTAACTATTCTACAAGCAGCGATAGTCCGTATTTGTTTTGGTATCGCCAGTATCCCCACCAAATCCAGCACATCATCACCCGTGGAGCCAGGAGCTACTCTAACTTCATGACGTATAATATAAATTTTGAGCCTGGAAAGTTCCAATCACAGACAAACAATACACACACCACTTTATACATCTCCAGCCTCATTGTGTCAGATTCTGCCTTGTACTTGTGTGCTCTGAGGGATGGGGCACAGTACTGCATAAGCACTGATGGGCAATGTTCAAACTCCCTGTGCACAATGATTTTGTAATCAGCAGGTGGCAGAACTTTACATAACATTGTAGTGTTACATTTTCCATTGTTGTGTTGCATATTACATTATTGTATTACATGCTGCATTGTATTGTTACATATCACTTTATTGTATTGCATACTGCATTCTTGTATTACATAAAAGTGAATAAGTGAATACTTCATTCAATAACACTGCACAACAATGAAAATGTTTCCGATGCGAAAATAGTTACTTCTAATTGATTTCAGCATGCAAAGAATGAATATGACATTTAAAACTCTCAGTTAGCTCTGAGTTCTGAGATATAGCCCATTTATGACGATGTAGGGGTATTCTTAGTGAAGTGGGCAGAATGGAGAGAATCTTACCAGCAATCTGTGTTCCGCGCAGAGGGGGCGGGGCCTAATGACCCAGTTAATTATCAGTTATTTGTCCCCTCCCCTATTTAAATATATGCGATTCACGGGACTACCCACACAAGATAACGGTGGTGCACTGAGTGACAAGCATAGTGTGCGATTCCACCAAGACATTTCAGCAATGGAACAAAGATATTAGGGTAGGTGAATCACTACTGTTGGACAGTGACAGAGATGACCCAGAAGAGGAGTACAAGCGACAAGCAAAGAGAAAGCACCCCCATCAATAGGCCACTATATTAGATAGTACTTTCGTATGCTGTATGTTTGTTTCGTATGCTGTATGTTTGTTTCGTTTTGTGTTCTTATTTGTGATTGATTGAATTAAAACAACTGTTATTTATTTTCTATCAAGAAAATATCAGCTAATTTTAAAATAGCTTTTCACTATGACTATATTACTAATGTACATACAGTATAGTGCAAGTAGTGTAGCTCAAAAAATAGAGCTAGTAAAAACATTCTGAAATCATTTTAGTTTTCTTGACCTCAATTCAGTAATGTATGACTATTTTTAGAAAGGAAACAAATTAAAAGTATTGATTTGTTGAACGGTGTAATTAGTACATTATAAACAACATTTAGCTCATTATTTGCACAGTGTTTATGATATTCATAAGCATACTGTCAGTAATTACAGGTACTGTAACAATCAAAATGTCAAGTTTTCTGTTGTTTAAACATTGAGAACTAATTGTGCATACATTTTAAACCATTCATTACATACTTTTGTTTAAACATGCCAGACTGAATTACTGTAACAATACGAGTATTTTATCTATAATAAAGTATGTTAGTAACAATAACACAACACAACACTGTCAATATTACATTTATTTTTTACAACCTCTGTATTTCTAGACAGTTCAATAACAAATCCATGTTCTAATAAATAACAACACAGATACAAGAGTTGGCATTGAATTAGGTTATAATTGTATTGATAACAATATAGCTAAAACAAGAATGGTGGCAAGGAGAAAGCAAGCAGATCAGTGTATGTCTATGAGGCTCAGCAAATAAGCAATCGCCCCCTGTAACCCAATAGTGCCTACAATGGTTTCTGCCTGCTCCCTCCTATAACACCTAATGCATGACCCACCTGGCAGGGGGTGTTGCTGACCTCCATTTACAGCATACTTGCCTGCTCTCCCAGAATGGCAGGGAGGGTTCTGAAAATCAGTTGGCGTTCCCGACCAGGGGCAGATTGGGTCAGAAAACCAGCCCGGGAAATTTAAGGAAGCAGCCCTAATGGGGGCGGGGTCTATCAAAGGAGGAGGGCCTGATTCTGAATTGGACGCAGTTGTAGCTTTCCTTGCATCTTTTGCTGAATCTGTGTCTGCAACTTTATGCTAACGCCACTACGCAGTCCTTCCCTGGTGTACATCTGAATGTGCAAGGACTGAGGGCCTACAGTAGTGTGTATGTAATAGCAGCCTAAGGGGTGAGCGTTGATGAGCGGTGTGTGTGTTGTACCTACTTCCTTCTGTACTTGTAATTGGTCCCAACCTTCCGTCGGCTCTTGGACCACGCTCCACTCCTGGAATCCCTTAGCCGGTGCGCAGAGAGACAAGGACCCCCCAGAGAACCCCCCCAGCAAAGTCACTACTCGTTTGGACAGTGACTACAAATTTTATTTAACTGGAACACGGTGTCAAGGTACTTTGGTGAATAAAAGGTCAGTTATGCAAATCAACATACAGTATTGGAATTACTGTTGGCAATAACTTTAATGTACATTTAAATACAAGATGAATAGACCTTGAGCTGAAGAAGAGGCTGCTGGTATAGATCTCCTGATGTTATCAAAAATGGGTACAATAATATAAACAAATGAAAAATTGACAATACCGCACCTCTCTGAAGGGATAAATGACACAATACTGGTAAAGGATATCTGTAGACCAGTTCTCCAATTTGAAATAGACTGATAGTTCTCTCCACAACAGCAGTAGAATCATCACATAAAAGGAAAAAAAACACATTTCCAAATTGTAGTATTTTTTATATAATGGAAAATAGGTCCCAAATCTAAACCTTAAATAGGTTTATATAAGATGTGTTGATAATTCTCTCGGAATAGGAAAGGGAACACCCTTAGTGCTTCAATATTCTTAGATGGTGATGCTCACTTGTATGCTTACATCAGTAATAGGTCTCAAGCTTATAAAGGTATCTTTACACTCCATCTATACACTCCAAGAAGATCACCACGTGTAAATAGACACAAACAATATGCAGCTCACATGTATGCTTACGTCTAACAAGATTTTCTTATGCGCATAGCGGTTTCTTTCAATCCTCTCTGGACTGTCTTCATGCAAAATGTCCCGTTCATATATGAAGGGAGTTTAATCACACGTGGGCTCACATATAAAGAGGGGCTGTTTGGTAAAATGCGGCAAAAATGAATGAGCACATATCTGTAGTCACTAGCCAGTGTTACACAGAGCAGATACAATGCTGTTATGGCCTTTTTTCACCAGGAAATATTAATTTGCTACTGTTCATCAAAACAACAACATTTCTGTAAAATTCTTCATATAATGCAATTTTTAAGCAGCGCACAAATGCTTTCAAAATCAAGGCCCAATGTTTCTGCTTGCAGAAATTCCTTAGTATGACACAAACCTTACCTGTCTTCCGTGCACAATTGTTACCTGGATAATGTGTCAGTGTTTTCTTTAATGTTTACTAAGCAATTAGTTGACTCTTCTGCACTAAATGGCATCCATGCATCATCAATACAGACATGACCATGCCTATTTCAGTTAGGCCTTCTCTAAGCCGGATGCTCCTCTCCTGCCTCTTTTGCTCAAACTCTAGTTCTGAGATGGATACAAATCCCATCGCAACTGCATCTTCCTATTCAATAACTGTGCAAAAATATGTAAATGTCGCAGCCACGGGGATTTGTATTGAGTCATCGCTTGCATACAAAAATGCAACCATCAGACGCAACTTGTTTAATCATTAGACCTCTGAGTAAACCTAAGTGCCTTCACATGGGCCATGAAACTTCTTGGTAACATATTATCCATACAACAAAAACAATACAGAATATGTTATCCCTAATTAATAGTATTGATCTTTTTTAAATACATTAAATATAAAGTAATTTATGTAAAATGTGATGGGAAAAGTAAATTAAAGTAATGGAAAAAGAAGGAGGACAAAATATGGACAAATCAGAATTGCTAAAAAAGTAATTCCTCACAGCTCTTTACCTCTGTAATAACCACCTACCAGGCATCTTGCATTTATTGAAGGGCCAGATTCAAAGATGATGTCTGTTCAAGCACAGGACCTGTACTATGCATGTGCAGAATAGGTCCTGCAAGGTCACTCACAGTGGCCCCATAGCTGCAACATGATTAACATGTTGCGGCTGTTTGGGGACAGGGAGTGGTGGCCACTGGGGCCAATTTAGAAAGCATGGACATATTGTCCCATTTTGTAGGCATATCAGGACCAGGGTCTGCATCTTTTGGCGAAGATTTCCTGGACACTAGTGACTGTATTTGGAGAGGGCTATGTGTGGTGGTTGAGGGCCGGATTGATAATGGGGCGTATGGAGCTCCAGCTCCAGGCCCCCTTTCAAAATAGGCCCATTCTGTTTCTGCCGTGCTGCTGTTCACAGGATTTTTTTTCCTGACACAGCAGCAGCTAGTGTCCATGTGAGGCCCCGCCCCTCCAAACGGAGGCCGCTACCCCCCCCTCCCCGCGGCGACAGATCAAATACCGGCATGAATTAAACACATGGCAGCGCAGAGGAAGACTTCACTAGCCCTCACTGCGCTGCATGTGCATAGTGCCTCGGCGCCGCATGAACTCACGGCGCGCAACGTAACATGTCACCAGTCCGGAACCCAGAAAGAAGCGTCTCAGCTGTGTCCTTTCAGTGAGCTCTGTGAGGGCTGCCCAGCCACGAACTCTCCTCCTGAGGTGTCAGACTGGGCCTGCCATTGTCCTGCTGGCTGCTGCTGATCGGGGTCACAGAGCAGAATTGTAGCTGGCTGCTGCAGTGCTATTAATCACCAGGTACTGCAAGCCGCACTAACAAGAGATATCATATTTATATATATATATATATATATATATATAAACTGTATTTGTAGTATATGTATATATATATATATATATATATATATAAATATTTGTGTACATATAAACACATATACACACAGTATGTATACATACTATATATAATGTGTGTGTATTTATATATATATATATATATATGTATATTTATATACAGCATGTATATGTGTGTGTATATATATATATATATATTTATTTTTATTTTTTTTTGTTCTCTTTCTTAAAATATGCAGAAACTGCAATTTAAGGGCAGATTAAAGTATGCCTCAGATGTAACAAAGCGGATAAAAGGAGACATCTCCGTCCACCAGGTCCCGGCAGCAGCCACCCCCACCTACTATGGGGCTGTCCCAGGGTCGTAACTAGGGTAGTGCGACCTGTGACACCGCACAGGGCACCGCAGGGCAGGGGGGCGCTGTTCGAGCCTTTCAATTTTCTGTTTATTATCATTCTCACTTGTAGCTTCCTCTTATTTTATCCCAGGGATCTCCTGGCTTTCCCTATCTCTTCCCTGGCCCTTCCCCATGAGGCCATGCACCTTTTTTGGGTGCGTTTTGTCCCCATTTGAAAAATAGGGGGGGCGCAATGCTATTTCTGGCACAGGGTACCAAAAAGTCTAGTTACGGCTCTGGGCTGCCCTGCCATAGAGGGGTCTTGCAATCCCTCTCTGGTGTGGTATAGCCGCAAGGATGTCCATAGAAAGAAGCAAAGTGATCGCGGATATGTTCACTTTACTTCTTCCTGATCGCCAGGACAGGCTCTTATGAGAACCCTTTTCCCAGCAATTAAAATGGATATATCCGAGCAGAACAAGAACCCCTATTGCTGTGATTTGCGGTGATTATGATTCTTAATTATCAAGGGCAGACCACATATTTTAATAGATATGCCCCTATAGCTATTAGTAAGGTAAGGTCTCTCTTTTTTTTATATAGAGAAATTTCCCATTTATGACAACACTAAGTTGCTATTTAGTAGAGGGGTTATACATTTACATATTCTTTAAGTGACCTTTTTTTTTGTCATATTACAGTTATGTTAAAAAGTAGTGTTTCCCTTTTGTTTATTAAGCGAAGAACGGAAAGACATTGAGGTTTTGAAGGTAGGCACTAGTCACCCCCCTCAGCACATTCCACGCCACCTATTCCACGCCACCCTCACAACACTGGTCTTGCACCCCATATAACTAGTCAAACTCCCACGGCGCCGGACACACCTCTGCGGCAGCACACCGCAGGCCCTTCATAGATTTCAGCTCCAGGCCCATGTGGACCTTTATCTGGCACTGGCACAATGTGACAATGTTGCAATGTCATTAGAAGATGTCTCCAATATAAAAGATGCAAATGGCTACCTCTTCCCCCTGCTTTTCTTTTTAGAATGGATTATTTGGAGGCTTCATTGCATGAAATAGAATAGCTACCATTTTTAGGAATGTGGGAAAGCTACAATGATGCTCTGCCAGATTCTAATAGATTCCCTGATTCAGAGCCGGACGCTCTGAGAGAGCGCTCGCTCTGAATCAGGGCCATCCTCCATCATTGACTACCCACAGCTATAGTGAGCGGCCAGAAAGATGGTCGCGATGGTATCTTGTGGTAGGGTCTCGTTGCCGCAAGCCCTGGAGTGCTTTTGGCTCTATCAGAGCCGAAAGCACTCCCACTGACATCACTTGTGATGTCAGTGGGGCCGGCCCCAGACGGTAGGCGTTCGCATGGGAACGTCTCCGTCTGGCCAGCCACGCCCCCGGCATGCCCACCAAAGGGGGCGTGCCGTCACTCACCATCGACAGCACACCCCCTTTGTAGCGAGACCTATAGCGATGGCTTGCCCGTCGCTATCCGGGTCTAGTGCATGCGCACGACGGAGCCGGGTCCATCGTGCACATGCACACTGGGCCATCATCGACCCGCTTGCAAGCGCTCAGCGCTTGCAAGCGGGTCTGAATTAGGCCCAGAGTGCATATCCAATGCTGCTTTTGATGCACTAACTAGTTTGTGTGGAGAAAGCTATTTCAAGACCCCCCAATTTCCCTTCTCTAGATGGACTGCTAAGTGCCTAGACCTGACTGACTCTTCCCCCTTCCTTTTCCCATTTTTCCTTCCTGCTCATAATATTTTTTGCTCATTTTGTATATACATAAGAATTGAAAAAAAAGAGAAAGATATTTCAATGTCCATAAGAAAATATATGGGTTATACTCTTTAGATGGGAACTCACAGAAGATACGATTGCCTTCACAAAGATTTTCCTCCTGACTGACAATTCTTGTCCACTTACACATATGTTGCTGCGCTTGGTTCTATTACGGTATTGCCTGTCTTGTGATTTTACCATTGTTTTCATACCAAGTAATAGTTATGGTCATGTATTCCCCCCTCCTTATAATGCCTACTGTAACCAAATTGTTGATAATTTGCCCTTGTTCAATAAAAAAATATTATTTAAAAAAAAGAATAAGAAAAAATAAAAATTTAAATGAATCTCTATATCGCTGTAATATAAATTCTTGTTCATATTGGCTCATGTACCATTTTGGCTCATGTACAAAGTAGCACAAATTGAAGCTATGTTACTGCACATAGCTGTCCCAGTGAAATGGAGACAGTATCGGTCGCCATACATTAAATAATTACATGTTAAAGTTAATTTGATACAGACAGCTCTCAGTTCTTGATATCAGTAGTGTTTTATGTTTGTATATGGTTTTTGTATACACTAGTTGCTTAGCAATGGGAGTGCTGACCAATGACGTCACACCCGAGCGACCGTGTATTCTGGACTCGGCGGTTGTGGCACTTAGATGGCACAGCACATGGGGTACATAAAGGGTGAGTGTTTTTGATTCTTGTTGTATGTATACTGTTTATTGTGCCTGACGAAAGCACCGTATTAAAGGGGCTCAAAGCCATGCTATGATCTAAGCCTAATTTTTTCACAGTGGAGAGCCGCTTTTTATTTTTTTCATTTATTTATTCTGGACTACCACCGGTAATTCAGCAGGCACCCCTCGCCAGAGCTTTTTGTACTACAGCTTGCTGGTATTTTCAACTGCTATGTATATATATATATATATATATATATTTATATATACACAAATCTATCAGACTTGGCACTAACACCACTTAAAAAAAAGTCTCCGGTGCCTTCCTTAGAGCATACAGATTTCCAAAATATATTCTGGTGGCACTCAGAATAGCAATATCAGAAATGAAACACTGAGGGCCTGATTCAGAGCCGGACGCTCTGACCAGAGCGCTGGCTCTGAATCAGTGCCCTCCTCCCTAAAAATGGAGCGGCCTCTTGGACGCTCGCATAGCTGTGGGTTACCACCCATAGCTTATGAGAGCGTCCATGATGATGGTCGCGATGGTCAAGACCATCGCGACCATAAGGGCTTGCGACAAGACCCTGCGGTGACCAGTCTCGGTGCCCGCAAGCCCTGGAGTGATTTTGGCTCTATCAGAGCCAAAATCACTCCAACTGACATCACTATTGATGTCAGTGGGGCCGGATCCAGACGGTAGGTGTTCCCATGGGAACGCCTCCGTCTGGCAGCCACGCCCCGGCATGCCCACCAAAGGGGGCGTGCTGTCATTCACCATCGACAGCACGCCCCCTTTGGTGCGAGACCCCGAGCGACATATTCCTCGTCGCTCGCCGGGTCTCGCGCATGCGCACGACGGAGCTCACTCCATCATGCGCATGCGCATTCGCCCAACATCGACCCGCTTGCGAGCGTCCTTCGCTCGCGAGCGGGTCTGAATGACCCCCTGAGCCTCCGCTCAGCATGTGAGGCTAGTTGCTAGGCAACTGTAAACAAAAGTGCAAAGAAAAAAGAGAGCAACAATGTCAAAACATAATGGAACTATAAATCAAACAGTTACACGTAGAAAAACAGTCAATAGACATATCTAAAGGTAAGCATGATACATATATATATATATATATACTATATAGAATAGCGCTGCACATCCCCAAAACAAAGAGAAAATGACAGCTCTCAATCATATGTATTCTAAAACACTGCACATGTAATAAAAAAATATATATTATATATGTAAAGGTAGAAAGTTTCCCATATCCGAAATGCTCGGGACCAGCAGCTTTTCGGAAATGGGATTTTTTTCAGTATTTAGAGTAACTAGGAGTCTGGCGGCATAGGTGGGGGTCTGGCATGTGTGCATGCTAGTCCGTTGCTGTCCTTGGGGGGTCCGGCTTGTGTTGTGGGGGTCCAGAGGCGTCCATGGCAGGGTGCAGGGGTACAGCGGCATCCGTGGCAAGGTACAGGGGGTCCGGCGGGGGAACCGTCAGGGGTGCGGGAGGGTCCAGTGGGGTCCGCAGAGGGCCCCGGCACTGTGGAGAAGTAACCAGTGAAAGAATGGCTGCTAAGCCAGTCCCATGCCGGCAGTCACTGGATACAGTATATATATATATATATATATATATAAAATATAGTATACTATTCTATATACAGTATGCTAGGGATGGCTACCGACCATCGATGGTTTGCCTCCAACCGATGTTAAGGAAACATCGGTGGCTGCGGTCTCAACAATCGATGCTTTCTATTGATGGTTGAACCCATCGACCATTGATGTTACAGCTGTCAACAGCCATCATTAGTGTATACCTTAAGAATTGCTATTTTTATAGTATACAGTGTTTACATTTTTTTTAGAAAATCGTGTTTCGATAACTTTTAAAAAGATGTTCTTGACATAAGCCCTCATTCAGAGCCGTTCGCTATTTGCGGTCGTTCGTTTAAAAACAAGGGGTGGCTATTCAAATGATCCGTACGCACATTGCAGTCTGTTCACACCTCTAAGTCTGAACGAACGAGCAAAACATACGCTCGTTTATTTGTTAAAAACGCCCCCTGGCCGCTCGCACCATACGTCATGTCCGCTATTTATTAGATTAATCGAGTACATCGACCAGCGTATGAACTGCTCGCTATTCTTGTGGTTGGTGTTTGCTACCACAAATTTGCGAGCAGTTCTGGCTATAAAATAACCCAGTGACGTGGTCATTGACGCTGCTGTTTTAAATATACACACCCATAAAACGCCCGTTTTGACCTTTAAGCACGTCTGCGTTCGGATCTCCACTCCCCATTTTCAAGCACCTTCCCCTGTTACCACCCACATACGCCTCATTCTGTCACTCAAAATAGCAGGCACTCGCTATATAGCGTACAAACGATTTTCGGACGCACTGACTGGTTCGCGCATGCGTACTAAAAAGCGTACGCATGCGCAGATGTGCAAACATCGCTCGGAACGAGCGTACTGCCGCTAACGAGCGGCTCTGAATGAGGGCCATAATTCAGTCATAAAAAAAACGACAATTTCTGATCTGTTTTTGGAAAAAAAAATGTCAGTTAAGTGGTGAAGGCACAAAATTATTAAAAATAAAGTATAAAATTATCTTAAGGCTCTGTGTATAAGGTGTATATGAAACATATAGTAAATTAATTTCATGTATGTACACAAAACTTTGTTTGAGCCACAAAATTATTGAAACTATTGTATAAAGTTACCTGCAGGCTGTGTGTATAAGGTGTATATAACACATAAATGCATTCTGTGTTTAGATTTGGGGCACATTCTCAAGATATTACATTATGGTATACAAATATTCCAAAATACGGAATATTACTTATGGTCCCAAGTATTTTGGATATGGGAGATTCAATAAAGCCGAATAAAATAGAGAACTATCGCTGCCAATCTGTAATTGTGCTGGTATAGAATGTGGGTGTGATCATGTCAGTGATGCTTCTACAGAGGCTGCTGTCAGATCCTTCCCATAGTCACCAGCAGCAGTTACTGGTACACACAGGTTACACAGCTGTATTGTGTGCTCTGCAGTCACAGAGAATGTTGTGCTCTCTGCCATCGGCTGGATTAGCTGCCACCTTGCTCACTCTTTGTTTATTAACACGTAAGTACAGTATACTTATTACATGACATTTGAATATGAAAGGACCATTTAGATAGCTTCACTTTGTTACTGTGCAGTGTAGCTGTCACACTGATTGGGATTTGCAGAAAGGTGATAAACACTCAATATTTCTGACATGTACATTTATTTTATATGTGCTGGTTCCTTTAATGCTATAATATGTCTCCTAATTTCAACCTTTAAATTGCAGCACAACATGTATAAATCTACTCAGTACATGAGGTTCTTTTTTTATTTTTGAACATTAAATAAATGTTAATAAAATAAATGTATATAAATGTATGATGGATAAATACAATTTTGATCTAATGGTGTTTTTTCTCCTGATACAGGTTCTATACTGGGGAATACGATCAATTCAGAAGGACAATATGTTACTAGTGAGGTCGGGCAATCAGTAACCTTATCCTGTAACTATTCTACAAGCAGCAACAGTCCGTATTTGTTTTGGTATCGCCAGTATCCCCACCAAATCCAGCACATCATCACCCGTGGAGCCAGGAGCTTCTCTAACTTCATGACGTATAATACAAATTTTGAGCCTGGAAAGTTCCAATCACAGACAAACAATACACACACCACTTTATCCATCTCCAGCCTCATTGTGTCAGATTCTGCCTTGTACTTGTGTGCTCTGAGGGATGGGGCTCAGTACTGCATAAGCACTGATAGGCAATGTTCAAACTCCCTGTGCACAATGATTTTGTAACCAGCAGGTGGCAGAACTGTTTATAACATTGTAGTGTTACATTTTCCATTGTTGTGTTGCTTACTACATTATTGTATTACATGCTGCATTGTTTTGTTACATATCACTTTGTTGTATTACATACTGCATTCTTGTATTACATAAAAGTGAGTGAGCACTTTTTTTGTAATAATTACTTCAATAACACTGCACAACAATGGAAATGTTTCCGATGTGAAAATAGTTACTTCTAATTGATTTCAGCATGCAAAGAATTAATATGACATTTAAAACTCACAGTTAGCTCTGAGTTCCGAGATATAGCCCATTTATGACGATGTAGGGGTATTCCTAGTGAAGTGGGCAGAATGGAGAGAATCTTACCAGCAATCTGCGTTCCGCGCAGAGGGGGCGGGGCCTAATGACCCAATTAAATTAATCAGTTATTTGCCCCCTCCCCTATTTAAATATATGCGATTCACGGGATTACCCACACAAGGTAACTGTGGTGCACTGAGTGACAAGCATAGTGAGCGATTCCACCAAGACATTTCAGCAATGGAACAAAGATATCAGGGTAGGTGAATCACTACTGTTGGACAGTGACAAGAGATGCCCCAGAAGAGGAGTACAAGCGACAAGCAAAGAGAAAGCACCCCCATGAATAGGCCACTATATTAGATATTACTTTCCTATGCTGTATGTTTGTTTCGTATGCTGTATGTTTGTTTCGTTTTATGATTGATTGAATTAAAACAACTGTTATTTATTTTCTATCAAGAAAATATCAGATTATTTTAAAATAGCTTTTCACTATGACTATGTTACTAATGTACATACAGTATAGTGCAAGTAGTGTAGCTCAAAAAATAGAGCTAGTAAAAACATTCTGAAATCATTTTAGTTTTTCTTGACCTCAAATCAGTAATGTATGACTATTTTTAGAAAGGAAACACATTAAAAGTATTAATTTGTTGTACAGTGCAATTAGTACATTATAAACAACATTTAGCTCATTATTTGCACAGTGTTTATGATATTCATAAGCATACTGTCAGTAATTACAGGTACTGTAACAATCAAAATGTCAAGTTTTCTGTTCTTTAAACATTGAGAACTAATTGTGCATACATTTTAAACCATTCATTATATACTTTTGTTTAAACATGCCAGACTGAATTACTGTAACAATACGAGTATTTTATCTATAATAAAGTATGTTAGTAACAATAACACAACACAACACTGTCAATATTACCTTTATTTTTTACAACCTCTGTATTTCTAGACAGTTCAATAACAAATCCATGTTCTAATAAATAACAACACTGATACAAGAGTTGGCATTGAATTAGGTTATAATTGTATTGATAACAATATAGCTAAAACAAGAATGGTGGCAGATCAGTGTATGTCTATGATGCTCAGCAATTAAGCAATAGCCCCCTGTAACCCAATAGTGCCTACAATGGTTTCTGCCTACTCCCTCTTATCACACCTAATGCATGACCCACCTGGCAGGGTGTGTTGCTGACCTCCATTTACAGCATACTTGCCTGCTCTCCCAGAATGGCAGGGTGGCTTCTGAAAATCGGTTGGCGCTCCCGACCAGAGGTAGATTGGGTCAGAAAACCAGCCCGGGAAATTTATGGAAGCAGCCCTAATGGGGGCGGGGTCTGTCAAAGGAGGAGGGCCTGATTCTGAATTGGACGCAGTTGTAGCTTTCCTTGTATATTTTGCTGAATCTGTGTCTGCGACTTTATGCTAACGCCACTACGCAGTCCTTCCCTGGTGTACATCTGAATATGCAAGGACTGAGGGCCTACAGTAGTGTGTACAGATGCTGCAATGCAAGCGCCGACAAAAAATACATTGCACAAGAATAAAATAAAACACATTGACCCTCCAGGAAAAAAAAACACACATTGGCCCCCACAGAAAAAAAACAAACATACATATTGGCCACAATAGATAAATATAAAACACAATAGCCCACAGAGGTAAAGAATAAAATGCATTGGCCCCCACCGGAAAAGAATAAAATACATTGCCCCCCACTGAAAAAAAAATAAAACCTGGGACAGGGGTAGGTTGGGCAGTGTATGTTCCTGGGGCTGGGGGTGGGGAATGTGTGATATGGTGAATAGTGTTTGCCCCTGGGGTGTTGAGTACTGTGCCTAGGTAGCCAATTGGTACGTAGGGTGAGGAGTGTATGTCCCTAGGACCGGGGGGGAGTTTGGGTCTATGGGGCCTATAGATATAGCGGAATGTGAAAGATAAAGTACAGGAGGATAGTGTGTAACAGAGGGTGATGTAGCAGAGAGGATAGTGTGTAACAGAGGGTGATAGATGTAGCAGAGGAGGATAGTGTGTAGCAGAGAGTGATGCAGCAGAGGAGGATAGTGTGAAACAGAGGGTGATAGATGTAACAGTGGAGGATAGTGTGTAGCAGAGAGTGATGCAGCAGAGGAGGATAGTGTGTAATAGAGAGTGATAGATGTAGCAGAGAAGCATAGTGTGTATCAGAGGGTGATGAAGCAGAGAGGATAGTGTGTAACAGAGGGTGATAGATGTAGCAGAGGAAGATAGTGTGTAACAGAGAGTGATAGATGTAGCAAAGAAGATAATGTGTAACGGAGAGTGATAGATGTAGCAGAGAAGGATAGTGTGTAACAGAGAGTTATAGATGTAGCAGAGGAGGATAGTGTGTAGCAGAGGAGGATGTAGCAGAGCAGGATAGTGTGTAACAGAGGCTGATAGATGTAGCAGTGGAGGGTAGTGTGTAACAGAGCAGGATATTGTGTAACAGAGAGTGATAGATGTAGCAGAGGAGGGTAGTGTGTAACAGAGGATGATAGATGTAGCAGAGGAGGGTAGTGTGTAACAGAGGGTGATAGATGTAGCAGAGGAGGGTAGTGTGTAACAGAGGGTGATAGATGTAGTAGAGGAGGGTAGTGTGCAACAGAGGGTGATAGATGTAGCAGAGGGTGATAGATGTAGCAGAGGAGGGTAGAGTGTAACAGAGGGTGATAGATGTAATAGAGGAGGATATTGTGTAACAGAGGGTGATAGATGTAGAAGAGCAGGACAGAGCTGTGTTAAGTGTGTTATAATCACATTTACTACAGTGGTCCAGAGCAGAAGTCTTACATAAAAAGGGCTGTGAAGATCAGATTGTCTCGTGTGTAGTGAGATCGGCAGCTATCCTCGGTAATCCCTGACACTTCCTGTTAAAACATGTTCTAAGCTCTAGCAAGCTGTCGGGTCCCGCAGCATGCTGGGAATGGAGTTTCCCAAGCCACAGACTAGCACTCTATGAATTGGAAAGAAGTTAGAACACTACAACTCCCATGAGGCCACCGTTCATATGCAGAGCCAGGCATGCAGCTCTACACACACACACGATGCTCTACACACACACACGAATCGGTACAACTGATAATGGTAATGAGGACATCCCTGCAACACTACCCCGCTGCTCTGCTCCCGGAGCTAGCCTGAGTAGATGACTGTTAAAACTTCCAGTTTGCGTTAAACAGCAGAACGGAAATCCGTTAAGCTCTGCAGCTGACCCGGCTGATCTATGAATGAGTGCAGGCAGGGTGAGCTGGCCCTGAAGAGGGGAGAATGGGACCGGCCCAGTGGGAACTCTCCCGCTTTCCCGGCGGCCCAATTCGCCCCTGCTCTCGCCCACCCAGATAAGTGAGCAAGTCTCGTGCACCACCTACAGCCGTCTGCAAACTCCCCCCCGTATGTGCAGTCACCCACTTACATAGCACAAGTGGGTGGTCTGGAGGTGGGGTGACGGATTTCATGATGAATTGCGTCATCATATACAATGCCTATTTTCTCACCACTGTATAGCAGGAGCCATGATGACGCGATCATGTTGCCTCACCCCCTGCTCAGCCCACTTTTCTGGCCCTCTCTGTGCTTAACTGGCTGCCCCCCAGCAAAGTCAGTGAGGATTTGCAGGCTATGTCAGACAATGATCCTCTGTCAAGGAAAATGTATCATTCTCTGCTTGGCTCATTTCTGATGTGACACTCATTCTAACCATAGCAAGGCTGCCTTCATGATCTGCAGCAAGCAAAACTAAGCTTACCTAAAACCTGAAATAGGTCACTCAGAAAAAGGAAATATCTATCCCTGCGCTTGTAGGCTCATTCCTTCCTATGGTCTCTAATTATATAAGGGCCTGATTCCACAAGGAACGCAAGTTAGAAAATGCATGCACACTAACTTGCCTGTGCCATCGGGTAAATTAGCCAATGCGAGGTCCTACGCAGCCTGAGCTCTCACTGCGTGCAGGAAGTTGCTAAACTCCTGAGTAACGTTAGGTCAACGACTATTATGCTAATGTGTTCAATTGTTATCACACTATCCTCCTGTACTTTATCTTTCACATTCCGATGTTTCCGCCATCTTGCAGAGTACTCAGTCTGTGAGTAAAGGAAGGTAGGCGGCATTATATATTTCTGGGCGTCTGCACCTTGTGCTGTGGTTGCCGTGCATAGGCATTGATTAGCACATTTTCTTAGTGGCCTGGTGCATGCGTCTCTCACTTGCATTCCTTGCTGAATCAGACCCATAGTTTCCGATTCATTATTATAAGTAGAACTTACCGTCAATATTAGTCTTTTACCAGGATGTGTATCATCATCAATTTTCTAAATCTCCTAGAATTGTATATACATTTTAGGGTTTTATTGTGGGCATTGAATAATAGGTCAATCAGTGCAAAGATATTATAATGTTTACCTATAATTGTGTATTTGCAGAGGGTTAGAAATGGTGGAAGGAGGCTTCTCTAGGATTACAGTGTCAGAAATGTAAAATTCACACATAGCATGAGTGAACACCCTTAGAGGTAAATTTACTAAGAATCGTGTTTGGTCGAGATTGCAATCTCTGATGTGTTTTGCCATTTTTTCCAACTCGCAAATATACTTTAGGAAAACTGTGGAAAGATTTAACTTTTGAAACAGGGATTTTCGGGTGAGAACACAAACACGAATCAATACACCATCAGCCAAAGTCGCAAATACATTTCATGGTAAAAATATATATTGATAAAAAAAGTAAATGTTGAATGTTAGAAGAAGCGAAGTATTAAAAGAAAGTAGGAAAGTGCAGAATAAATGAAGAAAATGTATTTAAATCCATAAATCTAGTGCAGTGTTATACTATGGAGATGTGTATGATTGTTAAATACTAAATTACTATGAATACAGGATAAAGGAGAACCAACATTAGGGGCCTGATTCTAAGTCGGACACAATGTCATATATCATAGAACAATGTTTTTCTACTGCACATGCATCTTAAGCTGGCCACACATCAGACCAACATTCCTCCAACCATCCAACTTACCAACTGTCCAACTCAGGTATCTTCGTTGTGAGCAAGCCAGATGGCAAAATGCTCGTCAACTGAATACCTCCTACCAAAGACCCGATCAGCTGACCACCCTACATGCTGCCTGCACCACCACTGACTCCTTACTGACATGGCTCTCCCTGATCAGCATGAGCAGCACGGCAACGCAATTCAGCCACATGTGGATTACCACGCATATGGGGGAATAAGCAAGAAGCAGCTGACTACAGCTGAGAGGCAGCTGATAAGGAATTTTGGTATCTGGTACAACTTTTACACACAGGCAGGTCCCTGTATAGATAAAGCATTATACTTTTCTCCTTTCAAGGTAGCGACCTGACTGATCTGGGTGAATTTAGTCCCTGCAATACCTATGGCATCAGGGACTGCCACATATAAGATCCTTAACAACCCACCAGTAGACACCAGCTCCCCCACTTTCTCATCACTTGTCCAATACTAGGCATTGTGTACAACAACCGAAAGGAGAAGTGTGGGACAGTTATTTGTCTTACTTTTACTTATTCTAATGCAATTATGCTTTTTATGACCTGCCTGCTCAAATGTTAAGTGGACTGTTTTTCTTCCTCTCACTATAGCAGACAAAGACACAAATCTGCGTCATTTAAATAATTACTTTTAGGATGCTATATCTATGCAGTCCTTTCTGACTAAGGAGCTCATTCAGACCCACTCGCAAGATGCGATCGCTCGCTAACAAAAAGGGGCCGGATATTTAAATTAAGCGCTTGCACTGCATCACGTAAGGGCGCCCTCTATGTATTAGCGAGCTACAGCAATGAGCGCTCGCTAGTGTATAAAAATGCCTCCTTGCCACTCGCAACACGTCCTCTCCGGGAATTGTAGGATTAATCGGTAACATCGAGAGCCATCAGAGATGCTCGCAGCCCTTGAGTTAGCCTTTCCCCGCCGCAAGCATTGCGATCAGTGCTGGCTGAAATACATGCAGGTGATGTGTACAATGACGCTACTTTGCTAATTATGCAAGCCCTTTAAACAACATTTTTGGCGGCCTGATATGCCTGAGTTCGCAACACCACTTCCCCATTCAGAAGCACCTTCCCCTTTTACCACCCACAAATGGCACTGTCACTCAAAGTAGCAACCTGATAGTGGCTTACAAGCAACCAAAATCAGATCGCAAATACAGGCCTGCGCACTGCGAATTATACGCATGCGCAGATGGGCGAAAATCGCTCAAAGCGAGCGAGCGCAACTAAGCGAGCGGGTCTGAATCAGGTCCTAAATGCACAAATTGAGGATAATTTCCTAAATCTGCAATCATAATCGTGATCAGTGCGACAACAATAACTGAACTTACACATGCTGAATATTTTAGGGTAATTGTGCAGTATGGAAATAATGATTTTAATTTGTTAACCAATCAAGTACTGTTAGATTATAATTCATATGGAAAATGGGCATATATAATTGATGACATTCTTTTATGCTTTATCCATCCTTAATCCTGTGTGTGTAGCTTATACATGCCATTGATTGTTGTTTTAAAAGGGTTTGTGCAATATTACTCAATAGACGATTGAGCTCATCATTATTATCTATTGCAAGTTTTTGAGGTATACAACACCCAATGTATTTCTCCTTTACTACTAGAATATGGTATAAATAAGTGACAGACTTGACATACACGGTCTTGCATTTGATATATTACTGTGTAGCTACTTTAAAGGGATGTGTGCAATATCATTGAATTGACAAATTATTCAAGCCTATTATCAATACTCATTTCTACTAAGTAGGGAGAACACATTTATATCGGATACCCCCCTTGTTCATCTGCTGCTAAACTAAGGGCAGGTGCAATATACAATATTTGATTCTGCTGCTTTAAAAGGACTTGGGCAATATTGTCATATGATTAAGCCTGTCACGATTACCCACTGCAACAATTAAGATATGTGTATTTATATTTAATGCCCTTTTTTGTGCTGCTAGAATAACCCTATCCCCTTCTATTTATTACACAAGGGCATGTGCAATTCAGTCATTTCACTTCAGTCAAAACTACGCTGTAAATTTTATGACTGTACATATTTTAATTTACGGTCATATCTTTGATACCGGAACCAATATTTATCCTAGGAAGTGTATTATTACTTCCTTTTTCTTATATTTTTAACCTATATAAATTTTGTGTACTGTATATTATTGTTTGTTTACGCTTTCTACCGTGATTTACTCTATTTTATAAGGTATGTTTTGAATAAAGGTTATATCTTAATTATCATAACCATATCATAGGTTCAACTATATAAAGAGTGCCCCACAAAGGGAATTTCTTTCATTTTGCCTGTGCAAAATCAAACTTAATACAGTTATATATCAATTCCCAGGAGCACCACCAACTTTGTATTTTTGACAAGGATATTACTCCATTTTATTTTCATTACTGTTGGTACATCACTACTTTCTCAAATAGATCTTGTGCCTAAATCCTTCCCCTTACCCTTTTTCCCTTTTATTTAACATCCGTCCAACTTGTCTGTCCAACTAAAACGCTTCCCCTCACATCTAAAGCTGCATACACACGGTACGATCTGTACCCCCAACAACAGATGAAAGCAGGTTCACACTGAGCACATGTGACAGACGTGACAGAGTCTGGAGACGTCAAGGAGAACGTTCTGCTGCCTGCAACATCCTCCAGCATGACCGGTTTGGCAGTGGGTCAGTAATGGTGTGGGGTGGCATTTCTTTGAGGGGCCGCACAGCCCTCCATGTGCTCGCTAGAGGTAGCCTGACTGCCATTAGGTACCGAGATGAGATCCTCAGACCCCTTGTGAGACCATATGCTGGTGCAGTTGGCCCTGGGTTCCTCCTAATGCAAGACAATGCTAGACCTCATGTGGCTCGAGTGTGTGAGCCGTTCCTGCAAGACGAAGGCATTGATGCTATGGACTGGCCCGCCCGTTCCCCAGACCTGAATCCAATTGAGCACATCTGGGACGTCATGTCTCGCTCCATCCACCAACGCCACGTTGAACCACAGACTGTCCAGGAGTTGGCAGATGCTTTAGTCCAGGTCTGGGAGGAGATCCCTTAGGAGTCCATCCGCCACCTCATCAGGAGCATGCCCAGGCATTGTATGGAGGTCATACAGGCACATGGAGGCCACACACACTCAGTTTGACTTGTTTTAAGGACATTACATCAAAGTTGGAGCAGCCTGTAGTGTGTTTTTCCACTTTAATTTTGAGTGTGGCTCCAAAACCAGACCTCCATGGGTTAATAAATTTGATTTCCAATTATAATTTTTGTGAGATTTTGGTGTCAGCACATTCAACTATGTAAAGAACAAAGTATTTAATAAGAATATTTCATTCATTCAGATGTGTTATTTTAGTGTTCCCTTTATTTTTTTGAGCAGTGTATATATATATATATATATATATATATATATATATATATAAAAATATAGTATACTATTCTATATACAGTATACTAGGGATGGCCACCGGCCATCGATGGTTTGCCTCCAACCGATGTTAAGGAAACATTGGTGGCTGCGGTCTCAAAAATCGATGCTTTCTATTGATGGTTGAACCCATCGACCATTGATGTTACAGCTGTCAACAGCCATCATTAGTGTATACCTTAAGCATTGCTATTTTTATAGTATACAGTGTTTAAAATTTTTTTTAGAAAATCGTGTTTCGATAAGTTTTAAACAGATGTTCTTGACATAATTCAGTCATTAAAAAAAACGACAATTTCTGATCTGGTTTTGGAAAAAAAATGTCAGTTAAGTGGTGAAGGCACAAAATTATTAAAAATACAGTATAAAATTATCCTAAGGCTCTATGTATAAGGTGTATATGAAACATACAGTAAATTAATTTCATGTATGTACACAAAACTTTGTTTGAGCCACAAAATTATTGAAACTATTGTATAAAGTTACCTGCAGGCTGTGTGTATAAGGTGTATATAACACATAAAAGCATTCTGTGTTTAGATTTGGGGCATATTCTCAAGATATTACATTATGGTATAAAAATATTCCAAAATACGGAATATTACTTATGGTCCCAAGTATTTTGGATATGGGAGACTCAATAAAGCCGAATAAAATAAAGAACTATCGCTGCCAATCTGTAATTGTGCTGGTATAGAATGTGGGTGTGATCATGTCAGTGATGCTTCTACAGAGGCTGCTGTCAGATCCTTCCCATAGTCACCAGCAGCAGTTACTGGTACACACAGGTTACACAGCTGTATTGTGTGCTCTGCAGTCACAGAGAATGTTGTGCTCTCTGCCATCGGCTGTATTACCTGCCACCTTGCTCACTCTTTGCTTATTAACACGTGAGTACAGTATATTTATTACATGACATTTGAATATGAAAGGACCATTTAGATAGCTTCACTTTGTTACTGTGCAGTGTAGCTGTCACATTGATTGGGATTTGCAGAAAGGTGATAAACATTCAACATTTCTGACATGTACATTTATTGTATACGTGCTGGTTCCTTTAATGCTGTAATATGTCTCCTACTTTCAACCTTTAAATTGCAGCACAATATGTATAAATCTACTCAGTACATGAGGTACTTTTTTTATTTTTGAACATTAAATAAATGTTAATAAAATAAATGTATATAAATGTATGATGGATAAATACAAGTTTGACCTAATGGTGTTATTCCCCCTGATACAGATTCTATATTGGGGAATACGATCAATTCAGAAGGACAGTATGTTACTAGTGAGGTCGGGCAATCAGTAACCTTATCCTGTAACTATTCTTCAAGCAGCAATGTTCCGTATTTGTTTTGGTATCGCCAGTATCCCCACCAAATCCAGCACATCATCACCCGTGGAGCCAGGAGCTACTCTAACTTCATGATGTATAATACAAATTTTGAGCCTGGAAAGTTCCAATCACAGACAAACAATACACACACCACTTTATCCATCTCCAGCCTCATTGTGTCAGATTCTGCCTTGTACTTATGTGCTCTGAGGGATGGGGCACAGTACTGCATAAGCACTGATGGGCAATGTTCAAACTCCCTGTGCACAATGATTTTGTAACCAGCAGGTGGCAGAACTTTACATAACATTGTAGTGTAGTGTAGTGTATTACATACTGCATTCTTGTATTAAATAAAAGTGAGTGAGCACTTTTTTTTGTAATACTTCATTCAATAACACTGCACAACAATGAAAATGTTTCCGATGTGAAAATAGTTACTTCTAATTGATTTCAGCATGCAAAGAATGAATATGACATTTAAAACTCTCAGTTAGCTCTGAGTTCTGACATATAGCCCATTTATGACGATGTAGGGGTATTCCTAGTGAAGTGGGCAGAATGGAGAGAATCTTACCAGCAATCTGCGTTCTGTGCAGAGGGGGCGGGGCCTAATGACCCAATTAAATTAATCAGTTATTTGCCCCTCCCCTATTTAAATATATGCGATTCACGGGATTACCCACACAAGATAACGGTGGTGCACTGAGTGACAAGCATAGTGAGCGATTCCACCAAGACATTTCAGCAATGGAACAAAGATATCAGGGTAGGTGAATCACTACTGTAGGACAGTGACAAGAGATGCCCCAGAGGAGGAGTACAAGCGACAAGCAAAGAGAAAGCACCCCCATGAATAGGCCACTATATTAGATATTACTTTCCTATGCTGTATGTTTGTTTCGTATGCTGTATGTTTGTTTCGTTTTGTGATTGATTGAATTAAAACAACTGTTATTTATTTTCTATCAAGAAAATACCAGATTATTTTAAAATAGCTTTTCACTATGACTATATTACTAATGTACATACAGTATAGTGCAAGTAGTGTAGCTCAAAAATAGAGCTAGTAAAAACATTCTGAAATCATTTTAGTTTTTCTTGACCTCAAATCAGTAATGTATGACTATTTTTAGAAAGGAAACAAATTAAAAGTATTAATTTGTTGTACAGTGTAATTAGTACATTATAAACAACATTTAGCTCATTATTTGCACAGTGTTTATGATATTCATAAGCATACTGTCAGTAATTACAGGTACTGTAACAATCAAAATGTCAAGTTTTCTGTTCTTTAAACATTGAGAACTAATTGTGCATACATTTTAAACCATTCATTACATACTTTTGTTTAAACATGCCAGACTGAATTATTGTAACAATACGAGTATTTTATCTATAATAAAGTATGTTAGTAACAATAACACAACACAACACTGTCAATATTACCTTTATTTTTTACAACCTCTGTATTTCTAGACAGTTCAATAACAAATCCATGTTCTAATAAATAACAACACAGATACAAGAGTTGGCATTGAATTAGGTTATAATTGTATTGATAACAATATAGCTAAAACAAGAATGGTGGCCAGGAGAAAGCAAGCAGATCAGTGTATGTCTATGAGGCTCAGCAATACTGCAATAGCCCCCTGTAACCCAATAGTGCCTACAATGGTTTCTGCCTATTCCCTCTTATAACACCTAATACATGACCCACCTGGCAGGGGGTGTTGCTGACCTCCATTTACAGCATACTTGCCTGCTCTCCCAGAATGGCAGGGTGGCTTCTGAAAATCGGTTGGTGCTCCCGACCAGAGGTAGATTGGGTCAGAAAACCAGCCCGGGAAATTTATGGAAGCAGCCTTAATGTGGGCGGGGTCTGTCAAAGGAGGAGGGCCTGATTTTGAATTGGACGCAGTTGTAGCTTTCCTTGTATATTTTGCTGAATCTGTGTCTGCGACTTTATGCTAACGCCACTACGCAGTCCTTCCCTGGTGTACATCTGAGTATGCAAGGACTGAGGGCCTACAGTAGTGTGTACAGATGCTGCAATGCAAGCGCCGACAAAAAATACATTGCACAAGAATAAAATAAAACACATTGTCCCTCCAGGAAAAAAAAAACACACATTGGCCCCCACAGAAAAAAAACAAACATACATATTGGCCACAATAGATAAATATAAAACACAATAGCCCACAGAGGTAAAGAATAAAATGCATTGGCCCCCACCAGAAAAGAATAAAATACATTGCCCCCCACAGAAAAAAAAATAAAACCTGGGACAGGGGTAGGTTGGGCAGTGTAGAACAAGTGAAACACTGCGCACTGGAGATACAACTGTGAGGTGGGATGTGCTGCTGAATGAGGGGGGTGTCTATCCTCCCTCAGTAATAGGTAAACACAAAACACAATGTATCCAGCGCACTAACCCTCCCGGTGAATGAATGAGAATCAGGTGTATGTAAAGGTTAAAAAATAGATACTTTATTGTGTAGGACAATGCGGCGTCCTGCTATTGTCTGAGTCAGGACCAGTAGGTCAGAGCTAGATCCGGACTCAGGCGTCCTCTGGTGAGAGAGGAAACGTCGGGGTCACAGTGTGTAGCCTGTCACTTCCGTCTGTGGGGAGGAGAAGGCCGGTCCCGACCAAGCCGACCCCTCCATTACAAACGCCTTACCTCTCACTTGCCGCCTGGCGTGGCTGGATCCCTCCCGAACCTGTCCTCTCTGTCCGCGGATCCTGCTGAATGTTCTCTGGCTGTATGGTTGGCGTCTCCGTCCTCATGCTGTTATTTCCGCATCAGGTGATGTTAACACGTGACTGGTTCCGTCTGAGGCAGGCTGGTGGGAGATTAGCGCTGCGATGTAACCACTCAGGGGTGGAATAGCAAGTTCAATGGGTGTAGGGATCAATAGGATCTGGATAGGATTGTGTGCTCCAACGCCTTCCTACCCCTTGGGGTCGTCCTCTGGGAGATGAGTATGTTTGTATGTCACTCCTGCAGAGTTAAATAGGCTGGTAGGTCTCCACCTCTGTTTGTGATAGGTGGTTGAAAATGAGCCTGGTTGGCTGGTGTGCCTGTCAGTCTTTAGTCCAGTATCCCCAAAGTTAATATCAAGCAAAACAGCAGTCCATGAGATTGACCAAGAGCACTTCCGCCTCTCCCTGCGCAGATACTTCCCTGTGGATCTGGAAAAAGCATCCAAAGCACCTGAATTCAGCATCCACTCTCTCCTTGTGATTGCCCCCTCAGCGTTTCGTTAGCCTATGCAGTGTTCTCTGTGTCTCTGCTGATGAGGTTTATGGAGACGGAGACCTGTAAAAATAAATTATATGCTTTGCCACCTCAAGTTTTTGTTTGCGCAATAAGTCTTAGAGGACCATTTGTTGCATACGCAGTACACAACAATAGCGATCCTTGCTTGCATTGTTTTTGGGCTGTTTCCTGCACCTGTTTACTCCTGCAATTAAACTCTTGCTTTACCTGCTGCTAAACTCCAGGGGTAGGTTGGGCAGTGTATGTTCCTGGGGCTGGGGGTGGGGAATGTGTGATATGGTGAATAGTGTTTGCCCCTGGGATGTTGAGTACTGTGCCTAGGTAGCCAATTGGAAGGTAGGGTGAGGAGTGTATGTCCCTAGGACAGGGGGGAGTTTGGGTCTATGGGGACTATAGATATAGCGGAATGTGAAAGATAAAGTAGAGGAGGATAGTGTGTAACAGAGGGTGATGTAGCAGAGAGGATAGTATGTAACAGAGGGTGATAGATGTAGCAGAGGAGGATAGTGTGTAGCAGAGAGTGATGCAGCAGAGGAGGATAGTGTGAAACAGAGGGTGATAGATGTAACAGTGGAGGATAGTGTGTAGCAGAGAGTGATGCAGCAGAGAAGGATAGTGTGTAATAGAGAGTGATAGATGTAGCAGAGAAGGATAGTGTGTAGCAGAGGATGATGTAGCAGAGAGGATAGTGTGTATCAGAGGGTGATAGATGTAGCAGAGGAAGATAGTGTGTAACAGAGAGTGATAGATGTAGCAGAGGTAAGTGTGTAACAGAGAGTGATAGATGTAGCAGAGGAGGGTAGTGTGTAGCAGAGGGTGATGTAGCAGAGCAGGATACTGTGTAACAGAGGGTGATAGATGTAGCAGAGGAGTGTAGTGTGTAACAGAGGCTGATAGATGTAGCAGAGGAGGATAGTGTGTAGCAGAGCAGGATAGTGTGTAACAGAGAGTGATAGATGTAGCAGAGAAGGGTAGTGTGTAACAGAGGATGATAGATGTAGCAGAGGAGGGTAGTGTGTAACAGAGGGTGATAGATGTAGCAGAGGAGGGTAGTGTGTAACAGAGGGTGATAGATGTAGCAGAGGAGGATAGTGTGTAGCAGAGCAGGATAGTGTGTAACAGAGGGTGATAGATGTAGCAGAGGAGGGTAGTGTGTAACAGAGGGTGATAGATGTAGCAGAGGAGGGTAGTGTGTAACAGAGGGTGATAGATGTAGCAGAGGGTGATAGATGTAGCAAAGAAAGATAGTGTGTAACAGAGAGTGATAGATGTAGCAGAGGTAAGTGTGTAACAGAGAGTGATAGATGTAGCAGAGGAGGGTAGTGTGTAGCAGAGGGTGATGTAGCAGAGCAGGATACTGTGTAACAGAGGGTGATAGATGTAGCAGAGGAGGGTAGTGTGTAACAGAGGGTGATAGATGTAGCAGAGGAGGATAGTGTGTAGCAGAGCAGGATAGTGTGTAACAGAGAGTGATAGATGTAGCAGAGGAGGGTAGTGTGTAACAGAGGATGATAGATGTAGCAGAGGAGGGTAGTGTGTAACAGAGGGTGATAGATGTAGCAGAGGAGGGTAGTGTGTAACAGAGGGTGATAGATGTAGCAGAGGAGGATAGTGTGTAGCAGAGCAGGATAGTGTGTAACAGAGGGTGATAGATGTAGCAGAGGAGGGTAGTGTGTAACAGAGGGTGATAGATGTAGCAGAGGAGGGTAGTGTGTAACAGAGGGTGATAGATGTAGCAGAGGAGGGTAGTGTGTAACAGAGGGTGATAGATGTAGCAGAGGAGGGTAGTGTGTAACAGAGGGTGATAGATGTAGCAGAGGAGGATATTGTGTAACAGAGGGTGATAGATGTAGAAGAGCAGGACAGAGCTGTGTTAAGTGTGTTATAATCACATTTACTACAGTGGTCCAGAGCAGAAGTCTTACATAAAAAGGGCTGTGAAGATCAGATTGTCTCGTGTGTAGTGAGATCGGCAGCTATCCTCGGTGATCCCAGACACTTCCTGTTAAAACATGTTCTAAGCTCTAGCAAGCTGTCGGGTCCCGCAGCATGCTGGGAATGGAGTTTCCCAAGCCACAGACTAGCACTCTATGAATTGGAAAGAAGTTAGAACACTACAACTCCCATGAGGCCACTGTTCATATGCAGAGCCAGGCATGCAGCTCTACACACACACACGATGCTCTACACACACACACACGAATCGGTACAACTGATAATGGTAATGAGGACATCCCTGCAACACTACACCGCTGCTCTGCTCCCGGAGCTAGCCTGAGTAGATGACTGTTAAAACTTCCAGTTTGCGTTAAACAGCAGAACGCAAATCCGTTAAGCTCTGCAGCTGGCCCGGCTGATCTATGAATGAGTGCAGGCAGGGTGAGCCGGCCCTGAAGAGGGGAGAATGGGACCAGCCCAGTGGGAACTCTCCCGCTTTCCCGGCGGCCCAATTCGCCCCTGCTCTCGCCCACCCAGATAAGTGAGCAAGTCTTGTGCACCACCTACAGCCGCCTGCAAACTCCCCCCCGCATGCGCAGTCGCCCACTTACATAGCACAAGTGGGTGGTCCGGAGGTGGGGTGACGGATTTCATGACGAATTGCGTCATCATATACAATGCCTATTTTCACACCACTGTATAGCAGAGCCATGATGATGCGATCATATTGCCTAGCCCCCTGCTCAACCCACCTTTCTGGCCCCCTCTGTGCTTAACTGGCTGCCCCCCAGCAAAGTCAGTGAGGATTTGCAGGCTATGTCAGGGAATGATCCTCTGTCAAGGAAAATGTATCATTCTCTGCTTGGCTCATTTCTGATGTGACACTCACTCTAACCAAAGCAAGGCTGCCTTCATGATCTGCAGCAAGCAAAACTAAGCTTACCTAAAACCTGAAATAGGTCACTCAGAAAAAGGAAATATCTATCCCTGCGCTTGTAGGCTCATTCCTTCCTATGGTCTCTAATTATATAAGGGCCTGATTCCACAAGGAACGCAAGTTAGAAAATGCATGCACACTAACTTGCCTGTGCCATCGGGTAAACTAGCCAATGCGAGGTCCAACGCAGCCTGAGCTCTCACTGCGTGCAGGAAGCGGCTAAACTCCTGAGTAACGTTAGGTCAACGACTATTATGCTAATGTGTTCGATTGTTATCAATGTTACCGATGTTTCCGCCATCTTGCAGACTACTCAGTCTGTGAGTAAAGGAAGGTAGGCGGCATTATATATTTCTGGGCGTCTGCACCTTGTGCTGTGGTTGCCGTGCATAGGCATTGATTAGCACATTTTCTTAGTGGCCTTGTGCGTGCGTCTCTCACTTGCATTCCTTGCTGAATCAGACCCATAATTTCCGATTCATTATTATAAGTAGAACTTACCGTCAATATTAGTCTTTTACCAGAATGTGTATCATCATCAATTTTCTAAATCTCCTAGAATTGTATATACATTTTAGGGTTTTATTGTGGGCATTGAATAATAGGTCAATCAGTACAAAGATATTATAATGTTTACCTATAATTGTGTATTTGCAGAAGGTTAGAAATGGTGGAAGGAGGCTTCTCTAGGATTACAGTGTCAGAAATGTAAAATTCACAATTAGCATGCGTGAACACCCTTAGAGGTAAATTTACTAAGAATCGTGTTTGGTCGAGATTGCAATCTCTGATGTGTTTTGCCATATTTTCCAAGTCGCAAATTTACATTAGGAAAACTGTGGAAAGATTTAACTTTTGAAACAGGGATTTTCGGGTGAGAACACAAACACGAATCAATACACCATCAGCCAAAGTCGCAAGTACATTTCATGGTATAAATATATATATTGATAAAAAAAAGTACATGTTGAATGTTAGAAGAAGCAAAGTATTAAAAGATAGTACGAAAGTGCAGAATAAAGGAAGAAAATATATTTAAATCCATAAATCTAGTGCAGTGTTATACTATGGAGATGTGTATGATTGTTAAATCCTAAATTACTATGAATACAGGATAAAGGAGAACCAACATTAGGGGCCTGATTCTATATATGTCATATATCATAGAACAATGGCCCTCATTCAGAGCCGCTCATTAGCGGCAGTACGCTCGTTCCGAGCGATGTTTGCACATCTGCGCATGCGTACGTTTTTTAGTACGCATGCGCGAACCAGTCAGTGCGGCCAAAAATCGTTGGTACGCAATATAGCGAGTGCCTGCTATTTTGAATGACAGAATGAGGCGTATGTGGGTGGTAACAGGGGAAGGTACTTGAAAATGGGGAGTGGAGATCCGAACGCAGGCGTGCTTAAAGGTCAAAACGGGCGTTTTATGGGTGTGTATATTTAAAACAGCAGCGTCATTGTTCACGTCACTGGGTTATTTTATAGCCAGAACTGCTCGCAAATTTGTGGTAGCAAACACCAACCACAAGAATAGCGAGCAGTTCATACGCTGGTCGATGTACTCGATTAATCTAATAAATAGCGGACATGACGTAGGATGCGAGCGGCCAGGGGGCGTTTTTAACAAATAAACGAGCGTATGTTTTGCTCGCTCGTTCAGACTTAGAGGTGTGAACAGACTACAATGTGCGTACGGATCATTTGAATAGCCACCCCTTGTTTTTAAACGAACGACCGCAAATAGCGAACGGCTCTGAATGAGGGCCAATGTTTTTCTACTGCACATGCATCTTAAGCTGGCCACACATCAGACCAACATTCCTCCAACCATCCAACTGACCAACTGTCCAACTCAGGTATCTTCGTTGTGCACAAGCCAGACAGCAAAACACGCGTCAATTGAAAACCTCCTACCAAGGATCCGATCAGCTGACCACCCTACATACTCCCTGCACCACCACTGACTCCTTACTGACATGGCTCTCCCTGATCAGCATGAGCAGCACGGCAACGCAATTCAGCCGCATGTGGATTACCACGCATATGGGGGAATAAGCAAGAAGCAGCTGACTACAGCTGAGAGGCAGCTGATAAGGAATTTTGGTATCTGGTACAACTTTTACACACAGGCAGGTCCCTGTATAGGTAAAGCATTATACTTTTCTCCTTTCAAGGTGGCGACCTGACTGATCTGGGTGAATTTAGTCCCTGCAATACCTATGGCATCAGGGACTATCTAACTCCCACATATAAGATCCTTAACAACCCACCACTAGACACCAGCTTCCCCACTCTCTCATCACTTGTCCAATACTAGGCATTGTGTACAACAACCGAAAGCAGAAGTGTGGGACAGTTTTTTGTCTTACTTTTACTTATTGTAATGCACTTATGCTTTTTATGACCTGCCTGCTCAAATGTTAAGTGGACTGTTTTTCTTCCTCTAACTATAGCATACAAAGACACAAATCTGCGTCATTTAAATAATTACTTTTAGGATGCTATATCTATGCAGTCCTTTCTGACTAAGGAGCTCATTCAGACCCACTCGCAAGATGCGATCGCTCGCTAACAAAAAGGGGCCGGATATTTAAATTAAGCGCTCGCACTGCATCGCGTAAGGACGCCCTCTATGTATTAGCGAGCTACAGCAATGAGCGCTCGCTAGTGTATAAAAACCCTCTCCTTGCCATTCGCAACACATGTCCTCTCCGGGAATTGTAGGATTAATCGGTAACATCGAGAGCCATCAGAGATGCTCGCAGCCCTTGAGTTTGCCTTTCCCCATCGCAAGCATTGCGATCAGTGCTGGCTGAAATACATGCAGGTGACATGTACAATGATGCTACTTTGCTAATTATGCAAGCCCTTTAAACAACATTTTTGGCGGCCTGATACGCCTGAGTTCGCAGCACCACTCCCCCATTCAGAAGCACCTTCCTCTGTTACCACCCACAAATGGCACTGTCACTCAAAGTAGCGACTTGATAGTGGCTTACAAGCAACCAAAATCAGATCGCAAATACACACCTGCGCACTGCAAATTATACGCATGCGCAGATGAAAATCGCTCAAAGCGAGCGAGCGCAACTAAGCGAGCAGGTCTGAATCAGGTCCTAAATGCACAAATTGAGGATAATTTCCTAAATCTGCAATCATAAGTGTGATCAGTGCGACAACAATAAACTGAATTTACACATGCTGAATATTTTAGAGTAATTGTGCAGTATGGAAGTAATGATATTAATATGTTAACCAATCAAGTACTGTTAGATTATAATTCATATGGAAAATGGGCATATATAATTGATGACATTCTTTTATGCTTTATCCATCCTTATTCCTGTGTGTGTAGCTTATACATGCCATTGTTGTTTTAAAGGGATTTGTGCAATATTACTCAATAGACGATTGAGCTCATCATTATTATCTATTGCAAGTTTTTGAGGTATACAACACCCAATGTATTTCTCCTTTACTACTAGAATATGGTATAAATAAGTGGCAGACTTGACTTACACGGTCTTGCATTTGATATATTACTGTGTAGCTACTTTAAAGGGATGTGTGCAATATCATTGAATTGACAAATTATTCAAGCCTATTATCAATACTCATTTCTACTAAGTAGGGAGAACACATTTATATCGGATACCCCCCTTGTTCATCTGCTGCTAAAATAAGGGCAGTTGCAATATACAATATTTGATTCTGCTGCTTTAAAAGGACTTGGGCAATATTGTCATATGATTAAGCCTGTCACGATTACCCACTGCAACAATTAAGATATGTGTAATTATATTTAATGCCCTTTTTTGTGCTGCTAGAATAACCCTATCCCCTTCTATTTATTACACAAGGGCATGTGCAATTCAGTGATTTCACTTCAGTCAAAACTACGCTGTAAATTTTATGACAGTACATATTTTAATTTACGGTCATATCTTTGATACCGGAACCAATATTTATCCTAGGAAGTGTACTATTACTTCCTTTTTCTTAGATTTTTAACCTATATAAATTTTGTGTACTGTATACTATTGTTTGTTTACGCTTTCTACCGTGATTTACTCTATTTTATATGGTATGTTTTGAATAAAGGTTATATCTTAATTATCATAACCATATCATAGGCTCAACTATATAAAGAGTGCCCCACAAAGGGAATTTCTTTCATTTTGCCTGTGCAAAATTAAACTCAATACAGTTATATATCACTTCCCGGGAGCACCACCAACTTTGTATTTTTGACAAGGATATTACTCCATTTTATTTTCATTACTGTTGGTACATCACTACTTTCTCATATAGATCTTGTGCATAAATCCTTCCCCTTACTCTTTTTCCCATTTATTTAACATCCGTCCAACTTGTCTGTCCAACTAAAACGCTTCCCCTCACATCTAAAGCTGCATACACACGGTACGATCTGTACCCCCAACAACTTGAAAGATATCTTTCAGTGAAGTTGATATCGTTATCGTTCATATCGTTCATAGATATCATACCGTGTTTACGCATCTTAAATAGATAGCTTTTCATCCTACCAGCCAACCTTCCAATTTTTTTTAACAAACCAGCCAACTTTGGTCCAACTTATGATGTCACAGACATAGGCGGCAGTGTCTACGCACTTCTGTATGTTTTGAATAAATTAATGTGTTTTTCAAAAATAATTATACACTTTTGTTGTCTATTAATTTCAATAAAACAGGTTGGCTTGAAAATTTGTGTTTCTAGCTTACTGATTAATTTAAGTTAAAAAATAGACTAAACAGCAGCAATAGAACATAGGACTTTTACTAATTATTTGATAAATAAATGGTGGTCCCTAAAGTGGTCTTTCCGGCGACATTTTACTATTTCCACATCAGCACATTCCACATATTTACACTCCACAAAAGTCCACAAAACTAGGTGCAGATTGCTTTGCTGTGAAGTGGGTGCTACTCTGAGAAGTAGGCGCATGTAGGGCCCCATTTATTAATGATCACAATTGCAATACGATCTGTGCATGGTATTACCGCCCATGATCGCATGGCAATATGCGATCCTATCGCCGGAGTGTATCATCCATCACATGCAGGGACAGGGGCTCCAAAATGAGCCCGTCCCTGCGATGTGCCTGGAGAGCTGCCGGGGTTACTGCACATGTGTAGCCACGCTAACTGTACATGCACGGCTGCCATTTCTGGGGGAGGCTTCTGTACAAACACTCTCCTGGCTAATTATGTGCAGTGTAGCCTATATTCTTCTGCAGCTAACACCACCTTCAGATGGCGTTAGCTGCGGAGGCCAGTATCCGGAATGCATAGCATCCCAGATGTTGGTAAATTTGGCAGCATCGCATCCCCCACAGAAACCTATGGGGCATGCAGCTGCCAGCAGGAATGGAGGGATCACCGCAGATATCTGCCATTGTCCCTCCTTCAAACTTCTGGGGAAAACTTAATATTTGCGGTTTACCACCAAAAACGTGTGTTTTTGGGGATATAGCCGCAAATATAGAATGATAAATGGGCCCTATAGAGAAGTGTAGCTTGTTATGTCTCCATGGTGTCCCCTGTGTGTCACTGCATGCTCCTGTCACACTGTATTATGCAATATTGGCTACTGCACTAGTAGTATAAATTATCTGCATGGCATTATTTCTGGATTGTCACACTGAGCCCTTCATCTTGTGCCTACAGTGTGACCTTACCTCTGTCATCCCTGCCCCAAATTCTGCCCATTCAGCAGGTGCTGCTACCCGGTGTCTGCATCATCTGAGATGCCCCTTCACGAGGGCAGGGTATAACAACGGCAACTGGCAGTGGCGGTGACCAGTAATCCATGCCCCCCCCGGGAAGTTCCCTGCAGCGGTGACTGGGCAGATTCACTTACTGGCCAACTACTGAATGCAGGCTACTGTGAGGGTGCAGAGGAAGAGTGGTGGGCTCCAGAACACACAATCTGCTGCTGCTGATCCTAGGCTGTCCATACAGACTACCGCAGCCTGCCCCTGATCCTCTGTCCCCCTGTGCCACCGATGCCAGGGACAGTCCAGCAGTATGGACCCTCTGTCAGCGCAACTGCTGTCAGGGATCCCGAGGTAACAGGAGCAGCTGAGCCCAGAAGTGATGGACTGCCACCTGCCTGCTCCTGTGATAGAGTTGAGTATGGTGACAAAAGTAGGTGGACACTGCCGGCCAATGTCCACCTACTTATTGTTCAGTTGAGGGGAGAGTTCCCCCTACACTAGAATGATACATGTTTGAATTTCACCAACTTGTTGGAACAACCGTTTCTGGACAGTTTTTCAGCGCGTGGGAGCAAACGGCTGAATATAATTTTTTCCCTAGTTGGCTGGTTGGAACGTTATCATCCTAGTGTGTGGCCAGCTTAAGTCACACCCCACATGCATCCATAATTTGTATGTACAGTGTCACAATACACATATGTACTCATGGTAGCAGAAATGTCAGGGAAGGGCTTTGTATCAACATTAGCCTCAAGTCGCTGATGCAACACTGGTAAAATATGTAAACACAGATGCAGCATCCGAATCACTCCTATGAGTCACTCTGCCCTATGCTGCTGTGATATCCAATCTCAAAGGGCTTATAAACATATAGTACTCAGATTATTCTCCATTATAGATTTACTTAATGAATTTTCAAATTTTTATAACAATCTAATGCCCATACTTCCTAAATAAACCCCAACACATACAGTAGCTTGTTTGCTTTATAGTTGCACAAGGTCAGACCTTATTCAGAAATTGCTAACCTCATCGCACGCAGTGAGAGCCCAAGCTGTATATGGCATCGCAGTGACTCATTTATGCATGCCCCTGTAACAGCGTTCAAACGAACTTTCACCCCATTGTCACCACCCCCAAATGCTCACTTCCTGTCAATCACTCTGCACTGGGTCTGAGTAGTCTCTGCGATTGCAGCACGATCACAGTGGAGCCTTCACGTATGCGCTCTGCGATGCAGGCACAGTACGCAACAATCGGCTATGCGATCCATAATGAATCTGGCCCTTAGTGTTTATTTATTACAAGTACCCAGCATTGCCCAGTTATTAGGTTATTAAGGTAGGAATCCCAGACCAATTGCCACCTCTCTGTGAAGTTTTCATTCAAATCCATCCAGTGTAAGGCCCAGGATAGGCTTCCCCAGGTCAAAGTTCTGCCCAGTGCACACCAACAAGAGGTCCGACTGGGACCCTAGCCCCTCTAAAACCTGTCCAGGATCCTACTTGACCACCTTGCATTGGTTTCATCCCAATCGGAAGTTTTCATCCTAATTATGTGAGGTCATCCAAATCCATCCAGTGGAAGGCTCAGAACAGGCTACCTGGGTCATAGTTCTGCCTATCACACTGCACCGTGATGTTTGACCAGTACCCCAACCACTCCATTAAGTATCCCAGACCAATTCTGCCCAGCGTATACCAACGGGAGGTCCATCCAAGACCCTAACCCCCCTAAATCCTGGCCAGCATCCCCCTAGACCACCTCGTGTTGGTTTCATCCCAATCACTGCAAGAGTGTCCGAATGCATAACCGGACAGATAAACAAATAGACCAATTCATTTTATATATAAGAAGACCCGGGATGGGTACAGGATGCCGGCATTCAGGATCCTGGAGGTCAAACTCCTGATGGCGGCATCCCCACAGGGTTAGAATACTGACACCTGTCGGTAGATATCCTAACCCTCCCCCTACCCTAACTTTAACAATCCCTCCCTGAAAACCTAAACCTAACCTCCCCACATAGTGGCTAAAGCTAACCTCCTCCACCCTGCACCATAAACCTAACCCTCTCCCCTTAGTACCGCACGCTCGGGGTCCATTTGCTTGTGGAAGCAACTTTCATCAATATCAGCGCACATGGAGTTAAGTAAGATCAGTTACTGGGCATGCACAGTGCAAGGAAATGCAAGATCCATCCACAGAATGTGAGCAACTCTGGAGTCAGCAAGATCACTGGCATGTTGATAAGAGTCTCAGAATGGAAGATCTCCATCTTGTGGGCAATGCAAGCACTGCAGCTTTATGAAATGTGATATAGCATGCTACAGTATAATCTCAATCTGATTTCTTGTAACAAAACAACAAAATAAAATATTAATTTCTGTCATACAAGACTAAAGGAAAAGATGCTCTTATACTAACAAAGAATTTTGTCCTTTCTTAAATTAAAATATTTTTTTAAAGTTTTACTATTTTTTTTTTACATTTTAAAATAGAATCTGAAACTGGAACCCAAGCCTGTAATTCCAGTGTAGTATACATTTTGGGCCCAATGCCAGGTCATACATGCCATATGGAGCCAGCACTGACCAGTAAAGTCATGAAGCTCTACAGTACTTAAGGTTTCACTGCACACTGCACTGGTAGCCAGACTTGGTGATTCGACTAAAGAAAAATAAAGCATCAGAGGCAGTCGTTAGATGCAAGCGGTCGCTGTAAATGAGGGCGGCCGCTTGCACCTTGTAGTGCCGACTCTTGGTCGATCGCTAAGCTGTGGGTTACCACCCACAGCTCTAGAGACCGACCAGGGTGATTGTCGTCATGGTCAAGACCATTGCGACCATCGGGACTTGCGACGAGACACTCACAAGCCCCAGGGAGCTTCCTGCTCTGATCGAGCAGGAAGCTCCCCTTTGACATCACTGCTGATGTCAGTGGGGCCGCCCCCAAATGGCAAGCGTTCCTTCGGGAACGCCTCCTTTTGGCCGGCCATGCCCCCTGCCCGCTTCCCAAACGAGGCGAGCTGTCACTCACCATCGACAGCTCGCCCCCTTTGGTGCGAGACCCCTAGTGACGGAGCGCCCGTCGCTAGCCGGGTCTCGTGCATGCACACGTCGGAGCCGGCTCCGACATGCGCATGCCCAGTGGGGGAACATCGACCCGGTTGCGAGTGCTCAGTACTTGCGACCGAGTCTGAATGACCCCCTAAGTCTTCTTATCACCGTGGAGCAGAGTATCTGAGAACTGTTATTGATAAATCAGTCCAAAAAATATTATCTTTGCAATCGAAAACATTATTGGGTAATACTGATAAATAGGCCCCCAAATCATCATTCATTAACATATAGAGGGGGAGATGTATCAAAGCTTGGAGAGAGATAAAATAGAGCGATATAAATTACCAATTAATCAGCTTCTAACTATCATTTTACTGGCTGTGTTTGAAAAATTACAGATAGGAGCTAATTGGTTGGTACTTATACCTGCAGTATATTTAAAATATATCTAAAAGCAAATAGGTTCCTGTTCAAAATGATAGAGCAATGAAATATATAAAGTAGTATAATATAATACACTTAACGTATTAACAGAATTAGCAATGCATATATGTTGTATGTATTGAACAGTTGTCACTGTACCTTTCTGCTGCAAAGCCGAATAAAATAGAGTAATATCGCTGCCAAGCTGTAAATGCCCTGGTATAGAATGTGGGTGTGCCCATGTCAGTGATGCTTCTACAGAGGCTGCTGTCAGATCCTTCCCATAGTCACCAGCAGCCAGGGCCGGATTAATAATGGGGCTGATGGAGCTACAGCTCCAGGCCCACCATCTGAATAGGCCCACGGCCTTTTGATGTGTGTGCTGCTGTAGAAAGGAATTTTTATATCCTTCTACAGCAGCCTGAGGGCCGACCATGCCCTCCCCCCAGCCGCACATAACACCCCCCCACCCCGTCGCCGCCGAGGCTGTGACACCGGACCGCCGGTGCATAAACATAAAGGCAGCACAATGGAGGGCTGGGCTTGTCTTGCCCTCCCAGCGCTGCTTACAGAGAAGTGGCAGCGGAGGAGCCTCCGCGTCATGTGACGTCACAGCGTGTGACGTTACATAGGTGCCGCCTGCCGCCACCACCGCACCGTGTCCTCCTCATGCAGCCCGTCCTAGGCTGTGCACTGACCACCACCTCAGTCACATGCTCACAGCTCCTTCATGAAGGCTGGAGACTCCGTGACAGCAGCAGCAACTGTCTGTAGGATGTGATCTTTTGAGTCCCCCAAAAAGTGAGTTGCTGTTCAGTCCTTCTGGCCAGGCTGCTGCTGTGTAGTAGGATATGTATTGATATACTGTAAATGCATATCAATCATATAAATATCTATACATAATATTAAATTATGAAATATTTAAAAATTATATATAAGTTTATAAATATATATAATATGTGTATATATGGTAAATAAAAAGACCATGTATACAAACTGTGTGCATATATATATATATATATATATATATATATATACACACACACACTGTATATACAGTATAATATACAAACATATACACTATATATGTATATATATTATATACTGTGTGTGTATATATATATATATATATATATATATATATATATATATATATTAGGGGTGAGCGGGTTCGGATTTCTGAAATCCGAACCCCCCCGAGCCCCCCCGATCCGAGTCCGATCCGAGTCAGGCTCGACTTTTCCCGCCTGACTCGGATCTGAAATCGAGGCAAAACGTCATCATCCCGCCTTCCGAGTCTCGCGGGTTTTGGATCCTATATAAGGTACCCGCGTCGGCGCCATTTTCTCACTCGGCTGTGGACAGTGAAGAGGGAGGGTGGGAGTTAGGGCTGTGTAGTGTAGTGTAGTGTAGTGTAGTGCTGCTGTTGTCCACTACTTCAAAGTCCATAGGGGCTGGCTGTGTTGTGCTGTGCTGCTGTTGTTAATAGGGGCTGTGTCCACTACTTCAAAGTCCATAGGGGCTGGCTGGACTGTGTTGTGCAGTCAGTTCTCCATAGGGGCTGTGTCCACTCCAAAGTCCTGTGCAGTGTCCCAGTCCTAAAGGAGTGCTGTAGTGTTGTCCAGGGGGTGCTCTGTCCATCAGGGGTGCTCCCCCCAAGTGCTAAAAAAATAATATATTTTCTGTGTTTGTGAATTGTGTGCGCAGTAGCCGCACGTGCATCAACAAAGTAGTGCCAAGCGTGCGCCTGTGTCATAAGTAAAGGGCCGGCTGGCTTGACCGTTAAAGGGTGCTGTAACCCCCGAAAGTACACTCCAGTCCAAACCAAATAAAAATTATTTTCTGTGTTTGTGAAATGTGTGCGCAGTAGCCGCACGTGCATCAACAAAGTAGTGCCAAGCGTGCGCCTGTGTCATAAGTAAAGGGCCGGCTGGCTTGACCGTTAAGGGTGCTGTAACCCCCGAAAGTACACTCCAGTCCAAACCAAAAAAAAAATTATTTTCTGTGTTTGTGAATTGTGTGCGCAGTAGCCGCACGTGCATCAACAAAGTAGTGCCAAGCGTGCGCCTGTGTCATAAGTAAAGGGCCGGCTGGCTTGACCGTTAAAGGGTGCTGTAACCCCCAAAGTACACTCCAGTCCAAACCAAAAAAAAAATTATTTTCTGTGTTTGTGAATTGTGTGCGCAGTAGCCGCACGTGCATCAACAAAGTAGTGCCAAGCGTGCGCCTGTGTCATAAGTAAAGGGCCGGCTGGCTTGACCGTTAAAGGGTGCTGTAACCCCCGAAAGTACACTCCAGTCCAAACCAAAAAAAAATTATTTTCTGTGTTTGTGAATTGTGTGCGCAGTAGCCGCACGTGCATCAACAAAGTAGTGCCAAGCGTGCACCTGTGTCATAAGTAAAGGGCCGGCTGGCTTGACCATTAAGGGTGCTGTAACCCCCGAAAGTACACTCCAGTCCAAACCAAAAAAAAAATTATTTTCTGTGTTTGTGAATTGTGTGCGCAGTAGCCGCACGTGCATCAACAAAGTAGTGCCAAGCGTGCGCCTGTGTCATAAGTAAAGGGCCGGCTGGCTTGACCGTTAAAGGGTGCTGTAACCCCCAAAGTACACTCCAGTCCAAACCAAAAAAAAAATTATTTTCTGTGTTTGTGAATTGTGTGCGCAGTAGCCGCACGTGCATCAACAAAGTAGTGCCAAGCGTGCGCCTGTGTCATAAGTAAAGGGCCGGCTGGCTTGACCGTTAAAGGGTGCTCTAACCCCCGAAAGTACACTCCAGTCCAAACCAAAAAAAAAATTATTTTCTGTGTTTGTGAATTGTGTGCGCAGTAGCCGCACGTGCATCAACAAAGTAGTGCCAAGCGTGCGCCTGTGTCATAAGTAAAGGGCCGGCTGGCTTGACCGTTAAAGGGTGCTGTAACCCCCGAAAGTACACTCCAGTCCAAACCAAAAAAAAATTATTTTCTGTGTTTGTGAATTGTGTGCGCAGTAGCCGCACGTGCATCAACAAAGTAGTGACAAGCGTGCACCTGTGTCATAAGTAAAGGGCCGGCTGGCTTGACCGTTAAAGGGTGCTCTAACCCCCGAAAGTACACTCCAGTCCAAACCAAAAAAAAATTATTTTCTGTGTTTGTGAATTGTGTGCGCAGTAGCCGCACGTGCATCAACAAAGTAGTGCCAAGCGTGCGCCTGTGTCATAAGTAAAGGGCCGGCTGGCTTGACCGTTAAAGGGTGCTGTAACCCCCGAAAGTACACTCCAGTCCAAACCAAAAAAAAATTATTTTCTGTGTTTGTGAATTGTGTGCGCAGTAGCCGCACGTGCATCAACAAAGTAGTGCCAAGCGTGCACCTGTGTCATAAGTAAAGGGCCGGCTGGCTTGACCGTTAAGGGTGCTGTAACCCCCGAAAGTACACTCCAGTCCAAACCAAAAAAAAAAATTATTTTCTGTGTTTGTGAATTGTGTGCGCAGTAGCCGCACGTGCATCAACAAAGTAGTGCCAAGCGTGCGCCTGTGTCATAAGTAAAGGGCCGGCTGGCTTGACCGTTAAAGGGTGCTGTAACCCCCAAAGTACACTCCAGTCCAAACCAAAAAAAAATTATTTTCTGTGTTTGTGAATTGTGTGCGCAGTAGCCGCACGTGCATCAACAAAGTAGTGCCAAGCGTGCGCCTGTGTCATAAGTAAAGGGCCGGCTGGCTTGACCGTTAAAGGGTGCTGTAACCCCCGAAAGTACACTCCAGTCCAAACCAAAAAAAAAAATATTTTCTGTGTTTGTGAATTGTGTGCGCAGTAGCCGCACGTGCATCAACAAAGTAGTGCCAAGCGTGCGCCTGTGTCATAAGTAAAGGGCCGGCTGGCTTGACCGTTAAGGGTGCTGTAACCCCCGAAAGTACACTCCAGTCCAAACCAAAAAAAAAATTATTTTCTGTGTTTGTGAATTGTGTGCGCAGTAGCCGCACGTGCATCAACAAAGTAGTGCCAAGCGTGCGCCTGTGTCATAAGTAAAGGGCCGGCTGGCTTGACCGTTAAAGGGTGCTGTAACCCACAAAGTACACTCCAGTCCAAACCAAAAAAAAAATTATTTTCTGTGTTTAGCCGCACGTATATATCAAATCGATATAACATAAATGGAGGACCAAACTTTCTCCGATAAAAATAAAATAGAGAAAGATCAAGAACCACTTCCTCCTAGTGCTGAAGCTGCTGCCACTAGTCATAACATAGACGATAACATGCCATCAACGTTGTCTGCCAAGGCCGATGCCCATTGTCATAGTAGAGGGCACATACAATCCCAAATGGCAAAGTTCAGGAAAATGACCTTGAAAAAGACATTTAAATCAGCTGAAGAGAAACGTAAACTTGCCAATATGCCATTTACGACACGGAGTGGCAAGGAACGGCTAAGGTCGATCCCTAGTATGTTCATGACTAGTGGTTCAGCTTCACATGACGATGGAAGCCCTCCTCCCACTAAAGAAATCAAAAGAGTTAAGCTGGCAAAAGCACAGCGAAGAACTGTGCTTTCTAAGAAGATATCACAAATTCCCAAGGAGAGTCCAAGTGTGGTGGTGGTTGCGATGCCTGACCTTCCCAGCACTGGACGGGAAGAGGTGGCTCTTTCCACCATTTGCACGCCCCCTGCAAGTGCTGAAAGGAGCACCCACAGTCCACTTGCTGATATGCAAATTGAAGATGTCACTGTTGAAGTACAACAGGATGAGGATACTGGTGTAGCTGGCGCTGAGGAGGAAGTTGGCGAGGAGGATTCTGATGGTGATGTGGTTTGTTTAAATCAGGCTCCGGGGGAGACAGTTGTTGTCCGTGGGATGAAAAAGCCCATCACGGTCATGCCTGGGCAGAAGACCAAACATTCCACCTCTTTGGTCTGGCAATATTTCTATCCAAATCCGGACAACAACTGTCTTGCCATATGTACCATATGTAAAGGTGAAATAAGTAGGGGTAGGGACGTCAACCACCTAGGAACATCCTCCCTTATACGGCACCTGCAGCGCGTTCATAAAAAGTTACTGTCAAGTTCAGAAACTTTGGCTAAGACCGTAAGCAGTCCAGGGACACCTAAATCCCGTTGTCCTGTTGTATCCAAGCGCCTGCAAACCACACCGTCAACTCCCTCCTCGTCAATTTCCTCCTTAGTCAGGATCGGAAGTAGTCCTGCAGGCCATGTCACTGGCATGACTGACTCTCCTATCCGGGATTCCTCTGGAGGATCCTGCATTGCTACGCCTACTGCTGCCGCTGCTGCTGTTGCTGCTGCTGGGAGTCGTTCATCATCCCAGAGAGGAAGTAGGAACACCACTACTTTTACTAAACAATTGACCCTCCAACAGTCCTTAGCGAGGAGGATGAAGTACGACAGCAGTCATCCTGAAGCAAAACGTATAACTGAGGCCTTGACTGCTATGTTGGTGTTAGACGTGCGTCCGGTATCCGCCATTAGTGCAGTGGGATTTAGACAATTGATGGAGGTAGTGTGTCCCCGGTTCCAAATCCCGTCTAGATTCCACTTCACTAGGCAGGCGATACCGAGACTGTACAGAAACGTCAGAAAAAGTGTCCTCAGTGTCCTGAAAAATGCCGTTGTACACAATGTCCACTTAACCACGGACATGTGGACAAGTGGAACAGGGCAGACTAAGGACTATATGACTGTGACAGCCCACTGGGTAGATGTATCACCTTACGCAGCAACAGCAGCAGCGTCACCAGTAGCAGCATCTCAGAAATGCCAGCTCGTTACAAGGCAGGCTACGCTGTGTATCACCGGTTTCAGTAAGAGGCACACCGCCGACAACCTCTTAGAGAAACTGAGGGAAATCATCGCCCAGTGGCTTACCCCACTTAGACTCTCCTGGGGATTTGTGATATCTGACAACGCCACCAATATTGTGCGGGCATTACATCTGGGCAAATTCCAGCACGTCCCATGTTTTGCTCACACAATAAACTTGGTGGTGCAGAATTTTCTGAAAAGCGACAGGGGCGTGCAGGAGACGCTTTGGGTGGCCCGAAAAATTTCTGGCCACTTTCGCCATTCAGCGACTGCGTGCCGAAGACTGGAGCGCCAGCAAACACTCTTGAACCTGCCCCGCCATCACCTGAAGCAAGAGGTTGTGACGCGGTGGAACTCAACCCTCTATATGCTTCAGAGGATGGAGGAGCAGCAAAAGGCCATACAAGCCTATACATCCACCTATGACATAGGCAAAGGAGGGGGTATGCACCTGACTCAAGCGCAGTGGAGAATGATTTCCGTGTTGTGCAAGGTTCTCCAGCCCTTCGAACTTGCCACACGTGAAGTCAGTTCAGACACTGCCAGCTTGAGTCAGGTCATTCCCCTCATCAGGCTTTTGCAGAAGCAGCTGGAGAAAGTGAAGGAGGAGCTAAGACGGAGCGATTCCGCTCGGCATGTGGGACTTGTGGATGAAGCCCTTCATTCGCTTTGCCAGGATTCCAGGGTGGTCAATCTGTTGAAATCAGACCACTACGTTTTGGCCACCGTGCTCGATCCTAGGTTTAAAGCCTATGTGGTGTCTCTCTTTCCGGCCGACACAAGCCTGCAGAGGTGCAAAGACCTGCTGGTGAACACACTGTCAGCTGAAGCGGAACGTGACACGTCAACGGCTCCTTCTTCATTTTCTCCTGCAACTGGGGCTGCCAGGAAAAAACTTAGGTATCCTAAGCAACCCGCTGGCGGTGATGCAGGGCAGGCAGGACCAAGTTTGGACATCTGGTCCGGACTGAAGGACCTGGCAACAATTTCTGACATGTCTACTGTCACTGCATATGATACTGTCACCATTGACAGAATGGTGGAGGATTACATCGGTGACAGCATCCAAGTAGGCATGGCAGACAGTCCATACCTGTACTGGCAGGAAAAAGAGGCAATTTGGAGGCCCCTGTACAAACTGGCTCTATTTTACCTGAGTTGCCCCCCCTCCAGTGTGTACTCCGAAAGAGTGTTTAGTGCAGCCGGGAACCTTGTCAGCGAAAGGCGTAGGAGGTTGCTTCCACAGAATGTGGAGAAGATGATGTTCATCAAAATGAATTATCAGCTCTTCCAGGGAGACCAGCCTCCAGAAGGTACAGAGGGACCTGTGGTGGTGGATTCAAGTGGGGACGAGTTAATACTTTGTGAGGATGAGGATGTACACACTGAAGAGGGTGAGGAATCGGTGGATGAGGAGGATGAGGATGACATCTTGCCTCCATAGAGCCAGTTTGTGCAGGGACACATTAATTGCCAGCTTGTTTTGTGGGGGCCCAAACGAACCAATCATTTCAGCCACAGTTGTGTGGCAGACCCTGGCGCTGAAATGATTGGTTTGTTAAAGTGTGCATGTCCTGTTTATACAACATAAGGGTGGCTGGGAGGGCCCAAGGACAATTCCATCTTGCACCTCTTTTTTTTCTTTGCATTATGTACAGTTTGGGGCCTAGTTTTTCAAACTGCCATCCTGTCTGCCACTGCAGTTTCACGCCTAGATGGGTCACGTGTTTGTGCCGCCCACTCGTGTCGCTTAGCATAGTCATCCAGCTACCTCGGTGGTTTTGGCAAAACCAATCCAGATCCAAAACACGAAGAAAGATCCAGATCCAAAACCAAAACACAAAACACGAAAAGTGGCCGGTGCACACCCCTAATATATATACATATATAATACAAACTGCGTGTGTGTGTGTGTGTATATATGTGTGTATATATATTAGGGATGTGCAGATATATAGAGGTTGGGTACATCAGTGTTTTTCACTTCTTCACACATGGCAGGTAGTTGCGGGCATCTGGGGTTGAGCCATTTGGGACAGCACACTGTATATAATGAACACACCCCCTGCGGTGACACACAACAGGCCCTTCATAAATTTCAGCTCCAGGCCCACGTGGACCTTAATCTGGCACTGCCAGCAGCAGTTACTGGTACACACAGGTTACACAGCTGTATTGTGTGCTCTGCAGTCACAGAGAATGCTGTGCTCTCTGCCATCGGCTGTATTAGCTGCCACCTTGCTCACTCTTTGCTTATTAACACGTGAGTACAGTATATTCATTACATGACATTAAAATACAAAAGGACCATTTAGATAGCTTTGCTTTGTTACTGTGCAGTGTAGCTGTCACACTGATTGGGATTTGCAGAAAGGTGATAAACATTCAACATTTCTGACATGTACATTTATTGTATATGTGCTGGTTCCCTTAATGCTGTAATATGTCTCCTAATTTCAAACTTTAATTTACAGCACAATATGCATAAATCTACTCAGTACATGAAGTTCATTTTTATTTTTGAACATTAAATATATAAATGTATGATGGATAAATACAAGTTTGATCTAATGGTGTTTTTCTCCCTGATACAGGTTCTATATTGGGGAATGCGATCAATTCAGAAGGACAGTATGTTACTAGTGAGGTCGGGCAATCAGTAACCTTATCCTGTAACTATTCAACAAGCAGCAATATTCCGTATTTGTTTTGGTATCGCCAGTATCCCCACCAAATCCAGCACATCATCACCCGTGGAGCCAGGAGCTCCTCTAACTTCATGATGTATAATACAAATTTTGAGCCTGGAAAGTTCCAATCACAGACAAACAATACACACACCACTTTATCCATCTCCAGCCTCATTGTGTCAGATGCTGCCTTGTACTTGTGTGCTCTGAGGGATGGGGCACAGTACTGCATAAGCACTGATGGGCAATGTTCAAACTCCCTGTGCACAATGATTTTGTAACCAGCAGGTGGCAGAACTTTACATAACATTGTAGTGTTACATTTTCCATTGTTGTGTTGCATATTACATTATTGTATTACATGCTGCATTGTTTTGTTACATATCACTTTATTGTATTACATACTGCATTCTTGTATTACATAAAAGTAAGTAAGCACTTTTTTTGTAATAATTAATTTAATAATTAGTTAATTATAAATAACATTTAGTTTATTATTTGCACAGTGTTTATGATATTCATAAGCATACTGCAGAGACGTAACTACGGCCCCCGCAGCCCCCGTTGCAGCTTGGGGGCGCTGGGGGCCGTTGTTTCACCACTGCATGACTGAACACGCTGACCTCGTGGTCGGAAGCTAAGAAAACCTCCGATCGCTTCAGAGGCCAGCGTTCCCAGTCATGCATTTGCGGGTGATGTTATGACGTCACCCGCGCGCTGAGGATCCTGCTCGGCCGTGCCTGCTGGATCAGGTTAGATCCAGTCAGCGCGGCAGTGTGAGGGACCATCCCGGACGGTATTGAGTCAGGTATGTAGTAGTATTGGTGGGTGGGGGCTCAATTTCAGGGGGGCCTGCATAAGGAGCACTGCTACAAGGGGGGCTGCATAAGGAGCACTGCTATAGGGGGGTTCTGCATAAGGGGCACTGCTACAGGGGGGTCCTGCATAATGATAACAGGCACTGCTACAGGGGGTCCTGCATAACGATAACAGGCACTGCTACAGGGGGGCCTGCATAAAGGGCACTGCTACAAGGGGGGGCTGCATAATGGGCTAGCTACAGGGGGGCCTGCATAATTGGCTAGCAACAGGGGGGCCTGTATAATGGGCACTACTACAGGGGGGCCTGCAAAATGGGCACTGTTACAGGGGACATTGCATAAGGGGCATTGCATAAGGGGCACTACTACAGGGGGCATTGCATAATGGGCACAACTACAGAAGGACTACTACAGGGGACACTGTATAAGAGGCATGGTGTGGCATAATTTGTTATAAGGACATTACTCTGTGTCATTATGTGTTATAAGTGGCATAATGTGTGAGGGCATTACGGTGTGGCATAATGTGCTATAGGGGTATTAAAGTGTGGCATAATTTGTTACAAGGGCATTACGGTGTGACATAATGTGTTATATACAAGGGGCATTACTTATTGTGTCATAAGGCCTGTTACTGTATCATGAAACCACACACCTTAAACGTCATCTTTGGGTGTGTTTGTTTTATGGCCGGGGGGGCCCATCTGAAATTCTTTGGCAGGGGGGAACAAAATTTATAGTTACACCACTGGCATACTGTCAGTAATTACAGGTACTGTAGCAATCAAAATGTCAAGTTTTCTGTTGTTTAAACATTGAGAACTAATTGTGCATACATTTTAAACCCTTCAGTATATACTTTTGTATAAACATACCAGACTGAATTAACAATACAAGTATAACAATAACACAAGACACCACTGTGAATATTACATTGATTTTGTAAAACCTCTGTACTTCAAGACAGTTCAATAACAAATCCATGTTCTAATAAATAACATCACAGATACAAGAGTGGGCATTGAATTAGGTTATAATTGTATTGATAACAATATAGCTAAAACAAGAATGGTGGCCAGGAGAAAGCAAGCAGATCAGTGTATGTCTATGAGGCTCAGCAATACTGCAATTGCCCCCTGTAACCCAATAGTGCCTACAATGGTTTCTGCCTACTCCCTCTTATAACACCTAATGCATGACCCACCTGGCAGGGGGTGTTGCTGACCTCCATTTACAGCATACTTGCCTGCTCTCCCAGAATGGCAGGGAGGCTCTCGAAAATCAGGTGGTGCTCCCGCCACCCAGATAAGTGACCAAGTCTCCCGCACCACCTCCACCCGCCTGAAAACTCCCCCCACGTGCACAGTTGCCCACTTACATAGAACAAGTGAGTGGTCCGAGGGATGGGGGGGTGCCTTGCCCCCTGCTCATCCCACCTTTCTGGCCCCCTCTGTGCTGACCTGGCTGCCCCCCAGCAAAGTCAGTGAGGATTTGCAGGCTATGTCAGGCAATGATCCTCTGTAATGGAGAATTTTCCATTCTCAGCATGGCTCATTTCTGATCTGACACTCACTCTAACCACAGCAAGGCTGCCTTCATTATCTGCAGCAAGCAAAACTAAGCTTACCTAAAACCTGAAATAGGTCACTCAGATAAAGGTAATATCTATCCCTGCGCTTGTAGGCTCATTCCTTCCTATGGTCTCTAATTATATAAGGGCCTGATTCCGCAAGACACGCAAGTTAGAGAATATACGCACTTGGCCAATGTTTTTGCACTGCACATGCGTATGCATTGCACTGCGCATATGTGAACTAGCCCATGACATCGGGTAAGTGTACGCAGACTACACACAGTGTGTACACAGACCCTTCCAATATTGATTGACAGGAAGTGCCGTTTGTGGGTGGTAACGTGGGGTTGGTCAGCCGAACGCAGGCGTGCCAGTGTGTTTGAACGCTGTTGCAGGGGAGTGAATAAATTACCCATTGCGATGTCCTACACAGCCTGAGCTCTCACTGCATGCAGGAAGATGCTCAAATCCTGAGTAAGGCTAGGTCAACCACTATTATGCTAATGTGTTTGATTTTTCTCAATTTTACCGTTGTTTCCGCTATCTTGCAGACTACTCAGGCTGTGAGTAAAGGGAGGTAGGTAGCATTATATATTCCTGGGCGTTTGCATCTTGTGCTGCGGTTGCTGTGCATAGGCATTGATTAGCACATTTTCTTAGTGGCTGGGTGCGTGCATATCTCACTTGTGTTCCTTGCCGAGTCAGGCCCATAGTTTCCGATTCATTATTATAAGCAGAACTTACCATCATATTAGTCTTTTACCAGGATGTGTATCATCATCAATTTTCTAACTCTCCTAGAATTATACACTTTAGGGTTTTATTGTGGGCAATGAGTAATAGATAAATCAGTACAAACGTATTATAATGTTTACCTATAATTGTGTATTTGCAGAGGGTTTAGAAATGGTAGAAGGAGGCTTCTCTAGGATTACAGTGTCAGAAATGTAAAATTCACACATAGCATGCGTGAACACCCTTAGAGGTAAATTTACTAAGATTCGTGTTTGGTCGAGATTGCAATCTCTGATGTGTTTTGCCATTTTTTCCATCTCGCAAATTTACTATAGGAAAACTGTGGAAAGATATAACTTTTGAAACGGGGAATCTCGGGTGAGAATGCAAACATGAATCAATACACCATCGGCCAAAGTCGCAAGTACATTTCATGGTATAAATATATATTGATAAAAAAAAGTAAATGTTGAATGTTAGAAGAAGCAAAGTATTAAAAGAAAGTAGCAAAGTGCAGAATAAAGGAAGAAAATTTATTTAAATCCATAAATCTAGTGCAGTGTTATACTATGGAGATGTAAGTATGAATGTTAAATCCTAAATTACTATGGATACAGGATAAAGGAGAACCAACATTAAGGGCCTGATTCTGAGTCAGACACAATGTCAGATATCGTAGAACAATGTTTTTCTACTGCACATGCATCATAAGCTGGCCACACATCAGACCAACATTACTCCAACCACCCAGCTGACCAACCGTCCAACTCAGGTATCTTGTTGACAGCAAGCCAGATGGAGAAACGTGCATCAATTGAAAACCTCCTACCAAGGACCCGATCAGCTGACCACCCTACATGCTCCCTGCTCTGCAGCTGACTCCTTACTGACAGGGCACTCCTTGATTAGCGTGAGCAGCATGGCGACTCGACTGAGCTACATGCGGATTACCACGCATATGGGGGAATAAGCAAGAAGCAGCTGACTACAGCTGAGAGGCAACTGATAAGGAATTTTGGTATCCGGTACAACTTTTACACACAGGCAGGTCCCTGTATAGGTAAAGCATTATACTTTTCTCCTTTCAAGGTGGCGACCTGACTGATCTGGTTGAATTTAGTCCCTGCAATACCTATGGCATCAGGGACTATCTAACTCCCACATATAAGATCCTAAACAACCCACCGCTATACTTTATTCTCTATAGACACCAGCTTCCCCACTCTCTCATCACTTGTCCAATACTAGGCATTGTGTACAATAAGCGAAAGCAGAAGTGGGGGACACTTATGTGTCTTACTTTTACATATGCTGAATTATTTTAGGGTAATTGTGCAGTATGGAAATAATGATTTTCATTTGTTAACCAATCAAGTACTGTTAGATTATAATTCATATGGAAAATGGGCATATATAATTGATTACATTCTTTTATGCTTTATCCATCCTTATTCCTGTGTGTGTAGCTTATACATGCCATTGATTGTTGTTTTAAAGGGATTTGTGCAATTTTACTCAATAGACGATTGAGATCATCATTATTATCTATTGCAAGTTTTTGAGGTAATGTATACAATAGCCAATGTATTCCACCTTTACTACTAGAATGAGGGTATAAATAAGTGGCAGACCTGACTTAAACAGTCATTTGATATATTACTGTGTAGCTACTTTGAAGGGATGTGTGTAATATCATTGAATTGACAGATTATTCAAGCCTATTATCAATACTCATTTCTACTAAGTAGGGAGAACACATTTATGTCGGATACCCCCTTTGTTCATCTGCTGCTAAAATAAGGGCAGGTGCAATATACATATTTGATTTTGCTGCTTTAAAAGGACTTGGGCAATATTGCCATATGATTAAGCCTGTCACGATTACCCACTGCAACAATTAAGATATGTGTAATTATATTTAATGCCCTTTTTTGTGCTGCTAGAATGACCCTATCCCCTTCTATTTATTACACAAGGGCATGTGCAATTCAGTCATTTCACTTCAGTCAAAACTACGCTGTCAATTTTATGACAGTACATATTTTAAATTACAGGACCAATATTTATCTAGGAAGTGTACTATTACTTCCTTTTTCTTATATTTTTAACCTATATAAATTTTGTGTATATTATTGTTTGTTTACGGTTTCTACCGTGAGTTACTCTATTTTATAAGGTATGTTTTGAATAAAGGTTATATCTTAATTATCATAACCATATCATAGGTTCAACTATAAAAAGAGTGCCCCACAAAGGGAATTTCTTTCATTTTGCCTGTGCAAAATGAAACTCAATACAGTTATATATCAATTCCCGGGAGCACCACCAAGTTTGTATTATTGACAAGGATACTACTCCAGTTTATTTTCATTATTGTTGTTACATCATTACTTTCTCATATAGATCCTGTGCATAAATCCTCCCCCTTACCCTTTTTTCCCTTGAATTTAACAACCGTCCAACTTGTCTGTCCAACTAAAACTCTTCCCCACACATCTAAAGCTGCATACACATGGTACGATCTGTACCCCCAATGACTTGGAAGATATCTTTCAGTGAAGTTGATATTGTTATCGTTCCTAGATATCGTACCGTGTGTACGCACCTTAACTAACTTTTCATCCAACCAGCCAACCTCCAATTCATTTTTAACAAACCTGCCAACTTCTGTGCAGCTTGTGATGTCACAGACGTAGGCGGCAGTGTCTACACACTTCTGCATGTTTTGAATAAATTAATGTGTTTTTTCTAAAATAATTAAACACTTTTGTTGTCTATTTATTAATTTCAATAAAACAGGTTGGCTAGAAAATTTGTGTTCCTAGCTTAATGATTAATTTAAGTAAAAAATTTATTAATGATTGCAATTGCAATGCGATCTGTGCATGGTATTACCACCCATGATCGCATGGCAATATGCGATCCTATCGCCGGAGTGTATCATCCATCACATGCAGGGATATGGGCTCCAAAATGAGCCCGTCCCTGTGATGTGCCTGGAGAGCTGCCGGGGTTACTGCGCATGTGTAGCCACGCTAACTGTACATGCACGGCTGCCATTTCTGGGGGAGGCTTCTGTACGAACACTCTCATGGCTAATTATGTGCAGTGTAGCCTATATTCTACAGCAGCTAATGCCACCTTCAGATGGCGTTAGCTGCGGAGGTCAGTATCCGGTATGCATCGAATCCTGGATATTGGTAAATCTGGCAGCATCGCATCCCCCATAGAAACCTTTGGGGGATGCAGCTGCCAGCGGGAATGGAGGGATCGCCATAGGTATCTCAGATACCTTCCATGGTCCCTCCTTCAAACATCTGGGGAAAACATAATATTTGCAGTTTACCATCAAAAATGTGTGTTTTTGGTGATATAGCCGCAAATATAGAATGATAAATGGGCCCAATAGAGCAGTGTCCCCATGGTGTCCCCTGTGTGTCCCTGCATGCTCCTGTCACACTGTATTATGCAATATTGGCTACTGCACTAGTAGTATAAATTATCTGCATGGCATTATTTCTGGATTGTCACACTGAGCCCTTCGGCTTTTGCCTACAGTGTGACCTTACCTCTGCCATCCCTGCCCTAAGTTCTGCCCATTCAGCAGGTGCTGCTACCCGGTGTCTGCATCATCTGAGATGCCCCTTCACCAAGGCAGGGAATAACAGTGGCAACTGGCAATGGCAGTGACCGGTGACCGGGCAGGTTCACTTACTGGCCAACTACTGAATGCAGGCTGCTGTGAGGGTGCAGAGGAAGAGTGGTGGGCTCCAGAACACAAAATCTGCTGCCACTGATCCTAGGCTGTCCATACAGACTACCGCAGCCTGCCCCTGATCCTCTGTCCCCCTGCACCGCCGATGCCAGGGACAGTCCAGCAGTATGGAGCCTCTGTCAGCGCTGCTGCTGTCAGGGATCCCGGGGTAACAGGAGCAGCTGAGCCCAGCAGTGATGAACAGCCGTAGCCTGCTCCTGTAATGGTGTTACGGTGACAAAAGTATGTGGACACTTCCGGCCGGTGTCCACCTACTTATTGTTCATTTGGGGGGAGAGTTCCCCCTAAACTAGAATGATACATGTATTATGCAATATTGGCTACTGCACTAGTAGTAGGGGTGTGCACCGGCCACTTTTCGTGTTTTGTGTTTTGGTTTTGGATCTGGATCTTTCTTCGTGTTTTGGATCTGGATTGGTTTTGCCAAAACCACCCTTCCGTGTTTTGGGTTCTGGGTTTTGTGTTTTGGATCTGTATTTTTTTTTAAAAAAGCATAAAAACAGCTAAAATCACAGAATTTGTTGGTTTCTCTGCTCCTATGCTATTATTAACCTCAATAACCTTAATTTCCACTCATTTCCAGTCTATTCTGAACACCTCACACCTCACAATAGTGTTTTCATGTCCAAAAGGTTGCACCGAGGTAGCTGGATGACTATGCTAAGCGACACGAGTGGGCGGCACAAACACGTGACCCATCTAGGAGTGACACTGCAGTGGCAGACAGGATGGCAGTTAGAAAAACTAGGCCCCAAACTGTACATAATGCAAAGAAAAAAAAGAAGTGCAAGATGGAATTGTCCTTGGGCCCTCCCACCCACCCTTATGTTGTATAAACAGGCCATGCACACTTTAACAAATCAATCATTTCAGCGCCAGGGTCTGCCACACAACTGTGGCTGAAATGATTGGTTCGTTTGGGCCCCCACAAAACAAGCTGGCAATTAATGTGTCCCTGCACAAACTGGCTCTACGGAGGCAAGATGTCATCCTCATCCTCCTCATCCACCGATTCCTCACCCTCTTCAGTGTGTACATCCTCATCCTCACAGAGTATTAATTCGTCCCTGCTGGAACCACAGGTCCCTCTGTACGTTCTGGAGGCTGGTCTCTCTGGAAGAGTTCATAATTCATTTTATGAACATCATCTTCTCCACATTTTGTGGAAGCAACCTCCTACGCCTTTCGCTGACAAGGTTCCCGGCTGCACTAAACACTCTTTCGGAGTACACACTGGAGGGGGGGCAACTCAGGTAAAATAGAGCCAGTTTGTACAGGGACCTCCAAATTGCTTCTTTTTTCTGCCAGTACAGGTACGGACTGTCTGACATGCCTACTTGGATGCTGTCACCGATGTAATCCTTTAACAGACAGACGCACGCTTGTCGCTGCTGCTTTGAGGATTCAAGTGCGGCTACAGCCCACACAATTCACAAAGACAGAAAAAAAAAAGAATATTTTTATTGTTTGTGGAGCACACTTTGAGGGTTACACCACCCTTTAACAGACAGACGCACGCTTGTCGCTGCTGCTTTGAGGATGCAAGTGCGGCTACAGCCCACACAATTCACAAAGACAGAAAAAAGAAGAAGAATATTTTAATTGTTTGTGTAGAACACTTTGAGGTGTCACCACCCTTTAACAGACAGACGCACGCTTGTCGCTGCTGCTTTAAGGATGCAGGTGCGGCTACAGCCCACACATTTCACAAAGACCGAAAAAAAAAGAACAATATTTTAATTGTTTGTGTAGAACACTTTGAGGTGTCATCACCCTTTAACAGACAGACGCACACTTGTCGCTGCTGCTTTAAGGATGCAGGTGCGGCTACAGCCCACACAATTCACAAAGACAGAAAAAAGAACAATATTTTAATTGTTTGTGTAGCACACTTTGAGGGTGTCACCACCCTTTAACAGACAGATGCACGCTTGTCGCTGCTGCTTTAAGGATGCAGGTGTGGCTACAGCCCACACATTTCACAAAGACCAAAAAAAAAAGAACAATATTTTAATTGTTTGTGTAGCACACTTTGAGGGTGTCACCACCCTTTAACAGACAGACGCACGCTTGTCGCTGCTGCTTTGAGGATGCAAGTGTGGCTACATCGCACACAAGTCACAAACACATTAAAAAAATAGTTTTTTATTTTTTGGAACACTTTGAGAGTTACACCACCCTTTAACAGACAGACGCACGCTTGTCACTGCTGCTTTAAGGATGCAGGTGAGGCTACAGCCCACACATTTCACAAAGACCGAAAAAAAAAGAACAATATTTTAATTGTTTGTGTAGAACACTTTGAGGGTGTCACCACCCTTTAACAGACAGACGCACGCTTGTCGCTGCTGCTTTGAGGATGCAGGTGGAATCTAGACGGGATTTGGAACCGAGGACACACTACCTCCATCAATTGTCTAAATCCCACTGCACTAATGTCAGATACCGGACGCACGTCTAACACCAACATAGCAGTCAAGGCCTCAGTTATACGTTTTGCTTCAGGATGACTGCTGTCGTACTTCATCCTCATCGCTAGGGACTGTTGGAGGGTCAATTGTTTAGTAAAAGTAGTGATGTTCCTACTTCCTCTCTGGGATGATGAACAACTCCCAGCAGCAGCAACAGCACTAGGAGGAAGAGGTTCTTGATCTTTCCCTATTTTATTTTTATCGGAGAAAGTTTGGTCCTCCATTTATGTTATATTGATATATATACGTGCGGCTAAAGCGCACACAAACACAGAAAATATTATTTTATTTTTGCTGGAGAGTAGTGCACTTTGTGGGTTACACCACCCTTTAAGAAATGAGCCAGCCGGCTCTTTACTTATGGGACACAGGCGCACGCTTGGCGCTGCTCCTTTGTTGATGCACGTGCAGCCACAGTGCACACAATTCACAAACACAGAAAATAATTTTTTTTTTGGTTTGGACTGGAGTGTACTTTCGGGGGTTACAGCACCCTTAACGGTCAAGCCAGCCGGCCCTTTACTTATGACACAGGCGCACGCTTGGCACTACTTTGTTGATGCACGTGCGGCTACTGCGCACACAATTCACAAACACAGAAAATAATTTTTTTTTAGGTTTGGACTGGAGTGTACTTTCGGGGGTTACAGCACCCTTAACGGTCAAGCCAGCCGGCCCTTTACTTATGACACAGGCGCACACTTGGCACTACTTTGTTGATGCACGTGCGGCTACTGCGCACACAATTCACAAACACAGAAAATAATTTTTTTTTTGGTTTGGACTGGAGTGTACTTTCGGGGGTTACAGCACCCTTAACGGTCAAGCCAGCCGGCCCTTTACTTATGACACAGGCGCACGCTTGGCACTACTTTGTTGATGCACGTGCGGCTACTGCGCACACAATTCACAAACACAGAAAATATATTTTTTTTTGGTTTGGACTGGAGTGTACTTTCGGGGGTTACAGCACCCTTAACGGTCAAGCCAGCCGGCCCTTTACTTATGACACAGGCGCACGCTTGGCACTACTTTGTTGATGCACGTGCGGCTACTGCGCACACAATTCACAAACACAGAAAATAATTTTTTTTTTGGTTTGGACTGGAGTGTACTTTCGGGGGTTACAGCACCCTTAACGGTCAAGCCAGCCGGCCCTTTACTTATGACACAGGCGCACGCTTGGCACTACATTGTTGATGCACGTGCGGCTACTGCGCACACAATTCACAAACACAGAAAATAATTTTTTTTTTGGTTTGGACTGGAGTGTACTTTCGGGGGTTACAGCACCCTTAACGGTCAAGCCAGCCGGCCCTTTACTTATGACACAGGCGCACGCTTGGCACTACTTTGTTGATGCACGTGCGGCTACTGCGCACACAATTCACAAACACAGAAAATAATTTTTTTTTTGGTTTGGACTGGAGTGTACTTTCGGGGGTTACAGCACCCTTAACGGTCAAGCCAGCTGGCCCTTTACTTATGACACAGGCGCACGCTTGGCACTACTTTGTTGATGCACGTGCGGCTACTGCGCACACAATTCACAAACACAGAAAATAATTTTTTTTTGGTTTGGACTGGAGTGTACTTTCGGGGGTTACAGCACCCTTTAACGGTCAAGCCAGCCGGCCCTTTACTTATGACACAGGCGCACGCTTGGCACTACTTTGTTGATGCACGTGCGGCTACTGCGCACACAATTCACAAACACAGAAAATATATTATTTTTTTAGCACTTGGGGGGAGCACCCCTGATGGACAGAGCACCCCCTGGACAACACTACAGCACTCCTTTAGGACTGGGACACTGCACAGGACTTTGGAGTGGACACAGCCCCTATGGAGAACTGACTGCACAACACAGTCCAGCCAGCCCCTATGGACTTTGAAGTAGTGGACACAGCCCCTATTAACAACAGCAGCACAGCACAACACAGCCAGCCCCTATGGACTATGAAGTAGTGGACAACAGCAGCACTACACTACACTACACTACACTACACAGCCCTAACTCCCACCCTCCCTCTTCACTGTCCACAGCCGAGTGAGAAAATGGCGCCGACGCGGGTACCTTATATAGGATCCAAAACCCGCGAGACTCGGAAGGCGGGATGATGACGTTTTGCCTCGATTTCAGATCCGAGTCAGGCGGGAAAAGTCGAGCCTGATTCGGATCGGACTCGGATCGGGGGGGCTCGGGGGGGTTCGGATTTCAGAAATCCGAACCCGCTCACCCCTAACTAGTAGTATAAATTATCTGCATGGCATTATTTCTGGATTGTCACACTGAGCCCTTCGGCTTTTGCCTACATTGTGACCTTACCTCTGCCATCCCTGCCCGAAGCTCTGCCCATTCAGCAGGTGCTGCTACCTGACATCTGCAGCATCTGAGATGCTCTTTCTCCAGGGCAGGGAATAACAGTGGCAACTGGCATTGGCAGTGACCAGTAGTTCGTGTCGTCTGGCCAACTACTGAATGCTGAATGCAGGCTGCTGTGAGGGTGCAGAGGAAGAGTGCTGGGCTCCAGAACACAAAATCTGCTGCTGCTGATCCTAGGCTGACAGGGGCAGCCCTGCAGTATGAACTGCCACAGCCTGCCCCTGATCTTCCGTCCCCCTGCACCGCCGATGCCAGGGACAGTCCAGCAGTGTGGACCCTCTGTCAGCACCGCTGCTGTCAGGGATCCCGGGGTAACAGGAGCAGCTAAGCCCAGCAGTGATGAACAGCCGTAGCCTGCTCCTGTAATGGTGTTACGGTGACAAAAGTATGTGGACACTTCCGGCCGGTGTCCACCTACTTATTGTTCATTTGGGGGGAGAGTTCCCCCTAAACTAGAATGATACATGTATTATGCAATATTGGCTACTGCACTAGTAGTATAAATTATCTGCATGGCATTATTTCTGGATTGTCACACTGAGCCCTTCGGCTTTTGCCTACATTGTGACCTTACCTCTGCCATCCCTGCCCGAAGCTCTGCCCATTCAGCAGGTGCTGCTACCTGACATCTGCAGCATCTGAGATGCCCTTTCACCAGGGCAGGGAATAACAGTGGCAACTGGCATTGGCAGTGACCAGTAGTTCGTGTCGTCGTCCCCCCCCCCCGCAAGTTCCCTTCAGTGGTGACTGGGCGGGTTCACTTACTGGCCAACTACTGAATGCAGGCTGCTGTGAGGGTGCAGAGGAAGAGTGCTGGGCTCCAGAACACAAAATCTGCTGCTGCTGATCCTAGGCTGACAGGGGCAGCCCTGCAGTATGAACTGCCACAGCCTGCCCCTGATCTTCCGTCCCCCTGCACCGCCGATGCCAGGGACAGTCCAGCAGTGTGGACCCTCTGTCAGCACCGCTGCTGTCAGGGAACCCGGGGTAACAGGAACAGAAGCAGCTGAGCCCGGCAGTGATGGACTGCCATAGCCTGCTCCTGTGATAGAGGTGAGTATGGTGACAAAAGTAGGTGGACACTGCCGGCCAGTATCCACCTACTTATTGTTCAGTTGAGGGGAGAGTTCCCCCTACACTAGAATGATACATGTTTGATTTTCACCAACTTGTTGGAACAACCATTTCTGGACAGTCTTTCAGCGCGTGGGAGCAAACGGCTGACTATTATTTTTTCCCACACACTAGTTGGCTGGTTGGAACGATATCATCCTAGTGTGTGGCCAGCTTAAGTCAGACCCCGCATGCATCCCAAATGTATATGTACAGAGTCACAATACACATATATACTCATGGTAGCAGAAATGTCAGGGAAGGGTTTTGTATCGACATTAGCATCAAGTCGCATATGCAACACTGGTAAAATATGCAAATACTGAAGCTTCAGCATCCAAATCACTTGCTATGAGTCACTCTGCCCTATGCTGCTGTGACACCCAATCTCAAAGGGCTTATAAGCATATAGTACTCCAGGGCTTAAAGTGGTCCTGGAGAGGTAGTGGAACTCATCTCTCCCGTCGCCTACTCACCACCCCCCCGCCATGCCAGTCTGATAGGCCAAAATAAGTGTGAAAATTGTTCTTTATACACACACACTGTTGTGTAAAGGAAATTATAAAGTAAAAGACTGGGGGCCGCCTAGGCCCCCGAAAGCTTTAGGGGCTATGACAGTGTGAAATACATTTTAGATTCTTTTTTAGCACTCCTGCCATCAGCTGAGGCCATGAAGGGCCCACCGAGAGAATGCAGCAATAGGTGCCCATATCTAGGGGTGTAGCTTGCCTTAAGAGGGGGTGTGGCCAGCCTCCACAGAGATTAATAACATCAATGCATTGTAGAAAATACACTATAGTCCTGTGCAGTATAATGTAACATATGTATGATTCAAGTGCACAGTCTGGAACCTGATCCCTTGAGAAGGAGGAGGGAGGACGGAGGGGGCACTCAGGCAGTGGGGCCCACTGGGGGTTTCCCCGGTACCTCTGTGGGTCAGTCTGACCCTGGCTGAGACTACAATGTTAGATCACTTATAAAAGAAAAAAAAATGTTCTGTATCATCAGTGTTATTTTTCTGACGTGCCTCTGAGTATTTTTATGGGGTCCTCACAAACTAGTCTATGTCACTTTGATGCCCAATGTATTTTTGCAACCCCTATGTATTGCCTTCGCTTGGTTCTTTCCTTACCTATATACTGGTTTCTCTGATGAAATTGAGCCTCCCTAGGCAGACAGTGAGTATCTCTCTGTCTGTGGGTCTTCTGTGCAGGGACTTGGTGGAGGTAGAACTAGTTCCTCCTACCATAAGAGGTGACAGAACAAAGGCCCTTATTCAGACCCGGACGCAAGTGACCGTTCGTACGTTCGGCGTACGTAAAAAAATATTTAAATTCAGGCACACGCTCGTATTTTCGCTCGCAGCCAAACATCCTCCCCAAACTCAGGCGACCCCTCCTCTAACTAACGAGCGTGCCAAATAGCGAGCTTACATCCCCGAAGTGGTTTGAAGGGAACGCACGCACTAGTACTACCCGGAAGTTGGACTGTCAGATTTCGATAAACTGCTCGTTGATTCTGCCTACCTCCCTCAATCGTAACATGCCAATCAATATATCAATTAGCTTAATTGGTTTTTTTTTTTTTTTTTTACACAATGCAATAAACTTTATTTATGTCCGTGTTAGTGTTTACCCGCAGAATACGTACGGCTTAAACATTTGCTTTTAATTGTCCAAATACATGTTAGCCCCTATTAAATAATTGTTCTATTTGTTTTTCTACCCGCATATTTCCTAGAGTTCAATTCTTTATGTAAATTTGCTTACGCATGTCACTGCATCAAGCCTATCATAAGTCTCAACAGATTTCTGGCCCTGTCGAACACATGACTCATACACTAACCAATAGAATGGCTAATGTATCTAGGAAATTAACAGGAGCAAATCATAAAATTTGGGTGCACTTTATCAAAAATGATTTTTATGAAAAACTCCATTGCCATCATGAGAGCCTCCGCATTCACCAGGCACGAGCTGCTGGTGCTTACGGAGGTGATGGATAGGCGGATCACCAGCCAGCCTCCACCCATCACCAACCGTGAAAAGCGTTCCGCATATGCGGAGGTTCGGGCCCGCCTGCGCTCCTTCGGCTCACGCCGCCATATCGGGCAGCTGGAGCGCAGGTGGTCGGACCTGCAACGGCGGACGCCCCGCTTGCTGGCATGCTTTCGCATGCAGATCGCGGAAAGTAAGTTTAATGGATTGTGGTTTTCATGTTTGTCTTTGTGGCCCTAACTGCGTGTGCATGTTTTCCCTGTATTTCATATTTATTCATTCTCCTCATATCTGCATGGCCATGTTTTCCCTGTATTTCATATTTATTCATTCTCCTCATATCTGCCTGGCCATGTTTTCCCTGTATTTCATATTTATTAATTCTCCTCATATCTGCCTGGCCATGTTTTCCCTGTATTTCATATTTATTCATTCTCCTCATATCTGCATGGCCATGTATTCCCTGTATTTCATATTTATTCATTCTCCTCATATCTGCATGGCCATGTTTTCCCTGTATTTCATATTTATTCATTCTCCTCATATCTGCCTGGCCATGTTTTCCCTGTATTTCATATTTATTCATTCTCCTCATATCTGCCTGGCCATGTTTTCCCTGTATTTCATATTTATTCATTCTCCTCATATATGTTTTTTTTCTTTTTTTTGGTGTGCATTTGAAATTGTTTTTGGGCGCGGATTTGTGTTGAAACTAACCACAATTTGTTTCACATCTTTTAGGGGCCCAGCGAAGACTACGCCGTCAGCGTCCGGCCAGACGACGATCACGGCCACTCTCCCCAACCCCCAGCCAACACTCCAACTCCAGTCCTTCCTCTATTCCCCACTCCTCCCCAGCCTTCCTAGACCCTCAGCCTGATTTTTCGGGCCTCCTTCCCCTCCGCCCCAATTCCCCCTCTCCTCCAACCACCCCTCTTAGAATGACCCCCTCCCCGGAGTCGGTCATTACCCCGCCCCGATCTTTGGGGAATGGACACACCTCCGAGGAGGACGATGGAGGGCCTTCCGGAGCTGGCGTTGGGTCTTCCGGTATGTTTTTCTTTGTGGTTTTTTATCGTCACAAACTGTTTGTATGTAATCATGGGTGTTTCCTTTTTTGGGGTTTTTTGGCTAAACTTTTGGGGTTTTTGGCGATTGCCTTTACCTGTTACTGCTGTTTTCAACATACACATAGCACACCTGTCGGAATTTGTACATAGGCCTTGTATTTTTGCCATACACCATTTTAGTTTGATGAGTTTTAATGCTGGTTTTTTTTAATGTTTTTTGTGGAGTTTGGTTTTGGTTTGTTTTTTAATGTGGTTTCACTATTGTTGTATTAATCCCCACACTTTTCTCACCCACAGAGGAACAGAGGCGTCGGGCCGATTTATCCGCCTGTGTGGCCCAGAGGCACACCAATATCATCGGGGTGCTGGTGGTCCTTGACCGTATGTCGGTCCTCTTTAGGGAGTAGTTTTTTTATTTTTGGCCCATTATGTTAATAAATTGTTATTTTTGAAGTTACGTTCTAGCTCATTCGTTTTTTCTAAAGCACATATTGTTTACCCTGACATAAGTAGACTGTTCCTGCAAGGATTTCAAATTTTAACACTAAGAGTGTGTGTTGGATTTTTATGTCAAACAGCCACAAGAAACACCTAACAGTAACAATCTGATTTCCCTTTTTTGGTGTAGTCACAATTAGATATTTCTACATTTTACAGGTTCCTAGTTGGTGTGCAAGCTGCTTAGGCCAATCTTACGAAGCAAAATGATTGTACAGGCTTCCTTTTGGTGTTGGTTTGGACCCTGAAAAAAAATTAAATTTTATCTCAACTGGCGTCAGTACTGGATTACCCCTTAGTCAAATGTAACGTGTGTGAACCTGGTTACACTTGCTGGTATCGTTACAAAAAATGTACAACATTTCACTCTCAAAACATTTATTATCAACATAACTGAAAAATCAAAGTGGTCACTCACAAACAAAACACACAGTGATAATCTCAAATACAACACATACCAAAAAAACCACATCACAAAACAAAAAATCAAGAACTGGTTGACGAAGGACCATGCCAACATGATTCCACAAATATGGCGTTGCAATATGGGTTCCAGAATATATCCCCAAAATGTCCACATACAGGTTTTGTAAGGGTAGCAGGAAGTAGTCATCGTTGGAGTGCCAAAGATTATGTGAAAAAACAGAAGATGGAGAAAATAATTAACCAAAAATTTGATGTTCTCAAACAAAACCAAACACATTAGGTAGCAACACTGTTTTGTTTCCAATAATTACCTAAAAAATCTGGCCACCACATCATCGCATATGGCCCCCCCACATACTGACCTCCGACCAACCTCGGGGGGGCCATCCTCAGGTAAGGCATCCTCTGGCTGCATTGGAACACCACTCCTTATGGCGATGTTGTGAAAGATCCCACACAGGACCACAATTTTTGAAACCATATCCGGCAAATACATGAGTTCGCCACCAGAGCGGTGGAGGCATCTGAATCGGCCTTTTAAAAGGCCGATACAGCGCTCCACCACTTGCCTGGTGGCTGTAAGTGCGGAATTATACTCACTTTGTGGCCCTGGTGTGGGAGCCACATAAGGAGTGAGCAGCCAGGGCGTGCAAGGGTAGCCACTGTCTCCTGTGAAAAAGAATAGCCAACATCAGACTCACTCTGTATGAAGCTTAACATTGTTATGTACTAAAGGTCTCCACTTACCCTGAAGCCATGCATCACCAGCTTGTAGGTTGGTTAATTTGTGCCATATCCCTGATTGCCGGATGACGAAGGAGTCATGTGCACTTCCTGGTAATTTTGCATTCAGGAACAGGATCTGGAGGGAGGCATCACATACCACCATTACATTGAGGGAGTGATAGTGTTTCCGGTTTCTAAATATTGCCTCCAGCCATGCTGGAGGCTGAAGTGGTATGTGAGTACCATCCACAACCCCTATGATGTGTGGGAAGCCAGCTATTTGGTAAAAATTGGCCTTAACCACACTAAGGGCACCCATATCCAAAGGCATTTGAATAAAATGATGGAGGTGCTTGAAAAGTGCCTCCATCACTGCCCTCAGGATCTGGGAAAAGGAGGATTGTGAGATGCCCGCCACTATTCCACACCATTGTTTGAAACGATCCTGAGGCACAGAAATGTAACACCGCCATAAATTGCGTAAGTGGTGGAATTGCTGTTGGACTGTCAATTTGCCGCTCAAGATCACTCTCTATTAATGAAAGAGTGTCTATGATGATTTTTGGAGGAAGACGGTATCGTCTTAAAACCTCATCATCCGGCATTCCAAAAAGGGTGACATGTGTTCGAAATATCTGGGGCCTTGCACGCCTACGATGCCTATACCTGGGACGAGATTGAGGTTGGTCGGCTTCCGGGAGCAGGGCCAGAACAATCCGACCCATATCAACCTGAAATGGCAACATTGGAATGTCAGGTTTTTTACACCACCCATTAAATTAAAAATGAACTTAGCTTGAAAATACCATCTATTGATGCTTACATGCCGGGGTATTGTCATGATATGTTGTAACTGCAAATAATCACATCAAAAATATACATCATTTTATGCTGGCCATGTCATTTTCAAAAATTGAAGCCAGAAAATAAATAAAGGGGACACACACACACATTTGGGCAAATCGCAAAACGACGTTGCGCACACTACGTCAAATAGAGGCAAAATGTAAGCAAACAATGCTCCCGAAAAAGCACAAACAATTTTAAGGGATGAATAAACATTTCACAAAGCGTTAATTAAATTGCAAATACAAGTCAGAATAGTAAGTAGAAAAAATGCGCTAATTAGTTCGCAAATACAAGTCAGAATAGTAAGTAGTAAAAATGCGCTAATTAGTTCGCAAATACAAGTCAGAATAGTAAGTAGTAAAAATGCGCTAATTAGTTCGCAAATACAAGTCAGAATAGTAAGTAGTAAAAATGCGCTAATTAGTTCGCAAATACAAGTCAGAATAGTAAGTAGTAAAAATGCGCTAATTAGTTCGCAAATACAAGTCAGAATAGTAAGTAGTAAAAATGCGCTAATTAGTTCGCAAATACAAGTCAGAATAGTAAGTAGTAAAAATGCGCTAATTAGTTCGCAAATACAAGTCAGAATAGTAAGTAGTAAAAATGCGCTAATTAGTTCGCAAATACAAGTCAGAATAGTAAGTAGTAAAAATGCGCAATTTAGTTCGCAAATACAAGTCAGAATAGTAAGTAGTAAAAATGCGCAATTTAGTTCGCAAATACAAGTTACAACAACGCCGCGTAAATAAAAATTAAAACAACACAGAGTTCGATTTTGCCAAAAAAAACGTTATATGTGTAAGGCCAACCATAGTTGCGTAAAGACAAACAAGAACATTTCCAAAGCAGTTTAACAAATGAACTTACCAAGAGATAATATCTAAGAATCCGGAACAAAATGTCTTTGGGGCAGAGCCAAAATTAAACCTAAGAGAGATGAAATGATGGGAAAAATTAGAAAAATCAACACCAGAATGAGAGACAAATTGACCCAAAGTTAGACTTCCCCAAACGTACCAAAACTGGAAATGAACAAAAAAAATAAAAGGGAAAATAAACGAACGGAAATCCAAAAAAGAAAGAATCCAAAAAAAAACTTCAAAACACGCAATCTCCTACACCAGCCAACAATCAACTCCAACCAACGTAACCTCCAACATTCAATAAACGCCACCTCGATTCGAGACGCACCAAGCCATAAATAGTGTTTCGTTTCCCGCACAAATTAAGGAGGGATCATAGGAACGCACAATCAATGATGCGGCCGCAAAATAAGGACGCATGTATAAATACGTCACGAGACAAAAACACAATTCTGGTGTATTTCTTGTTTGAAGCTCACACATGGCTACAGTCCAGGGAAACAATGGACAACAGTCAGGCGGTAAGTATTTCATGCATTTTCACTCAATGATTATTTTGAAACATAATATTGTGCAAGTTGAGAAGTTGACAATTCTCCAAAATTACACACATAGGTGAGGAGGATGACATGGAAGAGGCTGCTGGGCCCAGTATTCCGGGCAAAGCTGCCAAAAAGAAAAGGCAGCCACAATTCACAAGAAAGGAGATGGAGGTTTTGATTCAGAAATGTGTGGACATCCTGCCACAGGCAGACAGGAATATGAGTGCTAGCCAGAAGTGGAGAATGTGGGAAGAGGTAGCCGTGGATGTCAATAGGGTGGGTGATTATGTCCGTCTAGCCCGGGATGTCAAACGGCGGTAAGTAAACACTTGACCACCATAAAACCAAAGACCAAATCAAATAAAAAGTAATGTTTCCAATTTAACCCACAGATGGGGCGACTTCAAATATCGCCTGAAACAAAAAATGGCCGACAGGGCTAGGCATGCAAGGGGGACAGGTGGAGGTCCCACCCCTGTGTCATTGGAGTTGACTGATTTAGAAGAGCTGCAACAGGGGTGTGTGCAGCCTATGGAGGTGTTTGGCGTGTCCAACATGGATACGGACATGCCAGACTTTGCGGCTCCTCATGTTGTCCCAGGTAAATGTTGTGATGTCACCAACTGTGAAATGTTATTGTGCCAATATGTAGATTCTAATGTGAGTCTTTTCTCATTTTTCCAACAGAGACACAGGCGGATGAGTCTGCTCCAGAGGGGAGCCTTGGCCGCCAAATTTCTGCTGGCTCTGCTGGGGAGGAACCAGTACATCCGGCTGAGGACCCTGCAGAAGCCAGTCCAGGGCAATCCCCCTCGCAGGCAGTGTCCCTCCTCACAGAACTCAATTTTAAATCGGATTTCCATACGGAGATTCTGCAGAGGATGGACGCCAGTCTGGTACGGGTGGCTGAGGCCCTGGAGCAAAATGCTGCGGCCAACGTGACCATTGGTCAGGCCCTGGCGGAAAATACCAGGGCCAACATCTGCTTTGCCACTGCCCTGGAGCAGCTCGTTCGCCAGCACATGGTGGAGCCGACCTCCCTTCCTGCCGGAACATCAGGATCCTCCACCTCTGGCACAACATCAGCCAATCCTCCAAATGTGCCTAGCCCTGTGCCTAGTCCAGAGGCCACAACATCTGCCTCTGGACGGGCCAGCCCGATGACATCCCGGACCCGGTCTGGCGCCCTCCCTCCCCCAGCCAAACGGCCGAAAAAACGGTGACACCATTGGCTACTTTTCCCACACTCCTTCTGTGCTTGCCTCATATTCCTTTCTGCCCAAAACCTCCCTCTCCTTTCTTGTGAATTGTTTTTAATTTTGGATTTTTCGTTTACCCAAAAATTAATGTTTGCATAATTAATAAATATTGTGGAACACTGCCAAAAATGTTTGAGTTAAATATGTATATTTATTTTTTGTGGGTTACCAATAAATTTACCACAAATGTACGACTTTGTATTCTGACATTATTGTAAAAATGGGTTACATTTAATCCGGGCACACAAGCCAACAACGTTCAAACTAAAAAATTACACATTGAAAAAAAAGGGCTCGTTAAGGAATGTTTAAAACATTACCTAAGGAGGAAAAATCACCTTGCAAACACAAAATGAGGGACCAAACCTAAACATGATGACATTATTGTTACAATAGTCCAAAAACTAACACATTGCGGCCAAAATACACCCCCACAAATGTACGCTAATTGATTGTGTAATCAAGACATTAGCAGCTCTGATTTCCACCTGCGTTCGGTTTTGTGCTATCCAAAAAAACTGCTTACCAAACACATACCAAGCCGGTTTTCAATCCAACACTAATTGAGTTTCTGACAAGCCATGATTAATCGATGCTACGTCGTGGAGTCCCGGGACGGAGGAGAAGGCCATCGCCACTGTGGTCGAGTTATCGAGCCCCTAAGCTGTGCGAGCATTTTGAAGGGAAAGAGGATCATCCAGTGACGTATGAGTTGGTACGAACACATTTGACGTTCGCATTTGTTACTGTATGTACGCCCCAAAAACGCCTCGCCACGCCTGCGTTTTTCCATCTCCACCCCCGTCAACGCCCAAAAACGCCCTGTTCTGTCAATCACATTTGACATGTCACTTCCTGTTCGCTATTTGACGAACGAGACAAAAAAAACTCGCAATCTGCCGTACGCACATGCGCAGTGTAACACCGACGCATGCGCGGTTACTCAACATCGGAACGCAACGAGCGTACTGCTGTTAACGAACGGCTCTGAATCAGGGCCAAAGTTCCACCCTGTTCCTGCCAACTTTCACCCCTGTAGTACTCAGATTATTCTCTATTATAGATTGCTTAATGAATTTTCACATATTTATAACAATCTAATGCCCTTGTTTTCTAAATAAACCCCAACACATATAGCAGCTTGTTTGCTTTGCTAGACATGCTCTATAGTACATTTTACCTATTGAGTTCCTGCTTATAAATAAGAGTTTCTGGTTACACTCAGACTCCATATGAATTTTTAACCTGTGTCCATTATAATCCTCATTGTCATTATATTTCAGTCATATACACCTCTACCATATCCCCAGCACAAATAGCTATTGTACACTTATCATATTTAGGGCCTGATTCATTAAGGATAGCAACTGCGATTACAAACGCGGTCCCGATGCGAAAACATACTAATGATTGCAATCACTATGCCGCCCGACATAAGGACGGCCACTCCCCCTTACACACATCCGTAATGCATTGCAAGTCTGTGAAACCATCGGTTACATCAAGTAACATCGCAGCCTCATGCACAATTGCACAAGGTCAGACCTTACTCAGAAATTGCAAACCTCATCACACGCAGTGAGAGCTCAAGCTGTATATGGCATCGCAGTGACTAATTTATGCATGTCCCTGTAATGGCATTCAAACGAACTGTCACCCCATTGTCACCACCCCCAAACGCTCACTTCCTGTCAATCACTCTGCACTGGGTCTGGGTAGTCTCTGCGATTGCAGCACGATCACAGTGGAGCCTTCACGTACGCGCTCTGTGATGCTTTCACATGCACAGTATGCAACAATTGTCTGTCTGTGTGTGTAATCGCAGTTGCGATCCATAATGAATCTGGCTCTTAGTGTTTATTTATTACAAGTACCCAGCATTGCCCAGTAATTATGTTATTAAGTTAGGCATCCCAGACAGATTGCCACCCCTCTTAAGTATTCATTCAAATCCATCCAGTGGAATGCCTAGAATAGGCTTCCCCGGGTCAAAGTTCTGCCCAGTGCACACCAACAAGAGGTCCGACTGGGACCCTAGCCCCTCTAAAACCTGTCCAGGATCCTACTTGACCACCTTGCATTGGTTTCATTCCAATCAGAAGTTTTCATCCTAATTATGTGAGGTCATCCAAATCCATCCAGTGAAAGGCACAGAACAGGCTACCTGGGTCATAGTTCTGCCTATCACACTCCACCATGAGGTTTGACCAGGACTCCAACCACTCCATTAAGTATCCCACACCAACTGCCACCCATCTGTGAAGTTTTCATCCAAATTCATCCAGTGGAAGGCCCAGAATAGGCTCCCCGGCTCAAGTTCTGGACAGTGTAGAGGATGGTTGTAGTGCACGTGGCAAATGTGCATGCATGCAATAAAGGGTATGGTCTTGTGGGCGCAGGGGGCATGGCCTTGGGGGTAGGGCTGTGGCTTAATTGCCCGAACCAACATTTTAATAACTCTGAGGGTGCAGACTTCCCCCAAGGACCACTCGGTGTGTATTGACGGCTCCCTCACTTTGTCAGGAGCTGAGTGCTGCATGTAATGGTACAATACAGCACCTGGCACTTTGGTGTCATCCCTCGGCGAGTGGCACTCATATTCAACCTGCACCCCCCTTGTGATGCCACTGGACCCCGAGTCAAATTTCTGGTCAGCATACACCATCGGGGGGTCTAACCAGGACCTCAACCCCTAGTATGTCTTCTGGGTTTCAATGTTACCACTCTGTGAAGTTTTCATGCAAATCCATCCAGTTTAAGGCTCAGAACATGCTCCATGGGTCAAAGTTCTGCCCAGCGTATACCAACGGGAGGTCCGACCAGGTACCTAACCCCCTAAATCCTGGCCAGCATCCCCCTAGACCGCCTCGTGTTGGTTTCATCGCAATCACTGCAAGAGTGTCCGAATGCATAACCGGACAGACAAACAAACAGACCAATGAGTTTTATATATAAGAAGACCCGGGATGTGTACAGGATGCCGCCACTCGGGATCCTGGAGGTCAAACTCCTGATGGCGGTATCCCCACAGGGTTCGGATACCGACACCTGTTGGTAGATATCCTAACCCTCCCCCTCACCCTAACCTTCCCTCCCTGGTGCCTGAACCTAACCTTCCCACATAATGCATAAAGCTAACCTCCTCCACCCTGCATCCTAAACCTAACCCTCTCCCCTTAGTGCTGCACGCTCGGGGTCCATTTGCTTGTGGAAGCAACTTTCATCAATATCAGCGCACCCGGAGTTGTGTAAGCTCAGTTACTGGGCATGCACAGTGCAAGGAAATGCAAGATCCATCCACAGAATGTGAGCAACTCTGGAGTCAGTAAGATCACTGGCATGTTGATTGATAAGAGTTTCAGAATGGAAGATCTCCATCTTGTGGGCAATGCAAGCACTGCAGCTTCATGAAATGTGATATAGCATGCTACAGTATAATCTCAATCTGATTTCTTCAAACAAAACAACAAAATAAAAGATACATTTCTGACACACAAGACTAAAGGAAAAGATGCTCTTATACTAACATAAGGAATTTTGTCCTTTCTTAAATTAAAATATTTTTTTACATCTTTACAATTTTTTTTACATTTTAAAATAGAATCTGTAACTGGAACCCAAGTCTGTAATTCCAATGTCGTATACATGTTGGACCCAATGCCAGGTCATGCATGCCAATGGAACCAGCACTGACCAGCAAAGTCATGAAGATCTACAGTACTTAAGGTTTCACTGCACACTACACTGGTAGCCCAGACTTGGTGATTCTACTAAAGAAATAAAAAGCATTAAGTCTTCTTAACAATGTGGAGCAGAGTATCTGAGAACTGTTATTGATAAATCAGTCCAAAATATATTATCTTTGCAATCGTTATTGGGCAATTTTGATAAATAGGCCCCCAAATCATAATTCATTAACACATAGAGGGGGAGATGTATCAAAGCTTGGAGGGAGATAAAATAGAGAGATATAAATTACCAATTAATCAGCTTCTGTCATTTTACTGGTTGTGTTTGAAAAATTACAGATAGAAGCTAATTGGTTGGTACTTATACCTGCAATATATTTAAAATATATCTAAAAGCAAATAGGTTCCTATTCAAAATGATACAGCAATGAAATATATAATGTAGTATTATATAATACACTTAACATATTAACAGAATTAGCAATGCATATATTTTATATGTATTGAACATCTAGTTGTCACTGTATCTTTTTGCTGCAAAGCCAAATAAAATAGAATATCGCTGCCAATCTCAGTGGCAAATGCAGGATTTTAAGAGGGGGGGTTTCCAAATGCTTGATTTTAGAGTGAGTGTGGCCAGTCCTGTCCATTAATAGAGCATAATTAGCATTTAACCAGCTTTAATATGCGTCATACAAAGTATATTGTGTGTCATAATTCCAGCATATACAGGATACATATAAGCGGCAGTAGGGCCATCTTGCCTGAGATGAATGTTTTTTACTTCAGATGTGGGCTCCATTCCAGAGCATTGGAGCAAGTTCATGAGTCTGGGGGAGCAGCAGAAGAACCCAGCATGCCCTAGACATATATGTACATATTGGTCTCTAGAAGTGCACCCCTAACAATGCATGTTTTCAAGATCTCTCACAGGAGTATTCATTACTGGCTGACAAATGTTAAAAGATCCACAGGTGGTGCTAATAATTTCATGTGCGGTACTGAGAATAACATGCAGCAGTAGTAAAATTCTATTATATTACTATCTCTTTTGTGGTCATGGTGTGGGCTGGAAAGGGGGGTTTCCAGACAGACGGAAACCCCCCTTGCGTTTGCCTATGAACCTGTAATTGTGCTGGTATAGAATGCGGGTGTGATCATGTCAGTGATGCTTCTACAGAGGCTGCTGTCAGATCCTTCCCATAGTCACCAGCAGCAGTTACTGGTACACACAGGTTACACAGCTGTATTGTGTGCTCTGCAGTCACAGAGAATGTTGTGCTCTCTGCCATCGGCTGTATTAGCTGCCACCTTGCTCACTCTTTGCTTATTAACACGTAAGTACAGTATATTTATTACATGACATTTGAATATGAAAGGAGCATTTAGATAGCTTCACTTTGTTACTGTGCAGTGTAGCTGTCACACTGATTGGGATTTGCTGAATGGGTGATAAACACTCAATATTTCTGACATGTACATTTATTGTATATGTGCTGGTTCCCTTAATGCTGTAAAACGTCTCCTAATTTCAACCTTTAATTTGCAGCACAATATGCATAAATCTACTCAGTACATGAAGTTCTTTTTTATTTTTGAACATTCAATATATAAATGTATGATGGATAAATACAATTTTGATCTAATGGTGTTTTTCTCCCTGATACAGGTTCTATATTGGGGAATTAAATCAATTCAGAAGGACAGTATGTTACTAGTGAGGTCGGGCAATCAGTAACCTTATCCTGTAACTATTCTACAAGCAGCAACAGTCCATCTTTGTTGTGGTATCGCCAGTATCCCCACCAAATCCAGCACATCATCACCCGTGGAGCCAGGAGCTCCTCTAACTTCATGATGTATAATACAAATTTTGAGCCTGGAAAGTTCCAATCACAGACAAACAATACACACACCACTTTATCCATCTCCAGCCTCATTGTGTCAGATTCTGCCTTGTACTTGTGTGCTCTGAGTGATGGGGCACAGTACTGCATAAGCACTGATGGGCAATGTTCAAACTCCCTGTGCACAATGATTTTGTAACCAGCAGGTGGCAGAACTTTACATAACATTGTAGTGTTACATTTTCCATTGTTGTGTTGCATGTTACATTATAGTATTACATGCTGCATTGTTTTGTTACATATCACTTTATTGTATTACATACTGCATTCTTGTATTACATAAAAGTAATAATTAATTCAATGATTAGTAAATTATAAACAACATTTAGCTTATTATTTGCACAGTGTTTATGATAATCATAAGCATACTACAGTGGTGTAACTACGGCCCCCACAGCCCCCGCGGTGGCTTGGGGGCACCAAGGGCCATTGCTTCACCACTGCATGACTGAGCACGCTGGCCTCTGAAGTGGTCGGAGGCTTCCTTAGCTCGCAGAGACCAGCGTTCCCAGTCATGCAGTGCGCGGGTGACGTCATGACGTCACCCGCGCGCTGAGGATCCTGCGCGGTCGCACCTGCTGGATCAGGTTAGATCCAGTCAGCTCAGCATTGTAAAAGACATCCCGGACGGCGGTGAGTCAGGTAAGTAGTAGTATTGGTGGGGCTCAATTTCAGGGGGGCCTGCATAAGGGGCACTGCTTCAAGGGGGGCTGCATAATGGGCACTGCTCCAGGGGGCCCTGCATAATGGGTTAGCTGCAGGGGGGCCTGCATTATGGGCACTGCTACAGGGGGGCCTGCAAAATGGGCACTGCTACAGGGGACATTGCATAAGGGGCATTGCATAAGGGGCACTACTACAGGGGGCACTGTATAAGAGGCACGGTGTGGCATAATTTGTTATAAGGGCATTACTCTGTGTCATTATGGTTATACGTGGCATAATGTGTAAGGGCATTATGGTGTGGCATAATGTGTTATAGGGGTATTAAAGTGTGGCATAATTTGTTACAAGGGCATTATGGTGTGGCATAATGTGTTATATATAAGGGGCATTACTTATTGTGTTATAAGGGCCGTTACTCTATCATGAAATCATGAAACCACACACCTTAAATGTCATCTTTGAGTGTGTTTGTTTTATGGCCGGGTGGTGGGTATCTGAAACTTTTGTCAGGGGGGAGCAAAATTTATAGTTACACCACTGGCATACTGTCAGTAATTTCCAGTACTGTGAGAAACAAAATGTCAAGTTTTCAGTTGTTTAAACATTGAGAACTAATTGTGCATACATTTTAAACCCTTCAGTACATACTTTTGTATAAACATACCAGACTGAATTAACAATACGAGTATAACAATAACACAACACAACACTGTCAATATTACATTTGTTTTTTACAACCTCTGTACTTCTAGACAGTTCAATAATAAATCCATGTTCTGATAAATAACATCACAGATACAAGAGTTGACATTGAATTAGGTTATAATTGTATTGATAACAATATAGCTAAAACAAGAATGGTGGCCAGGAAAAAGCAAGCAGATCAGTGTATGTCTAAGAGGCTCAGCAATTAAGCAATAGCCCCCTGTAACCAAATAGTGCCTACAATGGTTTCTGCCTACTCCCTCTTATAACACCTAATGCATGACCCACCTGGCAGGGGGTGTTGCTGGCCTCCATTTACAGCATACTTGCCTGCTCTCCCAGAATGGCAGGGAGGCTCTCGAAAATCAGGTGGTGCTCCCGCCAGCCAGAAAAGTGACCAAGTCTCCCGTACCACCTCCACCCGCCTGCAAACTCCCCCCACGCGCACAGTTGCCCACTTACATAGAACAAGTGGGTGGTCCGAGGGATTGGGGGGTGCCTTGCCCCCTGCTCATCCCACCTTTCTGGCCCCCTCTGTGCTGACCTGGCTGCCCCCCAGCAAAGTCAGTAAGGATTTGCAGGCTATGTCAGGCAATGATCCTCTGTCATGGAGAATTTACCATTCTCAGCTTGGCTCATTTCTGATCTGACACTCACTCTAACCACAGCAAGGCTGCCTTCATGATCTGCAGCAAGCAAAACTAAGCTTACCTAAAACCTGAAATAGGTCACTCAGATAAAGGTAATATCTATCCCTGCACTTGTAGGCTCATTCCTTCCTATGGTCTCTAATTATATAAGGGCCTGATTCAGCAAGGAACGCAAGTTAGGGAATACAAGCACTTGGCCGATGTTTTCACACTGCGCATGCGTATACATTGCACTGCTCATATGTGAATTAGCCCGTGCCATTGGGTAAGGGTACGCAGACTACACGCACTGTGTATGCAGACTATTCTGAAATTGATTGACAAGAAGTGCTGTTTGTGGGTGGTAATGGGGGATGGTTGGCTGAACACAGGCGTGCCAGTGCGTTTGAACGCTGTTGCAGGGGAGTGAATAAATTAGCCATTGCGAGGTCCTACACAGCCTGAGCTCTCACTGCATGCAGGAAGATGCTCAAATCCTGAGTAAGGCTAAGTCAACCACTATTATGCTAATGTGTTTGATTTTTCTCAATGTTACCATTGTTTCCGCTATCTTGCAGACTACTCAGGCTGTGAGTAAAGGGAGGTAGGCGGCATTATATATTGCTTGGCGTTTGCACCTTGTGCTGTGGTTGCCGTGCATAGGCATTGATTAGCACATTTTCTTAGTGGCTGGGTGCATGCATCTCTCACTTATGTTCCTTGCCGAGTCAGGCCCATAGTTTCCGATTCATTATTATAAGCAGAACTTACCGTCATATTAGCCTTTTACCAGAATGTGTATCATCATCAATTTTCTAAATCTCCTAGAATTATACACTTTATGGTTTTATTGTGGACAATGAGTAATAGGTCAATCAGTAGAAAGGTATTATAATGTTTACTTATAATTTTGTGTTTGCAGAGGGTTTAGAAATGGTGGAAGGAGGCTTCTCTAGGATTACAGTGTCAGAAATGTAAAAATCACACATAGCGTGCGTGAACACCCTTAGAGGTAAATTTACTAAGATTCGTGTTTGGTCAAGATTGCAATCTGTGATGTGTTTTGTCATTTTTTCCAACTCGCAAATTTACTATAGGAAAACTGTGGAAAGAATTAACTTTTGGAACGGGGATTCTCGGGTGAGAACGCAAACACGAATCAACACACCATCAGCCAAAGTTGCAAGTACATTTCATGGTAAAAATATATATTGATAAAAAAAAAGTAAATGTTGAATGGTAGAAGAAGTAAAGTATTAAAAGAAAGTAGCAAAGTGCAGAATAAAGGAAGAATATTTATTTAAATCCATAAATCTAGAGCAGTGTTATACTATAGAGATGTGAGTATGAATGTTAAATCCTAAATTACTATGGATACAGGATAAAGGAGAACCAACATTAAGGGCCTGATTCTAAGTCGGACATAATGTCAGATATCGTAGAACAATGTTTTTCTACTGCACATGCATCTTAAGCTGGCCACACATCAGACCAACTTTCCTCCAACCATCCAACTGACCAACCGTCCAACTCAGGTATCTTGTTGTGCACAAGCCAGACAGCAAAACACGCGTCAATTGAAAACCTCCTACCAAGGATCCGAGCAGCTGGCCACCCTACATACTCCCTGCACTGTCGCTGACTCCTTACTGACAGGGCTCTCCCTGATCAGCATGAGCAGCATGGCAATTCGACTCAGCCGCATGTGGATGACCACGCAGATGGGGGAATAAGCAAGAAGAGAGGCAGCTGATAAAGAATTTTGGTATCCGGTACATCTTTTACACACAGGCAGGTCCCTGTATAGGTAAAGCATTATACTTTTCTCCTTTCAAGGTGGCAACCTGTTTGATCTGGGTGAATTTAGTCCCTGCAATACCTGTGGCATCAGGGACTATCTAACTCCCACATATAAGATCCTTAACAACCCACTACTATACTTTATTCTCTATAGACACCAGCTTCCCCACTCTCTCATCACTTGTCCAATACTAGGCATTGTGTACAATAAGCGAAAGCAGAAGTGGGGGACACTTATGTGTCTTACTTTTACTTATTCTAATGCAAATATGCTTTTTTTAACCTGCCATGTTAAGTGGACTGTTTTTCTTCCTCTCACTATAGCCGACAAATATGCAAATCTGCATCATTTAAATAATTACTATTAGGATTGCTTTATCTATGCAGTCCTTCCTGACTAAATGCACAAATGGAGGATAATTTCCTAAATCTGCTATCATAAGTGTGATCAGTGCAACAACAATAAACTGAACTGACACATGCTGAATTATTTTAGGGTAATTGTGCAGTATGGAAATAATGATTTTCATTTGTTAACCAATCAAGTACTGTTAGATTATAATTCATATGCAAAATGGGCATATATAATTGATGACATTCTTTTATGCTTTATATATCCTTATTCCTGTGTGTGTAGCTTATACATGCCATTGATTGTTGTTTTAAAGGGATTTGTGCAATATTACTCAATAGACGATTGAGCTCATCATTATTATCTATTGCAAGTTTTTGAGGTATACAACACCCAATGTATTTCTCCTTTACTACTAGAATATGGTATAAATAAGTGGCAGACTTGACTTAAACAGTCTTGCATTTGATATATTACTGTGTAGCTACTTTGAAGGGATGTGTGCAATATCATTGGAATCACAAATTATTCAAGCCTATTATCAATACTCATTTCTACTAAGTAGAGAAAACACATTTATATCGGATACCCCCCTTGTTCATCAGCTGCTAAAATAAGGGCAGGTGCAATATACATATTTTATTCTGCTGCTTTAAAAGGACTTGGGCAATATTGTCATATGATTAAGCCTGTCACGATTACCCACTACAACAATTAAGATATGTGTAATTATATTTAATGCCTTTTTTGTGCTGCTAGAATAACCCTATCCCCTTCTATTTATTACACAAGGGCATGTGCAATTCAGTCATTTCACTTCAGTCAAAACTATGCTGTAAATTTTATGACAGTACATTTTTGAATTTACGGTCATATCTTTGATACCGAAACCAATATTTATTCTAGGAAGTGTATTATTACTTCCTTTTTCTTATATTTTTAGCCTATATAAGTTTTGTGTATATTATTGTTTGTTTACGGTTTCTACCGTGACGTATTTTATAAGGTATGTTTTGAATAAAGGTTATATCTTAATTATCATGACCATATCATAGGTTCAACTATATAAAGAGTGCCCCACAAAGGGAATTTCTTTCATTTTGCCTGTGCAAATTTAAACTCAATACAGTTATATATGAATTCCCAGGAGCACCGCCAACTTTGTATTATTGACAAGGATATTACTCCAGTTTATTTTCATTATTGTTGGTACATCACTACTTTCTCATATAGATCCTGTGCATAAATCCTTCTCCTTACCCTTTTTTCCCTTGAATTTAACAACCGTCCAACTTGTCTGTCCAACTAAAGCGTTTCCCCTCACATCTAAAGCTGCATACACACGGTACGATCTGTACCTCCAATGACTTGGAAGATATCTTTCAGTGAAGTTGATATTGTTATCGTTCATAGATATCGTACTGTGTGTACGCACCTTAACTAACTTTTCATCCAACCAGCCAACCTTCCAATTTTTTTTTTACAAACCAGCCAACGTCTGTCCAACTTGTGATGTCACAGACATAGGCGGCAGTGTCTACGCACTTCTGCATGTTTTAAATAAATTAATGTGTTTTTTCTAAAATATTTATATACAGCAGCAATAGAACATAGAACTTTTTCTAATTATTTGATAAACAAATAAATGGTGGTCCCTAAAGTGGTCTTTCCGACGACATTTTACTGTTTCCACATCAGCACATTCCACGTATTTACACTCCACAAAAGTGAAGTGGGCGTTAGTCTGACAAGCAGGCACATGTAGGGCCCCATTTATTAATGATCACAATTACAATGCGATCTGTGCATGGTATTACCGCCCATGATCGCATGGCAATATGCGATCCTATCGCCAGAGTGTATCATCCATCACATGCAGGGACAGGGGCTCCAAAATCAGCCCGTCCCTGCGATGTGCCTGGAGAGCTGCCGGGGTTACTGCACATGTGTAGCCACGCTAACTGTACATGCACGGCTGCCATTTCTGGGGGAGGCTTCTGTACGAACACTCTCCTGGCTTCAGATGGCGTTAGCTGCGGAGGTCAGTATCCGGAATGCATCGCATCCCAGATGTTGGTAAATTTGGCAGCATCCCCCATAGAAACCTATGGGGGATGCAGCTGCCAGCTGGAATGGAGGGATCGACGCAGGTACCTGCCACGGTCCCTCCTTCATACATCTGGTGAAAACTTAATATTCACAGTTTACCACCGAAAACTTGTGTTTTTGGGGATATAGCCACAAATATAGAATGATAAATGGGCCCTATAGAGAAGTGTAGCTTGTTATGTCCCCATGGTGTCCCCATGGTGTCCCTGCATGCTCCTGTCACACTGTATTATGCAATATTGGCTACTGCACTAGTAGTATAAATTATCTGCATGGCATTATTTATGGATTGTCACACTGAGCCCTTCGGCTTTTGCCTACAGTGTGACCTTACCTCTGCCATCCCTGCCCTAAGTTCTGCCCATTCAGCAGGTGCTGCTACCTAACATCTGCATGATCTGAGATACCCCTTCACCAGGGCAGGGTATAACAGTTTCAACTGGCAGTGGCAGTGGCCAGTAGTTCGTGCTCCCCCCCCTGCAAGTTCCCTGTAGCAGTGACCGGGCGGGTTCACTTACTGGCCAACTACTGAATGCAGGCTGCTGCGAGGGTGAGAGGAAGAGTGGTGGGCTCCAGAACACAAAATCTACTGCCGCTGATCCTAGGCTGACAGGCGCAGCCCTGCAGTATGGACTGCCACAGCCTGCCCATTATCCTCCGTTCCCGTGCGCCACCGATGCCAGGGACAGTCCAGCAGTATGGACCCTCCGTCAGTGCTGCTGCTGCCAGGGATCCCGGGGTAACAGGTGCAGCTGAGCCCAGAAGTACAATAATGGAAAATCAGATGGCGCTGTCTTAGCTGCAGGTTCAGATGGGGGTAGTCAGCCCCCTACTCAGAAAGAACAACCCAAAAATGTTGAACCACGCTATAATGATATCGATCTATATATCAAATGATAAATATTGAACCAAATGTAGATATATTGAGGATGTATAATCACAATAGACAGCTAAACAAATGTGTTATATAATGGAAGGGATATATAAATATATATAAAGGATATATGACTATAAACGGCTTGGTTGAAATAATTGAAAATGATATAATGGCATCAATAAGAATATATTATAAAAACACAGTACTTGATTCCCTAAAAGAAATAATTGTCAACATACGTGACTAATATCCGATTGGTAGGTCACATATATGAATAATCCTTCAGTGTTCACGTAAATGAAGTCACAGGGGATAAATATATGTAGTTGGATAAAACATATGTCAGTTCTCAGTCCGGAATAATGTACAGCTGCACAGGTATTTACCAGCTTCCAACAGAGCAACACGTCCTGATTTATATCCACACAATGGTAGTCAGCGGGATTCAGCGTGGTTCCACGAGGAGACTATAGCTGGATGAAGCAGAGTCGCCGGTCCGGAAAAAGAGTCCAAATAGATTCCCAGTGATACGGATGATAGGGGGGAACAGCTAAACACGTTTCAATGTGGAATCTCCCACATCTTCCTCAGTAGCAATATTCCCTCTGTCCAGAGGAATGGCCTTTTTATACCCTTAATGGATGTAATCAACATCAGCTGATGCAATTAAATTACTCAATCAACCAAGCCGTAAATAGAAACTATAATATACCCATTGTATTATCAATAAAAAATATATGACAATTCATCCCTAAAACGGTAATATTAAAATTATAAGGTGATAATAACGACATACCCATATATTCCACTCTAGATGATCGTATTATAATCCTCGATCACATGTTATTGACAGGGAACAGGTGACTGCTGTCAACCAATAATATGTCAGTGAAGGTCCCGATCATGTGTCCCTCTGATGTCACATGACATGAGCCGCTATTCTCGCTTCTGTAGTATAGTACATCCGTATTCCAACCCCAGGTCGTGATAAATCAGGTGGTTTACAGATCCGACCTTCACTGGATAGTCCGGGTCACGTGCATCAAATCATGTGATGTAAACAGAATGGCGATGGATCAAATATCCTCACAGTGAACTCGCTAACACATGACACGCGGTAGTCTCCTCGTGGAACCACGCTGAATCCCGCTGACTACCATTGGGTGGATATAAATCAGGACGTATTGCTCCGTTGGAAGCTGGTAAATACCTGTGCAGCTGGACATTATTCCGGACTGAGAACTGACATGCTTTATCCAACTACATATATTTATCCCCTGTGACTTCATTTACGTGAACACTGAAGGATTATTCATATATGTGACCTACCAATCGGATATTAGTCACGTCACGTATGTTGACAATTATTTCTTTTAGAGAAACAAGTACTGTGTTTTTATAATATGTTCTTATTGATGCCATTAAATAATTTTTAATTATTTCAACCAAGCTGTTTATAGTCATGTATCCTTTATATATATTTATATATCTCTTCCATTATATAACACATTTGTTTAGCAGTCTATTGTGATTATACTTCCTCAATATATCTACATTTGGTTCAATATTTATCATTTGATATATAGATCGATATCATTATAGCGCGGTTCAACAGTTTTGGGTTGTTCTTTCTGTGTAGGGGGCTGACTACCCCCATCTGAACCTGCAGCTAATGCTGGGCATACACAGCCAGATAAAATGTCTGTCAGACCGACAGACATTTTATCTGGCCGGCTGCCAGCCGCAGATGTCGCCGGCATACACTGTGAGAGAAATCTCACAGTGTATCAGCCAGACATCCGCGCTCCGCCCCCGGGGGAGGAGACATTTCCCTGTTCCTTCCGTAGGAAGGAACACAGGAAATGTCAGTCTGTCGGCTGCGCTGGGCATACACTGCCCGATGTGGCCGACAGTTACCGGGTAAATATCGCATCGGACGGGCATGCTGGACAATCCTGCATGCCCGACCAAGCAATATTTAACCCTCGGTCGCCCGCACAGATGCTACAATTATCGGGGCGATCCGCCGATATCAGGCGGATCGCCCCGATAATTGTAGCGTGTATGGCCAGCATAAGACAGCGCCATCTGATATTCCATTATTGTTTTTCTTGTTATTTAGTCTATATCAGAGGCTGCAGTCATGACAAGTTTCTCTAGTAGAGCTAACAGAAGACAGGCCTATTTATCAAAATGGGATTCTGATCTAAATTCCATTAATGAAACAAATTATGTTGAATTAAAAAATAAATTCTATCTTTTAGAAGATCTATTAAGAGCTGAGTCCAAACATTGGCTAGATAGCCTACAATTAGAGAAGTATATAGAAAAGAACATGGTCCCACGAGGACTTAGACTATTTAAACCCTCTGTTTTTCCAGAGGACTCTGAATTTCAGGTAGAATGGAATAACATTTTGGACTCTTGTTCTATCTCTGTAATGAAACTAGTGGTGAAATTTAGATTATCTAAGATTCATGATTGTGAGAAGGAGATAATCTTAAGAAAGAATTAGATCCCTATAACACTACTGCTGAATTTATGGAAAAAGATCGTATTACCTGTGATAGTTTTGCAAGGATTGAGAAACAGTTACTCGAGAATAAACAGGAAATTCAAAAGAGATCTAGAAGATTATAGAGACAATAAGGTCAGGACATATAAAAAGAAATCAGATCCTCAAAACAATATCCATAAAGGTAAAAATAATTATCCGATTAGATCTAATAGAGATAACACGAATAGCACAGATGTATACATACAAGATTCAAATATCTGCAAAGAATACTCTAGAAAATATAATGATGGAATCACTTTGTTGAAGTGACAGAATCTTCTAGATTTACATAATTAGGAGCTCGATCTAAGGACTCACCCTTAAAGAGGAAACCATATAGGAGACGAAGTCTACCCCCCAAGGATTTTCGGAGGGGCCGGTACCCACCGAATCATTGGGAGAGGAGTTACAAATCTTACACTCATGTTCCCACATACAAAAGACCAAGGGACAGAAGTCTACAGGTAGAAGTGGAGGTCTCCACTCCCAGAAAAAACATCAAAAGATTTTAAGATCTTGTAAGATAGTGGATAAAAAGGAGTGTGGATACATTGGACTCTACTATACCAGCTAATGTATCTAATCTCTCATCTAAACAATTGAATCCAGACCAATTGTCTTTGTTGAGCAAAGGTTTGAAATTCGCCCCTTCATCAGATCCAAATATTTTTGATTAATTTGTAGATCTTAATAAGTTTGTTCGCAATTTGTGTCGTCAAAGATACTTTGCGAACAAAACTCTTAGAAAGAATGGGGATGATTCCATTCCGATTGTACTTGATTCTGAAGATTCTCTCCCTTTATCTATACTTGAAGACTTATGGGAGGAAGGTAAAATTTCACCAACCCATTCACCAATTACTGTACGTCCTTTTGATACAGATTCTCATGAGCTCACCAGTAAATTAAAATGCAAATCAGAGTTCTATCCTATATCAGCAAAGAGTGCTACAGTAGACTCCTTTTATAGAATCACACTAGAAGATTTTAAGACCTTATGCCACCAGAATCAAAAAGGCAAACATCTTCCCTCAAACCTCTCCAGACAAGAGAAGAGAGCTTTGAAACTACTCACCCAGGATAGTTCTTTTATAATCAAAGAGGCAGACAAGGGTGGTGGCCTAGTGGTTCAGGATAAAACAGATTATTTACAAGAAGCATCGAGACAACTCAATGATGCCTCCTTTTATCATGTAATATCCACTGACCCCACCCAAGTCTTCCTAGTTGAACTTAAAAATATACGTGATAAGGCCTTATTGGAAGAAATTATTTCCAAGGAGATTAGGCGATTTTTGTATAATCAACATCCAGTTATGCCCATCTACTATCACCTCCCCAAAATTAACAAATCTCTCACTTCACCTCCTGGGTGTCCCATCATCTCTGGTATCAATTCCCTCACATCCAATCTCTCACAATTTGTAGACACTTATCTTCAACCTTATGTCCCTAAGCTCAGATCACACCACGCACTTTCTTCAATTGCTAGACACCATTGAATGGAAGACATTCTATGCCTTTTTGACTATGGATGTCTCTTCGTTGTATACTAACATTCCCCATTCTTTTGGGATTCATAGTATATCATATGTACTCAATCGAGATAGTGATCTGAGCCAGGGACATAAAACCATTCTAGTGGAATGCATCTCTTATATCCTTATGCACAATTATTTTCTTTTTTCTGACACGTTTTATCTTCAAATCCTGGGGACGGCCATGGAGACCAGATTTGCACCGAGCTACGCAAACCTCTACATGGGCGAGTTTGAAAACGAACATGTGTGGGGCAGCGAGCTCGACACGAATCTGGTCTTCTTTGGCCGCTACATTGATGATCTATTTTTTATTTGGGATAGGGATCTTTCCTCTGCTTCAAAATTTGTCTCTTCACTCAATCACAATTCTTTTAATCTTTCCTTCACTCATCAGTTTAGTCCCCATCGCGTAGATTTTTTGGATATAACTTTAGAGATCATGGATGGTCGATTAGTTACATCTAACTACATAAATCAGTTAGTACACAATCATATTTTCACTTTAGAAGTGCTCATCACCACCCATGGAAGATCAATATCCCAAAAGGCCAACTCATGCAATTATGTAGGAATTGCTCGACTTTAGATTATTTTAAGTCACAAGCAGTGGACATGTTGAATGTGTTCAGTAAAAGAGGATATCCGGATTATATTATTTCTAAAGCTTTTAATGAAGTTCTTTTGATGGATAGATCTGAGTTACTGAAATAAAAAAAGATGGAGAGAAATCACATTCTGAATATTGGCGATAATAACATTGAAGGGATGAATAGAGCCATTCCATTTGTATGTAAATTCATATCTCGACACAAAGAAATTAGGGAGATTATATTCAGGAATTACAAGATCTTACGTCATGACAACATTTTCAGAGACCTCCTACCACCTAAACCTATAATTACTTATAGGAAAAATAGATCTTTAAAGACGATTTTAGCACCTAGTCACCTCAAATCCAACAAAGAGGTAGAAACAAGTAAGACATCAGGCAATATAGAACAGTGGATACCCTATAGACCACCGGGTTTCCACAGGTGTGGTAGTACTAGATGTACAATGTGTACTTTTATACCTAAGAAAACAACCTTGGTTCCTTTGGGATGTGGTAAACAGTCACATGTTATCACTCGTTTTATTAATTGTGACTCAACCTACATTGTATATTTGATCACTTGTGGATGCGGTCTACATTATGTGGGCTGCACCACCAGACCATTAAAGAGACACTTTATGGAACATCGACGCAATGTTTTGAACAAAGTCATGACTCATACTCTATCTCTCCATTATCTGAGAGAACATAACAGTGATCCCACCGTTTGTAGGACTTGAACAGATCCCCATCACCTCCAGAGGTGGGGACAGATTCAAGACTCTATGTTGTCAGGAGGTCTTCTTGATGTTTAAATTTAACTCTTTACATCCAGAGGGCCTCAATGAATCAGTTGAACTCAATACCATCATATGATGTGAGGTTGCAGATAGATAGGGTCCCCGTCACCTGCCCTCTCATGTACATTTTACCATCTTGGAATGTGAATTTGGATTGTTCTGGAGTAAGGGTATATTCTACATATTGTGAATATCTGGTTCTTAAGACAACACAATTCCTATCTGCCTAACAATAACTAGTATTGATTATTGCAATATCGTTAACTATATAGATGGAGGTTTTAAGAATATCGCAGATTAGTTTGGACAATATAGTCCGAATTTATTATATTATCATTATTTTTATTATGGTACTTTGGTGCATTATTAGAGCTTATTAGCATTTGGTCAGAATGACCTAATAGTTATTTATATATATATGTATATGTGATTGGAGTATATATGTCCAACATGAATTAACTATATGATTGAATGTATTAATCACCAGTCACTTTCTATAACAAATCTTGTATTATGTATCTATACTGATGTGGAATATGGGCATTTGTCTCTTATATGGTAGAATATAGGAGATTTAAAAGCCATTAATTCACTTACATACATGACAGAAACTGGAGTCTGTATTTTTAATATGAATTAAACGAGCAGATCAGTTATATGAAAATGTGTTATTTTATATTATCTAGATATTATTTATGATGAGATCACGCTGATTGAGATATCAGGACTGAGTGACCCGTGTGTCACATGTTGTGGTTTACACATGTGATAGCGAGTTCACTGCGAGGATATTTGATCCATCGGCATTCTGTTTACATCACATGATTTGATGCACGTGACCCGGACCATCCAGTGAAGGTCCAATCTGTAAACCACCTGATTTATCACGACCTGGGGTTGGAATACGGATGTACTATACTACAGAAGCGAGAATAGCGGCTCATGTCATGTGACATCAGAGGGACACATGATCGGGACCTTCGCTGACATATTATTGGTTGACAGCAGTCACCTGTTCCCTGTCAATAACATGTGATCGTGGATTATAATACGATCATCTAGAGTGGAATATATGGGTATGTTGTTATTATCACCTTATAATTTTAATATTACCGTTTTAGGGATGAATTGTCATATATTTTTTATTGATAATACAATGGGTATATTATAGTTTCTATTTACGGCTTGGTTGATTGAGTAATTTAATTGCATCAGATGTTGTTGATTACATCCATTAAGGGTATAAAAAGGCCATTCCTCTGGACAGAGGGAATATTGCTACTGAGGAAGATGTGGGAGATTCCACATTGAAACGTGTTTAGCTGTTCCCCCCTATCATCCGTATCACTGGGAATCTATTTGGCCTCTTTTTCCGGACCGGCGACTCTGCTTCATCCACCTATAGTCTCCTCGTGGAACCACGCTGAATCCCGCTGACTACCATTGGGTGGATATAAATCAGGACGTGTTGCTCCGTTGGGAGCTGGTAAATACCTGTGCAGCTGGACATTATTCCGGACTGAGAACTGACATATGTTTTATCCAACTACATATATTTATCCCCTGTGACTTCATTTACGTGAACACTGAAGGATTATTCATATATGTGACCTACCAATCGGATATTAGTCACATGTCACGTATGTTGACAATTATTTATTTTAGGGAATCAAGTACTGTGTTTTTATAATATGTTCTTATTGATGCCATTAAATAATTTTTAATTATTTCAACCAAGCCGTTTATAATCATATATCCTTTATATATATTTATATATCCCTTCCATTATATAACACATTTGTTTAGCTGTCTATTGTGATTATACATCCTCAATATATCTACATTTGGTTCAATATTTATCATTTGATATATAGATCGAATCATTATAGCGCGGTTCAACATTTTTGAGCCCAGAAGTGATGGACTGCCATAGCCTGCTCCTGTAATGGAGTTATGGTGAAAAAAGTAGGTGGACACTGCCAGCCGGTGTCCACCTACTTATTGTTCAGTTGAGGGGAGAGTTCCCCATATACTAGAATGATACATGTTTGATTTTCACCAACTAGTTGGAACAACCGTTTCTGGACAGTTTTTCAGCTCGTGGGAGAAAACGGCTGAATATAATTTTTTCCCACACACTAGATGGTTATCATGCCAACTAGTAGGCTGTTTGGAACAATATCGTCCTAATGTGTGGCCAGCTTACTGTAATTCACACCCCACATGCATCCCAAATTTATATGTACAGTGTCACAATACACATATGTACTCATAGTAGCAGAAATGTCAGGGAAGGGTTTTGTAGTGACATTAGCATCAAGTCGCAGATCCAACACTGGCAAAAGATGCAAACACAGATGCTTCAGCATCCGAATCACTCCCTATGGGGCATATTCAATTGTGTGCGAGAATAGCCAAAAACCTGCACCTGCGAGGTTTTTCCTGTAGGTGCAGGGTTTTTTGCCATTCTATTAGGTGCGTGTTTTTTTAAAAACACGCATCGGGAGGTTTTTTTTCACGCACCTCCTGAGCAAGCGTGATTTTTCCTAATATCAATTATTTAAGGAAGAATCAACAACCCCACGGCACTCCCCCTGAGGACTAATTAAGCAATTGGAAGTATCCAATTAGCTTAATTAGTCCTTAATTACTCACCTTCCTCAGTGCTGTCTTCTGCATCTTCTTCTGCATCCAGTGGCGGGAGTCGGCTCTTCTGCAGCAGGGTGAGTATTTCAGTGTGTGTGCTGTATGTAAGTGTGTATGAGTGAGTGAGTGAGTGAGTGTGTGTGTGTGACACCCGGTGCGGTGTGTGTGGCCCCCCTGGAATGGGCGCTGGGTGAACTACATCTCCCAGCAGCCCTTGTTCCTCCCATCAGCCCCCGGGACTCCCAGCAGCCACCTCTCCAGTAAGAAGAGAGAGGGGAAGCCACTGGGAGCCGGGCAGGTAAGTGACTTTTTAAAAAAAATTTACGCAGCGCTGGGTTTTCATTGATGAAAACCATGCGTCTACTGTTTTTTTAATTGAATCCCGCGGGTATTGGGAGCGCACATACCCGTGGGTTTCCGAAATTGGCCGCGAGGGGCGGGAGGTTTTAGCCTTGCTAAACCTTGCGCCCAATTGAATATACCCCTATGAGTCACTCTGGACTATGCTGCTGTTACACTCAATCTCAAAGGGCTTATAAGCATATAGTACTCCAGGGCTTAAAGTGTTCCTCGAGAGGTAGTGGAACTCATCTCTCCCGTCACCTACTCCCCACCCCCCCACCATGCCAGTCTGATAGGCCAAAATAAGTGGGAAACTTGTTCTTTACACACACATACTGTTGTGTAAAGGAAACAATAAAGTGAAAGGCTGGGAGCAGCCTAGGCCCCCGAAAGCTTTAGGGGCTATGACAGTGTGAAATACATTTTAGATTCTTTTTTAGCACTCCTGCCATCAGCTGAGACCAGTGTCAGACTTGGCCATGAAGGGCCCACCGAGAGAATGCAGCAATAGGGGCCCATATCTAGGGGTGTAGCTTGCCTTAAGAGGGGGTGTGGCCAGCCTCCACAGAGATTAATAACATCAATGCATTGTAGAAAATACACCATAGTCCTGTGCAGTATAATGTAACATATGTATGATTCAAGTGCACAGTCTGGAACCTGATCCCTAGAGAAGGAGGAGGGAGGACGGAGGGGCACTCAGGCAGTGGGGCCCACTGGGGGTATCCCCGGTACCCCTGTGGTCCAGTCTGACCCTGGCTGAGATTACAATGTTAGATCACTTATAAAAGAAAAAAAAATGTTCTGTATCATCAGTGTTATTTTTCTGACGTGCCTCTGAGTATTTTATGGGGTCCTCACAAACTAGTCTATGTCACTTTGATGCCCAATGTATTTTTGCAACCCCTATGTATCGCCTTCGCTTGGTTCTTTCCTTATCTATATGCTGGTTTCTCTGATGAAATTGAGCCTCCCTAGGCAGACAGTGAGTGTCTCTCTGTCTGTGGTACTTCTGTGCAGAGACTTGGTTGAGGTGGAACTAGTTCCTCCTACCATAAGAGGTGACAGAACTCAGTTCCACCCCAAATCCTGCCAACTTTAACCCCTGTAGTACTCAGATTATTCTCCATTATAGATTTGCTTAATGAATTTTCACATTTTTATAACAATCTAATGCCCATGTTTCCTAAATAAACCCCAACACATATAGTAGCTTGTTTGCTTTGCTAGACATGCTCTATAGTACATTTTACATTTGAGTTCCTGCTTATAAATAAGAGTTTCTGGTTACAATCAGACTCCATATGAATAGGGTAATTTTTAACATGTGTCCATTATATTCCTCATTGTCATTATATTTCAGTCATATACACCTCTACCATATCCCCAGCACAAATAGCTATTGTACACTTATCATATTTAGGGCCCGATTCATTAAGGATGGCAACTGCGATTACAAACGCAGTCCTGCTGCAAAAACATACTAATGATTGCAATCACTATGCCGCCCGACATAAGGACGGCCACTCCCCCTTACACACATCCGTAATGCATTGCAAGTCTGTGAAACCATCGGTAACATCAAGTAACATCGCAGCCTCATGCACAATTGCACAAGGTCAGACCTTACTCAGAAATTGCTAACCTCATCACATGCAGTGAGAGCTCAAGCTGTATATGGCATCGCAGTGACTAATATATGCACGCCCCTGTAACGGCATTCAAATGGACTGTCATCCCATTGTCACCACCCCCAATTGCTCACTTTCTGTCAATCACTCTGCACTGGGTCTGGGTAGTCTCTGCGATTGCAACACGATCACAGTGGAGCCTTCACGTACATGCTCTGCGATGCATGCACATGCTCAGCACGCAACAATCGTCTGTCTGTGTGCGTAATCACAGTTGCGATCCATAATGAATCTGGCCCTTAGTGTTTATATATTACAAGTACCTAGCATTGCCCGATTATTATGTTATTAAGTTAGGCATCCCAGACAAATTGCCACCCCTCTGTGAAGTTTTCATTCAAATCCATCCAGTGTAAGGCCCAGAATAGGCTTCCCCGGGTCAAAGTTCTGCCCAGTGCACACCAACAAGAGGTCCGACTGGCCCTAGCCCTTCTAAAACCTGTCCAGGATCCTACTTGACCACCTTGCATTGGTTTCATCCCAATCAGAAGTTTTCATCCTAATTATGTGCAACCCGCACCCCCCTTGTGATGCCCCTGGATCCCGGGTTAAATTTCTGGCCAGCATACACCATCGGGAGGTCTAACCGGGACCTCAACCCCTAGTATGTCTTCTGGTTTTCAATGTTACCACTCTGTGAAGTTTTCATGTAAATCCATCCAATTTAAGGATCAGAACAGGCTCCATGGGTCAAAGTTCTGCCCAGTGTATACCAACGGGAGGTCCGACCAAGACCCTAACCCCCTAAATCCTCGCCAGCATCCCCCTAGACCACCTCGTGTTGGTTTCATCACAATCACTGCAAGAGTGTCCGAATGCATAACCGGACAGACAAACAAACAGACCAATGAATTTTATATATAAGAAGACCCGGGATGTGTACAGGATGCCGGCACTCAGGATTCTGGAGGTCAGTCTCCTGATGCTGGCATCCCCACAGGGTTAGGTTACCTACACCTGTCGGTAGATATCCTAACCCTCCCCCTCACCCTAACCTTCCCTCCCTGGTGCCTGAACCTAACCTCCCCACATAATGCCTAAAGCTAACCTCCTCCACCCCGCACCCTAAACCTAACCCTCCCCCCTTAGTGCCACACGCTCGGGGTCCATTTACTTGTGAAAACAACCTTCATCAATATCAGTGCACACAGAGTTGTGTGAGATCAGCTACTGGGCATGCACAGTGCAAGGAAATGCAAGATCAATCTACAGAATGTGAGCAACTCTGGAGTCAGTAGGATCACTGGCATGTTGATAAGAGTCTCAGAATGGAAGATCTCCATCTTGTGGGCAATGCAAGCACTGCAGCTTTATGAAATGTGATATAGCATACTACAGTATAATCTCAATCTGATTTCTTGTAACAAAACAACAAAATAAAATATTAATTTCTGACACACACGACAAAAGTAAAAGATGCACTTATACTAACATAAAAATTTTTGGGGGTCATTCAGACCCACTCGCGAGCGGCAGTACGCTCGCAAGTGGGTCGATGTTCCCCACTGCACATGCGCACGACGGAGGGAGCTCCGTCGTGCGTATGCGCGAGACCCGACGAGCGAAGGACTTTCCTTCGCTCGGAGTGTCTCATCAAAGGGGGCGTGCTGTCGATGGTGACTGACAGCACGCCCCCTTTGGTGGGCGTGCCGGGGGCGTGCATGCCAGACGAAGGGAACGCCTACCGTCTGAAGCTGGCCCCACTGACATCACTAGTGATGTCAGTGGGAGTGATTTGACTCTGATAGAGCCAAAATCACTGCTGGCCTTGCGGTTGAGAAACCCAACCGCAGGCTTTCACTCGCAGTTCCGATGGTCGCGATGGTTTTTTTTTATTTATTTTTTTACATTTTAAAATAGAATCTGAAACTGGAACCCAAGTCTGTAATTCCAGTGTAGTATACCAGCACTGACCAGCAAAGTCATGAAGCTCTACAGTACTTAAGGTTTCACTGCACACTGCACTGGTAGCCCAGACTTGGTGATTCTGCTTAAGAAAAAAAAGCATTAAGGACCTCATTCAGAGTCTGTCGAAGCGGCCGCACGGTCGTATGGGAAAAGGGGCCAGATATGCAAATGATTCCCTCGCAAGTTGCGTCCCTAAGTTCGGATCGGTAGCTAGCCGACCAAGGGGAGGAAGAGGCAGGAATTCAAAAAAATACGCCCCCTTCTCGTACGCATTACACATCATCTCCTGGCATATAAGGATTAATCGAGACCATCGGAACTGGTCGTAGAGCTTAAGGTTGACCGTACCCTCTCAAGCTCTACGATCATGTCAGTGTAAAAATCTCCCATGTCACATGTGCCATGACGCTACTTTGTTAATTATGCACTCCCATAAACCGTATGCACTCCCATAAAATGCCGTTCGCATAATTAGGCACACCTGCGTTCGGATCTCCACTCCCCCGTTTTCAAGCACCTTCCCCTGTTACCACCCACAAACACCTCAATATGTCACTCAAAGTACCGACCTGGCTGTGTTCAAGGAGAGAGAAATTTCTGATCGTAGCGGCTAGTTTGTGCACGCGCATTGCGAACTTTACGCATGCGCAGTATAGCAACATCGGTGACATACGACCGTGCGGCCGTTTCGACCGACTCTGCATCAGGTCCTAAGTCTTCTTATCAATGTGGAGCAGAGTATCTGAGAACTGTTATTGATAAATCAGTCCAAAAAATATTATCTTTGTAATCGTTATTGGGTAATTTTGATAAATAGGCCCCGAAATCATTCATTAACATATAGAGGGGGAGATGTATCAAAGCTTGGAGAGAGATAAAATAGAGAGATATAAATTACCAATTAATCAGCTTCTGTCATTTTACTGGCTGTGTTTGAAAAATTACAGATAGGAGCTAATTGGTTGGTACTTATACGTGCAATATATTTAAAATATATCCAAAAGCAAATAGGTTCCTGTTCAAGATGATAGAGCAATGAAATATATAATGTAGTGTTATAAAATACACTTAACGTATTAACAGAATTAGCAATGCATATATTTTATATCTATTGAACATCTGGTTGTCACTGTATCTTTCTGCTGCAAAGCCGAATAAAATAGAATAATATCGCTGCCAAGCTGTAAATGCCCTGGTATAGAATGTGGGTGTGATCATGTCAGTGATGCTTCTACAGAGGCTGCTGTCAGATCCTTCCCATAGTCACCAGCAGCAGTTACTGGTACACACAGGTTACACAGCTGTATTGTGTGCTCTGCAGTCACAGAGAATGTTGTGCTCTCTGCCATCGGCTGTATTAGCTGCCACCTTGGTCACTCTTTGCTTATTAACACGTGAGTACAGTATATTTATTACATGACATTAAAATACAAAAGGACCATTTAGATAGCTTTGCTTTGTTACTGTGCAGTGTAGCTGTCACACTGATTGGGATTTGCAGAAAGGTGATAAACACTCAACATTTCTGACATGTACATTTATTGTATATGTGCTGGTTCCCTTAATGCTATACAATGTCTCCTAATTTCAACCTTTAATTTGCAGCACAATATGCATAAATCTCTCAGTACATTAAGTTATTTTTTATTTTTTAACATTAAGTATATAAATGTATGATGGATAAATACAATTTTGATCTAATGGTGTTTTTATTCCCCCTGATACAGGTTCTATACTGGGGAATGCGATCAATTCAGAAGGACAGTATGTTACTAGTGACGTCGGGCAATCAGTAACCTTATCCTGTAACTATACTACAAGCAGCAACAGTCCGTATTTGTTTTGGTATCGCCAGTATCCCCACCAAATCCAGCACATCATCACCCGTGGAGCCAGGAGCTACTCTAACTTCATGATGTATAATATAAATTTTGAGCCTGGAAAGTTCCAATCAGAGACAAACAATACACACACCACTTTATCCATCTCCAGCCTCATTGTGTCAGATTCTGCCTTGTACTTGTGTGCTCTGAGTGATGGGGCACAGTACTGCATAAGCACTGATGGGCAATGTTCAAACTCCCTGTGCACAATGATTTTGTAACCAGCAGGTGGCAGAACTTTACATAACATTGTAGTGTTACATTTTCCATTGTTGTGTTGCATATTACATTATTGTATTACATGCTGCATTGTTTTGTTACATATCACTTTATTGTATTACATACTGCATTCTTGTATTAAATAAAAGTGAGTAAGCACTTTTTTGTAATAATTAATTCAATAATTAGTTATTTATAAACTAGCTACAGGGGGGCCTGCAACATGGGCACTGCTACAGGGGGCATTGCATAAGGGGCACTACTACAGGGGGCACTGTATAAGAGGCATGGTGTGGCAAAATTTGTTATAAGGGCATTACTCCATGTCATTATGTGTTATATGTGTCATAATGTGTAAGGGCATTACGGTTTTGCATAATGTGTTATAGGGGTATTAAAGTGTGGCATAATTTGTTACAAGGGCATTACGGTGTGGCATAATGTGTTATATATAAGGGGCATTACTTATTGTGTCATAAGGGCCGTTAGTGTATCATGAAACCACACACCTTAAACGTCTTTGGGTGTGTATGTTTTATGGCCGGGGGGGCATCTGAAGCTTTTTGGTAGGGGGGAGCAAAATTTATAGTTAAGCCACTGGCATACTGTCAGTAATTACAGGTACTGTGAGCAATCAATGTAATATTGACAACACTGTCAATATTACATTGATTTTTTTATAACCTCTGTACTTCTAGACAGTTCAATAACAAATCCATGTTCTAATAAATAACATCACAGATACAAGAGCTGGCAGTGAATTAGCTTATAATTGTATTGATAACAATATAGCTAAAACAAGAATGGTGGCCAGGAGAAAGCAAGCAGATCAGTGTATGTCTATGAGGCTCAGCAATTAAGCAATAGCCCACTGTAACCCAATAGTGCCTACAATGGTTTCTGCCTGCTCCCTCCTATAACACCTAATACATGACCCACCTGGCAGGGGGTGTTGCTGACCTCCATTTACAGCATACTTGCCTGCTCTCCCAGAATGGCAGGGAGGGTTCAGAAAATCGGGTGGCGCTCCCGCCACCCAGATAAGTGAACAAGTCTCGTGCACCACCTCCACCCACCTGCAAACTACCCCCAGCGTGCACAGTCGCCCACTTACATAGCACAAGTGGGTGGTTCGGGGGGAGGGTGGGGTGATGGATTTCATGCTGAATTGCGTCATCATATAGAATGCCTATTTTCTCACCACTGTATAGCACGGGGCAGAGCCATGATGACGCGATCATATCGCCTCAACCTCTGCACAGCCCACCTTTCTGGCCCCCTCTGTACTGAACTGGCTGTCCCCCAGCAAAGTCAGTAAGGATATGCAGGCTATGTCAGGCAATGATCCTCAGTCAAGGAAAATGTATCATTCTCAGCATGGCTCATTTCTGATCTGACACTCACTCTAACCACAGCAAGGCTGCCTTCATGATCTGCAGCAAGCAAAACTAAGCTTAACTAAAACCTGAAATAGGTCACTCAGAAAAAGGAATTATCTATCCCTGCGCTTGTAGGCTGATTCCTTATATGAGGTCTCTAATAATATAAGGGCCTGATTCCACAAGGAACACAAGATAGAAAATGCATGCACTTTGCTGATGGTTTTGCACTGTGCATGCGTATGCATTGCACTGCGCATACACGAACTTGCCTGTGCCATCGGGTAAATTAGCTATTGCGATGACCTATGCAGCCTGAGCTCTCACTGCATGCAGGAAGTTGCTCAAATCCTGAGTAACGTTAGGTCAACCACTATTATGCTAATGTGTTCATTTGTTATCAATGTTACCGTTGTTTCCGCTATCTTGCAGACTACTCAGTCTGTGAGTAAAGGGAGGTAGGCGGCATTATATATTGCTGGGCATCTGCAACTTGTGCTGTGGTTGCCGTGCGTATGCATTGATTAGCACATTTTCTTAGTGGCTGGGTGCGTGCATATCTCACTTGCATTCCTTGCTGAATCAGGCCCTTAGTTTCCGATTCATTATTATAAGTAGTAATTACCGTCATAGTAGTCTTTTACCAGGTTGTGTATCATCAACAATTTTCTAAATCTTCTAAAATTGTATATACATTTTAGGGTTTTATTGTGGGCATTGAATAATAGGTCAATCAGTACAAAGGTATTATAATTTTTACCTATAATTGTGTATTTGCAGAGGGTTTAGAAATGGTGGAAGGAGGCTTCTCTAGGATTAAGGTGTCAGAAGTGTAAAATTCACACATAGAATGCGTGAGCACCCTTATAGGTAAATTTACTAAGATTCGTGTTTGGTTGAGATTGCAATATCTGGTGTGTTTTGCCATTTTTTCCAAGTCGCAAATTTACTATAGGAAAACTGTGGAAAAGATTTAACTTTTGAAATGGGGAATTGCGGGTGAGAACACAAACACGAATCAATACACCATCGGCCAATGTCGCAAGTATATTTCATGGTAAAAATATACATTGATAAAAAAAAGTTGTCACAGCTAGAGACACTTGAGATTCCTGGGAAGAATCAGGCTTACTAGGTAGTATGAACTGAGGTGGTTTTAGGAAGGACCTTTTCATGAAATATCACTAGCACGAATTAAAAGTAAATAGAATTTATTCAAGAACAAAAACTGTATGGCAAAGTTCCACATTAAATCTCAATAACACAAAGTTCATGACAGGTGCAGAGGTATGCCCCTGTGAGAAACATAGTTCGAAGTACACACTGAACTGATGTGGGGTGAAACAGAGTCTGACACGAGGCCAGAGCCTCAGGATAGAATGGAGGTCAATAACAGGGTTGAGCCCTGTATATAGACGGAGGTCCAGAACAGGGTTGAGCCCTGAGATGTAACAAGATCCGGAATGTGGTTAAGCCCTGAGATGTAATGAAGATCCGGAACAGGGTTGAGACCTGAGACGTGATGAGGGTTCGGAACGGGGTTGAGCCCTGCGATGTGATGGGTTTCCGATGAGGATAGACTGTAACGGTGCAGTTGACAACTGTAGAAGAAGTAACCCCAGTGTCCGTATGAGTCAATAATAACAAGTAAACCAAACAGTGCAGCGTAGAATGGAAAAGCAATAATAGAGCAGGATAACAACAGAAAGACAATGGCAATGCTGAGCTCTGTAGTGCAGCTCATAACCTGTTCAGAACTTGAACCAGAACACAAGCAGGAATGTAGCGAGGTCCACAGCATACACCAGGCATAGCAGGGGTCTGGCAGGAGTAAAAGGAAGACCTGAAAGTAATGTTGCACAGACAATGAGGCATAGTTACTAACAGGCTTTATACTAGAGGTCTGTGATCCATAGGAAGTTCAGAACATGTGACCCAAATAGAATCAGGTTTGGAATAATAAGCAATCAAGGAATCCAACAACCTGACGACATCTAAGAAACAGATAATCACTTTAACTCTATGCACACTGCATGTGATGAACACCAGTAACCAGGATAGATCCTCCAATGACCACAATGGAACTTCAGCAAGTGTAGTTTATCTTTATGTACTGAAATAGTCAAAGTCCTGACAAAAGTAATTGTTGTATGTTAGAAGAAGCGAAGTATTAAAACAAAGTAGGAAAGTGCAGAATAAAGAAAATGTATTTAAATCCATAAATCTAGTGCAGTGTTATACTATGGAGATGTGAGTATGATTGTTAAATCCTAAATTTCTATGAATACAGGATAAAGGAGAACCAACATTAGGGGCCTGATTCTAAGTCGGACACAATGTCAGATATCATTGAACAAAGTTTTTCTACTGCACATGCATCTTAAGCTGGCCACACATCAGACCAACATTCCTCCAACCATCCAACTGACCAACCATCCAACTCAGGTATCTTGTTGTGAGTAAGCCAGAAGGTGAAACGCTCGTCAACTGAAAACCTCCTACCAAAGACCCGATCAGCTGACCACCCTACATGCTCCATGCCCTGCCACTGACTTCTTACTGACAGGGCTCTCCCTGATCAGCATGAGCAGCTCAGCATCTCGACTGAGCCACATGTGGATTACCGCGCATATGTGGGAATAAGCAAGAAGCAGCTGACTACAGCTGAGAGGCAGCTGATAAGGAATTTTGGTATCCGGTACAACTTTTACACACAGGCAGGTCCCTGTATAGGTAAAGCATTATACTTTTCTCCTTTCAAGGTGGCGACCTGACTGATCTGGGTGAATTTAGTCCCTGCAATACCTATGGCATCAGGGACTATCTAACTCCCACATATAAGATCCTTAACAACCCACCACTATACTTTATTCTCTATAGACACCAGCTTCCCCACTCTCTCATCACTTGTCCAATACTAGGCATTGTGTACAATAAGCGAAAGCAGAAGTGGGGGACACTTATGTGTCTTACTTTTACTTATTCTAATGCAATTATGCTTTTTATGACCTGCCTGCTGAAATGTTAAGTGGACTGTTTTTCTTCCTCTCACTATAGCATACAAAGACACAAATCTGCATTATTTAAATAATTACTGTTAGGATTGCTATATCTATGCAGTCCTTCCTGACTAAGGAGCTCATTCAGACCTGCTCGCAAGATGCAATCGCTCACTGGCAAAAAGGGGCCGGATATTTAAATTAAGCACTCGCACTGCATCGCGTAAGGACGCCCTCTATGTCTTAGCGAGCTACGCCAATGAGCGCTCGCTAGTGTATAAAAGCGCCTCCTTGCCACTTGCAACACACGTCATCTCCAGGAATTGTAGGATTAATCGGTAACATCGAGAGCCATCGGAGATGCTCGCAGCCCTTGAGGTTGCCTTTCCCTGCCGCAGTGTGGGCTGAAATACATACAGGTGACGTGTACAATGACGCTACTTTGCTAATTATGCACGCCCTTTAAATGGCGTTTTTGATGGCCTGACACACCTGCGTTCGCAGCACCACTCCCCCGTTCACAAGCACCTTCCCCTGTTACCACCCACAAACAGCACATTCTGTCACTCAAAGTAGCGACCTGATAGTGGCTTACGAGCAACCAAAATCAGATCGAAAATACTGGCTTGTGCACGCGCACTGCGAATTATACGCATGCACAGATGGGTGAAAATTGCTCACAGCAAGCGAGCGCAACATAGCGAGCGGATCTGAATCAGGTCCTAAATGCACAAATTCAGGATAAATTCCTAAATCTGCAATCATAATCGTGATCAGTGCAAAAACAATAAACTGAAGTGACACATGCTGAATTATTTTAGGGGAATTGTGCAATATGGAAATAATGATTATCATTTGATATCCAATTAAGTACTGTTAGATTATAATTCATATGGTAAATGGGCATACTGTATATAATTGATGACATTCTTTTATGCTTTATCCATCCTTATTCCTGTGTGTGTAGCTTATACATGCCATTGATTGTTGTTTTAAAAGGATTTGTGCAATATTACTCAATAGACGATTGAGCTCATCATTATTATCTATTGCAAGTTTTTGAGGTATACAACACCCAATGTATTTCTCCTTTATTACTAGAATAAGGGTATAAATAAGTGACAGGCTTGACTTAAACAGTCTTGCATTTGATATATTACTGTGTAGCTACATTGAAGGGATGTGTGCAATATCATTGGAATCACAAATTATTCAAGCCTATTATCAATACTCATTTCTACTAAGTAGGGAGAACACATTTATATCGGATACCCCCCTTGTTCATCTGCTGCTAAAATAAGGGCAGTTGCAATATACGTTTGATTCTGCTGCTTTAAAAGGACTTGGGCAATATTGTCATATGATTAAGCCTGTCACGATTACCCACTGCAACAATTAAGATATGTGTAATTATATTTAATGCCTTTTTTGTGCTGCTAGAATAACCCTATCCCCTTCTATTTATTACACAAGGGCATGTGCAATTCAGTCATTTCACTTCAGTCAAAACTATGCTGTAAATTTTATGACAGTACATTTTTGAATTTACAGTCATATGTTTGATACCAGGACCAATATTTATCCTAGGAAGTGTACTATTACTTCCTTTTTCTTATATTTTTAACTTATATAAATCTTGTGTATATTATTGTTTGTTTACGCTTTCTACATGATTTACTCTATTTTATAAGGTATGTTTTGAATAAAGGTTATATCTTAATTATCATAACCATATCATAGGTTCAACTATATAAAGAGTGCCCCACAAAGGGAATTTCTTTCATTTTGCCTGTGCAAATTTAAACTCAATATAGTTATATATCACTTCCCGGGAGCACCACCAACTTTGCATTATTGACAAGGAGATTACTCCAGTTTATTTTCATTATTGTTGGTACATTACTACTTTCTCAAATAGATCCTGTGCATAAATCCTCCCCCTTACTTTTTTTTCCCTTGAATTTTACAACAGTCCAACTAAAGCGCTTCCCCACACATCTAAAGCTGCATACACACGGTACGATCTGTACCCCCAACGACTTGGAAGATATCTTTCAGTGAAGTTGATATCGTTATTGCTCATATCGTTCATAGATATCGTACCGTGTGTACGCACCTTAACTAACTTTTCATCCAACCAGCCAACCTTCCAAATTTTTTTTAACAAACCAGCCAACGTCTGTCCAACTTGTGATGTCACAGACATAGGCGGCAGTGTCTACACACTTCTGCATGTTTTGTATAAATTAATGTGTTTTTTCAAAAATATTTAAATACTTTTGTTGTCTATTTATTCATTTCAATAAAACTTTTTGGCTAGAGAATTTGTGTTCCTAGCTTAATGATTAATTTAAGTTAAAAATTAGACTAAACAGAAGCAATAGAACATAGGACTTTTTCAAATTATTTGATAAACAAATAAATGGTGGTCCCTAAAGTGGTCTTTCCGGAGACATTTTACTGTTTCCACATCATACACTCCACACAAGTCCACGAAACTAGGTGCAGATTGCTTTGCTGTGAAGTGGGCACTAGTCTGAAACATACATGCCTACCCTCCCGGTTTTCGCGGGAGGCTCCCGATTTTTCGGGTAACCCCCCGCACCCCCGGAGGGTAGGCATTTCTCCCGCATTCTGCCCACTTCCTAGTGAAGTGGGCAGAATTAGGAGAATACCGGCGGCAATCGCGGGTCTCCGTGAAGGGGGCGGGGCTTAAGCTGTGATTCGGCAGGAATCACAGCATTTGGCCCCGCCCCCTATGTAAATTGTGCCCAATCGCGGCAATTTTACCACGAGGGGGCGGGGCTTAATGACGCGAATCATCAAGCCCCGCCCCCGTCGGCCCCCTGCTGCATCTCTTACCCGTGCTTCTCCGGGGAAGAGAATGTTAAAGGTAGGCAACCCTGGTCTGACAAGTAGGCGCATATAGGGCCCCATTTGTTAATGATTGCAATTGCAATGCGATCTGTGCATGGTCATAGGCAAACGCAGGGGGGGTTCCATCTGCCTGGAAACTCCCCTCCCCAGCCTACACCATTGCCACAAGAAATAGAACTATAATAGAATTTTACTAGTGCTGCAGTTCTTGGAATGGTGCCCACATCTAAAATAAAAACATTCATCTCAGACAGGATGGCCCTACTGCCGCACTTAATGGCTTACTGTGATCGCTGGTCCTGTATATGCTGGAATTATGACACACAATACACTTTGTTTGACGCATATTTTAGCTGGTTAAGTGCTAATTATGCCCTCTTCATTGACTGACCTCACTCGCTCTAAAATCAAGCATTTGGATACTCCCCTCTAGAAATCCTGTGTTTGCTACTGATGGTATTACCGCCCATGATCGCATGGTAATATGCGATCCTATCGCCGGAGTGTATTATCCATCACATGCAGGGACAGGGGCTCCAAAATGAGCCCGTCCCTGTGATGTGCCTGGAGAGCTGCCGGGGTTACTGCACATGGTTAGCCACGCTAACTGTACATGCACGGCTGCCATTTCTGGGGGAGGCTTCTGTACAAACACTCTCCTGGCTAATTATGCGCAGTGTAGCCTATATTCTACAGCAGCTAACTCCACCTTCAGATGGCGTTAGCTGGGAGGTCAGTATCCGGTATGCATCGAATTCTGGATGTTGGTAAATTTGGCAGCATTGCATCCCCCACAGAAACCTATGAGGTATGCGGCTGCCAGCAGGAATGGAGGGATCGCCGCAGGTACCTGCCATGGTCCCTCCTTCATACTTCTGGTGAAATCTTAATATTTGCGGTTTACCATCAAAAATGTGTGTTTTTGGGGATATTGCCGCAAATATAGAATGATAAATGGGCCCTATAGAGCAGTGTAGCTTGTTATGTCCCCATGGTGTCCCCTGTGTGTCACTGCATGTTCCTGTCACACTGTATTATGCAATATTGGCTACTGCACTGGTAGTATAAATTATCTGCATGGCATTTAAGGATACTGGATTTCTACCTCTATACGCGCCTACCTATACCTTCTAAAACCTGTCTATAAACCTCTAATATTGACGCTATTTGCATACACAGTCATACAGTAAAATAAAGACTTTAGACCTTGAACATGTGTTTCCAAAGCACAAAGTATTATTCAAGTAAATTACAGTCAGTTACACGCTGTGATCTAAGTACAATTTAGCGCAAAGAATTATACAGACCCAAGATACAGTCATACATACGCACGCGCTCTGGACCAGATACCGGCATCAGCAAGAAACCCCCGTCAATCAGCAATCAGCAAGAAGACTCCAGACTGGGGTCACAACACACACATTTATACTCTCACAGAAACAGACAACACAATAGAGAAGTTTGTTGCTGATCCCATCGTGGTGCATATGTTATAGAGCATTTAACAGGTTGATTCAAATGGACACAGAACAGCCTCTAACAGCTTACTGCCTCCGTTTCCCCGCCTCATGCAAATCTTGGCTGTTGGTTTTACAATGTACATTCTGGTGCTTTAAGTCTCTACGGTCCATAAGTTGGGAATGCATGATGCGATCTCCACGCCGATGATACCGGGAAGCTGTTGAGAGAGTGCAGATCAGTATAATACCAAACACGGCTTACTTATCACGTATAAAACCTTAGATACCAAAATAGTCTTTATTTCACAGCATTTGCAATAAATGAATAAAACTTGGATCTTTTACTATATAGCTATGGAACCTTTTATGTAAGTGTGCATTATGCAAGAATTAGGGATATGGGAAAAGACGCTAGTTAACTTCGGGGAGATGCGTGCGCACTAAGCTAATGAATAGCGTTTTCATACTGGGCCTTATGCATTCGCTAATATGCGACACTTTAACAGCGCAACTGTGTGTATTAATGTGTGTATGAGGTATGGAAAAAGATGCGATCGCTTAATGCTAATAATAGCATCGCCATATGTACTTAAGTGTGAGTTTAGCTAAAATGGCGCTGAGCGGCCATTTGCAAAATGGAGTCTTGCCGATCTCATTTCCAAAATGGTGTCTTGAAGCCATTCGCAAGATGGCGTTGTTTCGATCTTATTTTGAGCTGATCTTGTCTCAGCCAATTATCCAGCTTTGACACATTATTTCTGGATTGTTACACCGAGCCCTTTGGCTTTTACCTACAGTGTGACCTTACCTCTGCCATCCCTTCCCTAAGTTCTGCCCATTCAGCAGGTGCTGCAATCTGACATCTGCATCATCTGAGATGCCACTTCATCAGGGCAGGGAATAAAAGTGGCAACTGGCAATGGCAGTGACCAGTACTCCGTGCTTACCAGCCCCCCCGCAAGTTCCCTGCAGCAGTAATCGGGCGGGTTCACTTACTGGCCAACTACTGAATGCAGGCTGCTGTGAGGGTGCAGAGGAAGAGTGGTGGGCTCCAGAACACAAAATCTGCTGCCACTGATCCTAGGCTGACAGTATGTACTGGCATAGCCTGCCCCTGATCCTTCGACCCCCTGCGCTGCCGATGCCAGGGACAGTCCAGCAGTATGGAGCCTCTGTCAGCGCTGCTGCTGTCAGGGATCCTGGGGTAACAGGAGCAGCTGAGCCCAGAAGTGATGGACTGCCATAGCCTGCTCCTGTGATAGAGGCGAGTATGGTGACAAAAGTAGGCGGACACTGCCGGCCAGTGTCCACCTACTTATTGTTCAGTTGGTGGGAGAGTTCTTCCTACACTAGAATGATACGTTTGATTTTCACCAACTAGTTGGAACAACCGTTTCTGGACATTTTTTCAGCGTGTGGGAGCAAACAGCTGACTATCATTTTTTCCCACACACTAGATGGTTATCATGCCAACCAGCAAACTAGTTGGCTGGTTGGAACGATATCGTCCTAGTGTGTGGCCAGCTTAAGTCACACCCCGCATGCATCCCAAATTTATATGTACAGTGTCACAATACACATATGTACTCATGGTATCAGAAATGTCAGGGAAGGGTTTTGTATCAATATTAGCATCAAGTCGCAGATGCAACCCTGGTAAAAGATGCAAACACCGATGCTCAGCATCCAAATCACTCCCTATGCATCACTCTGCCTTATGCTGCTGTTACACCCAATCTCAAAGGGCTTATAAGCATATAGTACTCCAGGGCTTAAAGTGGTCCTGGAGAGGTAGTGGAACTCATCTCTCCCGTCGCCTACTCGCCACCCCCCCGCCATGCCAGTCTGATAGGCCAAAATAAGTGTGAAAATTGTTCTTTACACACACACACTGTTGTGTAAAGGAAACGATAAAGTGAAAGGCTGGGGGCCGCCTAGGCCCCCGAAAGCTTTAGGGGCTATGACAGTGTGAAATACATTTTAGATGCTTTTTTAGCACTCCTGCCATCAGCTGAGACCAGTGTCGGACTTGGCCATGAAGGGCCCACCGGGAGAATGCAGCAATAGGGGCCCATATTTAGGGGTGTAGCTAGCCTTAAGAGGGGGTGTGGCCAGCCTCCACAGAGATTAATAACATTAATGCATTGTAGAAAATACACCATAGTCCTGTGCAGTATAATGTAACATACGTATAATTCAAGTGCACAGTCTGGAACCTGATCCCTAGAGAAGGAGGAGGGAGGACGGAGGGGCACTCAGGCAGTGGGGCCCACTGGGGGTTTCCCCGGTACCTCTGTGGGCCAGTCCGACCCTGGCTGAGACTACAATGTTAGATCACTTATAAAAGAAAAAAAAATGTTCATCAGTGTTATTTTTCTGACGTGCCTCTGAGTATTATTATGGGGTCCTCAAAACTAGTCTATGTCACTTTGATGCCCAAATTTGATTCCCCTATGTATTGCCTTCGCTTGGTTCTTTCCTTACCTATATGCTGGTTTCTCTGAAGAAATTGAGCCTCCCTAGGCAGACAGTGACAGAGGTGATGGAACTCCGTTCCACCCCAAATCCTGCCAACTTTAACCCCTGTAGTACTCAGATTATTCTCCATTATAGATTTGCTTAATGAATTTTCACATTTTTATAACAATCTAATGCCCATGTTTCCTAAATAAACCCCAACACATATAGTAGCTTGTTTGCTTTGCTAGACATGCTCTATTGTACATTTTACCTATTGAGTTCCTGCTTATAAATAAGAGTTTCTGGTTACACTCAGACTCCATATGAATAGGGTAATTTTTAACCTGTGTCCATTATAATCCTCATTGTCATTATATTTCAGTCATATACACCTCTACCATATCCCCAGCACAAATAGCTATTGTACACTTATCATATTTAGGGCCTGATTCATTAAGGATCGCAACTGCGATTACAAACGCAGTCCCACTGCAAAAACATACTAATGATTGCAATCACTATGCCGCCCGACATAAGGACGGCCACTCCTCCTTACACACATCCGTAATGCATTGCAAGTCACCACCCCCAAATGCTCACTTCCTGTCAATCACTCTGCACTGGGTCTGGGTAGTCTCTGCGATTGCAGCACAATCACAGTGGAGCCTTCACGTACGCGCTCTGCGATGCATGCGCAGTATGCAACAATTGTCTGTCTGCGTGTGTAATCGCAGTTGCGATCCATAATGGCCCTTAGTGTTTATTTATTACAAGTACCCAGCATTGCCCGGTTATTATGTTATTAAGTTAGGCATCCCAGATCAATTGCCACCTCTCTGTGAAGTTCTCATTCAAATCCATCCAGTGAAAGGCCTAGAATAGGCTTCCCCGGGTCAAAGTTCTGCCCAGTGCACACCGACAAGAGGTCTGACTGGGACCATAGCCCCTCTAAAACCTGTCCAGGATCCTACTTGATCACCATGCATTGGTTTCATCCCAATCAGAAGTTTTCATCCATACAAACCCATCCAGTGGAAGGCTCAGAACAGGCTACCTGGGTCATAGTTCTGCCTATCACACTCCACCATGAGGTTTACCAGGACTCCAACCACTCCATTAAATATCCCACACCAACTGCCACCCATCTGTGAAGTTTTCATCCAAATTCATCCAGTGGAAGGCCCAGAATAGGCTCCCCGGCTCAAGTTCTGCCCAGTGTGGAGGATGGTTGTAGTGCACATGGCAAAGGTGCATGCATGCAAAAGAGGGTGTGGTCTTGTGGGCGCAGGGGGCATGGCCTTGGGGGTAAGGGCGTGGTTTAATTGCCTGAACCAACATTTTAATAACTCTGAGGGTGCAGACTTCCCCCAAGGACCACTCGGTGTGTATTGCCGGCTCCCTCACTTTGTCAGGAGCTGAGTGCTGCATTTAATGCTACAATACAGCACCTGGCACTTTGGTGTCATCCCTCGGCGAGTGGCACTCATGTTTAACCCGCACCCCCCTTGTGACACCACTGGACTCCGGGTCAAATTTCTGGCCAGCATACACAATCGGGAGGTCTAACCGGGACCTCAACTCACTAGTATGTCTTCTGGGTTTCAATGTTACCACTCTGTGAAGTTTTCATGCAAATCCATCCAGTTTAAGGCTCAGAACAGGCTCCATGGGTCAAAGCTCTGCCCAGCGTATACCAACGGGAGGTCCGACCAGGACCCTAACCCCCCTAAATCCTGGCCAGCATCCCCCTAGACCACCTCGTGTTGGTTTCATCGCAATCACTGCAAGAGAGTCCGAATGCATAACCGGAGACACAAACAAACAGACCAATGAATTTTATATATAAGAAGACCCGGGATGGGTACAGGATGCCGGCACTCAGGATCCTGGAGGTCAAACTCCTGTTGGCGGCATCCCCCCAGGGTTAGGATACCGACACCCTCCCCCTCACCCTGCCCTAACCCTAACCTTCCCTCCCTGGTACCTGAACCTAACCTCCCCCCATTACTCTATCATGAAACCACATACCTTAAACGTCATTTTTGGGTGTGTTTGTTTTATGGCCGGGGGGGGGGGGGCGCATCTGAAACTTTTTGGAAGGGGGGAGCAAAATTTATAGTTACGCCACTGGCATACTGTCAGTAATTACAGGTACTGTATCAATCAAAATGTCAAGTTTTCTGTTGTTTAAACATTGAGAACTAATTGTGCATACATTTTAAACCCTTCAGTACATACTTTTGTATAAACATACCAGACTGAATTAACAATACAAGTATAACAAAAACACAACACAGCACTGTCAATATTACATTGATTTTTTATAACCTCTGTACTTCAAGACAGTTCAATAACAAACCCATGTTCTAATAAATAACATCACAGATACAAGAGTTGGCATTGAATTAGGTTATAATTGTATTGATAACAAGCTAAAACAAGAATGGTGCTAAGGAGAAAGCAAGCAGATCAGTGTATGTCTATGAGGCTCAGCAATTAAGCAATAGCCCCCTGTAACCCAATAGTGCCTACAATGGTTTCTGCCTGCTCCCTCCTATCACACCTAATACATGACCCACCTGGCAGGGGGTGTTGCTGACCTCCATTTACAACATACTTGCCTGCTCTCCCAGAATGGCAGGGAGGCTCTCGAAAATCGGGTGGCGCTCCCGACCACCCAGATAAGTGAGCAAGTCTCCCGCACCACCTCTACCCACCTGCAAACTCCCCCCACGCGCACAGTTGCCCACTTACATAGCACAAGTGGGTGGTCAGAGGGGGGGTGTGCCTCACCCTCTGCACAGCCCACCTTTCTGGCTCCATCTGTGCTGACCTGGCTGCCCCCCAGCAAAGTCAGTAAGGATTTGCAGGCTGTGTCAGGCAATAATCCTCTGTCAAGGAAAATGTATCATTCTCAGCATGGCTCATTTCTGATCTGACACTCACTCTAACCACAGCAAGGCTGCCTTCATGATCTGCAGCAAGCAAAACTAAGCTTACCTAATTCCTGAAATAGGTCACTCAGAAAAAGGTAATATCTATCCCTGCACTTGTAGGCTCATTCCTTCCTATGGTCTCTAATTATATAAGGGCCTGATTCAGCAAGGAACGCAAGTTAGAGAATATAAGCACTTGGCCGATGTTTTTGCACTGCACATGCATATGCATTGCACTGTACGTATGTGAATTAGCCCGTGCCATCGGGTAAGGGTACACAGACTACACGCAGTGTGTACACAGACCCTTCCAACATTGATTGACAGGGAGTGCCGTTTGTGGGTGGTAACGGGGGATGGTTGGCTGAACGCAGGCGTGCCAGTGCGTTTGAATGCTGTTGCAGGGGAGTGAATAAATTAGCCATTGCAAGGTCCTATGCAGCCTAAGCTCTCACTGCATGCAGGAAGTTGCTCAAATCCTGAGTAATGTTAGGTCAACCACTATTATGCTAATGTGTTCGAATGTTATCAATGCTACTGATGTTTCCGCTATCTTGCAGTCTACTCAGTCTGTGAGTAAAGGGAGGCAGCATTATATATTGCTGGGCTTTTGCATCTTGTGCTGTGGTTGCCATACATAGGCATTGATTAGCACATTTTCTTAGTGGCCTGGTGCGTGCATATCTCACTTGCATTCCTTGCTGAGTCAGGCCCATAGTTTCCGATTCATTAAATAAGCAGAACGTACATCATCAATTTTCTAACTCTCCTAGAATTATACACTTTAGGGTTTTATTGTGGGCAATGAGTAATAGGTCAATCAGTACAAATTTATTATAATGTCTACCTATAATTGTGTATTTGCAGAGGGTTTAAAAATGGTGGAAGGAGGCTTCTCTAGGATTACAGTGTCAGAAATGTAAAATTCACACATAGCATACGTGAATACCCTTAGAGTAAATTTACTAAGATTCGTGTTTGGTCAAGATTGCAATCTCTGATGTGTTTTGCCATTTTATCCAACTCGCAAATTTACTTTAGGAAAACTGTGGAAAGATATAACTTTTGAAACGGGGAATCTCGGGTGAGAATGCAAACACAAATCAATACACCATCGGCCAAAGTCACAAGTACATTTCATGGTAAAAATATATATTGATAAAAAAAAGTAAATGTTGAATGTTAGAAGAAATGAAGTATGAAAAGAAAGTAGCAAAGTGCAGAATAAAGGAAGACTATTTATTTAAATCCATAAATCTAGTGCAGTGTTATATTATGGAGATGTGAGTATGAATGTTAAATCCTAAATTACTATGGATACAGGATAAAGGAGAACCAACATTAAGGGCCTGAGTCGGACACAATGTTAGATATCGTAGAACAATGTTTTTCTACTGCACATACATCTTAGCTGGCAACACATCAGACCAACATTCCTCCAACCATCCAACTGACCAACCGTCCAACTCAGGTATCTTTTTGTGAGCAAGCGAGACGGTGAAACATTCGTCAATTGAAAACCTCCTACCAAGGACACGATCAGCTGACCACCCAACATGCTCCTTGCACTGCAGCTGACTCCTTACTGACAGGGCTCTCCCTGATCAGCGTGAGCAGTGCGGCGACTCAACTGAGCCACATGCGGATTACCGTGCATATGGGGGAATAAGCAAGAAGCAGCTGACGGGCAAGCCGTCGCTATGGGTCTCGCTACAAAGGGGGCGTGCTGTCAATGTTGAGTGACAGCATGCCCCCTTCAGTGGGCGTGCCAGGGGCGTTGCTGTCCAGACGGAGGTGTTCCCATGGGAACGCCTACCATCTGGGGCCGGCCCCACTGACATCACAAATGATGTCAGTGGGAGTGTTTTTGGCTCTGATAGAGCCAAAAGCACTCCAGGGCTTGCGGCAGATGAGACCCTACCATAAGGGTCTCGTCGCAAGCCCGATGGTCGCGATGGTCTTGACCATCGCGACCATCTTTTTGGCCATTCGCTATAGCTGTGGATGGTCACCCACAGCTATGCTAGCGGCCAAGAGGCCGCTCTAAAAAATGAGAGGGAGGGCACTGATTCAGAGCGAGCTATCTGAAAGAGCGTCCGACTCTGAATCAGGCCCTGTGTATAATAAGCGAAAGCTGAAGTGGGGCATTCTTATGTGTCTTACTTATTCTAATGCAAATATGCTTTTTATGACCCGCCTGCTGAAATGTTAAGTGGACTGTTTTTCTTTCTCTCACTATAGCCGACAAAGATGCGAATCTGCATCATTTAAATAATTACCATTAGGATTGCTTTATCTATGCAGTCCTTCCTGACTAAATGCACAATGGAGGATAATTTCCTAAATCTGCTATCATAAGTGTGATCAGTGCGACAACAATAAACTGAACTGACACATGCTGAATTATTTTAGGTTAATTGTGCAGTATGGAAATAATGATTTTCATTTGTTAACCAATCAAGTACTGTTAGATTATAGTTCATATGGTAAATGGGCATATATAATTGATGACATTCTTTTATGCTTTATATATCCTTATTCCTGTGTGTGTAGCTTATACATGCCATTGATTGTTGTTTTAAAGGGATTTGTGCAATATTACTCAGTAGACGATTGAGCTCATCATTATTATCTATTGCAAGTTTTTCAGGTAATGTATACAATAGCCAATGCATTTCACCTTTACTACTAGAATAAGGGTATAAATAAGTGGCAGACTGGACTTACACGGTCTTGCATTTGATATATTACTGTGTAGCTACATTGAAGGGATGTGTGCAATATCATTGGAATCACAAATTATTCAAGCCTGTTATCAATACTCATTTCTACTAAGTAGGGAGAACACATTTATATCGGATACCCCCCTTGTTCATCTGCTGCTAAAATAAGGGCAGTTGCAATATACAATATTTGATTCTGCTGCTTTAAAAGAACTTGGGCAATATTGCCATATGATTAAGCCTGTCACGATTACCCACTGCAACAATTAAGATATGTGTAATTATATTTAATGCCTTTTTTGTGCTGCTAGAATAACCCTATCCCCTTCTATTTATTACACAAGGGCATGTGCAATTCAGTCATTTCACTTCAGTCAAAACTACGCTGTCAATTTTATGACAGTACATATTTTAATTTACGGTCATATCTTTGATACCGGAACCAATATTTATTCTAGGAAGTGTATTATTACTTCCTTTTTCTTATATTTTTAGCCTATATAAGTTTTGTGTATATTATTGTTTGTTTACGCTTTCTACCGTGATTTACTCTATTTTATAAGGGATGTTTTGAATAAAGTTTATATTTTAATTATCATAACCATATCATAGGTTCAACTATATAAAAAGTGCCCACAAAGTGAATTTCTTTCATTTTGCCTGTGCAAAATTAAACTCAATAGTTATATGATCAATTCTTGGGAGCACCACCAACTTTGCATTATTGACAAGGATATTACTCCAGTTTATTTTCATTATTGTTGGTACATTACTACTTTCTCAAATAGATCCTGTGCATAAATCCTCCCCCTTACCCTTTTTTCCCTTGAATTTTACAACCGTCCAACGAAAGTGCTTCCCCACACATCTAAAGCTGCATACACATGGTACGATCTGTACCCCCAATGACTTGGAAGATATCTTTCAGTGAAGTTGATATATCATTATCGTTCATATCGTTCATAGATATTGTACCGTGGGTCTGATTCAGAATCTGAGTCGGGCTTTCTTTTTTTTTGGAGCGGCCTCTTGGCCGCTCGCATAGCTGTGGGTGACCACCCACAGCTATAGCGAGCGGCCATGATGATGGTCGTGATGGTCAAGACCATTGCGACCATCGGGCTTGCGACGAGACCCTTGTGGTAGGGTCTCATTCATCGCAAGCCCCAGAGAGCTTTCGGCTCTAACAGAGCCTGAAAGCTCTCCACTGACATCACTTGTTTTTTCAAAAATAATTAAATACTTTTGTTGTCTATTTATTAATTTCAATAAAACAGGTTAGCTTGAAAATTTGTGTTCCTAGCTTAATGATTAATTTAAGTTAAAAATTAGACTAAACAGTAGCAATAGAACATAGAACTTTTTCTAATAATTTGATAAACAAATAAATGGTGGTCCCTAAAGTGGTCTTTCCGACGACATTTTACTGTTTCCACATCAGCACATTCCACATATTTACACTCCACAAAAGTCCACAAAACTAGGTGCAGATTGCTTTGCTGTGAAGTGGGTGCTACTCTGAGAAGTAGGCGCATGTAGGGCTCCATTTATTAATGATCACAATTGCAATACGATCTGTGCATGGTATTACCGCCCATGATCGCATGGCAATATGAGATCCTATCGCCGGAGTGCATCATCCATCACATGCAGGGATAGGGCTCCAAAATGAGCCCGTCCCTGCGATGTGCCTGGAGAGCTGCCGGGGTTACTGCACATGTGTAGCCACGCTAACTGTACATGCACGGCTGCCATTTCTGGGGGAGGCTTCTGTACAAACACTCTCCTGGCTAATTATGCGCAGTGTAGCCTATATTCTTCTGCAGCTAATACCACCTTCAGATGGCGATAGCTGCGGAGGCCAGTATCGGGTATGCATCGATTCTTGATATTGGGGATGCAGCTGCCAGCAGGAATGGAGGGATCGCCGCAGGTACCTGCTACGGTCCCGCCTTCATACTTCTGGTGAAAACTTAATAATCACAGTTTACCACCGAAAACTTGTGTTTTTGGTGATACAGCCGCAAATATAGAATGATAAATGGGCCCTATAGAGCAGTGTAGCTTGTTATGTCCCCATGGTGTCCCCTGTATGTCACTGCATGCTCCTGTCACACTGTATTATGCAATATTGGCTACTGCACTGGTAGTATAAATTATCTGCATGGCATTATTTCTGGATTGTCACACTGAGCCCTTCAGCTTTTGCCTACAGTGTGACTTTACCTCTGCCATCCCTGCCCTAAGTTCTGCCCATTCAGCAGGTGCTGCTACCTGACATCTGAATCATCTGAGATACCCCTTCACCAGGGCTGGGTATAACAGCGGCAACAGGCAGTGGCAGTGACCAATAGTTTGTGCTCCCCCCCTCCCCGCAGTCAGGGCCGTTTCTAGGGGCAGGCGACCCATGCAATCGCACGGGGCGCGCCGCCTCCGGCCTCTGAAGCAGAAACAGCCTATTAACTGCCGGGCACCCGCTGAGATTCAGTTACCAGCAGGCGCCCGGCAGAGCAGAGCAGAGCAGCCGGAGAGACGGAGGCTCCGGCTTCCGGGTCCCGGCTCCCCCAGTGTGCACTATGGGAGGACGTCATGACGTCTTTCCCATAGTGCAGAGGAGCAGCCGAGCGGAGCGGACGCCGGATCGGGGCTGAAGGTAAGTGTTACTGGTTTTTTTTTTATGTGCAGGCAGTCTGGGGACATTACTCTGGGGGCACTTCTGCGGGGGGGGAGACACCACTACTGGGGGCTCACGGGCACCACTACTGGGGACATTACTCGGGGGGCAGTTCTACTGGGGGCATTGCTTAGGAGGTACCACTACTGGGGGCATTACTCAGGGACCAGGGGCACTACTGGGGGCACTACTACTTGGGGCTTTACTACTTTGGGCACTAGTACAAAGGGAGCATTACTATTGGGGGGACTAATACAGGGGCATTAATACTGGGGACACTATTACAGGGGGCATTACTATTTTGGACAATACAACTGGGGACACTACTACTGGGGCACTACAACAGGGACCATTACTATTGGGGGCATTACTGATGGGGGCATGACTACAGGGGGCACTACTAATGGTGGCATGGCATAGGAGGCAACACTCCTGGGGGCACTGTATAAAGGGCACCACTACTGTGGGCTCTGCATAAGTTGCACTACTACTGTGGGCACTGCATAAGGGGCATAAATACAAGGGACACTGCATATGGGGACAACTACAGGGGGCACTGCATAATGGGCACTTTTGCCTGAGAGCCAGTGGGGGGGAAGCCTAAGACCTGTCGAGATGGAATGGCAAGGGAGGGGGCTGGAATGAAGTGTGTATTATGTGAATCTTGTTTTTTCAATGTGTTTTATGTGGTTCTGGATTTAATAATGTATTTGAAGTGGATGTGGTTTTAAAACGTAGTTTATGTGCCTCTGGCTTTTCCAATATATTTTATGTGGAAGTGGTTTGTTGCCGTGTATTTTATGTGGAAGTGGTTTGTTGCCGTGTATTTTATGTGGAAGTGGTTTGTTGCAGTGTATTTTATGTGGAAGTGGTTTGTTGCAGTGTATTTTATGTGGAAGTGGTTTGTTGCAGTGTATTTATGTGGAAGTGGTTTGTTGCAGTGTATTTTATGTGGAAGTGGTTTGTTGCCGTGTATTTTATGTGGAAGTGGTTTATTGCAGTGTATTTTATGTGGAAGTGGTTTGTTGCAGTGTATTTTATGTGGAAGTGGTTTGTTGCAGTGTATTTTATATGGAAGTGGTTTGTTGCAGTGTATTTTATGAGGATCTGGCTTGTATTTTCAATGTGCTGGGTTCGCTCCCAATGCGACTAAAATGAGTGTGATGCAAGGTCATACTTCTGCAAATGTCACACCAAAGGCATGCACACAGAAATGCGGCGTGGGCTTGTGACAGCTAGGCCACGCCCCATTTTTTGAGCGTGCGCCTACGGCGCGCGCATGCTGTCTGTCTTTTGTTTAACTACATATATTTTTCAGCGCTTTGCCCCTGACAGGTTAGCCAACCCAGTACTCAGTAGTCACAGTGGCTGTCATTCTGTGGTCTGTCGAGATCACACATCTCTTACTGTGATACCACACCCCCTCACGATGAGGCCACGCCCACTCCACAATATTACTGCTTCGAGGGGGGGGGGGCATTTTGACTACTCGCACTGGGAGCCTCAAACCCTAGAAACTGCCCTGCCCGCAGTTCCCTGCAGCAGTGACCGGGCGGGTTCACTTACTGGCCAACTACTGAATGCAGGCTGCTGTGAGGGTGCAGAGGAAGAGTGGTGGGCTCCAGAACACAAAATCTACTGCTGTTGATCCTAGGCTGACAGGGGCAGCCCTGCAGTATGGACTGCCTCAGCCTGCCCTTGATCTTCCGTTCCCCTACGCCGTCGATGCCAGGGACAGTCCAGCAGTATGGACCCTCTGTCATCGCCGCTGCAGTCAGGGATCCCGGGGTAACAGTAGTAGCTGAGCCCAGCAGTGATGGAATGTCATAGCCTGCTCCTGTAATGGAGTTATGGTGACAAAAGTAGGCCGGTGTCCACCTACTTATTGTTCAGTTGGGGGGAGAGTTCCCCCTACACTAGAATGATACATGTTTGATTTTCACCAACTTGTTGGAACAACCATTTCTGGACAGTTTTTCAGCATGTGGGAGCTATAGTTTACTCCCATACACTAGATGGTTATCATTCCAACCAGCCAACTAGTTGGCTGTTTGTAACAATATCGTCCTAGTGTGTGGCCAGGTTACTGTAAGTCACACCATGCATGCTTTCCAAATTTGTATGTACAGAGTCACAATACACATATGTACTCATGGTAGCAGAAATGTCAGGGAAGGGCTTTGTATCGACATTAGCATCAAGTCGCTGATGCAACCCTGGCAAAAGATGCAAACACCGATGCTTCAGCATCTGAATCACTCCCTATGAGTCACTCTGCTCTATGCTCCCGTGACTAGGGCCGGATTACAAGGAGGGCGACAAGGGCGGTCGTCCCGGGAGCCCCACACATAAAGGGGCCAACACAGTGTCCCTGGCCCCAATCCCTAAGATGAACAGGTTTTGTTTTCTTTAATCGGAGCCACGGCCCGCGATTAAGCCCCGCCCCAGATATTTGGCCCCGTCCCCTTCTGCTGCTGCTGGCCAATATGCTTTTCCCTGCCTCTGAATAATATGTGTACTGTGTCTATTGCTCTGTGTGTGTCTATATATAGCGGCGCAGCAGAGTGATATCATCACTAACAAAATCAAGTGCCATCACCATGGTTACATAACAACAATAAGCTACAAACACTGCATAAATAGATACTATAGACGCTAAATCTAAGCGATGTTGAAAACAAGCACATGCTAAGATACATACAATACTAAATAATAAACATAAACTAAAACACTACATAAAATATCCTGAATAAACATGCTAAATAAGGAACACATATCAATCATATAACGCGTCAGATGGACAACCAATCATAGGACATAAAAGTATTGGATGACAGAAATACATAGTCAGATCCACTACTGTATCAAAATTGATCACAAGGTGGCCGCTAGTTTAGATAAAATTTTGTAAGCCAAGATGTTCGTTAAGTCCCTTGGGTGCAATGGTCCCTAATCTAAAAATCCAACGACCTTCTAATTGGAGCAGTTTAAGGACATGGTCATCACCCCTCATAGATTGAGGGACGTGGTCAATCATTTGGTAACATAAAGTGGAAAGTGAGTGTGCGGCTTGGCAAAAATGCCGTGCCACAGGTTGCTCACTATTACCACTGAGTAATGCCGCCCGTATGGCGGATCTGTGTACAGCCATGCGCTCCTTGAAGGAGCGTTCGGTTTTACCTATGTAAGAAAGTCCACATGGACATATGATTTGATAGATGGTGTACTTTGAGTTACAGCAGGTAAGCTTAAAGTTAGTAGTATATTTCTTGCCCGAATGAGGATGGCAGAACGTATCACCAGGGATTAAAAATCCACAAGTGGTACAAGTGCATTTAACGCATCCTTTCTTACCCATCAAAAAATTACTAGGTTTAGGAAGCTGTGAGCTACAGATATTAGGTTTCACTAGGTAATCTCTCAAGTTACGTCCTCTCTTATAGCATTAGTTTGGCATCTACTAGTTTAAGTTCAACATCCGATTGGACCATAGGCCATAACTGTTTAGATGTATAATTAATCTGAGAACTAACAGTGCTAAATTGCGTAACCCACGGCAGGGTTTTAGCCTTGGATTGTTTCTTTTGTTTATTCAATAGCTCGTCCCTATTGATACCAAGGACTTTTGCCTCAGTTTCATACAGAAGCTTTGCATCATAACACCTCTCTAAGAATTTATGAATCAAAGTCTCCATCTGCACCTCAGCAAGGTTAGGATCTGATGTGATGCGTCTTATTCGCAGGAGTTGTGAAAAAGGTAACCCTCTTAAGTGGGTAGGGGTGGAAACTAGACATGTGCAACAGATTGTTGCGATCTGTAGGCTTGGTATACATAGAGGTTTCAATCCTACCCCTATTGAGTGTAATTTGCACATCAAGGAATTAACAGTAGTGGCACTGATGTTATGAGTAAATTTCACAGGATGGTTTAAGGCATTATGAACATCAATGATGATTTAAAGGCATGCTCACTACCTCGCCAAAAGATGAGGAAGTCATCTATGCATCGTCTATAAAATACAATATTATCAGAAATAGCACGATTTGAGAAAAACACCTCTCGTTCAACATCAAACATATAAGTGTTGGCATACGATGGGGCCACACTGGACCCCATCGCACAGCCGACACATTGCAGCAAAAGTTGTCACCGAAAATGAAAAAATATTTTTCAAAACCAGGGAAAGCAAGTCAATAATCAAGTCGATGTTAGGTCCATTATAGTTTGGGTGGTTCATAAGCAGACGTTTCATAGCCAAGAGCCCTTGATCATGTGGAATCCCAGTATATAAACTTGTGTCATCTACACTGCAAGCATAGTAGAATATCATCCGTGAACACGGTATCTAGTTGTTAAATTCATCAAGTTGTTTAAGTAGAGTCAATGTTTCTAACAAGGTTGATACTGTAAGTGTATGTTTGCCAAAAGTGTTGAAGGTATGGATTCCAATGTATGCAAGGATTAAGGGTAGTCAGCGCAATTATGGGTCATCCAGGCGGCTTATTCAGTGTTTTATACAATGGGGTATGCAGGTATTAATGCTATTTGAAGTTCAGTTGTAATCAGTCCTTTATTTGTGGCCCTTTGTAAAGTATCTTGCAACTGTTTCTTATAATTATTGGTCGGATCACCATCCAATTTGTTAAATGTGATCGTATCACTCAATTGTCTTTTGATTTCAGAAACATAATCTGTGGTATTAAGAATCACAAGGGCATCACCCTTGTCCGCTGGTCTGAACACTAGGTTCTGATTATTAGACAACTTATTTAAAGTACGCCATTCACTGTCAGTAAAATAATATCTGGAGGGTGGTTTACTAAAGCAGGGTATGGTCTGTTGATCTAATAGTCTCAAAAAGGCTTTAATGGTAGAATTATTTGAGGGAGGGTCAAAATTAGATCTAGGTTGTAACCTCAACAAAGACAGCGGTATATCGTTGTTATGGTTGACATCAGTGACATTTTTTGCAAAGAATTCTCTTAATTTGAGTTGCCGATTTAGCCGCTGTTTATCTAATTGCCACTTAAATTTGTCTGGCAAATTAGTAGGCACAAATGATAAGCCTTTAGACAGTATATTAGTTTCAAGGGGGGATAATTCATTATCCGACAAGTTGATCACTAAACTTTCCGCCCCCGTGGTGGCAAACCTCCTTTCACTTTTCCTCTGCCTTTTACACTGTTGCCCATGTCGTGTATGCCTACGACTCCTTCTCCTGTATGTTTCGCCCTTGTTACCACACCTCCTGTGCCAACCAAGTTTTTTGGCTGCTGTGATGTCTCAAGATCGCTAGCTGATGACGTAAATTCATATGAGGATTTGGGGTCTCTCTCTCTCTCTCTGCAGTGTTTGTAGCTTATTGCTGTTATGTAACCATGGAGATTGGCAGTTGATTTTTGAGTGATGATGTCACTCTGCTGCGCTGCCAGTCCAGGTGACCAGCCCCGCTTCCGGCCTGGGTGTCCGCATGGAGTACGGGTGTTATTTAAGGTGAGATGGTTTTTATGTTATTTAAGCCTGAGGACGGTGCCGGTTGTTGGCACTGAAACGTTGCTGTTTGTGATGTCTCATTAAAAGTGAACTTTTGAAGTACCCTGAGTGCCGCTTACCCATGCTAAGTATACATTCTCCTTTACTCTGCGAGCACCGGGGCACAGTACTGTTTACCTGGGAGAGCCGGACTTTCTGTATTATAATATATATATATATATATATTCTATGGAATGGAGGGACCAATGCTTTTGAACAGCTGATGAGGTATATCAATATTAGAGTGTCCCCCATTAAAGTCATCTATCAGGTCAACATCAAGTCGCTTAACTATCTGGATGTGCTCATTTCAATCCAAAACGGTAGCCTACACACTGAGGTCTACTACAAACCAACTGACAGGAGTACGCTCCTCAGGGCGAACAGTCATAATCCAAGGGCTCTAAAATGAGGACTACCACGATCTCAGATGATCAGAGTTGCCAGGATCACGAGGGCATATGCGAAGTTGGAAGCAGCTCTAGTTGTAGTGGTAAGAAAATTCCATGCCAGAGGCTATGAGTTGAACCTCCTATCTAAATATAAAAGGGAAGTTTTATGCATGCCCCAGTCCAGCCTCTTGAGTAGCAGGCCTCGTAAACAAAATGCTTTCATTCCGTTTGTCTGTGAATATAACACCTCAAGTCCTGTCATTCCAAGGGCCACCAGAGCCCTGTGGCCTATATTGTCCACGGACGGTAATTTAAAGTGCTTTAAAAATAAGAGGCCTCTGTCCTGTTATACCAGGGGCAAAAGCACTCAGATGTCACAGGCTTTGGCAATAATGAAGATTCGAACAGACAAATGGGGTTTCTGAGCAAACCACCGGGATGCTATAGGTGTCTCCGATGCACCACGTGCAATAACATGATCACAGGTTCTACATTTCAACATCCCTTTTCAGGAAAATCATATAAGCTCAAACATGTGTTGAGATGTACCTCCAATCATATTATCTATGTAATTGTATGTCCCTGCGGCCTCGTATATATGTTGGCAAGTCTGTGAGAATGATTAAGGAACGAATGGCTTTGCATAGGTCAGCCATCAGGGCAGCCATTTCAGGCAAGACATCAGAACAATCTGTTGCCAGACATTTCGCCGAAAAAGGTCATACATTAAGTCAACTAAAGCATCTTGTTATTGACCATGTTCCCAAAACCCTGAGAGGGGGGTGACAGAGCAGGTAAACTGCTGCAATTAGAAGCTCGCTGGATTCCATCAGCCCGCATGGTCTCAATGAAAAGATAACATGGAATGTGTTCAAATGATTTTCCATATTATAGTATATTTTCAGAGTATATTATTTTAGATTATAATCCTTTCAATCAGCTGGTTTTTATAGTTGTCATGACTATTTTTCCGACACTTTCATTTTTCTCATGTCACTATCATTATGCACATCATTTCACATACACATTTTTTTTGTCACCTCATTTCACACGTGTCAGCATTTTTCATGCACATACTGTATTAGTTGTATTTCTTTAGTCACTTATTCCTTTACACTATTTTGATTCATCTGGTATACACATTCACCAATAGCTACACTCTTCATCCATTTTTTGATATTCTCATCATATCACTACCTGATATTAGACACACTCATTCACACACTTTAGATTTCATGGACACTAACAGGGGTATTCAATATGGGAGCGATAAGTCCGTTTTTGCGTTAATATCGCAATTATGATGTCATTATCGCAGGTTTTACTTTTACACTGTATTCAATATTAAAGACTTATCGCATTTTTGAAAAGTCGAAGTTAAAAAACGGGGATAAGTTTTCACCATTGAATTGGTGTCGGAAAAAAGTGCAGAATTGGGGTTTAGGGGTGCAGGCTTAAAAAAAATAGCCTGCACCCCTGAGAATGTCATTTAAAAAAGAACTGTGTCAAAAAAAGTAAAAAAAAAAATAGGGACACCCCAAAAAATTACCTTAAAAATTGGGGTGCAAAAAAAAAAAAAAAGGGGGAAAAATTGTTAAACAATAGGGAAATAGGTTCAGGGCTATTCTGCAAGTATGCGGCAGGTGTTTTGAAGAATAGAATTTTAGCAGCAGGTGCACAAATGCAGAATTTTTAAAAACTAACTTTAGGGACACCAAAATATGCTAGTACCCATTTTCATGTACCCCAAATTTGATGGGACCACTTAAAAAAATAAAAAAAAATAACCTAAGTGCTCTTCTGCATCACTTGTTCAATGTCGGGAAAAAAATACCTGCTGCGGCTATTTAAATCCCCGACTTTCAATTAAAGGCTAAAACGGGGGTACCCACAGTGTTCCCCCATGTTTTTACAACTTTAGGGGGGTCTTACAATTATTTTAAGGAAAACTTAGTAACTTTACGCAAATCCAACTTCGGAGTTTCCCGTTTTCGTTAATTTGATATTGAATACTGGGATAAGCCGGATCGCGCACCATACCTTTGCGCAGAAAAAACTCTGATATGAAACGTTAACTTCGACAGTGAAGTTAACGTTTCATATTGAATACCCCTCATAGTGGTTTTTATTATTTTTATTATATTGATTTGTGGGATTTCTTTTGCAGATATTTTGTTCCATTTGATATCACTGATGCTGCCCTATGTTTTTTGAGACCGTTCATGTATTTTCATACACATCAATCAGTCTTTATGTAATATGTGTACCTGCTGCTATATTCTATGTATCCATATTCCTCTTGGGTTTTGGTCTTTTAGTTCACTCATCCCCCTCCGGGAGACGCGGTGGTGAGGCACTATTCTGACACTTGCTGTATTTACTTTACACACATTTTACACACCTTTGATAAAGCTGCACCTAGACGCAGGGAAACGCGTCAGGACTTTTCTTGGATATCACCCTCACCTCACTGATCTTTATTTGGATACCTTTTGGAATACCAATCCCATTCTACTAGCCCTTGGGGCTAAGGACTAAGTGATCTGAGAGACACCATTTTTGCTTAACGCAAACATTTGCTGCTTATCCACTGCATTCATTGAGGACCCACCATTTGAACTATCATATACAAGGGACATTCCTCTAGCGGCAATCAGATATACCAACAAGCAGCTCATTGTGCTACATAGGACACCGCAATACTTGAGGATCCACTAATTGGAATATAAGACCATAAGGGACATCCCTCTAGCGGCAACCAGGAAGAATATTTAACGGACAGTCTCTATTCAATTTAGTAATCTATGGTACCCCACAAGGACCATACATGAATGAACTATCACAGACTTGAGGTTATGGGCGAGAATTCATGATTTTAATGTTATGTGCATACCGTGTATATCCTATTTTGGAATCAGTAGCATTTTTATATGTAATAAATCTTTTTTTTAATTTACTTAACACCACAGTTTATATGCTATATATGCTATTTAATTCTACCAGCGCTACTTATCTTTTTGTGTGTTTTTATATTTACTTTACACACTTAGCATCTGTTTGGCGTCCTGATTGCCATGGTGATATGACGCTCTATGCGCGGTGACGTCACTAATGCTGGCCGCAACAGCAGCTGATGACGGACTTCCTGGATTCCTTTGGTGTGCGCACGGTGTGAGGGCTTCTCCCTATATAAGGTTAGTGATTTTATTATTTGTTTATACACCTTGAATAAGGGACGTGTGTGTCCCGAAACGTCGGGCTATGTATTGATCTCAATACTATTTTTTTCTTCTACTACCAGTCTCTGAGTGCCACTGCTTGCGTTTATGCTGCATGTTTCCATTAATATTCCAGAGGGCACCGGGGCACGCTGCCATGGTGAATTGAGTGCTGATCCAAACATATATATATATATATATATATATTTATATATATTTTAGGGATGTGCGCCGGACCATTTTGCCGGATTTGGATTTGGTTCTAATTCGTCATCCGGCTTTGGATTTGGATTTGCCAAACTGCAGTGACTGGCTTTGGATTTGGATTTGGATTTTTTGCCAAAATTGGCAAAAAAAGCTAAAATTACATAAATTGGGCTTTTTTTTCTTCCTAGAGTGTTATTTACCTCAATAACATTAATTTCCAGTCATTTACAGTCAATTTAGACCACCTCACAGCTTAAATTATTGTTTTCACCATTATTGGCCAAAGGTTGCAGTGAGCTGACTGGTGACCAAGCGTCAGAGCAGCGGCGCAGTGGCACAGACACCACAGTTTAAAGCACATCTATGAAACTATGCCACACAGCAGTGGCAGAAATGAAAGGTAGTGCTAGATGGAATTTTCCTTGGGTCCTCCCACCCACCCTTTATGTTGGATCTTAAAAAGGACATGCACACACTAACAAACGAAGCATTTCAGCGACAGGTACTGCCACTTTGTGGCTGAAGTGCTTGGTTTGTTTGGGCCCCCACAAAAAAATCTTCCAGTCTACTAAAGGCAACAGGTCTACAGTGGTATGATGTCACCATCATTGCCATCCTCACCCTCATCAGTGTGTACATCATCCGATTCCTCACACAATATCAGTTCATCCCCACTGGAATCCACCATTACAGAAGTATCTGTACTGTGACGTGATTGGTGGGAATGGTTTTCCTCGTGAAATTTCAAGTTCATTTTAATGAACATAATTTTTTCTACATTTTGTGGAAGTAGCCTCCTTCGTCGTTCGCTCACAAGGTTCCTGGCTGTACTGAAAACTCTCTCCGAGTACACACTGGAGGATGGGCAGCTTAAATAATGCAAAGCCAGTTTATACAAGGGTCTCCAAATTGCCTCTTTTTTCTTCCAATATTCGAAGGGACTCTGTGACATGTCTACGTGTATGGTGTCCTGAAAATAATCCTCCACCATTCTTTGGATGGTAATCGTATTAGATGGAGTTGCGGTAGAGGTGTCACTGGTGTTGGGCAAATATTTTAGACCCGACCAGATGTCAAAATGTTGACTTGACTTATCTGCATCACCACTGGGTCTTTTGGAAAAGGTGCATTTTTTTCTGGCTGCTGCTGGAGAAACTGAAGGAGGAGACGTCATCGTAGTGCCATGTGTCACTTCAGCTGCCAACTTGCTCACCAGGAGCGCTTTGGTTCTTTTAAGATCTGGGTCAGTTATAAAGAAAGACACAGCATATAACTTGAACCTAGGATCAAGAATGGTTGGTAAAATATAATGATCAGATTTCAAGATATTGGCCACATGTGGATCCTGGCGAAGTGAACAAAGGACTTGATCTATCAGTCCAGCATACTTTGCGCAATCACTTTGTTTAATATCATCCTTCAATTTCTCCAGCTGCTTTTCCAAAAGCGAAATCAGGGGAATCACTTACTCAAGCTAGCAGTGTCAGCACTCACTTCACAAGTGGCAACTTCAAATGGTTTGAGCACCTTGCACAAGACAGAAAGTACTCTCCACTGTGCTGGGGTAAGGTACATTCCCCCTCCTCTCCCAATGTCATGGCTTGTCGTATAGCTATGGATGGCTTTTTGCTGCTCCTCCATCCTCTGAAGCATATGCAGGGTTGAGTTCCACCTCATTACCACTTCGTGCTTCAGTTGATGGCAGGGCAAATTAAACTGCTCTTGCAGGTGCTGCAATCTCCTGCACGCTGTTGCTGAATGCCGAAAATGTCCCGAAATTCTTCGGGCCACAGACAGCATCTCCTGCCCCTTTCGTTTTTTTAAAAACCCTGCACCACTAAGTTTATTGTGTGAGCAAAACAGGGGATGTGTTGGAATTCACCCAGCTGTAACGCTTTCACTATATTTGTAGCATTGTCAGAAATCACAAATCCTGAGGAGAGTCCAAGTGGGCTAAGCCATGTTTCTATGACATCTCTTAGTTTTTCTAAGAGGTTGTCAGCGGTATGCCTCTTATTGAATTCGGTGATGATCAGAGTTGCCTGCCTCTGAATGAGCTGGTGTTGTTTGTTAGATACTGCTGCTGCTGAAGGCGATTCACCCACCCAGTGGGCCGTCACAGTCATGTAATCTTTAGTTTGTCCACTACCGCTTGTCCACATACCTGTGGTTAAGTGGACAGTGGGTACAAAAGCATTTTGCAGACCAATAATTAGGTTCTGTTTAACGTCCTGGTACAGTCGAGGAATGGCTTTTCGGGTAAAATGAAACCGAGATGGAATTTGGTACCGGGGAAACATGACCTCAATTAGCTGTGTAAATCCCACTGCATTAATTGAGGATATTGGACACAGATCTAATATTAGCATAGCTGTCATGGCGTCAGTGATCCGCTGTGCGACAGGGTGAGAGCTGTCATACTTGCTTCCCCTTGCAAGAGATTCTTTAACAGTCAATTGTTTTTTTGGTATACTACTAGTAATCTTCTTGGTCCACTTCTGGGATGAAGATCCACCAGCAGCAGCAGCAGGCCTAGTGCTCAAAGATTCAGTTTCTTCTGAGGTGTCCTGGAAATTGGAGGAGTCACCGTGACTTAGCACTAACAAATTGGATGTTGTACTACCACTGATCATTCCTGAGGATATTGAGGAGGAAGGTGTTGTCTGCGGAGATTGCAGGTGCTGGGATTTAGTAGAGAGAAGGCATCTAGCTAATGCTGGACTGCTGGTTGTTATTTTTTTTGCAGTAGTTTCTGTTATCAAACACCTGTCATGAGCTCGCTGCAGATGACGTAATAGCGTACAGGTTCCTAGATGCTTAACGTCCCTACCTCTACTAACTGTGGTTTCACAGAGGCTACAAATGGCTTGACAAACGTTGTCAGGGTTTGGGTAAAAGTAATTCCACACAAAAGATGTGGATTTGTTGGTTCTATGCCCAGGCATGGCAATGGCCTTCTTATCTTGGCCAAGAGCTGCTTCCACTGGTGCCTGACTTATACAAATAATATCCTCATCCTCAACATCCTCATTAGTGCCAGCGTCAGCTGCACATATATTCCTCTCATCCTCTTGCAATTCCACGGTGGCATCTTCAATTTATATGTCCTCGGCAATACTGCTCATCCCCACAACTACAGATGGAAAAGAAACTGTGGAGGGCGGCTTCTCTGAAAGGTCAGGCTTACACATAGAAATGCCACTCGTGGACCCACTTAGACTCTCCTCAAGGATTTCTGACATTTGTGTTTCAAAAAACACAGTTTGTTCTACTGCCTTATTGGTTTTAAATTTTTTCACACTTCTATAGTCTGATTGAAAAGGTCTTTTATCATCACGAGAGGCACAAGATGCCTCACTGACAGTTGCAAAACCACCACTCAGAAATAAAGGGCAAAGCCTGAGTCTTTCCTTGCCGCTACGTGTGGTGAATGGTATGTTGCTAATTTTCTGTTTCTCTGCAATAGTAGTAGTCTTTAGAGGTTTTTTTTTTGTCTTTACCCCTGTGAAATCTACATTTTTTTATTTCAGGTTCCCTAAGTTTTTAAAGCCTCTACGCCCTTGAGCATCTGCTTTAGATGAAAGTGATGGACTTCCAGCCGCTGCAATGCTAGCATTTACATGTTGTTTCTGCTCTCCTCTCAGTTCATTCTCGTGATCCAAATTACTTTACCACTATGAACTGGAGTCACAGAGCTTGTATACACACAGTGGGCTATGCCCTTTCACGGAGCTTGTATAATACTCAGTGGGCTTATGCCCTGTCACGGAGCTTGCATAATACACTCAGTGGGCTATGCCCTGTCACAGAACTTGTATAATACACTCAGTGGGCTTATGCCCTGTCACGGAGCTTGTATAATAGACACAGTGGGCTTATGCCCTGTCATGGAGCTTGTATACACACAGTGGGCTTATGCCCTTTCACTGAGCTTGTATAATACACTCAGTGGGCTATGCCCTGAAACGGAGCTTGTATAATAGACACAGTGGGCTATGCCCTGTCACAGAGCTTGTATAATAGACACAGTGGGCTATGCCCTGTCACAGAGTTTGTATAATAGACACAGTGGGCTTATGCCCTGTCACGGAGCTTGTATAATACACTCAGTGGGCTATGCCCTGTCACGGAGCTTGTATAATAGACACAGTGGGCTATGCCCTGTCACGGAGCCTGTATAATAGACACAGTGGGCTTATGCCCTGTCACGGAGCTTGTATAATACACTCAGTGGGCTATGCCCTGTCACGGAGCTTGTATAATAGACACAGTGGGCTATGCCCTGTCACGGAGCTTGTATAATAGACACAGTGGGCTATGCCCTGTCACGGAGCTTGTATAATAGACACAGTGGGCTATGCCCTGTCACAGATCTTGTATAATACTCAGTGGGCTTATGCCCTGTCACGGAGCTTGTATATTAGACACAGTGGGCTATGCCCTGTCACAGAGCTTGTATAATACTCAGTGGGCTTATGCCCTGTCACGGAGCTTGTATAATAGACACAGTGGGCTATGCCCTGTCACGGAGCTTGTATAATAGACACAGTGGGCTATGCCCTGTCACGGAGCTTGTATAATAGACACAGTGGGCTATGCCCTGTCACGAAGCTTGTATAATAGACACAGTGGGCTTATGCCCTGTCACGGAGCTTGTATAATACACTCAGTGGGCTATGCCCTGTCACGGAGCTTGTATAATAGACACAGTAGGCTATGCCCTGTCACAGAGCTTGTATAATACTCAGTGGGCTTATGCCCTGTCACAGAGCTTGTATAATACTCAGTGGGCTTATGCCCTGTCACAGAGCTTGTATAATAGACACAGTGGGCTATGCCCTGTCACGGAGCTTGTATAATAGACACAGTGGGCTTATGCCCTGTCACGGAGCTTGTATAATAGACACAGTGGGCTATGCCCTGTCACGGAGCATGTATAATAGACACAGTGGGCTTATGCCCTGTCACGGAGCTTGTATAATACACTCAGTGGGCTATGCCCTGTCACGGAGCTTGTATAATAGACACAGTGGGCTATGCCCTGTCACGGAGCTTGTATAATACTCAGTGGGCTATGCCCTGTCACGGAGCTTGTATAATAGACACAGTGGGCTATGCCCTGTCACGGAGCTTGTATAATACTCAGTGGGCTTATGCCCTGTCACGGAGCTTGTATAATAAACACAGTGGGTTATGCCCTGTCACGGAGCTTGTATAATACTCAGTGGGCTTATGCCCTGTCACGGAGCTTGTATAATAGACACAGTGGGCTATGCCCTGTCACGGAGCTTGTATACACTCAGTGGGCTTATGCCCTTTCACGGAGCTTGTATAATACAATCAGTGGGCTATGCCCTGTCACGGAGCTTGTATAATAGACAGTGGGCTATGCCCTGTCACGGAGCTTGTATAATAGACACAGTGGGCTTATGCCCTGTCACGGATCTTGTATAATACACTCAGTGGGCTATGCCCTGTCACGGAGCTTGTATAATAAACACAGTGGGCTATGCCCTGTCACAGAGCTTGTATAATAGACACAGTGGGCTATGCGCTGTCTCGGAGCTTGTATAATACTCAGTGGGCTTATGCCCTGTCACGGAGCTTGTATAATAGACACAGTGGGCTATGCCCTGTCACGGAGCTTGTATAATACTCAGTGGGCTTATGCCCTGTCACGGAGCTTGTGTAATAGACACAGTGGGCTATGCCCTGTCACGGAGCTTGTATACAGTCAGTGGGCTTATGCCCTTTCATGGAGCTTGTATAATACACTCAGTGGGCTTATGCCCTGTCACGGAGCTTGTATAATAGACACAGTGGGCTATGCCCTGTCACGGAGCTTGTATAATAGACACAGTGGGCTATGCCCTGTCATGGAGCTTGTAGAATAGACACAGTGGGCTTATGCCCTGTCACGGAGCTTGTATAATAGACACAGTGGGCTATGCCCTGTCACGGAGCTTGTATAATAGACACAGTGGGCTATGCCCTGTCACGGAGCTTGTATAATACTCAGTGGGCTTATGCCCTGTCACGGAGCTTGTATAATAGACACATTGGGCTTATGCCCTGTCACGGAGCTTGTATACACTCAGTGGGCTTATGCCCTGTCACGGAGCTTGTATAATACACCGAGTGGGCTATGCCCTGTCACGGAGCATGTATACACTCAGTGGGCTAAGCCCAGTCACGGAGCTTGTATAATACACCCAGTGGGCTATGCCCTGTCAGTTGTCACAGAGCTTGTATAATACAGTGAGTACACATACACACAGTGGGCTTATTATGCCCAGTCACGGAGCACACACAAAGGGCTTATGCCCAGTAAAGTTACAGAGCGGCAAGAACACTCCCTACTGTAATCTATCGAACACTAGCACAGACAGTGCACTACCTAACTAAGCGTCACTCGCGAAATGGCGCCGGCTGCCGCGCCTTTTTATAGAGGCCGAACGTCACCCGGCCTCGAGGTGAAATCCAAGGTGTGTGTGTGTGTGTGTGTGTGTGTGTGTGTGTGTGTGTTATAGACCCCCAAACGTTTGTTGCCCATGGGCCCCCACAGTCCTTAATCCGGCCCTGTCTGTGATATCCAATCTCAAAGGGTTTATAAACATATAGTGCTCTGATTATTCTCCATTATAGATTTGCTTAATGAATTTTCACATTTTTAGAACTATCTAATGCCCATGTTTCCTAAATAAACCCCAACACATACAGTAGCTTGTTTGCTTTGCTAGACATGCTCTATAGTACATTTTACCTATTGAGTCCCTGCTTATAAATAAGAGTTTCTGGTTACACTCAGACTCCATATGAATAGGGTAATTTTTAACCTGTGTCCATTATATTCCTCATTGTCATTATATTTCAGTCATATACACATCTACCATATCCCCAGCACAAATAGCTATTGTACACTTATCATATTTAGGGCCTGATTCATTACGGATCGCAACTGCAATTACAAACGCAGTCCTGCTGTGAAAATATGCTAATGTCTGCTATCGCTATGCAGTCGCAGCCATCATAAGGATACCCACTTACCCTTACACACATCCGTAATGCATTGCAAGTCTGTGAAACCATCGATAACATTGAGTAACATCGAATCCTCACGCACAATTGCACATGGTCAGACCTTACTCAGAAATTGCTAACCTCATTGCACACAGTGAGAACTCAAGCTGCATATGGCATCGCAGGGACTAATTTATGCACGTCCCTGTAACAGCGTTCAACCTCTGTGAAGGTTTCATCCAAATTCATCCACTGGAAGGCCCAGAACAGGTTCCTCAGGTCAATTTCTGCCCAGAGTCCCCGGCAGAGGTGTTCCTCTCCATGGTGACACCCGGTGTAGGGAGTTTTGTATTGCATGCGGCAAAGCTGAAAACCAGCAAAAGAGGGCATAGTCTCTTGGGCGCAGGGGGCGTGATGTCACAGGTAGCGGGCATGGCCTCATTACCCTAACCCATATTTTAATCACTCTGAAGGTCCTGAAAGTACGGACTTTCCCGGGTACCACTCTGTGTGTAGTGCCTGCTCCCTCACTTTGTCAGGAGCCGACTGCTAAACATAATGCTATGGTGCAGCACCCGTCTTCTGTCATTGAGGAGGAGTCATCACTTTGGTGTCACCCCTCGGCGAGTGACAACCATGTGCGGCCTACGCCCCCCTTTTGATGCCACTTGTCCCTGGGTCAAAGTTCTGACCAGCGTACACCAACGGGAGTTCTGACCGGGACCTCAACCTCCTAGTATGTCTTCTGGGTTTCAATGTTACCACTCTGTGAAGTTTTCATGCAAATCCATCCAGTGGAAGGCTAAGAACAGGCTCCCCGGGTCAAAATTCTGCCCAGCATACACCAATGGAAGGTCCGATCGTGATCCTAACCCCCCTAAAACCTGGCATGGATCCAACTTGATGTTACATGTGCCGCTGCGGCTCTCTGCCTGATTGGCTCTCAGTGGTTATCCTAACTACCTGGACTCTGGCTGCTACGTGCAGTTAATCACCTGTTCGTAGTCTCGTTACCTGAACTCAGCCTGAGTGACCAATCACAGGAGACCTCTCCCTTCATTCAGGATTCTAGTCTGTTCCTGCCTGCTGGTGATATTACTAGTTCCTGCATCTAGTGGAGGCTCATGTGGTTGCTGCATGCTGTGCAGTTCCTTGCTCCTTAACCTTTGTTCCTGTGTCCAGTATCCTGCTATTGAATACCCTTGCTCAGACTCTGTTCTCGGTGTCCTATCCCTGCCTGTCCTACTCCTATGTCCTGCTGGATTCTGCCTGTTCCCGTGTCCATTCCTGCTACGTGTTTGTGCCTTACCAAGACTCTCCAGCTTACCTTTTGTGTCCCCTTTGGTTTGTGTCTAGTCCAGCGTGTACCTATGGGTTCATCCTGCCTGTTCAACTACATCAAGTAGTGGTTCTGCTACAACCTCCCACCTGCATTTGCCTGAAAGTTCAACCATTTCAAGTACAGATTCTGCTACAACTCCAACTTGCATTCACCTGTCAGTTTAACCATATCAAGTACTGGTTCTGTTACAAAATCCTACCTGCATCCTGAGTAACTGGTCTGCCACAATCTAATCCATTTCCAGTGTTGCAGGTTCCACAGTATTCCCACCTGCATCCTGAGTAGCTGGCCTGCCACAATCAAGGCCATATCCAACATTGCAAGTACAACAATAGTCACACCTGCATCCTGAGTAGCTGACCTGCCAAGTTCATATACAGCATTACAGGTACAACATTATTCCTACCTGCATCCTGAGTAGCTGGCCTGCCACAACCAAGCCCAAATCCAGCATTGCTGCTTTGACATTGTTCCAGTCTGCAACTTGCAAAGTTGGCCTTCTACAAGTCCAGATCTGCATCCTAACTGTTTTTGTGCATATCCACCTGTGCCAGTTGATTACTTCCAGCAGCAGTCTCTAGCACACTCCTGCATCAGCTATTAACCCCTACCTTGCTTGCTGCTTCACTCCAGGTAAATTATTTTCTGTGGATCCCTGCCTATTGCATGAGCCCCATCAGCGAGCTATAGGGGTCACATGCAAATAGTGCAGGTACATTTATAACACTTGATTGCGTTGACATGGAAATCTGCCTGCGAATATCATTGTAATCTTGCTAATAGCTCACTATAGCAATATTACAATGACGCTGGCATCCCAACAGGCTTAGGATACCAACCTTCCCCCTCTCCCTACCCTAACCATCCCTACCTGGTGCCTGAACCTACAATGCCCCCTAGTGCATAAAACCTCCTCCACCCCGCTACATAAACTCTACCCTCCCCCCTTAGTACCGTACGCTCTCTGGGCCTGATTCAGCAAGGATTGCAAATGCTAAAGCAAACAGAGATGGATGATAGTTGCGCACTGCGCATGCGTATGCATTACAGTGCACGAGCGTGAAGGCACCACTGCGATCAAGGCTGTGCTCGCAGTGACTACACAGACCCATGGCAAAGTGATTGACATAAAGCACCGTTTGGGGGTGGTGAAGGGGGGTAGTCGAAGAAACACAGGTGTGGCAGTGCGTTTGAATGCCGCTGCAGGATCCTGTATGAATTAGCGACTGCAATGCCATACGCAGCCTGAGCTCTCACTGGGCCTAATTCAGACCTGCTCATGAGCGCAGGACGCTTGCAAGTGGGTCGATGGTGCCCTAATGCGCATGACGGAGGGAGCTCTGTCGTGCGCATGCGCGAGACCTGGCGAGAGACGGGGTAGCCGTCGCTCGGGGTCTGGCACCAAAGGGGGCGTGCTGTCGATGGCGAGTGACAGCACGCCCCCTTTGGTGGGCGTGCCGGGGACGTGGCTTCCAGACGGAGGCGTTCCCATGGGAACGCCTACAGTCTGGGTCCGGCCCCACTGACATCAGTAGTGGCCATATCCAGTAGTGATGTCAGTGGGAGTGATTTTGGCTCTGATAGAGCCAAAATCACTCCAGGGCTTGCGGCAGCGAGACCCTACCGCAGGGTCTCGTCGCAAGCCCGATGGTCGCGAAGGTCTTGACCATCGCGACCATCATCATGGACGCTCGCTATAGCTGTGGGTGGTAACCCACAGCTATGAGAGTGTCCAAGAGGCCACTCCAAGTTGAGGTAGGAGGGCCCTGATTCAGAGCGAGCGCTCTGGTCAGAGCGTCCGGCTCTGAATCAGGCCCACTGTGTGCAAGAAAGATAGTATCTGAAACTGGAACCCAAGTCTGTGATTCCAGTACAGTGTACATGTTGGGCCCAATGCCAGAGTACACATGGCATATGGAACAACCAATGACCATCAAAACCATGAGGCTCTACCTAAGGCTTCACTGTACAGTACACTGCACTGGTAGCCCGGACTTGGTGATTCTACTAAAAATAAAAGAAAAGCATTAAGGCCCTCATTCAGAGGCGGTTGTTAGATGCAAGCGGTCGCCCTGCATCCTGAACGGCCGCCTCCTTGTGGTAACCCACAACTTAACGACCGACCAGGTTGATGGTCGCGATGGTGATCACCATCGGGGCTTATGACCAGACCATAAGGTTGGGTCTGGGCACTCGTAACCCCCAGGGAGCTTTCTGCTCTGATGGAGCAGGAAGCTCCCCTCTGACATCACTGATGATGTCAGTGCGGCCACCCACAAAACGGTAGGCGTTCGTAAAGGAACACCTCAGTTTTGGAAACCACCCCCCTGGCCCGCCTACCAAACGGGGGTAGCTGTCGATCAACATCGACAGCCGCTCCTTTGGTAGCGAGCTCCAGAGCGACAGGGTTTCTCTGACGCTCTGGGGCTTGCGCACGCACAGTGACAGTGCGGCCGCTGCGCAGGCCTAACCATCGAGTCGGTTACGAGCGTATCGGCGCTCGTGAACGACTCTGAATAAGGTCCCAAGTCTCTTCTTATCACGGTGGAGCAGAGTATCTTAGAACTGTTATTGATAAATCAGTCCAAAAAATATAATCTTTGCAATAGAAAGCCTTATTGGGTAAAACTGATAAATAGGCTCCAAAATAATCATTCATTAACATATAAAGGGGGAGATGTATCAAAACTTGGAGAGAGATAAAATGGAGAAATATAAAGTACCAATTAATCAGCATCTGTCATTTTGCTGGGTGTGTTTGAAAAATGACAGATAGGAGCTAATTGGTTGGTATGTAATCTCTCTCCAAGCTTGATACAACTTCCCCAAAATATCTTGACTTTTTGAACATGCAATATATTGAAAATATATCTAAAAGCAAATAGATTCCTGTTCAAAATTATAGAGCAATGAAATATATAATGTAGTATTATGTAATACACTTAACGTATTAACAGAATTAGTAATGCATATATGTTGTATGTATTGAACAGCTGTCACTGTATCTTTATGCTGCTAAGAAGAATAAAATAAGAGTAATATCGCTGCCAAGCTGTAATTGTCCTGGTATAGAATGTGGGTGTGATCATGTCAGTGATGCTTCTACAGAGGCTGCTGTCAGATCCTTCCCATAGTCACCAGCAGCAGTTACTGGTACACACAGGTTACACAGCTGTATTGTGTGCTCTGCAGTCACAGAGAATGTTGTGCTCTCTGCCATCGGCTGTATTAGCTGCCACCTTGGTCACTCTTTGCTTATTAACACGTAAGTTTCTGACATGTACATTTATTGTATATGTGCTTGTTCCCTTAATGCTGTAAAACGTCTCCTAATTTCAACCTTTAATTTGCAGCACAATATGCATAAATCTACTCAGTACATGAAGTTGTGTTTTATTTCTGAACATTAAATACATGTTAATATAATTAAATGTATGATGGATGAATACAATTTTTACCTAATGGTGTTTTTTCTCCTGATACAGGTTCTATACTGGGGAATACGATCAATTCAGAAGGACAGTATGTTACTAGTGAGGTCGGGCAATCAGTAACCTTATCCTGTAACTATACTACAAGCAGCGATAGTCCGTATTTGTTTTGGTATCGCCAGTATCCCCACCAAATCCAGCACATCATCACCCGTGGAGCCAGGAGCTCCTCTAACTTCATGATGTATAATATAAATTTTGAGCCTGGAAAGTTCCAATCACAGACAAACAATACACACACCACTTTATCCATCTCCAGCCTCATTGTGTCAGATGCTGCCTTGTACTTGTGTGCTCTGAGTGATGGGGCACAGTACTGCATAAGCACTGATGGGCAATGTTCAAACTCCCTGTGCACAATGATTTTGTAACCAGCAGGTGGCAGAACTGTTTATAACATTGTAGTGTTACATTTTCCATTGTTGTGTTGCTTATTACATTATTGTATTACATGCTGCATTGTTTTGTTACATATCACTTTATTGTAGTACATACTGCATTTTTGTATTATATAAAAGTAAGCACTTTTTTTGTAATAAATAATTCAATTATTAGTTCATTCTAAACAATGTTTAGCTCATATTTTTTGCACAGTGTTGATGACATTTATAAGCATACTGTCAGTAATCACAGGTACTTTAACAATCAAAATGTCAAGTTTTCTGTTGTTTTAACATTGAGAACTAATTGTGCATACATTTTAAACCCTTCAGTACATACTTTTGTGTAAACATACCAGACTGAATTAACAATACAAGTATTTTATCTTTAATAAAGTATGTCGGTAACAGCAACACAACACTGTCAAAATTACATATATTTTTTACAACCTCTGTACTTCCAGAAAGTTCAATAATAAATCCATGTTCTAATAAATAACATCACAGATACAAGAGTTGGCATTGAATTAGGTTATAATTGTATTGATAACAATATAGCTAAAACAAGAATGGTGGTAAGGAGAAAGCAAGCAGATAAGTGTATGTCTATGAGGCTCAGCAATTCATCAATAGCCCCCTGTAACCCAATAGTGCCTACAATGGTTACTGCCTACTCTCCCTCTTATAACACCTAATGCATGACCCACCTGGCAGGGGCTGTTGATGACCTCCATTCACAGCAAACTTGCCTGCTCTCCCAGAATGGCAGGGAGGCTCTCGAAAATTGATTGGCGCTCCTGCCACCCAGAAAAGTGAGCAAGTCTCCCGCACCAGCTCTACCCACCTGAAAACTCTACCCCCTGTGCGCAGTCGTCCACCCACATAGCACAAGTGGGAGATCCAGGGGGGGTGACGGATTTCGAGATGATTTGCGTCATCGTATTCAATGCCTATTTTCTCACCACTGTATAGCAGGGGGCAGAGCCATGATGACGCAATCATGCCGCCTCACCCCCTGCTCAGCCCACCTTTCTGGCCACCTCTGTGCTGACCTGGCTGCCCCCCAGCAAAGTCAGTGAGGATATGCAGGCTATGTCTGGCAATGATCCTCTGTCATTCTCAGCATGGCTCATTTCTGATGTGACACTCACTCTAACCACAGCAAGGCTGCCTTCATTATCTGCAGCAAGCAAAACGAAGCTTAACTAAATCCTGAAATAGGTCACTCAGAAAAAGGAAATATCTAACCGTGCGCTTGTAGGCTCATTCCTTCCTAAGGTCTGTTATAATATAGTTTCCGATTCATCATTATAAGCAGAACATACCCTCATATTAGTCTTTTAGCAGGATATGTATCATTATCCATTTTCTAAATCTCCTATAATTGCATATACACTTTAGAGTCTTATTATGGGCATTGAGTAATAGGTCAGTCAGTACAAAGGTATCATACTGTTTGCCTGTAATTGTGCATTTGCAGAGGGTTTAGAAATGGTGGAAGGAAGCTTCTCTTGGATTACAGTGTCAGAAATGTCAAAATCACACATAGCAGTCATGTATAGCCTTAGGCTCTCCTCACAGATCTGTGAAGTTTTGAACACACAGTTTGTCTTTCAGCCTAAATGTTTTTTGTGTGCACTTATTTGTCTATCTTAAAGGTGACACCTCTAGACTCAGAACGCAAAGGTGGTGCATGTAAGGTTATAGAATATTCCTCACTGTTTGGACTAGACTTTCACAAGAGGCATTCTAGGGCATGAAACAACAGTAGTAGGACCACCACTCTCAAAGAAGGGACATAGCCTGATCCTTTCATTGCCATTGTGTGTGGTATATGGAATGTTGCCAATTTTACATTTTCAGTAGTAACTTTTCCTTTTATATTGAAAGGTGATATTTTCTTTCTGATTGTAAGTACTGTTTAGAATTGAAGTACCCTTTCTTAAACCTTCTTTCACCTTGACCACCTTTGATAGACGTTGATGAAGTACTGTCAGCACTAGTACTGGGTTGCTCCTGCTCATCTGTCAACTGATACATGATTGATTTTATTTTGTAAACCAGGATAAGAGTAAAGCAACTGTTGTTGAACTTACCTGCCACCACATCAAGGGAACATACAGTACAATGCAATAGGGAAGTTGTCAGCTTTACCGTGCAGTTTTATGAAAAGACTGGAGATTTTTGTTGATACCAAAAAAATAAAATTCCTTGTTTCAACATATACTGTGTGTGTGTGTGTGTATATACATATACACACTTTTTTTTTGGGGGGGGGGGGTGTAGCTGTCAGGGACACATCTACTCTATGCACTGCACTGTACATTGCCTTTGGGAAACACACACTCTTAAAAAATGCATCACCTATTGTTAAGTATCAGTTTACTAAATTTTGGAAAAGTGCCATTTGTTTGCAGTTACCATTATCAAGCTACCTGCTGTTATTGTCAAAAAAACATAAGTTTATTATATAGGCTCGTTGTACACACATTTGTTATTCTACTAATCCAGCATGGACCTTGTGATCACCTGATAAATGTACTGTATAAGACTATTATCCTGAGTTTAAGACCTGCCGGCATCTCAGTGCCAGTGAGAGTATCTCTCTCTATGGGAAAATGGTTGTTGTAATAAGCAGCAGACGTAGGTAGTTTGGTTCTAGAGGTATTATGCAATTGTTCAGGTGTGTCATAGCAATAATAAAAGCCTTAAAATGTTTTTTTTTTTTTTTTTTTTTTTTTAACACCGGCAAAACAATGCATTATGTCCACTTATATATTTTTTGGGGCAGCTGTCAGGGACATGCCTACTCGGTTTACAAATCCACTAACCACAGTAATATACACTGCCTCTAGGAAACACACATTCAACAAATACAAATGGAATTGAATTAGAATAAAAGCCTTGAAATGGCTTTTTAACACAGGTAAAATAGTACCTTGTTTGCATCTCTTTATTTTTTAGGTGCCGCTTTCTACATACATACACTAAGCACAGATATATATGCTGCCTTTAGGAACCACACACTCTTGAAAAATACAATTTTCATTGAAAATGCCTTTTTAACACATGTAAAAAAGTACCTTGTTTCAACCCATTTATTTTTGGGGTGCAACTGTCTACATACACACTAAACAGAGTAATATACAATTTTAATTGAATTATAATAAAAGCATTGAAATGTTTTTTTTAACACTGGCAAAACATTCCCAGTTTCCACTCTTATTTTTAGGGTGCCGTTGTCATGGACACCTACTCTTTCTATAAACACCCACTAAGCATAGTAATATATGCTGCCTTTAGGAAACACACACTTCAGAAAATACAATTTTGATTGAATAATAATAAAAGCCTTGAAATGGTTTATTAACACAGGCAAAAAAATGCTTTCTTTCCACTTATTTATTTTTAAGGTGCAGCTTTTAGGGACACATCTATGCTGGATACACACACCAAGCAGAGTAATATACACTGCTTTTAGGAAACACACTCTTGAAAAAATACAATTTTAAATTTACTTCTATTAAAAGCCATAACAAAAACCTTGAAATGGGGTTTTTAAGACCAACAAAAAATGCCTTGTTTCCACTTATTTAATTTTGGTGTGAAGTTGTCACATCTACTCTACACACACTGATTAAGTGTAGTAATATACGCTGTCTTTAGTAAACAAACATCATTGAAAAAAATTACATTTTAATTCATGTATAAAAAAAGCCTTGAACTGGTTTTTAAACACTGCCAAAAAAATGCCTTCTACTTATTTGTTTTTGGGGTGCAGCTGAGCCTGTCAGGGTCACATCTACTATGTGTACACACACCCATTAAGCACAGTTTAATGCAATGTCTTAAAGGAAAAACATATGAGTTTAATTAAATTAAAATTAACGCTTTGAAATGTTTTTTTAACACCAGCAAAAAATGGAATTTCAATTTATTTATTTTTAGTGTGCAGCTGTCAGGGACACATTTACCATAACCACTAAGCACAGTATTAAATGCTACCTTAAGGAGACAAACACTTGAAAAAATGCAATTTTAATTAAATTCTAAAAAAAATGTTAAATATAGAGGTCTTCTTTCTTTCGGGTGCAGCTAACTCGAAGTGAACGAACATACATACATACATACAGTCAGTCAGTCAGTCAGTCGTCCCTCTCCTGGAGTAGTTGGATACCTCCTAACACACAGCAGCCAGGAAAACAGTACACCAGTCCAGGGTTTTCATGCAAGCTAGTCAGAGCTAGATTTTATTGTGCACAAAAAAAATTACAATTATAAACATAAAACCTAGCACGTCTGGACATTACTAGACAATAACTTCCCTCTCTCAAAAGTGGTAGAGCCTACTGCCCTTACTATAAACATAGGCATATGCACATTACTTACAAGAAGTATAACAGTGTCTCTGAACATGCCTGTCTGCTTGCTCTCTCCAAGTGTGAGAACCTGAGTCATAGCCCTAACAGAGCTTACATGAGACTCTCCCAGCTGCAGGCACTGATTAGCCTGCTCTCATTTAAATGGCCAGAAAAGCCGAACCGGCCTTGTGGATGGAGCCCTCCCTTCACTCTCACATCCACACCCCCAGGACCAATAATCCAGCTTTTACGTAAAGCCCAAAACTCCAACAAAGCAGATACAGACTTTCCCTGGGGTTTAAAAGACATAAGTTAGAAACCTTGGACAAATGTACACTCCATTTAGTACTTCACCAGTGCTTCTCTCACTATATATATATATATATATATATATATATATATATATGTATATATATATATATATATATATATACATATATACACACACACACACACACACACACACACACACACACACACACACACACACACACACACTATACTACACTACAGTGTAGAAATCTGAGATATTGATATATTCTTGTGAAAAACAAGTACAAGCTCACAAAACAAACAATACAGCCTGTTTGCTTTGCAGCACTCGTTTGCAGGTGCTACTACAGTATGTCTGACAGACAGTAGCCTTTGCAGTGCACTGGATTGTAGTTGTTGCTAGCTAGTGTGTCTGACAAACACACTCACAGTGAGAAAGATGTCTGCAGCCAGTCACCACTACCACATACTCCCCATCTACCTACTACTAACTATCTCTGTCCTAATAATGGACTCCTAATGGTATCTCTTTAAGAACAGAAAGCTTGCAACATCTCCCTACACTCTCCTGTTAGAAAAGGAGACTGATCACAATGGAAGGATTCTAATATGCAGTCCAAAACATGCTAGATTTATTTATTTATTACCAGTTATTTATATAGCGCACACATATTCCACAGCGCTTTACAGAGAATATTTGTCCATTCACATCAGTCCCTGCCCCAGTGGAGCTTACAATCTATATTCCCTACCACATGCACACACACATACACACTAAGGTTAATTTTGTTGGGAGCCAATTAACCTACCAGTATATTTTCGGAGTGTGGGAGGAAACCCACGCAAGCACAGGGAGAATATACAAACTCCACACAGTTAGGGCCATAGCTGGAATCAAACCCATGACCTTAGCATTGTCAGGCAGTACTGCTAACCATTAGACTGTCTGTGCTGCCCAAGATCTGACATTTCCAGGAGAATTTTGCATTGCCTCATTCTGAGATCCAATCTTGACATAAAGACACCAGTCGGAACACGAATCCACTCAGAATCTCTAAGGGCCTAATTCAGAAGTGCACGCTAGTGCACTGCTGAATGCAGATTCCCGATATTTGGGAATCTGCACAGGCCCCAGACTTGTTCTGCGCATGTGTAGAACGGGTCTGTGAGCCCGCACATAAACTGTCAGTGATTGACAGTCTGCTGCCATTTTGGGATGGGGAGGGGGCGGCGTTGCCCCCCGTTTCCTGAAACTGAGGCATATCGATGCCATTGTGGGGGAGGGAAGAAGCCAGGATCTCCGTCAGCTGATGGAGATTTCCTGACCGCTTCCTCTAAACTGCGGCTGGCTGCAGGAACCCATGGGTCACCGCATCCGGCCGATGGTACGATGTTATTCGATGCTGTGTTGGACAACGCATCTCGGGTAAGTAATGCACAGGAGGCATGATGCCTCCTGCTGTATTACCATATCTGCAAGGATCACAATTGCAAAGCTGCCTGCTTGCAACTTTATAATTACGATCCTTGCAGAATCAGACCCTAAGTTCGGTGTGTGTGGTTTTCTGAAAGATGAAACCGCTCATCTCTAACAAAGACACATCCAGGCAACAAAATGCTGCTATTGATTTATTAAATGCCCTAATGGGTGATATCACCTCACACTGGTGCAAGGCAGTAATAAACATAACTTAACATAACCTAACTAAGAATAAATACACTACGGGGTAAACTTACTAAGAATCAAGTCTGGTCGAGTTTGCTTTTTTTTTACTCGATTAGCTTCGCCAAAACTCAGGTGATTTGAGGCTCCTGAAACTCTCAAATTTACCAAGAAGTGAGTTTAGCTGAAAGTGAGATGGCCGATGGTGAAGCAGAACGAGATATCTCCCCCAAGTAGCACGTTTTGCAGGAGAATACTCACCGAAGATTGCAGTGTCTTCTCTTTGAAAAACTCTCCCGAGCAAGCAGCCTGCACATATCAGTGAGATATGTGTAAGCTGCTTGTGTTCTAGGCTGTTAAAAAAGGTGTTAAATGTTAGACAAACAAAAGACATAGGGACCCCCCCTAAAGCTTAACCAGCCCCAGATTTGCCAGCCAGTTCTGGTTCCTGCTGATATGTGCAGGCTGCTTGCTCGGGAGAGTTTTGCAGAGAGAATACACTGCAATCTCAGGTGAGTAATCTCCACTTCCCCTGAGTTCCCTGGCTTGGCCTGAGCAGCTTGGGCTGATAATGGTTTGGCCACGGAGCACCGGTAATAGGTTCTCCGGGCTGTGGCATTACAGCCCGGCCGTTTTGGGTCTGGTGCTGGTTTTAATTATAGGGGGACCCCTGCGCATTTTTCCACCCTATAATTAAAACCAGGACTGGCCCTGCAGCCTGGTGCTTGTACCTAAATAACGGTGGAACCCTACTCATTTTGTTCCCCATAATTTTAGGTACCAGGCCAGGCTGACAAGTCCGGGGCTGGTTAGGCTTTTGGGGGGCACCTCACGTAATTTTTTTTTATAAATTAACCTTTTTTTTATATTTACAGGCAGAAACGTACATGGATCACAGTGATCTGTGTATGTTTCTGCCAAACTCGCAGATCAAAGGCAGGTGAATTTATTTCCCAAATTTCTACAGGAGAGTTGTCCCATCTCATGAGAGTTTAGAAACTCTCTGCTTGGTAAATTCCCAAATCCTATCTTCACTAGTTAAAAGGTTCTCGAGTTTAGCCGATGCTGAATTGAAGAGAGTTTGCTAACTCTCCAGTATTTTCCCGTAGCAAAGGAGATCTGTCTCCAGAGTTTAACATTAGTAAATTTGCAAGTGGAAAAAAAAATGCCCAAACTCTCCAGAGATTGCAAACTCTCCCAAACTCGATTCTTAGCAAATTTACCCCTAAGACTTATTTGGAAGGGAAAAATTGTCAGCTGCCACACCCATCACACACAATTCAAGGAATCCAAACTCCCTTCCTAATGACACATATAAGGCCCACCCAGAAGGGTAGGCTCAGTCTAACCCATGTATTGGTGAGGAAAGCACTTTTAAAACTATTGCTAGCAAGCCACTGTTACCATTCTTTTCACACACACAAAGCTGACACCAAACTGTATGGAATAATATGGGACCACATAAGATGACAAAAAGGCCACAATTCCGACAACCGGCCAAAATCCTGAGTAATCATCAAATGCAAATCCAGGGAGGTATGATCAACCAAATCATTACTATCCAAATAAATAAGAAGGAAGGATGGATAACTATGATTCTCAACCATCTGGGACAAATACCCCAGCAAGTTACAGTATGTCAATGCATACAGATATGCCCTCACTCATCTTTGCCGCCGATGTGGCAAACATGTGCACGCATCGTAGCAGGCAATTTGGCACCCATTTTGAAAGAATGGGTGCAAAAATCAGAGGGGCATAAACCAAGGATGCAATGCTTCAAGAGCATTGCATCCTGACCCAAACTAGAATCGAGAAATGTAGCAAACCATCCTCATGAACTAGCCATGCACGATCTACAGAGTGCCTATGAGACAAATAAGTGACAGCCTTCACAACTGGACATAAAGAAGGATCAGTACACTTAGGCAAGAAGACCCATCGCCCCTTGGCTAATTGGTTCATCTTGGAACAGGGAATCTTTGATAAAACCAATAGCTCACTGACTAAAACATGAGAAAATGTCAGAAAGATGAATCAGTCCTAGCCAGAGCAATGAGTTCAAAAACTGTAAATTCTCCTTGAAATGCCATAGAATAGGCTAAGCGAAAAAGCAATGACTCAAAAAAATGAATATCAAACAGAAGGAATTACAGTAAAAAAAGCAAGTTGTGGAGGAGGGGAAGATCACTAGGCTTAAGAACATTCAGAGGCGTAGGGGCATTCTGGGTCCAGCACTTCAAGGCCTTAGTGACCATAAAGTACCTAGTGACACTGGGGAATCAATACAGATGCAGACAACTACCACTCCAGACTTGTGGAAAGCAGACTCAACATCTATCTTAGCCAAATGATCTGACCAAGGACAAGGTATCTTCAATAGACTAATATCAGACCCAGCATAAAGCAGAGGGAATGGCATCATTGACTGATGCCTCAGGGTAAGACAGATGCTGAATCAGCCAATATATTTTTCCGGTGACTTCTTGGGCACTACATCTGCAGGGGACAATATTAAGCTACCAAAAGGGAGAGAAGCAATAGGGCTGGCCATGCATTCTAGTCTCACCTCTTTCAAGACATTCTCTCTCAGAATGTCTGAGAGGTCCTTAGTGGAGTGCAAATCCCTACACCAATTTATCTTCACATCTTCACTAATAGGAATAACAAAATCCACAACAAAACTGCTTCACAAACAGTATGCCACATCTACTGTACATGAGGGTACCAGGACAAACATTTGTCCATCAACTCCACATGAATCTGCATAAAAGCCCTACTTTGGACCATTGGTCCCAGGGGTGCTGTCACACTCCAGACTATTAAAACCACATTCTTATTGCTCCAGTGCATGTCCAGAATAGCACAAAGGTCCGCTCATGCTGCATATTGCTCCCAGGTGGTGCTGAGGTCTGTCTGTGATGCTCCTGCCCAGTCCACTCAGTGTCCTGTTACTGAGCATGGAGATGGCTCTCCACAGCCTCTTGCTCACAGCGTGTCTTTCCAGAATGATGGCAAACAGGTTGCACGCCAGAGTTCTCTCCTAAACAACAATATGGGTGCAGCCATGTTGGACTCTGTCACCTGATGCTCTTCCTCCACTCAGAGCATTGCTACCAGACCAGCTGACCACAGCATCCAATCACTGGGGATCCTCCCCTATAAATTAAATTTCCAAACTGGCCTTGGTTGCCAGTACAACTTGGCTTCTTGCTGAAGTTACAGCTCAGTGCTGAGCTCCCAGGTACTCTGAATCTGAATGGTCCCAGTCTGTTATATCCAGTTCCTTTATCTGGTAAACAAGTCTCTTATACCATCTTGCACACCAGTCTGGTTTTTACTACTGAGAATTGTTATTACAGCTACCGTTGGTTCCAGCCAATACATCCAACCATCGGTCTCGTCAAATGCTTCCAACAGTGGACTCATATTAATAAAGTTCTTCAATTCATCAACATTGTCCCAACCTATCAAGTTCATCAATTCATTAATATTGGACTCATATCAATTAAGTTCTTCAATTCTTCAGCATCAGTCTCAAACCGATCAAGTTCATGAATTCTTCAACATCAGATTCAAATCCAGCAAGTTCTTCAAATCAGTGACATTGAGAGCTGGATCAGTTTGAGACCAATTTAGCATCATCTGTCCCTTTCCGATTCTGCTCATTCATTCAGTATTATCATCTCCAGTTCTCATTCCAACCTGCTGTTTAATAAAGACATTCCATTCTTGTTCTCGCCTTCAGGTCCGTCATCCTCTGCAGGTCCTCTACATTCTCACAGCATTACATGAGGTAGTCCTGGCTCAAGTCACCCAGGTTTATTCACACCTCCTAAGTCTCCTCCTCGGCCTCCCACATCTGTTCCAGTCCAAACCCTCAGGTTTGACAGGTGCAACCCGAGGGTGCACCACCACCACTGGCGGCTCTGCGCCCACAATCCTTAAGGGAGTGGGATTCTCCACATCATAGACAGATGTGCTGAAAATGACCTCCAATGTGCACTGTCCATTGTTGTAGGCAAAACATTTTCCTTTGGCCACACTGGAAAACATAGAGTGATCGGGTGTGACAGGACACTTTGGAAAAGAAGACTCCCTAAAGACCCATAGACCATTGGAGTTGTGTGACATCCAACCACACCTCAGCATCTTTTTAACTGATTTGGGAGCAGCAAACCACGCTCCTTCACTGGCAAACCAGCATTACCAGTAGAGGACAAAACCACCTGAGAGCTTGCAGCATGCAGATGGTCAACTCCCAGGTGTTACCCCAGCATACAACTATCTATCCCCCATTTGAGGAATCTGGCCATTCCCCATGTGAGGAACCTGACCAGCCTACATTTGAGCACTTTGCCCCCTGTTGTGTGGGAGAGACTGGGCAGGAACCCCCATACTACAAGAATGGTTATTTTAAAAAACCATCTGCACTACAATATGTTTCACTTTTTTCACATGATGGATTCTATGGTATCACTTGTTTGAGGTCCTCCTCAACCTTAATGAGCCTTTTCACTTTGAACATCATATAAGCATTGAATACAGGCGGTGCTATCACTGACAATCTACTGTTTATTTCACTATACTTTAAGGATCGGGTCACTATAGTTAACACTTTTTCCTTACTTTGTTTGTGAACACATTGGAGTATTAATATTGATTTTTTTTTTTTGAAAATTTACCTTGAAATGGTTGGACAAGTGACATCGGTCGATGTGATTGGACATTAGTTGTACTGTATAAAGAATTGGAACAGATTTTATGCCAACATTTTATACTTATTCTTGGTAAAGATGTGCAGTTTGGTTTTCTTGAAAACCGAACACACGTGATCTTTGAGGTTCAGAGTAGAACTGAGTCCTGGCTCGGGTCTGATGTAAGTTGTTTGGAAACCTTTTAAACACTGATTCTCGGGTTTTGCATTGCATGTAAAAGGGTCTAAATGACTGATTGTAGCAATTTTTATTAAACTTAAAGAAATCCAAAACTGAATCCAAACCATAACACTTGATTGTGGTCTTGCCAAAAACAAAACACTGGGTCCACGCACATCTCTAATTCTTGGGTAGTTAGTATTTTATTGAGAATTTTGGTGGTTCTCTATGTTATGTGAGCAGGTGCATTATATCAGTGTGCACCTTGAAAACCTGTTTTTTTCTTTAAATACTTAGATCATTCTCCATTATGGATTTAATTAAAATATATCCACTTTTCTATTAATAATCTAATGTTAATCTTCCTTAAATAAACCATATATGTAGCATCTTTACTTTGATAGAAATACTATATAGTCCAATGTACTGCATCTATTGGTTATTGAAATGGTGCTCCATATTTTAGGAATGTCCATCAGTAACTGATAGTTGTCAACAATCAATTTTCCCGATTCTATCAAAATGCCTTTTCCATTTAATGGTGTGGTATCTATTGTTGTCACCATCACATGGTTCTTTCTGATGGCTCATCATATGGCTGATGATGTTCATGTTGCTGCAGACACCAGAAAGGAGTGTCCACAGCAAAGCTTCTTTCTGTCTTTGTGGACTTCATGCTAATTAACCATCATTGATGGTGAGAAGGCAGCAACGTCGGTCATGATAAATCTCTGTCTCTTGTAATCCTCATTGTCATCCTATTTTGATTTTTCATTTCCCCAGCAAAAGTAGCTGTATGTGGATTTGTCATATTTGGGAATCTATTTATATATTGAGACCCATATGAAAAGTATATTTTTCTATCACAGTGAGAGAAAATTTACTCTTTTGCTATTTTTCAAGATAAAGCCACTGGGACAGCTTTTTTTCCAGAATTTAGGGCTTTTTGTCATTGACTAAAAGGCCCCTTAGGGTTTTCGCTATATAAATATTTAGCCTTAAAAGCTTATCTTACATAGACACATACTGTACATTTCTTGCTGAGCTTGGGTTACTACTATAAGTCATACTTTCCTACTTTAAAAATCTCCTCTCTGGGAAAAGTGAGGAGATACAGGTAGCCTGTAATAGGGGCAGGGCTGGAGTATTTGTGTCATTAGTAGAGATGTGCGGTTTCGGTTTCATTCGGATCTTATCGCCAAAGTAGCTCAAATTCGGATTAGTTCGGATTGTGCTTATCGGCTATCCAAAACACGTGAGAGTTGGGTAGCCAATATGATGCCATTTTTGAGATCCGAACATATCCGAGTAAATCCCAGTAAAACCGAGCCGCACATTTCTATTCATTAGGCCCCGGTTCTAGCAGCATACCGTGAATTGCATGTATATGAATAGGAGGTGAAGCAGGGCTGTAACTAGGGTAATGCGACCAGTGCCATGGCACAGGGCACCGCAGGGCAGGGGGTGCTGTTCGGGCCTATAAAGTTTCTATTTATTATCATTCTTACCTCTTCTTTTATCCCCAGCATCTCCTGGCCTCCCCCATATCTTCCCTTGCTCTTCCCCATGATGATAAGGGTCTTTTTCGGGAACACATCTTATGTTCCTATTTAAAAAATATGGGGGGCGCCAATGCTCTTTCTGGCACAGGGCACCAATAAGTCTAGTTACGGCTCTGAGGTGAAGCCAATCTGATGCAATTAGCATAGACCTGCATCACTAGGCTCCGCCCTCTCTCCACAGAACGCAATTCCAGATATTATTTTCTCCATCTTACCCTCTTCACTAGGAAGTGGGTGGGATGTGGGAGTAGAACTCCCTTCTTTTTGGAGCCCTAGGGAATACCCAAAAACTCATGAGTCTCCCGCAGGTTCCGGGAGAGTAGGTAAGTATGCTGTAAGTGTATAACTGGAAAGTGAAGAAGGTGGAATAGTCTGCACATTTTAGTGCTGATTCAGAGTTGCATGCACGTCAGCCCCAGATGCAGCCACATTGAATGCTCGGAAATAAATGCAGATCTTTGTATGTTATGTCATGTATACAGCCACACTGTCACTATCCATCTGCTTATAAAAGTAGCCATTGTCACTATACCAAGTGCAATAGATCTTTCTGAAATCAGACAGTTCTCTGTGTACGCTCACACCTGGATTGCCTGCAGTTCCATCTATATGCCCACAACACAGCCTCAGAACACTTTCCCTAAATGCAAATGCATTGCCACCCAGTTACAAGTTGCCAGCAGAGGTATGGCAGAGATGCCTATGACTCTCAATCACCCGTAGTATGCTTAGCTACGGAGCATGCACAGTGCAAAAACATTGCAAGATACATCTGTAAAACAGACTTATTCATCCATGGATCAGCCCGTGTCAGTAATTTTATTGACAGCTTGATAAGAATATCAGAAAGGAAGTTCTCCATCTTGTGGGCAAAGCCAACACTGCAGCTTTATAAAATATAATATGCTAGTTTTTTCAATCTGGTGTCTTGTATGACTTTTCGCTATCTATAAGATTAGTTTATTACACAAAAAGCTGGGAATACAGAGTGTAAATACTTTTGTGACATCATATGCCTATTTTTGCGTACATAGGGCCTGATTCAGCAAGGATCGCTATTCTGCTTATTACACGCAATACAGTTGCTTATATCAGCAGTGATATGTAAATGTCTGCATTCGCATAGTGATCGCAGACTAACATAAGGACGCCCACTTCCTTTACTCACATCCATATACTTTGGCAATATAGTAAAATAATCAGTAACATTGAGTACCATCTAACCCATACCTACAGTTAAGGCAGGTCAGACCTCACTCAGGAATTACTTACTTCAGCGCATGCTATGAGGCTGTGTATGGTATCGCAGTGGATAATTTATGCATGCCCATACAATGCCATCCCAACGTACTAACATGCCTGCATTCACCCGACCACCCCCTGGTCACCACCCACAAACGGCACTTCCTGTCAATCATTCTTGGATGGGTCTGATTAGTCACTGCGATCTGCGTGGTTAGAACGCGCACCTGCACTGCGATGCATACGCATGCGCAATTCGAAATAATCAGCCGATAGCGTGCGTATTAGCATATTAACTGTGATCCTTGCTGAATCAGGCCCATAGTTTTCTGCTAAAGTCTATGTATGTGGGGTTGCAATAATTTCACCATACAATGGGGAGAGTTGGGTGGAGGAAAGGCATTTAAATGTAGAACCATGTCTGCACCTAGTATTGTAACTCCATTAAAAAAATATATATTTTGTGGATGATTTAGGGGGTAGACATTATACTGTTATCACAGTAACAACAAAGAGAAAGAAGAGTATCTAGTGTGGTGCCCAATGTGGATCTTAAATCACATATTTGTAATAGTGATAGTGGTTTAATGTAACATATAATGAATCTTTATTAGTATCTGACTGGTATGTGTTCCTATTCGAAAAAATATAAAGAATACACACTGTATCAGATTGAAACTGTTACTGTATATGTATCAGATGCTATTTTGAGCCTGGCAAGATTTATGGGATGCAGTCAGAATGCCGACCGCTGGCTTCCCGACTGTCTAATCCTGGCAGGGGTCTAATGACAGGCGTCGAAATCCCAACGCCTGTAATTTTACCTACGCCGGGAGCCCGACGCCCAGCATACCGATTGAACGTAAGCCGGGCGCCGGGCGTGGACAGCCGCGCGGGGGGGAGAGTCAGATTAGGGGCTCCCGGGGGGGACTTAGGGCTAGGCACACCCCCTTCCTGGGAGGGTTAGGGTTAGGCTAGGGAAAGGGGGGTTAGGGTTAGGCTAGGGAAAGGAGGGTTAGGCTTAGGCACCCCTGGGGCAGGTTAGGGTTAGGCACCACCCTGGGAGACTTAGGTTTAGGCTGCGGGGAATTGGGGGTTAGATTTAGTCACTTACAGGGGGGGTTATGGTTAGGCACTTGGGGGGGAGGTTAGGGTTAGGCACCCCTAAGGGAGGGTTAGGATTAGGGGGTGGAGTTAGGTTAGTAAATAGTTAAAATACTTACTTGGCGGGATCTTCATACCGATCCCACATTTATATACTGTAGTAACAGCAGGAGAAAGCTGCACTAATTTCTTATCACATCTTCCAGAAGAGGTAGCTGGCTGAGAATGATAATAGATATATTACTACTCTCTGAAAGGATAGTTCATTTACTTCCCAGCATTGTTTGGGATGATTATTATATTTAAATGAATCCAGTCTCAATTGGATATATAACCCAATTATTAAGATTAGTCCAATAAGGGTTATATTTTGGGTTATTATTGATAGAGTCAGACATTCTGAATCAGAACTGAGTTATATTTTTAGAGCCAGGTATATACAGTATTTGCAACGAGCAAAATTTCAATTTACATGTATTGGACCAGCGTTAAAAGAATTCATTTTTAAAACACATTTCTTACTTTTTGTACGCAACTACTTTATGGTTTTAATATATTTTGCCTCAATATCCTGAACATAATATTTTAATTAATACTAATAAAGATTCATAAAATTTTTAAACTAAACCACTATTACTATTGCAATTATGTGATTTAATGTCCACATTGTGCACCACACTAGTTGTTACTGTGTTGTACTATTAGAGGATGTGGTAGCACCTCACTAATACATTAAGGGCAAAATTTACTAAGCGGCGGTTTGATGGCGGGTTCTATTCTATTCTAAACCCCGGCGGTATGGTGGCCGGTTCTATTCTGTTCTAAACACCGGGGGTTTGGTGGTGGGTTCTATTCTGTTCTAAACCCTGGGGGTTTGGTGGCGGTTTTGCAGCAGTTTCTAAATGACAGCCCTGTTCTATTCTATTCTAAAATGTGTTTTGATGTCAATTTTGCAGCGGTTTTGTCCTTAGTAAATCTGCAGATAGCAAAACCGCCGCCAAACCACAGTCAAAACACATTTTAAAATAGACCAGGGCTGTCATTTAGAAACTGCTGAAAAACCGCCACCAAACCCCCGGGGTTTAGCATAAACTAGAACCCACCACCAAACTCCCGGGGGTTTAGAATAGAATAGAACCTGCCGTCAAACCGCCGCTTAGTAAATTTTGCCCTTAGAATGATAGAGGGGTATTAGATTACTACTGTCCACAATAGGGTGTACCTATGAATATACTATAGGACAGTAGTCCCCTGACATAAAGTGAGTTAGGATCTTACTTCTCAGTGAGAATGAAGTAACTGGTGCAGGATTATTTTTGTTTTATTGAATTATACTGTTATCACACTGTGCCTTTGCAGATTTCTCAGTCTACACACTACGGGGCCTATGTATCAAAGCTTGAAGAGAGATAAAATTGTGAGCTATAAATCACCAACCAATCAGCTTCTAACTTACATTTTATAGGCTGTGTTTGCAAATGACAGTTAGGAGCTGATTGGTTAATACTTTTTCTCTCACAATTGTATCTCTCATCAAGCTTTGATACATAGGGGTCTATTTATCAAGCAGTGAAAAGAGTGGAGAAGTAAACCAGTGGAGAAGTTTCCCATAGCAACCAATCAGCTCCTACCTATTATTTTATAGACTGTACTTGATAAATGCTACTTGAAAGCTGATTGGTTGCTATGGGCAACTTCTCCACTGGTTCACTTCTCCACACTTTCCACTGCTTGATATATAGATCCCATAGGCCCCTAAATCTAGGCACAGAATGCTTTTGAAAGATGTGTTTCAAAAGCCTGCACATATCCAAGCACATATGCCCATATGCCCCCTGCCCTCCCTGGCTGCAGTAGGTGATGTAGCGTTCCATGAGTCGTACATTGGGCTGCAACTGCTGTAGCCCCACTCCCACAGCTAGCCTGAGAAGGCAGGGGGGGACATTATGCCACATGCCCCAGATGTAGGGGCGTATCTATAATGGGTGCAGGGTGTGTTGTACACATGGGCCCCTGGGTCCAGGGGGGGCCCACACTGCACACCCTGCATCCATATTTTCTAATACTTACCTCTCCGAGGTCCCACGTCGGGGGTTTCAGCTTTGCAAAAAATGCTGGAAAATGGCTGCCGCAGCCATTTTCCCGGCAATTTCCTCACTGCGCATGTACAAAACATTTTCCCGGCTACCTGTGCATGTGCAGTAGACTCTTTGCACAGACTAGTGCCCAGAGTCTACTGCTGCTGCGGTCAGCAGTCAGTCTGCTGCCGGCCATCAGGGAGAGAGGAGGGGGCCCTGGACAGGGAATGTACACAGGCTCTCTCCTCTCTTAGGGGTCTATTTACTAAGCTTTGTTAGGAGATAAAGTGAATGGTGATAAGGTACCAGCCAATCAGCTTCTAACTTCCATTTTTCAAACACAGCCTGTGACATGGCAGTTAGGAGTTGATTGGCTGGTACCTTATCACTGTTCACTTTATCTCCTAACAAAGCTTAGTAAATAGACCTCTAAATACACCCCTGCCCAAGCAAGTGAGTGGTGCCAATCATTAGGAACCTCTTGCTACATTTGCGAGCACTGCCGAATCAGGCCCTTACTGTGTTCTGCCCTTATAGAGTATGTGTGGAGCAGTGGGAGAAGTGAGCAGAAGCGTAGTATGTGATGTTATTTAGGATCATATGTAACAGGACTAGGGTAAAGCTCTTCATAATGTAGCAATGCACACTGACTTGGGCTTCCAATTACAGATTCTATTTAAAAAAATATAAAAATAAGTGGTGAGTGGTTATATAACACTGAGAACTTTTATTGATAAATTGGTCCAAAAAGATTATCTTGGTGATAGAAACCCTAATACTATATCTACATTTATTGAGCCTGGAGTATATTTGAAAAAAATAAATAAATAAATAAATAGATTAACCTTCAACATGATAGAGCAATTAAATACATACTGTAGTATAATATACAGTATATTATAGTATAATACACTTTATTAAAGTATTCACAAGGGGTGTGTGACTGGTGCCTCAGGACGCAAGTCTGAGGAAGCTGCATGGTTGGTACCCTGACGGAATTCCACTGCAAGATAATTGGCAGCCACCATTGTGCTTCTCCACTTCTCTCCCAGCACTTGCTGAGTGACATTGTGATGTCACATGCACTAGGAGAGGGGCTTGCGAGATCAGGGCACACAGGTGACGCTACGGCACTGGTATGAATATTGGGTGTCATTCAGACCCACTCGCGAGTGGCAGTACGCTCGCAAGTGGGTCGATGTTCCCCACTGCGCATGCGCACGACGGAGGGAGCTCCGTCGTGCGCATGCGTGAGACCCGACGAGCGAAGGACTTTCCTTTGCTCGGAGTGTCTCATCAAAGGGGGCGTGCTGTCGATGGTGACTGACAGCACGCCCACCAAAGGGGGCGTGCCTGCCAGATGGAGGCGTTCCCAAGGGAACGCCTACCGTCTGAAGCCGGCCCCACTGACATCACTAGTGATGTCAGTGGGAGTGATTTTGGCTCTGATAGAGCCAAAATCACTCCTGGCCTTGCGGTTGAGAAACCCAACCGCAGGCTTTCACTCGCAGTTCCGATGGTCGCGATGGTCAAGACCATCGCGACCATCATTTTGTATGCTCGTATATGCTGTGGGTGGTGACCCACAGCTATACGAGCGTCCAGGAGGACGCTCCATATTAATGGAGGTGGGCCCTGATTCAGAGCGAGCGCTCTGGTCAGAGCGTCCGGCTCTGAATCAGGGCCATTGTTAGCAATATAAACTGACAAGGTGATATCCAATTGTTTTTACGCGCCCGATTGCACCTTAGTCCTCATCTAAACTGACAGCTTTCTATAGTATTCAATTGTTGTTTCATGCCCGATCACACCTTATCCTCCATCTAAACTGACAGGGTGATATTCAATTGTTTTTATGTGCTCTATCGTACCTTATCCCTCATCTAAACTGATGTGGTGATATTCAATTGTTTTTTTTCCATGCGTGCTGCACCCATAATGCGGCTAAGCTCGTCTGAAGTCCTGGTTTGCACACCCAAACAGTAGTTTGGGCGCCCAAAACCAGGACCTTTCGCTTATTTCTGCTTGCTACCTCAGCAGGCTGTGAGCAGAAATCAGCTACAGTATCTTGTCCATCAGCAGAAACAATGAAATAGCTGCCATTGGGGGCACAATACTGTTGCAGACGGCAAAAACAATTGAAATCCCCCCATAGATGTTAATCTTTCTTCTACTAAGCAGAATAAAACAGAGAATAATTGCTGTCAAGCTGTAATTGTGCTGGTATAGAATGTGGGTGTGATCATGTCAGTGATGCTTCTACAGAGGCTGCTGTCAGATCCTTCCCATAGTCACCAGCAGCAGTTACTGGTACACACAGGTTACACAGCTGTATTGTGTGCTCTGCAGTCACAGAGAATGTTGTGCTCTCTGCCATCCGCTGTATTAGCTGCCACCTTGGTCACTCTTTGCTTATTAACACGTGAGTACAGTATATTGATTATTACTTGCTTGTTACTGTGTAGTGTTGGGATTGGTATAAAGGTGATAAACATTCAACATTTTTAAGATTTACCTGTATTTAATATATTTTTTACATGTCTAATGCCATAAAATGTCTCCTTAACCAACCTTTAATTTGCAGCAAAATATGTATAAATCTATTTAGTACATGAAGTTCTTTTTTATCTTGACACATTTAAAAAATACTGTACCAACAAAAGAAAAACTATATACAGTATATATATATATATATATATATATATATATATGTGTGTGTGTGTGTGTGTGTGTGTATAAATGAGGAAAAATAATTTTGATCTTTTTTTCTGCCTGATACAGGTTCTATATTGGGGAATGTGATCAATTCAGAAGGACAGTATGTTACTAGTGAGGTCGGGCAATCAGTAACCTTATCCTGTAACTATTCTACAAGCAGCGATGTTCCGTATTTGTTTTGGTATCGCCAGTATCCCCACCAAATCCAGCACATCATCACCCGTGGAGCCAGGAGCTACTCTAACTTCATGATGTATAATACAAATTTTGAGCCTGGAAAGTTCCAATCAGAGACAAACAATACACACACCACTTTATCCATCTCCAGCCTCATTGTGTCAGATTCTGCCTTGTACTTGTGTGCTCTGAGGGATGGGGCACAGTACTGCATAAGCACTGATGGGCAATGTTCAAACTCCCTGTGCACAATGATTTTGTAACCAGCAGGTGGCAGAACTTTACATAACATTGTAGTGTTACATTCTACATCAAGGGTTACATTCAGGTGGTCACATTACGTAACAGCAATATTGTACTTTTAACTAAGCTTACACATACTGTACAGTATACAATCAGACACAGTGTAATATGTAGTATCTGTTATTTATTTATTTCACAGATCTTTAATAAAAATGAAGAACAGTACACTGCACAAGCCACAAGCAGTGTATTTAATGGGTTGGGAACACGTTCTTGTGCTTAGAATACCAGCGGTCAGAATCCCGGCAGCAGAATCCCAACGGTGGAAATCCTGATGCATGCAGGTAAGTATTCTAACCCTTCCCTTAACCCTACCCCTAACCCTAACCACCCCTCCCACTGCCTAACCCTAACCTTCCCCTTCAGCAGCCTAACACTAATTGCCCCCCCCCCCCCCGCAGCCTAACTCTAACCCTTCCCTCCCGCAGCATAACCCTAACCTGCCCCCTAGTGTCTAACTCTAACCCTTTCCCTAACCATCCCACCCCCACAGCTCTCGGGATTCTGGAACCAGGATTCTGATTGCTGTCAGGGTTTCGGCGCTGGGATGTCAACTACATTCCTATGTAATTATGCATTACCAATAATAAATGTGACATGGTGACACCAACAAAAAATCAAATGTAAGAGGTGGCTTATTCATAAAGCATTTTAAATTGGTCTGGATTGTTATTTTCTATGTATTAATGCTAATAAATCATGCAGGTGGCAATGATCTTAGGGAGTACACAAACAGGATAAAGGAGGACTAACATTATCTGGTCTATTGAATAAGATCCTGTGGTGTCAGGGCCGGTGCTAGGTTTCTTAGTGCCCAGCGCCATCCTGTGCTGCACTGTCGTCCCTTCCCTTCCCCTGAGCCGGGGCGCCGAGAGGGGGGGGAGCGGGTACAAATTACCCAGGCCCGGGCTTGCTAATGGGGCCTGGCGGGGGCCCGGGCCTGGCACTGCTCCCCCCTCTTACATCACAGCAGCCCAGCACACGTTGCTGTGTGCTGGGCTGCACTGGGAGACTGCTCGCGGCTGCTAAGAAGCAACCACAGAAGTCTCCTATGCCTGTGGGGGGAGCGATCCAGCTGATCGCGCCCCCCACTGGTTATGTGCCGGGCTGACGGGGCTTAGAGCGCCCCCCTCGCCAGCGCGTAGCGCTGCAAAAGTTTATTTTTTACTTAAGGGGGAGTGGCCACGCCTCCTGCTATTAGGCCACACACCCTTTTTACCGGGTCCCGACGCGGCTCTTGACGCCCATGGAATCGCACCCTGCAGCCAATAATGCTGTGGCTGTTGGGCACTGCGAGCAAGATCGCAGATTAAGATCTGTACATGTGCAGTGTGACCTCTGTGCATTCACAGATAAAAAAACATTGTAATACCGTTATAGTCTGAATGAGGCCCAAGGTAAAGAGAAACTGCTGCAATGAGCCAAATACCTACACATTTTTTGTAGTTAGTTTCTAATACATATGGTTGAGTTCTAAAGTGTTGATTTTATCTTGTGATATAAATAGTAGTAGTGTAAGTCTCAGGTACATTCAGGCCTGCACTAAGTATGTAGCTAGACACATTTACCATATAGACAGTAGTTCTTGCTGCATCCACCCTGTGGTAAATACCACTGACTGGACTGCAACTAAAATCAGGGGCGTGCAAGCGCTGCCAATGCACTGGGCACAAGGACACGGGGGAGGCACCATCACTGTCTCAATAGCACCTGTATGTACCTCAGTGCTCAGCTTTCTGGTCCTGACCCCTGTTTGTGACATCGTGATGGCACGGACTAAAATGCTATTGTTTTATGTGTTCTTAGTTACTAGTGAGTTTCAGTCCATAGAACTACGTAATACTGTAAACATACAATTATACATTCATGGCTAATATTACACATACGGAGACAGGTGACGGACTGTCACTCTGCATCATAAAGGCAACCTAAATTATATAGGGGCAACTGACAGTATTGGAGGGCACACGGATAGGAGTGAGACCCAGACTCTTTGATAGGACAGATAACATAGGTAGGACTGAGGGAGAGACACACTGGCAGTTCTAGAAAACAGGTTCACAGGGCAAAGAGACAGACATATTTACAGGTCATAGACACAAGTAGCACTGAGGGACAGTCACACTGACAGTGCTAGAAGATAGGGTCAAAGGTTAGACAGATACACTGGCAGGATAGACAGATACACTGGCAGGATAGACAGATACATTGACAGGGCTCTCCCACCTTTTTCCCTGTGGATCAGGTAGCTACAGGCTCCCCTCTTCCCCTGAGCTGTGTGCTGCTGACATAGGGCCTGATTCAGAGTTGTATGCTATTAGCCTCTTTGGTCTCCTGTGTGAGACTTCCTCTGATATACTAGCCTGCCATTTCCTGGGCAATATGTGGTCACTCCTATGTATGTCTAAAGCTATTGCTATAGTCACTACACATTGGTCAAATTGGGACATTACTGTATCATCATATTGCTCCAGACTACCGGTGTTACTATCACTTGGGACACTGGGCCTGATTCAGAGCCGGTCGCTCTGACAGAGCGCTTGCTCTGAATCAGGGCCGGTCTTTTTTTTTTTTTTAGAACGGCCTCCTGGCCGCTCACATGGCTGTGGGTGACCACCCACAGCTATAGCGAGCGGCCAGGAAGATGGTCGTGATGGTCAAGACCATCGCGACCATCGGGCTTGCGATGAGACCCTTGTGGTAGGGTCTCGTTGCCGCAACCCCTAGAGTGCTTTCGGCTCAAACAGATGATGTCAGTGGGGCCGGCCCCAGACGGTAGGCGTTCCGACATGGGAACGCCTCCGTCTGGGCAGCCACCTCCCCGGCCCGCCCACCAAACGGGGCGTGCTGTCACTCAACATCGACAGCACGCCACCTTTGGTGCGAGACCCGGAGTGACGGCTTGCCCGTCGCTATCCGGGTCTCGCGCATGCACACGACGGAGCCGGCTCTGTCGTGCGCATGCGCTCTGGGCCACCATCGACCCGGTTGCAAGCGCTCTGCGCTTGCGACCGGGTCTGAATCAGGCCCACTGTGTCACATTACTTAAGGGTTGATTGCCCCCACAGCACCCATGGCTATTCAGCAGTGCTAAGGGCCTGTGTCAGAGATTAACGCTTTTGCACAGCAGCTGCATCTTTGGACACAGCTGCTGTACAAAAATATGCTAATTCCAGAGCGTGTATGAAGGAAAAAGATGCCTCCTGCTGGCATCTCAGATCCGTTGCCTGTATACATAGATGCAGGATCGGATCACATCACGATTATCGGTGTACAGCATCAGGCCGTCAGCCAGCAGAGTAACACTCAGCTTACTCAGGTTGGCCGGCTTGCAAGCCCAGGACACTCCATCGGATGACGCAGTCCCTGGCCTTGCCACTCCAGGAAAACAGGACACCCCCCCGTTTCCAGGAATGACGGCTAACCACGCCCCACACCACCCCTTAAATGCCTCTGCCTGTCAATCAGGCAGGGGCATAAAAATATTAACAAATAATGCAAATTGCACTTCTGAAACTTGATATGGATGGTTCTGGTAATAAGTGCTATGCTAAAATGACAAAATGCTGAATCATATAAATCAAAACAAAAACTTTACTGATGGAATAACCAAATGAAAAAACAAGAAAACTTTTATACATAATCAATGAAAAAACAAGAGGAGCTCTTAAGGGTTCTGTCACTCTGTGAGACCTAAAAGTTCAGGGTAAACATAAATCTGACCAAATGACGGAATTAATTAAAAATAGAGGACACCAAAAATAAATAAAAGAAAACATAAACCTATAAATTTACTTCCAATTGAAAACGAATGGATTTTAGTGATAATTTCATGTAGTAGAAGTCAATGTAAAAAATAGGAAATATTATATACGAATGAGTGTCCAAGTAGAGAGTGGCGTCCCACAACTCTAATGCAGAAGATGTCTTTGTCAATAAATTATTTGCAGAGGCTCCTATTATGGCTGTTGTTCTTGCTGCAACGTAAGTAGATCTTGATGTGGGTACCCCTAGAGCAGTGGCGTAAGTTCATCCCAGATGCCCAGAGGCAAGTTTGAGTTTGGTGCCCCCCTCCCCCCCAAAAAAAGGAAAAATAAATATGTGCATATACAGGATATCTATCTATACATATACACACGCAGAAACACACCAAAATAGAATATGTGAATTTGTTCCTATTGGGTCTATTCACTAAACTAAATTTGCAGGATATCCTCGGAAGATAACTGCAAATTTATAGAATCCCCTGAAAGAATCTACATTCCGGAAATTGACCCAGATAGCTAACGCAATGTCAAGCCAATGGGCTACAGATCGCAAAAATTAACGGACAAGGGATCCTTAGCCTCCCTCCCTGGCACTCTGCTCTTGGACCATGCATGCACACTGTGCTGGATGTTCACAGTGGCAGAAGAAGCTGCTTGAGGGCGGCGACACCAGTGACCACGGATGGCCTATAGATGGAGAGGAGGAGGCGGCAGCTGATGGTCTGACACGGAGCCCTCCATTAATATATGCACTCCAAGCACATTGGTAAAGCCTTAAGTAGGGTGAATATACTGTGGGTATTAGAGGAGGTGCCCCTTTAGTGCTGGCGCCCAGCGGTGGGTGCCTCCATTGTCTCCTATAGTTCCGCCCCTGCCCTAGAGTGTACTGGCCAGTGGACTAGTGAGCAGGTGGGGGGGGGGGACTGACTGAGAGGTACCAGTGTCAGGACACTGAACTGTCTATCCAGAGGACAGTGCAAGCGTCTCCCTGATCCTTTACCTCTAAGATGCAGCGTTTACTGATGTGTCAGGACTCTGGACTGTCTATCCAGAGGACAGGTAATCAGTGTTATGCCTATGTGCAAGCGTCTCCCTGATCCTATACCTCTAAGATGCAGTGTCATAAAAGGGTCTGCGTGCGACTACACAAGACCCATTCTGTACACTCGCACAATGTGTCCTGCGCATGCACAGATTCCCAGTAATTGGGAATCTGCTATCAGCAGTGCACTTGCGTGCGCTGCTGAATCAGGCCCAGAGTCCAAGATTTCTTAGTTGGATAAAGTTTCCTCATAATAATGCCATGTTTACATTCTATATTGTTAGCATGTTTGGACATCAGTACTGCAAATTCATTTGCTCTTTGTTAAAATTTGCTGTATACGTTAATGCTAATAATTTTACAGGAGCACTCTGTCATGAAATTCTCCTGTGTAAGAAAAAGGAATAACATTAAAGAGACATTTTGCCATATTTCATAATATTTGTGTGAATCTGACACTTTGGATTGGTTGGATGGGGAAGTGAAGGCAGAGCCGGTCCTAGGCATAGGCATTATAAGCAGATGCCTAGGGCAACTGAAATGCCTTGGGGCATTCCAGGGCTCTGCCGCTACCCTTCCGCCTACCGCTGACTCCGCCCCCCAACTGCTGCTGCGATTGGAGTCCAGCGGGGGCGTTGCTTCAGCACTGAGCCCCCGCCCACTGCTGTCAATCACACACAGAAGCCAGCCGCAGTGTGTGTTTGTGCGGCTGGCTCTGTGTTAATGCCCGTCTACTGTATGTGCCGGGTGTCCATCCCCCATCTGGAGCCCTGCAGCTGCGTGCCGCCCCCACCCACCCACCAATGTGTCCTGGCTGCACGTCCTCCCTCGGGTGGACTCTGCTAAAGGAGCCCTGCAGCTCGCCGCCGCTACCCGCCCACCAATGTGTGCCAGCTGCCCGCCGTTCATCAGGAAAACTCTGCCACAAGAGCCCTGCAGTGTTCCACCACCATCCGCCCAGCAATGTGTGCCAGCTGCCCATCCCACGCCTCCACGCTGCGGAGACCTGATCAGTAGGTAAGACACACTGACATGTGTCAATGGCTGCATGTATGTATATATATGTGTGTGTTTTGTGTGTGTGTGTATATATATATATATTATATATACACACACACACACACACACACACACATATATGTATATATATATATATATAATGTGTAAATGGATGTATATATATATATATATATATATATAGTGTACATATATATATATATATATATATGTGTGTATGTCTGAGTATGTGTGTATATATATATATATATATATATATATATATACACACACACACACACGAGCAGTACAAACAGGCAGTGGCACTCAGAGATTTGATAGTCGTAAAAAACTTATTAAATACACATATTATGACACCCATTATGGGTTGTCATAATATGTGTATTTAATAAATTTTTTACATCTATCAAATCTCTGAGTGCCGCTGCCTGTTTGCACTGCTCGTGTATCTGATACCTTCCCTGAGGGCACCGGAGTTGCTGAAATTTGTCGGTTAAGTGTCGGTCCGTGCAGGAATATATATAAATATATATATATATATATATATATATTCAAAAAATAGGGTAGTACACGGCGCTGAGTCCTGAAACAGTTAATGTGATTCCAAAGTAATATCAGTCCATCAAAAGTCGCACTCCCCAAACGTATAGGGTGGCTGCTCCTACTCCCATATACTGCTGCCCAAGCAGCGTCAAAATCTGTAAAACAAAAAAGGGTGGAGAAAAGAGCGCCTCCTAGTGCATTAAATATGTAAATGATGTAACCATCACCAAAGATAATCACCCTCTGTGTAGATGGGGGTGTACCTTATATAGTGGAATTCACCACTTATTCAACAGCAAGAACAATCATAATGATTCCTTATTTGTCCAACTACTGGAAACCCTCAGGCTTTTCCCTCCATATAGACCAAAGTGAATCTGGAGCAGATATCTAGGGAAAGTTCCGGAGTAGTAACATCCTGTTAGTAACCTGGGTTACTAACAGGATGTTACTACTCCGGAACTTTCCCTAGATATCTGCTCCAGATTCACTTTGGTCTATATGGAGGGAAAAGCCTGAGGGTTTCCAGAAGTTGGACAAATAAGGAATCATTGTGATTGTTCTTGCTGTTGAATAAGTGGTGAATTCCGCTATATAAGGTACACCCCCAACTACACAGAGGGTGATTATCTTTGGTGATGGTTACATCATTTACATATTTAATGCACTAGGAGGCGCTCTTTTCTCCACCCTTTTTTGTTTTACATATATATATATATATATATATATATATATATATTAGGGGTGAGCGGGTTCGGATTTCTGAAATCCGAACCCCCCCGAGCCCCCCCGATCCGAGTCCGATCCGAATTAGGCTCGACTTTTCCCGCCTGACTCGGATCTGAAATCGAGGCAAAACGTCATCATCCCGCCTTCCGAGTCTCGCGGGTTTTGGATCCTATATAAGGTACCCACGTCGGCGCCATTTTCTCACTCGGCTGTGGACAGTGAAGAGGGAGGGTGGGAGTTAGGGCTGTGTAGTGTAGTGTAGTGTAGTGTAGTGCTGCTGTTGTCCACTACTTCAAAGTCCATAGGGGCTGGCTGTGTTGTGCTGTGCTGCTGTTGTTAATAGGGGCTGTGTCCACTACTTCAAAGTCCATAGGGGCTGGCTGGACTGTGTTGTGCAGTCAGTTCTCCATAGGGGCTGTGTCCACTCCAAAGTCCTGTGCAGTGTCCCAGTCCTAAAGGAGTGCTGCAGTGTTGTCCAGGGGGTGCTCTGTCCATCAGGGGTGCTCCCCCCAAGTGCTAAAAAAATAATATATTTTCTGTGTTTGTGAATTGTGTGCGCAGTAGCCGCACGTGCATCAACAAAGTAGTGCCAAGCGTGCACCTGTGTCATAAGTAAAGGGCCGGCTGGCTTGACCGTTAAGGGTGCTGTAACCCCCGAAAGTACACTCCAGTCCAAACCAAAAAAAAAATTATTTTCTGTGTTTGTGAATTGTGTGCGCAGTAGCCGCACGTGCATCAACAAAGTAGTGCCAAGCGTGCGCCTGTGTCATAAGTAAAGGGCTGGCTGGCTTGACCGTTAAAGGGTGCTGTAACCCCCGAAAGTACACTCCAGTCCAAACCAAAAAAAAATTATTTTCTGTGTTTGTGAATTGTGTGCGCAGTAGCCGCACGTGCATCAACAAAGTAGTGCCAAGCGTGCGCCTGTGTCATAAGTAAAGGGCCGGCTGGCTTGACCGTTAAAGGGTGCTGTAACCCACAAAGTACACTCCAGTCCAAACCAAAAAAAAAATTATTTTCTGTGTTTAGCCGCACGTATATATCAAATCGATATAACATAAATGGAGGACCAAACTTTCTCCGATAAAAATAAAATAGAGAAAGATCAAGAACCACTTCCTCCTAGTGCTGAAGCTGCTGCCACTAGTCATGACATAGACGATAACATGCCATCAACGTCGTCTGCCAAGGCCGATGCCCAATGTCATAGTAGAGGGCACATACAATCCCAAATGGCAAAGTTCAGGAAAATGACCTTGAAAAAGACATTTAAATCAGCTGAAGAGAAACGTAAACTTGCCAATATGCCATTTACGACACGGAGTGGCAAGGAACGGCTAAGGTCGATCCCTAGTATGTTCATGACTAGTGGTTCAGCTTCACATGACGATGGAAGCCCTCCTCCCACTAAAAAAATCAAAAGAGTTAAGCTGGCAAAAGCACAGCGAAGAACTGTGCTTTCTAAGAAGATATCACAAATCCCCAAGGAGAGTCCAAGTGTGGTGGTGGTTGCGATGCCTGACCTTCCCAGCACTGGACGGGAAGAGGTGGCTCTTTCCACCATTTGCACGCCCCCTGCAAGTGCTGAAAGGAGCACCCACAGTCCACTTGCTGATATGCAAATTGAAGATGTCACTGTTGAAGTACAACAGGATGAGGATACTGGTGTAGCTGGCGCTGAGGAGGAAGTTGGCGAGGAGGATTCTGATGGTGATGTGGTTTGTTTAAATCAGGCTCCGGGGGAGACAGTTGTTGTCCGTGGGATGAAAAAGCCCATCACGGTCATGCCTGGGCAGAAGACCAAACATTCCACCTCTTTGGTCTGGCAATATTTCTATCCAAATCCGGACAACAACTGTCTTGCCATATGTACCATATGTAAAGGTGAAATAAGTAGGGGTGGGGACGTCAACCACCTAGGAACATCCTCCCTTATACGGCACCTGCAGCGCGTTCATAAAAAGTTACTGTCAAGTTCAGAAACTTTGGCTAAGACCGTAAGCAGTCCAGGGACACCTAAATCCCGTTGTCCTGTTGTATCCAAGTGCCTGCAAACCACACCGTCAACTCCCTCCTCGTCAATTTCCTCCTTAGTCAGGATCGGAAGTAGTCCTGCAGGCCATGTCACTGGCATGACTGACTCTCCTATCCGGGATTCCTCTGGAGGATCCTGCATTGCTACGCCTACTGCTGCCGCTGCTGCTGTTGCTGCTGCTGGGAGTCGTTCATCATCCCAGAGAGGAAGTAGGAACACCACTACTTTTACTAAACAATTGACCCTCCAACAGTCCTTAGCGAGGAGGATGAAGTACGACAGCAGTCATCCTGAAGCAAAACGTATAACTGAGGCCTTGACTGCTATGTTGGTGTTAGACGTGCGTCCGGTATCCGCCATTAGTGCAGTGGGATTTAGACAATTGATGGAGGTAGTGTGTCCCCGGTTCCAAATCCCGTCTAGATTCCACTTCACTAGGCAGGCGATACCGAGACTGTACAGAAACGTCAGAAAAAGTGTCCTCAGTGTCCTGAAAAATGCCGTTGTACACAATGTCCACTTAACCACGGACATGTGGACAAGTGGAACAGGGCAGACTAAGGACTATATGACTGTGACAGCCCACTGGGTAGATGTATCACCTTACGCAGCAACAGCAGCAGCGTCACCAGTAGCAGCATCTCAGAAATGCCAGCTCGTTACAAGGCAGGCTACGCTGTGTATCACCGGTTTCAGTAAGAGGCACACCGCCGACAACCTCTTAGAGAAACTGAGGGAAATCATCGCCCAGTGGCTTACCCCACTTAGACTCTCCTGGGGATTTGTGATATCTGACAACGCCACCAATATTGTGCGGGCATTACATCTGGGCAAATTCCAGCACGTCCCATGTTTTGCTCACACAATAAACTTGGTGGTGCAGAATTTTCTGAAAAGCGACAGGGGCGTGCAGGAGACGCTTTGGGTGGCCCGAAAAATTTCTGGCCACTTTCGCCATTCAGCGACTGCGTGCCGAAGACTGGAGCGCCAGCAAACACTCTTGAACCTGCCCCGCCATCACCTGAAGCAAGAGGTTGTGACGCGGTGGAACTCAACCCTCTATATGCTTCAGAGGATGGAGGAGCAGCAAAAGGCCATACAAGCCTATACATCCACCTATGACATAGGCAAAGGAGGGGGTATGCACCTGACTCAAGCGCAGTGGAGAATGATTTCCGTGTTGTGCAAGGTTCTCCAGGCCTTCGAACTTGCCACACGTGAAGTCAGTTCAGACACTGCCAGCTTGAGTCAGGTCATTCCCCTCATCAGGCTTTTGCAGAAGCAGCTGGAGAAAGTGAAGGAGGAGCTAAGACGGAGCGATTCCGCTCGGCATGTGGGACTTGTGGATGAAGCCCTTCATTCGCTTTGCCAGGATTCCAGGGTGGTCAATCTGTTGAAATCAGACCACTACGTTTTGGCCACCGTGCTCGATCCTAGGTTTAAAGCCTATGTGGTGTCTCTCTTTCCGGCCGACACAAGCCTGCAGAGGTGCAAAGACCTGCTGGTGAACACACTGTCAGCTGAAGCGGAACGTGACACGTCAACGGCTCCTTCTTCATTTTCTCCTGCAACTGGGGCTGCCAGGAAAAAACTTAGGTATCCTAAGCAACCCGCTGGCGGTGATGCAGGGCAGGCAGGACCAAGTTTGGACATCTGGTCCGGACTGAAGGACCTGGCAACAATTTCTGACATGTCTACTGTCACTGCATATGATACTGTCACCATTGACAGAATGGTGGAGGATTACATCGGTGACAGCATCCAAGTAGGCATGGCAGACAGTCCATACCTGTACTGGCAGGAAAAAGAGGCAATTTGGAGGCCCCTGTACAAACTGGCTCTATTTTACCTGAGTTGCCCCCCCTCCAGTGTGTACTCCGAAAGAGTGTTTAGTGCAGCCGGGAACCTAGTCAGCGAAAGGCGTAGGAGGTTGCTTCCACAGAATGTGGAGAAGATGATGTTCATCAAAATGAATTATCAGCTCTTCCAGGGAGACCAGCCTCCAGAAGGTACAGAGGGACCTGTGGTGGTGGATTCAAGTGGGGACGAGTTAATACTTTGTGAGGATGAGGATGTACACACTGAAGAGGGTGAGGAATCGGTGGATGAGGAGGATGAGGATGACATCTTGCCTCCATAGAGCCAGTTTGTGCAGGGACACATTAATTGCCAGCTTGTTTTGTGGGGGCCCAAACGAACCAATCATTTCAGCCACAGTTGTGTGGCAGACCCTGGCGCTGAAATGATTGGTTTGTTAAAGTGTGCATGTCCTGTTTATACAACATAAGGGTGGGTGGGAGGGCCCAAGGACAATTCCATCTTGCACCTCTTTTTTTTCTTTGCATTATGTACAGTTTGGGGCCTAGTTTTTCAAACTGCCATCCTGTCTGCCACTGCAGTTTCACGCCTAGATGGGTCACGTGTTTGTGCCGCCCACTCGTGTCGCTTAGCATAGTCATCCAGCTACCTCGGTGCAACGTTTTGGACATAAAAACACTATTGTGAGGTGTGAGGTGTTCAGAATAGACTGGAAATGAGTGGAAATTAAGGTTATTGAGATTAATAATAGCATAGGAGCAGAAAAACCTACAAATTCTGTGATTTTAGCTGTTTTTATGCTTTTTAAAAAAAAATACAGATCCAAAACACAAAACCCAGAACCCAAAACACGGAAGGGTGGTTTTGGCAAAACCAATCCAGATCCAAAACACGAAGAAAGATCCAGATCCAAAACCAAAACACAAAACACGAAAAGTGGCCGGTGCACACCCCTAATATATATATATATATATATATATATATATATATATATATATATATATATAGTTTTTTTTGTTTTGTTTTTTATTGCATTCAGTCTGGCACTTTGTATAAATTTACTGGTGATCTTGAGGGTGCCCTCCTAAGTAAGGAATAATAAACAAATTCCTATACCGAGCTGAACAGCCCCTCAGGAAAAGAACAGACGGCACGCCTCAGTAGTTGTAAAAAAGTGATATATTGTCACAAATCACATAGGTGCTGTTGACGTTTCAAGACCCATTTGTTTTTTTTATCAGGACATGTCCTGATGAAAAGACAGATGGGTCTTAAAACGTCGACAGCACTTACTGAGGAGTGCCGCCTATTTTTCCTGAGGGGCTGTTCAACTCGGTATGGGAAGCTGTTAGGGGGCACCAGTTAAAATTTTGCCTAGGGCACCAAATGGGCTAGGGCCGGCTCTGAGTGAAGGGGCATTCTAATGTAGGCCAAGTAGGTCAGGTACCCTAAGGTCATGTTAGCCATTTGCTAACAGATGCAAACCTGTACAAAGTCTACATACAGTATATGCCTGTAAAAGGATTTCCAAACGTGGATACCAGTGGACTGTGTGAATATAAGCTGATGATGGTGGTCACCAGCACTGCCTGACAACTTCTAATAAAAGCTTATAAAATAACCTCTGAAAGTAGCAAACCAATTTGTGAAGACCGTGTATGTAAGTGTATATAACATATGCCTGACATTAGCTGCATGCATATAGCACTAGTGCAGACCTTGCGATTTGTACACTACAGCATATGGGCATAAACAGGGGCTGGCTGGCAATTTTTAGCCTGGGGGGCAGATGCATGCAGGCGGCCCTGGCAGAGGAGTAGCGTGTAGCCAGGGTGCCCAAAGAATGTGCGTGCTACGGCGCCGCCCCCTCAAGTGTTTCAGGGAGGAGGCGGGTCCATATGGGATTAATGTAAGGTAAAAATAAAGATTAGGCGCAGCCCCCTGTCGTAGTGCCCATATGCAGTGCCCCCGTGTGCCACAGGAGAGAACACCCTTATGCAGGCCTCCTGTAGTGCCCCAAGTAGAGATCCCCCCCCTATGCAGAGCCCCTTGTGCACCCAGTAGTAAGCCCCTTATATAGTGCCCCCAGTAGTGGTCCCCCCTGTGCAGTGCCCCTTGTGCCCCCAGTAGTAAGCCCCTTATATAGTGCCCCCATGTGAGGAACCTGACCAGCCTACATTTGAGCACTTTGCCCCCTGTTGTGTGGGAGAGACTGGGCAGGAACCCCCATACTACAAGAATGGTTATTTTAAAAAACCATCTGCACTACAATATGTTTCACTTTTTTCACATGATGGATTCTATGGTATCACTTGTTTGAGGTCCTCCTCAACCTTAATGAGCCTTTTCACTTTGAACATCATATAAGCATTGAATACAGGCGGTGCTATCACTGACAATCTACTGTTTATTTCACTATACTTTAAGGATCGGGTCACTATAGTTAACACTTTTTCCTTACTTTGTTTGTGAACACATTGGAGTATTAATATTGATTTTTTTTTTTTGAAAATTTACCTTGAAATGGTTGGACAAGTGACATCGGTCGATGTGATTGGACATTAGTTGTACTGTATAAAGAATTGGAACAGATTTTATGCCAACATTTTATACTTATTCTTGGTAAAGATGTGCAGTTTGGTTTTCTTGAAAACCGAACACACGTGATCTTTGAGGTTCAGAGTAGAACTGAGTCCTGGCTCGGGTCTGATGTAAGTTGTTTGGAAACCTTTTAAACACTGATTCTCGGGTTTTGCATTGCATGTAAAAGGGTCTAAATGACTGATTGTAGCAATTTTTATTAAACTTAAAGAAATCCAAAACTGAATCCAAACCATAACACTTGATTGTGGTCTTGCCAAAAACAAAACACTGGGTCCACGCACATCTCTAATTCTTGGGTAGTTAGTATTTTATTGAGAATTTTGGTGGTTCTCTATGTTATGTGAGCAGGTGCATTATATCAGTGTGCACCTTGAAAACCTGTTTTTTTCTTTAAATACTTAGATCATTCTCCATTATGGATTTAATTAAAATATATCCACTTTTCTATTAATAATCTAATGTTAATCTTCCTTAAATAAACCATATATGTAGCATCTTTACTTTGATAGAAATACTATATAGTCCAATGTACTGCATCTATTGGTTATTGAAATGGTGCTCCATATTTTAGGAATGTCCATCAGTAACTGATAGTTGTCAACAATCAATTTTCCCGATTCTATCAAAATGCCTTTTCCATTTAATGGTGTGGTATCTATTGTTGTCACCATCACATGGTTCTTTCTGATGGCTCATCATATGGCTGATGATGTTCATGTTGCTGCAGACACCAGAAAGGAGTGTCCACAGCAAAGCTTCTTTCTGTCTTTGTGGACTTCATGCTAATTAACCATCATTGATGGTGAGAAGGCAGCAACGTCGGTCATGATAAATCTCTGTCTCTTGTAATCCTCATTGTCATCCTATTTTGATTTTTCATTTCCCCAGCAAAAGTAGCTGTATGTGGATTTGTCATATTTGGGAATCTATTTATATATTGAGACCCATATGAAAAGTATATTTTTCTATCACAGTGAGAGAAAATTTACTCTTTTGCTATTTTTCAAGATAAAGCCACTGGGACAGCTTTTTTTCCAGAATTTAGGGCTTTTTGTCATTGACTAAAAGGCCCCTTAGGGTTTTCGCTATATAAATATTTAGCCTTAAAAGCTTATCTTACATAGACACATACTGTACATTTCTTGCTGAGCTTGGGTTACTACTACAAGTCATACTTTCCTACTTTAAAAATCTCCTCTCTGGGAAAAGTGAGGAGATACAGGTAGCCTGTAATAGGGGCAGGGCTGGAGTATTTGTGTCATTAGTAGAGATGTGCGGTTTCGGTTTCATTCGGATCTTATCGCCAAAGTAGCTCAAATTCGGATTAGTTCGGATTGTGCTTATCGGCTATCCAAAACACGTGAGAGTTGGGTAGCCAATATGATGCCATTTTTGAGATCCGAACATATCCGAGTAAATCCCAGTAAAACCGAGCCGCACATTTCTATTCATTAGGCCCCGGTTCTAGCAGCATACCGTGAATTGCATGTATATGAATAGGAGGTGAAGCAGGGCTGTAACTAGGGTAATGCGACCAGTGCCATGGCACAGGGCACCGCAGGGCAGGGGGTGCTGTTCGGGCCTATAAAGTTTCTATTTATTATCATTCTTACCTCTTCTTTTATCCCCAGCATCTCCTGGCCTCCCCCATATCTTCCCTTACTCTTCCCCATGATGATAAGGGTCTTTTTCGGGAACACATCTTATGTTCCTATTTAAAAAATATGGGGGGCGCCAATGCTCTTTCTGGCACAGGGCACCAATAAGTCTAGTTACGGCTCTGAGGTGAAGCCAATCTGATGCAATTAGCATAGACCTGCATCACTAGGCTCCGCCCTCTCTCCACAGAACGCAATTCCAGATATTATTTTCTCCATCTTACCCTCTTCACTAGGAAGTGGGTGGGATGTGGGAGTAGAACTCCCTTCTATTTGGAGCCCTAGGGAATACCCAAAAACTCATGAGTCTCCCGCAGGTTCCGGGAGAGTAGGTAAGTATGCTGTAAGTGTATAACTGGAAAGTGAAGAAGGTGGAATAGTCTGCACATTTTAGTGCTGATTCAGAGTTGCATGCACGTCAGCCCCAGATGCAGCCACATTGAATGCTCGGAAATAAATGCAGATCTTTGTATGTTATGTCATGTATACAGCCACACTGTCACTATCCATCTGCTTATAAAAGTAGCCATTGTCACTATACCAAGTGCAATAGATCTTTCTGAAATCAGACAGTTCTCTGTGTACGCTCACACCTGGATTGCCTGCAGTTCCATCTATATGCCCACAACACAGCCTCAGAACACTTTCCCTAAATGCAAATGCATTGCCACCCAGTTACAAGTTGCCAGCAGAGGTATGGCAGAGATGCCTATGACTCTCAATCACCCGTAGTATGCTTAGCTACGGAGCATGCACAGTGCAAAAACATTGCAAGATACATCTGTAAAACAGACTTATTCATCCATGGATCAGCCCGTGTCAGTAATTTTATTGACAGCTTGATAAGAATATCAGAAAGGAAGTTCTCCATCTTGTGGGCAAAGCCAACACTGCAGCTTTATAAAATATAATATGCTAGTTTTTTCAATCTGGTGTCTTGTATGACTTTTCGCTATCTATAAGATTAGTTTATTACACAAAAAGCTGGGAATACAGAGTGTAAATACTTTTGTGACATCATATGCCTATTTTTGCGTACATAGGGCCTGATTCAGCAAGGATCGCTATTCTGCTTATTACACGCAATACAGTTGCTTATATCAGCAGTGATATGTAAATGTCTGCATTCGCATAGTGATCGCAGACTAACATAAGGACGCCCACTTCCTTTACTCACATCCATATACTTTGGCAATATAGTAAAATAATCAGTAACATTGAGTACCATCTAACCCATACCTACAGTTAAGGCAGGTCAGACCTCACTCAGGAATTACTTACTTCAGCGCATGCTATGAGGCTGTGTATGGTATCGCAGTGGATAATTTATGCATGCCCATACAATGCCATCCCAACGTACTAACATGCCTGCATTCACCCGATCACCCCCTGGTCACCACCCACAAACGGCACTTCCTGTCAATCATTCTTGGATGGGTCTGATTAGTCACTGTGATCTGCGTGGTTAGAACGCGCACCTGCACTGCGATGCATACGCATGCGCAATTCGAAATAATCAGCCGATAGCGTGCGTATTAGCATATTAACTGTGATCCTTGCTGAATCAGGCCCATAGTTTTCTGCTAAAGTCTATGTATGTGGGGTTGCAATAATTTCACCATACAATGGGGAGAGTTGGGTGGAGGAAAGGCATTTAAATGTAGAACCATGTCTGCACCTAGTATTGTAACTCCATTAAAAAAATATATATTTTGTGGATGATTTAGGGGGTAGACATTATACTGTTATCACAGTAACAACAAAGAGAAAGAAGAGTATCTAGTGTGGTGCCCAATGTGGATCTTAAATCACATATTTGTAATAGTGATAGTGGTTTAATGTAACATATAATGAATCTTTATTAGTATCTGACTGGTATGTGTTCCTATTCGAAAAAATATAAAGAATACACACTGTATCAGATTGAAACTGTTACTGTATATGTATCAGATGCTATTTTGAGCCTGGCAAGATTTATGGGATGCAGTCAGAATGCCGACCGCTGGCTTCCCGACTGTCTAATCCTGGCAGGGGTCTAATGACAGGCGTCGAAATCCCAACGCCTGTAATTTTACCTACGCCGGGAGCCCGACGCCCAGCATACCGATTGAACATAAGCCGGGCGCCGGGCGTGGGACAGCCGCGCGGGGGGGAGAGTCAGATTAGGGGCTCCCGGGGGGGACTTAGGGCTAGGCACACCCCCTTCCTGGGAGGGTTAGGGTTAGGCTAGGGAAAGGGGGGTTAGGGTTAGGCTAGGGAAAGGAGGGTTAGGCTTAGGCACCCCTGGGGCAGGTTAGGGTTAGGCACCACCCTGGGAGACTTAGGTTTAGGCTGCGGGGAATTGGGGGTTAGATTTAGTCACTTACAGGGGGGGTTATGGTTAGGCACTTGGGGGGGAGGTTAGGGTTAGGCACCCCTAAGGGAGGGTTAGGATTAGGGGGTGGAGTTAGGTTAGTAAATAGTTAAAATACTTACTTGGCGGGATCTTCATACCGATCCCACATTTATATACTGTAGTAACAGCAGGAGAAAGCTGCACTAATTTCTTATCACATCTTCCAGAAGAGGTAGCTGGCTGAGAATGATAATAGATATATTACTACTCTCTGAAAGGATAGTTCATTTACTTCCCAGCATTGTTTGGGATGATTATTATATTTAAATGAATCCAGTCTCAATTGGATATATAACCCAATTATTAAGATTAGTCCAATAAGGGTTATATTTTGGGTTATTATTGATAGAGTCAGACATTCTGAATCTGAACTGAGTTATATTTTTAGAGCCAGGTATATACAGTATTTGCAACGAGCAAAATTTCAATTTACATGTATTGGACCAGCGGTAAAAGAATTCATTTTTAAAACACATTTCTTACTTTTTGTACGCAACTACTTTATGGTTTTAATATATTTTGCCTCAATATCCTGAACATAATATTTTAATTAATACTAATAAAGATTCATAAAATTTTTAAACTAAACCACTATTACTATTGCAATTATGTGATTTAATGTCCACATTGTGCACCACACTAGTTGTTACTGTGTTGTACTATTAGAGGATGTGGTAGCACCTCACTAATACATTAAGGGCAAAATTTACTAAGCGGCGGTTTGATGGCGGGTTCTATTCTATTCTAAACCCCGGCGGTATGGTGGCCGGTTCTATTCTGTTCTAAACACCGGGGGTTTGGTGGTGGGTTCTATTCTGTTCTAAACCCTGGGGGTTTGGTGGCGGTTTTGCAGCAGTTTCTAAATGACAGCCCTGTTCTATTCTATTCTAAAATGTGTTTTGATGTCAATTTTGCAGCGGTTTTGTCCTTAGTAAATCTGCAGATAGCAAAACCGCCGCCAAACCACAGTCAAAACACATTTTAAAATAGACCAGGGCTGTCATTTAGAAACTGCTGAAAAACCGCCACCAAACCCCCGGGGTTTAGCATAAACTAGAACCCACCACCAAACTCCCGGGGGTTTAGAATAGAATAGAACCTGCCGTCAAACCGCCGCTTAGTAAATTTTGCCCTTAGAATGATAGAGGGGTATTAGATTACTACTGTCCACAATAGGGTGTACCTATGAATATACTATAGGACAGTAGTCCCCTGACATAAAGTGAGTTAGGATCTTACTTCTCAGTGAGAATGAAGTAACTGGTGCAGGATTATTTTTGTTTTATTGAATTATACTGTTATCACACTGTGCCTTTGCAGATTTCTCAGTCTACACACTACGGGGCCTATGTATCAAAGCTTGAAGAGAGATAAAATTGTGAGCTATAAATCACCAACCAATCAGCTTCTAACTTACATTTTATAGGCTGTGTTTGCAAATGACAGTTAGGAGCTGATTGGTTAATACTTTTTCTCTCACAATTGTATCTCTCATCAAGCTTTGATACATAGGGGTCTATTTATCAAGCAGTGAAAAGAGTGGAGAAGTAAACCAGTGGAGAAGTTTCCCATAGCAACCAATCAGCTCCTACCTATTATTTTATAGACTGTACTTGATAAATGCTACTTGAAAGCTGATTGGTTGCTATGGGCAACTTCTCCACTGGTTCACTTCTCCACACTTTCCACTGCTTGATATATAGATCCCATAGGCCCCTAAATCTAGGCACAGAATGCTTTTGAAAGATGTGTTTCAAAAGCCTGCACATATCCAAGCACATATGCCCATATGCCCCCTGCCCTCCCTGGCTGCAGTAGGTGATGTAGCGTTCCATGAGTCGTACATTGGGCTGCAACTGCTGTAGCCCCACTCCCACAGCTAGCCTGAGAAGGCAGGGGGGGACATTATGCCACATGCCCCAGATGTAGGGGCGTATCTATAATGGGTGCAGGGTGTGTTGTACACATGGGCCCCTGGGTCCAGGGGGGGCCCACACTGCACACCCTGCATCCATATTTTCTAATACTTACCTCTCCGAGGTCCCACGTCGGGGGTTTCAGCTTTGCAAAAAATGCTGGAAAATGGCTGCCGCAGCCATTTTCCCGGCAATTTCCTCACTGCGCATGTACAAAACATTTTCCCGGCTACCTGTGCATGTGCAGTAGACTCTTTGCACAGACTAGTGCCCAGAGTCTACTGCTGCTGCGGTCAGCAGTCAGTCTGCTGCCGGCCATCAGGGAGAGAGGAGGGGGCCCTGGACAGGGAATGTACACAGGCTCTCTCCTCTCTTAGGGGTCTATTTACTAAGCTTTGTTAGGAGATAAAGTGAATGGTGATAAGGTACCAGCCAATCAGCTTCTAACTTCCATTTTTCAAACACAGCCTGTGACATGGCAGTTAGGAGTTGATTGGCTGGTACCTTATCACTGTTCACTTTATCTCCTAACAAAGCTTAGTAAATAGACCTCTAAATACACCCCTGCCCAAGCAAGTGAGTGGTGCCAATCATTAGGAACCTCTTGCTACATTTGCGAGCACTGCCGAATCAGGCCCTTACTGTGTTCTGCCCTTATAGAGTATGTGTGGAGCAGTGGGAGAAGTTAGCAGAAGCGTAGTATGTGATGTTATTTAGGATCATATGTAACAGGACTAGGGTAAAGCTCTTCATAATGTAGCAATGCACACTGACTTGGGCTTCCAATTACAGATTCTATTTAAAAAAATATAAAAATAAGTGGTGAGTGGTTATATAACACTGAGAACTTTTATTGATAAATTGGTCCAAAAAGATTATCTTGGTGATAGAAACCCTAATACTATATCTACATTTATTGAGCCTGGAGTATATTTGAAAAAAATAAATAAATAAATAAATAGATTAACCTTCAACATGATAGAGCAATTAAATACATACTGTAGTATAATATACAGTATATTATAGTATAATACACTTTATTAAAGTATTCACAAGGGGTGTGTGACTGGTGCCTCAGGACGCAAGTCTGAGGAAGCTGCATGGTTGGTACCCTGACGGAATTCCACTGCAAGATAATTGGCAGCCACCATTGTGCTTCTCCACTTCTCTCCCAGCACTTGCTGAGTGACATTGTGATGTCACATGCACTAGGAGAGGGGCTTGCGAGATCAGGGCACACAGGTGACGCTACGGCACTGGTATGAATATTGGGTGTCATTCAGACCCACTCGCGAGTGGCAGTACGCTCGCAAGTGGGTCGATGTTCCCCACTGCGCATGCGCACGACGGAGGGAGCTCCGTCGTGCGCATGCGTGAGACCCGACGAGCGAAGGACTTTCCTTTGCTCGGAGTGTCTCATCAAAGGGGGCGTGCTGTCGATGGTGACTGACAGCATGCCCACCAAAGGGGGCGTGCCTGCCAGATGGAGGCGTTCCCAAGGGAACGCCTACCGTCTGAAGCCGGCCCCACTGACATCACTAGTGATGTCAGTGGGAGTGATTTTGGCTCTGATAGAGCCAAAATCACTCCTGGCCTTGCGGTTGAGAAACCCAACCGCAGGCTTTCACTCGCAGTTCCGATGGTCGCGATGGTCAAGACCATCGCGACCATCATTTTGTATGCTCGTATATGCTGTGGGTGGTGACCCACAGCTATACGAGCGTCCAGGAGGACGCTCCATATTAATGGAGGTGGGCCCTGATTCAGAGCGAGCGCTCTGGTCAGAGCGTCCGGCTCTGAATCAGGGCCATTGTTAGCAATATAAACTGACAAGGTGATATCCAATTGTTTTTACACGCCCGATTGCACCTTAGTCCTCATCTAAACTGACAGCTTTCTATAGTATTCAATTGTTGTTTCATGCCCGATCACACCTTATCCTCCATCTAAACTGACAGGGTGATATTCAATTGTTTTTATGTGCTCTATCGTACCTTATCCCTCATCTAAACTGATGTGGTGATATTCAATTGTTTTTTTTCCATGCGTGCTGCACCTATAATGTGGCCAAGCTCGTCTGAAGTCCTGGTTTGCACACCCAAACAGTAGTTTGGGCGCCCAAAACCAGGACCTTTCGCTTATTTCTGCTTGCTACCTCAGCAGGCTGTGAGCAGAAATCAGCTACAGTATCTTGTCCATCATCAGAAACAATGAAATAGCTGCCATTGGGGGCACAATACTGTTGCAGACGGCAAAAACAATTGAAATCCCCCCATAGATGTTAATCTTTCTTCTACTAAGCAGAATAAAACAGAGAATAATTGCTGTCAAGCTGTAATTGTGCTGGTATAGAATGTGGGTGTGATCATGTCAGTGATGCTTCTACAGAGGCTGCTGTCAGATCCTTCCCATAGTCACCAGCAGCAGTTACTGGTACACACAGGTTACACAGCTGTATTGTGTGCTCTGCAGTCACAGAGAATGTTGTGCTCTCTGCCATCCGCTGTATTAGCTGCCACCTTGGTCACTCTTTGCTTATTAACACATGAGTACAGTATATTGATTATTACTTGCTTGTTACTGTGTAGTGTTGGGATTGGTATAAAGGTGATAAACATTCAACATTTTTAAGATTTACCTGTATTTAATATATTTTTTACATGTCTAATGCCATAAAATGTCTCCTTAACCAACCTTTAATTTGCAGCAAAATATGTATAAATCTATTTAGTACATGAAGTTCTTTTTTATCTTGACACATTTAAAAAATACTGTACCAACAAAAGAAAAACTATATACAGTATATATATATATATATATATATATATATATATATATGTGTGTGTGTGTGTGTGTGTGTGTATAAATGAGGAAAAATAATTTTGATCTTTTTTTCTGCCTGATACAGGTTCTATATTGGGGAATGTGATCAATTCAGAAGGACAGTATGTTACTAGTGAGGTCGGGCAATCAGTAACCTTATCCTGTAACTATTCTACAAGCAGCGATGTTCCGTATTTGTTTTGGTATCGCCAGTATCCCCACCAAATCCAGCACATCATCACCCGTGGAGCCAGGAGCTACTCTAACTTCATGATGTATAATACAAATTTTGAGCCTGGAAAGTTCCAATCAGAGACAAACAATACACACACCACTTTATCCATCTCCAGCCTCATTGTGTCAGATTCTGCCTTGTACTTGTGTGCTCTGAGGGATGGGGCACAGTACTGCATAAGCACTGATGGGCAATGTTCAAACTCCCTGTGCACAATGATTTTGTAACCAGCAGGTGGCAGAACTTTACATAACATTGTAGTGTTACATTCTACATCAAGGGTTACATTCAGGTGGTCACATTACGTAACAGCAATATTGTACTTTTAACTAAGCTTACACATACTGTACAGTATACAATCAGACACAGTGTAATATGTAGTATCTGTTATTTATTTATTTCACAGATCTTTAATAAAAATGAAGAACAGTACACTGCACAAGCCACAAGCAGTGTATTTAATGGGTTGGGAACACGTTCTTGTGCTTAGAATACCAGCGGTCAGAATCCCGGCAGCAGAATCCCAACGGTGGAAATCCTGATGCATGCAGGTAAGTATTCTAACCCTTCCCTTAACCCTACCCCTAACCCTAACCACCCCTCCCACTGCCTAACCCTAACCTTCCCCTTCAGCAGCCTAACACTAATTGCCCCCCCCCCCCCCCGCAGCCTAACTCTAACCCTTCCCTCCCGCAGCATAACCCTAACCTGCCCCCTAGTGTCTAACTCTAACCCTTTCCCTAACCATCCCACCCCCACAGCTCTCGGGATTCTGGAACCAGGATTCTGATTGCTGTCAGGGTTTCGGCGCTGGGATGTCAACTACATTCCTATGTAATTATGCATTACCAATAATAAATGTGACATGGTGACACCAACAAAAAATCAAATGTAAGAGGTGGCTTATTCATAAAGCATTTTAAATTGGTCTGGATTGTTATTTTCTATGTATTAATGCTAATAAATCATGCAGGTGGCAATGATCTTAGGGAGTACACAAACAGGATAAAGGAGGACTAACATTATCTGGTCTATTGAATAAGATCCTGTGGTGTCAGGGCCGGTGCTAGGTTTCTTAGTGCCCAGCGCCATCCTGTGCTGCACTGTCGTCCCTTCCCTTCCCCTGAGCCGGGGCGCCGAGAGGGGGGGGAGCGGGTACAAATTACCCAGGCCCGGGCTTGCTAATGGGGCCTGGCGGGGGCCCGGGCCTGGCACTGCTCCCCCCTCTTACATCACAGCAGCCCAGCACACGTTGCTGTGTGCTGGGCTGCACTGGGAGACTGCTCGTGGCTGCTAAGAAGCAACCACAGAAGTCTCCTATGCCTGTGGGGGGAGCGATCCAGCTGATCGCGCCCCCCACTGGTTATGTGCCGGGCTGACGGGGCTTAGAGCGCCCCCCTCGCCAGCGCGTAGCGCTGCAAAAGTTTATTTTTTACTTAAGGGGGAGTGGCCACGCCTCCTGCTATTAGGCCACACACCCTTTTTACCGGGTCCCGACGCGGCTCTTGACGCCCATGGAATCGCACCCTGCAGCCAATAATGCTGTGGCTGTTGGGCACTGCGAGCAAGATCGCAGATTAAGATCTGTACATGTGCAGTGTGACCTCTGTGCATTCACAGATAAAAAAACATTGTAATACCGTTATAGTCTGAATGAGGCCCAAGGTAAAGAGAAACTGCTGCAATGAGCCAAATACCTACACATTTTTTGTAGTTAGTTTCTAATACATATGGTTGAGTTCTAAAGTGTTGATTTTATCTTGTGATATAAATAGTAGTAGTGTAAGTCTCAGGTACATTCAGGCCTGCACTAAGTATGTAGCTAGACACATTTACCATATAGACAGTAGTTCTCGCTGCATCCACCCTGTGGTAAATACCACTGACTGGACTGCAACTAAAATCAGGGGCGTGCAAGCGCTGCCAATGCACTGGGCACAAGGACACGGGGGAGGCACCATCACTGTCTCAATAGCACCTGTATGTACCTCAGTGCTCAGCTTTCTGGTCCTGACCCCTGTTTGTGACATCGTGATGGCACGGACTAAAATGCTATTGTTTTATGTGTTCTTAGTTACTAGTGAGTTTCAGTCCATAGAACTACGTAATACTGTAAACATACAATTATACATTCATGGCTAATATTACACATACGGAGACAGGTGACGGACTGTCACTCTGCATCATAAAGGCAACCTAAATTATATAGGGGCAACTGACAGTATTGGAGGGCACACGGATAGGAGTGAGACCCAGACTCTTTGATAGGACAGATAACATAGGTAGGACTGAGGGAGAGACACACTGGCAGTTCTAGAAAACAGGTTCACAGGGCAAAGAGACAGACATATTTACAGGTCATAGACACAAGTAGCACTGAGGGACAGTCACACTGACAGTGCTAGAAGATAGGGTCAAAGGTTAGACAGATACACTGGCAGGATAGACAGATACACTGGCAGGATAGACAGATACATTGACAGGGCTCTCCCACCTTTTTCCCTGTGGATCAGGTAGCTACAGGCTCCCCTCTTCCCCTGAGCTGTGTGCTGCTGACATAGGGCCTGATTCAGAGTTGTATGCTATTAGCCTCTTTGGTCTCCTGTGTGAGACTTCCTCTGATATACTAGCCTGCCATTTCCTGGGCAATATGTGGTCACTCCTATGTATGTCTAAAGCTATTGCTATAGTCACTACACATTGGTCAAATTGGGACATTACTGTATCATCATATTGCTCCAGACTACCGGTGTTACTATCACTTGGGACACTGGGCCTGATTCAGAGCCGGTCGCTCTGACAGAGCGCTTGCTCTGAATCAGGGCCGGTCTTTTTTTTTTTTTTAGAACGGCCTCCTGGCCGCTCACATGGCTGTGGGTGACCACCCACAGCTATAGCGAGCGGCCAGGAAGATGGTCGTGATGGTCAAGACCATCGCGACCATCGGGCTTGCGATGAGACCCTTGTGGTAGGGTCTCGTTGCCGCAACCCCTAGAGTGCTTTCGGCTCAAACAGATGATGTCAGTGGGGCCGGCCCCAGACGGTAGGCGTTCCGACATGGGAACGCCTCCGTCTGGGCAGCCACCTCCCCGGCCCGCCCACCAAACGGGGCGTGCTGTCACTCAACATCGACAGCACGCCACCTTTGGTGCGAGACCCGGAGCGACGGCTTGCCCGTCGCTATCCGGGTCTCGCGCATGCACACGACGGAGCCGGCTCTGTCGTGCGCATGCGCTCTGGGCCACCATCGACCCGGTTGCAAGCGCTCTGCGCTTGCGACCGGGTCTGAATCAGGCCCACTGTGTCACATTACTTAAGGGTTGATTGCCCCCACAGCACCCATGGCTATTCAGCAGTGCTAAGGGCCTGTGTCAGAGATGAACGCTTTTGCACAGCAGCTGCATCTTTGGACACAGCTGCTGTACAAAAATATGCTAATTCCAGAGCGTGTATGAAGGAAAAAGATGCCTCCTGCTGGCATCTCAGATCCGTTGCCTGTATACATAGATGCAGGATCGGATCACATCACGATTATCGGTGTACAGCATCAGGCCGTCAGCCAGCAGAGTAACACTCAGCTTACTCAGGTTGGCCGGCTTGCAAGCCCAGGACACTCCATCGGATGACGCAGTCCCTGGCCTTGCCACTCCAGGAAAACAGGACACCCCCCCGTTTCCAGGAATGATGGCTAACCACGCCCCACACCACCCTTTAAATGCCTCTGCCTGTCAATCAGGCAGGGGCATAAAAATATTAACAAATAATGCAAATTGCACTTCTGAAACTTGATATGGATGGTTCTGGTAATAAGTGCTATGCTAAAATGACAAAATGCTGAATCATATAAATCAAAACAAAAACTTTACTGATGGAATAACCAAATGAAAAAACAAGAAAACTTTTATACATAATCAATGAAAAAACAAGAGGAGCTCTTAAGGGTTCTGTCACTCTGTGAGACCTAAAAGTTCAGGGTAAACATAAATCTGACCAAATGACGGAATTAATTAAAAATAGAGGACACCAAAAATAAATAAAAGAAAACATAAACCTATAAATTTACTTCCAATTGAAAACGAATGGATTTTAGTGATAATTTCATGTAGTAGAAGTCAATGTAAAAAATAGGAAATATTATATACGAATGAGTGTCCAAGTAGAGAGTGGCGTCCCACAACTCTAATGCAGAAGATGTCTTTGTCAATAAATTATTTGCAGAGGCTCCTATTATGGCTGTTGTTCTTGCTGCAACGTAAGTAGATCTTGATGTGGGTACCCCTAGAGCAGTGGCGTAAGTTCATCCCAGACGCCCAGAGGCAAGTTTGAGTTTGGTGCCCCTCTCCCCCCCAAAAAAAGGAAAAATAAATATGTGCATATACAGGATATCTATCTATACATATACACACGCAGAAACACACCAAAATAGAATATGTGAATTTGTTCCTATTGGGTCTATTCACTAAACTAAATTTGCAGGATATCCTCGGAAGATAACTGCAAATTTATAGAATCCCCTGAAAGAATCTACATTCCGGAAATTGACCCAGATAGCTAACGCAATGTCAAGCCAATGGGCTACAGATCGCAAAAATTAACGGACAAGGGATCCTTAGCCTCCCTCCCTGGCACTCTGCTCTTGGACCATGCATGCACACTGTGCTGGATGTTCACAGTGGCAGAAGAAGCTGCTTGAGGGCGGCGACACCAGTGACCACGGATGGCCTATAGATGGAGAGGAGGAGGCGGCAGCTGATGGTCTGACACGGAGCCCTCCATTAATATATGCACTCCAAGCACATTGGTAAAGCCTTAAGTAGGGTGAATATACTGTGGGTATTAGAGGAGGTGCCCCTTTAGTGCTGGCGCCCAGCGGTGGGTGCCTCCATTGTCTCCTATAGTTCCGCCCCTGCCCTAGAGTGTACTGGCCAGTGGACTAGTGAGCAGGTGGGGGGGGGGACTGACTGAGAGGTACCAGTGTCAGGACACTGAACTGTCTATCCAGAGGACAGTGCAAGCGTCTCCCTGATCCTTTACCTCTAAGATGCAGTGTTTACTGATGTGTCAGGACTCTGGACTGTCTATCCAGAGGACAGGTAATCAGTGTTATGCCTATGTGCAAGCGTCTCCCTGATCCTATACCTCTAAGATGCAGTGTCATAAAAGGGTCTGCGTGCGACTACACAAGACCCATTCTGTACACTCGCACAATGTGTCCTGCGCATGCACAGATTCCCAGTAATTGGGAATCTGCTATCAGCAGTGCACTTGCGTGCGCTGCTGAATCAGGCCCAGAGTCCAAGATTTCTTAGTTGGATAAAGTTTCCTCATAATAATGCCATGTTTACATTCTATATTGTTAGCATGTTTGGACATCAGTACTGCAAATTCATTTGCTCTTTGTTAAAATTTGCTGTATACGTTAATGCTAATAATTTTACAGGAGCACTCTGTCATGAAATTCTCCTGTGTAAGAAAAAGGAATAACATTAAAGAGACATTTTGCCATATTTCATAATATTTGTGTGAATCTGACACTTTGGATTGGTTGGATGGGGAAGTGAAGGCAGAGCCGGTCCTAGGCATAGGCATTATAAGCAGATGCCTAGGGCAACTGAAATGCCTTGGGGCATTCCAGGGCTCTGCCGCTACCCTTCCGCCTACCGCTGACTCCGCCCCCCAACTGCTGCTGCGATTGGAGTCCAGCGGGGGCGTTGCTTCAGCACTGAGCCCCCGCCCACTGCTGTCAATCACACACAGAAGCCAGCCGCAGTGTGTGTTTGTGCGGCTGGCTCTGTGTTAATGCCCGTCTACTGTATGTGCCGGGTGTCCATCCCCCATCTGGAGCCCTGCAGCTGCGTGCCGCCCCCACCCACCCACCAATGTGTCCTGGCTGCACGTCCTCCCTCGGGTGGACTCTGCTAAAGGAGCCCTGCAGCTCGCCGCCGCTACCCGCCCACCAATGTGTGCCAGCTGCCCGCCGTTCATCAGGAAAACTCTGCCACAAGAGCCCTGCAGTGTTCCACCACCATCCGCCCAGCAATGTGTGCCAGCTGCCCATCCCACGCCTCCACGCTGCGGAGACCTGATCAGTAGGTAAGACACACTGACATGTGTCAATGGCTGCATGTATGTATATATATGTGTGTGTTTTGTGTGTGTGTGTATATATATATATATTATATATATACACACACACACACACACATATATGTATATATATATATATAATGTGTAAATGGATGTATATATATATATATATATAGTGTACATATATATATATATATATATATATATATGTGTGTATGTCTGAGTATGTGTGTATATATATATATATATATATATATATACACACACACACGAGCAGTACAAACAGGCAGTGGCACTCAGAGATTTGATAGTCGTAAAAAACTTATTAAATACACATATTATGACACCCATTATGGGTTGTCATAATATGTGTATTTAATAAATTTTTTACATCTATCAAATCTCTGAGTGCCGCTGCCTGTTTGCACTGCTCGTGTATCTGATACCTTCCCTGAGGGCACCGGAGTTGCTGAAATTTGTCGGTTAAGTGTCGGTCCGTGCAGGAATATATATAAATATATATATATATATATTCAAAAAATAGGGTAGTACACGGCGCTGAGTCCTGAAACAGTTAATGTGATTCCAAAGTAATATCAGTCCATCAAAAGTCGCACTCCCCAAACGTATAGGGTGGCTGCTTCTACTCCCATATACTGCTGCCCAAGCAGCGTCAAAATCTGTAAAACAAAAAAGGGTGGAGAAAAGAGCGCCTCCTAGTGCATTAAATATGTAAATGATGTAACCATCACCAAAGATAATCACCCTCTGTGTAGATGGGGGTGTACCTTATATAGTGGAATTCACCACTTATTCAACAGCAAGAACAATCATAATGATTCCTTATTTGTGCAACTACTGGAAACCCTCAGGCTTTTCCCTCCATATAGACCAAAGTGAATCTGGAGCAGATATCTAGGGAAAGTTCCGGAGTAGTAACATCCTGTTAGTAACCTGGGTTACTAACAGGATGTTACTACTCCGGAACTTTCCCTAGATATCTGCTCCAGATTCACTTTGGTCTATATGGAGGGAAAAGCCTGAGGGTTTCCAGAAGTTGGACAAATAAGGAATCATTGTGATTGTTCTTGCTGTTGAATAAGTGGTGAATTCCACTATATAAGGTACACCCCCAACTACACAGAGGGTGATTATCTTTGGTGATGGTTACATCATTTACATATTTAATGCACTAGGAGGCGCTCTTTTCTCCACCCTTTTTTGTTTTACATATATATATATATATATATATATATATATATATTAGGGGTGAGCGGGTTCGGATTTCTGAAATCCGAACCCCCCCGAGCCCCCCCGATCCGAGTCCGATCCGAATCAGGCTCGACTTTTCCCGCCTGACTCGGATCTGAAATCGAGGCAAAACGTCATCATCCCGCCTTCCGAGTCTCGCGGGTTTTGGATCCTATATAAGGTACCCACGTCGGCGCCATTTTCTCACTCGGCTGTGGACAGTGAAGAGGGAGGGTGGGAGTTAGGGCTGTGTAGTGTAGTGTAGTGTAGTGCTGCTGTTGTCCACTACTTCAAAGTCCATAGGGGCTGGCTGTGTTGTGCTGTGCTGCTGTTGTTAATAGGGGCTGTGTCCACTACTTCAAAGTCCATAGGGGCTGGCTGGACTGTGTTGTGCAGTCAGTTCTCCATAGGGGCTGTGTCCACTCCAAAGTCCTGTGCAGTGTCCCAGTCCTAAAGGAGTGCTGCAGTGTTGTCCAGGGGGTGCTCTGTCCATCAGGGGTGCTCCCCCCAAGTGCTAAAAAAATAATATATTTTCTGTGTTTGTGAATTGTGTGCGCAGTAGCCGCACGTGCATCAACAAAGTAGTGCCAAGCGTGCACCTGTGTCATAAGTAAAGGGCCGGCTGGCTTGACCGTTAAGGGTGCTGTAACCCCCGAAAGTACACTCCAGTCCAAACCAAAAAAAAAATTATTTTCTGTGTTTGTGAATTGTGTGCGCAGTAGCCGCACGTGCATCAACAAAGTAGTGCCAAGCGTGCGCCTGTGTCATAAGTAAAGGGCTGGCTGGCTTGACCGTTAAAGGGTGCTGTAACCCCCGAAAGTACACTCCAGTCCAAACCAAAAAAAAATTATTTTCTGTGTTTGTGAATTGTGTGCGCAGTAGCCGCACGTGCATCAACAAAGTAGTGCCAAGCGTGCGCCTGTGTCATAAGTAAAGGGCTGGCTGGCTTGACCGTTAAAGGGTGCTGTAACCCACAAAGTACACTCCAGTCCAAACCAAAAAAAAAATTATTTTCTGTGTTTAGCCGCACGTATATATCAAATCGATATAACATAAATGGAGGACCAAACTTTCTCCGATAAAAATAAAATAGAGAAAGATCAAGAACCACTTCCTCCTAGTGCTGAAGCTGCTGCCACTAGTCATGACATAGACGATAACATGCCATCAACGTCGTCTGCCAAGGCCGATGCCCAATGTCATAGTAGAGGGCACATACAATCCCAAATGGCAAAGTTCAGGAAAATGACCTTGAAAAAGACATTTAAATCAGCTGAAGAGAAACGTAAACTTGCCAATATGCCATTTACGACACGGAGTGGCAAGGAACGGCTAAGGTCGATCCCTAGTATGTTCATGACTAGTGGTTCAGCTTCACATGACGATGGAAGCCCTCCTCCCACTAAAAAAATCAAAAGAGTTAAGCTGGCAAAAGCACAGCGAAGAACTGTGCTTTCTAAGAAGATATCACAAATCCCCAAGGAGAGTCCAAGTGTGGTGGTGGTTGCGATGCCTGACCTTCCCAGCACTGGACGGGAAGAGGTGGCTCTTTCCACCATTTGCACGCCCCCTGCAAGTGCTGAAAGGAGCACCCACAATCCACTTGCTGATATGCAAATTGAAGATGTCACTGTTGAAGTACAACAGGATGAGGATACTGGTGTAGCTGGCGCTGAGGAGGAAGTTGGCGAGGAGGATTCTGATGGTGATGTGGTTTGTTTAAATCAGGCTCCGGGGGAGACAGTTGTTGTCCGTGGGATGAAAAAGCCCATCACGGTCATGCCTGGGCAGAAGACCAAACATTCCACCTCTTTGGTCTGGCAATATTTCTATCCAAATCCGGACAACAACTGTCTTGCCATATGTACCATATGTAAAGGTGAAATAAGTAGGGGTAGGGACGTCAACCACCTAGGAACATCCTCCCTTATACGGCACCTGCAGCGCGTTCATAAAAAGTTACTGTCAAGTTCAGAAACTTTGGCTAAGACCGTAAGCAGTCCAGGGACACCTAAATCCCGTTGTCCTGTTGTATCCAAGCGCCTGCAAACCACACCGTCAACTCCCTCCTCGTCAATTTCCTCCTTAGTCAGGATCGGAAGTAGTCCTGCAGGCCATGTCACTGGCATGACTGACTCTCCTATCCGGGATTCCTCTGGAGGATCCTGCATTGCTACGCCTACTGCTGCCGCTGCTGCTGTTGCTGCTGCTGGGAGTCGTTCATCATCCCAGAGAGGAAGTAGGAACACCACTACTTTTACTAAACAATTGACCCTCCAACAGTCCTTAGCGAGGAGGATGAAGTACGACAGCAGTCATCCTGAAGCAAAACGTATAACTGAGGCCTTGACTGCTATGTTGGTGTTAGACGTGCGTCCGGTATCCGCCATTAGTGCAGTGGGATTTAGACAATTGATGGAGGTAGTGTGTCCCCGGTTCCAAATCCCGTCTAGATTCCACTTCACTAGGCAGGCGATACCGAGACTGTACAGAAACGTCAGAAAAAGTGTCCTCAGTGTCCTGAAAAATGCCGTTGTACACAATGTCCACTTAACCACGGACATGTGGACAAGTGGAACAGGGCAGACTAAGGACTATATGACTGTGACAGCCCACTGGGTAGATGTATCACCTTATGCAGCAACAGCAGCAGCGTCACCAGTAGCAGCATCTCAGAAATGCCAGCTCGTTACAAGGCAGGCTACGCTGTGTATCACCGGTTTCAGTAAGAGGCACACCGCCGACAACCTCTTAGAGAAACTGAGGGAAATCATCGCCCAGTGGCTTACCCCACTTAGACTCTCCTGGGGATTTGTGATATCTGACAACGCCACCAATATTGTGCGGGCATTACATCTGGGCAAATTCCAGCACATCCCATGTTTTGCTCACACAATAAACTTGGTGGTGCAGAATTTTCTGAAAAGCGACAGGGGCGTGCAGGAGACGCTTTGGGTGGCCCGAAAAATTTCTGGCCACTTTCGCCATTCAGCGACTGCGTGCCGAAGACTGGAGCGCCAGCAAACACTCTTGAACCTGCCCCGCCATCACCTGAAGCAAGAGGTTGTGACGCGGTGGAACTCAACCCTCTATATGCTTCAGAGGATGGAGGAGCAGCAAAAGGCCATACAAGCCTATACATCCACCTATGACATAGGCAAAGGAGGGGGTATGCACCTGACTCAAGCGCAGTGGAGAATGATTTCCGTGTTGTGCAAGGTTCTCCAGCCCTTCGAACTTGCCACACGTGAAGTCAGTTCAGACACTGCCAGCTTGAGTCATGTCATTCCCCTCATCAGGCTTTTGCAGAAGCAGCTGGAGAAAGTGAAGGAGGAGCTAAGACGGAGCGATTCCGCTCGGCATGTGGGACTTGTGGATGAAGCCCTTCATTCGCTTTGCCAGGATTCCAGGGTGGTCAATCTGTTGAAATCAGACCACTACGTTTTGGCCACCGTGCTCGATCCTAGGTTTAAAGCCTATGTGGTGTCTCTCTTTCCGGCCGACACAAGCCTGCAGAGGTGCAAAGACCTGCTGGTGAACACACTGTCAGCTGAAGCTGAACGTGACACGTCAACGGCTCCTTCTTCATTTTCTCCTGCAACTGGGGCTGCCAGGAAAAAACTTAGGTATCCTAAGCAACCCGCTGGCGGTGATGCAGGGCAGGCAGGACCAAGTTTGGACATCTGGTCCGGACTGAAGGACCTGGCAACAATTTCTGACATGTCTACTGTCACTGCATATGATACTGTCACCATTGACAGAATGGTGGAGGATTACATCGGTAACAGCATCCAAGTAGGCATGGCAGACAGTCCATACCTGTACTGGCAGGAAAAAGAGGCAATTTGGAGGCCCCTGTACAAACTGGCTCTATTTTACCTGAGTTGCCCCCCCTCCAGTGTGTACTCCGAAAGAGTGTTTAGTGCAGCCGGGAACCTAGTCAGCGAAAGGCGTAGGAGGTTGCTTCCACAGAATGTGGAGAAGATGATGTTCATCAAAATGAATTATCAGCTCTTCCAGGGAGACCAGCCTCCAGAAGGTACAGAGGGACCTGTGGTGGTGGATTCAAGTGGGGACGAGTTAATACTTTGTGAGGATGAGGATGTACACACTGAAGAGGGTGAGGAATCGGTGGATGAGGAGGATGAGGATGACATCTTGCCTCCATAGAGCCAGTTTGTGCAGGGACACATTAATTGCCAGCTTGTTTTGTGGGGGCCCAAACGAACCAATCATTTCAGCCACAGTTGTGTGGCAGACCCTGGCGCTGAAATGATTGGTTTGTTAAAGTGTGCATGTCCTGTTTATACAACATAAGGGTGGGTGGGAGGGCCCAAGGACAATTCCATCTTGCACCTCTTTTTTTTCTTTGCATTATGTACAGTTTGGGGCCTAGTTTTTCAAACTGCCATCCTGTCTGCCACTGCAGTTTCACGCCTAGATGGGTCACGTGTTTGTGCCGCCCACTCGTGTCGCTTAGCATAGTCATCCAGCTACCTCGGTGCAACGTTTTGGACATAAAAACACTATTGTGAGGTGTGAGGTGTTCAGAATAGACTGGAAATGAGTGGAAATTAAGGTTATTGAGGTTAATAATAGCATAGGAGCAGAAAAACCTACAAATTCTGTGATTTTAGCTGTTTTTATGCTTTTTAAAAAAAAAATACAGATCCAAAACACAAAACCCAGAACCCAAAACACGGAAGGGTGGTTTTGGCAAAACCAATCCAGATCCAAAACACGAAGAAAGATCCAGATCCAAAACCAAAACACAAAACACGAAAAGTGGCCGGTGCACACCCCTAATATATATATATATATATATATATATATATATATATATATATATATATATATAGTTTTTTTTGTTTTGTTTTTTATTGCATTCAGTCTGGCACTTTGTATAAATTTACTGGTGATCTTGAGGGTGCCCTCCTAAGTAAGGAATAATAAACAAATTCCTATACCGAGCTGAACAGCCCCTCAGGAAAAGAACAGACGGCACGCCTCAGTAGTTGTAAAAAAGTGATATATTGTCACAAATCACATAGGTGCTGTTGACGTTTCAAGACCCATTTGTTTTTTTTATCAGGACATGTCCTGATGAAAAGACAGATGGGTCTTAAAACGTCGACAGCACTTACTGAGGAGTGCCGCCTATTTTTCCTGAGGGGCTGTTCAACTCGGTATGGGAAGCTGTTAGGGGGCACCAGTTAAAATTTTGCCTAGGGCACCAAATGGGCTAGGGCCGGCTCTGAGTGAAGGGGCATTCTAATGTAGGCCAAGTAGGTCAGGTACCCTAAGGTCATGTTAGCCATTTGCTAACAGATGCAAACCTGTACAAAGTCTACATACAGTATATGCCTGTAAAAGGATTTCCAAACGTGGATACCAGTGGACTGTGTGAATATAAGCTGATGATGGTGGTCACCAGCACTGCCTGACAACTTCTAATAAAAGCTTATAAAATAACCTCTGAAAGTAGCAAACCAATTTGTGAAGACCGTGTATGTAAGTGTATATAACATATGCCTGACATTAGCTGCATGCATATAGCACTAGTGCAGACCTTGCGATTTGTACACTACAGCATATGGGCATAAACAGGGGCTGGCTGGCAATTTTTAGCCTGGGGGGCAGATGCATGCAGGCGGCCCTGGCAGAGGAGTAGCGTGTAGCCAGGGTGCCCAAAGAATGTGCGTGCTACGGCGCCGCCCCCTCAAGTGTTTCAGGGAGGAGGCGGGTCCATATGGGATTAATGTAAGGTAAAAATAAATATTAGGCGCAGCCCCCAGTCGTAGTGCCCATATGCAGTGCCCCCGTGTGCCACAGGAGAGAACACCCTTATGCAGGCCTCCTGTAGTGCCCCAAGTAGAGATCCCCCCCCTATGCAGAGCCCCTTGTGCACCCAGTAGTAAGCCCCTTATATAGTGCCCCCAGTAGTGGTCCCCCCTGTGCAGTGCCCCTTGTGCCCCCAGTAGTAAGCCCCTTATATAGTGCCCCCAATAGTGGTACCCCCTATGCAGTGCCCCCAGTAGCAGTCTACCCCCCATGCAGTGCCCCCAATAGTGGTAACCCTTATGCAATGCCCCTTAAATAGTGGCCCCAGTTGTAGTCTCCCACCTATGCAGTACCCCCAGTATTGCCCTTTATATAGAGCCCCCAGCAGTGGTCCCTCGATGCATTGCCCCCAGTGGTAGTCCCATCCCCCCCTATGTAGTGCCCCTAGTAGTAGTCCCCTCCCCCCTATGCAGTACCTCTAGTTGTAGTCCCCTCCCCTTGTAGTGCCCCTAGTAGTAGTCCCCCCCTTGTAGTGCCCTCAGTAGTAGTAGTACCCCCTTGTAGTGCCCCCAGTAGTAGCCCCCCCTTGTAGTGCTCCCAGTAGTAGTAGTCCCCCCCCAGTAGTAGCCCCCCTTGTTGTGCCCCCAGTAGTAGTAGTCCCCCCCCTTTAGTGCCCCCAGTAGTAGTAGCCCCCCCCTTGTAGTGCCCCCAGTAGTAGTAGTCCCCCCTTTGTAGTGCCCACAGTAGTAGTAGTCCCCCCCTTTCTAGTGCCCCCAGTAGTAGTAGTCCCCCCTTTGTAGTGCCCCCAGTAGTAGTAGTCCCCCCCCTTTGTAGTGCCCCCAGTAGTAGAAGCCCCCCCTTTGTAGTGCCCCCAGTAGTAGCCCCCCCCTTGTAGTTCCCCCTGTAATAGCAGTCGTCCCCCCCTTGTAGTGCCCCCAGTAGTAATCCACCCCCCTGGTAGTGCCCCCATAGTAATCCCCCCCTGGTAGTGTCCCCAAAGTAATCCCCCCCTGGTAGTGCCCCCATAGTAATCCCGCCCCTGGTAGTGCCCCCAGTAGTCCCCCCCCCCCAGTAGAGAGAGACTTATTTAAAAAAAAATAACCACTTACCTGAAACTCCCGCTCCTGGTCCCGATGCTTCTACCGGCTCCTCCGGCCGCTTTGCATTATGGGAGAAACGTCGTCATGACGACGTCTCTCCCATTACCCACTGCGGGAGCCGGAAGATGGCTCCCGCAGTGGGAGCAGCAGCAGCCGATGAGAGTCTGACAGACTCTCAGCGGCTGCTGATTACAGCAAACACACAGCTGCCGGTTCCGGCGGCTGTGTGTTTGTGCTGTGTAGCGCTGACCGAACTCCGTCCGGTCAGCGCTACACACGCGGTGCAGTCTGTGTCAGAGTGACACAGACTGCACCGGCCCGCGGCCCGCATGACACTGCGGCCCGGGGGGCACATGGCACTCTGCCCCCCAGCCCAGCCCGCCACTGGGCATAAATGCGCTAAATTAGCAGGACAAGTATCTACCTATAATATATACTACTACACAAAGTCTGATAATGTCTTAAATGGTCATTCTATAAAAATATTGCTTAGGGGAACACATAAAATTATGAACAATTGTTTTCAAGACCACGCAAGATGCACCAAATGTAAAAAGCGGTAAAAACCCTGTTTCCGGGGTTTTACCGCATTTTCCATATGCACTACTGTCCTGGCCGCCGGGCTCTGGTGCGGTGGGTAACGCCAGCTTTTGCTGGCGTTACCCTATAGAAGCCTATGGGCTTCTACCGCATCGCGCTGGTATGAGGGATCCGATCGGATCCCTCCCAGCATGTCCCACGGCTGCCGCATCACCCTGCAGAAGCGCAGATGGACTCCTGGGTCATAAACCCGGAAGTCCAGGGCGCAGCGGAGATCGCAAAGGACTGCTCTTATCGGAAAAGTTGTCCTTTGCTGTACTGATCGCATGTGTTAGTGCATATGCGATTACTACAAATGCGGTGACTGGCGGTAAGTTTTGCACTGTGTTAGTGCATCTCACCCCAGGTCTCATATGGTACAAATTCTATCCCATCCCGCCCTAGGTTAGCATTACTACAAAGACAAAATAAACTCCCAGAAGTAGCAGAATGTTTGGCAGTACATATCGTCTATGACACGCGATATGAAATGAAAATTCACCACATATTTACTCTAACAGAAATAAATGTCACAAAATTGTCTATTCTCTGGTCAGGAAAGCAAAATTAAAGCTTCCATTGACACCACTTGTGAGACTAACCTCTACACTTGGAATTCATGAATCTTATCCTGAGGTTCTTCTAAGATCTGGCTGCACCATATCCAATAAATTATCTTTTATAATAATATAATAATATAAAATTAATAATACCTATATTCATTAGTACTCTTTTTCTCAGCCAAATTATTAGATGTAAAGTAATAATTTAAAGTAATATTTTATTTGGTTTAAAGTAAATGATTTGGTTTAAAGAAATAAGGTTAAACATTTTATTTTCAAATTCCCAGACACAGCACATGGCCAAAACCACAGTAGGGTTACCAACCAGAGGCGTCACTAGAGGGGCGAGGACCAAAATGCCGGCTTCTCCTCAGTGACAGGAGCCGAGCGCTGCACACCAACATCACAGGGCAGTGCCTGGCTCCCAATCACTGAGTCGGCAGTGCAGGCAGAGACAGAGTCACTCTCTCTCTCTGGGGGCATGTCCAGCACTCCTGGAGATGCAGGGTTGCCATGACGACCAGGTGATCAAGCTAACAAGCGAAACGTGCATCCTACAGTGTGCTGCTGAGAAGCAGCTCACACACACACACAGACCAGAAGCCGCCATACGGGGATTGTCTACCAGGTACATTTTTTTCCCTCTGCACGGCACTCTCTCATTTGGGCTGGGTGAGTACCTTCCCCTGCAATACCTAAGGTAACAGAGGAGTGAGAAATCTAGGTGCCCAAACAGCAGAAGCACTCTCCAAATTTTCCTCCAGATAGGGTGATCTCCACTCTCTCATCCCCTGTTTGAACTATAGACAGGCGAAAGCAGAAGTGGATGAATTACCATCTCCGTTTGGAGCTTTACTTTCTTCTATTCTATATAATTTTTTTTGCTCAGAGGATTTCCCATGAGCTAATTGTTTACTACTTATGATTACTGACTACTCCATCTACCTTATCTAGTGTTAGTTAGAGGATGTAATTGTGCAGGTACACAAGCCCAGTTTAAAAATTCTTTAAAAAATGTGTCATATTTTTATTATGGTCATCTAATACAAAGCAATATTGAATTATTCCATATATATATATATATATATATATATATATATATAATGAAAACACAATCTGCCGGCACTCCTATAAATCAGAAAGCAACTTGCTCCGGTGCATCCAGTATAGCAAAGAAAATCCAGAAGAATCAATAACTGGCACTCGGAGACAGCAAATGGACAAAAACGATGTATAATATCGAACGTTTTCGGGGTTACCACCCCTTCATCAGGACAGAATACATACAAACACAAACATCACTTACCCCACCAATAAATACCCCATCAGTAGCCGTGTTCCATCACCAAACACCACGGGCGCATGCACCTCCAACCAGATGCAGTCACTGCGGAACTTACCGGAACACCTTCCAGCCGTCGCCATAGGAACTGCAAGCTTGCGTTCCACTAGCCGGCTTCGTGCGCTCCAGTCCTGTTCAAGCTTAGAGCTGTCACCCGCGGCTTCATGCTGAACTACCTGTATGTGAAACAGCTACAGGAGACATAGAATAGCAATATATACACCACCCCCACTCCAAGTACATAAAAACATCAGACAATACAAACAACTGAGATCTAAAACACATCCTAATACTTAAAGGAGTAGATCTGATCATAATATCAAAAAGATAACACATGTAGTATCAGTGTCTCTGTCATCGCCACACTCCCACACAAGAATAACTATAACCCAGACATATGCACACAAAGCACAGACCTCATTTGTTATAGAAGACTGTTCCAATTAATTTTGTCGTTGAGCCCCCCTGGTTTCGTAGTACCTAGCTTAATGATCCAATGGGATTCTTTAAATAGCAGTGATCTAGCCCGGTCACCACCCCACACTGAAGCAGGGACATGATCAATAATAAAGTATCGCAATGAATCTAATGTATGCCCGGCTTCCCGGAAATGGCGTGCCACAGGTTGGTCAATATCCCTACCACCTGGATGTTACAAGTGTAGTGGTTGCACTACTTGTAAATTTTTGATACCGTGCAAAACGTTCAAGCATCCACATAAGGATACTGTATTTGACATAAGATACGTTCTTACTTGTCTTTCAACTTATGTTGTATACATTGTTTTGTGTCCGTGTGGATTACAATATGTTGGTAAGACTACCAGGAAATTTAGGGAAAGGATGACAGCACACCGGTCGGCGATTAGGATGATATTAAATGGTAGACCAACCTGTGGCACGCCATTTCCGGGAAGCCAGGCATACATTAGATTCATTGCGATACTTTGTTATTGATCATGTCCCTGCTTCATTGCGGGGTGGTGACCGGGCTAGATCACTGCTATTTAAAGAATCCCGTTGGATCATTAAGCTAGGTACTACGAAACCAGGGGGGGGCTCAACGACAAAATTAATTGGAACAGTCTTCTATAACAAATGAGGTCTGTGCTTTGTGTGCATATGTCTGGGTTATAGTTATTCTTGTGTGGGAGTGTGGCGATGACAGAGACACTGATACTACATGTGTTATCTTTTTGATATTATGATCAGATCTACTCCTTTAAGTATTAGGATGTGTTTTAGATCTCAGCTGTTTGTATTGTCTGATGTTTTTATGTACTTGGAGTGGGGGTGGTGTATTTATTGCTATTCTATGTCTCCTGTAGCTGTTTCACATACGGGTAGTTCAGCATGAAGCCGCGGGTGACAGCTCTAAGCTTGAACAGGACTGAAGCGCACGAAGCCGGCTAGTGGAACGCAAGCTTGCAGTTCCTATGGCGACGGCTGGAAGGTGTTCTGGAAGTTCGGCAGTGACTGCATCCGGTGGGAGGTGCGTGCGCCGTGGTGTTCGTTGATGGAAGACGGCTACTGGTGGGGTATTTATTGGTGGGGTAAGTGATGTTTGTGTTTGTATGTATTCTGTCCTGATGAAGGGGTGGTAACCCCGAAAATGTTCGATATTATACATCGTTTTTGTCCATTTGCTGTCTCCGAGTGCCAGTTATTGATTCTTCTGGATTTTCTTTGCTATACTGGCTGCACTGGAGCAAATTGCTTTCTGATTTATAGGAGTGCCGGCAGATTGTGTTTTCATTGTATTTGTGCGTTTAGCACCCGTTGCAAGGCACCTGAGTGTTTTTTCTACTTTGTGGATTACCCTGGTCTTTGGCCTAAACATCCAGTGGTTTGGAATAGTTCAAGTTGATTGTTTCTGGCAGCGAGATGGATCCTTTACGCAGCTCCACACAGGGATTAGATTCTATAGGACACCATAGTGTGTTAACTACACCTCTGGGAGAGACTTTTAGTTTTACACAGACAGAAATAGATCAGATTCTGTCTAAGGAGTCGGTGCCTATTTGTGATCCTACATTCAACATAGAAGAATTGTATTTTCAAATTCTAAAATTAAAACGGCGTGATATAGATTTTTTATTGCACAGCACCTCCCTTTCAGACTATTTCAGGGAACATAAAATTCCCCGGGGATTTAGAGAGTACAACGTGCCGACAATCGGTAGGAACAATCCTGAATTTGTTCGCAAATGGATTGCAATTTTAAATAAATGTGCGTTTGATCTGATGATCCTTGTGGTGGAGGAAGCTAACAAGGAATTGATGTCCACTAGATCTAAGATTGCCGCTTTTGAGAAAGAACATATAAAAATTTTACAGGAAGATAATAACTATGATTGGATGTCTAAATTGAATGCTCAATGTGATCAGTATCGTAAGGAACTATTGAAGTTCAAACGTAGGAAGAAGATGGCAGTAGATTCTGACTATGAGGATAATAGAGTATACAAGTGGCTAGAAGGTGGGGACTTGTATCCCTCTACTAAAGCAGGGATGAGGAGGAGACGCCCTTGGCAGAGGAAAGTTCAAGGAGTCCATCAGGATAAATATAAATCAAGTAGTGATAGTGATTTTATTATCTCTGAAACGGATGACACTGTATCCAAACCGGTGATCCCTTTAGAGATGGCAACTACGGCCTCTGCAAGTATCAGAGACGACCTCCCACCCATCGAGGGGGGCAAGGGAAGAGGAACAAGAAAATTGGCACCAAGGAAGAAACTTTAATCTTCAATCTCTCTGAGCGTGAGTTGACTCCAACTGAACTTAAAGTACTGAGTAAAGGATTACGTTTCGTACCTACCAATATACATGATGAATTCAATTGGAAACTCAATTTACATACATTTTCTAGGAAATTGAGATTGAAAGAATTGTATAAAGATGACAACTCCTTGAAAGTGCCATCAGTTCTGGATACCTTCCTTTGCAAAACCTCACGATCCAATTTTGACCCTGTCTCCACTAACCCCTCATTAAAGACATTCAATAGATTGCTTGATGATTCTGTTCACAGGTATATATCAACTCCGTGTAAAATACGGTCTAATCTCATTAGATTGAAATCTCAGGCATTGCATAATCTTGAGAGATATAATGACATCATTATTAGGCCCACCGACAAGGGCGGAGCCATTGTGATCCAAGGATTAGATGACTATAAGGGAGAGATTTATAACCAATTGTCGGACAGTGATGTGTACTTGAAACTCGTTTCTGACCCTACTCTGGAGTACCAAAAAGAATTGATGACTATTCTGACAGAAACAAGGGACAATGAGACCATTGATTTGAAAGTATTTAAGGCTTTATGTGTTCAGCACCCTATTGTTCCAGTAATTTATACGTTACCTAAATTACACAAGGACCCCATTAGACCACCAGGGAGGCCAATTATATCGGCTCGTGGCTCATTATTGCAACCAGTGTCCCAGTTGCTTGATTGTATTCTTCAACCATTATTACACCAACAAGTGACTTTTTTGAAGGACACCACGAGATTTTTGAAGAAGCTACTGGCAATAAATCTATTACCTGATAATGCACTACTTTGCTGCTTGGACGTATGCAGCTTGTACACGTCTATCCCTCATGATGGGGGGATGTGTGCTATGAAGAAATTTCTGGAACGTAACCTACCTTCTTCAGTGTTTGACCATAAGTTATTTCTGACTTTGTTAGAACTTACATTACGCCGGAATTATTTCCTGTTTGATGGATCCTTTTTTTTACAGCTACGAGGGTGCGTCATGGGGTCTTGCGTGGCACCCTCATATGCCAATGTATATATGTTTAATCAGGAGCAACATATGTTTTTCAGTGATCCAGATATCGGTAGACATATTTACTTGTACACTCGTTACATAGACGATGTGTTTTTGATTTGGCTTGGAGGTGTTGAAAGGTTTGAAGTGTTGATGCGTGAGATCAATGCACTTAACTCACCTATAAAATTTACATATGGCTACAGTACCAGCCAGGTAAATTTTTTGGATGTGATTGTGATAATCAATGATGGTAAGATACAGACAGAGGTGTTCCGTAAACCTACGGATAGGAATACTTTGCTGATGGCTAATAGCCATCACCCACCATCTTTAAAGCAAGGATTGCCACGTTCACAAATGATGAGGGTGGCACGTATTACTAGTGATCCTGCTAGGATAGAATCTGAGTTAGACTTATTGATAGACAAATATGCTTCCAGGGGTTATGATATTAAGATGCTGCAGGAACAAAAAAAAGAGGTCTTGGGGATGGAGAGATCACTTTTGTTAAACCCCATGAGAAGGGATGAGGCCAATGTTATTCCGTGGATCAGTGATTACACGGTGGCCAGTCCGATAACTAGGAGAGCTACCCAAGCGTTATGGCCGATTGTGAGTACTGACAAAGATCTACCTATGCTCTGTAATAAAAGACCTCTAGCAGCCTTTAGGAGAGGTCGGAATCTTAGAGACAGACTAGTGCGGTCTGATATCTCTGAGTTAGGTAAACCTCCCTGTCCCAATGTGTATTTTAAACCACCTGGATGTTACAAGTGTAGTGGTTGCACTACTTGTAAATTTTTGATACCGTGCAAAACGTTCAAGCATCCACATAAGGATACTGTATTTGACATAAGATACGTTCTTACTTGTCTTTCAACTTATGTTGTATACATTGTTTTGTGTCCGTGTGGATTACAATATGTTGGTAAGACTACCAGGAAATTTAGGGAAAGGATGACAGCACACTGGTCGGCGATTAGGATGATATTAAATGGTAGGGATATTGACCAACCTGTGGCACGTCATTTTCGGGAAGCCGGGCATACATTAGATTCATTGCGATACTTTATTATTGATCATGTCCCTGCTTCAGTGCGGGGTGGTGACTGGGCTAGATCACTGCTATTTAAAGAATCCCGTTGGATCATTAAGCTAGGTACTACGAAACCAGGGGGGCTCAACGACAAAATTAATTGGAACAGTCTTCTATAACAAATGAGGTCTGTGCTTTGTGTGCATATGTCTGGGTTATAGTTATTCTTGTGTGGGAGTGTGGCGATGACAGAGACACTGATACTACATGTGTTATCTTTTTGATATTATGATCAGATCTACTCCTTTAAGTATTAGGATGTGTTTTAGATCTCAGCTGTTTGTATTGTCTGATGTTTTTATGTACTTGGAGTGGGGGTGGTGTATTTATTGCTATTCTATGTCTCCTGTAGCTGTTTCACATACGGGTAGTTCAGCATGAAGCCGCGGGTGACAGCTCTAAGCTTGAACAGGACTGAAGCGCACGAAGCCGGCTAGTGGAACGCAAGCTTGCAGTTCCTATGGCGACGGCTGGAAGGTGTTCTGGAAGTTCGGCAGTGACTGCATCCGGTGGGAGGTGCGTGCGCCCGTGGTGTTCGTTGATGGAAGACGGCTACTGGTGGGGTATTTATTGGTGGGGTAAGTGATGTTTGTGTTTGTATGTATTCTGTCCTGATGAAGGGGTGGTAACCCCGAAAATGTTCGATATTATACATCGTTTTTGTCCATTTGCTGTCTCCGAGTGCCAGTTATTGATTCTTCTATATATATATATAAATATATATATATATATATATATATATATATATGGTGATTAAGAACATTACCTACAATCAGTCAAGACAAATCACTGTAATCTGTATTATCTGTGAAAATTGTTTCTTTCATGCTAATATGATGTTTCAAAGATACAATGCAATGAACAAATGTTGACTTAGGAGTTCGCTAATTTTGATCTGTTATATGCAAGAATTAAACGATAATAGGAGATCATACTGTGTTTGATTTAGGACTCTAATTGTCAATTGGATAAACATTGTACTCATTCTATATTTGTTTTCACTTTGGACATTTTTCACATGAATACTAAGTTCAGAATCGCGATTCAGCATATCAGTAAAAGTGAATACATATATGTTGGGATAAAATAAGTTGTCATCTTATTTGTATAGGAGTACAGTATTTAATAAATTGAAGCAACAAAGGATTTTATACGTGGCAGCGGTGCATCTGGGTTCTCAGCCCAGGGCCGAAACTAGGATTTTTTTCACCAGGGGCAAGACAGTAATTTGGCGCCCCTCCTGGTAATTCCCTCTGCACCAGTGCCCATATGATAATGCCCCCATAGCAATGCCCCTGTAGTAGTGCCCATATTGTAATGCCCCCATAGTAATGCCCATATGTTAATACCCCCATAGTAATGCCCCTGTAGTGCCCATGCTTTCATAGTAATGCCCCTGTAGTGCCCATGCTCCCATATAAATGCCCTTGTGGTAATGCCCCTGCAGTGCCCATGCTTTCATAGTAATGCCCCTGTAGTGTCCATGCTCTCATAGTAATGCCCCTGTAGTGCCCATGCTCCCATATTAATGCCCTTGTGGTAATGCTCCTGTAGTGCCCATGCTCCTATATTAATGCCCTTGTGGTAATGCCAATGTAGTGCCCATGCTTTCATAGTAATGCCCCTGTAGTGCCCATGCCCCATAGTAATATCCATGTAGGGCCCTTACAGTAATGCCCCTGTAGTGCTCATGCCCCCACAGTAATGCCCCTGTGGTAATGCTTCTGTAGTGCCCATTAGTAATGCCCATTATTGCCCATGCCCCCATGGTAATGCCCATGCCCCCATAATAATGCCCCTGTAGTGCAGCTTATTAAAAAAAATACTTACCTTGAACCCTGCTCCTGCATCCAGCGTCGCGTCCGGTCCGCCGGCTGCTCCTCGGAACCATGGGGGAAACATCATGACGTCTCTCCCATAGTGCCCATGGGGAGAGCCAGAAGCTTGAGTTCGGGAGAGAACTCCAGCCTCCGGCTCCGGCTACACCGCGTCGCTGCAGAGAAGGAGCCGGGCGCCCGTTGGTAATAAATATTACCAGCGGACGTTCGGCTTGGAGCCTCTCACTGCAGCGCCGGGCTGGAGGTCACTGGCACCGGGTACAGCGGCGCACCCGGTGCACATGCACCTCCAGCCCTCTCCCTAGTTGCGGCCCTGCTCAGCCTGTGTACTCAGTACACCACCCGAGTACAACACAAGTGTCACTCTCCTGTGCCAGCGGTGCATCTGGGTTCTCAGCCCGTGTACTCAGTACACCACCTGAGTACAACACAAGTGTCACTCTCCTGTGCCAGTGGTGCCTCTAGGACGACAGTGGGCCTTATCCATTCCCCTCCAGTACACTATTCCGGGAAGTTACTCCATTGTGCCAATACAGTACCAGCAGGGTACAGGGCTCTCACTAGTGCTTCACATTGAAGCATATTCTCCTGGGCCTCCTCGGTGATACGCTCCTCCATTTCCCACTTGTATCGGATACCTGATCAAAGGGCCACAACCTGCTTGCTGAGTGCAGCTTAATTACCCATATCCCGCTTGGAAGGGTCACTGGTGAACACCTCTCAGCAGGTTAGACTCCGCACCTTTGGTCAGGTATCGTCAACATCCGGTACTTGTGGATGAGGAGGACATACATCCAGGCCCCTCGCCTCCGATTCCTTCCTCAACCCGGGACCTCAGTTTTCAGCTCCTCAGAAGGAGATCCTCCTGAGCAGACCGTGACAGCACTGTGGTTACAACCATTTTATTTCTCAGGCTTTAGGCCCCACATGCCCCTTAATATTCTATCTGCTCCATATGCACCTTATTTGTCATCAGAGCCCCCACATGTCTCTTTATATGCTATCAGAGTGCACACTAGCATAAGCATGGGCATGTGTAAAATTAGCTGTGAATGTAAATTTGTGAATTTATTGAGGGACAGTCCCGCTGTCAGAGTCTGAAGGTGGTCACCCTCTTTCAACTGCTGGTCAGGCATCTACAGACTCCCCTCCTCCCTGAGCTTTGCGCTGGGAACCACCTGAAGACATAGAGGAGACAATGACCAATCATGTCTGTTCTGCTGCTTCTTTCCCGGAAGCTCCTGCATGAGATGGAAAATATACAATTGTTTTCAGCAACTGGTGGAAAGAGAAGTTCTGGGCAAAAGGAAACCCCCCTAGTGCTTTGTGAACATAGGGCCTGATTCAGCAAGGATCGCAATTGCAAATCTGCACACAGGCAGCTTTGTATTTGCGATCCCAGCACTGTGACACTGTGACGGAGGTTGCAGGCTAGGATCACCATCACGGCCATCAGTGGTTGATGGTCGCGATGGTGGACGGTGCCGGACCTCCAGCCAGCTGAGTGAGCCTCAGCTTACTCAGACTGGCCGGCTTGTGAGCCCAGGACATTGCGTTGATCAACACAGATCCTGGGCTGGCCACTCTTGGAAAACGGGGTGGACACCCCCCATTTCCGGGAATGGCGGCTACCCCCTCCCCCGCACCTCACATTAAATGCCCCTACCTGTCAATCAATTCAAGGGTCTGCGTGCGTTAATCTTTTTTCTGCTAGGAAGAATAGAACAGATGCTCTGATTGAGAGCCGGACGCTCTGACAGAGCGCTCGCTCTGAATCAGGGCGTCTTTTTTTTTTTTGGAGTGGCTTCCTGGCTGCTCGCATTGCTGTGGGTTAACACCCACAGCTAACGCGAGCGGCCAGGATGATGGCCGCGATGGTCAAGACCATCGCGACCTTCGGGCTTACGACGAGACCCTTGTGGTAGGGTCTTGTGGCCGCAAGCCTCAGAGAGCTTTCGGCTCAAACAGAGCCGAAAGCTCTCCCACTGACATCACTTGTGATGTCAGTGGGGCCGCCCCCAAACAGTAGGCGTTCTCATGTGAATGCCTCCGTCTGGGCAGCCATCCTCCCGGCCCGCCCACCAAAGGGGGCGTGCTGTCACTCAATATCAACAGCAGGCCCCCTTTGGTGCGAGACCCGGAGCGACGGATTGCCCGTCGCTTTCCGGGTCTCGCGCATGCACACAACGGAGCCGGCTCCGTCGTGTGCATGCGCTCTGGGCCACCATCGACCCGGTTGCGAGCGCTCAGTGCTCAGCGCTTGCGACCGGGCCTGAATCAGGCCCAGAGACATAATTCTAAAGAATTTTGTATGTAAAGCAGAAAATGCCGTGGTATAGAATGTGGGTGTGATCATGTCAGTGATGCTTCTAAAGAGGCTGCTGTCAGATCCTTCCCATAGTCACCAGCAGCAGTTACTGGTACATACAGGTTACACAGCTGTATTGTGTGCTCTGCAGTCACAGAGAATGTTGTGCTCTCTGCCATCCGCTGTATTAGCTGCCACCTTGCTCACTCTTTGCTTATTAACACGTAAGTATAGTATATTCATTACATGACATTTGAATATGAAAGGACCATTTAGATTGTTTTCATTTGCTAGCTGCTTTGTAGTATAACTGCCACATTGATTGGCATTGGTATAAAAGTTAAATACTCAACATTTCTGAGATTTATATTTATTTAATATGTTTTGGACATAATGCTGTAACGTCTCTTAATTTAAACCTATACTTGCAGCACAATATGTATAAATCTACTCAGAACATGAAGTTTTCTTTTTAAACATTTCATAAACATAAAATATATGTTTATGTAAATATAGGAGGATAAATACAATTTTGATCTAATGGTGTTTTTCTCCCTGATACAGGTTCTATATTGGGGAATACGATCAATTCAGAAGGACAGTATGTTACTAGTGAGGTCGGGCAATCAGTAACCTTATCCTGTAACTATACTACAAGCAGCGATAGTCCGTATTTGTTTTGGTATCGCCAGTATCCCCACCAAATCCAGCACATCATCACCCGTGGAGCTAGGAGCTACTCTAACTTCATGATGTATAATACAAATTTTGAGCCTGGAAAGTTCCAATCACAGACAAACAATACACACACCACTTTATCCATCTCCAGCCTCATTGTGTCAGATTCTGCCTTGTACTTGTGTGCTCTGAGGGATGGGGCACAGTACTGCATAAGCACTGATGGGCAATGTTCAAACTCCCTGTGCACAATGATTTTGTAACCAGCAGGTGGCAGAACTGTTTAAAATGTACAAAATTGTTATGTTACATAAAACCCACCAAAATACAGGGGACAATGCGGTCAGAACTGCATACACAGAGGCTACGCAGACTCGTGACAGAGTGATTGGCAGGAAGTGCCGATTGAGGGTGGTGACGGGGTGGTAGCCGTACGAACACAGGCGTGTCAGTGCGCTTCAACGCCGTTGCAGGGGCGTGCATATATTATCCACTGTGATGCCAAATGCCGCCTGAGGTCTCATAGCGTGCGCAGAAGTTAGTAATTCTTCAGTGAGGTCTGGGCTTCCTTAACTCTGCATCTGGGCTCAAGGTTACTCGATGTTACCGATTATTTCGCTATTCTGCCCAAGTATACGGATGTGAGTAAGGGGAAGTGGGCGTCCTTTTGTCAGGCTGTGTTCTCAATGTGAATGCAGACATTTAAATATCACCACTGATATTAGCAACTGCGGTACGTGAATATAAGCAGAATAGCGTTCCTTGCTGAATCAGGCCCTGTATGAGTCTGTCATTTATTGAATGTGTCTGTTGTCGGGTGAATTCAGTAATAATTAGTTAATTTTTCACAACAACGTGGAAGATTTTCTCAATGAACTGAAGTTACTGTTGCTATTATGCATCTAATGTGTCAAAATTTTAAAGTAGGCATCACCCTCTTTATGTGCGCAACTGTCTTTCATGTCACTGAATGCAATTAATTCAGTATTAAAATCATACTTGCCTACTTTCTGTTTTACCTCTTTGGGAGAAGTCTGGAGGGGAGATACAGGTGGGTGGAGATGGGGGTGGGGCCAGACTAAATGTGTCATTAAGCCACACCCCTCACTGTAAAATGCCCCAAATTCCACATATTTAAATAGGTGTGAGGCCAAATTATGTGATTCTCAAAGAATTGTGTCATTAGGCTCCGTCCACTACTCACGGACCGCCGATCCCCAGGAAAATTCTCCCCATTCTTCTCACTTCACTAGGAAGAGGGCGGGATGCGGGAGAAATACCTGCTTTTCTGGGGGTGCGGGGGTTTCCAAAATCGGGATCCTCCCGCAGGTTCCAGGAGAGTAGGCAAGTATGGAAACTTCCATCCTCCTACTAGGGATGTCAGGATCTAGGAATTTGGGAGCTCATTCAGACCCGCACGCTAAGCCACAAACGCACGCTATGGCCGATAATCACATGTATGTGCATGCATATGCGTCAATATGCGCATCCGCGAGTCACTCACTGCGCTCAGGAATTGTGCGCTCGTAGTACACAGATAGGACGCTAATTTGAGTGACAGCGCAGTTTATGGGTGGTAACAGGGAAGGTGCTTATGAACAGGGGAGTGGATGTGCGAACGCAGGCGTGTCTGGGCGTCTAAATGGCGTTTTAGGGGTGTGTATAATTATCAAAGAAGCATCAATGTACACGTCACTTTCTTGTATTTTAGCCAGCACTGATCGCAGTGCTTGCGGTGGGGTAGGGTCTACCTCAAGGGCTGCGTGCAGCTCCGATGGCTCTCGATGTTACCGATTAATCACACACTTCCTGGAGATGACGTGTACTAAGAAAGAAAGGTGGGTGTCTTTATACTATCGTGCGTTAGCTCTGCTGTCGTTCTCTAAGACATTGAGGGTGTCCTACCACCAGACAGTGCGATCACGGAATTTGCATACCCGGCCCCTTTTGGCTGCGTGAGAGTGCAGCTTAGCGTCCAGGTCTGAATCAGCTCTTGGATTTATCACCTTAGAGGGTCTATTTAAATAGAGAAGCGAAAAGCACCATAAAAAGTATGCTATTTTTTGCTTTTAATTATTGCCATATTTAATGCTAATAAAGTGTCAGGATAGCCCTTATGGTAAATTGCTGTCCTAACAAGGAGATTATTTGCATTTGTAAAAGATGCTTGTAAGCTCTTCGCATGGGCAGGTCAGCATTGGTGATGTCAGATGCTGATTGGACAGCTGGCTGGGGGGGCAGGAAGCTGGCCACTGGAGAGGAGAAAATAAGGAAGAGAAGCCTGATTTTCTTCATATAAGCAGGTAAAAAAAACCTCATCCACAGATGACATTACATTTGTCAGCAAAGCCTCTCTCAGCTATACACATGCCTTTCCTGCACAGCCCATATGCCTCCATTACAACCAATGGGAGCTGCAGGATAAGGTAACAAAACTTTTGCTTTCTCCGGCTAAAATGCTGGAGAAAAGCCATTTTTTCATTCGCGCCGACCCCGTGTTTTGGTTTTGGCTCTAATTCTTCATTGAGTTTTGGTTTGCCATTACCACCCTCTCATGTTTTGGTTTTGGCTTCGGATCTGTATTTTTTTCAATAATAAAATCAACTAAAATCACATAATTTGGGCCTGTGTTTGTTCCTACAATATTATCAACCTCAATAACATTAATTTTCCATCCATTTCCAGTCAATTTTGATCACCTCACAGCTCACAATATTGTTATCACTATTTTGCACCAATATAGGCAAAAGGTTTCAGCAAGCTCTCTGGCTAAAGTCAGTGACAGAGCAGTGGCACAAATGCACTGTAGATTAAAAAAATAAAGGGCATCTATGAAACATTACCACACAGCAGTGGCAGACAGGATGGCAGTTTAATAAACTATAAAAACGTCAGTCAGCAGTGCATAATGCATAAAGCAAAAAAAAGAGATGCAAGATGGAATTGTCCTTCGGCCCTCACACCCACTCTTATGTTGTGTATTAAACAGCACATGCACAGTTTAAAGAAACAACCACTTCAGCGACAGGGACTGCCACTTGTAGCTGAAGTGATTGGTTTATTTGGGCCCCCACAAAACAAGCTACATATGGGCAGCTGACATTGCTGGCAATGATCTCTACATACAAACTGGCTCTACAGAGGCAAGATGTCATCACCATCATCATCCTAACACTCATAAGTGTGTACATCATCTTCGCACAATATGAATTCATCCCCACTGGAATCCACCATTATAGGTGCCTCTGGACTTTGATGTAATTGCCGGTAAAGGTCTTCCTCATAGAATTTGTAGTTCATTTTGATGAACATCATCTTTTCCACATTTTGAGGAAGTAGCCTCCTACACCGATCGCTGACAAGGTTCCTGACTGTTGAATTTGTAAATAAACCTTTTAATACTTTCCTTCCTATAAACCTCTAAGATTCATCTACCTAGAACCTCTAAGACAAAACCTGCCTGTACCTTCTAAAACCACAAGATGTCGCTATTTTGATTATACCATTAATGAAATACTGAGACAGTTGAATAGTGGTCCAAAGCGCTAAAGATTATTATTCAGGTAAAAGTACAGATGTTACAACGCTATGATCTAATAATGAGCGCAAATAAATTGTACAAACATTAGGTCATAAGGTACAGTTAATATACATGAAACGGTTATTAAAGATCAAAATACAATGAGCAATATGAGACAGGGAGACAGAGGACAGAGAGACAGAGAAAAAGAGACACATTAAAATACAATGAGAGATATATCAATGTCTGCTGAGAGCACATGTTCAAGATGGCTGGTGATGGTGTGTGTGTGGGGGGGGGAATGCTTCCTGCCCTATTGTCCAAACCGCATGGTCTATGAACATAAACTCCATTTTGAAAACTCACATTAAGTTGCAACTCCGCAAATCATACATCCATCAATGACCACAACCACAACAAAGACAAAATACCTATCTGACCCACACAACACCACAACTGGGCAGAATCACAATTTCCCTTGTTCACCCCACATGGAGGCAAGCCATCTCCAACAAACCGCAGACAACATACCCATCTGACCCACACAACACTACACGGCAACCACCCACGACCATTCAAAGCTGCCATCAATTCAACCTCCACGATACAACACTGACACCACCCTATGATCACATTCATGAGTATACAACACACACCAAGCCCATCTCTCCCAAGCAGAGATACCGTTCAAGCACATGGGAAGGCCCCAACACAGAGCACATGGTAAGGCCCCAACACAGAGCACATGGGAAGGCCCCAACACAGAGCACACCAGAGGATCTCAATCAACCAGCATCAATCATCCACAAATACAACAAAAACTCCACAATCAATCCCTTTTCTGCATGCTGACAACAGACCACTGTACCCTACAGTGCAGATGAAAAGCACAGACCAGACAACACATCATCCACTGCATGCCAACACAGACCCATGAATATCCCCAGAAAGCCACAAACCACAAACCATGCCAAGCCAACAACAGACTAACACCAAAAATAGCCACAGACACCCAAATAGGCTAAATATTGCACAATTTATACTTAGCTATAACCCAGGGGAACTGAGGTCCATTTTCCATTGTCTTGTGATAGAGGAAACCTCTCTCTCCTCCAAAGATCTGCCAGTGTGTGTGTGTCTGCCTTTGTGTCCTCAGAATGTGCATGCTATGGTTCCCACCCCCTTTTACCTGTGAGGTCATCAGAAAGGGAGTATACTTTTGGTTACCTGAAACTACTGTTAATTAGATTCTAGTCCCAGTTAGCTATCTCTATTGATTAGACTGGAATAACCAGTCCTTTGGACAACAATGTAAACAAGCCTACACAATGTCATTTGTCTTTTGGTAAAGGTTAGAAATCTGTTACAGGGCATTTATTGGACAATTTCAAATGGATACAAAAGGTCTCCAACCTCCCTTTGCATCCCCCACATGCAAATCTAAGCTGTTTATGGCTTACAACATTTCAAATAGATATTCTCTCTAACATTCATATTTCATAGCCGCATATTCTGATCTTCATATTGATGTCACCGGAACGCTGTGGAAACAGAGTAGATCAGTACGGTACCAAAAACAGTCCAACTGTCATTTACTAAGCCATAGTTACAGAAAACATTCATTTCTTTATATACTGACATTGCGTTTAAACCAAGTAATAATTATCCTTTTTGCGTTACGGGACCATTGCTTTTAAATGTATGTATGCGGGGAAAACACCACTGAATTGCGTTATGCGTCTGAGGGTCGGTGGGGCACTCAGCGAGCAGCACTAAGCTGGAAGGGCATCTATGTGTGTGTGTGGCCATGCCAGTATGATTTTGGGAAGGATCACTAAAAAAACTGACTGTGTTCTGTTTAACATTGTGTGTATGAGTTGCAGGGAATTTTGCTACTTTTCAAATATAAGTCTGTGTGATATTATACACATAAGTCCACGCATGATGGGCCACATCTACACATATATATATATATATATACACATATATATATATATATATATATATATACACACACACACACACACATAAGCACACATGTATTTTTCTGATGGTTTTTAAACTGCAATTGCAAAATGTGTTTGTACAGTGAATTTAATTCTCATACAGGAAGGAGGCTTCCAGCTGTGCTGTCGGAGCCTCCCTGTTTTGGGTTGAAGATGGGCTTTGTATAGGGTTCCAAATGCTAATAAGTTAGTGTTTTTGTTAAACACTGTCTGCCTGTGTTTGAGGAAGGCTGACTATGTACCTTTTGTTTACAAAATAGTGCTGTGAGATTTTATTTCTAAGATGGAGTCTTGACGCCCTTTACAAGATAGCATTGCGCAGGTTCCAATTGCAAACAGATTCTGTCTTCGCCAATTATCCGGTTTTGACATGACCGTGCTGAAAACTATTTCTGAGTACGCACTGGAGAGTAGACAGCATAAGTAAAGCAAAGCCAGTTTGCGCAAGGGCCTCCAAATTGCCTTTGATGTGATCATTAAAATAATTCTCAACCATTTTGAATGGTGACCGTATAAGATGGAGCCACGCCACGGTAGAGGTGTCACTAATTTTAAGAAATTCTTTTAGACTCGAGCAGATGTCAAAATGTTGTGTTGACTCATCTGCATTTTGTGTGAGCAATACATGGGATCTGTTCGAAATCACCCAGTTCATAGGCAAACGCAGGGGGGGTTTCCGTCTGCCTGGAAACCCCCCTCCCCAGCTCACACCATTACCACAATAGAAATAATAATATAATAGTATTTTACTAGTGCTGCATGTTCTTGGAATGGTGCCCACATCTAAAAATAAAAACATTCAGCTCAGGCAAGATGGACCTACTGCCGCATCTAATGGCTTACTGTGATTACTGGTCCTGTATATGCGGGAATTACACACAATACACTTTGTATGATACATTTTAAAGCTGGTTAAGAGCTAATTCTTCCCTATTCATGGACTGGCCACACTCACTCTAAAATCGAGCATTTGGAAACCCCCCTCTAGATATCCTGTGTTTGCCACTGCAGTTGTAATGCTCTCACAATATTTGTGGCATTATCAGAAATCACAAATTCTGAGGAGAGTCCAAGCAGGATGAGCCATTTTGCAATTACTTCCCTGAGTTTTTCTAAGAGGTTGACACCGGAATGCATCTTAGTGAAGCTGGTGGTACAGAGAGTAGCCTGCCTGCCATTTGTTAGATGCTGCTGCTGTTCATGCTGCTGAAGGCAATACACCTACCCTGTGGGACATCTTCACAATCATGTAATCTTTAGTTTGCCCTGTACCACTTGTCCACATATCTGTAGTTAAATTGACAGTGGGTACAGTACAACTGCATTTTTAAGGCCACTAATTGAGTTTTTTTTAACGTCCATGTACAGGCGGGGAATTACCTTTTTAGTATAGTGGCATTTAGATGGGATTTGGTAGCGGGTACACAGGACCTCAATTAACTGTCTAAAACCTACTGAAATATTTAATGGATAGTGGACTCAGATCTAATACTAGCATAGCTGTTATGGTATCAGTGATCCGCTGTGCCACTGGGTGACATCTCTCATACTTGCCTCTTCTAGCAAAAGATTGTTAACAGTCAATTGTTTTTATAACTACTACTAGTAATAGTCTTCTCGGACCCCTTCTGAGATGAAGGGCCACAACCCAGCAACAGCAGCAGGCCTAGCGCATCTTCTGATGAATCCTTGATAGTAGAGGACTCAGCCTAGTCAAATTTGATGCAGGACTTCTTTCGATTATGATTGATGATATTGATGATGAAGGTATTGGTGGTTTAGATTGCAGTTGCTTGGCTCTAGCAGAGAAAAGGGACTGCTTGCTGTTACTTTTTTAGCATAAGTTTCTGATCTTGTCAAAAACTTTTCATGCATGCCCTGCAAATGACTTAACAGGAAGAATGTTCTTAAATGGTTAAAGTCCCTATCTCTACTTACTTTGGCTTTACAAATGCTACAGATGGCAAGACGATTGTCCGGATTTGGGTAAAAGTAATTCCACACATAAGAGGTAGATTTTTTCATCTTATGCCCAGTCATGACAATGACCTTCTTTTCATCACAGACAAGATCTGCTTCCACTGGTTCCTCATTTATACAAACAACATCCTCATCATCAACATCTTAGCGCCTGCATCAGCTACACAAATATTCCCATCATTCTGTTGCACTTCTACCATGGCATCCTCAATGTCTAGGTCAGCAACTTATTTGGCAGAGGGTGCAGAAATGGAGGAAGGAAGCTTCTTTACAATTTCAGAAAGTTTAGGCTCACACATAGCACTTGTGGACACACTTAGACTCTCTTCAGGGATTTGTGATGTTTTTGAAGAACATACAGTTTGTTCAACTGCCTTAGTCTTTTTTTCTCCACTGATCTTCCAGATTTAATTTTTTTGACACCTCTAGTAAAGTGAGATGCTCTTGCATTGTCATGTGAGGTATAAGCAGATGCCTGACTGACAGCAGTTACAGAACCACTACTCAGAAATAAATGACAAGCACTAAGCCTTTCCTTACCACTGTGTGTGGTGTATGGCATGTTGGCAATTTTCTTGTCACAGCGTGCCACATCCTGGCATCTACTTACCAGGTCTGGCAGCGCTGGAGTCGGGAGGTCTGTGGCGGGAGGTTCCTGGTGCCTGGTGCTATGAGAATAGCCAGATCTCTTTACTGCTCAGGGCACACTGTAGTGATCACCGGTGGCTTCCTGGTTGCAGGCTGTGGCTCCCATAGGGCCATGCTGGCCACTGTGACCTGTTTACATCTGATCCCTGCTACCATGTGGTCCGTTGGTTCTGACCTGACTTTTCCACTACATTGTACACTTTCATTGTACGCCGCTCCAGTCCAGAATAAACCAGCACCTGTATTAGGGAACCTAGTCTGTGTGTCGGATGCAGCTAAGTCCAAAAGACCTTGTGGGAGTCCCTGGTGAATACCACAAGCATGTTAGACTCCACGCCTCAGTACTGGGACTTGCCAATACCAAAATTCAGGCTAGCATGCATTATCCATCTGTGAGTTGTGACACTAACACAGTGACAAGATGGCACCATGCATGGGGTCTACAACCATCTTAGTTAGGGATTTGAAGCCTCCCTGAAGGAACATAAGTATGGAGTATGTACAGTAGTACCTCTCCAACACCAACACTCCCCCATACCATCACTACAAGCTTCTCCATGTTACACAGGGTTAACATGTTACATAGGGTTATACGCACGCAAAGCAGTTGCTAATATCAGAGGTGATATGTAAGTGTTTGCATTTGCATTGCGATCGCAGCCTGACATAAAGACGTCCACTTCCCCTTACTCACATCTGTATTCTTGACCAACATAGTGAAACAATCGGTAACATCGAGTAACATCGAACAGTTAGGGAAGCCCAGACCTTACTCAGAAATTGCTTACTTTTGCGCACGCTATGACGTCTCAGGCAGCATCTGGTATTGCAGTGGATAATTTACGCACGCCCCTGCAACGGCGTTGAAACATGCCAGCATTCACCCAACCACCCCCCTGTCAACACCCACAAATGGCACTTCCTGTCAATCACTTTGCCATGGGTCTGCTTAGCCTCTGCAATTGCAGTTCTGAACGCAGTGCCTGGCTTACGCACACACACTGCGATGCATACACATGCACAGTGCGAATAAATCAACCAATTGCGTGTGCAACTGCATTCCTTTCTGAATAAGGCCCTAAGTCAGCATATATCTTGCTTCCTTCACTAGTGAAAAACAATGGGGATAGTTCCGCACAGAATTTACATTATATTCATGTATTTATTCATTTGTATTTACATGAAAAACAAAACCAGGTTCCCTTGTATCTTTTTTTCTCCTTCTATATGTTAATAATATTTATTGATTTACATCCTGGGATATAATCCTTTGGATGTGTGTTTCTTCATATGAGATACTTGGGTGCTACCTTTCTCATGGTATACTCACGTATACCTCTAATGAAAAAAAAGGCAAAAAAACCAAAAGAAAAGACTCTTATAATTTTATAGAAAGTGAGATTAGTTGGTGCACACCTGGAACCATGAATGTAAGGCTTACATAATAATTAAAACTTAACTTTTGACTCTTTATAAATTGCATGAAACATTGATTAAAATCAATAGAGTAGTGAAAAAGATTGAAAATAAAGTGATATAAAAATCATAACCTCTGTGTCTCTTATTTGTGTTTTAATAATTATTGTTCGTGTTTATATGTCAGTATGTTTATTCTGATTCAAAGGGGAAAAACCCTGTTGCATTATATTTCCTTCATAATAATATTATTTTTTTATTATTGTGTTACATAGAGTAACAATATAGACTCCTTCCAACAATGTGGCAATTGCCTCAAGCAATATAATAAATCTTGAGGCAATTGCCACATTGTGCCACATGGTCACCCACAGTTATGCGAGCGGCCAGGAGCCCATCTTTAAAAAAAAAACATGGACGCCCTGATTCAGAGCAAGCACTCTTAAAGAGCGTCCGGCTCTGAATCAGGCCCAAAGTTCCTTAACAGAGCTTATATTTCACAGGCTCAGAGAAAGCATATGCTACCGAATGAGCCAGGCGACTGCCAAAATGAAAAAGGAGAAAAAAAGTGGGCGCTACCAATATAAATCACCAATTAAGCCAAAATCTATACCACTCCTGCTGCCCCCACACAACGGATCTGGAGGTCCACCTATTTACAATGGAAACACAATAAGAAAGGAAATGGGAGCGCTGGCAGTGGCTGCTGATTTAAAAAATCATTATTTATTTTAATTGCACATAATATAATCTCAAAAATTTTTTGTTTAAAACATCAAGATAAATAAAAAATACAGATGGATTTAATCAATTAGGCTACTAGTGCCTTACTATTAAAATGCAAAACCGGTTCCACCATACAATATTAGTACATATCAATATATAAATTTCTCCAGAGACTAGTATAGAGATCTCTTATATAGACATACATATATTGGAATAACGGAGCATCAATCAAAAATCATTGGTCACAATTTGCCAGCATAGATTAATAGCTGTCGATATTTATGTCCACTTATACCCGATTAGTAAAGGGTTAAATGTATATAGGAAAAGCAGCACAGCTTATTCAGCACGGATTAGAGTGTTAGTATTGCAGTGTTAATATTGCAGTAGAAAATAGGTAGTTCCTAAAATAGGTACATTATCATCCAACCATTTAGGTAGAAAAGCAAGGTATATTGTGGCAGTTAACCTCTACCCCAATCCCAGGGGGAGGATGCTCATGCAATGATCGCCTGCTCACAAGTAAAGAACAATATCAGCCAAAGATTTTTACCACTTTGTGCACCATGTGGTCCAGAGGCGCTTTTGTCCTCATGCAGAGGGACCTCTTTTTCCTGAATCCTGGCACTTGTAACCGTTCACGGTGAACCAGTAGGCTGTGTAAGCAATCTGTTGTCCGCTGCTGCACGCTGGCTGGTGATCGCTCCGTCACATCCGGTGGTGAACTTCCGGCTTCCGATATGCGTACCACCTGCGTTCCACGAGTCACCTGATGCGTTTCTCCGCCCAATGACGCGGCGGTTTCATCAGAGGACTGCCAAAATGCCATGCAGCATCCGCGAGCTTCCTACATAATGTCTGGCAGTGTCCCCAAATAAAGAGATTTTGGTATAAAGTACATAATTTTCTTACCCCAAACTTTAATAATTCTAGGATAACATTTTCATGGGAAATTTTCTTTCTTGCTAATCTTACCTCCTGGTCACCGACATATATTTCCACTAATATGTTTCCCTTTCTGACGGTGATGATCATTCTTGCAAGAAAAATCATTTTAAAAAAGTGGATTTCTAAGGCAGCTCAATCTTTAGAAATGCTCAACTTAGAATTACTCTATATAATTTACAATGGTAGTATAATTCTATAACAAATGAGGTATGTACCCAGATTACCTGCCCAATAATGTCTCTGAACAGATTATGAAAGTATTTGTTAAGAAATATTACTTAATCATATCTTACTGCCGTTGGGTGTATTGCCCATTTGGATTTAGGTCATATGTTATAAAGTGTTACTTGTGACGTCGCTCACTAAGACATAGAGGGTGTCCTTACAGCGCAAAGAGCAATGGCTTGATTTGCATTCCCGGCCCCTTTTTGCAAGCAAGCGATCACATTTTGTGAGAGACTCTGAATGAGGTCCTTAGTCCTTTTAGAACCGGCATATGCTGACTTACTTAACCTCAGCCAGCTGCTGCCCCTGTCTTCCACTCCTTTTCTGGCCACTCTTGGCCCCCTCCCTCCCATTCTCTGCACTGCACCAGCATACACAGGGTTACCCGGTTCTGCTCCAGCACACACTGGGTTACACTGTACAGCATACTTGCCTGCTCTCCTGGAAATTGTGGGAGACTTCCAATTTTCCAGGTAGCCTCCCCGCTCTCCCGGAAGAGTAGCCAGATATTCCGCATTTGCGGGGGAATTCGCGGGTCTGTATGTAGGGGATGGGGCTAAAATTATGCGAATCACGTAATTTAGCCCCGCCCCTCCTCACAGACCCGAGAACCGTAGGCTTTTCTCCTGAAGAGGCAGGGCCTAATGATGTCTACAGTCCGGCCCCGCCCCCCAAAGGTTCAGCAGCATCTCCTTTGTGGGCTTCTCCTGTAAATTTGGTAAGTATGCCGTACAGTGCCAGCACGCACAGTATTACACTGTACTGCACCGGCAAACACAGGATTACATACATTTCAGTGCTCTAGAACACACAGGGTTACACCGTACAGTGACACCACACACAGGATTTACAACGCACTGCACCAGCACACACAGGATTACATACATTTCAGTGCTCTAGAACACACAGGGTTACACCGTACAGTGAACGCACCCACAGGATTACAACGCACTGCACCAGCACACACAGGGTTACACCACACTGCACCCCTACTACGTATTGTTATTATGTTGCCTGGGTGTTGATGAGATTTGCACAGGGAGGCCCGATGCACCAGAAACAGATCACAAAACCCGTCCCTTCCGGTCCAATGTCATTCCACTCACCGATCCCCCTGGATCCCACATCCCAACCCAGAAGATCCAGCAGCTGCGCTGCATCCTGAGAGCTGCAGTTCCAAAGTCTCGGACACTGGTCATTCCTCTGCTCCCGGCAGGCATCATGACCATGGAGAACGTGTCAGAGCACTGTAGCATGGTGCCTGCTGGGAGTAATAGTACTAATGATTGTATATGGGGTCAGTGCTGAGAATCCAGGAGTAAACATCCCTGCATGCTATTGGGTGTCCTGTGTCCTGTAGAGAGACATCGCTCAGCTGTGAGACTGTCTGTGAAGGGAGAGGTCCCAAGTGCTCATTAAGAGGCGAGGGCTTCTCCCTTCCTCACTCCCTGCTTCTCCCATCCCACTCTCCACCCCCTCTCATTGGGGTAGATGTATGAAGCCCAGAAACGGTATCAGCGCACGTTAAGTGCGCTGATACCGTTTCTCCCCGATGTATGATCGGGGGTCTGGGCGGTAAATGACAGGGGCGCTATGCCTGGGCTATGTACGAACGGTCAGATCGTCTGACCGTTCCGCCGGCTGTAGCTGTCTGTATCAACAGCTACAGCCTGGCGCTAGCCTATCCCCACAGCAGGGACAGCGCTGTCCCTGCTGTGGCGGCTACCGGCTCCAGGGCTGCACGCGGGGATCTCGCGATACTTGCGAGATCCCGCGCATGCTCATTGGAGCCGGCCGGGCCTGACACACATTGCGTCAGCACTAGGCTGATGCGATGTGGTCTGTAGCGGGTAGCGCCGGAGGGGGGAGTTAACGCTCCCCTTCTCCGGCCGGTGAGATGTTCACACATCTCACCGGTAGTGCTTCCTGCTTCGCCTCGGTAAAGAGGCGAAGCAGGAAGCGTTATAGCGGCACTTAACATGCCACTATAATACATCTACCCCGCTATACGATATGAAAACGTGGCTACATGCGTTAGTTCTGGCGTGCAAGTAAATGCAATAACATAATGAAAATCAGGGTCCAACTTTATAATAATTGATACGACTGATTCAATATTTCTAAAGGCACATATCTATATATATATATATATATATATATATATAAAATAGAAATGTGGTTGGGTACATCCCTAAAAAATTATATCAATGATAAAATGACCCCCATTTCATATATCCCATAAATAGTCCACATAAATTCTCATTACTCTGTTTAAACAAAGTCACATGCAATAAGTAAATATCCCAAATGTAAGTAAAAGGTGATACAGGGACAGAATACATTTTTTTTGTAGAACTGCACAAATATTGCTGAACAGATCTTTATCTCCACACTCCCCCTCAGATCTTTATCTCCACACTCCCCCTCAGATCTTTATCTCCACACTCCCCCTCAGATCTTTATCTCCACACTCCCCCTCAGATCTTTATCTCCACACTCCCCCTCAGATCTTAATCTCCACATTCCCTCAGATCTTTATCTCCACACTCCCCCTCAGATCTTTATCTCCACACTCCCCCTCAGATCTTTATCTCCACACTCTCCTCAGATCTTTATCTCCACACTCCCCCTCAGATCTTTATCTCCACACTCCCCCTCAGATCTTTATCTCCACACTCCCCCTCAGATCTTTATCTCCACACTCCCCCTCAGATCTTTATCTCCACACTCCCCCTCAGATATTTATCTCCACACTCCCCCTCAGATCTTTGGGCCTGATTCAGACCCACTCGCGAGTGACTGTCCGCTCGCTAGTGGGTCGATGGTCTGCACTGAGCATGCGCACGACGGAGGCAGCTCCGTCGTGCGCATGCGCCAGACGCGACGAGCGAAGGACTTTCCTTCGCTCGTTGTGTCTGATCAAAGGGGGCGTGCTGTCGATGTTGATTGACAGCACGCCCCCTTTGGTGGGCGTGCCGGGGGCGTGCCTCCCTGATGGGGGCGTTCCCAAGGGAACGCCTACCGTCAGAAGCCGGCCCACTGACATCACTAGTGATGTCAGTGGGAGTGATTTTGGCTCTGATAGAGCCAAAATCACTCCAGGCCTTGCGGTTGAAAACCTCAACCGCAGGCTCCGGCTTGCAGTGGCGATGGTCGCGATGGTCAAGACCATCGCGGCCATCAAACTGCACGCTCGTATAGGCTGTGGGTGGTGACCCACAGCTATACGAGCGTCCAGGAGGACGCTCCATAATTATGGAGGGCGGCCCTCATTCAGAGCGTGCGCTCTGCTCAGAGCGTAAGGCTTTGAATGAGGGCCTTTATCTCCACACTCCCCCTCAGATCTTTATCTCCACACTCCCCCTCAGATCTTTATCTCCACACTCCCCCTCAGATCTTTATCTCCACACTCCCCCTCAGATCTTTATCTCCACACTCCCCCTCAAAGAAAAACAAATTTTACAATGCAGGTGAGTGGGTTCGGTTCTACTCGGTTCCGTTTGGATTAAAAAACCGAATCTTATTAGCTATCAGCTGTCACGAGTTTTGGATAGCCAATAAGATTCTAAGTGTATCTCTCTGGAATTTCCCTGGAGGAAATGTGAATGAGGTTGTTTACAAGGGGTGACATGAACGAAATGGAGTACCTGAAAGTGTTTAATAATTTACAAGTAAGAATAAATTAGTATCAACGTATTTGTAATATCAAACAAATTATTTGTATAAAATATGTTGCTTATCTTATTCCTTGTTTCTCAGGCTGGATTTTCTAAGGAGACTTTTCTCACGGATCCAATATGTAACAATCAATGAAAGAAATATATAGTGTTTACTGCTTCAAAACATCATTTAAATATAGTTAAATGTTAATGATGGTATTTTTGGTCTCTTAGGGACACTTTGTCCCAAATTTCGCACACACAGTATACACAAAAGGTCTAACATTGAGTTCAAATGTTATTAATTACAGTGGCAAATGCAGGATTTCTAGAGAGGGGTTTCCAAATGGTTGATTAGTCCATGAAGAGGGCAGAATTAGGATTTATCCAGCTTTAATATGTTACATACAAAGTATATTGTGTTGCATATATACAGCATATACAGGACCAGCGTTCACAGTAAGCCATTAGATGCGGCAGAAGGTCCATCCTGTCTGAGCAGAATGTTTTTCTTCAGATGTGGGCATCATTCCAGAGCTTTGGAGCAAGTCTGGGAGTCTGGGGGAGCGGCAGAAGAACCTAGCACTGCCCTGGACATGTTTTCCACATGTCCTAGTTGGTGCACAGGTATATTTATTAGAAGCTGATACATTTTAAAAGATCCACAGGTGGTGCTAATCATTTCATTTGTGATACTGAGAAGAACATGCAGCACTAGTAACATTCTATTATATTACTATTTCTATTGTGATCATGGAGTGTGCTGGGGAGGGGAGTTTCCCGGCAAACAGAAACCCCACCTGCATCTGCCTATGAATTAAAGGAAAAAGACCAATGGTAAGTAGTAAACATGATCATGCCCTTAATAAGGTGAAACGAATGTGTGTCCTGCACGTCCTTCGGCTCTCCATGTTGGGGACACGCTGCCATCGGCAATAGGAGACCTGTACCCAGCACTTACACATCAGGTACCTTTCTTCTGTGTGGGCATTCCCTCCCCAGAGAATTTGGCTTCTGCATTGTCATGGGTACCAGAGGCCATCTAACTCCATGCAGGGTGACCACTGGCACTGCTCCTACGTATCTTTATTTTCCATCAACACGGTCACCAGTCCCTCTCTCCTCTCCTTGCAAGATGCCAAAAAGCAGAAGGTATAGGTACATCTTGCTGTTGTATTCTCTATACAGTTCACATTGTCTGCACTTCAATGCAAAATTACCAGGTTTTTACTCTGCATGTCACTGTACCATGAGAATCTTATACAATACCTGTGGTTCCAATATTAAGGACATGCGCATGTATATCTAGCACCTTAAATGAGAAGTGGATGTCATTATTTATGCTATCTGACATGATTGGCTGTATTTTGACCGCACATTTGCTCAGCATCTGACAATTTTAGTGGACCTACTGTATAATCTGTTACATATGATACTTTGACCATACCCCCTAATGCTGGGCATACACTGCCAGATAAAATGTCTGTCAGACCGACAGACATTTTATCTGGCTGCCTGCCAGCCGCAGATGTCGCCGGCATACACTGTGAGAGAAATCTCACAGTGTATAGCCCGACATCCGCGCTCCGCCCCCGGGGGAGGAGACATTTCCCTGTTCCTTCCGTAGGAAGGAACACAGGAAATGTCTGTCTGTCGGCCGCGCTGGGCATACACTGCCCGATGCGGCCGACAGTTTCCCGGGTAAATATCGCATCGGACGGGCATGCTGGACAATCCAGCATGCCCGACCGAGCAATATCTACACCTCGGTTGCCCGCATACACGCTGCAATTATCGCGGCGATCCGCCGGTATCGGGCGGATCGTCCCGATAATTGCAGAGTGTATGGCCAGCATAAGTGATTATACATTACATACTGTAACTGTAGTTTATTACACTTGTTTGGATGATACTATGTGCAATTTACAGGTGTCAGTTCTTATGATATTTAGGTGTTGCAAAGTATGCTAGAATCTGATACATTGTGTACTAATAAAAATTATGTCATACTTGTGAATCTGTAATTCACCTAAAACACAGAGGTGAATCTGCATTATTTCCAGTAGTGGGATTTTTGCAATTGATAACGTATATATATGTGTATAAAGTGTGTATTTTATTTATTTGGAGAACAACCAACTATGCATTCATAAATAAGAAAGAAGCTCTGACTTATTAATTATATGTGCTGTTGCTGTGAGTTATTTCTGATTTTCTACTAAAATGGTTTATGAAATTCATATGACTATCTCTCAATTTGCCTTAGCCACATTTATTTGTTGATTCTATATGTGGATATATTATTTTCGCCATTAGATTAAAAATCTTCTTATCAAGTCTTAGGGCCTGATTCAGAGCCGCTCGTAAGCGGCCGCTCGTTCGTTCCGAGCGATGTTAGCCCAACTGCGCATGCGTACGGATCGTTATACGCATGCGCTAACCAGTCAGTGCGGCCGAAATTCATGTGCTCGCAAAATAGCGAATGCCTGCTATTTTGAGTGACAGAAAGAGGCGTATGTGGGTGGTAACAGGGGAAGGTGCTTGAAAATGGGGAGTGGAAATCAGAACGCAGGCGTGCTTAAAGGTCAAAACGGGCGTTTTATGGGTGTGCATATTTAAAACAGCAGCATCATGGACCACGTCACTGGGTTATTTTATAGTCAGAACTGTGGTAGCAAACACCAACCCCAAGAATAGCGAGCAGTTCATACCCTTGTCGATGTACTCGATTAATCTAATAAATAGCGGACATGACGTAGGATGCGAGCGGCCAGGGGGCGTATTTTTCCAAAAAATGAACGCAAGTTTTGTTCGCTCGTTCAGACATAGAGGCGTGAACAGGCCGCAAACAGCGAACGGTTCATTTGAATAGCCACCCCTGGTTTTAGAACGAACGACCGCAAATAGCGAGTGGCTCTGAATGAGGGCCTTAGTAAGCTGAATTTTAGCAGCCATGGGATTTTGATATCGAACTTTTCTTAGGGGCAGACTTAACATTGATAAAAGTCTGACTATCCCATTATTTTAAGGAACAAATAAAAGGTATATTTTATTAATAGCCATATTCTCATACTAATTATTTTTTTTCATATATATCAAAGTCTAATAAATGAGTGCCCCCAAAAAAGGAATTTCTGTTTCTTTGTTTTGCTAAGTGTGTTTTTGAGTACTGACACTGACTACGATTAACACCCAGCCCAAACCCCTCGACCTAGAAACATGCAAATCAGGGAGTATATTCCTTCCATGACATAGGTGCTCACTAAGAAGGGATTTTTGAAATTCAACTCCTAAGGGGGTGAAAAGGGCTAAAATGTTTCCTCCCTCTGTGCAATGTCCTGCCTGACTGACTTATCATGGCTGCAGCACAGTTCAGTATTCAAATACCAACTGTCACCTCAAGTGCTGCGAAACAGCACTGGCAGTTGGTGTGGCTCCCCTATTTGAAGAGTGAGGGAAGTGAATGTGTTACTATTGAGGTGAGAGAGGAACATGTGTTGCAACAGCAGTAAGAGGGGAATGTGTTACTATAGAAGAGAGGGACGGGACTGTGTTACTACACCGATGTGGGAGGGAAATGTCAAATGTTACTACGGGGTGAGGGAAGGGAATGTGTTACAACACAGATGAAAGAGGGGTATGTATTACTACAGAGGTGAGCAGGTTAATGTGTTATTACAGAGGTGAGGGAATGGAATGTGTTACTCCAGAGGTGAAGGAGAGGAATAAGTTACTACAGGTGTACTGGTGTGAGTGAGGGTATTGTGTTACTACAGGTACAGTACAAGGGAGGGATTGTATTTCACAGGTGAGGGGGGGAATGTTGAATGTGTTACAGCACGGACGAGGGAGGGAAATGTGTTACTACAGAGGCGAGCAAGGATATTGTGTTACTACAGAGGTGAGGGAGTGGAATGTGTTAGTATACAGGTGAGGGAGGGTAAATGTCTTACTATAGCAGTGGTGCATTACAATATAGGTGAAACAGTAAATATCTAAGGGCTACCTGGGTGAAACCAGGTACATCAGCTAGTGCAGTAGAACTGCAAACTTCCTAACTGTTCCATTTGGGGCAGGACATTCCTGCTTTTCATGGAACGTCCGCTGTCCCACCCACAGTCTGCAGTGTCCCGTAGGGAGGGGGGGAGTTTGGGGGAGCACTATCACCGAAGCTCTAAATAAAAATGCATCTACACAGTGCAGTGCTGTAACAGGGCTCCTCCAACATTGGTAAGTGCAGCACTAACCGGAGCGTCCTGAGGTTGCTCCGATCGGTTGCTCAAACTGCAGGGTGCCTGTCTAGAACAACCAAAGGAAGCTACAGGTGGCACTGCAGCAGTGATGCTGGCTGCAGGGTGCTTTTCCAGGCACCATGTTAGACAGTAGGAAGGCTATGGCTCTGAGAGTGCTGGGGAAAGCCTGAGCGCAGCCCAGCAATTCCTGGAGTATTGGCCACACACCCAGAGTGATGAAAATGGGGGTGTGCTGTGATGCCACGCCCTCTTCCCTACAAGTCCCTCATTTACAATCCCATATGTTGGGAGTTATGTGCCAGGTGCCAATTTAATGCTTGTTACATAAATAAGAATAGAGTGATTTTCTAGGTGCAGTTGTTAATACTAAATATGGTTTGGCAACTACAGTAAATGTGTCAAGTGAATAAAAGGTACATATGAATATAATGAATTGCTCTGCGAGTCCAAAACTGCCTAAATTGCTAAATAAAAAATTCCAATAACTCATTGGTAGTTAATGTCTTAATGATAATATCAGCTGAAATCTTAAAACCAAAATGCATGGTTTTATTTTGCGTTTAAAAAATTACCAAATTTATTTATTTATTATAGTCAGAATAAAATTATCTTTTTCTAATTTATTTTTGATGTACTGTATGCCTAGAAATCTGGCAGGTGCTTCAAATAAAGAAAAATTTCAAATAAACTGAAGTTTGGAACATGACCACTGTAATTATACTCCCTCCCTAAAACATACTTGCCGAGGGTCTGGTGTTGACAAGCTTGAGACATCTCTGGATACTCCTTGCTCCTGCTGCAGTGATCAGATTTAATAAAGATAACATCACTGCTACCCAGGGGCTGTTTGGGAAATTTATCCTGTGAAACAAGCACATAGTACAGGCTCATTGTAAATTAATAGATTTTAATTTAATTTAAATATAAATGTAGAGTTGTCACATACTGCCAATGCTTTTGTCCTGGTGACAGCGGTTTCCTTTGGGGTTAGACGATTTTTCTCTTCCTTCGACTGTCCCAGCATTAAAGATCAGTGGCTATGATTGCAGCAGATCGCACAGGCGACAGTATATAACATCTACGATCTACCTCAATTAGTTTGTGATACAGCCCTCCCCTATTCGCATGCATATTAGAATTATTTAACGATGGTGTGAATGATTACTTGGCTGCCAGTACAGCTCTTCCGATGTAGAGCTGTCCCAGCAAAGTACTGGCTTCCAGGTTTATGACCCAGGAGTCCTAATGTGCATGCAAGGAGCTTGTGCCCATATACTCATTTCTGACATCTACTGCAGACCTTTCTAATACATATGGGGATCCATACAGTATGTATTGGGAACTTAATGTATTACAGTAAACCTCCAAAAATGGCAGCTGCCTATCACCCTCCAAAGCCGGTAACATACACAGAGTCGCATCATGTGCAGTGCAGCCGGCAATATAATAAATTGACACATGATCTAGCCTATTGACACAATGGTCAAAATTTTTCAACTGCACATGCATCTAAGTAGCTAGAAAGTTGCACAGTGCATGCTCCCCAGAGCTGCAGTACAGATTGGGACATACAGTATCAGAAATGTAGTGGAAATGTATTGGGCATTCCTAGGTGGTGAATGGGAGGTGGTTATTCAGACACATGGAAATGCAGTGTCCTAAGGGCATGTTATGGGAGTGACTCATGTGTAACATATAACTGGCTGCTAACACAGATGCTTAATGACTTACATTAGAAGCCATACTCTGATGGAGAGTCGGCACCTAGCATAGATAGGGTGCAAGTTCGATGGTGAATCTGATGGTTGCAACTAAAGAAGCACCAAGTGGATTTGTTGCACACAAAGGTGCACAAAGTGGGTGTCCCACCCCTCATGCATTCAGATACACATGTACACCAGGGGAAGTGCTGATACCAGCATTAGCATGAATTTGCAGATATGACTACAGCAAAAGACACTAAGGGCTCTATTTATTAACATTATTTTTACTAAAATAAAGTGAAAAAAGGTGTTTTCACACCCTTTTCACATTATTTTAGTTTCACCTGTAGTTATTACAGGTCAATTGGAGTAGAATTAGTAAAATTCTACTCCAACCCCCAGTATCACTTATTTTTAGTAAAGCAGATCGCATTTCCCATAATTGTAATGGGAAATGTGATCTGTGTGCAAGTTACTAAAAATAAATTGTAAAAAAATACTGGGGGAAACCCTGTGATAATAACGCCACCTGGAGGTGGCGTTATCCAGGGTCTCCCCCGGTTACTGGGCTCCCACTCTGCTCTAACGGGGAGAGCAGAGGCGGGAGCCGGTACCAGTAATCAGCTATGTGGTCTAAGCAGACCTCAAGCTGATTGCTGTAAAAAAAAGAAAAAAAAATTACACATTTTTTTTTTACTTACCTTAATCCAGGGACCGGTGATCGGGCCTCCGATGATGGCTCCTCTCCGGTCAGCTGGTCTCCCATAGTACACTGGGGCCCGGTCATCAGGTGATCGGGTCCCAGTGCAGTATGGGAGATCGGGGAGCCCGGAGAAGATCACCGGAGGCCAGGAGGATGCAGGTAAGTGTAATGAAGGGACGGGGGGGTCGCGGGGGTCCGCGATCGCGGGGGGCGGGGCTTAGCGCCGGGGGCGGGGCTTAGCATCAGTGGGGGGGTAGTAGCGGTGGTCGGTCGGCGCATGCGCGGGCTCTTAGTCGCAGTATTTTTTCCGAAAATACCGCGACTAGAGTGCGGATGGGATCCGCAGGGACAGAGCTTTATCGCAAGCTCTGTCCCTGCAAGGGATTTATAGTAAAATCCCTGTGATATTAATGCGAATTCACTCGGTAATATCACACTACAATCCGCATTCAATATGCGGATTGTAGTAAATAGAGCCCTAAAGCAGTTGCAGAAGCCTACAACTCCCCCAGCATGTGCTGGTCTCATCTGACAGCCAGAGGGCAACATCTGCATAGTTTAAAGTGTTATCTATGTGTAGCATAAAAACAAAATATAAAAACCTAAAGCAGATTTAGCTGTAGCCACGGTTCCTCCTGCTGCTCTTCCCTGGCCAGATCTCAACTATTTATTATTATTTATTTATTACCAGTTATTTATATAGCACACACATATTCCGCAGCGCTGTACAGAGAATATTTGGCCATTCACATCAGTCCCTGCCCCAGTGGAGCTTACAATCTATATTCCCTATCACACGCTCACACATATACACTCTAGGGTTAATTTTGTTAGGAGTCAATTAACCTACCAGTATATTTTCGGAGTGTGGAAGGAAACCGGAGCACTCGGAGGAAACCCACACAAGCACAGGGAGAATATACAAACTCCACACAGTTAGGGCTGAAGTGGGTACTGAACCAACGATCTCAGTGCTGTGAGGCAGTAATGCTAACCATTATACCGTCTGTGCTGCCCTATCACACTACATTAGCTCCTACTTTAATTCTCCACTGGCTACAAAAAAAAACACTTCTTGATGAATGGCGGAAGAGGCCTTTTAAAAATCATTAACAAATAGTAGTTGTTTAAAAATCAATCAAATAATACCCCCTCCTGGTGACATGTCCAATTTAAGTGGGAAATTCCATTGGCAATGTGCGCTCGGTGAGTCCGCAATACTCGACTGCGCACATATTGTATCTGCCAGTTACGGTAGTGCTGACATGGCAACTCACATCTATGGAGTGCACGGAAAAACTTGTCAGTGGATGCGATGTGCATCCAGCTTTTACTCCCCCAATGTATATAATGAAGCTGGCTGTATATCTATGAGTACCTGTGTATATATGGTGCTGAGGCTATGCTGAAACTACAAGTAACTTATGGCATGTCATATGGCGCCTTGTAGCAGTGGTGTAACTAGGGTTTTTGGAGCCCAGCGCAAGTTGAAGACCCCCACCAACACATATTTTGCGTGGCAAAAAATTGGACATGGTCACATACCAAATGGGCATGGTCACGGTGTCTTCAGTCGGTATTCAGTATTCATGTACTGTAGGTCACATCATACGAAAAATGCCTGCTTGTGATAAATATTAACAAGATGATCATCACACAACAGTGGTTCAACCAGACTCCTTCCCCCTGTACAACTTCCTTCCCCATACATCTCTCTCAGCCACACAATCTCCCCCTTGCGTCGTCTCTCAGCACATCATCATCTCCCTCCCTGCATTGTCTTTCAGCCACACTATCGCCACCCCCCTGCATCATCCCTCAGCACACCATCACCTCCCCCCTGTGTCGTCTCCCAGCCACACCACCGCCTCCCCCTGCATCATCTCTCAGCACACCATCACCTCCCGCCTGCGTCGTCTCTTAGACACACTATCGCCTCCCTCCCTGCGTCATCTCTCAACCACACCATCGCCTCCCCCCTGCGTCATCTCTCAGCCACACCATTGCCTCCCCCCTGAGTCATCTCTCAGCCACACCATTGCCTCCCTTCCCATGTCGTCTCTCAGCACACCATCACAGAAACACACACACTGACAGATACAAACACACACACACTGACACACACACACACAGATACACACACACCTTTCACACAAATGCAGCCAGCCAAATAATAACATCGCTGACATTCCAACCCCCTCTGCGGCAGTCCAAACCCCCCTCCCCACTCCCATGGCAGTCTGACCCCCCCCTCCGCCCTGCAAAAAAATAATACTTACCTGGCTGGTCCAGAGCAGAGAGAACGCCAGGGAAGGAGAATCACCCTGTCACAGTCACACCATCACCTCCGGGGGCAGCTCTCAGTATAGATGGAATAAGAAGACTGCCTGGGAGGGGCTGTGCACTTCTGCTGCAGCTCCCCCTACAGTCATCCCCAGCAGTACCAGCAGGCACACTTGCCTGCACATTCAGTCCGGGTGCAATGGTGGTGGGGGGGCGGGTGGTGTTGGTATGATGTCCTGGATGGCGGCACCCTCCCCTGCTGGGCTTACCACAGCGCCCAGGGCACATGCCCCACTAGTCCTGCCCTAGTACACCTCTGCCCTGTAGTTCCATAGGCAAGGATTAAGGTAAAGTGCACTGCTTGAAGGTAGCATGTATTCAATTGGCTGCTTCTCTTCTGAAGCTTCTCCAGTACAAAGCAGTACAAAGCAGAGGTGCAGAATTACAGTGAAGTCTGTTCATGTAGTTCTAGTGTGACCTGATAAAGTGCAGAAATGATGCAAGATACATAGGTAGGTAAATAGGTACATAGGGCCTGATTTATCAACGAGGTTTAGCATACGCAACAAGTGTTAAAACTCATTGCATATGATATATGGTGCTCCAGTCAATCAGCTCCCAACTGCCATTTTTGAAACAGATTACAGTTGGGAGCTGATTGGCTGGAGCATTATTGTCATACGTAATGAGTTTTAACACTCGTTGCGCATGATAAAACTTATTGTTAATGAGGCCCATAGATAGATAGATAATTACAAGCAGACAGCACTGAAATAAACAGACCCTTAGTAAGTGGGTTGGTGGGTGGAGTCACATTATATTGGAAGCAGATACATACAGTACAGTAACTGACTCGCTCACTAGAGGCTGCCAGAGGCTGGATTATAGCTGTTCTCTGTCTCTGCAGCGTCTGAATGATCATGTTCTACAATCTGATCATACTCCTCTCTCTCTACATCTCTGTCTATTGTAAGTCATCTAACTCAAACTATTTATTAATGTTGGAACAATTATAGATTATGTATAAATGGTCTTGTTTATCATCCCTTTAATAAAACTGTGTAGTTCATACAGTATGTGTCCCAAATTAAAGGGATGTTATGGCAAGCCTATGTATAAAAAGTAATAGTTTTATAAACATGTTTAGCAGCTCAGTACATAACTTAGTGAATACAATGCTCTGTATTACTGTTGTTCTGGATATTATCTATCATTTTCTTGCAATAACCTGTACCGTGAGAAACTGCTTTCATGACAATGAATCATTTTCTCCTTTTCCACAGTTGTGGATTGCCAAGATGCTGTCTATCACGATTCTCCATCTGTCATAACTGAGCAGAAGACATTTATAACTTTATCTTGTAGGTATAGTGTGAATACTTTCAGGGGTTTGAAATGGTTCAGACAGTATCCTGGAGAAAAGCTGAATGAGCTGGTGACCACTTTTATTGATGGGAACAGAACAGAAGGGAGATTCACTGCTGAGCTCCACAGCAAGAGCAGCCAGTGCTCCCTGCATATCAAGGACCCCAGTGTGAGTGACTCTGCATTGTATCTCTGTGCTGTGGAGGCACAGTGTGAAGACTTATATAGAGCTCTGTGCAAAATATAATTTCCTTAAATAGTTGTACTGGGTCACATTAGACTTTTAAAATTAGGAAGGTTAAAATGACAAACTAAAACAAATAAATTACAGATAAATACCATTTTGCTTTGGTGTTATTATATTTGCATTTTATGACACCTATACTATATGTTTATGACCCTATGATATCAATAGCAGTTACTATTTGTCAAATTGAAGTTTAGTAAAGCAGCATTATGTAGTAGTTCTTTGAACAAGGACTTCCAAGTAAATTCAGGCTGACTCTTTTAATATTATATTTATATCATATACAATTTTTTAATTAGAATTTATAAGTGAATGCATTTGAACTAGCAATGTTGGAGTGCATACCCGACATACGCTCATCATGCCATGCCACCAATAAATTATACCATTGTGGCTTTGCTCCATGACCAATACATACCTTGCTGGCAGGACTGTTCAAGCTCCCTGGGTCCACTTTCCTTAGGAGGCCCCTCAGACCCTCCACCCCTATCCTTCTGGTGTGGAATGCTATATCAACATTCAGGAAGTTAACAGTCAGTATGTTGACAGCCAGAATGTTGACATTGATGTTATGTCCACACATAACATGTCAACATACAGAAATATCGACACAGTCATAATGTCGACATGATCATTATGCCAATATTGTGTATGTCGACTGTAAAAATGTTGACATATCACTTTCACTATTTTAGCCTAACCGTAACCCTAAACCAAACTGTAACGCCAACCCTAGCACTAAATTACAAGGTTGACTGTTGACATGCACAATGTTGAAATATTAATCAAGTCAGCATTATGACACAGTCGTCAATTTTGTATGTTGACATGTTACATGTCGGTATAATGACTATGTCGATATTATGAATGTCGACATTCAGAACGATCAGACATGTGGTGTCGACATTTTGACTGGATACCACTATTTCTTCGATTGTGTGAAGCAAGGGGGAGAGGAACGTTCTGAAACATCTGCCCCTCTGGGTTAGGGAGTCTGGCTCTGGGCTGTGACATCATAGCCCGCTATAACTTTACAGCCTTTTTCTTATACTGTACTGTACACATGGATGGAGTCATAAAGGAATTGGTCACTACTAACAGCCAATGAGCAACTCTCACGAGCTTACTAAAATGTGTCATCCTATTACGTGCCATGCCATGACATAGGCTACTGTATTTGTAGAATTAGGTTATTGATGTTTGTGTGACTAGCAATATGTTGTACAGTACATTGAGTTAGACATATATTTAGATATGTGACCCTGAAAATATTGTACACACATAAAACCTTGATTCTGCAACGATAACTTTAAGTGGATGTTTTTATATATTTTAAAATTCCCCCTTTTATGGTAAATTATCCTGCTCCAATGTATGTGTTTGTAGTATAGCAGGTTATTTTACATTCCGCAAGAAGAGAATTTATATTGATCAATTGTTTCTAATTTCAACTTTGATGTAGGGAGTTTTATAAACTGAGTATAAATGTTGTGTTATGTTGTTGATGTTGGTGGACACGGGATCATCATAGATGGAAACACCTATCTGATTAGTGATGGGGACACGATTCTTTTTACTCCTCACAGAAAGACTTCATTTAACAGTACACATCCCCACAGTGACAGATATAGGGGCACAGCTTTTATTTTAGATGCAAAGCCTTTGGCAGCTATCATATTACATTTTACATTTTATAAATGTAGTCTTACAATATAATATGAGCATTCAAGTGTATGATTATGACACATTTATTTAATAGAGTTCAAATAACATGGATTATTTAAGACATAAATGAGATTTCATAGTTTTATATAAGGAAAAAAAAAGATAACGTTTAAATGAATATCTGTGTTCCTAAAATGGATGAGGGTAGGACTTTGAAGTGACATTATTATGCTGTCCACAATGTAAGTACACTGATGGATAGGACAGTCCTGCAGCTTGTGTAGTCCCCTGTCTCAGGATTAAGGGCCTGATTCAGAGACATACACTAACCCGATGTTTGGAGGACTGGGCATGCGCAGCATGTGTTAGCGCATGTGCAGCCCTTTGACTGCGAGCCCTCTCGCAGTGTGTCCCAGTGGCGTTTGGGAGGCGGAGCGGGGTCGTTCCCTGTCAGCGTTCGTTGCCCCCATTTTCCGGGAGGGACGAGACCAGGGTCTGCATGGGTGCACGCAGACTTCCTGGCCTCGCAAGCTGCCAGGGTCCGACAAAGCTGCAGGAAGCTTTAGCTCCCGTAGTCTGGCCAATGGAACATCGACAACAATCGTGACCGATGTTCACAATTGTTTCAATGGTGACCCCAGGCTGCGATCTGGGTCGCAGCGCTGGGATCACGCAAATGCAGCAAGGAGGCGTGTGACACCTCCTTCTGCATTTGCATTTTAAATGGATGGAATTGCACAGCCACCTCTGAATCAGGCCCTGAGACCTTTATAGGCCCTAAGCACTTAAAAGATTTTCGTGTCCCATATATATTTTTCTTTCCAAAAGGAACCCCAAGGAAAAGTTCTCAAAAATTCTCACCAAGGTCTTTCAAAACCTCCACATTTGGAGAACCCAGTTCTGGCAACACTGTACTAAGCGCCACTGTGCTCACTCTCAGTGGATGACTGAACGGGGTAGCCGACATGACCAAGACAAGAACAACAGATTTTTAAACACAATAAAATCAGCCTGACCCAAGTTATTCCTATATTGGACCAGAACTGGCTGCAGATGTCACCCAGTGAACCAACCTCATCAATGATAGACCTCAAGTACCTGTTTTTTTGGGCAGAGGTATAACTAGACACTGAATGGTGAAATTTGTACATTATCATCCCCTACTGAGGGGCATCCCTACTGAGGGGATGTAGTTATTTTCCTGGCTGTCAGGATGCCAGCACTCAGACTGCCGGTGCCAGAAGCCCGACACCAGTAGGAATCCCGGCACCAGCATACCGTCCGCCGGCATCCCCACTGTAAGGATTAGGGTTAGGGGGAGGGTTAGGGGTTATGGTTAGGCACTAGGGGGAGGCTTAGAGTTAGCCACTGGGGAGAGAGTTAGGTTTAGGGTGAAGGGAGGGAGGGTTAGTGGTATTGGAAGTAGAGTATACTTACCTCCTTCTGTTGGGATTGTGACCCTGTCGGGATGCTGACATCATGATTCTGACCACCAGAATCCCAAGCACTGGTATCCCGTACCCAACCCCGACGGAGCACTAGTTACACTCTAATACTGCATTATGGCTGGGCATCCTCTTCCTCCTGGGCCGTTACGTCATCATTATGGAACCCTCGGCTTAAACATGATGTAGATCACATATGCATTCCGTGCCATCTAAATCAAGATTTGGGCTGTTGATAATAGTAGAAAACACATAATTTGCTCTCGTAGGGAGAAAGTTGCAGCAATTTCTAACTATCATTTGGAAGAACTTGCCAATACATGGAAGTCTTAGATTAATTATTCTACTGATTTTGATTTGAGAATTTAGCTTGAAAGAAATTGTCACTTTTTTTAATAAAATCTTATTCCTGTTACTTACTACAATTGTTATTCATCCATTTAACTGATGATTTCTATTATAAAGAATCCTATATGTCAGTTTTTGGAACATAACACTAGGTGATGCTAGAACACTGAGCTGAAATTAATTCTTCCTACTTTATTTAAACGAAAACTATACTGCTAAATTCACTGTAAATATTTGTTTATCTGTATATTATCATTAACAAACATGTTATGACAGAGGTATAGCATGTCGACATTCAGAATGTTGACAAGGTTTAAGGGTTAGGGTTATGCCGCATACACACTAAACAATAATTATTTGCAACATAAATAACAGAATAAACAATACTAAGTAATGAACCACTGTGTTACTAAACTGATCATATTGAAAGAATGACAAATTGACAATGGTTTTGTTTTGCATATGTTATTGTACACGTTAATTTTCATCTCTTTTGCACAATTCTATCTTTTTATATTTCACCATCTTAACAAATTAATGACAGTGAGATTTTAATGCATACTTATTAAAGATATTACATTTTAAATGACCAACGTGGGTCCTAGTGCACCCATTAAAACGGCTTACTTTTCTTCTTTGTATATGTGATTCCTGAAGCCTTCACCTCGGCAGCAGTGGATGGCTTTAGCTATTTTGCATGGTCCACTGCTGCCGCATGACTTCAGATGTCTTCACCGACCCCACTTCTGGTGGGCGTTGGCTCTTTGATCTTCACCCAGTGGGGGACGGCCTGTTTAAACTCTTTTGCAATGTCCACCATCTTCCAGGATGGTCCTATAGGATTTCCGGTGACTTCTTCTCTATTCTTCTTTCCTCAGAAGCTCTTCACTGCTTCATTCCTGGCTGTCAGACTGACCGCCGCTCCCTTGTGCTGGCGCCAGGGAGTGGGGTGATGATGCAGTGAGTCGTGATTGGTTCACCGCAGCCATCCTTGTTTGGCTGTCAGTCTGCAAGCTGTGATTGGTTTCCAGCCAGTGCCAAATTTGAAATGCTGTGCACTGAATGATGGTTCTTGAATCCTTGCAGACTCATCCCTGCCACGATTGCGCACATGGGTGGAAATCCACCGCTACCTCCACGCCTGCTTCCAACTCTGCTGTTGTGGCGGGCGGGGACTGGATCACACAAGATCCTGGCCCACCGGCCTGCCTGCTGTTGCAGTCAGATCCCGCCGCTTCAGGAAACAGGACCAGAATATCTCCAGATCCCGCCATGATGCCTAAGGCCCCACAATCGGGTGTACACACTATAAAATCCGCACAATATATCATTCTGATCTTTATCCAGTTCATATATCTTAAGATGCATCGCTTAATGTGCCTGATTGAGAGATTTACGCTAATGCAATCACTGCATTCTCTCACAGATCACAGTCCCTAAAATATGCTACTGCTTTCCAAAGCACAGCCAAACATAGGGGCATCCACTGCTGTCTTTTCATATATATCCGACGTCATACAACAGCTTAAACATCGGTACTATCGACACACATCGGGCAGTCATGCAGCATGTAAGTTAAGTCTGACTTACTTCAAATGCTCTCCTGACAAATATACTGTAGAGCTCTCATGCTGCCCAGGGGAATGCAATGGCTAATTTATGCATGCCAATGAAATGGTATTTAAATGTTAGGACTGCATTCTTTTAAACACCTCCCTTCCTCGTTTTCAACCTCAAACGCTGAATACCTGTCACTCACTTTACAAATGGTTCCCTGTATGAACATAATTGTAATGTGATCATGCGGAGTGTTGCGTTCGCACATGAGCAATTGCAAACAAACGTTTGAAGCATTTTTCGAATGAGGCCCAGTGTTTATCCAGCTTAACTCTCATCAATAATATAAGTGCAGGGAAACTTGTCTTGTTACTTTTATCCACAACAAGTTATATGACACAATGTATCGAGATTTGTTACTAGTTCACTGTTATAATAGATCTGTTATACAGGCAAGGTATTGTGGAATCAATAAGTAATTACTTTTGGACATGGAGTAGTTATTACATATAAAACAAGATTTGGTTTGGTCACACCAAACCATATGCTTATAAATGTTTTCTAACAAGATATCATTTCTAGGACAAGGCACAGCAATTTGAACACACAACTGTTTCATGTTCTTTTTCACTTTCTATTCATCTATATATGAATATGATGCTTGTGTTTTAAATAAATATATAAATAATGTATATAATGTATATAATAATACATATCAGAGGCATTATTACTGTTTTTATATGTGTATGAGTATCACTGGGTAATAGAAGTGATAGATGTTTCCCCTTTTAATGCAGATCAGAAAAAGAGTACTGGTATTACATAATGTAGTGGGGGCTATTTATGTAATGTGAGGGCTGGTGGAGAATATTAATATCATGTGGGTGCTATCCCATTAGTATGGCAGTAGTTTATTGATAATGATATTGAGTTACATTGTGACCAGCCAGAAAAGTGTCTACAGAATCATAAATAGCCATAGCAGCAAAGGAGTTAAAAATGGAGACTACCAATTGAATGTCAAGAGGTAGGTACAAATGCCAGATGTATAGAGAGGGGTATTCAAATGCTTTATTTTAGGGGGGGTTTGCCAACCATGAACAATGCATAATTAGCACTTTACATTCTATTCGGTAGCCTGCCTTAACCAAAGTGCAGTGCATGTAATCAGGGGCAGACTGGGCCAGGGGGTTGGCTGGCATCTGCCCTTGGGCCAGCACAATGCTGTTTATTGTGGCCACAGGCGCAGTGTGCATGCCCATAGCCTATGGCCGGGAGACATGCAGAGTGTGCTCCCAGCCACTCTTATTACATTCTTTATAATATATTAGTTAGACCCACATTCTCGCTGAGCTTGGCCCCAAGTGGTGGAGTTTTGAAGTCACCCAGGCCACATGTTCAATTCACTTTGCTACAAACTGCTGTCCACCAGAATTACAGCACTTCCTTATTATGGACAGCCCCTCCTAATCCTCCTTATCTGTCTTTACAGATTGGTAAAGTATGTTTATTTTTTATGGATTTTGCACCATATCTAATATCAATTTTTTTTGATGCTGCCTCTAACCCATAGGCTGGGTGTGCAGTGCACATGGGACCCTTGGGAGCCTGCACAGTACACCCTGCCCCAAAAGTATACGTACCTCACTCCAGCAAGCAGGTAGCTCCTTCTCCATATCGCCATCTTCCCAGTGACATTTAGGAAGATGGCATATGCACAGTTACAGCGAAGGCTCTGGCACTGTGCCAGAACCTTTGTACTCTACTGCGCATGCGCCATCTTCCTATATGTCACTTGGCTTGCACCAAGATTGCACCATGGAGGAGGAGAGACCCACTTTACGGAGTGAGGAATGATGCCTGAGGAGGGGCACACTGCTCAGATGAGGGGGTCCGCTGCACACAGGCCTCTTTGGGCGTTAACATGAAAATAAGGTAGAATGAATTTCCACCACAAGGTGCGCATTACATTTATTGAACACAATTGTATATTTTAATAAATTGATTATATCTACAATAATAATAAATCTCTTAAAACTGTTGTCGAAGCCGGATAATTGGCTGAGACAGAATCGGTTTAAAATTAAATCTGCACGACGCCATTTTGCGAATGGCAATGAGATGCCATTTTGCGAATGGCCGGGCAGCGCAATTTTAGTGAATCTCGCCCATTATAAGTACATACGGCAATGCTATTATTTAGCGTTGTGCGATTCCAACGCAATAAAAAGATATTAAAAGTCCTCATCATATAAATACAGACAGTCACTAAACATATAAAATGATCAACCCTGTAAAACACGTACCACGGTGTACTCCACAAACACATAGTCACACAACGCTATCTAGCGTCTTTTCTCAATACCATAATACTTACACTCTGCACACTTACATAAAAGGTTCCCTAGTATTAAAGTGTAATATTCAAGGTTTATTCAGTATTAGTAATGTTGTGAAATAAATGTTATTTGATATCTAAGGTTTAGTACATGGTAAGCAGACTGAGTCTGGTGTTGTACTGATCCACTGTGTCTTTGCAGATTTCCGGTATCATCGGTGAGAAGATCGCAACATGTGTCTGCAAACTATGGACCATAGAGAGTTAAACATTAAAATGTACTCTGTAATGTAACCAGCTTAGATTTATTATGCAGTGGGAAAAGGACACAAAGGGCTGTTGGAGGCTGGATTGTGTCCATACAAACTGACCTATGAACTATACTTTAACAGAAGAACCAGGAAGAAGAACCAATGGAATCATGCCAAACTGTTCTATTGTATTGCCTATCCCTGTAAGAGTATATATGTGGGCTCTCTGAAACTAGATGCCCACTCTGCTTGCTTTGCTGTTGATGGAGGTTTCTACTTTGATGCCGGGATCTGGGTCCAGAGCGCGTGTGTATGTAACGACTGTACCTTGGGTCTGTATGATTTATTTGCTCTAATTGTATTTAGATCACAGCATGTAACTATCTGTTTTTAGATTGAATAATAAGTTTTTGTGCTTTGGAACCTCAATCAAAGTCTGAAAGCAATTATTTATTTTATATATATATATATATATATATGTAATAAATTAAATAAAAAAACACAATTAATGCATATTAATATAAACATAAATAAAAAAAACAATTGGATTGCAAAACAAGCCTCCAAAATAATCAGTTGAAGATAATCTACTTTAAAGATGCCAGTAAATAGCGGTTAGCCTTATTGGAGATTTTAATAATAAAAGATGTTAATCCATGTAACTGACACAGGAAAATATCCAGGAAGAATGTACCCTCAACTAGGGTTAATTAATGGTCCCTGATCATCTCACTGCTCAAAATAGCTCAATTGGCTGGGGCACCACCACATTCAACACACCATCTCAGGTTTGAATCCTGGTGTTATCATATAGTCATAAAGGATATATAATTCATGTTTATTTCTATAGTATTATCCATAGAAGTTTCTTATTACTATTTTTCTTAGCAAATGATCACATGACTGTTCATATAGCTCAGTCAACTAGAACGCCATCTCGCTTAACACACAGACCCAGGTTCAGATCCCAATATTATCTTTTAAACATAAAGGATATGCATTTTATTTTTTTTTATTAAATTTAATTAAACTTATCATATTTATCCTTCATTCATACAAAAAAAACATAACTGGTCACCTTACTGCTCTGTTCCCAATATCACCACTTGGTTTAAGAAAAAGAAAATACTACATTGATTAGAGCTTTCTTTATATAACTCATATATCCATTTTAATATATAATTCCATGGAAGCTTTTTTCAAAAGATTAGAAATTTATTAGCATATGGACCTCTTTAATTCAACAATATTTAGCAGTCCTTTACAATCTCATCAAATATAAGGATAGGTCCAAGTCCGAATTCTACCTAATCCGGGATGGTTATATTATCACATATCATCAAGATGACAACTTATCTGCCATTTATTATTGGTGTCAATTATGGCAGCATATAAACAACTATAATGGGTAAACATTTGATGCCCAGTAGTACTTAAATACCTAAACTGAATCATCATAATAGCATTCTATAGTGATCAGCCTCTAGCAGATTATATATCATGTTAGACCTATCACAAACTTAAAAAGGAAACGAAGAGGGGGAAAGGGGGAGGGCAGGGAGAAAAATACAGGGGAGACGGTAAATTGATCACCCCACCAATTATTATGGTTCCAAATCTTATAGATAGCCCTAAATGATACAGTTAGTCAACCTCAAATCAACCCTTATCAAATGTTATTAAATTCTATATTCTCATTCAGCCCTGTTGGCGCTAGAGTGCCTAAGGCAAAGATCCAGTAGGCTTCTCATTTACAAAGGGAGTTGAAACTATCTCCACCTCTTAATGTACATGAAATCACCTCAATTCCCTGAACAGTAACAGATCTGACATCTCCATCATGTTGCTGTACTACTGTACATGGCGTGATACACTATGATGGCAATTTTTTCTCACAACATTCCTTCTATGTTCAAGGAATCTCACATTCAGACTCCTAAAAGTGCGTCGCACATATTGTTTACCACATTTGCAAGTGATTACATATATAACAACAGAAGTTTGACAGTTGATGAATTTCTGTATAGAGTAACGATTACCTGAGATATTTGACATGAAGGTTAGACTCTTATTAATAATGAATTTACATGTAATACAGCATTGCCTACCACATTTATAATATCCCTTTGGCTTGGTAACAAGCCATGAGCCAGCCCAATTAGCATTTTTATTTCTCTGACCTGCAAAGAAACAAGGGGAAAGAAAATTCTTGATATTTTGTGCTTTATGAAACATAACAATTGGAAAGTCACCCACATATGGGGCTAATATTTTATCCATTTTAAGTAAAGGAAAGTTATTTTGAAATATTCTTTTAACTTGAATCGAGCATCCATTGAATCTTGAAACAAATGATAAAGAGAAAGTTTTGTTGTATTCTTTCTTATCTTTCACTGCTAACAAAGAAGCCCTCTCATAATTGTCCACTTCCTTATAAGCATTGTGAAATATTTTAATGGGGTAACCTTGTTCTGCTTGTTTCGTATAATCCAGATGCTCAAAGCAATTGTGCTTCAAGTGCAGAAACTGACCCTTTGGGATATTATTTTTCCATTTATGGTAATGGCAGCTTGAATAGTTTAGATACCCGTTACAAACTACATCCTTTTTATAGGTTTTAGTACATAACCGATTATCTTTAACAGAGAGGGCTATGTCGAGAAAATTAATGTGAGTCAGGTGACAAGTGTGTGTAAACCATAGCACAAAAGAATTAGAGTTAAGGTGTTCAACAACAGATAAAACAAAATCAGAGTCCCCATCCCAAATAATAAAAAGATCATCAATGTACCTGCCATAAAGCACCAGGCTGTCCCCGAATTCGCCCCTCCACACATATTGCTTCTCAAAGAGGCCCATGTATACATTGGCGAACATTGGGGCAAACCTGCTGCCCATGGCAGTACCGTGAAACTGTAGTTAAAACTGTGAATTAAACACAAAATAGTTGTGTTTTAAAATAGAAGGTATAGAATCCAAAACAAACTCACATCTCCCAATCTCAAGTCCCACATCACTTTTATCCCTCTTTGATGGGGAATATTGGTAAAAAGTGACTCAACATCACATGTCATCAACATATAACTAGCTCACCACTTGACACCTGATATCAATTGAAGAAAATGAGTGGTGTCTCTGATGTGGGACCTGAGAGTAGACACATGAGTTTATAAAAAAGAATCCACAAAAGCAGAAATATTAGTAGTGAGGGACCCTACACCATAAATAATAGGATGACCAGGAGGTGAGGAAAGTGATTAGTTTATTTTAGGGAGGTTAGTATGTGGGGATAACAGGAAATGGGGTAAAAAAATGAATATTTTTCCTTCTTGATAGCCCCCTCTGCTAAAGCCTTATCTAGTAAGGTTTTAAATTCTTCTAAATATTTTTTAGTTGGGTCAGTAGACAATTTACTATAAAACTTAATATCTGACAGATGTCTATCTGCCTCTTTTAAATAATCGAATGTATCCTGAACAACCGTCCCTTCCCCCTTATCTGCCACTTATATCATTATTGTTTCATCTTTCATCAAGGTTTTTAATGCCCTTCTTTCGTTGTTACTGAGGTTGTCATATCTCATCTTTTTACTTTTAATATTTTTTTCACACATCGCACGAAAATCATGTAAAGTCGACTTGTAAAAAGACTCAATATAGGCACTTTTAAACTGCATTGGATAAAATTCTGATTTCTTTCGAACTTGTTTGATTTCTCTTTGAGATTTAATTTCAAACATTTTTGCTGTATTCCCATTTCCAAATAGATCAGAATCACACTCTGCACTCAGATCCTCCAATATTTTCAGAGCTTCATTATTTTGACTGTCCAATATTATTGGCTCTCCATGGATATTTTGTTTTTCAACTCTTTGTTTACAAAGTATCTTTTACGACACAGATCTCTTACATATTATTCAGAGACACAAATAACTCAAATAGATCAGGTTTAGATGAGGACGCAAATTTTAATCCTTTAGCCAAAATTTACTTTTCATGTTCACTTAATTTACGGGATGAGAGGTTAAAAACTCCTTTATTCTTTAGTTGAGTTTTGAAAACATCCATCCAGGAGATCCATTCAGGGGCTCATGTATATATTTGACCAGCACTCCATTTATAATAAATATTTAATGTCCATAGTGAGAAAACGTCCTTAAGACAACACATGTACCAGCAACATGTTATAAATAATGAATCACTTATCCAAGTGTAAATTCATCGCTGGGACACAGCATTCCTACCCAGCACCTTACTCCCAACGGCCGTTTCGGTATCAATTGTGCGCAAAATCAGGTGCATTACTACAACTAGTCTACATTCAATAAGGGACACCCCAAATGCCCATGTCTGCTACCCCTGAAGTCACCCCCATCTTGTGTCAGTGTAACAATTTGTACATTACATCCCTACAGAAGGGCAATAAACATTTTTATTTGCAATTTTTTCCATTCCTCTCAAGATGCTTAGGGGGAGATGTATCAAACCTTCTAAAAAGTGTAGAAGTTGACAGGTGAAGAAGTTTCCCATAGCAACCAATCAGCTTCTACCTATCATTTTATAAAATGTATTGATAAACACTAGCTAGAAGCTGATTGGTTGCTATAGACAACTTCTCCACCTATTTACTTCACCACTCTTTACAATGTTTCATACTTTTCCCCCATAGTACCTCTCCCAGGGGCGTATTAAAAGAGGAAGGGGCTTGTGTGCATTCCTCATCTGGGGCCCCCTCCTCTCTTCCTGGGGGCCAGCAGCAGACTTACCGCTGCAGTAGATTCTGGGCACCGGGAAAATGGTACGGCAGTGCCATTTTACCAGTGATTTCCCCAATGTGCATGCACAGCAAACTGCGGTTGCCATTTTCCAGGCGTTTTGTGCATGGCTACGACACCTGACATGGGACTTTGGAGCGGTAAGTATTAGAAAATATGGGTGCAGGGTTTGCGGTGTGGGCCCCCCTGGACCCAGGGGCCCGTGTGTACCACACACCCTGCACCCATTATGGATATGCCCCTGACCTCTCCTCTCTTCCTCCTCTGCAAAATCTCCTTGCACTAATGTACATGTTAGGACAATTTCTGCTGTCATATCAGGTTTCTGCACTGCTAAAAACTTTTATAAGTAGGCAATAAAGACAGCAGGGATGTGAAAAGCATACTTACCGACTTTGTTGGCCTTATATCCGATAGGGGGCAGCTTATAATTGGCACAGAGGTGGTGTGGCGGGCAGAAAGGTTGGCTGTGCAGGGGGCGTGATGGCACAATTGCATCAGCATTGCCCCACCCCATGCTGTGGAGAGGGGTGCGGGAAACTTGCCCACTTTTCCAGGAGACCAGGGGCGCCATGCAATTTTTGGGAGTCTCCCGGCCATTCCGGGAGGGTAGGTAAGTAGGGTGAAAAGTTGTCTACAGAGTTGTAAGAACCAAAAGTATGGGGAGGACATAGTGACAAAGACAAGGAGATTCTGAGATTGGTGTAGTTGTTGCCCAATTCAGTGCATTTCCTGTATTTGGTCAATGTAAAGGTGGCCATACATGGCACAATATACGTGCCAATCCGATGGATCAGCATGATTTTATTTTAGGGAGGTTAGTATGTGGGGATAACAGGAAATGGGGTAAAAAAATGAATATTTTTCCTTCTTGATAGCCCCCTCTGCTAAAGCCTTATCTAGTAAGGTTTTAAATTCTTCTAAATATTTTTTAGTTGGGTCAGTATAGGCATGATATCGTACCTGATATCGTGCTGCGTGCTCCTGCGGGATCGTATATCGCATCCCCAGATCTTCCCGCATGTTCATCTGATCTGGGATGCGATGTACGATCCCATTCAGATGGAGGAGGGGGGAGCCGGCATATCGTGCGGTCAGCGGGGATCGCACGATTGCCGGCGGTGACAGCAGGATTCGTCTGCTGATGGATCGGCGGTCGCACTACACAATGCACCATTGGACACCATTATTACACCTCAAGTTCATTTAATGTCATTGTTTAACTTCCCATTGCACAGCATGAAAGATTCAGATAGAGTTATTGGTTTGCCACACCCCCAGCCAAACCACAAACCAGCAAAAAGCACAGCTGTTCAACAGGACAAAGATCTATAGCAATACACCCAGCAGGCTTGTGCATGATGGCAGCCACAATGAGGACTTCTGCAGCCTTCACCATACTCATTACAGGTACAGGTCTCTAACTCATGTGACTTTCCTTACAGTACTTGTTAGACAAATAACAGACTAATGACACTATTGTGAATTAACAACCTATGTGTCAGTATAATCCAGGTCCTAAAGACAATACTTATTGCAAATCCCAGTAAAATGAATGTAACAATACATTCTAAGTGATAAAGAGCCTTCTGTAGTAGTTGCCACAGTTCATTAAAATGAATAAATATGAATATATGGTTTTGTGCTTTGCTGCATAGGGCAGTGGCGTAAATTCATCCCAGACGCCCGGAGGCAAGTTATAATTTGGTGCCCCCCCCGGTCACAGTCGCTGGCACTGTAATGTAGCAATTCGCATGCAGAAAGGCTATAGATAGACAAAGGCAGCAGCTGATGGTCTGACATGGAACTGTCCACTAGTGTATGGTGGCTTCTCAGGTGACAGGAAGAGGTGCCATGTATTGGGCGGCTGTGATGGTACACTCCGGGTACATAGCTACAGCCCTAAGTGGGGTGAATATGTTGTGGACAATGGAGGAGGTGCCCCTACAGAGCAGGAGCCCGGCGGCAGGCGCCTCCATTGTCTCCCATAGTTCTTCCCCTGGCATAGGGTGCAGGAGAAATGTGTCATCTCAACTTCTGCAGCAGATTGCAATAACAGATAGCTAGTATATAGACATAAATCCATTCAATTCTGTCACACACAACAAATAATATTAGTTTCTATAAATATCTCCTATAGCATGAAGCTTCTGCAATTAAAAAGTCATGTATTGTATCATTGTCATTCTGTATATATCGTAAATGTATAATTTGTATTTCAGGAGCTCTGGGACAGTACTCGGTGAAACAGGCCCAGTTAGCTGCTGCTGTCTCAGAAGGAGACGCTTTGCAAATGAACTGCTCTTACACAGACACAGAGTACAGCCTGCAATGGTACCGAGAGCTCAGTGACCACAAAATCCAACACATTATAAAAATGAGCACTAATGGTTACATATCACATGAACACTTCACTATGTTTCTGGATACCAAGGAAAAGATCACCTCTCTGTACTTAAAGGGGGCACAGATGGAAGACTCAGCTGTGTACTACTGTGCGATGGAAGCACTGTGACACACTCCAACAGGGGTGCAGTACAATAAAAGAATTGTCTGCATTACTTGCTCATCACTCATCACAGAGCTACTGTACAACTGCTGTTAACTTACACATAATTAAAAATGTTTCCTTAAATACATTTATATTGTATAAACACATGTCACAATATATGCTCACTGCTTAACATTTACTAGTAGTTTTCAAGCAGGTTATGGTTCTTGCTTCTGATTGGAAAGTAAAATGTTAGAAGTTACAGAATATTTTCTGTATGGTGTAAAATTAATCAGTTCCTGGATTGTCTTATTGTTTGACATGGATTAAAAAATAGGTAAACATGATCAGAACCAACAATAGATTATGTATAGTAGTTAGTAGTACAAGCTAAAAATACATTTTATGAGCTTGTCTACCTGTAAGAAATATGTGGCACAATCCATCTACATAAATGAAAAATCCGGGATGTAGTTATGAGACAGTAGGCATCCCGGCAGCCGGCATTACTGGATACAATCAAAATGCCTACGGCCAGAAATCCAGACATCTAAATACCAACACGGGACTAAAGGCAGGCGTCGAAATCACGATGCCTGTCTATATCCTGCCGCCGGAATCTAGACAGACGGCTCCCTGAACAAAGGTAAGCCGGGCAGTGTTAAGCTTAGCCACCGGGGATAGGGTTAGGTTTAGGGACCCCCGGGGGGACTTAGGGTTAGGCACCATCCCGGGGGGTTAGGTTTATGGTGTGGGGAGGGAGGGTTAGGTTTAGGCACCCCCGTGGGGAGGTTAGGGTTAGGCACCAACCCGGGAGGGTTAGGGTTAGGCACCACCCCGGGAGGGTTAGGGGGGGGAGATGGGAGGGTTAGGGTACTTACAAGCCCCAGTCTGGATCTTCAGCAATCAGGCTTGCGGCGTTGGGATTTAGTCAGACGGCTTACCGGCTGTTGGCATTTTATACCCAACCCGGCATTACTTACCCATTCCGTAAAAATCATACTGTAGCAATAAATTATAGTAGTAGTGTTGAACAGATTATGTAATCACAGAATATGACAATGGTGTTGATTTTAGAGTAATGTTCCCTCAAATAATTTGTCAATGGATCTAGTAGTTTAAGCATATTATACAAATTTCAAGTTGATCACTCAATTTATTGGTTTACAAGACTGTGTGTGGCTGTGCAAGACAGGGAATAATATACCTGTAGACAAGAAAAGAACCAAAAGTTGGGTGCCGTGTGCATTACATGTGTGCCCATGTGTCATGGGGCCCATGCCTATCAGGAGTGAGTCTCCAGGTCCCCTTGCGAATCTGCTACCACTTGGTGTCTTTATTGTGTCTTTTTTTTTTCTGAAAATGCATCTGAGCCGCAATGCGAAATACTAGGATGTACCCGGAGACTGCTGAATTATTTGATATGCGACACTTGTATGTCAGTGTGTGACTGAGTCTGTATATGCAGTACAATGGAAAATAGTCATGGCTGCTGCATCGTAGCACTTTGTATATAGAATCAGAAACTCAGTCACACACAGATAATCAAGTGTTGCATAATCAGCGCAGTCTCCTGGTGTGTCCTAGTTGCATGACATTGCAAAACAAAACACAAAAAAGTTTCCCAATTCTAGCAGAGTAGCACAGGACTTGGCGCCCAATAGGATCTGTTTGGTACGACTACAGCAATGATGTACTCATATGAGAACATAACTGTAGACATTTCTGGGAGCCACCATACATATGACAGATGTTTGCCGGTCATTGCCATCAGAATGAATGGGAGTGCTTTGAATGGTCACAACATGAGAATATTCATGCTTGCTGCACATACATGCTTCTCAGAGGCAACTCCTTTATTTCATCATGTTAGCAGCAGTTTTTGCATTGGAATCAAAATCTGCCATTTAGTAAAGCTTCCAAGGATGTGAATAGTACCTGTTTCTTTTTCAGACTGGGACGCAAAATCCACAGTCCAAAAAAGAAGTCACATATTTTCAGTTACCAGCAGCATTAGGTATTCAAAGTTAGAAGAACATGTCTAAGAGCAGGACAATCGATCAACTGTGCTGATTCTGGTGAGACAGTCATAAGTATAGTTTCTGTCTTGCTCATTCAGCACAGTTAAACAGCTCTGTAACTGGGTGTTATGTAAATATTTAGTGCAGAAATTCTATTCATAACATAACTATAGATCTTGAACTAAGTACTAGACTATAAAACTATCTAAATGGAATCGGTATGTATTACTGCTGGACCTAAGCCGGCGGATGAAATCCCGACGCCGGAAGGCCGGCAGATGAAGATCCCGACTAAGGTAAGAAAGTACCCTAACCCTCCCCTCTCCCACCCTAACCCTTACCCTCCCTTAGGGATGCCTAACCCCAACCTCACCCCTAGTGCCTTACCCTAACCTCTCCCCAGGGGTGCCTAAACCTAACCCCCCCCCTCCCCGCACCCTAAACCTAACCATCCCGAGGGGCTGCCTAAACCCTAACCTCCCCCTCATGGTGCCTGACTCTAACACCCCCTTCCCCTAGCCTAACCATAACCCTCCCAGGGGGTGCCTAACCATAATTCCCTCTGGGAGTCCCTAAACTTAACCCCCCCTTCCCCCGCGCCTATGAGCTCCTAATGTCCAGCTTACCTACGTTTGGTATGCCGGTCGACGGGATTTCGGCGTGGGGCTAATGCTAGGCGTCTGTATTTAGACACCTATCATTAGTCCCATGCTGGGCTTTCACTGTCGGGAGTCTATTAGAATAGGGGTTTACAGCGCTCTCAGGGCCTGATTCAGAGCCGGACGCTCACTCTGAGTCAGGGCCCTCCTACCTAAAAATGGAGCGGCCTCTTGGACGCTCGCATAGCTGTGGGTTACCACCCACCACTATAGCGATCGTCCATGATGATGGTCGCGATGGTCAAGACCATCGCGACCATCGGGCTTGCTACTAGACCCTGCGGTAGGGTCTCGCTGCCGCAAGCCCAGGAGTGCTTTTGGCTCTATCAGAGCCAAAAGCACTCCCACTGACATCACTAGTGATGTCAGTGGGGCCGGACCTAGACGGAAGGCGTTCCCATGGGAACGCCTCCGTCTGGCAGCCATGCCCCTGGCACGCCCACCAAAGGGGGCATGCTGTCAGTCACCATCGACAGCACGCCCCCTTTGGTGCGAGACCCCAAGCGATTGAATCCCTGTCGCTCGCCGGGTCTCGCGCATGCGCACGACGGAGCTCCCTCCGTCGTGCGCATGCGCACTTGGGCACCATCGACCTGCTTGCGAGCGTACAGCGCTCGCGAGCGGCTCAGAATCAGGCCCTCAATCCTGTCTTGAAATTGTCCCTAGCTGCTCCACTAGTAGAGGTATCCCAACCTCTCAAAATAATCGATTAAATAAATAAATAAATAATAGTGGTGCGCTCTGGGGCAGTTTTAATGTGCTGATAGAAAGCATAAAAATATTTATCTTCACTGTCGGGAAGCCAGCGGTTGGCATTTCGACCGTCGGCTTCCTGACTACATGCCATCTAAATATCATGCAAAAACGAAAAATTCACAACAACTCTTCTATGCACTATTATAATTTATATTGTCCAAAAAGCATAAAACATCCAGTATACAAAAGCTGCATTATTTGTGGCTAATAATAACTACGTATTGGCCATCTATGCATAATTAACTGTAATAAAACAGGGCTATCAGATTATTCTGGGCTCAGCTTGGTTTCAACACATGGGTGTGTAGCTTTAATAAGGTAAGACATTTTCATATTATATTATCCCTGTTGAAAGTTTTGTCTTAATAAAACATTGGAAAAGTATTTACTGAAGTGAATACAGTATAGTTGCTATTAGTCCACAAGTGCCACCAGTGTGGTTATTGATATCTATTTAGATTTTGGTTGACACCCTGGTAGATAAAAATATTTTTTGGGTGAGGACTGGTTGGCGAGCTTGTGGCAATTCACATCAGCTCTATGTTCAAAGACAAAAAAAAAAGCGCTTTCAAAGAAAAGAACACCAAAAATACTGTGAAAAACGGAGGCGCCTTGGTTATGTTTTAGGGCTGCTGCGCTGCATCGGGCACAGGGTGCATTAAATGTGTACAGGGAATAAATAAATCTCAGTACTATCCAGATATCCTGGAGTGAAACACACTGCCCAGTATCAGAGAGCTCTGTCTTAGTTACAGGCCACGGATCCTTCAAAAGGATAATGACCAAAAACATACTGCTAAAAGACAGAGGCATACTGTAACTAGGGTTTTTTGAGCCCAGGGCAAATTGGAAATTGGCATCCCCCCAAATGAAAAAAAAATCTATAAAAGAGCTACATAAATTTTATATACTGTAGATACATAATTATATCAAAATTACACTGGTGGTAGTTTAATTCAAACACCTGTAGAAATAGAGAGAGTATTTTTTTTTTTTGTTATTTTTCATTGTAATATATATTTTATTTATAACACGTACTATATTGCAAACCACGGTTTATTCATTTCTTTATGCAAACAATACAGGAAAAGATCATAAACATTGCCTCAATAACAAACAAGATGCATTGTGGGTAAAATAATTTACATATATTCAAATTATGCTACCAATAACACATTATGGGGCATATTCAATTGGGCGCGAGGTTTAGCGCTCCCAAACCCCGCGGTATCTAATTACAAAGATGTGGTCGGGAATTTTTTTTTTTACGCAGCACAGCGCCGCTTAAAAAAAATTAAATTCTGCACTTACCTGCCCTGGGGTCTCCGGTGCACTCCGCGGCTCCCGGTGGCCTCCACTCTATCGTCTCACTGGAGAGGGGGCTGCTAGGAGTCCTCGGGGCTGCTGGGAGGCTCCAGGAGCTGGTGGGAGGGACAAGGGCTACTGGGAGATGTAGTTCTCCCAGCGCCCATTCCGGAGGGGGCACACAGACACACACCACCGGGCCTCACACAAATAATACTCATACACACACGCACTCACTCTTACACACTTACACACACTAACAAACACTCACACACTGACATACTCACCCTACAGCAGAAGTCCCGGCTTCCAAAGCTGGATGTAGAAGAAGATGCAGAAGGTAAGTAATTAAGGACTAATTAAGCAAATTGGAAACTTCCAATGTTTAATTAGTCCTCAGGGGGGGTGCCATCGGGGTCCCAGAGCAGGTCCCAGTGATTTTCCCAAAAAATAAAGATTTTTGAAAAAATCACACTTGCTCTGGAGGTGCAAGAAAATAAACCTCCTGGGGCTCTAAATTGAAAAAAACATGCACCCAATTGAACAGCAAAAATCCTGCACCTGCAGGAAAACCCCGCAGATGCGTGGGTTTTGCTATTCACGCACCCAATTGAATATGCCCCTATGTTTTTAACAACTGATGCCTTAGTTGCACTCCACCACCATGTCATTCACTGTCATCACATTTGTGTAATGATCTTGAGAGTGAAGACAGCTCATAAGAGTCATGTCCAATCCTTTACATTAGGGAAAAGTTAATTGCATTAAACTTACACTTTTTCAGTTATAACACTTACTACATGCAAAGCACTGTTTATTAATTTCTATATGTCACCAACACAGGAAAAGAGGGCATCAATAACAAACAAGATGCATAGTGGGTAAAAACAATTTGCATATATGCAAATTACCTTGTGAATAGTGTATTGTTATTGATGTAGTGTGTGCACTCTTTTCCTGCATGGTTGACATATGGGAATCAGTGGGTGGTGATTGGTATGTGGTGGAAGAGATATATTAGAAAAAAAAAAGAAAACATTGTACAGCAGCGATGGCTGATGGCGCCCCCCTCTGTCGGTCCTGTCATGGCGCCCAGGGCACATGTCCCGCTTGACCTCCCCTAGATACGCCACTGCTAAATGAACTCAAGAATGTATAAGAACAAAACATTGGACTATTCTGAAGTGGGCTTCTATGTAACCTGATCAGAGTCCTATCAAACATCTATGTCAGAGGTTCCCAAATCACGGTCCTCAAGGCTCCCCAACAGTTCTGGTTTAAGAGATATCCATGGATGAGCACAGGTGGTTAAATCAAATTGACTGAGCTACTAATTAAGCCACCTGTGCTCAACCATGGATATCTCTAAAATCAGGACTGTTGAGGAGCCTTGAGGACCGCGTTTGGGAACCTCTGATCTATGGAAAAAACTAAAACATGCAGTCTGGAGAATGTACCCATCAAACCTGAGATGGCTAAAGCAGTTTGCACAGGAAAATTAGGCCAAACGATTTTTTGACAGACACACATCTCATTGAGACCTACAGAAATCACTTGATTGCAGTGATTGCTGCTGAAGGTTGTGCAACAAATTATTATGCCATTTTGACCCTCCTGGAATGGGTCATGTTGGGAAGAACCTTATTCAGCTGAAGCCATCTACCATCAGAGCTTTCCTGGCTACCCACCTGGAACTCCATAGAGTAGAGAAGACCTTTACCATCATCCAGAACCACAAAGTAAGGTTAGCTAGGGACAGTCATCTGCTCTCCACACACCTGGGCTCAACTAACCATTCTCAAAAGAGCTATAAGCTAAAAGGTATTATGCCTTTTAATACCTTCTTTCCTTACAGGTGCCACTTAATTTATTAGCGCTTATTTGGTTTGATCAACAAATTATTAGGCTAAGGATCCCATAATTTTTGTCCATGTTGTTTTCATTTTATTCTGTTGAATCAAAAATTAAATGTAAAGTCTGATTTATAATAAATATTGAAAAATTAATGGTGGATGCCAATTGTTGTTGTCAGTTTTCAGAGAAAAATATGGGAACTTCTTTTTTCGTTGAAGGGTAGTAACAAATTTGTCCACATCTAAGGTTCACGAGTACTGCTCACACAAAATATGAAAATATAAATTGAATCAGGGTGCTGAGCCATCAAAATATCACAATAATCAGTACATTTTAGGCAACAATACCCAAAAAGGAACAGCACACCTCTAATATATTATGCAAAAAACACCTACATGTTTAAGAAAAACAAATAGCAAGGGCTGGCAATAATGCATCATGGCAATAAAGAGTATCAGGCTGGCATGCATAATCCATCTGTATTCATAGTCAAAGTTATTTTTAATAGGGAGACACTACCTGGAGCAGAAACAAAAAATTAAAGAGATCCTGCAGATACAGAGGGATTAGACATATGAATAGCCAAAGGAGGAAAGAAGAGCAAAAAATAAATAGTTGTATATAATCTCTCTAGCTATTCAGTGACCCAAACAGAAATGTCTGTTTGATCCAAAGGTATATCCTTTGTGCACACATAGAAACAAAAAACATTTGTTTGTGAATTTGATCTTTTTCAGTTTCACCATATATTGAAGCTTAGAGATTTCTTCAGAAACAAGACCAACGCAAAGTTGGCAAACCACCTTTTTATGTTAAAAGTACTTTTGATCCTCCATCCACTAATTCATAGATTGAAACCTATATCTGTTTGGTCAAACAGGACACTTTACCAATTATGTAAAAAAAAATCTCCTGTTCCAACATCTCTAAAGAAGTTAAAAGAGCTTAATCTGGTTGGAGTAATAATAAACAAAATATTAATTGCCAGGCAAATAAGGAAGGGAGTGTAGTAATTCTTAATCAGGAAGATTAATTAACAGGTCCATAAATAGCTTTGCGATAGCACCGACTATAAAAAACTTATTTATAAACTGACATTTTTTAAAAGAGAGCTAGAGGGCATTATCACAATGGGTTGCATAAGCAGCTAGATAGATGATAAAACTACACGATTTTTAACACAAAATTTAGTAAAAATTCCAATACTGTATATCCTGCTAAAAATCCCCAAATACCTATATTTTCGAGAGGTTCCCTTTGTCAAATACAGTATATTGACTTTTTCTTACAGCCAATTGTGCAACATATTGAGTTTTTCTCAAAGGATGCAATGACTTGCAAAAATATTCACCCCCTTGGCTTCTTACCTTTTTCGTTACATTACAACCTGTAATTTTTTATTTTCTTTTATCTGAATTTTATATGATGGATCTGCACAAATAGTCTAATTTGGTGAAGTGAAATGAGAAAAAAAAAATATATACATATATATATATATATATTGGCATGCGCCTATGTAATCACCCCCTTTGCTATGAAGCCCCTCAAAAGTTCTGGTGCAACCAATTACCTTCAGAGGTCACATAATTAGTGAAATGAAGTCCACCTGTGTGAAATATAAGTGTCACATGATCTGTCAGTATAAACACACCTTTTCTGAAAGGCCCCAGAGGCTGCAACACCACTAAGCAAGAGGTATCACACCATGAAGACCAAGGAGCTCTCCAACCAAGTCAGACACAAAGTTGTTGAGAAGTACAATTCTGATTTGGGTTATACAAAAATATCCAAATCTATGATGATCCCCCAGAGCACCATCAAATCCATCATCAACAAATGGAAAGAACATGGAACCACAACAAACCTGCCATGAGGGGGCCGCCCACCAAAACTCCCAGACCAGGCAAGGAGGGCATTAATCAGAGAGGCAGCTCAGAGACCAAAGGTAACCCTGAAGGAGTTGCAGAGTTCCACAGCTGAGACTGGTGTATCTGTGCATGTGACCACAATAAGCCGTACACTCCATAGAGCTGGGCTTTATGGAGGAGTGACCAGAAAAAAAACATTACTTAGAGATAAAAATAAGAAGACACAATTTGAGTATGCCAAAAGCCATGTGGGCGACTCCCCAAATGTATGGAGGAAGGTGCTCTGGTCAGATGAGACTAAAATTTAACTTTTCAGCCACCAAGGAAAACGCTATGTCTGGTGCAAACCCAACACATCCCATCACCGCAAGAACATCATCCCCGCAGTGAAACATGGTGGTGGCAGCATCAAGCTGTGGGGATGTTTTTCAGCAGCAGTGACTGGGAAACTGATTAGAGTCGAGGGAAAGATGGATGGTGCTTAATACAGGGATATTCTTGAGCAAAACCTGCTTCTGTCTGCCTGTAATTTGAGACTGGGACGGAGGTTCACCTTCCGGCAGGACAATGACCCGAAGCATACTGCTAACGCAACACTCGAGTGGTTTAAGGGGAAACATTTAAATGTGTTGGAATGGCCTAGTCAAAGCCCAGATCTCAATCCAATTGAGAATCTGTGGTCAGACTTGAAGATTGCTGTTCACAAGCGGAAACCATCCAACATGAAGGAGCTGGAGCAGGTTTGTCTTGAGGAATGGGCAAAAATCCCAGGGGCAAGATGTGGCAAGCTCATAGAGACTTATCCAAAGTGACTTGCAGTTGTAATTGCCGCAAAAGGTGGCTTGACAAAGTACTGACTTTAGGGGGGTGAATAGTTAAGCACACTGAAGTTTTCTGCTATGTTATCCTAAATGTTGTTTTGATTCACAATATAAAAAAACACAACTTCACAATTGTAGGCATGTTCTGTGAATTAAATGATGCACACCTTCAAACAATCCATTTTAATTCCAGGTTGTGAGGCAACAAAACATGAAAAATGCAAAGGGGGGTGAATATTTTTGCAAGGCACTGTATATCTGACTTCTTATATAAACCATTCTAATATTGGTTCCCTTCCAGACAAGTGTATTTGTTACCTTAGTCATCACTAGTCTTTATACAAATATTACACATGAGGAGGGTATGTCTGCAATATGTGAGTTGGTAGCCATCAATCCACACTATGAAGGTCCAGTAGATTATTTTATGATGATTGTTATCTTAATTTTATAGAATAATTATTTTTTTTGTTTGACTATTCATTTTTTGGCAATTGCAGAGAACTGCTATGTGGTAAGAAATGGCACCATTATATGCATATATGAAAAAAAATATATAATGTCAAACAATACATATTACAAATATATTGTAGTATATTTTTTATATTTATATGATCTTTTTCATATGTGTGGAATGGCGGTAAATAAAGATGCACCCAATTTGTCAATTAACTTAATACTGTGGCTAGAACAATCTGCTTTTTTTAATTTTGAGTCCCCATGCAATTAATTACTCAGATATTTTGTGATAAGTTTGTTATACTACTGTTGATGTTCATTGATATTTTTATGTTATACATTTGAAATATTTTTTTAAAATAAATACTTCTCTATTATGGTTCTCTCACACTTTATATGTCACCCCAACAAGGTATACTGATACCAAGAGTAAGAATAATTTTCTTCAAGTCGTACCAGAGCAGTATTATCAGATAAGTACTTTAAATATATATATATATGTATATATATATATATATATATATAAATATATATAATATGTATATATATATATATATATATATATATATATATATATATAGTTTTGTGTCACATGTAGTGATTGCATCTGTAAACAGAGCTGACCCCAGCTGTATATCTGCACTATGAAATCTTATCTTTGATGTCAGTCTTGATATCAGCACCACCACTAAACATTTTATAAATCGGGAACCATCAGAAACCCCTTATGGTGCTGGCTGCAGGCTTTTCAATTCTATGGCATAAATAGGGCCACCATGTCACAATTTCAATACTGTATATCCTACTGACGATCCGCAAGTCCCTCAAACTCCGGGGTAGACTCTTTATTTTTTCAAAAGGTTGACAAACCTTGTGTCATTATATTTACTTTTTCTTACAGCAAATTGTCCAACTTATGGAGTTTTTCTTGAAGGCCAGACTGGATTCAGTTGTATTTTATGCAGAGCAGCACCTATGTTTATGGTATATACACAAGGCCCAAAGATATGCAGGGTCCTGCATCTGTAAAAAACTCTATTTTTTATTTTATTTTCTTAGTGCAACTCACGAGATCTAAGGGTCACCTCGTTCAAGAAACACTCTTTGAAGCCTGGAAGAATAAACTGCACATTTTAGGACAAGGAGGCTGAGAACATTCCAAACTTATCAAAAAATGTTCTAGTGTGTATTCTTTTATTTGAGTTCCATTATTATGATTCTGAAGTCTAATGGTGGATACCATTTTCTGGTCGGACCAAGACAAATTTATTTTTCTTATATTACAAAGTAATTTAATGTAACTACATACTGTACAAACACAAATACAAAATAGAAATACAAAGAAAATTAAATTAAAACATCTGTTTTTTTCCTTTATAAATAAAATAGGAATCTTCTTTCCTGCAAATGTAAATGTACTGTAGCTGAGCAATATACACGGTCGCAACCTTGATAATGATCAATAGGAGGGGTCTAAACAAGATCAGCCAATGAGGTGTTGCTGATAGTCATCATCATTATGGTGTATATTTGCACCATGGTGCATGCACGGAAGATTTCAGCTTTCAGTAAACCTATCACTATAGCTTAAATAGAACTTTCAAATCATTGATCCCTAGAATAATACTAATGGTGCATACACATGGTCAGATTTTCCTTCAGATTTGTACAATAACGATTAAAAAAATCGTTCAATCGTTCATATCTGAAAGAAAATCTGACATGTGTCCCTGCAACGATGAACGATGCGTATTCCCATTTGTCAGATAACAATATCTGACATCTGATGTGTTTGCAGTCAGATTTAGTCGATTTTCATTCATTTTAATACTGTCAAAAATCGTTCCTAGTTCGTAGTTCATGAATTCATTGGTATAATCATTCAAATCGTTCGTAGCTCATTGTTCACAGTTCATCGTTCCTAGTTCATTGTTCGTCTGACAGATCTGACCTTCTGTATGCACCATAAGGGCTGTTTGCTTAAGGCAGTGGTTCTCAAACTCGGTTCTTAGGACCCCCCACAGCTCACATTTTCCAGATGACCTAGCAGGTGCATAGGTGTACTCATTACTCACTGGCACATTTTAAATGATCTACAGATGGAGCTAATTATTTCACTTATGATTCTGTGAGGAGACCTGGAAAACACGTACTGTTTGGGGTCCTGAGGACTGAGATTGAGAACCTGTGGCTTAAGGCAATGTTTACTAACTGTGTCTAAATAAAGGTTGCATGCAGTCTCTCAATAAGCAATCAAAAAATGATACCATATACCAGGGGATGCCGGCACTTAGAATTCCGACACCTGTCATCCCGACCGCCGGCATCCTGAAGATAATAAGCAGGGTTAGGGGTTATGGTTAGTCACTAGGGGGTGTGTTAGGTTTAGGGTGCAGGGAGGGGGAGATTAGGTTTAGGCACCGGGGAAGGAGGGGACGGAGGCTTAGTGTAGGGAGAGGGTTAGGATACCTACCGACAGGTGTTGGTACCCTATCCCTGTCGGGATGCAGACGTTGGGATTTTGACCACCAGGATCCAAAGCACTGGCATCGTGTACCCATCTTATTCAAACTGCTCTACCTAAATTACTCTTTGTGAACCAAGCAGTACCTTGTGGGGCGCTGAAATTATGAAAGTGAAACCAATAGTCTTTATACAATTGTATTTTAAAAGCCCAGATTTCTAAAATAATAGTTTAAATGTCAAACATACTGCAAAACAATAAATGTAAAGAATAAATATAGCCAACATAATACATTAATATTCAGCACAAAATTGGCAAATGAACTATGAAACACCCATGACCCCTACATGACCCAGTCTCAATGTGACCGCTTAATAGCCAGCATAGTACATCGGCATTGGGTGATAAACTGTCCTGTTTATTTTCCACAGCAAAATTTGTCAGGCTTACCTTTTATAGAACAGGAACCACCAGCAACTTTAATGGTGCCGACTGCAGGCCATTCAATTCTATGGCATAAATACTGCTACCTTGTCACATTGGTCCCACAAGACTGTGCCCCATACCAGAGCTCCCAACACATTTAGGGCTTAGGGCCTGATTCAGAGTTGAACGCTCTGACCAGAGCGCTCGCTCTGAATCAGGGCCCTCCTCCCTGAAAATGGAGCGGCCTCCTGGCCTCTCGCATAGCTGTGGGTGACCACCCACAGTATATGCGAGCATCCATGATGATGGTCGCGATGGACCATCGCGACCATCGGGCTTGCGACGGAGACCCTGCGGTAGGGTCTCGCTGCCACAAGCCTATCAGAGCCAAAATCACTCCCACTGACATCACTAGTGATGTCAGTGGGGCCGGCTTCAGACGGTAGGCGTTCCCATGGGAACGCCTCCGTCTGGCAGGCATGCCCCCGGCACGCCCACCAAAGGGGGCATGCTGTCAATCAACATCGACAGCACGTCTCCTTTGGTGTGAGACCTGGAGCGATGGAGAGCCCGTCGCTCGCCGGGTCTCGTGCATGCGCACGACGGAGCTCCCTCCGTCGTGCGCATGCGCAGTGGGGGAACATCGACCCACTTGCGAGCGTCCTGCCGCTCACAAGCGGGTCTGAATGACCCCCTTAATTCAGAGGCGGCCGTACGGTCTACGACCGCACGGCCGCCTCAATGTTTGGCCAGTGCGCATGCGCACAAGGGAGCCGGCTACCTCGTGCGCATGCATGAGACCCACTACGACCGACAGCGCTGGTCGTAGCGGGTCTCTTTCCAAAGGGGGCGAGCTGTCGATGTTGATTGACAGCTCGCCCCGTTTGGAAGGCGGGCCGGGGGGGGGGGGTGGCAGGCCAAATGGAGGCGTTCCCATGGGAACGCCTACCGTTGGGGGAGGTCCCACTGACATCACTAGTGATGTCAGTGGAGAGCTTCTGGCTCTGACAGAGCCAGAAGCTCTCCGGGGCTTACGACAAGTGAGACCCTACCCTAGGGTCTCGTCGTAAGCCCCGATGGTCGCGATGGTCTCTGACCATCGCGACCATCACCCGAGCGGTCGTTAGAGCATTAACCCACAGCCTAACGACCGAAACAGAGGCGGCCAGTCAGGATGCAAGCGGCCGCCCAGTTTCTGAGCGACCGCTTGCATCCTCCGACCGCCTCTGAATGAGGGCCTTAATCCCGTATTGTGGTGCACTGGTTGGGAATCACTGGCTCAACACTTTTATAAACCTGAACAATCAATTTTCTCTTTCAGATTGCACAAAGGAGAATAAAAAAGCATCGTTATGAAATCACTCAGAACAGCAGTCTTATAACTGATAAAGCTGCCAGGCGAAACGTGCGTCTGCGTTTCTATCTTCCATTGGTTACACAGAATAATTATAGGAATGGATTTATTTATATTGATATGATAGCGCTGATTACAGTAATATGATGAATGATTAACAGTCAGGATAGAACTCTCATTTATGTGAATAACGCTATCACAAATATGCATACAGAGAGCGATCCTTAAAAGTGAACATTACACGGAGCTAGCATATTTGATAGCTACTGAGAGCATTATTGAACTGGTACATAGAGAGAATTAAGGTGTTACGAATGTAACCCTCCTTAAACTGTCAATTGAGAATCTATGTATCAAGATTCATTGTTATATATATGTGTGAGATAGAACTGACAGTTGTAACACAACTTTTATAAAAAGAAAATAAAATGATCATAAGCACATATTAAGTAATACATGTCTCTAACAAATGAAGAAATCATATGAAGTTAGCTTACTCAAAATACACAGAGAATACTAATGAACTGCTATTTAGCAGAAAGATACAATGTGTTGCAGATATAACACATGTTCTGACTGTTCACTGTGACCTGTAGCAAAACAATTCTGGTACATAGTTTATCATACCATAAGAGTAGATAGACACCTCACTGTAAATAGATACTGTTAATATGAGGCACTGATTATAGATTAATAAACTTATGTATAATTAACATATGAGATTGTGAGGATATTTGAGAACTATACTATAAATCCAGCCCCAAAGATAAATACATATATTTAACCAGTGGTAATAGTTTTAATACACTTTCTTATTCTAACTTTTTGCACTTATTTACTTAGACTTTTTGACTATATTTTAACTATATTTCATCTTATTGGTAACCCTACAGAGTATCATTTTAAAATTAACTCAATAAAGATTATTAATTTTTTACTGCCTATTATTGCTCTATGTGTACTTAAGTGCACCTGAATTAAATATTCTACTCTTTCTTTGTAACGTTGTTTGATGTATATTTTGGAGTATATGGTAGCACCTCAGTGATCTAGTAATATAATAATACTTATAATAATTATTCAAATTACTATTCATAATTATTCTAATCTTCTATTTACTGTGTTAAAGTCACATACTAAGAATAAGAGCTAAAAATAATTATGTAATTATACTTATATCACTAGTGCGGGACAATATATAACATTTGTATGACTGTACAAATATTGTTAACTTCAGAAATATTGCAGCATCATAAATGCTATCCTGTGACTAGATCTGATGCAAAATGTACATTATTTTAAAACTTTTACGAATTACACTCTATGCCACAAGATGGCAGCAGTGTATTCTTGCCTATTATATATAAAGTAACATGTAATTCACAATGTTAGAGTTCTTTTGTCGCTTATTACTGTACATCCTGCATACAGCGCTCACATCATATACATCAGCTGAGCATCTTACAGACATAAAGGCAGATATGACAATGCACCATCTGTGGAGCTGGATTTTGCTGGACATTTTGTGGACAGCCTGTAAGTGTATCTTTCACAGTATACATACTATATAATACATAAATTATACTTTTTCAGCTGCTTTTATTTTGATGAGCAACACTACCAGTATGTTAATTTGATGTCACATTGCTTTGTTTTGCAGTTGTGAATTCTCAGGATATGATCTCTTACCAGAATCAGACAGTCACTGTCACAGAAGGGGAACCTGTGAGCCTATATTGTGAATATAAAATGGAATCATTCAATGGTATAAGATGGTACAGGCAGAAGCCAGGAGAAAGCCCTGATCATGTAATATTTATTCTTTCTGATGACAGAAGATCAGAAGGAAAATTCACAGCTGAACTACAGCGCAAGAACAGCCAATGTTTTCTGCACATCAGTACCCTCAGTGTGAGTGACTCTGCATTGTATATCTGTGCTGTGCGTGCACAGTGTGGAGACTTATAGGAAGACATGTGCAAGAACCCAGTCTTCAGACACAACTTCATTCCACAGTATGAAGCAGTGATGTGCACCATATTATGCTGTAACACTATCATATATTTTTCCTAAAGGGAGAACTCATTTTTATAAAAATGTATGTTAATTAAATAGTGTTGTAAGTAGAATTATAAAAAATGATGTCAAATGTGTAAGTTCTACTGAGCTCCAAAAAAAAACATTTTTAGTAAAAAAATAAAAAATAAATTGCCAAAATATTGAAGTGATTATTAAAAAAATATATTCTTATAGTATATTGACAATCACACTTACAGTAAATCAAGAGTGGAAATCAAACTGAATGAATCAGAATACTTAACATTCCCGTCTTTTTTTTAAGTTGATAGAGCGTAATCTAAGATCATTATTGTTTCCATGACTATTATTCTGCAGCTCTCTCCAGAGAATATTTGAATCATCAATCATTCACATCAGCCTACCACACACACAGAGGTTAATTTTGTCAGAAGCCAATAAACTTATTTATATGTTCTTTGGAACGTAAGGGAAAACCAACACAAACATAAAGAAAACATATATTCTATCAGATAAGGACCTTGTCCAAATTGAACCCTTGATCTCAATCCTATGAGGCAGAAATGCTAATCACAGTGCAACCATGCCGTTAAGACCATGGTGATCATCAAAATGTACATGAAAATCTTCCCATTATAAATTGCACCGTTACATGTCCATTCCTTGGCATGTACATTGCAAATCTTCTTCATAAAAACAGAACAATTAGTAGGGACACCCTCCAAACCTTCACTCGAAGCATCTGGCAAAAAAGTATATATTTTGCTTCACTAAATAGTGTCTGATGAAGTCATAATATTGCAATTATTGCAGCCCAAAGCAGCTGAGATTGACAAATACTTTAGTTACAACCAGGGCAGTTTCTAGGGTCTGAGGCTCCCAGTGCGAGCAGTCAAAATGCGCCCCCCCCCCCTCGAAGCAGTAATATTGTGGAGTGGGCGTGGCGTCATCGTGAGGGGGTGTGGTATCACAGTAAGGGAGCGTGATCTAGAAAGACCACAGAATGACAGCCACCGTGACTACTGAGTACAAGGGTGTCTAACCTGTCAGAGGCAAAGCGCTGAAAAATATATGTAGCTAAATAAAAGATAGACAGCATGCGCGCGCCTCCGGCGCGCGCTCAAAAAATGGGGTGTGGCCTAGCTGTCACAAGCCCACGCCGCATTTCTGTGTGCATGCCTGTGGTGTGACATTTGCAGAAGTATGACCTTGCATCACACCCGGTTTTAGTCGCGTTGGGAGCGAGCCCAGCCAGATCCACATAAAATACACTGCAACAAACCACTTCCACATAAAATATATTGGAAAAGCCAGAGGCACATAAACTACGTTTTAAAACCACATCCACCTCAAATACATTATTAAATCCAGAACCACATAAAACACATTGAAAAAACATGATTCACATAATACACACTTCATTCCAGCCCCCTCCATTACCATTCTCTCCCCTCCCTTACCATTCTCTCCCCTCCCTTACCATTCCAGCCCCCTCCCTTACCATTCCAGCCCCCTCCCTTGCCATTCCATCCCGACAGGTCTTAGGCTTCCCCCCCACTGGCTCTCAGGCAAAAGTGCCCATTATGCAGTGCCCCCTGTAGTTGTCCCCATATGCAGTGTCCCCTGTATTTATGCCCCTTATGCAGTGCCCACAGTGGTAGTGTAACTTATGCAGAGCCCCCATTAGTAGTGCCCCCTGTAGTCATGTCCCCTGTAGTCATGCCCCCATCAGTAATGCCCCCAATAGTAATGGTTCCTGTTGTAGTGCCCCAGTAGTAGTGTCCCCAGTTGTATTGCCCCCAATAGTAATGCCCCCTGTAGTAGTGTCCCCTTTATAAATTCCCCAGTATTAATTCCCCTGTATTAGTGCCCCCAATAGTAATGCTCCCTTTGTAGTAGTGCCCCAAGTAGAAAAGCCCCAAGTAGTAGTGCCCCCAGTAGAAGTGCCCCTGGCCCCTGAGTAATGCCTCCTAAGCAATAACCCCAGAAGAAGTGCCCCCCGAGTAATGTCCCCAGTAGTAGTGCCCGGGTGCCCCCAGTAGTGGTGTCTCCCCCAGTAGAAGTGCCCCCAGAGTAATGTCCCTAGTAGCTGTGCCCAGGTGCCCCCAGTAGTGGTGGCTCCCCCAGCAGAAGTGCCCCCAGTAGTAGTGCCTCCCCCCAAGTATTGTCCAGGCTGCCTGCACACACACAAAAAAAAAAAAAACAGTAACACTTACCTTCAGCCCCGCTCTGGCCCCAGCTCTGGCGTCCGCTCCGCTCGGCTGCTCCTCTCTCTGCACTATGGGAAAGACGTCATGACGTCCTCCCATAGTGCACATTGTGGGAGCCGGAAGCCGGAGCCTCCGTCTCCGTCTCCGGCTGCTCTGCTCTGCCGGGCGCCCGCTGGTAACTGAATCTCAGCGGGCGCCCGGCAGTTAACATGCTGTTTCTACAGCAGGGGTAGGAGGCAGCGCGCCCCGTGCGGTTGCACGGGTCGCCTGCCCCTAGAAACGGCCCTGGTTACAACGTATACCCCTTTCACACCTAAAACCTGTGTTCAACACGGGTTATTGTACAGGGCTTCAATCCATGTCACAGCTACTTCAAAACCATGTTCACACTGCAGGCTGGACCCGAGTTATTGCCGGGTTGTCCCTTAGCCTGTGCTTGGGGATGACATCTTCTCCTGAGCGTCGGTGATCTGGCTCTCTGCTACATTTAGTGTGAACTGGGTCAGGTGACCCAGGCCGAGCTTTCACACTGCCACCTACCCGGGTCAGACACAGAATTAAACCTGCTCACAAACCTGGGTAGTGGACCCGGGATGCACGACCTGGTTAGACCCTTTCACACTGAGGCAGGACGCAGGTTGCGCTGACTTGCCCCAGCAATAACCCGGGTTACCTGTTTGGTGTAAAAGGGGTATTAGAGTTTACTTTCTGTAAACTCTAGTACCCCTTTTACATATTTTTACATTCATGTTTTCTTTTATTCTACTTATTTATTCTGCTAGCAGGTAGTAGCTAACCAATTATATAATCTCTTAGTAGGTAGTAGCTGACCAATTATTTATTCTCTCAACAGGTAGTAGCTAACCAATTATATAATCTCCTAGCAGGTAGTAGCTAACCAATTATTTATTCTCTCAGCAGGTAGTAGCTAACCAATTATATAATCTCTTAGCAGGTAGTAGCTAACCCATTATATAATCTCTTAGCAGGTAGTAGCTAACCGATTATATAATCTCTTAGCAGGTAGTAGCTAAACAATTATTTATTCTCTTTGCAGGTAGTAGCTAACCCATTATATAATCTCTTAGTAGGTAGTAGCTAACCAATTATATAATCTCCTAGCAGGTAGTAGCTAACCAATTATTTATTCTCTCAGCAGGTAGTAGCTAACCAATTATATAATCTCTTAGTAGGTAGTAGCTAACCAATTATATAATCTCCTAGCAGGTAGTAGCTAACCAATTATTTATTCTCTCAGCAGGTAGTAGCTAACCAATTATATAATCTCTTAGCAGGTAGTAGCTAACCAATTATTTCATCTCTTAGTAGGTAGTAGCTAACCAATTATATAATCTCTTAGCAGGTAGTAGCTAACCAATTATATAATCTCTTAGCAGGTAGTAGCTAACCCATTATATAATCTCTTAGCAGGTAGTAGCTAACCCATTATATAATCTCTTAGTAGGTAGTAGCTAACCAATTATATAATCTCTTAGCAGGTAGTAGCTAACCAATTATTTCATCTCTTAGTAGGTAGTAGCTAACCAATTATATAATCTCTTTGCAGGTAGTAGCTAACCCATTATATAATCTCTTAGTAGGTAGTAGCTAACCAATTATATAATCTCCTAGCAGGTAGTAGCTAACCAATTATTTATTCTCTCAGCAGGTAGTAGCTAACCAATTATATAATCTCTTAGCAGGTAGTAGCTAACCAATTATTTCATCTCTTAGTAGGTAGTAGCTAACCAATTATATAATCTCTTAGCAGGTAGTAGCTAACCCATTATATAATCTCTTAGCAGGTAGTAGCTAAACAATTATTTATTCTCTCAGCAGGTAGTAGCTAAACAATTATTTATTCTCTTTGCAGGTAGTAGCTAACCAATTATATAATCTCTTAGCAGGGATGTAGAAACTAACTAATCACACTTAAAATGTAAATGCAATAAACCATCCTACAGTATATAGACTATAGAATATAGACACTATATGAGAATTTGCATATTTAAAATGATGACTACTGTATATATAAATAAAAGACAACCTGAAAATCTAAAAGTCCATCTGAAGCGCACAAGGATGAAGATACTTTATGTAGATACTGTATGATCCCGACTGCTCCTTTCATACAGTAGATAGCAAATGCGCAAAATATGAAAATGGCACTTCACACTTAACTATAGATATGAAATAATGTGGTATGCTGTGGGGCACTAATTGTTTATTATATTATATATATTATATATTGTATTGATCTTATGTCCACAGTTAGTACTTCCTTGCATGGAAAGTATGAAGTACCATATGTGTCAACACATAGTCCTGAATTGAGTTATACAGTACCTGTTTAAATGTTCATATAACTTCTGTAGCTAGGGTGTTCGTACATAGGGCCTGATTCAGCTTTGGAAATAGAGTGAGATTTAGCACTTAACTGATCATTTTGGTGAAACCATGCTGCACTGCAGGTGAGGCAGATTTAAAATGTGCAGATAGATTTAGATTTGGGAGGGAGGTGTCCAAACTGACATCTAAAGTGCGGTGTAATAAGAAAGCTGTGCAGTATTTGTGGGCTACATACAAAAGCAGCCAGTATTTACACTACATGCAAAACAAATGTATGTATTTACACCCCTTGCATTGTAACATGGTTTGTCCAGGTACACAGTTAAGTGCTAATTCTCACTCTATGCCCATAGTCCCAAAACAACATGTTTATATGATTTCTGTAAGTAGGGTGTTCTTACACAATCCCAAAAACAAGAAGTCAATAATATCTCAATTTCACAAATTCTGTTGGATGGGTGTTCTTATATCTCAGCCATCTTCACCTTTTTCTTCACCTATATGGTGGTTGATTTCTCTGCAATGGGTAACCCCTAAAGATGCTGCCAGGGTAGACAATGTCTTCAGACAGTATTCACTATTCATGTAGGAAATCCCATAGTCTGCTGCTCTCTGTGCTCATCGCGTAGCTGACTGATAGGGCTGCAGCCTGCACCTGCACTGGACTTTTATATCTATATTTGTACTTCTACAGAGGCAGGAATACCTCTATATGTGGAGCTGCTAAGGCGCTATCCATATTTACTTAGAGCTCTGTACCCCTATCTATATCCTTTACACTTAATTGTATACTTACATAAAGAGAAAAACATAAGCAGTTCATAAATTAAGTTAAATAACTTTCTTACATTTTTCCACTTAGTAGATCAACAGATGAGGGGATTGAACATATCAAACTTGATACTATTTCAAATGTTTTCCCTCAGAACATACAAAGAAAATAAGGAGAAACAATAGTGTAATTATGGGTTGGGTATCGGATCCCGGCAGTCGGAATGCTGGCGGTCAGAATACTGACAATGGCATCCGGCATCCCGACAGTCAGATTCCCAACAGAATCTTGTATATATCCTAACCCTATCCCTTCCCCTAACCCTAACCCACCTTTCCCGCAGCCTAACCCTTTCCCTCCCCCTAACCCTAACCCACCTTTCCCGCAGCCTAACCCTATCTCTTCCCCCCTCAGCCTAACCATAACTCTCCCCCTACTGCCTAACCCTAACCTTAAACCTAACCCTAATAGGTACTGTCGGGTTGTCAGCGCTCAGGATTCTGGCGCCAGGATTCCAACTTCAGTCGGGATTCCGACGTTGTGATTCTGACCGGCGGCATCCCGATCGCCGTAATGCTGACTACATCCAGTAATTACATCACATAGCACTGTAGCTCTTCTTGGGATATTTGACTCACATGTATCTACTTCTAGGATACAGATGTAAATTAAGCAATTATGCAGATTCCTGACTTTATTTCTCCTTTCTCCTTCCTTTGTGATATGATATAGAACTGTATGAGTCTTTGCTTTATGTCATTATCTGGTTTCTCCTGTTTTACCGATGTGCGTATATGCAGCATGTGTTTATTAATAGTTTGCCTGCCTTGTTAATTCTGTAATGTGTAATATTAGAGGATTCCTTTATCACTAATGTTCTGCATTTTATGGTTGTGAGCCTACTCACTGATTTATTTTTGGGTTGTGGTTTCGGTCCCCATCCTCACTTTTTTGTGCAGGCTTTTTTCTTTCTGGTTTTCATGGTGTCTGGGTGGCCTCCTTTTCTCAGGCCTGGAAGTCTGACTTTTAGGCCAGAGGTAAGAGTTGCTTACATCCATTTCCTCTATTTATTAGTTCTCTCGGTGGGATATGGAGTTTCTTCAGTTAGGGATTCATGTATAGTACAGTATGTTTGGGTTTTGTAATTGTTTTATTACAAATAATACAAGAACAGCGCTGAAGATGAGAGAATATTAAGCAAATGTGTCCAAAAAAAAAGTACAATTTATTACATATATACAATAAAAAACAGATGCATCTGTAACACAATAATGTAAATTGTATCAAATATAGCATATATAAAATATCACAATTATATATGTTGTAGTGATATATCCACTATAAGTTAGACAGAAATAATATGTATTAAAAACTCGTATATCCACTAAAAATTAGATAGGAATAATCTGAATAAAAAGCTTGTATATCCCAAACACATATAAGAAATTGATGCAGTTGATTCAGCATGCATTCACATATCTAGCTCAGTAATGCCCCTTTCACATCTCCAAAATACCCCGGGTTATTGCCGTGTTGAGGCGGCTCGACCCGGGTCGAGGTGCAGTCTAAAAGCACCACTTGGGAATAACCCGGGTCTAGCAACCCGACATTTCAAACCGGGTTATAAGCAGTGTTAAACACGGTTCGGACTCGGGTCTATGTGCACTTAAAAGTGTCTGACCCGGGTTATTCAACCTGGGACTCAGGGAAAAATGCTGATTGGCTGCTTTTTGTATGCCTTGATGATGTCAGCAGCCTGAGCCCTGCCAGCACACTACACAGAGAAAGAGTGAGCTCTCAGATTTTCAGCACCATGGCAAATTGAAGTCCTGATGAGGTGAAGGAGTTTCTGAGAATTAGGGGTGAGGCAGAGATTGTCAACGTATAATATCTGTCACAACTCTCGGATAGATTGGGGATGCGGCCCATATATAGGAAATTGGCTAGACCTATGCCTGAGGCGTGGAGTCTAATGTGCCGGCGGTATTCACCAGGGAACCTCGTAAGAAGGTATGGGCTTGGCTGCATCTGACACACAGGTCACGGCCCTCAGGTTAGGTTCCCTTATACAGGTGCTGGTAAACACTGGAGTGCAGAAGAATAACGTAGTCGATAGACCGGGTCAATACCAAACAGATGAGTCGGTACCAGGGAGCAGACGTAAACGGGTCACTGGGAGTAGCCAAGTGACCAGAACCAGATGTCAGGAGCAGTACAAGGGGTCAGACAAATTTGGAGTCACAACAAACCAAGGTCAAAGATCAGGATAATTAGGTAAGCACTGGAACGCTGGAGTATGGTATGAAGCCTATAGTCTGGCACCTATCTGGTGCCAGAGACTTCCTCTTATAGAAGTTCAAATCTCGCGCCAAATGTGACTTCACGTTTGGTGCGCCTGTCCCTTTAAATTAACTTGCAGGTCGGCGCACGCGCTCCTAGGAGAGCCGAGGCTGCCTGCACTTCCAGCTAGCATGAGGGGTACCCGGAGCGGACGTCACAGCAGCAGGCCCTGGGAACTCCCCGTCCGCTGCCCGCCGCAGATTCCAGTGCTGCCGGACTCGGTAGGTGGTAGCAGGGTTCCGGCGCACTGTGACATTACCCGCCTCTCTAGGGGTGGGCACAGAACACCACACAAATGGTTTGATGGGAAACTTCAGGTGGAATTTCTGAAGAAGCTGAGGCGCATGAATGTCAGAAGCCTTGACCCAGCAACATTCCTCAGGACCATACCCCCTCCAATCTACTAAAAACTGAACAGCTCCTCTTGAAACCGTAGAGTCCAGAATCTGTTTCACTTCATATTCCTTCTGATGGTCTACTGGAATTGCTGGAGGAGGGCTGCAAGGAGTTGAGAAACAGTTAAGTACCAAGGGCTTGAGAAGAGAAATGTCAAACACATTGGGTATTCTTAGAGTGTTTGAAAGTTTCAAACGATATGCCACTGGGTTGATCACCTGTAAGATCTGAAAAGGACCAATGAATCTGGGTACAAATTTAATTGTCGGAACCCTTAATCTCAGATGTTTTTTTGACAGCCAGACTTTATCACCAGAGCCAATACCCTCCTCCTTCTCCTATCTGCAAATAGCTTGTAACTTGAAGAAGTTTTACACAAATTCCTTTTTGCCATCTTCCAAATCCTAAAGGCACCCCCAAACCATGCTAAAACTGCAAGAAAGGAAAAATGTGTATATAATGTGATGCCCTGAAGCAGCCCAACCAAAGCAATCCAGGGGACCGATGCCCCAAAAATCAACCCTAAGCTGCACTACAGTATAAACATTTTTAGGACTTACCTAGATTGTGCCTCTTGCAAGTGCTGAAAGGAGCACGCACAGTCCACTTGCTGATATGCAAATTGAAGATGTCACTGTTGAAGTACAACAGGATGAGGATACTGGTGTAGCTGGCACTGAGGAGGAAGTTGGCAAGGAGGATTCTGATGGTGATGTGGTTTGTTTAAATCAGGCTCCGGGGGAGACAGTTGTTGTCCGTGGGATGAAAAAGCCCATCACGGTCATGGCTGGGCAGAAGACCAAACATTCCACCTGTTTGGTCTGGCAATATTTCTATGCAAATCCAGGCAACAACTGTCTTGCCATATGTACCATATGTAAAGGTGAAATAAGTAGGGGTAGGGACATTAACCACCTAGGAACATCCTCCCTTATATGTCACCTGCAGTGCGTTCATAAAAAGTTACTGTCAAGTTCAGAAACTTTGGCTAAGACCGTAAGCAGTCCAGGGACACCTAAATCCCTTTGTCCTGATGTATCCAAGTGCCTGCAAACCACACCGTCAACTCCCTCCTTGTCAAATTCCTCCTTAGTCAGGATCGGAAGTAGTCCTGCAGGCCATGTCACTGGTATGACTGACTCTCCTATCCGGGATTCCTCCGACGGATCCTGCATTGCTACGCCTACTGCTGCCGCTGCTGCTGTTGCTGCTGGGATTCGTTCATCATCCCAGAGAGGAAGTAGGAACACCACTACTTTTACAAAACAATTGACCCTCCAACAGTCCTTAGCGAGGAGGATGAAGTATGACAGCAGTCATCCTGAAGCAAAACGGATAACTGAGGCCTTGACTGCTATGTTGGTGTTAGACGTGAATCCGGTATCTGCCAATAGTGCAGTGGGATTTAGAAAATTGATGGAGGTAGTGTGTCCCAGGTTCCAAATCCCATCTAGATTCCACTTCACTAGGCAGGCGATACCGAGACTGTACAGAAACGTCAGAAAAAGTGTCCTTAGTGTTCTAAAAAATGCAGTTGTACGCAATGTCCACTTAACCACGGACATGTTGACAAGTGGAACAGGGCAGACTAAGGACTATATGACTGTGACAGCCCACTGGTTAGATGTATCACCTTACGCAGCAACAACAGCAGCGTCACCAGTAGCAGCATCTCAGAAACGCCAGCTCATTCCAAGGCAGGCTATGCTGTGTATCACCGGTTTCAGTAAGAAGCACACCGCCGACAACCTCTTAGAGAAACTGAGGGAAATCATCGCCCAGTGGCTTACCCCACTTAGACTCTCCTGGGGATTTGTGATATCTGACAACGCCACCAATACTGTGCAGGCATTACAACTAGGCAAATTCCAGCACGTCCCATGTTTTGCTCACACAATAAATTTGGTGGTACAGAATTTTCTGAAAAATGACAGGGGCGTGCAGGAGACAATTTGGGTGGCCCGAAAAATTTCTTGCCACTTTCGCCATTCAGCGACTGCGTGCCAAAGACTGGAGCACCAGCAAACACTCTTGAACCTGCCCTGCCATTACCTGAAGCAAGAGGTTGTGACACGGTGGAACTCAACCCTCTATATGCTTCAGAGGATGGAGGAGCAGCAAAAGGCCATTCAAGCCTATACATCCACCTATGACATAGGCAAAGGAGGGGGTATGCACCTGAATCAAGTGCAGTGGAGAATGATTTCCGTGTTGTGCAAGGTTCTCCAGCCCTTCAAACTTGCCACACGTGAAGTCAGCTCAGACACTGCCAGCTTGAATTAGGTCATTCCCCTCATCAGGCTTTTGCAGAAGCAGCTGGAGAAAGTGAAGGAGGAGCTAAGATGGAGCAATTCCGCTCGGCATGTGGGACTTGTGGATGAAGCCCTTCGTTCGCTTTGCCAGGATCCCAGCATGGTCAGTCTGTTGAAATCAGACCACTACATTTTGGCCACCGTGCTTGATCCTAGGTTTAAAGCCTATGTGGTGTCTCTCTTTCCGGCCGACACAAGCCTGCGGAGGTGCAAAGACCTGCTGGTGAAAACACTGTCAGCTGAAGCAGAACGTGACACGTCAACAGCTCCTTCTTCATTTTCTCCAGCAACTGGGGCTGCCAGGAAACAACTTAGGTATCCTAAGCAACCCACTGGCAGTGATGCAGGGCAGGCAGGACCAAGTTGGACATCTGGGCCCTCATTCAGACCCGTACGCAAGTGGCCGTTCGTATGTTGGGCAAACGTAAAAAAATATTTAAATTCAGGCACACGCTCGTATTTTCGTTCGCATCAAAACATCCTCCCCAAACTCAGGCGACCCCTCCTCTAACTAACGAGCGTGCCAAATAGCGAGCGTACATCCCCGAAGTGGTTTGAAGGGAACGCACGCACTAGTACTACCCGGAAGTTGGACTGTCACATTTCGATTAACTGCTCGTTTATTCTGCCTACCTCCCTCAATCGTAACATGCCAATCAATATATCAATTAGCTTAATTGTTTTTTTGGTTTTTTTACACAATGCAATAAACTTTATTTATGTCCGTGTTTGTGTTTACCCACAGAATACGTACGGCTTAAACATTCGCTTTTAATTGTCAAAATACATGTTAGCCCCTATTAAATAATTGGTCTATTTGTTTTTAGACCCGCATATTTCCTGGAGTTCATTTCTTTATGTAAATTTGCTTACGCATGTCACTGCATTAAGCCTATCATAAGTCTCCACAGATTTCTGGCCCTGTCGAACACATGACTCATACACTAACCAAAATACACTAACTAAATACATTAGCCAATCATAAAATTTGGGAGCACTTTATCAAAAATGATTTTTATGAAAAACTCCATTGCCATCATGAGAGCCTCCGCATTCACCAGGCGCGAGCTGCTGGTGCTTACGGAGGTGATGGATAGGCGGATCACCAGCCAGCCTCCACCCATCACCAACCGCGAGAAGCGATCCGCATATGCGGAGGTTCGGGCCCGCCTGCGCTCCTTCGGCTCACGCCGCCATATCGGGCAGCTGGAGCGCAGGTGGTCGGACCTGCAACGGCGGACGCCCCGCTTGCTGGCATGCTTTCGCATGCAGATCGCTCAAAGTAAGTTTAATGGATTGTGGATTTCATGTTTGTCTTTGTGGCCCTAACTGCATGGCCATGTTTTCCCTGTCTTTCATATTTATTCATTCTCCTCATCTCTGCATGGCCATGTTTTCCCTGTCTTTCATATTTATTCATTCTCCTCATATCTGCATGGCCATGTTTTCCCTGTCTTTCATATTTATTCATTCTCCTCATCTCTGCATGGCCATGTTTTCCCTGTCTTTCATATTTATTCATTCTCCTCATCTCTGCATGGCCATGTTTTCCCTGTCTTTCATATTTATTCATTCTCCTCATCTCTGCATGGCCATGTTTTCCCTGTCTTTCATATTTATTCATTCTCCTCATATCTGCATGGCCATGTTTTCCCTGTCTTTCATATTTATTCATTCTCCTCATCTCTGCATGGCCATGTTTTCCCTGTCTTTCATATTTATTCATTCTCCTCATCTCTGCATGGCCATGTTTTCCCTGTCTTTCATATTTATTCATTCTCCTCATATCTGCATGGCCATGTTTTCCCTGTCTTTCATATTTATTCATTCTCCTCAATTCTTTTTTATTTTTTTGGTTTTGGGGGTGCATTTGAAATTGTTTTTGTGTTGGAACTAACCCCAATTTGTTTCCCATCTTTTAGGGGCCCAGCGAAGACTACGCCATCAGCGTCCCGCCAGACGGCGATCACGGCCACTCTCCCCCACCCCCAGCCAACACTCCAACTCCACTCCTTCCCCTATTCCCCACTCCTCCCCAGCCTTCCTACACCCTCAGCCAGATTTTTCTGGACTCCTTCCCCTCCGTCCCAATTCCCCCTCTCCTCCAACCACCCCTCTTCGAATGACCCCCTCCCCGGAGTCAGTCATTACACCGCCCTGATCTTTGGGGAATGGACCCACCTCCGAGGAGGACAATGGAGGGCCTTCTGTAGCTGGCGTTGGGTCTTCCGGTATGTTTTTTTTTGCACTTTTTTATCATCACAAACTGTTTGTATGTATTCCTTTTTTTTTTTGTTTTTTTGTGTTTATTTTCCTAAATTAAGTGGTTTTGGGCGATTGACGTAACCTGTTACTGCTGTTTTCAACATACACATAGCACACCTGTCGGAATTTGGACATAGGCCTTGTATTTTTGCCCTACACCATTTTAGTGTGGTGAGTTTTATTGCATTTTTTTTTAAATGGTTTTTTTTTTTTTTTTTTTTAAACTGTTTTTAAAATGTGGTTTCACTATTGTTGTATTAATCCCCAAACTTTTCTCACCCACAGAGGAACAGAGGCTTCGGGCCAATTTATCCGGCTGTGTGGCCCAGATGCACAGCCAAATCATCGGGGTGCTGGTGGTCCTTGACCGTATGTCGGTCCTCCTTAGGGAGTAGTTTTTTTTTTTTTCACCATTCTGTAAATAAATTGTTTTGTTTGAAGTTACGTTCTGGCTCATTCGTTTTGTCAAAACCACATATTGTTTACCCTGACATAAGTAGAGTGTTCCTTCAAGGATTTAAAGTTTTGGGCAATAAGAGTGTGTGTTGTATTTTTTGGTCAAACAGCCACAACAAACACCTAACAGTACAAATCTGATTTCCCTTTTTTGGTGTAGTCACAATTAGATATTTTGACATTTTACTGGTTCCTAGTTGGTGTGCAAGCAGCTTAGGGCAATATTACGAAGCAAAAGGATTGTACAGGCTTCCTTTTGGTGTTGGTTTGGACCATGAAGAAAGAAAAATTTTTTGCTCAAATGGCGTCAGTACTGGATTACCCCTTAGTCAATTGTAATGTGTGTGAACCTGGTTACACTTGGTGGTAACATTCCAAAAAAGGAACAACATTTCACTCTCAAAACATTTATTAGCAACATAACTGAAAATTCAAAGTGGTCACTCACAAACAAAACACACAGTGATAATCTCAAATACAACACAACAAAAAACCAACATCACTAAAAAAAAATCAAGAACTGGTTGACGAAGGACCATGCCAACATGATTCCACATATATGGCGTGGCAATAAGTGTTCCAGAATATATCCACAAAATATCCACATACAGGTTTTGTAAGGGTAGCAGGAAGTAGTCATCGTTGGAGTGCCCAAGATTATGGAAAAAAACAGAAGAGGGAGAAAAAAATTAGGCAAAAATTAGATGTTCTCAAACAAACCCAACCACATTAGGTATCAACACTGTTTTTTGGCAAATAATTACCTAAAAAATCTGGCCACCACATCATCGCGTATGTCCCCCCCACATACTGACCTCCGACCAACCTTGGGGGGGCCATCCTCAGGTAAGGCATCCTCTGGCTGCATTGGGACACCACTCCTTATGGCGATGTTGTGAAATATCCCACACAGGACCACAATTTTCGAAACCATTTCCGGCAAATACAAGAGTTCGTCACCAGAGCGGTGGAGGCATCTGAATTGGCCTTTTAAAAGGCCGATACAGCGCTCCACCACTTGCCTGGTGGCTGTAAGTGCGGAATTATACTCACTCTGTGGCCCTGGTGTGGGAGCCAAATGAGGAGAGAGCAGCCAGGGCGTGCAAGGGTAGCCACTGTCTCCTGTGAAAACGAAAAGACAACATCAGGCTCACTCTGTATGAAGCTTAACATTGTTATGTACTAAAGGTCTCCACTTACCCAGAAGCCATGCATCACCAGCTTGTAGGTTGGTTAATTTGTGCCATATCCCTGATTGCCGGATAACGAAGGAGTCATGTGCACTTCCTGGTAATTTTGCATTCAGAGACAGGATCTGGAGGGAGGCATCACATACCACCTTTACATTGAGGGAGTGATAGTGTTTACGGTTTCTAAATATTGCCTCCAGCCGTGCTGGAGGCTGAAGTGGTATGTGAGTACCATCCACAACCCCTATGATGTGTGGGAAGCCAGCTATTTGGTAAAAATTGGCCTTGGCCACACTAAGGGCACCCATATCCAAAGGCATTTGAATAAAATGATGGAGGTGCTTGAAAAGTGCCTCCATCACTGCCCTCAGGATCCGGGAAAAGGAGGATTGTGAGATGCCAGCCACTATTCCCACCGTTGTTTGAAACGATCCTGAGGCACAGAAATGTAACACCGCCATTAATTGCGTAAGTGGTGGAATTGCTGTAGGACTGTCAATTTGCCGCTCAAGATCACTCTCTATTAATGAGAGAGTGTCTATGATGATTTTTGGAGGAAGACGGTATCGTCTTAAAACCTCATCATCTGGCATTCCAAAAAGGGTGACACATGTTCGAAATATCTGGGGCCTTGCACGCCTACGATGCCTACGCCTGGGATGAGATTGAGGTTGGTCGGCTTCCGGGAGCAGGGCCAGAACAATCCGACCCATATCAACCTGAAAGGACAACATTGGAATGTCAGCCTTTTTACCCCACCCAATAAAAATACATGTAACTTTGCTTGAAAATTCCATCCATTGATGCTTACATGCCGGGGTATTGTCATGATTTGTTGTAACTGCAAATAATAACAAAAATATACATCATTTTATGCTGGCCATGTCATTATCACAAATTTAAGCAAGACAAAACATAAAAGGGGACACACACACATTTGGGCAAAGAGCAAAATGACGTTACGCACACTACGTCAAATAGAGGCCAAATGTAAGCAACCAATGCTCCAGGCAAAAAAAAACCTTTTTAAGGGATGAATACACATTTCACAATGCGCTAATTAGTTTGCAAATACATGGCACAATAGGAAGTAGTAAAAATGCGCTAATTAGTTCGCAAATACATGGCACAATAGGAAGTAGTAAAAATGCGCTAATTAGTTCGCAAATACATGGTACAATAGGAAGTAGTAAAAATGCGCTAATTAGTTCGCAAATACATGGCACAATAGGAAGTAGTAAAAATGCGCTAATTAGTTCGCAAATACATGGCACAATAGGAAGTAGTAAAATTGCGCTAATTAGTTCGCAAATACATGGCACAATAGGAAGTAGTAAAAATGCGCTAATTAGTTCGCAAATACATGGCACAATAACGCCGCATAAATAATGTTCAAAAAACACAGAGTTAAATTTTGCACAAAACAACGTTACATGGGGAAGGCCAACCAAAGTTGCGTACAGACAAACAAGAACATTTCCTAAACAGTTTAACACATGAACTTACCAAGAGCTAATATATAAGAAACCGGACCAAAATGTCTTTGGGGCAGAGCCAAAATAAAACCTAAGAGAGATGAAATGACGGTAAAAACGTATTAGAAAAATCGACACCAGAATGAGAGACAAATTGACCCAAAGTTATACTTCCCCAAACTTACCAAAACTGGAAACAAACAAAAAATTCAAAATGGTAAAAAAAGGAAAGGAAAACAAAGAAAATCCGAAACAATAAAAAAAACCTCAAAAAACGCAATATCCGAAACCAGCCAACAATCAACTCCAACCAACGTAACCTCCAACATTCAATAAACGCCACCTCGAGTCGAGACGGCCCAAGCCATAAATAGTGTTTCATTTCCCGCACAAATTAAGGAAGGATCAGAGGAACGCACAATCAATGATGCGGCCGCAAAATAAGGACGCATGTATAAATACGTCACGAGACAAAAACACAATTCTGGTGTATTTCGAGTTTGAAGATCACACATGGATACAGACCAGGAAAACAATGGACAACAGTCAGGCGGTAAGTATTTCATGCATTTTGACTCAATGATTAATTATAAACATAATATTGTGCAAGTTGTGAAGTTGACAATTCTGCAAATTTACCCAAATAGGTGAGGAGGATGACATGGAAGAAGCTGCTGGGCCCAGTATTCCGGGCAAAGCTGCCAAAAAGAAAAGGCAGCCACAATTCACAAGAAAGGAGATGGAGGTTTTGATACAGAAGTGTGTGGACATCTTGCCACAGGCAGACAGGAATATGAGTGCAAGCCAGAAGTGGAGAATGTGGGAAGAGGTAGCCGTGGATGTCAATAGGGTGGGTGATTATGTCCGTCTAGCCCGGGATGTCAAACGGCGGTAAGTAAACACTTGACCACCCTAAAACCAAAAACCAAATCAAATAAAAAGTAATGGTTCCAATTTAACCCACAGATGGCAAGACTTCAAATATCGCCTGAAACAAAAAATGGCACACAGGGCTAGGCATGCAAGGGGGACAGATGGAGGTCCCACCCCTGTGTCATTGGAGTTTACTGATTTAGAAGAGCTGGCACAGGGGTATGTGCAGCCTGTGGAGGTGTTTGGCGTGTCCAACATGGATACGGACATGCCAGACTTTGCGGCTCCTCATGTTGTCCCAGGTAAATGTTGTGATGTGACCAACTGTGAAATGTTATTGTGCCAATATGTCGAATCTAATGTGAGTCTTTTCTCATTTTTCCAACAGAGACACAGGCAGATGAGTCTGCTCCAGAGGGGAGCCTTGGCCACAGACTTTCTGCAGGCTCTGCAGTGGAGGAACCAGTACATCCGGCAGAGGACCCTGCAGAAGCCAGTCCAGGGCAATCCCCCTTGCGGGCAGTGTCCCTCCTCACAGAACTCAATTTAAAATCGGATTTCCATACGGAGATTCTGCAGAGGATGGACGCCAGTCTGGTACGGGTGGCTGAGGCCCTGGAGCAAAATGCTGCGGCCAACATGACCATTGGTCAGGCCCTGGCAGAAAATACCAGGGCCAACATCCGCATCACCACTGCCCTGGAGCAGCTCGTTCGCCAGCACATGGTGGAGCCGACCTCCCTTCCTGCCGGAACATCAGGATTCTCCACCTCTGGCACAACATCAGCCAATCCTCCAAATGTGCCTAGCCCTGTGCCTAGTCCAGAGGCCACAACATCTGCCTCTGGACAGGCCAGCCCGATGACATCCCGGACCCGGTCTGGCGCCCTCCCTCCCCCAGCCAAACGGGCGAAAAAACGGTGACACCATTGGCTACATTTCCCACACTCCTTCTGTGCTTGCCTCATATTCCTTTCTGGACAAAACTTCCCTCTCCTTTCTTGTGAATTGTTTTTAATTTTTGCTTTTACGTTTACCCAAAAATTAATGTTTGCACAATTAATAAATATTGTGGAACGCTGCTGAGTTCAATATGTGGTTTTTTTTTTGGGTGGATACCAATAAATTTTCCAGAAATTTACGACTTTGTATTCTGACATTATTGAAAAAATGGGTTACTTTTAATCCGGGCACACAAGCCAACAACGTTCAAACTAAAAAATTACACATTGTAAAAAAAGTGCTCGTTAAGGAACGTTTAAAACATTACCTAAGGAGGGAAAAACACCTTGCAAACACAAAATGAGGGACCAAACCTAAACATGATAACATTTTTGTTACAATAGTCAAAAAACGAACACATTGTGGCCAAAATACACCCCCACAAATGTACGCTAATTGATTGTGTAATCCTGACATTAGCAGCTATGATTTCCACCTGCGTTCGGTTTTGTGCTATCCAAAAAAACTGCTTTCAAAACACATACCAAGCCGGTTTTCAATCCAACACTAATTGAGTTTCTGACAAGCCGTGATTAATCGATGCAACATCGTGGAGTGCCGGGACGGAGGAGAAGGCCATCGCCACTGTGGTCGAGTTATCCAGCCCCTAAGCTGTGCGAGCACTTTGAAGGGAAAGAGGATCATCCAGTGACGTATGAGTTGGTACGAACACATTTGACGTTCGCATTTGTTAATGTATGTACGCCCCAAAAACGCCTCACCACGCCTGCGTTTTTCCATCTCCACCCCCGTCAACGCCCAAAAACGGCCTGTTCTGTGAATCACATTTGACATGTCACTTCCTGTATGCTATTTGACGAACGACACAAAAAAAACTCGCAATCTGCCGTACGCACATGCGCAGTGTAACACCGACGCATGCGCGGTTACTCAACATCGGAATGCAACGAGCGTACTGCCTCTAACGAACGGCTCTGAATCAGGGCCTTGGTCCGGACTGAAGGACCTGGCAACAATTTCTGACATGTCTACTGTCACTGCATATGATACTGTCACCATTGACAGAATGGTGGAGGATTACATCGGTGACAGCATCCAAGTAGGCATGTCAGACAGTCCGTACCTGTGCTGGCAGAAAAAAGAGGCAACTTGGAGACCCCTGTACAAACTGGCTCTATTTTACCTGAGTTGCCCTCCCCTCCAGCGTGTACTCCGAAAGAGTGTTTAGTGCAGCCGGGAACCTTGTCAGTGAAAGGCATAAGAGGTTGCTTCCACAAAATGTGGAGATGATGTTCATCAAAACTAATTATCAACTCTTCCAGGGAGACCAGCCTCCAGAACGTACAGAGGGACCTGTGGTGGTGGATTCCAGGGGGATGAATTAATACTCTGTGAGGATGAGGATGTACACAACACTGAAGAGGGTGAAGAATCAGTGGATGAGGAGGATGAGGACGATATCTTGCCTCCTTAGAGCCAGTTTGTGCAGGGACAGATTAATTGCCAGCTTGTTTTGTGGGGGCCTAAACGAACCAATCATTTCAGCCACAGTCAAGTGGCAGACCCTGGTGCTGAAGTGATTGGTTTGTTAAAGTGTGCAAGGACAATTCCATCTTGCACCTCTTTTTTTTATTTGCATTATGTTCTGTTTGGGGCCTAGTTTTTCAAACTGCCATCCTGTCTGCCACTGCAGTGTCACTACTAGATGGGCCACGTGTTTGTGCCGACCACTCGTGTCGGTTAGCATAGTCATTCAGCTACCTCGGTGCAACCTTTTGGACTAAAAACAATATTGTGAGGTGTGAGGTGTTCAAAATAGACTGGAAATTAGTGAAAGTTAATGTTATTGAGGTTAATAATAGCACAGGAGCAGAAAAACCCACAAATTCTGTGATTTTAGCTGTTTTTATGCTTTTTTTCTCAAAAAAATACAGATCCAAAACACAAAACCCAGAACCCAAAACACGGAAGGGTGGTTTTGGCAAAACCAATCCAGATCCAAAACACGAAGAGAGATCCAGATCCAAAACCAAAACATGAAAAGTGTCCTGTGAACACCCCTGATATATACACATATATATATATATATACACATGTATGCACATGTCCAAGCCCCTCCTAGTCAGCCACAGCACAGACCAACACCCTCCCCCAGTCAGTGCCCAGTGGGTGCCCGCACCACCTCCCTCTTCTAGCTAGTACCAAATACCTCCTTCTGAGCAGGGACTCTTCTTTCTTTCTTTATGCAGCTAAAGCTGCTACCGAAGATGCTGCTTGGTCCAATGGCTGTGCAGCGCACTGGGAGGCTAATGGAGGCGGAGCAGAGTCGAAAGTTGTCACTCATGTCTCTGTTCCGCAAAGGCCCATGGGAGGAGTGGCAGCGGCTGGGCATGCACAGCATGCCCTCCAGTGGCCATCTTGTCTCCTCCTGTAGCATAGCCAGAATGAGCTTCTGTGCAGAAGCTCATTCTGACCAGGCTCACAGCACGATCGGAGCTGAGCTCCAATCGCGGCAGCGGAGGGTGCAGCGGCAAAGCCCTGAAATGCCCCCTAGGTATCCCAGTCGCCCCTAGGCATTTGCTTATAATGCCTATGCCTAGGGCCGGCTCTGCCTTTAGTGGTCAATGTGAAAGTATCAATGTTTGGTTGATGGCCAATTTTGGTTGGGATTCGGTTTTATAGTCGATTTTCTAGTCATTTTTGCATTTAGTAAATCTCCGATTTGCAAATCACACAGAAAATCACCTATAGATACACCACAAAGCCAAAATTGACCTTTAATAAATACACCCCATAATCTCTTTTTTTACACTTCTTACCATAAATGCTAAAGAATATCTCAATCATTGGGAATTATACAAGGCATATTTTAATTATTGTTGTAAATAAAGTTATGTTCTATTATAACTTAGTATGTAATTATTTTATTTTAATATATACCTTATAAAGATCTAGCTTTAACCTAACTTTTAATCATTTTTATAATGACATTAATGTGCCCCGTTTGAGAGGCGCTCTCTTATACAGTTAATGTGAAATACATTCAAGAAACATAAAGCCATCTGTGCACCACATATCAAGAACTCTTCTACTCTAGCTCTCTTTTGGCTGGCACCTTATCACTTTCCTATCACTTTTCACTCTGTCTCCTAACAATGCTTAGTAAATAGACCCCTCAGTCTGCAGACACAACTTCATTCCACAGGAGTACTGATGTGCACCAAATTAGTAGGAGCATTGCAATATTATTTTCGAAAAGTGCCAACTATCTACTGTAAATGAAATATTTGCTCATTGTAAATAGTGTTAAGGTGCACATCCACTTGCCGATTTCTATGAGCGATTAAACGATAATGATATCGTGATCGTTCAATCGCTCATGAATCGTGCGGGAATTGGGCAAATTAATATTGGAAACGACCAGCAATGTACGCTCCCGCTGGTCGTTTCCGACATCATTCATCGGCCGAACATGCTGGTCAACCTGACGATAACGTCAGGTTGAGCATGTTAGGGGATGACTGATGTGCCTACTCTGAATGACTGAACGTTCAGTGAAGGCACAGCACAGACTGTGAAAAGACTGCATGATTACAATGACGTAATTGTGCAGTCGTTTCAAAGTCGGCTAGTGGATGTGCCCCTTTAGTATTAGAAAAATGCTGCAAAATCTGAAAGTTCTGCAGTGGATTAGATGTCTAGCAATTAAAACTTTATTGCACAATAAAACATTCTTTTTACAAAAAGTTAATACATTTGCCAAATATTGAACTGCTTCCTAATGATTATTAGATTGATTTCTCTTGTAGGGCGGGATGCATGATGCTACGCATTTTGGATGTGATGTGTGATGCATCCCGCCAATCATCCCATGCATGCTAGCTTAAAAAACACAGGTAGGCATAAAGTAATCACAAAGGATATCTCTACCGGTAAGAGCTGTCCTTTGCGATAGAAGGACATCCGGGGTTATGTCTCAGAAGTCCTTCTGCGCATGCACCGGGTGACAAACGCACCACGGGGGTGTTGGCAGGATTCCACTCACAACACTTTGCTAATAGAAACCAATAGGCTTCTATTGGGCAATGCCATTTAAGAATGACATTGCCCACTGCATCCAAGCCCCGGAATCTAATGTATTCCAGAGCTTGGTGGATATGCGGTAAGCGGCCAAACCTCCTGAAATGTAAATTTTGGAGGTTTGACTGCAAAAAATGCAATGAAGCATCATGCCCACAGTATCTTATCAATGACCCATGATTTAAATGACTCAAATTAACCACAGTACAGTTTTGACAGCTGAAACACTCAAATTGTAACAAACATCAATAGAAAAATATATGGTGCACAGATCACATGAATAGGTAAATTAATAAAATAGAACTTTTATTGATTTCTATTTAAAATAATTTTTTGTCAAAAAACACAAAATATACAAAAATTTTGAAATATTTCTATAAAATATAAAATATAATTTTTTTGTCAGGTACTGTTTAGTAGGTAAAACAGAGGTGTCAGACATATACTTAAATTGTGTCCTATGCCAGTATTTGTATGTACTCTACTAATGCACACCTAGGAGTAAATTTACTAAAGTAAGAGTTTTTGGAAGTGGAGATGTTGCCCATAGCAACCAATTAGATTCTAGGTATTATCTTCTAGAAGGTGCTAGTTTCATGTTACATAGAATCTGATTGGTTGCTACGTGCAACATCTTTAGCTCTAAATCCCACTTTAGTAAATGTACCCCCGTATCTCTGCTCCTAGTCACATCATATAATGTATATACATAGTGGCAACTGTTTCAAACACTGCAAGATAGTTATATAATGTTGCCAAATCTATCTGCTATTTTCACCCTTCTAAAATGACTTCCAGCTAGTGCTTATCAGAGTGTTTCAACATTAATCAATTCATTTAACTTTTCTTAATCCTTTGTTATAATTTAAAATGCAAAGGTTATGTGCACTTTATTTTCTATACTGTTTTAATAAACCTATATATTAATCAATTTATATGTAGTCTGTGTCATTTATTTGACATGACTTTGAGTGGAGACATTTTTAAAGTAATCACTTCTAGATCGTTTTATTACTGTATCCTGCTAAAATTCTGTTCATGCTAAAAGTGTTGATTAATAACTGCTCCAGGTATATTTCTGTGCTGCCGCGAAAAAGGTTGCAATTTATTGTTCACAAAGTAACGGTTGACCCTATTAGTGGATATGTTTCTCTTCATGCATCTGTTAATTCCTCTTCTATGCCTATGTTGGCTGTGTATGTTCCTTCCCCTTTATCTCTGTTGTTATTTCATATCAGTTTTCCTATGTTCTAGGTATTGGGAAATTTAACAATGTTTTGTATACAAGTTTGGATCAGCAGAGAATGAATGAGGCCAGTGTGACTCCTAGAGAGTCTAATTGCTCATGCCTTCTAGGAGAGATGGGTCTTGTGGATGTCCTGGTCTTGCTCTCTTTCACACTGGTTCCTGCTGTCCATACTGTGTGCACCATTTCAGGGGTATTGCAGATTATTTCCCCCTAATGCTCGATGTACAGTAATTTTGAGGTTTTTTTTAGAGAAGAATCTTTCTTGTGATTTAATCCATTCTGGCTCATGTATATGGGGCCAAATTTGAGTTAGTGGCAGAATGGGAGGGATATTTTTCTGATAATACTGGTTCTACCTCTCCTTCAACTATGTGGGATTCCTTTAAGACATTTCTTAGGTCCAATCTATGGTTGTACATATTAAACAGTTCACTATTCATAGTTGAGGAGTTGGCACAGAAGAGTTGTTTAATAGAAGAAAAGTATACTTCTGCAGACACAATGGAGTGGTTAGTGTTTTGTGTTATTAGGTTTGTGCAATATTCCTTTCCATTTACCAGGTGTACTTGGGAGAGTTTCCCAATTCACCTACCCTGTTTGCAATAATGATAGATGTACTCCTTTTAATTGCAAGCAGGCCTGGTGACAAGCAGGTGTAGCCAATGGTTAATACCTGGCTTACATAGGGGGCAATGTATATATTAAGAACGTATATGTGTTCATATAGTCCCATAGTGTGTATGTGTATGCTCATGATGCTGGGGGAGCTGTGCGGCACCTCAGTAAATGAATATATACTTAGAATATATAATGTTAAGCATAAGGATGTTAATATGTATGTGTATAAATATTTAATGTCCCCCTGTTGAATTATATACTTATGTGGAGAATGTGAGGGGAGTATGTGCAAAGGCAGTGCTATATATAATTTTTTTTCCTTTACTATTCCATGGTAGGGACAGAAAATTCCAGAATGGCACAAGCGGTCAGCTGACCATCGGCTAGCGCCGTGAGCGGGAAAATGTATGGTCGCGCGGTGCTAAAATAACTATATATAGGCTGCGCTAGCGCTGATTTGGCAGAATGCTGTTCCCCCCTCCAGTGCCTGTTGTGCTACTCACCAGGCAATAAGGAAGTGAGAGCGCTGGGTAGCTACAGCAGAGTCCAGTGAGGGGCAAGCCTGATTGGCATTGGTGTCTCCTGCACCCGGCAGGAAGTGGTCGGCAGTGACCAGGCACCAGCGTCATCAGAGGAGGAGCCGGCCGTGTAAGCTGGGCACTGGCGTCTGCCTGGGAGGTGGAGCCAGAGGCCTCTGGGCAGGGCCGGGCATCAGAGTCAGAGGCGGACCCAGCAGCAGAGGCAGCGGTGACGCGGCGCCGGCATCAGCTGAGCGCTGGGGGAGTAACCCGGCAGCCAGCGGCATCATAGGAAGGGGAAGCCCCTTCAAGTGCATAGAAGGGAAGAGGCGGTGATTCTAGCGGAGCTGAGGAATCCCAGGAGTGAGTTGCAGCAGCGCTGCTCTCATTAGGCACTGTGAGTAACCTTTTAACCCATACTCACCCCAGGACACATTACCTCTTTGCCTATATAGTTATAGGACACTACTAACAGGGCAAGAGGCCAGGGAGTGGAGCAGCAAATATTTACATTAGACCCTCAAGGGGTTAAATATAACTGCAGAACAACTTAAGCTCAATGCTATAAGTATTTAAAGGAGCAGCCAGTTTAGTCAAAGACCTTTTGTTTTAACAGCACATAATGTGCTGAAGGCTCTAGAGCTTTTTACCACTTCAAAGGCAGTCAGACACAATAAGACTGTTCTAAAGAAGGATATTAACCACTTATCTGGCGTGAACGTATGGGATGCGATCGCAGCCAGCTGTGCATCAGTTGAGAAGGTGTGCAGTGTTTTTGAAGAGAAAATTTGTTGTACACGTGTGGAGAACAGATCTCTTCTGACTCTCCGGATTCTCCTGCAGACCCTGCAATTTCTGACCGGTTTTGCTAGAAAAATCATCAGTTAAGTGGTTAACAGCTGTGCAGGGACAGAAATTCTATTCATCTGTAACAATATTAACTTTGCATAGCCTTTGCTATTTACACAAATCCCCAGGAATTCATACTTTGACAGGTTAAAGTAATTGGACCCAACAGTGGGCTAATACCAACTTGAGAGTGGAAGGACTAATTATAACTCCAGTTGTGTCCCTCCATTCACATAAAGATATCCTATGTACATTTTGATTATATCTTAACTGATATCACAAAAGGGACTTCAAAGGACTTCTAAACAAGGACTATTCCCACAAATGATCTTACGGAACTGTATGAAGTGAGGATATATAACCATTCAGAGTATTGGATGTTGTTCCCATATTGCAGTCAAAATTTGTAATGTAATGTGTATTGTTTCTGGATGATATATATCTTTTAAAAATTATAAAACCTATTTCATGTCACTGCACTATAAATGCTTACCTGTTTGAGTTGAACGAAGGGATACCGCTCTGCAGATCCAGCCACAGGAGACCAGAAAGAACCTTGGTAATAAAACTGTGATCAAGTGTTTATTTTAAGTCAACACCTGCACATCATATTACAACTGTATTAATACTATCACACAGGTTTTCCCAAGTAGGCCTTATCCTTTACATTATTCATACTTGGGTGGAGGCACTGACTGTACTAAGAGTTCTATCAAATATAGAACTCAAGAGGGAACTTTAACCTAGTAACTTTATAGTGTAAACAAAAAAGGAGGTTACATTTGGAGGCACTGCTGAGATCATCTATAAAATATGGCTCAGGCTCATATACAAGGAAGTGATATTTTGGAGTGGTGTAGGAAGATGGGAGTGTCGCCAGCAAATAGTGTGGCCATATTTCGTAATCTACAAGACACAAGAAGTGCTGAAATTGAGTTGGCATTAGAGCCACTGTATGGAATTAAGGAACCTAGGATAGTGGATCACTGGAAGAATGAGGCTGGGGACATTTATGTTGTGTTAGTGGTTAATAAGCAGCCACTTGAACGGGAAATGATCCCCTCAATGATTCCTGCTATGGATGTTTCGGGGGGTAAATGGAGCCTGTTATGGCCTAATACCAAACCAGAGGTAATAGGAGAGGTAGGAGCTGGAAACCAAGGGTTAGGTCCAGATAATATACCCCATATTGAGAATAGAGAACCAGAGTCTGGTTCTGAATCCCACCAAAATTCTGTAATAATATTAGCGGTGGATAAGATTGTGGGAGAGTTTGGAAGAATCCATTATGAGGGGGGGTATATAGGAGATTGAGGCCCTTCTCAGGTATAAGACTGGTTCCCACTGATGAGGATGGGTACGAGGTATGGAGGGAGACTACCATCCAGCAATCTGACGAATGGCATTGCCCTGATACAGTAAAAAAACAAAGGTTAGCAGAATGTTTGAGAGGTACTGCTATGGAGGTGATTCAGGCGGCCTGTCGGTGTGACCATAATGCTAGATTTCGGGACTACATGGCAGCCTTGGAGCTGGAGTTTGGGATGCCTCAGGAAGTAGATGACCTCATGTACTTGTTCAGACATACTTTTCAGGAGCATGGGGAGAAACTGGCCTCATACATTTATCATTTGGATAAATTAATCCATAGGATTGTGGAGATGGGTGGGATAGTTACTGAGAATGTAGATAAAATCCGTAGGCAGCAGTTGTTAGAAGGAGCTATGACTTCTGTTCCCATTGCACAGAGATTGCGATATACTACAGTAAGCCGAGAGCCCCCCACTTTCATGCAGTTGATGAAAGAAGTAAAGTGTGAAGAGACTCTAGAGGAGTCAAGGGAAAAAAATGTAAAAACGGTAAAAGTGGCAATGCCAACAATGCAGAGCCATTCTCCTAGTATGGAACAGTTGGCAAGGTCTGTGGAAACCTTGCGGAAGGAAGTTGGTCAGTTGACTTTGCAGTTGGGAAGGGGGTGGAGGTCCCCTGATAATTACCCCCCGAATTCAGGGCAGGATAATAATCCCAGAGGCAGAGGGTTGCAAAAATGTTTCCGGTGTGGGAGGCCAGGGCACCGGGCTGCCCAGTGTAATTGTCCCTGGGAGGATAGAGGCGCTGGTGGGGTCCAAAGTGAAGTTAGAGAATTTGAACCATCGGGAAATGCCAGAGGGCAATCGATGAACCCCGCATCGGTCCCCTAGATAAAAGTCCAAACATAATGGGGAGTCCCGGAATGAAGGGAGTAATGGCTGATGGGCTGTTGGGGCCGGCTCCACTGATACCGGACTTGGTAAATGATCATGAATGTACTGTCTTATTGGACAGTGGATCTCAAGTGTCCATCATATTTGAGGGATGGTATAAATAATTCCTGGCTGATACCCCTATTCTCCCTTTATCTGGGTTAGTGTTATGGGGACTGAGTGATCAAAGTTACACCTATTTAGGATATATTCCCATTACTCTTAAATTGCCCACGGAAGTAGCTGGCGTAGCGGGGGAAATTCAGACCATGGCTCTGATCTGCCCTGATTCAAATGAAGAGAGAGCTGTGTCTATCATAATAGGGACAAATGCAGACTTATTCAAGACCGTCGCACAGTGGTGCAGAGAAGCTGGGGGAGCAGCTTATGCTAAATCGTTAAAGATTCATCCGCTGTGTCTGTCCATGTACCAACACATATAAACAGTGGAAAATGCTAAAGAAACTCCGATTCTTGGGAGCCCAGTTCATGTGTCCCTCTAGCCTCTGCTGTATACAGCAGGGCACAGCCACAGGTAGAGTGAGAGAGGGGTTTTTTTTTTGGTGCCAGCACAGTGCACATGATGTCACGCCACTGGGTCAGAGAGGAGCCAGGTCTGAGCCACCAGGGAAGAGGAACAGCAATCAATAGATAAGTGTTGGCTGTGGTGGAGAGACACAGATCAGGAGGTGGTTGGGGGGCTGGAGAAACTTGTTTTGGGCACTGGTTGAGGGGCTGGAGATTAAGACACAGAGTTGGGGCTGTGAGACACAGGGGCTGGGACTGTGAGACAAAGGGTTAGAACTGTGAGGCTGGGAGACACAGGGGCTGTGGTAAGCTGAGAGACAAAGAGGTTTGGATGACGCTAAGAGACACAGGGGCTGGAATGAAGCTGAGAGACACAGGGGCTGGGGTGAGGCTGAGAGACACAGAATTGTTGCAAGGCTGAGAGATACAGCAGCTGGGATGAGGATGAGAGACACAGATAGGGGAATTAAGCTGACAGAAATGAGAAGGATGAGGCTGAGAGACACAGTGGAGTGGATGAGGCTGAGAGACACAGTGGAGTGGATGAGGCTAAGAGGCACAGGGTGAGGGGGGTGAAGCTGAGAGACAGGGTGGGAGGATGAAGCTGAGTGACACAGGGGGGATGATGCTGAGAGTGTGGTGGGGAATGAAGCTGAGAGACACTGGAATGTGTGGAGAACTGGAAGATGGAGAGACATAGGGTGGAAGAGGCTGGAGACACATGGATGGTGCTGGAGCGACACAGGCGAGGATGAGGCTGGAGAGACAATGGTTGTGGCTGGTGCAACACAGGCGAGGATGATGCTGGAGAACATGGGTTGATAAGGTTGAGAGACACAGCTGGGGATGAGGCTGGAGAGACAGTTAGGGATGAGCCAATGGCCGACCTGCATGTGCCTACTGGGAGATGATACGGGGCCCTAAAAACATGAGTGTGCCAGGTTCCAATATTTCTGTTGGCAGCCCTGGTTAATCACAACACTGCAATATCAAATATACTGTATTACCATTGGTACACACTTGTGAAGCTACTTGGAAATCCACAGTTTGTTGGTCTAAATCAGGCATGGGGAACATCAGGCCCGGGGGCCGTATAAAGCCTGCCGAGTCATTTGGTCTGGCCCTCTGAGCTTTTTTCTGCTAGCCTCATCTGGATAGCAGGGTGTCTATACTGGCACCCTGCAGCCAGAATCTATGCGGCAGTGCTGCCTGGAGTGTCCTTAGGATGCTTCAGATGGTCACACCACTGCCCTTACAGCTCCCCAGAGCATCCTCAGTATGCTCCAGGCATTGCTGTAATCACCGGCGATTGTGGCCTCGCCCAGTGTGACTTCACATGGAGGTTGCGTGGCCTGCACCAGGCCCGCAAATAATTTTATATATATCAAAATGGCCCTCAGCAGAAAAAGGTTCCCCACCCCTGGTCTAAATGTAGGAGGAAGGAGTGTTGAGCAGGCGGGTGGGAATTTCATATAGGTGCTTAAATTGTGATTTCTGAGAGTTTTCTCCTATCAATTTCTGTATTGTTATTGACATTTTGTAGTTTGTCTTTTATATGTCTAGACTATTTTTTGGGGTCTTTTTTAGTGTTTTGTGTATGTGTCTGGGGAGTGTGTGTTTTAAGTTTTTGTTTTTTACGTGTAGTTTGTGTTTTAAAGGCATCTTAATTTAGTTACTTCCAATAGAATGGTGTTTAGAACCTAAAGTCGCCTGTTTATTAAGTCTATTTATTTGTGGATTTTTCATTCAGTTTTGTAGTCATTTTTAATGCAATTTTCAATATGACTGTAAGTAAATGAGAGAATTCTTTACTGGTCTGTGTGAAAGTGTCAATGTTGGTCGATTGTAATTTTGGTCATAATTCAGTTTTATAGTTGTTTTTGCCTTTAGTAAATCCCTGATTTGCAAATCACACAGAAAATCAACTACAGTATAAATACACCAAAAAGCCAAAATCGACCTTCTACACTTCTTACCATTGAATTACTATTTCTCTAAACTTTAAAAACTAATGAATATCCAATCATTGGGAATTATACAAGGCCTATTTGAATTATTGATGTCAAAAAGTTATTTTCTATTATAACTTAGTATGTATTTATATTATTTTTAATGTATAGTTAATAAACATCCCAACTTTTAATCATTATTATAATGACATAAGTAAATGTGCCTCGTTTCAGGAGCTCTCTTATTACTACTCACTTAACACTTAACAGTTAATGTGAAAAGCAACATAAAGCCATCTGTGTGCCACATATCAAGAACTCTTCTACTGTAACTCTCTTTTGTGTTTGTCTACAGAAACTGCACACTGACATATTTCTTTTAGTCCCTGTATTGATTACACTACAACACAAGGTGGCAGCATTGTGTCCATATATATTATATCTAGTGCCTTGACATTTTAGGATTCTGAGCATGAGAGGCGTTACCTTGTAGTGAGTCACTTTCTCTACACCCTGCATATAGAAAACATATCATATATACCTGCTGAGTATCTTACATGGTACAGATACTGTATAACAATGCACCATTTGTGGAGCTGGATTTTGCTGGACATTTTTTGGACAGCTTGTAAGTGTATATTTCTCAGTATTAATACTATTTAATCAGACTTGAAAATAAATATTTTCTGCTGCTTTTATATTAATGATCAGAGCACTCCGTATATTAATTTGTTGTCATACTTCTTGTTTTTCAGTTGTGAATTCCCAGGATTTGATCTTCTACCAGAATCAGACAGTCACTGTCACAGAAGGGGAACCCGTGACCCTATATTGTGGATATAAAGTGAGCAATTTCAACGGCATAAGGTGGTACAGGCAGAACCCAGGAGAAAGCCTTGTTCATCTTATAAATGTTGTTTCAGTTGAGAGATCAGAAGGAAAATTCACAGCTGAACTACAGCTCAAGAATAGCCAATGTTTTCTACACATCAGTAACCCCAGTGTGAGTGACTCTGCATCGTATCTCTGTGCTGTGCATGCACAGTGTGTAGACTTATAGGAAGGTCTGTGCAAGAACTCAGGGCACGATTCAGACCCGCTAGCTAGATATGCAGCGAATGTATGCAAATCCCATGATCGCACAGCAAGGCATTAGCACATCCACTATGTCCTGGTGTGTGATCGCAGTGTGTATGCAGACGCCCACTAGCCTGTCTTAAGACGCCCACTAAGACGTCATCTCCAGGAAGTCTCTGAAGCCATCGGTACCATCGAGAACCATTGGAAGTGAACGCAGCACTTGTGGTCGACCATACCCTACTGCAAGCACTGCGAGTGCTTCAGTCTGAAATTCAACCAAGTGACGTGTACTATGATGTTCCGCCTTAATTATGCCCACCTCTGAAACAGCGTTAAGATGCCCAGACATGCCTGTGTTTGCACCACCACTCCCCCGTTTACCTCGATCAACCCCTGTTACCAACCAAAATCGGCTTGTCCTGTCTCTCAGTCTAGCGAGCAGACTATGCTTAAGGGGCGCATGGACTGGTTCGCACACGTGCGCTGCGATGCATACGCATGTGCACATTGCAAACATCGGCTGGCTGCATGCAAACGCATCCTATCAAGTGGGTCTGAATCGGGCCCCCAGTTTGCAGACACAGCTTCATCACACAGGAGTACTGATATGCACCAAATTAGTAGGAGCATTGCAACATTATTTTTCAAAAGTGCCAACTACAGTACCTACTGTAAATTAAATATTTGCTCATTGTAAATAGTGTTAGTATTAGAAAAATGCTGCAAAAGCTGAAAGTTCTGCAGTGGATTCAATGTCTAACAATTAAAACTTTATTGCACAATAAAAACATTTTTTTACAAAAAGATAATACATTTTACAAATATTGAACTGCTTCCTAATGATTATTAGATTGATTTCTCTTGTAGGGCGGGATGCATGATCCTACGCATTTTGCATGTAATGCATCCCGCCAATCACCCCATGCATGCTGGCTTAAAAAAAGCCGGTATGCATGAAAAAATCACAAAGAATAGAAGGACATCCTGGTTTATGACTCAGAAGTCCTTCTGCGCATGCACCGAGTGACACATACAGGGGATGCTGGCAGGGAGCCTCTCACAGCACTTTGCGAATAGAAGCCCATAGGTATCTATTGGGCAATTTCATCTAAAGAGGACGTTGCCCACTGCATCTAAACCCCGGAATCTAATGCATTCTAGAGCTTGGTGCATTTGTGGTAAGCAACCAAATCTCCGAAAACTTCATTTTGGAGGTTTGACTATAAAAACTGCAATGAAGCATCCCGCCCACAGAATCTTATCAATGACCCATGATTTAAGTGATTTAAATGACTCAGATTAACCAGAGTACAGTTTTGACAGCTGAAACACTCACATTTTAACAAACATCAATAGAAAAAGATAGTAATATGGTGCACAGGTAACACGAATAGGTAAATAATAAAATATAACTTTTATTGATTTCTATTTCAAATAATTTTTTGTCAAAAAAACACAAAATATACAAAAATTGCGAAATATTTCTATAAAGTGTAAAATTCGAGTCAGGGACTATTTTATAGGTAAAACAGAGGGGTCAGAAATATACTGTATTTTTTTACGTCATTGCTGGTTTTGCATGCGAAAAAGTATCGCGCACTTCACTGCTTATCCCCTTGTTCAATTCAGACTCAGTGAAAACGGAACCCGGCAAATTCGGACCTGGCGAAAAGTCCTGTCAGATTTGGGGAAATCAGCCTGACACCCCCCAAAAGATGGATTGACATTGGGGATCACTATAGATACCCCCAAATAGCCCTGCTGAAGGTATTTGGGGTACTTAAATGCTCTCAATAGCTGCTAATTAGCGTCTTTGCATAAGTGGTGAAGAATAGCATTTAGCAGGTTTTTTTTGCTTAAAATAAATAGTCCCAGCAAAATTGGGGTACATGAAAATGGGTGCAAGCATATTTTGAAGTTGCTAAAGTAAAGATTTAAAAAACTTAAAAAAACCACCTGCCGCAAACACCTGCAATCTTAAAAACACCTAGGGCATACTTGGGGACCCCCCTGGAGTCTATTTCGCTAGTTTTAAGTTTGTCCTCCAACTTTGTACTTTGAACGAGCGGCTGCTCATTCGCTCCAAGCGATGTTCGCACATCTGCGCATGCGTATGGTCGTAATGCGCATGCGCCAACCAGTCACTGTGGTCGGAAATCGTGCGCTCGTAAAACAGCGAGAGCCTGCTAATTTGATCGACAGAATGAGGCATTTGTGGGTGGTAACAGGGGAAGGTGCTTGAAAACGGGGAGTGGAGATCCGAACGCAGGCGTGCCAAACGGTCAAAATGGGCGTTTAATGGGTGTGCATAATTAACAAAGCAGCGTCATCGACCACGTCACTTGGTTGTCTTTTAGCCTAAACTGCTTGCAGTGATTGCGGGAAGTAAAACCTACCACAAGCACTGCGAGCAGTTCAGACGCCTTTCGATGTACTCGATTAATCTAATAAATAGCGGAGATGACGTATGATGCGAATGGCCAAGGGGCGTCTTTACAAAATAGCGAGCGCATTTTTCGGACGCTCGCTCAGACATAGAGGCATCAACAGACCGCAAAGAGCGAGCGCTCAATTTAGATATCCGGCCCCTTTTTCTGAACAAGCATCTGCAAATAGCGTCCGGCTCTGAATCAGGCCCTGAATACGGGGATAAGTTTTCGCCTGTCGAAATGACGTCACCGGCGATATTTTTTCGCAGAAACGGCTTTCTCTCACCTAGTTGTATATCCCCTTAGGAGTTGAGAGTTTTTAGATGTGGAGATATTGCCCATAGCAACCAATCAGATTCTAGTTTTTATCTTCTAGAAGGTGATAGTTTAATGTTAATCACTTAAATGACGATTTTCCAGCAAAACCAGTCAGAAATTGCCGGGTCCTGAAAAGCCCGGGCAGTTAGAGGAGATCCGTTATGCACATGTGTAGAACAAATTTCCTCTTCAAAAATACTGTACAGTGGGGCTGTGTTCGCATCTTGTCAGCTGAAGCACAGCTGGATGCGTTCGCATCCCATATGACAAATTCAGTTAAGGTGCTATGGGCAATGAAAGTTAGACAGACTCTCATTGGCTGCTGCACCCATGGCCAGAGCCAGGCTGAAGCTCACTCATGAGCTCCACCTTCCGGGTCCCACAGAGGGTGAAGGGAATTACATCAAGTAAGGGGCACTGCATAGGGGGCACTACTGGGGGCACTGCATAGGGGGACTACTACTGGGGGCACTATTTAAGCGGCACTGCATAGGGGGGACCACTACTGGGGGGCACTATATAAGGGGCACTACTGGGGGCACAGCATAAGGGGAACCACTACTGGGAGCACTGCATAGGGGGACTACTACTGGGGGCACTGTATAGGGGCACTGCATATCGGGGACTAGTACTGTGGCACTGCATAGGGGAGAATACTACTGGGGCACTGTATAAGGGCACTGCATATCGGGGACTACTACTGGGGGGCACTGCTTAGGGGGGACCACTACTGGGGTCACTATATAAGGAGCACTACTGGGGGCACTGTATAGGGGGGACTACTACTGGGGGTACTAAATAAGGGGCACTAATGGGGGCTTTGCATAGTGGTGACTACTAGGGGCACTGCATAATGAGGACCACTACTGGGGGCACTGTATAAAGGGCACTGTATAAGGGGCACTATTGGGGGCACTGTAGAGGGGGGCAGTTATGGGACATAATTGGTTGAGGATGGGGCAACTATCTGATATAATTAATGGAGGAGGGACAGTTATGGAGCAAAATTATAATTGTGGGAGGAGGGTGGCCATTCTGTGACCTAATTAAAATTGTAAGTGGGGGTAGTTATGGGACATAATTGTGTGAGGAGGGGGCAGAGTCTAAATACCACAGCATAGCTTAGTGGCCCTTGGGCTTCGTCAAATTTTTTAATGTGGCCCATGCTGTCTTAAAGGTTGAAGACCCCTGTTTTAGACTATCCATATGCTGCTCTTGGGGGAGGGTAAAGAGGGGTGCTGCGGCTGATGTTATTACTGAACAATTTTTTGGACTACATACTTCCCTTCGCTTCACTTGTCACAGGTTTATATTCCCCCTCAATACCCACGTAGATAGTTACACTGGTAGCTGACCGGCCCTGCTGTAGTGGTCACGTGGTTGTGACGTCAGAGGTTCTTTCTCCAACTTGGATCTAGCAACACTCGTGACCTGACTAGTGTGTGCACCGTGCAGCATTTCTAAACCCCTTGGTTTGGAGGGCTCCTTTGTGGTTTGTGTCAACTTGCAGTGGCTATCATAGAATGTGTCTTATTATAAGTACTGTACACAGCCATGCATGCATATGAGGGACCATATATTTCTGTTTTCTCAGAGTCTGTCCCACTGTTATAAATTCTATAAATAGGCAAACACCATACCGGCTGCTAAGAAACCTGCCAAGCATATCTTTATGTATAGGCATTACTGTGTGTGGCGTAATGTTATCATGAGCATTTCTATGTGTGGCATAATGTTTAAGGGTCATTTCTGTGTGTGGCATAATGTGTAAGGGAATTACGTGTGTGTGGCATAATTTGTAAAGGACATTACGGTGATAATGTGTAAAGGGCATTACTACTGTGTGTGGAACAATGTGTAAGGGGCATTACTACTGTGTGTGGCATAAAGTGTTATGGGCTTTATTGCTGTGTGTGGCATAATGTGTAAGGGGCATTACTACTGTGTGTGGCATAATGTGTAAGGGGCATTACTACTGTGTGTGGTATAATGTGTAAGGGGCATTACTGTGTGCGGCATAATGTGTTTTAAGGGGCACTACTACTGCTTTTGCCTAATGTGTTATAAGGGTTACTACTGTGTTATATGGCGCTACTACTGTGTTGTGTAACGTGAATAGGGGACACTACTGTGTGGTTTAATGTGACTAAGGTTGAATTGGCGGTACTATTGTGTGGTCACGCCCCTTCCCAGTGAGACCATACCCTTTTTTTGGGCGTGCGCCTTCAACGTGCACTCTCTCTACTTTAAAATGTGTAGGGGGTCACCAATGCTCTTAATATACACAGGACACCAAAATATATACTTAAAGCTCTGCTTTGGTGTGCACAGATGTTTCCTCAGCACCCATGCCCTAAAAAATTCCTACAGTGATCACTATCTAAACCTCTACAACTGCTAAGCTACAGTAGGGCTTGGTCAATTGGGAAAATGCCTTCCCTTTTCTTTATCTGTGACCTACACAAATGTAGTGCCAGTTTTACCTAACAGAACCAAATACCAAATGTCTGACTAAGGCACGTTTGAGTCCCCTGCAGCGTGATCTCTGTTGTGTGTATTTTAATACAGAGAATTATATACTTGTATGTTTTTAATTATTAATGTTGTTAATTATATTTGTAAGAGCATAGACTAGGTAGGAGGAGCCAGGAATAATAAGGGGAGTAGTCTATACCTGGGGCCAGATGCTGACGCCTAGGTGGCTATGTGTGCCAGGGCCTAATTTTAGTCCCAGTCCGGCCCTGGCTGCAGCTGCCTGCCCAGTGTGGTCCATCCTATCCCTGTCATTGTAGTGTCTAAAGAGACTGGGAGAGATGTCATGACGTCTCTCCCAGTCCAGTCCCAGAGTGCCCTGCACCAAGGAGCCATTCCTTTGGTGTTGGGCTGCAGCCCAGTGCAGAGAGGAGGTGGTACAAGGGAGGACAGAGACTGCAGCTTACTCCGGCTCCCACAGTGACATGTTCAGGAGATAGAGCATGCTGAGAGACCTCGGGAGGGGGGGGGGGAGCTTTGTATTGTGCAGGGGAAGCTTTGTACTGTGTGGTATTATATGTAAGAGGGGGCTTTGTACTGTGTGGCATAATGTGTAAGGGGGGCTTTGAATTGTGTTGCATAATGTGTAAAGGGGGGCTTTGTACTCTGTGGCATACTGTGTAAGGGGGGGCTTTGTACTGTGTGGCATAATGTGTAAAGCTGGGAATTTGTACTGTGTGCATAATGTGTAAAGCTGGGAATTTGTACTGTGTGCATAATGTGCAGTGGGGGGAATTTGTTCTATGGGCATAATGTGCAAGGTCAAGGTGCATTACTAATTTGTGGAGTAATGTGTAAGGGGCTCTACTACACTTTAGCGTAACATGTATAAGGGATACTACTATGTAGTGTAATGTGAATAAGGGACACTACTTGTGGCGTAACGTGAATTGGGGGTACTATAGTGTGGTCATGCCCTTTCCCTATGAAACCAGGCCCCTAATTTGGCCCCCTTGCCTGCGGCATGCACTGTCCCTGTTTACAATGGGCGGGGGGGTACCAAAGCGTTTTCTGGCACAGGGCACCAAAATGTCTAGTTACGGCTTTGTCAAAACACTGCAAGATAGTTATATAATGTTGGAAAATCTTTCTGCTATTTTCACTGTGTCCTTTCTAAAATGACTTCCAGCTAGTGCTTATTACAGTGTTTTAACATTGATTAATTTATTTCACTTTTCTTGTCCCTGTGTTATCATATAAAATTCAAAGGTTATGTGCACTTTATTTCCTATAAAGTTTTTGTAAACCTACAGTATATATTAATCAATTTATATGTAGTCTGTGTCATTTATTTGACATGACTTTTTGTAAAGACATTTTTAAGGTGATCACTTCTAGATCGTTTTATTACTGTATCCTGCTAATATTCTGTTCATGCTAAAAGTGTTGATTCATGACTGCTCCAGGTATATTTTCTGCGCTGCTGCAAAAAAGGTTGTTTTTTATTGCTTACAAAGTTAAGGTTGACCATATTAGTAGATTATATGTTTCTCTTCATGTATCTCTTAAATCTTCTCCTATTCTGTTGTTGACTGTGTATGTTCCTCCCCCTTTATCTCTGTTGTTATTGTATATCCATTTTCCTATGTTCTAGGTATTGGGAAATTGAAAAATATTTTGTATACAAGTTTGGATCAGCAGAGAATGAGTGAGGCCAGTGTGACTGGGTATAGTAGGTATTACCGCTGGACGCAGGGCTGGCGGTTCAAATCCTGAGAGCAGCAGCCCGACAAGGGTGAAAATCCTGATCGTCCCTAAGGTAAGTATCGCTAACCTAATTCCCCCCTTAACCCTAACCTTCCCTTAGGGGTGCCTAACCCTAACCTCCCCCCCAAGTGCCTAACCCTAATCCCCCCTCTAAGTGCCTAAACCTAACCCCCTTCCCTGCAGCCTAAACCTAAGTCTCCCGGGGGGGTGCCTAACCCTAACCTCCCCCTGGGGGTGCCTACCCCTAACCCCCCCTTCCCCTAGCCTAAACCTAACCCTCCCGGGGTGTGCCTAACCCTAAGTCCCCCCTGGAGCCCTAAACCTATCCCTCTCCCACCCCACGGATGCCCGCGCCCGGCGCCCGGCTCACCTTCGTTCATTATGCCGGGTATCGGTCTTCCGGCATCTGGTTAATGACAGGCGTCGAGTTTTCGACGCCTGTCATTAGTACCACGCCGGGATTAGAAAGTCTGGAAGCCGGCGGTCGGCATTTAGACTGTCAGCTTCCAAACTGCATCCCTTGTGACTTGCTCTTCTAGGAGAGATAGGTCTTGTGGATGTCTGGAGGCTTTGGAATCCCAGCATTCAGCAGTTCTCATGCTTCTCATCCTCCCATTGTTCCTTTTACAGGAATTACCTAGATTCTGAGGAAGCCGCTGAGTAACTTAAAGAGGCGGAGAAACTAGTTAATCAATATGCTGATGTGGAGAGAAGTCTAAGCAGGAGAAGGTGCGCTGTATGGTGATCGCCTGTGTGACCAGGACTATTGTACATCCAACTATCCACTACTAAGGCTCTGGATGTGATGGATATGCTGAGTTGGCTGATATATAGCCAGTCCCTCTGCTGTCTGCAGTCTGAGTGGGATCTCATTACATATATATTGCACACCGCATCATCGTGATTCAGAATCTGCTAGACAAGGACAGCAGGCTAATTGATTGATCAGCATATTCTATGTACGCTGATATATTGAATGTTTCTGGGATCACGTAAAACTTATACCTTTGGAAGACATGTGCTATACATATATTTCTGCATGCATGCTTTTTTTATTTACTTTTTCTGGAAAGTAATAACAAATAAATCTTTTTGGCACACCTGCTGAAATTACTTTTACTCATGAACTGTTATCCCCAACACTAATGGGGTTGCATTTATTTGTATGATCTGGATTCCTAATTATGGCATATGCAAGCTAGATGTCCTAACAAAGAACATCTTCAGTTATTCATTTTCCATTTTTCTTTAAATTAATATTTACCTAAACTTTGAATACTAAGGAATATTCCCTTCATTTGGAAATTATACTAGGCATATTTATATCATTGATGTAAATAAAGTTAATTTTTATTATAAGTATGTAATTGTATTATTTTTAATGTGTACCTAATACAGCTCCTAACTTTAATCGTTTTTATAATGACATAAGTAAATGTGCCTCGTTTGAGAGGAGCTCTCTTATTACTACTCACTTAACACTTAACAGTTAATGTTAAAAGCATTCAAGCAACATACTGTAGTCATCTGTGCACCACATACCAAGAACTCTTCTATTGTAGCTCTCTTTTGTGTTTGTCTACAGTAACTGCACACTGACATCTTTCTTTTAGTCCCTGTATTGATTACACTACACCATAAGGTGGCAGCATTGTGTCCTTATATCTAGCACCTTGACATTTCAGGATTCTGATTACATGAGAGGCATTACTGTACCTTGTAGTGAGTCGCTTTCTCTACACCCTGCATATAGAAAACACATCATATACAGTATACCTGCTGAGTATCTTACATGGTACAGATACTGTATGACAATGCACCATCTGTGGAACTGGATTTTGCTGGACATTGTTTGGACAACTTGTAAGTATATATTTCACAGTATTGATATTATTTAATCAGACTTGAAAATAAATATTTTCTGCTGCTTTTATATTGATGATCAGTACACTCAGTATATTAATTTGTTGTCATACTTCTTGTTTTTCAGTTGTGAATTCCCAGGATTTGATCTTCTACCAGAATCAGACAGTCACTGTCACAGAAGGGGAACCCGTGACCCTATATTGTGGATATAAAGTGAGCAGTTTCAGAGGCTTAAGGTGGTACAGGCAGAAACCAGGAGAAAGCCTTGTTCATCTTATAAATGTTGTTTCTGATGAGAGATCAGAAGGAAAATTCACAGCTGAATTACAGCTCAAGAACAGCCAATGTTTTCTACACATCAGAAACCCCAGTGTGAGTGACTCTGCATCGTATCTCTGTGCTGTGGAGGCACAGTGTGTACACTTATAGGAAGACCTGTGCAAGAACTCAGACACAACTTCATCACACAGGAGTACTGATGTGCACCAAATTAGTAGGAGCATTGCAACATTATTTTCCAAAAGTGCCAACTACCTACTGTAAATGAAATATTTTCTCATTGTATATAGTGTTAGTATTAGAAAAATGCTGCAAAATCTGAAAGTTTTGCCGTAGATTAGATGTCTAACAATTAAAACTTTATTGCACAATAAAACATTTTTTTTACAAAAAGTTAATAAATTCGCCAAATATTGAACTGTTTCCTAATGATTATTAGATTGATTTCTCTTGTAGGGCGGGAAGCATGATGCTTTGCATTTTGCATGTAATGTATCCCGCCAATAATCCCATGCATGCTGGCGTAAAGAACGCCGGTATGCATAAATATAATCACAACGGATAGTTCTCCCGGTAAGAGCTGTCCTTTGCGATAGAAGGACATCCGGGGTTATGTCTCAGAAGTCCTTCTGCACATGCACCGGGTGACAAACGCACCACGGGGGTGTTGGCAGGATTCCACTCACAACACTTTGCTAATAGAAACCAATAGGCTTCTATGGTGCTATAAAGCACCACGGGGGCTGCTGGCAGATATCCTCTCGCAGCCCTTTGTGAATAGAAGTCCATACGATTCTATTGGGCAAATTTAAGATGACATTGCCCACTGCATCCAAGCCCTGGAATCTAATGCATTCCAGAGATTGATGCATATGCTGTAAGCGGCCAAACCTCTGAAAACATAAATTTTGGAGGTTTTACTGCAAAAACCGCAATGATGCATTCAGCCCATAGTATCTTATCAATGACTCTTGATTCAAGTGATTGAAATGACTCAGATTAACCAAAACACAGTGTTGACAGCTGAAAGACTCAGAAACACTCAGAATGTAACAAACATCAATAGAAAAAGATAGTGGTGTGGTGCACAGGTCACATGAATATGTAAATTAATAAAATATAACTTTCATTGATTTCTATTTAAAATAATTTTTGTCAAAATTGTGAAATATTTCTATAAAATCTAGAATTTGTGTCAGAAACTGTTTAATACTGTAGGTCAAACACAGGGGTCAGAAATATACATAAATGGTGTCCTGCCAGTATTTGTATGTACTCTCCTAATGCACACCCAGGGGTAAATTTAGTCCTGGTAATTGCTATGGGCATCATCTCCAGTTCTAAACTCTCACTTTAGTAAATCTACCCCCTTTATCTCTGCTCTGTGTGTCCTCGTGGGATGCAGTCAGGAAGCCGATGGTCGCAATGCCGACCGCCAACTTCCCGACTGTCAAATCCCTGCAAGTGTCTAAAGACAGGCGTCGAAATCCTGACGCCTGTCATTAGATCTATGCCCGGAGCCCGACACCGATCGAAGGTAAGCCGGGCGCGGACAGCCACGGGGGTGGATGGTTAGGTAAGGGGCTTCCTGGGGGGGACTTAGGGCTAGGCACCCCTCTGGGAGGTTAGGATTAGGCTATAGGACAGGGGGGTTAGGCACCCCTGGGGGGAGGTTAGGGTTAAGCACCCCCCAGGGAGACTTAGGGTTATGCTGCGTGGAAGGGGGGGTTAGGTTTAGGCACTTAGAGGGGCTGTTAGGGTTAGAAACTTGGGGTGAGGTTAGGGTTAGGCATCCCTAAGGGAGGGTTAGGGAGGGGGGGTTAGGTTAGTAAATAGAAAAATACGCACCTGTCGGGATCTTCACTGCCGGGCTTCTGCTGTCGGGCAGGCAGTAAATCATACTGATCCCGTCCTAGTCACATCTTATTATGTACATACTGGCAACTGTTTCAAAACACTGTAAGAGGAGTTATACAATGTTGCAAAATCTTTCTGCTATTTTCACTGTCTCCTTTATAAAATGACATCCAGCTTGTGCTTAATACAGTGATTTTAGTAGAAGCTAAATTTTCTTCCTCGATATCTGCCTCACTATTGAGGATCACTCAATTATTACTAAAACCTTTAGAAAATCAGTAGATACCTTTCGATTCTTGTACAAGAAAAAACAAGATGGAGTAACTTGCGCCCCCTAAACTCCTTCCCTTCCCTCCCCTCCTTTTTGGATCCTATTAATTATTATTTCATGTAGTGGAATTATCATCATATCCATATCCCCACCCCTCTTTTTTTTTCCATGGACTTTTCAGTTCAGTGTGTGCCCAATCCCTCCACTTTCTATAGGGACTAATTCAAACAGCAGATTGTTTTGTTCCATATTGGACTCAATGATTCTATGGCTATGGATTGTAACATCATGTGAGATAGTTAGACACTGGTAAATTAGGTTTTGGTATTCGATTCTGGGTTACTACAATGTGTCCTGTTCCTCCTTTACGAACTAGATAATTGTATTAGATATAATAATAACCAATTGTATGTGGAGTATTGTATAGGTAATGATGAGGGGATTCAGTAAGTTAACCATAGAAACTTAAATGTTTAATATATGAATAATGTATTGATTGTTAATTTCATGTTTATTTCATGTGTTTTACTGTTGAAACATTTGTATGAACATCGATATACAGTATACCAATAACTGAGGTAGTGACTATAAATACACATAGTTATGCAATATGGGGGTACATTTTTCTATAAATGATGTGGTCCTCTATCCAAATAGTTATGGTCAATTGCCTTAGTTTCTTGAGGATTTTATTATGTCATTCCATTGTGTTATTAGGTTTGTGCCATTTGCTTTTCCATTTTCCAGGTGTACTTGGGAGAGTTTACCTATTCACCTACCCTGTTTGCAATAATGATAGGTGTACTTATTTTAATTGCAAGCAGGCCTGGTGACAGGGTGGTACAAGGGGCACACTTGTACTGGGCAATGAGATTCTGAAGGACCCCGGCCCCTCAGGATTCTCAGGAGCCGAGTTCATGTGTCCCTCTTGCCTATGCTGTAATCAGCAGGGCACAGCCACAGTCAGAGAGAGAGAGAGAGAGAGGGAGTTTTTTTTGGTACCAGTACAGTGCACATGATGTCATGACATCACGCCACTGAGAGGAGCCAGGCCCGAGCCACCAGAGAAGAAAACAGCAGGCAGCAGGTAATTATTGATTGTGGTGGAGAGACACTGATCAGGCAATGGTTGGGGGATCTGGAGAGACTTGTTTCAGGCAGTGGTTCATATTTCCCTAAACTTTAAATACTAAAGAAAATTCAATCATTGGAAATTATACTAGGCATATTTGTAATAATTTATTATAATATTAATAAACATAAATATAATAATTATAATAAACATCCTAACTTTTTAATCATTTTTATAATGACATAAATGGGCCTCGTTTGAGAGGAGCTCTCTTATTAGAAATCCCTTAAAATTTAATTTAACAGTTAATGTGAAAATCATTCACGAAACATACTGTAGTCATCTGTGCACCACATTTCAAGAACTTTTCTAGCTCTCTTTTGTGTTTGTCTACAGAAACTGCACAGACATTTTTCTTTTAGTCCCTGTATTGATTACACTACACCACAAGATGGCAGCATTGTGTCCTTTTATATTATATCGAGCACCTTGACATTTCAGGATTCTGATTACATGAGAGGCGTTACCTTGTAGTCAGTCACTTTCTCTACACCCTGTATATAGAAAAGACATCATAAACAGTATACCTGCTAAGTATCTTATATGGTACAGATACTGTATGACAATGCACCATTTGTGGAGCTGGATTTTGCTGGACATTTTTTGGACAACTTGTAAGTGTATATTTCTCAGTATTAATACTATTTAATCAGACTTGAAAATAAATATTTTCTGCTGCTTTTATATTGATGATCAGAGCACTCTGTATATTAATTTGTTGTCATACTTCTTGATTTTCAGGTGTGAATTCCCAGGATTTGATCTTCTACCAGAATCAGACAATCACTGTCACAGAAGGGGAACCCGTGACCCTATATTGTGGATATAAAGTGAGCAATTTCAACGGCATAAGGTGGTACAGGCAGAAACCAGGAGAAAGCCTTGTTCATCTTATAAATGTTGTTTCTGATGAGAGATCAGAAGGAAAATTCACAGCTGAATTACAGCTCAAGAACAGCCAATGTTTTCTACACATCAGTAACCCCAGTGTGAGTGACTCTGCATCGTATCTCTGTGCTGTGGAGGCACAGTGTGTACACTTATAGGAAGACCTGTGCAAGAACTCAGACACAACTTCATCACACAGGAGTACTGATGTGCCCCAAATTAGTAGGAGCATTGCAACATTATTTTCCAAAAGTGCCAACTACCTACTGTAAATGAAATATTTGCTCATTGTAAATATGGTTAGTATTAGAAAAATGCTGTATAATCTGCAAGTTCTGCAGTGCATTAGATGTCTAACAATTAAAACTTTATAGCACAATAACAATGTTTTTTTTACAAAAAGATAATAAATGTTCCATAATATTGAACTGTTTCCTAATGATTATTAGATTGATTTCTCTTGTAGGGCGGGATGCATGACGTTTCGCATTTTGAATGTAATGTATCCCTTCAATCATCCCATGCTTGCTGGCGTAAAAAATATATATTATTATTTATTTATTTTACACATAAGCTCTTCATCACACACTGTGCTTCCATATCCCACTGTGCTTCCCATCTGACACTATACTCTCTTATACCTACCTCTTCCCACAATGTGCTCTCCTATTCACCATTGAGATCCCCATCCCACACTGTGACCTCCCATCCCCATCTCACACTGTGTGCTCTCCCATCCCCCACTGTGCTATCCCATCCCACACTGTGCCCTCCCATCCCCCATCCCACACTGTGTGCTCTCCCATCCCCCTCTGTGCTATCCCATCCCACACTGTGCTCTCCCATCCCCCTCTCACACTGTGCTATCCCATCCCCATCCCACACTGCTCTCCCATCCCCCCTCTCACACTGTGCTATCCCATCCCCCATCCCACACTGTGCTAGCCCATCTCCCAGTGTGCTATCCCATCCTCCATCACACACTGGCCTTCATTCAGAGGCGGCCATACGGTCTACGACCGCACGGCCGCCTCAATGTTTGTCAAGTGCGCATGCGCACCAGGGAGCCGGCTCCTTCGTGCGCATGCGTGAGACCCGCTACGACCGACAGCGCCGGTCGTAGTGGGTCTCTTTCCAAAGGGGGCGAGCTGTCGAAGTTGATTGACAGCTCGCCCCGTTTGTAAGGCGGGCTGGGGGGGTGGCAGCCCAAACGGAGGCGTACCTACCGTTTGGTAGGTCAGAGCTTCCGGCACTGACATCCTACACCGTGCTAGCCCATCTCCCAGTGTGCCATCCCAACCCCCATCCCACACTGTGCTAGCCCATCTCCCAGTGTGCTATCCCATCCCCCCTCTCACACTGTGCTATACCTTCCCCCATCCCACACTGTGCTAGCCCATCTCCCAGTGTGCTATCCCTTCCCCCATCCCACACTGTGCTAGCCCATCTCCCAGTGTGCTATCCCATCCCCCCTCTCACACTGTGCTATACCTTCCCCCATCCCACACTGTGCTAGCCCATCTCCCAGTGTGCTATCCCTTCCCCCATCCCACACTGTGCTAGCCCATCTCCCAGTGTGCCATCCCATCCCCCATCTCACACTGTGCTATCCCATCTCCCAGTGTGCTATCCCATCCTCTGTCACACACTGTGCTATCCCATCCCCCATCCCACACTGTGCTAGCCCATCTCCCAGTGTGCTATCCCATCTCCCAGTGTGCCATCCCATCTCCCAGTGTGCCATCCCATCCTCCACCACACACTGTGCTATCCCATCCCCCCTCTCACACTGTGCTAGCCCATCTCCCAGTGTGCTATCCCATCTCCCAGTGTGCCATCCCATCTCCCAGTGTGCCATCCCATCCTCCATCACACACTGTGCTATCCCATCTCCCATCCCACACTGTGCTATCCCATCTCCCAGTGTGCTATCCCATCCCCCCTCTCACACTGTGCTATCCCATCCCCTCTTTCACACTGTGCTATCCCATCCCCCCTCTCACACTGTGCTATCCCATCCTCCATCACACACTGTGCTATCCCATCCCCCCTCTCACACTGTGCTATCCCATCCTCCATCACACACTGTGCTATCCCATCCCCCCTCTCACACTGTGCTAGCCCATCCCCCCTCTCACACTGTGCTATCCCATCCCCCCTCTCACACTGTGCTATCCCATCCCCCATCCCACACTGTGCTAGCCCATCTCCCAGTGTGCCATCCCATCCTCCATCACACACTGTGCTATCCAATCCCCCCTTTCACACTGTGCCATCCCATCCCCCATCTCCCACTCTGTGCTCTCCCATCACCCACTGTGCTATCCCATCCCACATCCCACACTACTGTGCTTTCCCATCCCTCCTTTCACACTGTGCTATCCCATCTGCCCTCTCACACTGCTCTGCCATCCCCTGTCACATTGTGCTCTCCCATCCCCCACTGTGCTTCCCAGTCCTTTCCCACATTTTGTATCCTCCACCCTCCCCCTCCCAGGCTGCACTTACCTGCTTGAGTTTCCTGGGCAGCTTCTGATTGCTGCTGCTGCGTGGGACTGGAGAGAGTCAGAGCACTGTGGTTGCTGCGGAGCTACCTAATGACTGCTTCTATCTCTCAGCCAATGATCCAAGGAGTCATCAGGCAGAAGCCCCGCCCCCACCACACACAGTGATGAGCTTCACGAAGCCGGGCTATTGCAGCAGCCAGCCAGTAGTAAGTGGCCGGTCCTGCTAGTATAAGCAGCATGCGACTGCAGGTAATGTCTCCTGGCCGGGTGGCAGATAGCACCCTGCTTCCCCCCCAGCCCCCACAAGACTTGCTGCTGTAGTGATCAGCAGGGGCACCGTAAATGCCTGCACCCTGCTGATCACTGCAGCAGCAGGCAACAGTACACTCCGAGGCCCTGTCGCCGGGCCTGCTTATCAATGACCCTTGATTCAAATGGTTTAAATGACTCAGATATACCAGAATACAGTTTTGTCAGCTGAAACACTCAACATTTAACAAACATCAAAATAAAAAGATACAGTAGTGATAAGGTGCACAGGTCACATGAATAGGTAAAGTAATAATATATAACTTTTATTGTTTTCTTTTTAACAAAATTTTGTCAAAACACAGAATATACAACAATGGTGAAATATTTCTAAAATTTGTGTAGGGGAATGTTTAATAGGTAAAACAGAGAGGTCAGAAAATACTTAAATGGTGTCCGATGCCATTATTTGTATGTACTCTACTAATGCACACCTTATCTCTGCTCTGTGTGTCCTAGGGCTCTATTTATTAACATTATTTTTACTAAAATAAAATGAAAAAGGGTGTTTTCACCCCCTTTTCACATAATTTTAGTTTCACCTAAATTTACTAAAGGGCAATTGGAGTACAATTCGTAAAATTCTACTCCAAACCCTAATTATCACATATTTTTAGTAAACAGATCAAATTTCCCATAATTGGAATGGGAAATGTGATCTGCCTGAGATTTACTAAGAATAAAATATGAAAAAGTACCAGAGGAAGCCCTGTGACAATAACGCCACCTTTCCCCTGGTTACCGGACTCCTGCTGTGCTCTAACAGGCAGAGCAGAGCCCGGAGCCGGCCCCAGTGATCAGCTGTGTGGTCTAAACAGACCGCAAGCTGATCACTGCTAAAAAAAAAACTTACCTCTAGTCAGCTGGTCGGTCACGGGTTTGGGGGGTTAGCGATGGCTGATCGGCGCATGCACGGAACCTTGTCACTGTATTTTTTCCGAAAATACAGTGATAAGTGTGCGGAGGGGATTCACAAGCTCTGTCCTTGCAAGGGATTTGTAGTAAATCCCTGTGATATTGCCTGAATTTGCAATGCGAATTCAGTCGGTAGTATCACACTACAATCTACATTTTAATGCAGATTGTAGTAAATAGAGCTCTTAGTCACATATTATGTACATACTGGCAACTGTTTCAAACACTGAAAGATACTTATACAATGTTGTAAAATCTTGCTGCTATTTTCACTGTGTCCTTACTAAAATGACATCCATAAGAAAACAAGGGAGTAAGTACATCTGTGCACATCAATATTAGACAAAGAATCCCTTATTATTGTTGATTAGGGGGTGCTACCATATGACAAAAAACATAACTGCGTTCCAAAATACGAAGAAGAGAAGAAAAGTTTTGTCTATTATGTTGCACACAGTGGTAATTTTGATATAATACAGAGTTAAATCTTTATTGGGTATACAGTAAAATGCCCCATTATGGGACAAGGCCAGCGAGAGGTTAAAAATAGAGAAACGGTAAGTGTATAATGGATTAAAAATATGAAATAAAATAAAAAAATATCCACTCTATGTGTCCTTATTACTTATTACATAAATCAATATATTTGTTCTTTTAGAGCTCCGGATTAAATTGTCACTCTTCTAATATGTAATAGTAATCATATTTGTGTCAAATTATATCTCATTTGTGAGACCCCTCCTATTAGGGTAACTTGATAGGTATCGCTGTGTGTACCTCATGCATACAAATCCTAATGATGCTGTAATATAACTGAACGCACGTGAACGCGCATCAACCCGGAATTTTTGGCAGTGTAAATGGATCAACCGGGTCCAGGGACCCGGGGATTCAACTTGGATAGCTTGCAGAGTTGGTCAGGGGTCGTTTCTGTGTCACCCTGCAGTGTAAACGGCGTGATACAGGTCAAAATGACCCAAATTGTGCCGCATGCTCCCCGATTGGCCGGCTTCAGTGGCGCTTGGAGATGTCATCATCTCCAAGCATACACTACAATGCCAGAAGCCGGGCACTGCAGACCCAGCTCCAGTGTGGCCAGCTTCAGCGGCGCTTGGAGATTACATCATCTCCAAACATCCACTGCAACGGCGTAAGGGCTGGGTCACTGCAGAGCCAGCTCCGGCGTGAGCAGTGCCGACCCAGGCACAGCCTGGGAAGGTGCCACGGTGTAAAGAGGGTCTGATCTGGGTTTGAAACATGTTCCAAATCCTGGGTCAGACCTGGGACTTTGGTGTAAAAGGGGTACCAGAAAGAACACAGTGAAAATAGCAGAAAGATTTTGCAACATTGTATAACTATCTTTGTAGTGTATTGAAACACTTGGCAGTATGTACATAATATGATGTGAGTAGAACACACAGAGCAGAGATAAGGTGTGCATTAGTAGAGTACATACAAATACTGGCATAGGACACCATTTAAGGATATTTCTGACTCCTCTGTTTTGCCTATTAAACAGTCCCTGACACAAATTTTATATTTTATAGAAATATTTCACCATTTTTGTACCATATCACTATCTTTTTCTTTTGATGTTTGGTATTCAACTATAGTGGGTAGCACTTCTCCAGTATGTGACAAAAAAGTAAGATGTCAATAAATTATAAATGGAGAGGAGGTCATCAACTAGAGCAGTTGTTTTTTCCATTTATTGCACACTCAATTTACCAAGAATCGTGTTTTGCTGAATTGTGTTTTTTGATGGTGTATGTGATCATGTTTTCTACCCATGGTCCCTGTGTTTGACCGTGGCCAAACACACCTGAATGTGCAGCCAAACACATCAGTGAGATACAGTACATGCAGACTGTATGTGTGTATTTGTTAGACAGTCCTGATTAAAAAAATACAGGGAACAAATGTGCAGGGGTCCCCTATATTTAATGAACCAGCACTGGGCTCTGTGAGTCGGTCTTGCTATTAAAAATATGGGGAAACATTTGCATAGGGTTTCCTTGTATTTTTAGAACCAGCACTGGGCTCAACTAGTGGGGATTTAATGTTACAGCTGGGGAACATGCTTCCCCGGCCAAAGCATTCACACCCCTGACTTATCAGCCCAGGCCAATAAAGGGATGCTCCCACCACAGGGAACCCCAGACCGGGTTTGAGGACCTTGGCTATCCCCCGCACTCCTGGGCGGTGGGTGTGAGGTTGATAGGTATAAAAAATTGAATTAAACTAAAATTATCTTTTACATGAGGACTATAGGTCCCAGCAAACCTCCCCTGCATGCTAGTACTTGTAGTACCACAAATACCAGCATGCTGGGCATTAAGGGCCCACTGATACCTCTAGTCCTCCTGGCATATAAATATTAAAATAAATACAGTGCTCATGCACCATTGAAAGTTCAAATTTTTTATGTATGCTCACATTGTACAGTACTTACCTTGTCCCCAGTGTTCGGTCCTCTTGTCCGGTGGAATCCTGCTGTCTGGATAAAAAAAAAAGTAAATACTCACCTAACCCTTGGATGCCAGTTGGTCCTCTTCTCCAGTAGCATCCCCGGGTATTAAAAAAAAACCACAATCTGCCAATCCATACCAGTCACTGAAGAGCTGTATGTATATACACATACAGCTCTTCTCTGAGAGTGACAGGACCCACAATGTTTCATGCACTTGTATGGCCACTAGCCAATCAGCGGCTGCCACTATAATTTTTTAATCAGGACTGTCTAACAAATACACACATACAGTCTGCATGTACTGTATCTCACTGATGTGTTTGGCTGCACATTCAGGTGTGTTTGGCCACGGTCAAACACAGGGACCATGGGTAGAAAACATGATCACATACACCATCAAAAAACACAATTCAGCAAAACACGATTCTTGGTAAATTGAGTGTGCAATAAATGGAAAAAACAACTGCTCTAGTTGATGACCTCCTCTCCATTTATAATTTATTGACATCTTACTTTTTTGTCACATACTGGAGAAGTGCTACCCACTATAGTTGAATACCAAACATCAAAAGAAAAAGATAGTGATATGGTACAAAAATGGTGAAATATTTCTATAAAATATAAAATTTGTGTCAGGGACTGTTTAATAGGCAAAACAGAGGAGTCAGAAATATCCTTAAATGGTGTCCTATGCCAGTATTTGTATGTACTCTACTAATGCACACCTTATCTCTGCTCTGTGTGTTCTACTCACATCATATTATGTACATACTGCCAAGTGTTTCAATACACTACAAAGATAGTTATACAATGTTGCAAAATCTTTCTGCTATTTTCACTGTGTTCTTTCTGGTACCCCTTTTACACCAAAGTCCCAGGTCTGACCCAGGATTTGGAACATGTTTCAAACCCAGATCAGACCCTCTTTACACCGTGGCACCTTCCCAGGCTGTGCCTGGGTCGGCACTGCTCACGCCGGAGCTGGCTCTGCAGTGACCCAGCCCTTACGCCGTTGCAGTGGATGTTTGGAGATGATGTAATCTCCAAGCGCCGCTGAAGCTGGCCACACTGGAGCTGGGTCTGCAGTGCCCGGCTTCTGGCATTGTAGTGTATGCTTGGAGATGATGACATCTCCAAGCGCCACTGAAGCCGGCCAATCGGGGAGCATGCGGCACAATTTGGGTCATTTTGACCTGTATCACGCCGTTTACACTGCAGGGTGACACAGAAACGACCCCTGACCAACTCTGCAAGCTATCCAAGTTGAATCCCCGGGTCCCTGGACCCGGTTGATCCATTTACACTGCCAAAAATTCCGGGTTGATGCGCGTTCACGTGCGTTCAGTTATATTACAGCATCATTAGGATTTGTATGCATGAGGTACACACAGCGATACCTATCAAGTTACCCTAATAGGAGGGGTCTCACAAATGAGATATAATTTGACACAAATATGATTACTATTACATATTAGAAGAGTGACAATTTAATCCGGAGCTCTAAAAGAACAAATATATTGATTTATGTAATAAGTAATAAGGACACATAGAGTGGATATTTTTTTATTTTATTTCATATTTTTAATCCATTATACACTTACCGTTTCTCTATTTTTAACCTCTCGCTGGCCTTGTCCCATAATGGGGCATTTTACTGTATACCCAATAAAGATTTAACTCTGTATTATATCAAAATTACCACTGTGTGCAACATAATAGACAAAACTTTTCTTCTCTTCTTCGTATTTTGGAACGCAGTTATGTTTTTTGTCATATGGTAGCACCCCCTAATCAACAATAATAAGGGATTCTTTGTCTAATATTGATGTGCACAGATGTACTTACTCCCTTGTTTTCTTATGGATGTCATTTTAGTAAGGACACAGTGAAAATAGCAGCAAGATTTTACAACATTGTATAAGTATCTTTCAGTGTTTGAAACAGTTGCCAGTATGTACATAATATGTGACTAAGAGCTCTATTTACTACAATCTGCATTAAAATGTAGATTGTAGTGTGATACTACCGACTGAATTCGCATTGCAAATTCAGGCAATATCACAGGGATTTACTACAAATCCCTTGCAAGGACAGAGCTTGTGAATCCCCTCCGCACACTTATCACTGTATTTTCGGAAAAAATACAGTGACAAGGTTCCGTGCATGCGCCGATCAGCCATCGCTAACCCCCCAAACCCGTGACCGACCAGCTGACTAGAGGTAAGTTTTTTTTTTAGCAGTGATCAGCTTGCGGTCTGTTTAGACCACACAGCTGATCACTGGGGCCGGCTCCGGGCTCTGCTCTGCCTGTTAGAGCACAGCAGGAGTCCGGTAACCAGGTGCAGGGAAACCTTGTGGGTCCTGTCACTTGCAGAGAAGAGCTGTATGTGTATACACATACAGCTCTTCAGTGTCTGCTATGGATCGAGAGATTACCATTGTTTTTTTAACCAGTATTTTTAGAACCAGGACCAGCTCACAGAGCCCAGTGCTGGTTCATTAATATGGGGGACCCCTACACATTTTGTTCCCCAAATTTTTTGAACCAGGACTGGCACACAGAGCCTGGAGCTTATTGTGCTATTGGGGGAGGACCCTTTGCCATTTGTATTGGGTGTTTTAAATGAAGGGACTAGCAACAGAACAGTTAGTGAGTCTGTCTTTTCCCCTGTGTTTTTCACTTGATGTTTGAGGGCCAGAACATCTAGCAAAATTCCCTCTGGAAAAATGCCCACTCCATAATGTTGACAAAAGGGGTGGACTTTCCAAGTAAAACTGCCCACTTTAACCCCTTGTAGGCATTTGTGGTTCAGTTGATCCTGGCTTCCTGTGTGGACCTGTGAGAGGGGTGTATGGGGGATGACAGTTTGGGGCTTCTTGTGGTGGGTCTTATCGGCCTTTACAAGTCACCTGACTGCACAAACACAGCATAGTATACCTACTGTAGCTGCACATATTTACATTGGATAAGCAGTCATCATAAACCACAGTACATAATCAATATACTTCTGGTAATGCAGTACTTTCACATGTAAATATATGTCCATATGCATCCTGTGACTAACATTCAGGTTTAGAGAATCATGGCCACATTTATCAACGAGTTCTATCATTCACAACGAGTGATAAAACTCGTTGCATATGATAAATAGTGCTCCAGCCAATCAGCTCCCAACTGTCATCTGTTTGAAAAATGACAGTTGAGAGCTAATTGGCTGGAGCTCCATTATCATACGCAGCTAGTTTTATCACTCATTGTAAATGATAAAACTCATTGATGAGGACCTCAGTGTGATACAGCTGACAGGGACAAAGAAACTATATAAAAAGAGGGACTATTACACACAACTGGATATACATACAGTATTACACATAGTAAAACAACAGGTTCAGATTCATCAACATAGGGACTTATCTGTTAATGCCCTAGGCACAGTCCTGTGGAAGAAATAGAAAATAGGGACTATCTGCCAATGTGTATTCCAGATAGAATAAGAAATGTAGTTTCTCAGTAAATAATGGTTCAGTCCACAGCAGCAGTGTTGCACAAACACTTAATTTGCATTATAATATGCAGAGTACCATTAACATGCAGGCAGTGTGCTGCATAGGTGAAAGGACAGCTATTTTCCCAATCAGATTAGCACACTCCTCTGATTACGTATCTGGTCCTCCTGCACTTATATACTGAGATGCAGAGAACACAATGAAAAAATCTACTGTCAGGGTCATTACCCTTAGAGGATCCAGGCTAAGGCTCTCGGATCATCACAGGGCCCCAATAATAAATTTCCCAGTTACTATACACAGGGCCGGCTCTAGGGGTGTTCAACCAGTGCGGTTGAACAGGGGCACCACCCATAGAGGGCGCACCCCTCCCCAACATCCCATTTTCAGCGGGACAGTACTCGAGGACCCCCACCGCCACAACTATGTGGCGGTGCTGCACCCCGGAGTCTGAATGGATGCTGCGCGCATGCATGCGGCATCCATTCAGTGATGGGAGAGGGCTGGGGGAAGAGCAGATAGTGAGGCTCCCCCCAGCCTGACGTTATTTGCACGCCTCCAAATAACAACACATAGGGGGCGTGGTATATGGTAATTAGACCACGCCTCCATTTTTGGTCGCACGCGGCACAGTAGGGGAGCAATAGAGAGAGTCGGCACAGGGTGCTCCGACCCCTGGAGCCAGCCCTGACTTTACACATGCACAAAAAGCATATCTGTATGTGTAAAGGGACCATTAGTGATAGTAAATAGGACCCTAGGGGGCTGATTCTGAATCTCATGATTACATTAATACTGGGTGCCCACTTGCAGCAGTAGACTTCCATCTCGGTACGTCTTTAGATGCACCATTAAAGCTTGCACTAGCCATATTACAGGTGCAGATTCTCTGTCTTAGTATGGCCTTCTGTGTGAGCGGTTGTGTGTCTTTGGACACACAACACGTTTGCATCTCTTTAGCCACCCCCATGTCACGTCCCAGGAATGCCCACTGAATTGCACAGACCGCGCGCCTTATTCAGTTCTGCATCTCTTAGTGCTAACTATCGGGATACATGTGCTGTGTGACTGGGCTGTATGTGCAGAATTAAAATATTAGCTGACTATGTGCTGTATCAACACTATGTGTGACCCGGAATCAGGCCCTAGGTCTCATGACACACCGGCTGGGAATCTCCGGCTAATTCTATGCTTTGATAAATCTAACCTCCAGAACAGACTAAACATAATTATCTTTCATTATTGCACAAAGGAGAGCTAAAGATGTTGATAACTTCATATAGATAACATGTGAATCCTATGGGCCTACTGTATTTATCAATCAATAATTGTGGGATATTAAAATTTGCAGGATATATAAAAGCACCTATCTTCGGGGAGTACCCTCAAATATTAAGTATCCCCCAAATGTATCTGTTGCTATCCCCAGTATTTGTTCACAAAAGCAGCCCCCATGGGGCCTCTATGGGGCACATTTATTAATTAAACGTTGTAGGAAACTGTCCAGTTATGAGCTTGCCCCCAGTAGCTAACGTCATCTCCCGATGGTGTTAGCCGCTGTAGCTTAGCAGCTACTGTTCACAAAATGTATGGTACTAAGCTCTCATACATGTGTGGTGAGCTGTCCACGCAGGTGCAAATTGACTCACGACTTCCAAAGGAGAAGTGAACAGATCCCATTAGCGATCCCTTTACTTCTTACACACCGCAGGGATGGTCTCCTTTCGGAACATGTGACCCTGCAGGTGTATCTTAATAAATCCAAGCAATGATTAATTTCTTATTGCCATAAATAGCTCTGATAGAAAATGCATGCTAATATTTAGTTTGGCCCCTTTGTTGATCACTCTATGCCACAAGATGGCAGCATTGAGTCCTTATATATTATGTTATGCATGTTTCAAAGTCAGGATTCTGATCACATGAGAATCTTGTGGTAAGTCACTTACACCGTATTTGTAGAACACACATGGCATACTGTACATCTGTTGAGCATTTTACACTCAGTGCAGATATGACAATGCACCCGCTGTGGAGCTGGATATTGATGGGTGTTCTGTGGACAGTCTGTAAGTGTACCTTTCACAGTATTGATACTACCGTATGTAGTGAATGTTACTGTTCTGCTGCTTTTATTTTGATGAACAATACACTCTGTATGCTAATTTGATGTAACTTTTATTTACTTAGCAGTTGTGAATTCTCAGGATATGATCTCTTACCAGAACCAGACAGTCACTGTCACAGAAGGGGAACCTGTGAGCCTACATTGTGAATATAAAGTGGGCACGTTCAATGGTATAAGATGGTACAGACAGAAGCCAGGAGAAAGCCCTGATCAACTTATATTCATTATTTCTGATGACAGAAGATCAGAAGGAAAATTCACAGCTGAACTACAGCGCAAGAACAGCCAATGTTTTCTGCACATCAGTACCCCCAGTGTGAGTGACTCTGCATTGTATCTCTGTGCTGTGCAGGCACAGTGTGGAGACTTATAGGAAGACCTGTGCAAGAACTCAGGGGTCTATTTATCTCAGTAATTCTGTCCTGAAAGCATGTGGAAATAACAGTCTATTTAGAAGTTGTGGCAGTGGTGCGAGTGGAACCAATGTCTCAGTATTAACATGAGCGTGGCCACGCATCACAAGAGGTACACAAAAGGGGTAGACAGGGGTGGTGAGGCACACAGGGATGATGGGATACACATTGGAGGTGAAGGACACAGGGGTGGTGGGTTACACACTAAACAGGAATAATAATTGTGGAATCTGGTATTACTCACCAGTTGCTTCTGTAACAGATCTGAGAATTAGGCTGTCTGACTCTGGCTGAGGGTTGCAAAAGTGGAGTGGAGAGGAGTACAGCCAGGGTTGGACTGGCCCACAGGGGTACAGGGGAATCCCCCGGTGGGCCCCACTGCCTGTGGGCCCACCCCTTCCTCTAGGGATCAGGTTAAAGACTGTGCACTTGAACTACACATTATACATATGTTACATTATACTGCACAGGACTATGGTGTATTTTCTACAATGCACTGCTGTTATTAATCTGGTACATTATCATGCATGCACTAGAAGTATTCACTATATATTAGGGATGAGCGGGTTCGGATTCCTGAAATCCGAACCCCTCCGAGCCACCCTGATCCGAGTCATATCCAAGTCAGGCTCGACTTTTCCCGCCTGACTCGGATCTGAAATCGAGGCAAAACGTCATCATCCCGCCTTCTGGATCTCGCGGGATTTGGATTCTATAAAAGGTCCCCGCGTCAGCGCCATTTCTCATTCTGGCTGTGGACAGTGAAGAGGGAGGGTGGGAGCTAGGGCTGGCTGGGCTGGGTGGTGCTGGCATTGTCCATAGGGGCTGCGTCCACTCAGTCCATAGGGGCTGACTGGGCTATGTTGTGCTGCTGTTGTCCATAGGGGCTGGCTGGGCTGTGTTGTGCTGCTGTCATAGGGGCTGGCTGGGCTGTATTGTGCAGTCAACATGTCCATAGGGGCTGTGTCCACTCCAAAGTCTATAGGGGCTGGCTGGACTGTGTTGTGCAGTGTCCCATAAAGGCTGTAGTCCTAGAGGGGTGCTGTAGTGTTGTCCAGGGGGTGATCTGTCCATCAGGGGTGCTCCCTCAAAGTGCAATTACAATTTTTTTATTCTGTGTTTGTGAATTGTGTGCGCAGTAGCCGCACGTGCATCAACAAAATAGCGTCAAGCGTGCGTCATGTCATAAGTAAAGGGTCAGCTGGCTCGTCTGTTAAAGGGTGGTGTAACCCCCAAAGTGCACTCCAAACAAAATAAAAAATTATTTTCTGTGTTTGTGAATTGTGTGCACTGTGGCTGGGCGTGCATCAACAAAGGAGCAGCGCCAAGTGTGCGCCTGTGTCCCATAAGTAAAGGACCGGCTGGCTTGTCCATTAAAGGGTGCTGTAACCCCCAAAGTGCACTCCAAAAAAATAATAATTTTTTTTTGTGTTTGTGAATTGTGTGCGCAGTAGCCGCATGTGCATCAACAAAGTAGCGTCAAGCGTGCGCCTGTGTCATAAGTGAAGGGCTGGCTGGCTTGACCATTAAAGGGTGCTGTAACCCCTAAAGTGCACTCCAAACAAAATAAAAAAATATTTTCTGTGGTTGTGAATTGTGTGCATTGTGGCTGCACGTGCATCAACAAAGGAGCAGCGCCAAGCATGCGCCTGTGTCCCATAAGTAAAGGGCTGGCAGGCTCATCTCTTAAAGGGTGGTGTAACCCCCAAAGTGCACTCCAACAAAAATAAAAAATTATTTTCTGTGTTTGTGAATTGTGTGCGCTGTAGCCGCACGTCCATCAACAAAGGAGCAGCGCCAAGCATGCGCCTGTGTCCCATAAGTAAAGGGCCGGCTGGCTCATCTCTTAAAGGGTGGTGTAACCCGGAAAGTGCATTCCAACAAAAATAAACAATTATTTTCTGTGTTTGTGAATTGTGTACACTGTAGCGGCACCTCCATCAACAAAGGAGCAGTGCCAAGCGTGTGCCTGTGTCCCATAAGTAAAGGGCTGGCTGGCTTGTCCATTAAAGGGTGCTGTAACCCCCAAAGTGCACTCCAAAAAAAAATAATTTTTTTCTTTGTTTGTGAATTGTGTGCGTAGTAGCCGCACATGCATCAACAAAGTAGCATCAAGCGTGCGCCTGTGTCATAAGTAAAGGGCCGGCTGGCTTGACCGTTAAAGTGTGCTGTAACCCCCAAAGTGCACTCATAACAACATAAAAAATTATTTTGCTTGTTTGTGTATTGTGTGCACTGTGGCTGCATGTGCATCAACAAAGGAGCAGCGCCAAGCGTGCGCCTGTGTCCCTCAAGTTAAGGGCCGGCTGGCTCATCTCTTAAAGGGTGGTGTAACCCCCAAAGTACACTCCAACAAAAATAAAAACTTATTTTCTGTGTCTGTGAATTGTGTGCGCTGTAGCCGCACGTCCATCAACAAAGGAGCAGCGCCAAGCGTGCGCCTGTGTCCCATAAGTAAAGGGCCGGCTGGCTCATCTCTTAAAGGGTGGCATAACCGCAAAGTGCGCTCCAACAAAAATAAAAAAATATTTTCTGTGTTTGTGAATTGTGTGCGCTGTAGCCGCACGTCCATCAACAAAGGAGCAGCGCCAAGCGTGCGCCTGTGTCATAAATCAATGGCCAGCTGGCTTGTCTGTTAAAGGGTGCTGTAACCCCCAAAGTGCACTCCAGAAAAATAAAAACAATTTTTTTTGTGTTTGTGAATTGTGTGCGCAGTAGCCGCCCTTGCATCAACAAAGTAGCGCCAAGCGTGCGCCTGTTTCATAAGTAAAGGGCCAGCTGGCTCGTCTGTTAAAGGGTGGTGTAACCCCCAAAGTGCACTCCAAACAAAATAAAAAATTATTTTCTGTGTTTGTGAATTGTGTGCACAGCAGCCACACGTGCATCAAAAAAGTAGCATCAAGCGTGTGCCTGTGTCATAAGTAACGGGCTGGCTGGCTTGACTGTTAAAGGGTGCTGTAACCCCCAAAGTGCACTCCAAACAAAATAAAAAATAATTTTCTGTGTTTGTGAATTGTGTGCACTGTGGTTGCACGTGCATCAACAAAGGAGCAGCGCCAAGCGTGCGCCTGTGGCCCATTGGTCTGTTAAAGGGTGGTGTAACCCCTAAAGTGCACTCCAAAATTTTTTTTTTTTTAAATTCTTCTTTTCTGTGTTTGTGTGTGCCTTAGCCGCACGTATATATCAATCAATATAACATAAATGAAGGACCAAACTATGTCTGATAAAAATAAAATAGGGAAAGATGAAGAACCACTTCCTCCTAGTACTGAAGCTGCTGCCACTAGTCATGACATAGACGATAAAATACCATCAACATCGTCTGCCAAGGTCGATGCCCAATGTCATAGTATAGGGCATATAAAATCCCAAATGACAAAGTTCAGGAAAATGATCTTAAAAAAACATTTAAATCATCTGAGGGAGAAACATAAACTTGCCAATATGCCATTTACAACACGGAGTGGCAAGGAACGGCTAAGGTCTTTCCCTATGTTCATGACTAGTGGTTCAGCTTCACATGATGATGGAAGCCCTCCTCCCGCTACAAAAATCAAATGAGTTAAGCTGGCAAAAGCACACCGAAGAACTGTGCGTTCTATGCGTTCTAAGAAGATATCAGAAATCCCCAAGGAGTGTCCAAGTGTGGTGGCGGTTGCGATGCCTGACCTTCCCAACACTGGACGGGAAGAGGTGGCTCTTTCCACCATTTGCACGCCCTCTGCAAGTGCTGAAAGGAGCACCCACAGTCCACTTGCTGATATGCAAATTGAAGATGTCAATGTTGAAGTACAACAGGATGAGGATACTGGTGTAGCTGGCGCTGAGGAGGAAGTTGGCGAGGAGGATTCTGATGGTGATGTGGTTCATTTAAATCCGGCTCCAGGGGAGACAGTTGTTGTCTGTGGGATGAAAGAGCCCATCACGGTCATGCCTGGGCAGAAGACCAAACATGCCAACTCTTTGGTCTGGCAATATTTCTATCCAAATCCGGACAACAACTGTCTTGCCATATGTACCATATGTAAAGGTGAAATAAGTAGGAGTAGGGATGTTAACCATCTAGGAACATCCTCCCTTATACGTCACCTGCAGCGCGTTCATAAAAAGTTACTGTCAAGTTCAGAAACTTTGGCTAAGACCGTAAGCAGTCCAGGGACACCTAAATCCCTTTGTCCTGTTGTATCCAAGCACCTGCAAGCCACACCGTCAACTCCCTCCTCGTCAATTTCCTCCTTAGTCAGGATCGGAAGTAGTCCTGCAGGCCATGTCACTGGCATGACTGACTCTCCTATCCGGGATTCCTCCAGAGGACCCTGCATTGCTATGCCTACTGCTGCCACTGCTGCTGTTGCTGCTGGGATTCGTTCATCATCCCAGAAAGGAAGTAGGAACACCACTACTTTTACTAAACAATTGACCAACAGTCCTTAGCGAGGAGGATGAAGTACGACAGCAGTCATCCTGAAGCAAAATGTATAACTGAGGCCTTGACTGCTATGTTGGTGTTAGACGTGCATCCGGTATCCACCATTAGTGCAGTGGGATTTAGACAATTGATGGAGGTAGTGTGTCCCCGGTTCCAAATCCCATCTAGATTCCACTTCACTAGGCAGGCGATACCGAGACTGTACAGAAACGTCAGAAAAAGAGTTCTCAGTGTCCTGAAAAATGCGGTTGTACCAAATGTCCATTTAACCACGGACATGTGGACAAGTGGAACAGGGCAGACTAAGGACTATATGACTGTGACAGCCCACTGGGTAGATGCATCACCTTACGCAGCAACAACAGCAGCATCACCAGTAGCAGCATCTCAGAAATGCCAGCTCGTTCCAAGGCAGGCTACACTGTGTATCACCGGTTTCAGTAAGAGGCACACCGCCAACAACCTCTTAGAGAAACTGAGGGAAATCATCGCCCAGTGGCTTACCCCACTTAGACTCTCCTGGGGATTTGTGATATCTGACAATGCCACCAGTATTGTGCGGGCATTACATCTGGGCAAATTCCAGCACGTCCCATGTTTTGCTTACACAATAAGTTTGGTGGTGCAGAATTGTCTGAAAAGCGACAGGGGGGTGCAGGAGACGCTTTGGGTGGCCCGAAAAATTTCTTGCCACTTTCGCCATTCAGCGACTGCATGCCGAAAACTGGAGCACCAGCAAACACTCTTGAACCTGCCCTGCCATCACCTGAAGCAAGAGCTTGTGATGCGGTGGAACTCAACCCTCTATATGCTTCATAGGATGGAGGAGCAGCAAAAGGCCATTCAAGCCTATACATCCACCTATGACATAGGCAAAGGAAGGGGGTATGCACCTGACTCAAGCGCAGTGGAGAATGATTTCTGTGTTGTGCAAGGTTCTCCAGCCCTTTGAACTTGCCACATGTAAAGTCAGTTCAGACACTGCCAGCTTGAATCAGGTCATTCCCCTAATCAGGCTTTTGCAGAAGCAGCAGGAGAAAGTGAAGGAGGAGCTAAAATGGAGCGATTCCGCTCAGCATGTGGGACTTGTGGATGAAGCCCTTCATTTGCTTTGCCAGGATTCCATGGTCAGGGTCAATCTGTTGAAATCAGACCACTACATTCTGGTCACCGTGCTCGATCCTAGGTTTAAAGCCTATGTGGTGTCTCTCTTTCTGGCCGACACAAGCCTGCAGAGGTGCAAAGACCTGCTGGTGAAAACATTGTCAGCTGAAACAGACTGTGATACGTCAACAACTCCTTCATTTTCTCCCGCAACTGGGGCTGCCAGGAAACAACTTACCGTAGGTATGCTAAGCAACCCGCTGGCAGTGATGCAGGGCAGGCAGGACCAAGTTTGGACATCTGGTCCGGACTGAAGGACCTGGCAACAATTTCTGACATGTCTACTGTCACTGCATATGATACTGTCACCATTGACAGAATGGTGGAGGATTACATCGGTGACAGCATCCAAGTAGGCATGTCAGACAGTCCGTACCTGTACTGGCAGGAAAAAGAGGCAATTTGGAGGCCCCTGTACAAACTGGCTCTATTTTACCTGAGTTGCCCCCCCTCCAGTGTGTACTCCGAAAGAGTGTTTAGTGCAGCCGGGAACCTTGTCAGCGAAAGGCGTAGGAGGTTGCTTCCACAAAATGTGGAGAAGATGATGTTCATAAAAATGAATTATCAACTCTTCCAGGGAGACCAGCATCCAGAACGTACAGTGGGACCTGTGGTGGTGGATTCCAGCGGGGACGAATTAATACTCTGTAAGGATGAGGATGTACACAACACTGAAGAGGGTGAGGAATCGGTGGATGAGGAGGAAGAGGACGACATCTTGCCTCCGTAGAGCCAGGTTGTGCAAGGACAGATTAATTGCCAGCTTGTTTTTTGTGGGGGTCCAAACGAACCAATCATTTCAGCCACAGTCGTGTGGCAGACCCTGGCGCTGAAATGATTGGTTTGTTAAAGTGTGCATGTCCTGTTTATACAACATAAGGGTGGGTGGGAGGGCCCAAGGACAATTCCATCTTGCACCTCTTTTTTTTTCTTTGCATTATGTACTGTTTGGGGCCTAGTTTTTCAAACTGCCATCCTGTCTGCCACTGCAGTGTCACTCCTAGATGGGCCACGTGTTTGTGCCGCCCACTCGTATCGCTTATCATAGTCATCCAGCCACCTTGGTGCAACCTTTTGGACATAAAAACACTATTGTGAGGTGTGAGGTGTTCAGAATAGACTGGAAATGAGTGGAAATTAAGGTTATTGAGGTTAATAATAGCATAGGAGCAGAAAAACCCAGAAATTCTGTGATTTTAGCTGTTTTTATGCTTTTTTTTTAACAAACAGTCACTGCCAGAATGAGGGGCTAATCTGTCACTGAAAGCTGTCAGGGTAGGACTAGCGGTGGGGGACAGGCATCAGTAAGGGCACCCATAGAAGGGCAGTGGTACACTACAGGACTCTGCAATGTGGCTGAGTGAGATTGAGTTATGTCTCAGCCAGCTGCACAAACAGTCACTGCGGCCAGTGGCAAAACTTGTGAGTGGTGGGCCCATGTGCAAAAAATGCTTTGGGCCCCTCCCTTCTAGGCCCCATGCTAAAGTAATATACAGTACCATACGATAGTGTGCCATGTGACCACCAAACAATACAGACAACATCCCAGTGTCTAATAATATTCAGTGCCCCTTTAATCAAATAGTAATAATAATATATGCCCCCTTTAATCAATTAACAATGCCCCTTTGAACTCAACAGTATCTGATTTCGGCAGTGCTCCTCGGAGGCTACACAGATAGATCTGTTGGCAGAGGGTGATGGGCAGATGCAGAGGGTGATGGCCAGAGGCACAAATGATTGGTAGAGGGTGATGGGCAGAGTGTAAAGCCCAGAGGGTGACGGGCAGATGGTAATGGTCAGAAGCAGAGGGTGATGAGGCACAGGGTGAAGAGCAGAGGGTGATGGACAGTGGCAGAAAGGCAGAGGTTAACAGTCAGCGGCAGAGGGTGATGAGCACAGGGTGATGGACAGAGGCAGAGGTTGATGAGCAGAGTGTGACATACAGAGGGTGACAGGGAAAAGCAGAAGGTGATGGGCAGACGCAGATGAACAGAAAGTGACAGGGAGATACAGAATGTGAGGATAGAGGGTGACAATACTGCAGTGTGACAAACAGAATAACAGTGGGGAAGCAATTGAGTTGGGTGGGAAGCTGGGGGAGGAATGTGGTGTTATTGGATAATAGCTGACAAATAGTCTCTCCTAGTGGGTGCTGGAATATAAATTAAAGGGAAGTCCAAGCATGTCCTTATGTAAGACCGTTCTAAAATAGTCACCCTTTTGGCACTGCAGTATCCTGCATTTTGGTTTTGGTTGGTCGAGCAGTGTCCAGAGGCCGCAGCCAGCTAGTTGCACTGTATGATGTGCAGTCGGGTGGCGGGGTCAGGTAGGCTTCCCAGAACCCTGCTGACCATGCAGCAGCAGTAGCGGGTGCACCGTTACTTGCTGAAGTATAGGATCAGCGCTCACAGGATGCTCCCTACACGTGTCCTAAGATACAGGACTAGACCAGGACTCAGCAGACTACAAAGCAGCAGCATTGAATGCCAGGATGCCGGCGTTGGGAATTTGACTGCAGGGATCCAGAGCACCAGCATCCCGTACCCATCCCGTGCCGACATAAGACATAGACTATTATGTGTATGGTGTATTCAGGGGACAGGCACTGTCCTTTTCTTGGAGTATTGTTCTACACCACATGACACAGAACCTGCACAGACCCCTCACTATCCCCTAACCCTGATATCCCTGTGCCCCCATCCCTTGCATAATCCCTGCAGTGCAGACACCATGTCCAGCTGAGCTGCATATATGGTGGCTCTGTGCAGCTGGGAAGAGATGTATGCAGCACAGGCCACTCCATCTTGGTACCTCAGGGCCATACTGACCTGTGTAAGCCAAAGTGCCCTGCAACTCTGACAGCAGGAGACTTGTTCAGCAGCTCTCTCTTAGTGCTAACTATCGGGATACATGTGCTGTGTGACTGGGATGTATTTGCAGAATTAAAATATTGGCTGACTATGTGCTGCATCAACACTGTGAGTGACCCGGAATCAGGCCGTAGGTCTCATGACACACCGGCTGGGAATCACCGGCTAACACCATGCTTTGATAAATCTAACATCCAGAGCAGACTAAACAGAATTATCTTTCATTATTGCACAAAGGAGAGCTAAAGATGTTGATAACTTCATATAGATAACATGTGAATCCTATGGGCCTACTGTATTTATCACTTAAAAATTGTGGGATATTAAAATTTGCAGGAGATATAAAACACCCAGCTTTGGGGAGTACCCTCAAGTATTAAGTATCCCCCAAATGTATCTGCAGCTATCCCCAGTTTTTGTTCAAAAAAGCAGCCCCCGTGGGGTCTCTATGGGGCACATTTATTAATTAAACATTGCAAGAAACTGTCCAGTTTATGAGCTTGCCCCCAGTAGCTAACGTCATCACCCGATGGTGTTAGCCGCTGTAGCTTAGCACTAAGGGCCTGATTCTGAACCGCTCGCAAGCGCATAGTGCTCGCAAGTGGGTCGATGGCAGGCAGTGCGCACAGCACGTGCGCGAGCCCAAGAGCGGATGAGAAATTCACTTGCTCCGGGGCTCGCTACAAACGGGGCAGCTGTCGATGTTGATCAACAGCTCGTCCCGTTTTGTAGGCTAGCCAAACGGAGGCGTTCCCGAAGGAACGCCTGCAATTTGGGGGTGGCCCTACTGACATCACGAGTGATGTCAGTAGTGAGTTTCCGGCTCTATTAGAGCCGGAAGCTCACTGGGGCTTGCGGAAGACGAGACCCTACCACAAGGGTCTCGTTGCAAGCCCGATGGTCGTGATGGTCGGGACCATCGCGACCATCACCTGGCCGCTCGCTAAAGCTGTGGGTGGTCACCCACAGCTTAGCGAGCGGCCAGAAGGCTGGTCCAAAAAAAAAAAATGGCCTTCAGACCTGCGAGCTGCCTCCGACAGCGAGCGGGTCTGAATCAGGGCCTAAGCTCTCATACATGTGTGGTGAGCAGTCCACGCAGGTGCAAACTGGCTCCAGACTTCCAAAGGAAAAGTTAATAGATCCCATTAGCGATCCCTTTACTTCTTACACACCGCAGGGATGGTCTCCTTTCTTAATAAATCCCAGCAATGATTAATTTCTTATTGCCATAAATAGCTCTGATAGAAAATGCATGCTAATAATTAGTTTGGTCCCTTTGTTGATCACTCTATGCCACAAGATGGCAGCATTGAGTCCTTATATATTATGTTATGCATGTTTCAAAGTCAGGATTCTAATCACATGAGAATCTTGTGGTAAGTCACTTACACCGTATTTGTAGAACACACATGGCATACTGTACATCTGTTGAGCATTTTACACTCAGTGCAGATATGACAATGCACCCGCTGTGGAGCTGGATATTGATGGGTGTTCTGTGGACAGCCTGTAAGTGTACCTTTCACAGTATTGATACTATGTAATGAATGTTACTGTTCTGCTGCTTTTATTTTGATGAACAATACACTCTGTATGCTAATTTGATGTGACTTTTATTTACTCAGCAGTTGTGAATTCTCAGGATATGATCTCTTACCAGAACCAGACAGTCACTGTCACAGAAGGGGAACCTGTGAGCCTATATTGTGAATATAAAGTGGGCACATTCAATGGTATAAGATGGTACAGGCAGAAGCCAGGAGAAAGCCCTGAACAACTTATATTCATTATTTCTGATGACAGAAGATCAGAAGGAAAATTCACAGCTGAACTACAGCGCAAGAACAGCCAATGTTTTCTGCACATCAGTACCCTCAGTGTGAGTGACTCTGCATTGTACATCTGTGCTGTGCAGGCACAGTGTGGAGACGTATAGGAAGACCTGTGCAAGAACTCAAGGGACTATTTATCTCAGTAATTCTGTCCTGAAAGCATGTGGAAATAGCAGTCTCCGCATCGCATGTTTAAGGCAGAATTGAACATGGTTATCAATATAAAAGTTATTTTTATATGTATGTATATAAATATATATATATATATATATATATATATATATAAAAATAAAAATGTATTATGATAATCATAATAATCATAAAGAAAAGCATGGACAACTCAATCTAGATGCAGTAATTATTAGAGATGAGCAACTCTGCTTTCCAAGTCGCTGCTCAGATCACTTTTGAGGTTCTGAGTGCAACCAAGTCCTAGCTCGAGTCTACCAGTAACTTCGGATCTCGGATCTACTGTAAATACCAAATAACGGATTTTGGATTGCATGTAAACAGGTCCAATATACATGATTGTAGCTGTTTGAATCTATTTTAAAGAAATCCAAAACCAAATCTATACACTTGAGGGTGGATTTGAAAAAACCCAAAACCTTAACATTTTAGGGTGGTTTTGTCAAAACCAAAACACGGGGGCCTGCGCACATCTCTTGTAAATATGCAGGTGTGGTGTATTTGTCCATATAGAATTGTCAATGTCGACATATCAAACATGTCAATATTACAAACACAATACATTCTGAACATGACTAAAAAGAGCAATAAATGCTAAGTGGCAGAAGTAAGGTATGTAAAATAACCCTGAGACACCGTACAGTCACAAAGGAGCATAAAACACTATTTTGATTTGCATGAATGAAAAAGTCCAGCAAGGAAGCACTGAGTGATATTACCCACTGTGCAATTGAATACGGAGAATAGCAGGGATGCGCATGATAAGTTTCCGCGTCCAAAAAACGCGATGTCGGCAAAAACTCCAGCAGGCGAAACTTTTCCGCAGGTGCAAAACTAATTGAATACTACTCCATGTCAGATATATGTGCTTTACAAGTTTTTAGGGATTTTTGAGCACTCAAAGTAACAAAAATAGTGTGTAAACGTTGGCATTGCGTGCGAATCAGGCCGATAGTGTACTGTTTCTATTGCATGCACACATTATTCATTTTACACAATACAACTACATTTAAACCAACAAACTTTGGATGTAAAAGTACTGTAACTCCATATGTGTGAACCAATCAGGGGTGTTTCTAGAGAGGAGGAGGCCCATGTGCAGTCTCCGACATGGGCCCCCTCCTCTCTGTCCGTCTGCCGGCAACGCACTGAGCTGTGCGCGGCCAGTGCCGGAGTTATAGACTCTGGGCACTAGAGTGCACCCAGAGTCTATACGGTATGCTCAGGTCACCGGGAAAATGGCCTCGGCGCCAATTTTCCCTGTACTGCGCATGCGCAAATGATGGGAAAATGGCCGTGGTGGCCATTTTCCAGTCGTTTTCACAGCGCCGCACCCACGCACCGTCGTGGGACTCCGGAAAGGTAAGTAATACTATGGGTTCAGGGTGTGTAGTGCAGGGCCCCCCTGGACCCAGGGGCCCGTGTTCCCCGCACACCCTGCACCCATTATAGATACGCCCCTGGAACCAATGGTACTGCTGTGTATTTTATATCACAGTGTTGTGTTTAACCAGAGCTGGAAACAGAAATCTTGATGCCTAGCACACTCATGTTTTTGGGCCCCCTATCCCCTCCCAGTAGGTACATGCAGGTCACCCATTGGCGTATTCCCAACTGTCACTCAAGCCTCATCCCCAACTTTGTCTCTAAACCTTATCCCTCATGTCTCTCCAGCCTCATCCCCGCCTGTGTCTCTCCAGCCTATTTCCCCTATGTCTCTCTATCTCCAGCCATCCACTTATCTCCCGTGTCTCTCAGCTTCATTCTCAACCCCTATCTCAGCATCAAACCCCCGTGTTATTCATCTTTATTGTCTCCCAGCTTCATCCACCCACCCTGTGCCTCTCAACTTCATCCCCCTACCCTATGTCTCTCAGCCTCATCCATACACTGTCTCCCAGCCACATCTACTTCACTGTGTGAAGCCTAATTCCCTCCTATGTTTCTCAGCTTTATTCCCCAACCTGTGTCTTTCAGGCTCATACTCCCCCTGTGTCTCTTGGCTTAATCCCAACCCTGTGTCTCTCATTCTCCCCAAGGCTCTGAGCATCATTCCCCACCCTGTGTCTCTCTCAGTCTCACCCCAGCCCCTGTGTCTCTCACCCTCATCCCAGCCTCTGTATCTCTCAGTCTCACCACACCTCATGTGTCTCTCAGCCTCATGCCAGCCCCTGTGTCTCTCAGCCTCATCCCAGCCCTTGTCTCTCAGTCTCACCCCAGCACCTGTGTATCTCAGCCTCATGCCAGCCCCTGTGTCTCTCAGCCTCATCCCAGCCCTTGTCTCTCAGTCTCACCCTAGCACCTGTGTCTCTCAGCCTCATCCCAGCCCTTGTCTCTCAGTCTCACCCCAACACCTGTATCTCTCAGTCTCACCCCTGCCCCTGTGTTTCTCAGCCTCATCCCAGCCCGTGTCTCTCAGCCTCACCCCAGCCCCTGTGTCTCTCAGCCTCACCCCAGCACCTGTGTCTCTCAGCCTCACCCCAGCCTCTGTGTCTCTCAGTCTCACCCCAGCCTCTGTATCTCTCAGTCTCACCCCAGCTCCTGTGTCTCTCAGTTTCACCCCTGCCCCTGTGTCTCTCAGCCTCAAGCCAGCCCCTGTGTCTCTCAGCCTCATCCCAGCCCGTGTCTCTCAGCCTCACCCCAGCCCCTGTGTCTCTCAACCTCATGCCAGCCCCTGTTTCTCTCAGCCTCATGCTAGCCCCTGTGTCTCTCAGCCTCATCCCAGCCCATATCTCTCAGCCTCATGCTAGCCCCTGTGTCTCTTAGCCTCATCCCAGCAGCTGTGTCTCTCTGTGAGAAACACAGATAATAAAATGTATCAATCAAATACAGTTTTACTTAATATTTATCCATAGTTTAGTTACGTATTTATACAACATTGAAAAACAACTACATATGAAAACAATTCCTGCTTCTGCTCTTAAAACCAAATGACAGTTGAGTATCTTTGTTTGTTAATTGATATAAACACAACTGAACCCACTTGATAATCAAATAGTTTGAGCACCACATATTACAATGTGGCTGTTACTGAGGGCCCGATTCAGAGCCGGACGCTCTGACCAGAGCGCTCGCTCTGAATCAGGCCCGGGCTACCTAAAATTGGAGTGGCCTCTTGGACGCTCACATAGCTGTGGGTTACCACCCACAGCTTATGCGAGCGTCCATGATGATGGTCGCGATGGTCAAGACCATCGCGACCATCGTGTTTGCTACGAGACCCTGCGGTAGGGTCTCGTTGCCGCAAGCCCTGGAGTGATTTTGGCTCTATCAGAGCCAAAATCACTCCCACTGACATCACTAGTGATGTAAGTGGGGCTGGACCCAGATAGTAGGTGCCTCCGTCTGGCAGCCATGCCCCCGGCACGCCCACCAAAGGGGGTGTGATGTCACTTCCCATCGACAGCACGCCGGGTCGACAGCTCGCCGGGTCTCGCGCATGCGCACGACGGAGCTCCCTCCGTCGTGCGCATGCGCACTTGGGCACCATCGACCCACTTGTGAGCGTACCGCGCTCGTGAGCGGGTCTGAATGAGACCCTGAGTTCAGTATATTCAAGGTTGTAAAGACAAATTAGTTATTATTGGTATGACATAGCAACTAAGGTCAACGCGTTTCATCTCCTGATGTACTGAACTCCATGTTCGGTGACCGTCACATTATAAACTCTCAATTCCGAACCTGCTTGTGTGCTGCTAGAAGCATGAACAAGACAGAGGGGTCTATGTACTATGCCTTGGAGAAAGATAAAGTGGACAGAGATAAAGTACCAACTAATCAGCTCTTCCCTGTAATTTTTCAAACACAGGGCCTGATTCAGCAAGGACCACAATTGCAAAGCTGCACGCAGGCTATAGATATATGATGTATGCATGCAGGCAGGCAGCTTTGCAATTGTGATCCTTGCAATAATGCAAATGCAGCCGGAATATGACACCCCGTGCTGCATTTGCGATCCCAGCACTGCGACAGAGGTCGCAGGTTGGTATCACCATCGTGACCATCGGTGGTAGATGGTCGCGATGGTGGACGACGATGGTGGACTCATGCTGGCCGGCTTGTGAGCCCAGCAGATTGTGGGCCTAATTCAGAGGTGCACGCTATTTGCGTGCGCTCGCACTGAATCAGGGCGTCCCTATTCTTTATAATTCCAGCCTCCAGGCCGCTTGCACAGCTGTGGGTGACCACCCACAGCTTGTATGAGCGGCCTGGCAATGGTCGCGATTATCGCGACCACCGGCATTGTGAGGACACCCTTGTGGTAGGGTCTCAACACTCGCAATGCCAAGTGGACTTCCAGCTCTAATAGAGCCAGAAGTCCACTACTGACATCACAAGTGATGTCAGTAGGGCCACCTCCAAACGGCAGGCATTCCTTCAGGAACGCCTCCGTTTCTTCAGCCACCCCCCCTACCCGCCTACAAAACAGGGCGAGCTGTCGATCAACATTGACAGCCGCCCCATTTTGCTGCGCGCCCCAGAGCGAGTGAAGGTCTCACTCGCTCCGGGGCTCATGCTGCGTGTGCGCACTGGGCCACAATCGACCCGCTTGCGAGCGGGTCTGAATCAGGCCCTGTGTACGTCCATGCAGTCCCTGGGCTGGCCACTCCCAGAAAATGGGGTGGACATGCCCCGTTTCAGAGAATGGTGGTAGATGGTCGCGATGGTGGATGGCGCAGGGCGGCCGTCCAGCTGAGTAAGCCTCAGCGTACTCAGGCTGGCCGGCTTGTGAGCCCAGCAGACTGTGTACATGCATGCAGTCCCTGGGCTGGCCACTCCCAGAAAAAGAGGTGGACACCCCCCATTTCAGAGAACGCCGGCCGTCCCCACACCACCCCTTAAATGCCTTTGCTTGTCAATCAGATAGAGGCATTCAAGGGCTTGCGTACGTCTTAGCGCAACCCATTCTGCACACTCGCGGAATGGTTGGTACTTTATCTCTGTCCATTTTATCTCAAAAGAGACCCCATAGACCCCATATTGTGAGAGCTGCCTACACTCTCACCAACAATTGCTGACAATATTTCACTGGAACAATCGTTTGCATATAACTTGGAACAGGTAAAAGAGACATTACTTCTCAACAACTAATGCCGGTATTTCATTGAATTGTGCTACCATCTGGTGACCTGTATACTAAAAGTAGAAGTTGAACTTGTCTCCTTATGCATGCTGCAATTCAAAAACAGTTTATTAGAAAAATTATGATTTTGCACCTGTGGGTAAGAGGGTAACACCACCCCACAGTATTTATTGAGACTAAAATAATACATTCAATCCTATTTTCTCCGTGGACTGATTATTATAATAATAATAATAATAAGTATTATTATTATTATTTATTTGTATGGCCCCACAAAAGGACATGGTTTATACACATTGTTGCATTAACGATCATAACACTCAAATAATCAACAGGGCATAAGCGACTAAGTGTTAGGTGCCTTTGTGGGGGGTAAGGAGTAGATGAAAGTATAAGTAAGGAGAAGCACATGAGGGAAGAGGGCCCTGCTAGTGAGAGCTTACTGTACATTCTAAAGGGGTGGGTCAGACAAACTGCCATGACACAGATGGAGTAGACAGGGAGGTTGATGGGGTAGCAGTTTAGGATGAGAGCTGGAAGGCTTTGATGAAGTAGTAGGTCTTTAGAGCCCATTTAAAGATTTCTAGAAAGGTGGAGAGTCTGATAGGGAGGAGAGAGATACAGAGGTAGGGAGCAGCATGGGCAAAATCTTGGAGGTGGGAGTGGGAGGAAGTAATAAGTTGGCAGGAGAAGTAGCATGAATTTGTTGAGCAAAGAGGGTGGGTCCGGAGTGTGAAGGGAGATGAGGTCAGATATGTAAATGGTAGAGGATTGGGTGAAGGCTTTGTAAATGAGTGTAGGAACCTTTCTGAAAGGGAAGGTGAGCCATTGGAGGGCTTGTAGGAGAGGGGAGGCAAATGTAGAATGTTTGGAGAGGATGATGAGCTGACCAGCGGCATTTCTAGAGGAGAGAGATGGGAGTCAGGGAGGCCAGATAGGAGGAGTTTACAGCAGTCCATTGTGGAGATGACAAGTGAGCGGATGAGGGTTTGAATAACATCCTCGATGAGAAAGGTTCTTGTGGCCGGAGGCTGACCACACGTGATTAAAATGGCTGTCACGGCATTAAAGAGATTAACTCTCATACCGCGGCACCATTTTTAAAAGGACCTCTAGACGCAGTGCGCCAAGTACTGCGAATTTATAAGTAATGTGTTAAAACATTTCATTCAATGTGCTGTGCGCAGTTGCGGAAAAGTACTTTTAAAATGTTTAGCCTATGCACTTATAAGGAATGTATAAGTTGTTCTGTTTTAGAAGGCTGTAACATTTAAGTCAAATGGGGATTTCCCTCCTGACATAGGAAGTGATATGTTAATTGTCCTGATCTATGGTAGTGGTCAAACCCATTGTGTAACAAAGTTTTCTTTGAAGTGCATTCCAAGTGAGACCAGGATAGAAGCTTTCTCTGGGAAGGTGTGAAGAGAGTCAAATTGCCAAATCTTCTTTTGAAATGGCCTGAGACCTGTCTCCTGTGTGTGTGCACTTCTGGGGAAAAGTGTTTGTTTTAAGAAACCTCTTTTGGAGGTCACTGAGGGGCCTATTCATCATACCTAAAATATCGAGGGAGGTAATTAGGTTTAGAACTCACATGGAGTTCTACCTAATTACCGGAGGAATTCATCATTCCTCCTCCCTATAACTATCTATTCCGAAAAGCTGTCATTTTTGCGATGACAGCTTTTCGGGAAATAGATAATTTTCCCTGCCTGCTCTAACTTACCGCAGCTGGTATCCGTGCTGCACATGCACTGTTACAATCGTAAACCCAGCGCATGCGCAGCACTACTGCTGCAGTAAGTTTGTGTGCGCCCCCCCAACCCCCCCTCCCTCCCCCCTCCACTCACCTCCCCCCATCCCACACTTACCTGCCCGCTGCAGCGCCTCCGGCTCCATCCTGCTTGTCTGTCATGTGGTCTCCCAGCAGCACACAGTGCAGTTTAGAAAAAAAAAAAATTTTTTCTAAACTTTATTGTGTTCTGCTGGTAGAACACAATATCAGCATTGCAGACGGAGCCAGAGGATGCACCAGAGCGCCGGAGGAAGACTCCGGGGGACCTGCACAGCTGGAAGCAGGTAAGTCTGTCCTGCTATCCGCCACCTCACAGTGGCGAATAGTAACTCCATCAAATTCCGAAAATACATAATTTTCGGAATTTGATGAATAGCATAATTTTCATATCCCCATACTAATGTATGGGGAGTGTGGATATTAACGCAGGGGGACTTAGCAAGGAAATATCAGTGATATCTCCTGTGCTAAGTGGCTTCATGAATACCAAAATAACGTTATTTAAGGAAAATGTCCTTAAAAACGTTATTTTAGTGTTGATGAATAGGCCCCTGTATGTGTTAAGGTAGGAAATGCCAAACTGATTGATACTTCCATTGGGAAAGATGAATGTCATTTACTATTTCCTGTGAAATGTTATATCAACATTTTGGGAGACAGTTATTACTATATGATAAATCAGTTTTGTGTTTAGGTTTGGGTAACTCCTTTGAAATGTAATATGTGGTAAAATTATATTATGTGAGACAGCATGATTGGTTGAGTCGAACACAGGGCGGATTTACCCCCCTGTGATAATGTGTGTAAGAATGAGATAAAAAGAAGGACTGTGAGCCCTGTATGTGTACAACCCTGTAACTTCTTTGAGGAGAAGAACTGATGACTTGATAAGAATTCTGTACGCTGATTATTCCCCTTCATTCAGAAGGTTGAGTCTTCTTTAAGACTATTGAGCAATAAACACCTTTTGCCTCTACGCATCTGCATCCTGTGCCTAACAGAATTGCGCCAAACGCTATTCCATTCTCCGGCTGTTCTGGAGTGAGCCCAAGTGTCTCCAAAGCTCAAGCCCTCGGTCAGTTACTGTGCAGAGCTTGGTCAATTGCGAGGGGCCAGGAAGATACCAGCCGACACCAATCAGGAGGTGTGGCCGCAGTGCATCAAGCATACGCAGCAAAAGCGGTTCCAAGCGCCGCTAAAAGGAGCTTGGTGGTGGCAGCTTCCGTAAATGCCCACAGCACAGTGGGTGGAGTCAGTGACAGGTGGTCACTGACAGTGAGTGGGAGTCCAAGAGCACTAACCCGTGACCAGGGCAGGCCTAGACGAAAGGCATCCGGTCACAGGTCTGATCCTGGAAATATATTTGAGATGGAAATGGCAGGACTGCGAGAGGTGTAGAATGTGTGGAGGGAGGAGTCTGGGATAACTTCAAGACAGCACACGTTGGGACTAGAGGAGATAGTTGTGCTGTCAATTGATAATGAAATTGTAGTAAGTACAGTAAGTTTATGCAGGAGGATGGAAAGATGATCAGCTCAGTCTTAAACATATTAAGTTTAAGAAAGTGCTGGGACATTCAGGAAGAGATAGCAGAGAGAAAATTGGAGATACTAGTGAGGAGAGAGGGGGAGAGGTCAGGGGAGGAAAGGTAGATCTATAATCAGTATAGAGATGATATTGAGGCAAAAGAGCTGAGTTCCCCTAGAGAGAATAAGTGAGATCCAAGAACTGAACCTTGAAGAGTACCTACTGTAAGTGAAAGTGGGGGGGAAGAGGAGTCATGAGAGGAGACAGAGAAGGAATGATCAGAGAGGTAGGAGGTCAGCCAGGAGAGGGCAGTGTCACATAGACCGAGGGAGTGAAGGATTTGCAGGAGGAGAGGGTGGTCCACAGTGTCAAAAGCAGCAAATAGGTGAAGGAGAATAAGTAAAGAGTAGTGGCCCTTGGATTTGGCAGCAAGGAGGTCATTGCTGACCTTTGTGAAGGCAGTTTCAGTGGAGTGGAGAGAATGGAAGCCAGACTGAAAAGGGTCAAGGAGGGGATGGTAGGAAAGAAAGGTGGTAATGCGGTTGTACACAATACACTGAAGAACTTTGGAGACAAAAGAGATGGTTCGGTAGTTTCACAGAGTGTTAGTATCAGGGGTAGCTTTTTAAGAATTGGGGACACAAGGACATGTTTGAATGCAGAAGAGACAGTGCCAGATGAGAGGGAGAGATTAAGAAGGTGGGCAAAATGGGAATAGGCAAAAGGACAGAGGTAGCGGATTAGATGGGAAGGGATGGAGTCAAGGGGGGAGGTGGAATGGGAAGAACCAGATGAGGGCCATGACTTCCTCTTAAGATACAGGGGAGAAGAATGTCAGAGTTGGTAAGATGGATGGGGAGGGGTGGTCAGGGAAAAGAAGGGGTGGAGTGCTGAAGATCTTGTGAGATATGATGTCCTGATGTATGGAGTAAATTTTAGATGTAAAGTAGGTGGCAAAGTCAAGGGCAGAGTGCAAGAAGGGGAGGCAAGGAGGAGGTGCGCAGAGGAGGGAGTTGAAAGTTGCAAATAAATGCCAGGGGTTCGAGGACTGGATTGGAGTAATCAGAAATCTCACAACAGTGAGTGAAGACCAGATCAAGTGAATGCTCACTCACATGGAAGAGTGAAGACGTCCACTGTGAGAGACCAAATAAAGATGTGAGGGTAAGGAGTTTAGAGGTAGGGGATTCTACAGGATATGAATTGGAATATTGACGTCACCTAGGATAATGTAGGGAAGGTCTGAGGGGAGAAAGTGAGGGAACCAAAGTTGTCAAGGAATTTGGAGAGAGGGCCAGAGGGACAGTAAATGATAGCTACTTGAAAGTGTATTGGTTGGAAGAGCCTTATATCATTAACCTCAAGTGTAGACAATATAAGGGATGGTTCTGGATGTATGAAGTGGTAGAAGTAACCTGGGGATAGAAGGGGGGCAAGGTTGGGGGGGCAAGGTTCAGACAAATACTGGGGCAGGTGGGAATGAGGCTGTGACACATTGGGTCTGGGCATGCGGGCTGAGACACAGACACACAGGTGCTGGGGGAATGAGGCTGACACATTGGGGCTAGAGCACACAGGGGCTGACACACAAGGCTGGGGTGAATGAGGCTGACACACATTTGGGCTGGGGCACACAGGGGCTGGGGGGAATGAGGCTGACACACATTTGGACTGGGGCACGTGGGCTGAGACACGGGCTGGTGGGAATGAGTCTGACACACACTAGGGCTGAGACACACTGGGGCTAAAGGGAATGAGGCAGACACACACTGGGGCTGAGACACACACTCTAGCTCGGGAATGGGGTTGAGACACACACTTGGGCTGGGGGGAATGAGGCTGACAGACACTGGGGCTGGGGGGAATGAGGAGGACACACACTGGGGCTGAGACACACACTCTGGCTGGAGAATTGGGTTGAGGAGCACACTGTGGCTGGGGGGAATGAGGCTGACACACACTGGGGCTGAGACACACTGGGGCTGCGGGGGAATGAGGTTGATACACACTGGGGCTGAGACACACTCTGGCTGGGGAATGGGGTTCAGACACACTGGGGCTGGGGGGAATGAGGCAGACACATACTGGGGCTGAGACACACACTGTGGCTGGGGAATGTGTGAGACACACACTGGGGCTGGTGGAAATGAGGCAGATACACACTGGGGCTGGGGGGAATGAGGTGGACACACACTGGGGCTGAGACACACTCTGGCTGGGGAATGGGGTTGAGACACACACTGGAGCTGGGGGGAATGAAGCTGACACACACTGGGGCTGAAACACTGACTGGGGGAGTGGGTCTGAGAGACACACTGGGTCTGGGGGAATGGGTTTGAGAGACATGCTGGGTCTGAGGGAATGGGGTTGAGAGACACACTGGGCCTAGGGAATGAAGCTGACACTCACTGGGGCTGGGAGAATGAGGCTGAGAGCTACAGGTGGGCCTGGGTATGGAGAGATGCAGGGGATCCTGGAGAGAGACATGGAGGCCTGGAGATGGAGTGAAAGAGGGAGCCTGGAGAACCACAAAGGGCCTGGAGAACCACAGGGGGACCTGAGGATGGAGAGACATAAAAGGGTCTGGAGTAACACGGGGACCTGGAAAGACACAGAAATTGTTTGATCAGGGAAATTCACATTTTGCCCTGCACAAAAACTTCTGTTACTATACATTATCTGGTTATGATGATGACATTGGAGATATTTCTACGTAAACAGGCATCTTCCAGACAGTGCGATCTACATGAGTGAATACCGGCTGAAGACACTGCCCAGTCAGGGTCAAATTCTTCAGAGGTTCCCCATTGCAGAGAATCCATTTAGTAAGAAAAAGACTTCCAAACTGACTGGCCTGTACCTAGTGCAGAGGGATGGAGGTCCCCAAAAAGAGTTTATCATTCAAGATTTCTGTTGATGAACCTGCTCCCCTCAGTGGCTTGCAAAAGCCACTCAAGGCCCTAAGAGGATGGAGTATCCTGCCCTCCTCCACAGACCCTGCCCCCTCAACAGACCCACCCCCTCAACAGACCTGCCCCCATAAGGGCTGCTTCCAGATATTTCCCGGGCTAGTTTTTCATCCCAATACACCTTTGGAAGGACCCCAACATCACCACCATGGTGACCCCCTGGGCCTGGGGGTGTGAGAGAAGGTGAGGCCCCCAGAGAAGAGCTGCAGGAGAAATGGTGTCAGAGGGTGAAATCCAGGATTCATTAACGGCTAGGAGATGTAGGGAGCTGGAGATGAAAAGGTCATGGGTGGGGACCAGTTTATTACACATCAATCTGGCATTCCAGAGGACAAAGGATAGAAGGATAGTGTTTATGGGAGAGATGTGAATGAGGTTATCAGGGTTGATATAACGAGGAGGTGTGATTAATTTGGCGTACCAAGATAAACAGAGTGTAGTGATTGTGCAGGTTCCAGCTCTAGGAAAGAACCTGCAGAAGATAGGCTGTGAGGGAGTTTAATGAGATATGGATGGAGATGGGGTGAAGTGACAGGGAGAGGAGGGAAGGAGGAGGGATTAGCAGTTGGGTAGTAGGACCATGGATGGGTAGAAGAAAATTAAAGTGGAGTAAAGGGAGAGGAGGGGGAGGAAGGCAGATAGAGGAGGGAAGATAAGGGGAGGAGGAGGTGGAGGAGAAAAGTAGGAAGGATAAAGGTGGAAATGGGGCAGAACAGAGGATTAGGTAGACACTGGGTAAAGGGGGAGTTGAACAAAACGTGGTCATGGTGTGGATGAGATAAATAGGAGGAGGAAAACTGGAAGTAGGAATGAAGTATGAATGCGAGACAAAGTGCAGGAGAATTGCAGAAATTCAAGTGAAAGTACAGTGTGACTGATTCAGACCTGGACGGTAAGTTGCGTTCGCTCGCTATGGGCGATTGTCGCCATCTGCGCATACGTATGCATCGCAGTGCGCGTGCGTGAGCCAGTCACTGTGATCAGGAATCGTGTGCTCGTAGCAGACAGACTGAGCACTACTTTGAGTGACAGATAGTGCCGTTTGTGAGTGGTAACAGGGGAAGGTGCTTGTGAATGGGGGAGTGGTGCTGCGAACACAGGCGTGTCTGGGCGTCAAAACAGAGTTTTATGGGTGTGCATAATTAGCATGGAAGCGTCATTGTACACGTCACTTGGTTGGATTTCAGCCTGCAGTGTTCGCAGTGCTTGTGGTGGGGTAGGGGCTACCTCAAGCGCTGCATATAGCTCCGATGGCTCTCGATGCTACCGATTAATCATACACTTACTGGAGATGACGTGTGTTAAGAAGGAAAGTGGGCGTCTTTAGACACATGCGTTCGCTCACTGCCGTCGCTCTATAAGACATAGAGGGCTTCCTTACGCCACACAGTGCGATCGCAGAATTTGCATACCATGGCCCCTTTCGGCCGTGAGCAATCGCAGCTTAGCATCCGGGTCTGAATCAGGCCCAGTGTTGGTAAATGTGTAAGCACAACATCAAAAGTTTATTATTGAGAGGAATAAAAGTGGTGATCTGAAAAATTAATTGTGATATCTTGGCACAATAAAAAAATGATACATTTTAAGCCTAGGTCAGTGACAGTCCAAAGAAATGAAAATGACTGTGCTGATGGGCAGAGCGGCTGCTCTTTGACCAATCATGGCTAGTGACTTTGTTGTATATTTACAGTACTGTATATACAGTACTAGGAAGGTGCAAAATATGAGCACATATGCTCATTAGTATAAATTGATGTGATGATGATCCAATGTGGGGAAAAAAATTACAATTTTGGAGTGCATTACTGTATGTTTAATGCATATTTCTGTAATGAAGAGAAAAAAACATATTAATGTATAAATTCACAGTAACTGCCAGTCGCAGTCCTTGCATTGAGGACATGAATATCCACATGAGGGCCCTGCTACTGGCTTATAACACCTCTATGCAGTGCATTAGCTATTTGATGGATGCGCAATACAGTTTTGGAAAGATGCCATCTGCTGGTTGAAAAGTGGTATTACACACTCTTGTGTCTTAGTATGTTTTTTCTGCAACTAAGGACCATATTCAATTTGGGGCGAAAAGCTGTTTCGCCTATTTCAATTATCCCCGTATTCAATTACATTAACTTTTCACCGTGCGAAAAGTCAAAGTAAAAAAATGGGGATAATTTTTCGCCAGCTTTAAGCAGGCGAAAAAAAGTGCAGAATTGGGGTTTAGGGGTGCAGGCTTCAAAAAAATAACCTACACCCCTGGGAATGGTCCTTAAAAATTATCTGTGTCAAAAAAAAAAAATAGGAACACCCCAAAAAAATTAGTTCAAACTAATGAAATAAATTCTGGAGGGGTTCCCAAGTATGTGACAGGTTTTTTAAAGAATGTGGGTGGTAGCGGCAGGTGCATTTTTGAAGAATTTTAAAAATGCACCTTAGGGACTTAAAAATATGCTTGCACCCATTTTCATGTACCCCGCATTTGATGCACCTAGTTTTTTTTGGTTAAAAAAACGAGCGTCCGCTCTGAATCAGGGCATTTTTTTTTTTAATGGTGCGGCCTCTTAGCTGCTCGCATAGCTGCGGGTTACCACCTACAGCTTATGCAAGCGTCCATGATGATGGTCGCGATGGTCAAGACCATCGCGACCATCGGGCTTGCGACGAGACCCTTGCGGCCATGGGAACGTCTCCGTCTGGGCAGACACGCCCACGGCACGCCCACCAAAGGGGGCGTGCTGTCACTCAACATCGACAGCACGCCCCCTTTGTAGCGAGAACTGGAGCGAAGGCTTCCCCGTCGCTATCCGGGTCTCGCGCATGTGCACGATGGAGCCGGCTCCATCGTGCACATGCGCACTGGGCCACCATCAACCCGCTTGCGAGCGAATAGCGCTCACGAGCGGGTTTGAATCAGGCCCTCTGGCCCTGATTCAGAGCCGGACGCTCTGACAGAGCGCTCGCTCTGAATCAGGGCCGGTCTTTTTTTTTTTTTAGAACGTCCTCCTGGCCGCTCGCATAGCTATAGCGAGCGGCCAGGAAGATGGTCGCGATGGTCAAGACCATCGCAACCATCGGGCTTGCGACAAGACCCTTGTGGTAGGGTCTCGTTGCCGCAAGCCCCAGAGAGATTTCGGCTCTAACAGAGCCGAAATCTCTCCCACTGACATCACTCGTGATGTCAGTGGGGCCGCCCCCAAACGGATGCGTTCACATGGGAACGCCTCCGTTTGGGCAGCCACTCCCCCGGCCCACCCACCAAAGGGGGCGTGCTGTCACTCAACATCAACAGCACGCCCCCTTTGGTACGAGACCCGGAGCGTCGGTTTGCCCGTCGCTATCCAGGTCTTGCACATGCGCACGACGGAGCCGGCTCCATCGTGCGCATACGCACTGGGCCACCATCGTCCCGCTTGCGAGCGTATAGTGCTCACGAGCGGGTCTGAATCAGGCCCTATGACCAGTGCTTACCCGTGGTGATCTCCAGTAATATATCTTGTGCATAAAAAGCTTGAAGTGGATAAGTTGTTCATATATGCAGTTGGTTCAGCAGTTGGTTCAGTACTGTCCTAAAGATGGTTCCAAATTATTTTAAGTTGAATCGCAAGGTCATAATTGTGAACCATGGGCCTGATTCATTATGGATCCCAACTGCAACAGCATGCGCAGATCGGCCGATGGTGCGTACTGCACATGCATATGCACCGCAGTAAGCATGCATGAGTTAGCATTGCGATCACACTGCGATCTCCCACCCAGATAGGAATCTATTGCAGAGTGAGTGACAGGCTGTGAGCATTTTGGGGTGGTGACGAGGGAGTGGTTGGAGAAACGCAGGCGTGTCTGTCCATTTGAACGCCATTGCATGGGCATGCATAAATTAGCCACTGTGATGGCATACGCAGTACTCACTCCGTGCGGTAAGGTTAGCAATTTTGGAGTAAGGTCAGACCTGTTGTAATTGTGCGTGAGGGGCCGATGTTACTCGATGTTCCTGATGTATACGCAGGGCTGCAAGGTATTACGGATGCGAGATAGCAGTAGTGGGCGGAAGTGGACATCTCTGCGCTGGCTGTGCGACGGCTTTGCGATATTCATTAGCATATTTTTTGCGACAGGTCTGCGTGCGTAATCGCAGCTGCAATTGCAATAGTGCTCCGTAATGAATCAAGCCCCATGTCACAAGATAGTAACCATACAAGTAATCTTGGTGCATTTCAGTGTAATGGAAACACTTACAGTATATCAGAAAAATAGCAGATGATTTGTAATTAAATTAAAAGACACCAGTCAAGACTGTGATTTAATACTAATGTATACAAAAAGTTTCTGAACAATCTAATAAAATAACAATACATTTGATCTAACAAATTTCTATCTGATATATTTGAAAAATGAATGTCTAGTACATATTTACCCAATCATGGTAATATCACAGAACTCTCTAAGCATACTCAGAGGGGTGGTAACTAACAGGTAATATCACAGCACTCTCTAAGCATACTCAGAGGGTTGGTAACTAACAGGTAATATCACAGCACTCTCTAAGCATACTCAGAGGGGTGGTAACTATCAGGTAATATCACAGCACTCTCTAAGCATACTCAGAGGGGTGGTAACTTACAGGTAATATCACAGCACTCTCTAAGCATACTCAGAGGGGTGGTAACTAACAGGTAATATCACAGCACTCTCTAAGCATACTCAGAGGGGTGGTAACTAACAAGTTGTCTGTCTGCACATATATATGACAAATTCAGCATACATTGGGCCTGATTCAGCATGGATCGCTATTGTGATAGCGTACGCAGACGGCCAATTGTTATGCATCACAGTGCACCTGCCTGAGTTACAGTAGCATTATGATTGCTCTGAGATCACTCACGGAGATACAAAGCCATCGCAGAATGAGTAACGTCAGGTCAGCGTTTGGGGGTGGTGACAGGGGAGTGGTCGGAAAAACGCAGGTGTGCCTGTCCATTTGAACGCCGTTAAAAAAGGGGCCTGCATAAATTAGTAACTGCAATGGCATATGCCTGCATTTCTCCAACCACCCCCCCGTCAACACCCCCAAATGCTCACTTCCTGTCAATCACTCTATGATTAGTCTCCGTAGTCTGTGCAATCGCAATGCGATCACAGTGATGCCTTTGCGCATGCACATTACCATGCATGCGCAGTATGCAACAATCGGCCGTCTGTGTGCGCTGTTGCAGGTACGGTTCGTGCTGACTCAGGCCAAATATCGAAAAATTATTGCGTTATATTAATCGTAACACAAATTTCTTACAGCCACATGGAGGGTGAACTAATATACCTGAGATTGATAATTAACTGCCCAATGTGCTACAGGGCTGCACTGCTATACAGGCACAGCCAGCGGTATTGGGCAGAGAGGAAGGGTGTCCCCTGCAGCCGCCACCCTATCCCCTGCAGCCGCCACCCTCTCCTCCCTGTTCTGAGTACACTTTCCGTCACCGCAAATAATAGCGTATTCATTTTTTTTTAAAGGGGGATGGCCACACCTATCCGGATTTGGCCTTGTTCCCTTGTAGCTGGGCCCATCATTGTTCTTGATTGCCCTACTGGTCATGCGTGGGCTACTAGTTTTAATTACACTGAAGACAATAAGAACTAGAAAAATATGTAAAACCATTAAAAAATTTATTTTTATCTTTGTAAAAATACTTTATTTAACCAACAAAGATGGAAGACTGCGGTGATACTTGTTAAATAGGCAAAGAGACGTGTTGAGAGATACAGTATTAAATACAATATTCGGGTTTAGTCTGTGGACTTTAATAGATAGAATCACTTCCTGAAATAGAATTGTTCCCTATAATAAGTAGGCCTATAGATCATATGAAGAATGTACGGCAACCTAGTGATTTTAGACCTTTCATTATTAATCTTTGCCACTAGATGGCAGCTTTGTGTCTTTAGATATTACATCATGCATCGTGAAATAACAAAGTTATTGTCACGTGAAAAGCGTTATCTTGTGGTGAATCACTTACTGTACACTTTGTATGTAGAACACTCATCATATTCACCTTACACTCAGTGCAGATGTGACAATGCACCATCTGTGGAGCTGTATTTTGCTGGATATTTTATGGACAGTCTGTAAGTTTATCTTTCATAGTAGATACTATATAATAAATTAATGTAATTTTTCAGTGTTCATTTGATGTCATATTGTCTTTGATTTGCAGTTGTGCATTCTCAGGATTTGGTCAAATACCAGAATCAGACAGTCACTGTCACAGAAGGGGAAACTGTGACCCTATATTGTGAATATAAAGTGACTGGTTTCAATAACTTAAGGTGGTACAGGCAGAACCCAGAAAAAAGCCCTGTTCATCTACTAAGTGTTGTTTCTGATGGGAGAAGATCAGAAGGAAAATTCACAGCTGAACTACAGCGCAAGACCAGCCAATGTTTTCTGCACATCAGTACCCCCAGTGTGAGTGACTCTGCATCGTATCTCTGTGCTGTGGAGGCACAGTGTGGAGACTTATAGGAAGACCTGTGCAAGAACTCAGCAGTGCAGTCCACCTCTGTCGCAGTGGCATACTCCTCCTGCTTCATTTGCATTATTGCAAGAATGTAATTGCAAAGCTGTCTGAATGCAGCTTTGCAATTATGATCCTTGCTGAATCAGGCCCTCAATCTGCAAACTTCATTACACAGGAATAGTGATGTGCATAGTATCAGGGGCGTAACTAGACCTAGGTGGGACCCATAGCAAAATGTTTATGGGTCCCCCCTCCCCCTCTGCACCCTTTCCCCCCCCCAACTTACAACTGTTTAGTGGTCGCATCCTCCTTCAGCAGTGTGCTGCGCAGGGCAGGCACATCTCCTCTCCTGATCGGCTCCATCTCTCCTCACTGACTGATGCTGGGGCACCCCCAGATCACGGCCACGCCTCCTCCCAGTATCAGCCAGTGATGAGTGGAGAGACAGAGGCGGAGCTGACCGTGAGGGCGGATGTTCCTGCCCTGCGCATAGATGCAGGGGGATGGCCGGGCCCCGGAGGCGCACCCCCTGCAGCTACGGGAGATACGCCACTGCCATATATCTTTCCAAATCGGCCAACTAATCACTGTAAATATATTTGCTACATAGTGTTAGTATTTAACAAAATGCTGAAACATGTTCAAGCACTCTAGCAAGTTAGGTGTCTCCCATTATAAACTTTTTTGATCCAAAACATTTTCTTAAACAAAATAATTTACCCAAATTTTGAACAGTTTTTTCATGTTTATTAAACTAATTTAATTCATAAAGTGGTATATTTAATACCCACCCAATTAATATAGGTACAGCCCAAAAAAGGAGTGTGGTCTTGCAGGGAAGGGGTGTGGTCACACAATAGAATTAATTAAAATTATGCCACACAGTAGTGCCCCTTATACATGTTACGCCACACAGTATAGCTGCTTTTTCACATTATGCCACATAGTAGTACCCCAGTGCCCCTTATACATGTTACACCACACAGTGTAGCCACTTATTCACATTAGGCCACACAATTGTACCCCTTATTCACATTATGCCACACAGAGAGTAGTACCTCTTATTCACAATATGCCTCACAGTAGTACCCCTTATTCACATTACGCCACACAGTATAGCCGCTTTTTCACATTATGCCACACAATAGTACCCCTTATTCACATTATGCCACACAATTGTACCCCTTATTTACATTATGCCACAGAGACAGTAGTGCCCCTTATTAACAATATGCCTCACAGTACTACCCCTTATTCACAATATGCCACACAGTATAGCCGCTTTTTCACATTATGCCACACTATAGTACCCTTTATTCACATTATGCCACACAGTAGTACCCCTTATTCACATTATGCCACACAGTAGTATCCCTTATCTACATTATGCCACATAATAATACCATATTGCCAAACATTAGTACCACTTATACACATTATGCCACTCAGGAGCACCACTTATACATTTTATGCCACACAGTAGTAACCCTAATACACATAATGCCACAGGGTTGTACCCACTTATACACATTTTACCACACAATAGTACCCCTTATACACATTCTGCCACACAGTCGCTCCCTTTCTATACTTTATGCCACACAGAGTACCCCTAATACACATTATACCACACGGTAGTACCACTTATACACATTTTGTCACCCAGTAGTACATGTTATACACATTATGCTACACAGTAGGGGACCCCCTACCTATCTGTTACTAAAGAGTGGACTGGGCCTAATGCCCAGCAACTCACCAGGGGATGAAAGTGACCTGGGCCAAGGGAGGGGAGGGGGGTATACTAACAGTGGCCAAGGCTGCCTATGCTGGGAGAGGCTGCAGTGGGGACATTCATTAAGCTCTTGGCTTCTCACCACCTGCAGCATTCTCCAGTCCTCATCTTATTTCTTGTGCCACCTATCTTCCTTCTTTACTGTGCTGTCTTCAGGCCTCTTCCACAGTCGACAGAGCTCTTTACCTAATGTCTTCTTCTCTTTACGCTGCCACCACTAAACTGAAGGCTCCGCTAGGCAGCATCTGAAGTCAGATGACATGATTGGGCAGAGCTATGACACAGCAAAGCATGTTTGCGAGCTGTGATTGGTTTGTGGCTGGTGCATTAGCCTATAAGTAGATTCACACTTGAAACCTCACCAAGGTTCATATAGCCCCTGCTGCCTATTGGCCGCTGGTCCGTAAGCTGCGATTGACTCACAGCTGATGCTAAATTTAAACTGGCACCGCATCCACTTCTATGGTGCTGCCCCAAATATAGATTGCAATGGTGGCTGGTTCCGCCCACAGGGAATCCAACGCTTTGTTCGGTGGCAGGATGCTATAGGGTAAAGTTACTACTATCTATCATGGTCAAGCTTTGAAAAACTAAGCTGCTGTTTTACTCCCTTGTTAAATTGCCCTGCTTTTAAAAATGTGTAAATCCTCTGAAAGCAGGAATTTTCAGAGGATTGACTGCATTCACAGTGTCTTGACCATCACATTGGAAACAAGAATATCAACTGGCCTGAATGAAGCAGGATAGTAACACTTGCTGTCATAGGGGTAAAATAACTAAATGGTGGTTTGTCTTTCATTTACAAAGTGTTGGGAATAACAGGTAATGTTGTAATTATGTACTGAATCAATCACAAAATTATTAGATTCTCAATCAATTTATGTGTGTATCAAATGCATGTTCTGTAAAAGTAAATTATTCTATGTCAAGAGTCATAGGTAAATAAGTTTGCAGTCTCTGATCTATTTGAAGAGTAGGCCAGGAAAATTAAATAACAGTTTATGGTGCCTGAAGTCAGAGTGTAGAAATTACATAAAACCAGATCTTATTTTATGAGACATGTCAGGGGCATCAAGAACCGCGTCAGGTCCGGGGGGAAGGAGGCGTGGCCTAATTACAGGAGCCATTGCCACGTACCCTTAGGATAAAAAAATAAATAGAAAAAAGTATTTTTGCAGCACAGCGTAGCGGCAATGCACACTGGGGAGTGGGTGGGCGTTGTGAGCCTCTCAGCCCAGCGCAAAGCTAGGGGGGCGCAAGCAGTGTGAATGACCCACCCACTGCAGCCCACCACACGCTGCTATGAGATAAGAGGGAGGGGAGGGGCGGCACTGGACCCGGGCCCCCGCCAGACCCCTCTAGCAAGCCCGGGCCCCTGTAACTAGTACCTGCTCCCCGACCCTCTCAGCGCACCTGGCCATGTACTGGCCTGGTCTGTGCTTCAATAGCCCGATAGAAGATCAATGCGTAAAAAATATACCCTGACATATTGATTACCCGGCCATGTAGGAAGCTATGTGACAACTTCTTCTTTGCTCCTCCCTACCAAAAATGTTTCTGGCATCCTTCCCCCCCATGGTGTTTTGGTAAGACTAATACAGGGCCGTTTCTAGGCAATTTGGCTCAAAGTGCAAACAGTTATAAATGCAGAAAAAGAAATTAATCCTTTAGTAAATGGTGCTCCAGCAGCCTATAAGTAGATTCACACTTGAAACCTCACCAAGTTTCAATAAAACATATAAAAACCAAGGGGTGTGACTCAATACAAACGGCGCTACAATAAAACAAAATCATACATCCCTTGTGAAAGACGTCAAAAATCTCAGCAGTGGTCTAGAATATTCTTTTCCTCATGGGTTCCAGTAAATATATGGTAACATGGAAAGAAACAAATACATATATGTGTAGAACAGTCTTTTTCACAGCTTGTCCCAATATGTATCACACCCTCTGTGATAAAAACGGTGATAGGATATAAGTGCAGGCGTCTTGATAAAGGTCTATTGCGGGCTGAAACGAGTCAACAAACAAGAAGTGTAAACAGACCTTTTTTAACTACAATCAAATAATTATGATATACTGGTTTTTAATATCTCTTTTGGACTTTAGTGTTTGGTCCATTTTTCATACTGGACTTTCTGTGATTTGTACGAGACCATTCCATTTCTGCTTATTTTTAAGTTTTTTAATATCTACCCCAATTGTATGGGACTATTTAAAATAAGAACATTTTGTGTGGATTGAAACTTTTTTGACTACAATGTTTTTGGATGATAACGCAATGGAAACTTAAAACATAAAAAAGAAGGCAATTTGAAACCTGTAAAAGAAACCCAGATACGCTTTAAACCATCTATACTTACCGTGAGTAGGGTACGCCCTTCAGTAGGGTAGGTCCCTAACATACTGGGGTTAAATCCCATGGCGCAGGACACCCCCAAACCAGCTCAGCTGAGCCACCCCAGGGCATCACTAAAGAGAGAAATGTTAAATATATAATAAAACAAACAATAATAGTGGGGTGATTTTTGGGGCGTGGGTCCCCTGGATTGCTTTGGTTGGGCTGCTTCAGAGCATCGCATTATAACACACTTTTTCTTTTTTGCACTTTTAACACTTTTATTGTTTTTTTTATTATATATGTAACATTTTCCCACACCTTTTTTTCATCTCACTTCTAACATGTGCAGTAGCTGCTCCTATCTATCTAACACTCTTTTACACTTTACCTTTCTCACTTTAGTGATGCCCCGGGGCGGCTCAGCTGGGCTGGTTTGGGGTTGTCCCACGCCCTGGACTTTAACCCCAGTATGTTAGGGACCTAACCTAAGAGGTTACTGTGACGTGGTGGATAGGCCCATAACCTTATAACCTTGGCCATGATTATGCTAAAACCTCTATTTATTGCAAAATTTAATTGCAATATGTATTATATACAGTATGTAATTAGTAATGTTGGAGTTGTGCACTTGTAATTTTTCCTTTTGTGTCTGCAATATTAGTCTCAACAGGTAGCACTTCCCATTATTTATAATCAGGGTGTGCAGTCTAGGGCCCTTCTCCATATATGCCCTTCATTCACATATATTTTCTGAAATTCAAAAGATACCTTTAAGTTCTTCACACCCCCCTGACTTACCAGTGAGTGGGATACGCTTCAAATAGAGTACATCTCTGGTAACTGTCTTTAGTATGGGATTTGTATCTTACAACACAGTGGTGGAAAAAGAAACCTTTATACACATATTAATGCACTTTAGAGTGTGAGTTGGGGTACGCTTGCACCCACATTTTATTATTTTTTCCACAGTGGGTCTTTTTTTATTTATTTATTTTAGTATGAGATTGTTCTACACGTGTATACTGTATATATATATATATATATATATATATATATATATATATATATACAGTATGTCTCTTTCATGACATTAAACACTTATAAGGAATATAAGGAGAAGGACGTTTGTGACTACTTCTGTGAACTTCGACATCCATTACATTACAAAGGTCACACATGATCCTTCATCTGACGAATAGGGGATGAGAAAAGGATACCTTTATGTGCCTGGCACCCCCCTGAATTTTCAGTGAGTGGGGGTACACCTTTTAAATATGTCTGTTGATACTCTTGGACACATGATATCCAAGGGCATTTCTAGAGAGGAGGGGGCCCGTGTGCAGTCTCCGACACGGGCCCCCTCCTCTCCGTCTGGCGGACGGCAGCGCACTGAGCTGTGCGTGGCCAGCACTGGAGTTATAGACTCTGGGCACTAGAGTGTGCCCAGAATCTATAGTGTATGCACAGGTCACTGGGAAAATGGCCGTGGCGGCCATTTTCCCCATACTGCGCATGCGCAAACGACAGGAAAATGGCCGCCGTGGCCATTTTCCAGTCGTTTTACATCTCCGGACCCCCGCGTCGACGTGGGACTCTGGAGAGGCAAGTAATATTATGGGTGCAGGGTGTGCGGTGTGGGGCCCCCCTGGACCCAGGGGCCCGTGTTCCTTGCACACCCTGCACCCATTATAGATACGCCCCTGGGGATATCTATTACAAAGTGGTGGAAAAAGAATTCTTTATATGCACAGTATTGCACTACTGAGTGTGAGTTAGGGTACGCCTGCACTTATATCCTATCCCCATTTTTATCACAGAGGGTGTGATACATATTGGTACAAGCTGTAAAAAAAACTGTTCTACATATATATGTATTTGTTTCTTTCCATGTTACCATATATTTTCTGGAGCCCATGAGGAAAAGATTATTCTAGACCACTGCTGAGATCTTCAATGTCTTTGACAAGGGACATATGATGTTGTTTATTGTAGCGCCGTTTGTATTGTCATACCCCCACCCTACATAGACAGTTTATATTATTTGTAAGTTTTCCTCCTTATAGTAATGCCTCTTACACATTATGCCACACACCGTAATGCCCCTTACACATTATGCCACACACCATAATGCCCCTTACACAGTATGCCGCACACCGTAATGCACATTACACATTATGCCACACACCATAATGTCCATTTCACATCAATACCACACTCTGTAATGCCCATTACACATTATGCCAGATACAGTTATGCCCCTGAGCCCATTTTATGCCCCACAGTAAGGCTTCTAATTACTTTTAAATTACCTGTTCGTTGTCAGGGGTCTCATGCTATGTGTCTCCATGCTCATTGCCAGGGCTCTTGCTAGTTGTCAGGGGTTTCATGGCAGAAGATGCAGCTTTCTGCAGCATCTCCCGGTGGTGCCCATCATTCCCGGCACTTTAGGATAATGCTGTGTGTGCTGTGCTTCCCTGACAGACGCTAGAGTTTAAGGAGGATCTTAGAATCTCGGCGGTCATTTTTGTAGGGACATTTTCAGCAGATTCCATGCAGACAGCTAAACCGCATGAAATCTGCATAAACACTGCTCCCAAGCCACCACGCCCCCAAGCCACCATGGGGGTCTATTGTTATGCCCCTGTTTTCATGTTCAACCTTTGGAAGTCTCATACCAGGATGGTTGTATCCTTAAACTCTGTGTATTTCCACAAACCAGAATCATATTTAAAAATTCATATAAGTGAGTCTGTTTCATTTAATGATTCCTTGTATTTAATAAAAAAGCTATTCTCATAAATCCTGTATGTCATTTTCATTCCATATTTTTTTATGTAACTGTTAAGCATGAGTAATCTTTCTCAAATGAAAAAGTCATTTAATTAGCTTGGTCTCTGTTGTACTTATTGGATCCATAGCCTGAGAATTGGCGTTCTTGCTACATATGTTGTACAGGTGATTGTTTTAATAAAATTAGCTGTGTTGAAACCGAAATCATAGGGAGAACGTAATACTTCCTAGTTGAATGTCATATTCCTGAAACCCTCTTTGTGGTGGCAGTTGCACTTTTTATTTTAATCGTGAGTGGGAATTGATGCTGCGGGAGTATAATCATTGTGTAACAGACCAGGAGGTTGTTTTCATTAACTCTGTGTTCACCCACATCACACCATTCTCAAGTGAGTGCTGACTTAACCAAAATCACTGACAGCATTTTCAGATTAACGTATCTGGGAACTGACCATTGTGACAGCTGGTTTTATGAACAAAATATAGGAATTACTAAGCATCGTATTTGATACTATTTTGTAAAGCACCGTTGATGCCCTTTGGACTCTAAACTCAGATGCTGTTACAAACCCACTGCTATCTTTCCAACAAAAATGACTCAAAACTGATGGGTTTAATTGCTGAACATATCCCTATTATCCATGCAACCATGTCTTTTTTCAGATTTCGCAAAAATATGCAACACTTTTGAAAAAAAATGAATGGGGTCCCCCCCAAGTTGATAAACAGCCCTGGATCTTGAAGCCTAGGCTTGTAGCGGAAAAACAGGGTTAAAAGTAGCATGGGGTCATTGTGATTTTCCACTCACCAATTCTAGGCTTTCTAGCAAGGGCTGGTGACACTATAGAAGATGGGACATTCATAGTAAGTGTCTCCCATCCATAGTACCAAACAGCCCAGGGATGGTCAACACAGTGCTAATATCCCTAGGGAAGTGGGGTCACAAAACAAAATCCCTCCCTGGGAACATCCAATCATGTGCTGATAGGGCTATATTTGGACTATTCCTCATACCCATTGAATGAGGGTTATTAAATATTGATAAATTAAAGATTTAATATTCTTCATTACTAGCTCATTACAGGTTCCACTTTTACCTGTCATTCCCCAACTTACATGGCTGTTAGGCATGCTGGCACTTGAAGAACCACATGTGCCAGCTTGCCCTTGCAAACACCAGGAAATATAAAAAAATACATAACACATCACTGTGAAAGAAAATAATTTGTAAATACTCCCCAGAAATCCCTTGTTTCCCCTTGAACTGCTTAGTCAGATCCTTTGGGAAAGGACTTTTTTCATTTCATGCAGACAAAATAAAAAAGTATGGTAATATGCGTGTGCAGCACCCCCTCCCCATTACCTTATTTTTAAAGATATTACCAGAAAGATGGTGCCACCAGCACTTTAAATATGTATGTGGTCCAGCCACATGGAATCTGTGAGAGTTGCTCCTTTATTTGTTTACTTGATATGTCAAAAATATGCAAAGGAGAAAAGAAAAAATAACTCTTTGTGGGGGCACACTTGAGAAGGAATAGTACAATTAGACATGTGCTGGTTTGGTTTTCTGAAAGCCATGCTGACCGGAACATCCCCGATCCATGTGAATCCGAGCAGCAGCTCGGGTGTTCCTGTCTTACTCGGATTCCAAATTGAGGCTGAATATCATCATCCTCGAGTCAGATTCTCGCAGGTTTTGGATTTTATAAAAGTTCCTCCCGTGGTGATGATTTGGGCGCCATTTCACACTAAGGGCCTGATTCAGACCAGTTTGCGAGCGCTGAGCATACATGAAACCCGTACTGCAACGGCGGCTCCATCGCAACGGGTCTCGCTACAAGACGGGGCGGCTGTCAATGTTGATTGACAGCTCGCCCCGTTTTGTAGGCAGGGAGGGAGGGTGGCTGCACAAACGCAGGCATTCCCTTAGGAACGCCTGTTGTTTGTGGGCGGCCCTACTGACATCACTCATGATGTCAGTAGTGGACTTCCTGCTCTATTAGAGCAGGAAGTCCACTCAGGCTTGCAAGAGTTGAGACTCTACCACAGGGTCTCCTCGCAAGCCTGATGGTCACGATAATAGCGACCATCGCCAGGCCGCTCGCAAAAACTGTGGGTGGTCACCCACAGCTCAGCGAGTGGCCTGATTCAGAGTGAGCGCTCGCAAACAGCGGGCTGCTCTGAATCAGGCCCTAACTCCAGTTAAGGCTAACGTGTCCAGTGGCTGCTGTTCTGTGTTCATCCTCTCTACCTCTACTGGCTGCTGCTGTGCTTTATTCATTCCACTCCCTGTGTCCAGTGTATGCTGCGCTGCTGTGTCCATCCATCCATTCCACTTCCAGTGGCTTCTGCTGTGCTTTATACAATAGATGGGTTGGATCGGCGCTTGCTTGTAATCAAGGGGTAGGTGATTGAAAAAGAAGGTGCTGCAAATCCCAATCCTAGACTCCCCCAAGTCTAGCTGTAGCAATTGGTAACTGGAAATGATCTATGCGTGCGGACACACATGTATCATGAGCGGGATTGCGCTCCGTAAATTGTGTGTGAAAGGTGATATTTGTGAATAAACAAATCTGGAATATTCTCATGAACTGACAAATCTTTATTTGTAAAGAAAGGGGTGGCCTTAATCATATAGATGGTGAATGTGGTTGAGCAGCCCCAATAGGGGGGAGGAACAAGATGATGATGAGAACTGGTTATGTTAAACCTGAGGATAAGCGGAGGATAATGGGGGGGGGGGGATGGAGATCACACCACAGTGAAAGCCCAATGTGATTGTGTTGCTCAGTAACTTGTAGTGTTGGTACAGTGGGAGGGCGTCCCACACCTCACTGAACCCAAACAGAGATCCAAAACAATGAGTCAAATTCACAGTTTAGGAGTATAAGATTTCCGGTCCTGTTCTGTTCCGGCATACGGATTCTGTGGGGGCCAAGCCGGTAGCCGTGCAGCGCCAAGCACCGGAATACGGCCCTACCATCGGCGACAGTAGAGGGGAGCAGGAAGTCTCATTGCAGGACAGAACAGGACCGGAAATCTTCAGATGCTTATCATCAGGTGAGGCCTCACTAAGACTGTGACTGCATACAAACTAACTTTTGTTTGACTGAATTATACTCCTAAACTGTGAATTTGACTCATTGTTTTGGATCTCTGTTTGGGGTCAGTGAGGTGTGGGACGCCCTCCCACTGTACCAACACTACAAGTTACTGAGCAACACAATCACATTGGGCTTTCACTGTGGTGTGATCTCCATCCCCCCCCCATTATCCTCCGCTTATCCTCAGGTTTAACATAACCAGTTCTCATCATCATCTTGTTCCTCCCCCCTATTGGGGCTGCTCAACCACATTCACCATCTATATGATTAAGGCCCCCCCCTTTCTTTACAAATAAAGATTTGTCAGTTCATGAGAATATTCCAGATTTGTTTATTCACAAATATCACCTTTCACACACAATTTACATTCTGCTGTGCTTTGTCCACTCTAATCCCTATGTCCAGAGGCTGCTGCTGTGTCCTTCCATTCCCTGTGTTCAGTGGCTGCTGTGCAGCTGTGTCAATCCTCTCCAAGTCTAGGGGCTGCTGCTGTGCTGTGTCTACTCCAGTCCTCTTAGTGTTAAACACTGTTAACATTGGCCAAGTTAGATTTACAGTACAGGCAGATAGGAAATCATTGTTTATTATTGTTTTATAGTACAGGAATTATTATAGTATTATTTATTATTACTAGCTAGCCATCACACAGTGGTGCTGCACTGTGACTTTGCAATCCATACCCCACTGCGATATAAGCAGTGTCACTCCGCAGTTGTAAATTACGGAAGAAGTAAAAAAACAATGAATACGGGTTTTTTTGTTTGTCTTTACATCCTGCAACTGCTGTCAGTGAGTCATCTTCTTCTGTCTCTCATGACTATGCAAGCCCTTCTCACTCAAAGTACAGAAGAGGTTTAAAATAAATGAAAACTGGAAAATCAGTGCAAGAAAAAAGTAAAACCAGTAAGCCAGTAGAACACACTGTGGGCCTGATTCATCACGGATGCAGATCGGTCAATGATGTATACTGCGCATGCATATGCACTGCACTGCAGTGCGTGTGCACAAAGGATTGCAATCACACTGCAATCACACACACCAGGGAAAGCCATCACAGCGTGAACATTTGGGGGTGGTGACGGGGGAGTGGTCAGAGAATCGCAGGTTTGTGCCTATCATGGATGTGCATAAATTAGCCACTGCGATTGCATATGCAGTTTGAGTACTTTCTGCGTGCGACGAGGTTAGCAATTTCTGAGAAAGGTCAGACCTTCTGTAATTGTGCATGAGGGGCCAATGTTATTCAATGTTATCTGTGAGGTAAGATGAATGTGAGATAGTGGTAGTGGGCGTCTCTATGCTGCATGTCTCACTTGCTTTGCAATTGCATTCATTATCATATTTTAACAGCAGTCCTGCTTGCAGAACTGCAGCAGCAATTGCAATAGCGATCCATGCTTAATCAGGTCCTGTGTGTTCAAAAACATCACAAAACCCTGAGGAGAGTGTAAGTGTGTCCACGTGTGCTATGTGTAAGCTTGACATTTCTGAACTCAAAGAGAAGCCTCCTTCCTCCATTTCTGCACCCTCTGCCAATGTGGGGATGAGCAGCACAAGTCAAGAAGTTGCTGACCTAGACATTGAGGATGCTATGGTAGAAGTGCAATAAGATGAGGGGGATATTTGTGTAGATGACGCAGCTGCTAATAAGATTGTTGATGATGAGGATGTTGATGATGAGGATGTTCTTTGTGTAAGTGAGGCACCCGTGGAAGCAGTTCTTGCTCGTGAAAAGAAGAAGGCCATTGTCATGTCTGGGCATTAGACAAATAAATCCACCTCTTATGTGTAAGCAGAGGTGGGGACTTAAACCCTCTCGGAACCTCCTGACTGTTACGTGAAAATTTTTTTGCAAAATCAGAAACTAAACTAAAAAATAACAACAAGCAGTCCAGTGCCAGCTAGCTACCTTCTCACTGCTAGATCCAAGTACCTAAAATCTCTGCCACCAACATCTCCATCATCAATATCCTCAATCATGAACAGAACAAGTCCTGTATCCGATTTGATAAGGTTAAGTTCATCCTCCCCTATTCATTGAGTGCTAGGCCTGCTGCTGCTGCTCCTGGGGGTGGAATTTCATCCCAGAATAATCTTCACCCTAAGAAAACTACTACTAGTAGTAGTTTACAAAAACAATTGACTGTAAAACAATCCTGTCTCCCAGTTGCACATCAGATCACTGACACCATGACAGCTATGCTAGTATTAGATGGTGAAATAATAGAAATTGACGATGATAGTTTGGAGGAAGTGCAACAGGAGGATGAGGATGGCAGCAATTCTTGCTCATGATAAAAAGAAAACCATTGTCATGCCTGAGTATAAGAACAGAAAAGCCACCTCTTGGGTGTGGAATTATTTTAGCCCAAATCCTGACAACAGTTGTGAAGACATCTGTACAATTTGTAAAGCCAAAGTTAGTAGAGATAGGAATGTTAACCATCTAGGCACCTCCTCCCTGTTACGTCATTTGCAGCAAGTTCATACACTTTATTTAACAAAATTATAATAATTTGTAAAGTAATAGCAAGCAGACAAATATCAGCTTTCAGCAGTTTGGACCAGCGCATGCAATGTCCACCTCCAAAACCATCAACCTCCTCCTTAATGATTCGAGATAGTCCTTACAAAAAATTGTTTTGCGAGGGCCCAAACACACCAGGACTTCAGCCACAAAAATGTCAGTCCTTGTCACTGAAATGCTTGGTTTGGTAAACTGTGCATGCTCTTTTTAATATCCAACATATGGGTGAGAGGCAGGGCTCAAGGACAATTCCATCTTGCACCTCTTGCATTATGTGCTGTTTTAAACTGCCATCCTGTCTGCCACTTCTGTGTGGTAATGTTTCATAGATGTCCTATATTTTTTTAAACTGCCGTGCGTTTGTGCCGCTGCTCTGTCACTTAGTTTAGCCAGCCTGCTCATTGCAGCCTTTGGCCTAACTTGGGGAGAAGTGATAACAATATTGTGAGCTGTGAAGTGGTCAAAATGACTGGAAATGACAGGAAATAATGTTATTAAGGTTAATAATACTGTAGGAACAAAACTTTAACTGTTTTTATCATTTAAAAAACCAGAACCAAAACCAATACAGGACAGTTAATCCAGATCCAATTCCAAAACCAAAACACAGGGGTCAGTGCACATATCTAGTTAAAACACTCTCCTTACCTCTTTGTGGGTTAGAAGATTCTTTGTTCAATGAACAAGCTACAGTAACCAGGTAAGCTGTTAAACCAGTACACCACACTAAACCATTAATTCTTACCTGGGTATCACATCTCCATCTCTATTCTGTCCAACCTGAATTTCTCTAACCTTTTTGTTGTGCATTACAACAGTTATTGTCACCAAGCTCTTCATTGTCAGTTCCTACTGCTAGTTTCACAGTTGCACTGACAACGGCAGCCAATGTTCCCACGGATATTCTGAGGGCTGCTCTGATGTGTGTCTGATGGCGCCGATGATGTGACCTACTGCATTATGCAAAGTGATGGATTTAAGTCACAGCCAGCGGGCGTCTCTTTACGAATCCCATCGGCTGCGGCATTAGCATAAAGATGCAGTCGTGCTGCGTAAGAAGATGCAGTCACAGCTACATTACCACCCACCTCTGAATCAGGCACACTATCACTAGCTTATTAGCAATTTAACATCTTGGAAAATGGAGCAAACTCTGGGATAGGATCTTTGCTGAGCTTAAGATACTTGATAGCCACCAGTTTTATGATTCTTAAAGGCCTGTAAACAATTTTCTCTCGTCTTATAAAACAGTCAAACAAGTTAGAACCCCCCAAAAAATTTAAGAGAGGCTTTAGAAGAGGCCGTAGGAGCTGCATCACAAGTTCATGGAGATTAATAGACCTTTTGAAATTTCTCTAGAACCTTCAAATAATCCTGAGTTAAGAGACAATGGTGGCACCTGATTTCATGCATACATTGTTGGTTATGGATGACCTTTAAATGCCTAGGTATTAGGTAACAGTAGCCAAGCAACTAATCCGCAAACATTGGTTTCTACGATCCTCTCCCACATTGAGTGGATGGAAAATTTCTATGCTAGAGGTACTTTACTGTAAAATACGCATGGCTATTTTTAATATCGAAAAGGATGTCTTAGCTTTCTCCAAAAAATGGGAACCTTATATAGAGTGTCTACCTGCCCAAACTCAGAATAACAACTTGAGGGTTTTAGAACACACACAATGGTTTCTGTTATGGCAGGTCACTTAAGATAATTTCTTGTCTCATTTCCCTCTGTTTTATCTGACTTGACCTAATTATCTTTTATTTTACTGTGATGTCCTCAAATAGTGAGAGAGTACATAATCTGCTCTACTGTGTAGTTATAGCTGGATATACCTCCTCTTTTAGGTTTAGTCTAACTTGTTCTTAATTTCTTAGAATTTTTTGGGCCATTAGTGCCGCCCCCCTCCCCATTTTTCCCAATGGATCTCCATTGCGACATGGGTATTACAGTACTTTATAGTAATTTATAATACTTTCTTAAAAAAATATTTAATATTTTAATGGACAGGATGCATCAAGTGGAAAAATGATGCACCTAGGGACTTGGTTGCGGTGGGTAATGCCATCATCCTAATAGCATTACCCATAGATGCCTATAGGCTTCTTCCCGCTAAGTGCTGATAGAGGGATCCAATCGATCCCTCTCAGCACCCCCTACTGGCCATGCGCAGAAAGACGCCGGAGGGGCTTCTGGGTCATAGACCTGGAAATCCCTCCATCACCAAGGGCCACTCTTACCAACAGAGCGGTGATAGTCATGCATAACGACGCTACCAATGCCGGCATGCATGCGATGACCGGCAGAATGTATCCCGCCCAGTATACTATATTTTCACTTAAATTCTTATACATATTGCATATTACTGTTATTATTTCTATATTGCAACTATTTGCATTTATTGTGTATGTATGTCAAAATGTTCTTAATTCCTACCTGTTTCTGTGGGATTTATTGTATTCTATTTTCATGATGTTATTAAGGGATTTTCTCCCACTTTCCCACACTTTAGAACTTATATTTACAGTTGTACGGATTTCAAACCACATTTTTTGCTTTTTGCATTTCTTTTGTGCAGTTGTATTCTTATATATATGTAGTCATAGACAAAAAATGAAAAACACACTTGTAACAGGAACCTTTATATTTGTTTCATGTCAAGAAGCAATGCGACTACTACTCAAAGGTTGTATTGTATTTTATTTCATTTTATTCTTCAGATGTATGATGTACATTTTATTTTTGCTGTTCAATATACAAATTCCAAAGGAAAAAAGTATATGCCTAGGTATTAAATGATATGTAAAATGATGATCTTATTATATATGGCACAGAATACTCTGTTGAACTCACTTTAAGTTACCTGGATGCAAGCCAAAGCTATTTCATTAAGGGTTGTTATTTTGGGAATGGGAATAAAATGCCGCCGGTTCAAATCCCGACAGTGGCTGCCCGACAGGAGGAGATCCTGACAGGCAGGTAAGTATGTTAACCTTCCCTGTACCCCCCCCTAACCCTTCCTTAGTGGTGCCTAACCCTAACCTCCCCCCTAGTTCCTAACCCTAACCTCCCCCTGAGGGTGACTAACCTTAACCCCCCCTTACCACTGCCTAAACCTAACCCTCCCGGAGGGGGGGGTGCCTAACCCTAACCTTTCCCTAGGGGTGCCTAACCCTAACCCTCCCCCCTAGTGGTGCCTAACTCGAACCTCCCCCCCAAAAACCTAATGCTGACCGCACTAACGGCCCTAAACCTAACCCAACCCCCCGCGTCTAACAGTACGCATGGCCCGTACTTACCTCGTTCAGGCTGACATCCTGTTGGATCCCGGCGTTGGGATTATGATAGGCGTCGGTAATTCGACGCCTATCATCAACCCCTAGCCGGCATTCTGCCATAGTGATTGTTACAGGCAGCCTTGCAGCCACCGGTCACATAACTACATCCCGTTATTTTGTTAAGTTAATTAACAGGCACCATTCCTACCTCTTTGTGGGCTTCCTAAAGAATGTGGTCATATTCAGGGAAATTTTATATTAAAAGTTATGAACCAGAGATGCATTAAACTTCCAAGAGCCTCTGCCTCTCAACTTTTCACAGTAATTTAACAGCATCCCCTAGATTGTAAGCTCTTGTGAGCAGTACCCTAACCCTTACTGTATTCTTACATAATTATGTCATTAAACAATGTAATTATTTGTATTGGTGTGTGCTTACAGTATGTAAAGTATGTAACTTACTGTTTGTCCTCTCTCCATTGTACGGCATTTCAGAACTTGTTGTGTCTTATAATTAGAGATGTGCGCCGACCCCGGTGTTTTGGTTTTGGTTTTGGATGTGGATCTCCCCTGGTTTTGGATCTCAATTGGTTTTGCCAAAACCTCACCTCCGTGTTTTGTTTTTCGTGTTTTGATCTGGATTTTTTCTTAAAAAAATAAAAAAACAGCTAAAATCACATAAAATGGGCCTTTTTTTATTCCTACAGTATTAATAACCTCAATAACATTTATTTCCACTCGTTTCAAGTCAATTTTGAGCACCTCACAGCTCACAATAATGATTTTTTCATCTAGTTAAAGGGCCAAAAGGTTCTGAGCCAGCTTGCTACCTGTAGCTCAAAACTGATTGATATAATTATTAATAGAGTTGAGGACTGTGCAAAGATGATAGTTGGGATACCCTTGAGGATTGAAGAATTGATAGTTGACAGTTGGTGCAGCCCCTGGCTGTAAACTTGATAATAAATGTATTAAAAACAATTAATTGGTGCAGCTCCTAGCTGAATAATTAATAAAAAGAAATTAATTAAATTGATAATAAATTAATTAAAAAGCAATTAATTGGTGCAGCCCTGGGCCGAATAATTAATAATAATTTAATTAAAAAAGTAAAAAACAATTCATTGGGTGCAGCCCCTGGCTGAATAATTAATAAAAATTAATTAATTGGTGCAGCCCCTGGCTATAAAATTGATAATACATTAATTTAAAAACTCTTACAAGTCCAGTCCAGGACTTGTCTCCTGCCAGTATTTCTCCTGCTCCTGACCATGCTTCTAGGTTGCCAGTTGCTAGGAGACCCAGACGTCAGAGAATTTCACATGTTTCCTCCTAGTGTTGCCTGATTGGCACCTGATCCTAGTTGAACTTCCTGGACTGTCGCCGCCCTGTCGGCTATAGAGTTTTCATGTGGAACTTTTGGTTATGCAAGCTGCTCTCTGTGCATCCAGACTTCCAGCTATATTTTCTACTTTCTGCGTGTATTCTGCTCACCGGCTTTTAAGTGACCCAAGTACCCTGGGTCCAAGCAACGCTGTCTACGGAGCCCTGCAGGCCATACAGCTATCCTGCTTCTATACCACGGTTCAAGCATCGCTGTCTACAGAGCCTCCAGGTCACACAGCTATCCTGCTTCTATACCACGGTTCAAGCATCGCTGTCTACAGAGCCTCCAGGCCATACAGCTATCCTGCTTCTATACCACGGTTCAAGCATTGTTGTCTACAGAGCCTCCAGGTCATACAGCCATCCTGCTTCTATACCACGGTTCAAGCATCACTGTCTACTAAGCCCTCCAGGCCATACAGCTATTCAACTTCTATACCACGGTTCAAGCATCGCTGTCTACAGAGCCCTGCAGGCTATACAGCTATCCTTCTTCTATACCACTATTCAAGCATCGCTGTCTGCTGAGCCCTCCAGGCCATACAGCTATGCTGCTTCTAAACCACGTTTCTAGCTACGCTGTCTACTAGGCCCTTCAAGCCATACAGCAATCCTGCTTCAACACCACGTTTCAAGCACCGCGCTGTCTACTAGGCCTTTCAGGCCAAACAGCAATCCTGCTTCAACACCACGTTTCAAGCACCGCTGTCTACTAGGCCCTCCAGGCCATACAGCAATCCTGCTTCAACACCACGTTTCAAGCACCACTGTCTACTAGGCCCTCCTGGCCATACAGCAATCCTGCTTCTACACCAGGTTTCAAGCATCACTGTCTGCTAGGCCCTCCAGGCCATCAAGCAACCCTGCTTCTTCACCACGTTTCAAGCATTGCTGTCTATTAGGCATCCTGGCCATTTAACAACTTTATTTGGACTGTAAACCTACAGGATATTCTATTGACTGTCCTATAGTTTCAGCTCCTTATTGCACCATTGACATGTTGTGTTTACACTGGTCCATCATATCATTTATTTAGTAAACTGCCATGATTTAACCATGCTTCTTGTGTTTGTTCTTCGATGTGCAACGTATCTCCAACACCTCCATCTCGGTCCTAGCACTTGCTAGAGGATCGTAACAAAAACAAATCATTGGTTCCTAAACCAACCATAGCATTTATTTAAAATGTCAGGTAGCAATGCCCCAACCAGCACATAATGAAAAGGAAAAAGGTGCAAGATGGAATAGTCCTTGGGCCCTCCCACCCACCCTTATGTTGTATACGAAACAGTACATTCACAGTTTAACAAACCAATCATTTCAGCGACAAGGACAGGCAATTGTGGCTGAAATTATTGGTTTGTTTGGACCCCCATAAAACAACCTGCCAATGTGCACTGGACATGGAAATGAAAATGATCCCATACACAAACTGGCTTTACTTAGTTGTCATCGTCCTTGTCATCCCCATCAGTGTGTACATCTTCTTCTTCACATAAAATTAATTTGTCCCCGTTGGAATCCACCATAGGCGCCTCTGTAATTTTTTGATGTAATTGTTGGTAGAGGTCTTCCTCGTGGAATTTGATATTCATTTTAATGAACATCTTTTCCACATTTTGAGGAAGTAACCTCCTACACCGATCACTGACAAGGTTGCCAGCTGCACTGAAAACTCTTTCGGAGTACACACTGGAGGGTGGGCAACTTAAGTAATGCAAAGCCAGTTTTTGCATGGGCCTCCAAATTGCCTCTTTTTCCTGCCAGTATTGAAAGGGACTGTCTGACATGCCTATTAGGATGTTATCTCTGAAATAGTCCCCCACCATTCTGTGAATGGAGACCGTATCACAAATAGTCACGGTAGAAGACATGTCACTAGTAGGCAGTTCTCTCAGGCCCGACCAGATGTCATTTTTTGGTGAATGATCTGCATGACCAGCAGGATTCTGTAAAGAAAATTTAGTTTTTTCCTGGCAGCTGCAGAAACTGAAGGAGGAGATAATGGCGTTTCATGTGCGGCTGCAGCTGACAATTCTTTTACCAACAGCTCTTTGCATAGTTTTAAATTTTGGTCTGTTGGAAAAATACTCACAAGGTAGGACTTAAACCTAGGATCCAGAATGGTCGCCAAAATATATTTTTCAGATTTCAATAGATTGACGACTCTTGGACCCTGGTGAAGTGAATCAAGGGCTTGATCCACCAGTCCAACATACCTTGCGCAATCGCTCCATTCCAGCTCCTCCTTCAGTTTCTCCAGCTGTTTTTGCAAAAGTCTGATGAGGGGAATGACCTGACTCAAGCTGGCAGTGTCTGAACTAACTTCACGTGTGGCAAGTTCAAAGGGTTTGAGAACCTTGCACAACACGGAAATTATTCTCCACTGCACTTGAGTAAGGTGCATTCTCCCTCCACGGCCTATGTCATAGCCCTGGATGGCCTTTTGCTGTTCCTACATCTGCTGAAGCATATAGAGAGTAGAATTCCACCGAGTTACTACCTCTTGCTTCAGCTGATGGCTGGGCAAATTTAACAGTACCTGCTGGTCACGCAATCTTCGACAAGCATTTGCCGAATGTCTAAAATATCTTGATATTTTGGGGGCCACGGAGAGCATCTCCTGCGCGTCCTGTCATTTTTTAAAAAATGTTGCACCACCAAATTAATTGTCTGAGCAAAACATGGGACGTGTTGGAATTCGCCCAGATGTAATGCTCTCACAATATTGGTGGCATTGTCCGAAATCACTAATCCCAAGGAGAGTCCAAGTGGGGTAAGCCATTTAGCAATGATTTCCCTGAGTTTTTCTAAGAGGTTCTCAGTGGTATGCCTCTTAGTGAAACCAGGTATACAAAGAGTAGCCTGCCTCTGTATCAGCTGTCTTTTGGTAGATGTTGCTGCTGTTGCTGTTGTAGGCAATACACCTACCCAGTGGGCTGTCACAATCAGGTAATCCTTAATTTGCCCTGTCCCACTTGTCCACATATCAGTGGTCAAGTGGACAGTGGGTACAACAGTATTTCTGAGGACATTAATAAGATTTTTTTTTTCTTGTACAAGTCCTTGTACAGACTTGGAATTGCTGTTCTAGCAAAGTGGAATCTAGAAGGGATCTGGTAGCGAGGACACAGGACCTTAATTAACTGTTGAAAACCCTCTGCAGTAATGGCAGATATAGGATGCATATCTAATACCAGCATAGCTGATATGGCATCAGTAACCTGCTGTGCAAATGGGTGATTGCTGTCATACTTGTTTGCCCTTGCAAATGATTGTTTAACAGTTAATTGTTTTTTGGAGTATACGCTACAAGTAGCCTTCCTCCTGGTCCCCTTCTGGGAAGAAGATCCACTCACAGCAACAGCATCAGCAACAGGCGCAGTCAACAAGGATCCTTCTGAGGAATCACGGATAGAAGAGGAGTCAATCATGCTTCGAATACCAACATTGGATGCAGCAGGACTACTCCCGATGACGAATGAGGATGTTGATGATGAAGGTGTTGGTGTTGGAGATCGAAGGTGCTTGGATCTCACAGAGAGTGAGCAGGTAGGTGATACAGGACTTGTTACTTTTTGAGTTTTGGAACTTGGCGACATACACTTTGATATTTGATGAATGCGCTCCAACATCTTCATCATCAACAATCTTATCATACTTAGCACCTTCAACTACCAAAATATCATCCTCCTCCATGTGCAATTCCACAGAAGCATCCTCGATGACTACGTCTGCAAGATGTTGACTTCCCTTCCCGACATTTACAGAGCGCACACAAATGTTGGAACTTGGAGGATCCTCCAGTACACTAGTATTTAGGTCTGGCCACACATGGCAACCGCGGACACACTTGCACTCTCCTCGGGGATTTGTGATTTCGATTTCTCAGGGCACACAGTTGTTTTTTCCGAAGGGCTATCATAATCAGCAGTCTTTCAAGGCCTTATCTTTTCCTTGCCACTTCGTGTAGTGAAGGGTATATTGCCAATTTTTTGTTTATCTAAAGGCAAATTTCCTTTCAATTTTTATTTCTTAACTTCAGTACAAGTAGCTTTATTATATCGATGGTGTGACTTAAGCCCTGGGGCATGGGCCTTCATAGAGGACGAGGTAGTTGACGGCCTTGCACTGCTGGCAGCAGCTACAACATGTGGTTCTTGGCCTTGCTCTCCTATCATGTGACAGCCCTCCATATTTTCTGCGGTCTTGAAGCAGTGTCACAAGCACCAATAGTGTAGCCAAGGTGTGGTTACAAAATTCACACTGGAGCAGTCTTGCGCACACAGAAAAAAATGTGAAAAAAAAAGACAATTCTTTTTTACTTTTTTTCAGCTCCAGAACTTGGGCCCAGAGCACAGATTGATGATGACTGGAGTCGGGCAGCACTAGGTTGCATTGCCGACTTGCTAGATCTTGTGTGGCTAAGCCTAAAATGCACAGACACACAGACAATTATTAGAAAAAAAAGACAATTCTTTTTATTTTTTTCAGCTCCAGAACTTGAGCCCAGAGCACAGATTGATGTCGCCTGGAGTTGCGCAGCACTAGGTTGCGTTGCCGACTTGCTAGATCTTGGGTGGCTAAGCCTAACACGCACAGACACATAGACAAGTATTAGAAAAAAAAGACAATTCTTTTTTATTTTTTTTCAGCTCCAGAACTTAGGGCCTGATTCAGAGCCGGACGCAATTAGTGCTCGCTCGTCCAGAAAATAGGGGTGGCTATTCAAATCAACCGTTCGCTCTTTGCGGTCTGTTCACACCTCTAGGTCTGAACGAGCGAACAAAACTTGCGGGCGTTTTTTGAAAAAATACGCCCCCTGGCCGCTCGCATCCTACGTCATGTCCGCTATTTATTAGATTCATCGAGTACATCGACCAGGGTATGAACTGCTCGCTATTCTTGGGGTTGGTTTTTGCTACCACAATTTTGCGAGCAGTTCTGGCTATAAAATAACCCAGTGACGTGGTCAATGACGCTGCCGTTTTAATTATGCACACCCATAAAACGCTCGTTTTGACCTTTATGCACGCCTGCGTTCGGATCTCCACTCCCCGTTTTCAAGCACCTTCCCCCGTTACCACCCACATACGCCTACTCCTGTCACTCAAATTATCAGGCATTCGCTATTTTGCGAGCACATGAATTTTGACCGCACTGACTGGTTCGTGCATGCGTATAACGATCCGTACGCATGCGCAGTTGGGCAAACATCGCTCGGAGCGAACGAGCGGCCACTTACGAGTGGCTCTGAATCATGCCCTTAGTCCCAGAGCACAGACACACAGACAATTATTAGAAAAAAACACAATTCTTTTTTATTTCTTTTTAGCTCCAGAACTTGAGCCCAGAGCACAGAATGATGTCACCTGGAGTTGTGCAGCACTAGGTTGTGTTGCCGACTTGCTAGATCTTGTGCGGCTAAGCCTAACATGCACAGACACACAGACAATTATTAGAAAAAAATGACAATTCTTTTTTATTTTTTTTCAGCTCCAGAACTTGGGCCCAGAGCACAGATTGATGACGACTGGAGTCGGGCAGCACTAGGTTGCGTTGCTGACTTACTAGATCTTGTGTGGCTAAGCCGAACTCGCACAGACACACAGACAATTATGAGAAAAAAAGACAATTCTTTTTTATTTTTTTTCAGCTCCAGAACTTGAGCCTAGAGCACAGATTGATGTTGCCTGGAGTTGCGCAGCACTAGGTTGCGTTGTCGACTTGCTAGATCTTGTGCGGCTAAGTCTAACACGCACAGACACACAGTGTCCAGAACTTGGGCCCAGATGGATGCAGCAGACAGCACAGCAGACAGCACCAGCCCAGATGGATCAGCAACAGCCCAGATGGACACAACAGACAGCACAACACCAGTCCAGAATGGATCAGCACCAGCCCAGGACACAGCAGACAGCACAGCACCTCTCCCCAGCCCTACATTACCCACCCTCCCTGTTCAGTCTCCACAGTCGGAGTGAAATGGTGCCCGCCGCGTCCCTTATAGATAGAGACGAAAGCTTGCAAGCCTGGAGATTTCATCTCTATGGTTTTGCCTCGATTTGAGAAGTCCGAGTCAGACGGGAACATCCGAGCCGGCTTGGATCCGACTCGGATTTACAAAATTTGAGTGGGTTCGGATCTCTGAGATCCGAACCCGCTCATCTCTACTTTTAATCAATAGCTAATAATAAGGATAATAATAAAAGGTGAACGGTCAGACCAAGAAACAGGCCCATTACTGGCATCTAACAGAGTGGATAAAAGAAGTCTGTTGTAAAGACCAGTTCGATACAGGAGAATGTGTTAGAAATAAATAGTAAGAAAAGCTATGTGATGTAAGACAAAATGTGTTCATCCAGTAAGTTCTTGAGGGAGCTGAGACCTAAAAGATTTTTATATTTGTGAAGATTATTATTTAACTAGAAGTCTATACAATCACCAACTATGCCCAACTTCAATTTCTATAACACATGGAAAACCCTTTTGAAGACTTTTTTTTTTTCATGCCAGTTAGCGGCATGAAAAACTAGAGCCAAACTAATTGTCTGTTCTGAAAGTGGCCAGGGAGAATAATATGTCTGTAATCAGTATAATCATGTTTGAAGACAAGGAAAAAGTTGATGTCAGTGAAATATACTTGCAACAACACGTGTACTTTTGGGGAAAATTGAACAATTGTACAAATAAAAATTTGGTGTTAGAGATTTATGAGAAACTAGCTGTTATCTGCGGTTTCACCCAAGTTGAATTCGCTTTTGCCAACATTTTTTTATTTGAGGTATTGAATCTCTTTGCTTTGTATTGCTATGCATTGGAGAACTTATGCGGGAGTGACCACAAGACCAGCTGCGCTATACAGACTGGTGGCAGCAGCACCTTTACCAACCACTCACACCAATGTCACTGTGTGCCCTGTGCACAGACTGCTATATAGCCTACCCTATTCAAGTGAATGCGGGCTCAAAGCACCTCTCCCCCACCCCTTACCAGCCGTGTGCATGGTGCCACACCTATCTCTTACTTTGATAATGTCAATAAATTTTGTTTTTGTTATTTCTCAGCTTTAACTTGAAGGATCAAGATTAAATCAAGTGCAGATTATTTATAGGAGTTTCCTCTACATTTAATGCAGTTTTCATGAAAATCAGTTTAGTAGTCTTTATGGCAACTTGGAATAAACAGACAGACACAATATTGTTATAATATTAGTATAGACAGGTTGCTCTGATAAAGAGATGTCTGCTGCCCTGGAGATAAAATGAGTGCAGATCATTTTATAGTGTTTTGTGTATTGTACTGTGTAATGAAAACAAGTTTGGCTAATCCACTACAAGCTACTGATGTCCATGTGACTTATTTGGCTCCATATCAGTAGCTGCTGTACAGTTATCAGCCAGGAGAAGGGGCCCAGTGATTATGTATATACTGGGTTAAAAACCAAAGAGATTGGTGCCATATTGGTACAGAAATCTCAGGATCTGCAAGGTCATTATAGAAAAAATGTTCTGGGTGTAGAGAAACAATTGAAGAACCATTAAAGCTGAGAAATATATATTTTATTTAAACCAGGAAATGTTGTGCAGAAAATATCAGCACAAATGTATTCAATCCGCTTGGGCCACCTAAGAGATTTGTGAGAAAGCAGTGTCTGTCTTTATGAGATTTGTACAACCTTAAAAAACCACCTGAGGCATACAGTACTATAATAGGTAGAGTGATATACAAAATATTACCAACTCTCCAGCTAAAGTTAGTTCAAATTAACTAATCAGAGAGTGCGGAAACTAAACCTATGACAGTAAAGGAAAAAGGGATGGAAAACTTGGAATGACAAGGGTAATACGTTCTCTGTCACGTTAACATAAGTCAAGATAGCAAGTAGGCATCAAATACTGGTTCTCTATAGTAAGATTCTGCAGTGGTAGGAGAGGACTGCTGGGCTGCATAGCCCAAAGAGTATAAGAGAAGGCCTCACAGAAGATGTTCGCTGGGTACGCAGGTCCTATTTTTTTGTGACTGGTCATGTTCTGGGCACTATACAGGCCAGGTAAGATGAGGAGTCCACACTAAGTGGGTGTCGTGTGAGCTAACACTGCGGATATCTTGAGTTCAAGCCAAGCTATTTCCTCCACCTGTTTACTATATTTCAGCCACTGGACCAACATATACCCACTGCCCTCAGTAAAACATGTGAGTCATTTGTATTAAGACATTGTTTTCTGCCTACAGCTAGGGGTATACTGTATGTCTAAATCTCAGCTCATTAAAAACAATGTGATTTGTTTAATAGAGTTACTATAAATGTATTCTGTATATAAACACCAGATGGAGCTGTAGGTTTGTATTTGTTGACAATAACGGTTTTATTGAAGTTCCTTTTTAAAATAGTATCCTGGGGAATCTTGGAACAGCACATTCTGCAGAATGTCATCTATTTCTCAATTTGATAATTATTCATTTTTAAACTTAACAAATGATTAGCTTTAATAAATATCACCTTAGAAATGTAGGAAAATAAGAATAATTGTAAAAATCTAAATAGCAGAATCAATATTAAAAAATAAGGACATTTCAAGAGCATACATGCCTATTCTCCCGGTTTTTGCGGGAGTCTCCCGATTTTTCGGGTAACCCCCCCACAACCACGGAAGGGTAGGCACCTCTCCCACTTTCTGCCCACTTCCTAGTGAAGTGGGCAGAATGGGGAGAACTTCCGCAGCGATCGTGGGTCCCCGTGTAGGGGGCGGGGCTTAATGACGCGATTCTGCATGAATCACGTCATTTAGCCCCATCCCTTGTGTAAATCTGCGCCAATCGCGACAATTTCCCGCGAAGGAGACAGGGCTTAATGACGCAATGTGTCAGGCTCCGCCCCCCCATCGCTATCCAATCTTTCTCCTCCCCGGGTTCTCCCGGCAAGGAGATAAAAAATGTAGTCACGTATGTTCCAGTGAAAAATATTGAAAACCTGGGACTGTCAACGTCTCTCTTAATCATACTTGCCAACTCTCCCTGATTGTCAGATAGACTCCCTGAAATAGTAACTATCTCAATGACTCTCTGAAGAGTCTATCAATCTCCAATATGTAGCTGTTATATAAAAAAACAGATAAATACATTCAAATGGGATCATTAGTATAATTTTCCTGCATTGGTTATTCGTTAAAACCCCCAAACACTGCATTTTCTGGGGTTTTACCGCTTTCCCCATTTATACTAAGCACCGGAGTACGATGTGGCCAATAGAAGCCTATGGGCTTCTTTTTGGGATGCTTCCCCTGAGATGGATCCAATGAGCCCAAAGTTTGACACTTATTTTTTATAAAATACTGATTTATGTACCAATTGATGCCCCACCCCATTATAACTGCACCCGCATTATCCTCAGCTCCACCTACAGGGTAGGCCCTGTCTATTTTGTAAGTGCTGGGCCCCACAATTTCTGATGGCAGCCCAGGCCATGCCCCTTTCTTGCAATCAACCTCTATTTACAGCCGGTTGTGGGCATGAAACAAAAGCTCTATGTGATTCTGAGTCATGCGTACAAGGATAGCCTGTTTCTGATGGTTCTCTTGCACTTAGCATGGGGCTGGTGCAATGCAAATACTAATGATGGAGGTTGTGGTGACCAACGTAAAATGAATGGACGGCACCGTTTTGTGCTAGCACATGCATAAGCCCCCATATTAGTTGATCGGCTACTGGAATTAGCATAAAGCAGTAAACCAGGCTTCTGCTGCTGCCCACAGCTATAGCTACTTGCATGTGCCTGAGAATCAGCCTCTGTGCGTGTTACATGCTGCTAAACCTTACAGGTTTTTTTTTAAGAAATGCCCTGTAACTTATGCTATCTAGTTAATAAATGTTACTCAGCATGTAGTATTATCCCCTTATTGCTACCTGTGATATTTAAACTCCAGTATTTAACCTATTATTGCATTAGTACTCTTTTAAAAAAGTATTTACTGTAACACAAACATTCACCAGTATGTTTCTACATACAGTATTGGATAAGTGTAATACATACTGTATGTGTCAGTGAGAAGCTGCATTAATGAGGTGTGCAGGAAGTGTGACATCATACATGTGATGGAAATGGTTTAGTGGGTGGAGCTTTATGGTGTCTCTGCTCTATTCATACTGCAGATTTATAATAAACAAAGACTGTACCCTGACTACAGTACATCTCATCAGCCTCTGCTACAGTACATGGACTGGATAACTATGCAAAGGGAACTAACACTCGTCTTTATTATTTATCTCCACTGTAAGTTACTGTATATGAATACTGAGGATATTTATGCTACAAACATGCTACTTTAATTACATAGTCAATAACAATAATATGGTAGTGTAATATATTTTACTGTGTAACTAGACTGACAGAAGAAATTGTTCTATACCAAATACTGTACAGTATTAAATAGATTATATTAAGCTATAGATACAATGCACAAGTAATAGATTTCAACTAGGGTCTCAGTAATCCCCAGGAACATTCATGTCTATGTAAATGTCCTCACAAAGTTTTTATACTTTCTTTATCACAGTTGTGGATTGCCAGGATTCTGAACATTACCAGAATCAGTCTGTCACTGTCACAGAAGGAGGTTCCGTAACTCTATCCTGTGCCTATACTGTGGGAAGCTTCAGGAACCTAAAATGGTTCATACAGAAACCAGGAGAGATGCCTGTAGAGCTAATTAATTTAATCAAAGATGAAGTTAAAGTTGCAGAAAGAATCACAGCTGTGCTCCAGACAAAAAGCAGCTGGAGCTCCCTACATGTCATGGACCTCAGAATGACTGACACTGCATTGTATCTCTGTGCAGTGGAAGCACAGTGTGTGAGTAAATAGTGGTCCCTGTACAATAACTTGGACAAAGTCCTCACACAAAATGATTTGCTGGAAACTGTGTGTACAGTACTTATATAATATAATATCTATATTAAAAGACATTTTAAAAAAAACCAGCAAAAACAAGAAAAAGAAAACATAGCCAAGAGATGATTTTGTATTATTAACATTTATTATATATTTATTTTAACACAAAGCCAATGTATATACTGTACTTAAGACCATGTCAGAAATTTCAAGGATGGTTTGTACAGTATATAGTGCACAAAATTAAACTATTTGGTTATTAGAATAAGTCACTGTAACAGGGTTACAAATGAAAAGTAAAGAACAGATAATAAAAATATGTACAGTATTACAACATGGGGATAGGGCAGGTTTCCTATCACCAGGATTTATTAGTAAAATATCACTGGAGCAGCTGAGTGATACTAGTCTTGGTGGATTTGCACTTGCTGGTTCATGCATGTGTAGTGAATCTGGAAGCCCTGATTTGGGCGTTCAATTCTACTTGTAAACGTTAAAAAATGTAAAATAATCCCTGTTGTCATCATCCTGAGATTGAGATAGATAAATTAGAATTCCCCACAACAGTGCCCAATCCTTATAATATAGCTTTTCCCATACATTTGCTGGATAAAGAAAAGCCCATTTCTAAGTAAATCTCCCATTCTCACTGGAGATACAGCTTTTGTCTGTTTTGTACATAACGCTTAAGAGTCTGATTTATTTATGATGTAATATTGCTATAGGTAATGCTGATTTTTATTTATTTTACTACAGATGGAAGATGTAAAGAAGATGTAAAACAGTTCCCTCTCTCACACAATGCTGTAGAAGGAAATAGGTTTGTTATGAGCTGTGAATACACTGACAGCAATTTATACAGTCTGCAGTGGTTCAAGCAAAGTCCTGGAAGGAGTCTTGTGCTATTAAGAAAGCAGCTGGGGAATGAAAATATCACAGATGATAGATATTTATTTCAATTAGAAAAGGAGAAGAAACTCAGCCACTTGTCTATCACGAAGCTGGAAGTCACAGACTCAGCCACTTACTGGTGTGGTTTTCAAGCACAGTGACAGAAAGCAGCTGATCACTACACAAAAACCAGTAGATACATTTGTGCCAGGGGAATATAGAATATCAGCAGTAGATTGTGCAATAAAGAAAAGAATAAAGGATTTCCACTCATGTTATTATTTTGTACATACTAAATACAAATACAATAACAATTATATGCAATATTTCTATCGCTCTAGGTGATACATTGTCATATGCTGTGTAAATACATATTTTAATAAATGTATCTTAATAAATCATATCGTATATTAATAAATGCATGCCTGGCAGCTTCCATCACTGACACACTATCCATTCGGAGCTCCGATGAGACGGAGACAAACCTCTCTGAGCGGGATGCATGACGCATCGCATTCGGGATAAAAATAATGAGCAAAGGACAGCTGTCTTGGTAAGAGCTGTCCTTTGCGAATCAGGGACTTCTTGGTCTATGACCTAGAAGTCCCTTCGGCTTCCTTCTGCGAATGCGCGCAAGGAAGCACACACCATGGAGGCTGCTGGGAGGGATCCGATTGGGTCCCTCTCACAGCACTCTGCGGAAAGAAGCTCATAGGCTTCTATAGGGTAATGCCATCTGAAGATAGCATTACCAAATGCATCCAAGCAAGGATGGCTCCAGGGGTCGGAGCACCCAGTGGCGGCTCTCTACAGTGCGCCCCAACATCGCGCGACCGAAAATGGGTGCCTCCAAATAACGTCAGGCTGGGGGGAGCCTCACTAGCTGGGCTTCCCCCAGCCCTCTCCTGTCACTGAATGGATGCCGCGCGCATGCACGCAGGGTCTGGCACCACTGCACAGCTGCAGTGGTGTCAGTCCCCAACATTCCGATTTGACCACCTGCGGGCCACTTCGGCCCACAGGTGGAAAAGCGGGACAGTAATGTTCCACTGAAATCGGGATGTTGGGGAGGGGTGTGCCCTCTATTGGTGGCGCCCCTGTTCAACCACACTGGTTGAACACTCCTAGAGTCGTTTCTGCATCCAAGCCCCCGAATGCATCGCATTCCAGGGCTTGGTGCATATAAGAAATGCGGTAAATTCCTCATTTTCGACCGCATATCTCCCTTGGCTGCATCTCGCCCTCCATTTCACAATAAAATATAAAAGGTCAACTGTGTTGGTTGATCTGAGTTCAAGGGGGGTTTCTAGGTACTCAGAAACCCCCCTGCTTGCTCCACTGGCCTCAGATGAAATATCAGAAATGCACCCTTGCTGTACTTGGAGTATGTCTGGACATGTCACACATCTTCCAGCACTACCACCCTTTGCTGGTGACACTTATATGCCCCTACCATTGGTTTGCAAAAGTGGTCTCCTTGCCCCAGTCCAACAAAGGATACAGAACACAAACAAGAAACAGAACAAAACAACAGGACAGGATTAATAAATGTTTGTTGTAGATGCATCCATGGAATGAAATTGCAAGGAGTTTGGAGCTGAGATGGACGCAATGACCATGTTTACGCAGTTGAGCAATTATTGGTGATATCCATATGTGTCTGAGTAACATTGTGCATGTGTCTGAGTCGCATTGGGCATGTGTCCAAGTCGCATTGTGCATGTATCCGAGTCGCATTGTGCATGTGTCCAAGTTGCAATGTGCATGTGTCCGAGTCGCAATGTGCATGTGTCCGAGTCGCATTAGGCATGTGTCTGAGTCGCATTGTGCAGGTGTTTGAGTCGCATTGTGCTTGTGCCTGAGTCGCATTGGGCATGTGTCTGAGTCGCATTGTGCATGGGTCTGAGTTGCATTGTGCATATGTCTGAGTCGCATTGGGCATGTGTCTAAGTCACATTCTGCATGTGTCTGAGTCACATTGTGCATGTGTCTGAGTCGCATTGGGCATGAGTCGCATTGTGCATGTGTCTGAGTCGCATTGTGCATGTTTCTGACTCGCATTGTGCATGTGTCTGAGTCGCATTGTGCATGTGTCTGACTTGCATTTTGCATGTGTCTGAGTCACATTGTGCATGTGTCTGAGTCGCATTGTGCATGTGTCTGAGTCACATTGGGCATGTGTATGAGTCACATTGTGCATGTGTCTGAGTCGCACTGTGCATGTGTATGAGTTGCATTGTGCATGTGTCTGAGTCACAATGGGCATGTGTCTGAGTTGCTTTGTGCATGTGTTTGAGACACATTGTGCATGTGTCTGAGTCACATTGTGCATTGTGTCAACTTTCATTACCAATGACGCTCGCAGTGATTAGTTATTAGCAAATTGATTGACAGGTAGAGAGACTGTGGGCTGCAATGGGGAGGCAGCAAATCAAATGCAGGCTTGTCATGACTGTTTTTGGGGCAAGTCTCTGCCTGCGACTATGATTCCATATGCATTGAAATTGGCTCCAACGTCTCAGTTCCAGCGGTCATTCTGCGCAACCATATAGTCACTCAGAAGGCTGACAAATGACTGATCTGTGACCAATGCTGTGTCTCTGTGCGCAGTCACTTGGATTTAGGAAGCGTCTCAATACAAATCCAGGCAGATGTGACATTTGGATATTTTAGCACATCCGCTGCGTGCAAATTCGCAGCTGCGGCGTCATTGGTGTACATCTCTAAATCAGGCCCTGAATTAGCTATGAGCATTGTGCTGCCAGAAAATTCCACCAGGCATGCAGTAGGAACAAGCCTTTTTTTCAGTGTAGCATACAAAAGATTAGCTGATACCTTCCTCTTCTGCCAAGCATAACACAGAATCTCCGCCATTCCTGCCCCTCTGTAATGTAGCTAGTTTCTGTCTTCTGAAGCTGGCAACTATGTTGTTGTGACTGATCTCTGTTGCTGACTAGGATTGTGGCAAATCTCTGTCTGTTTTCTCCTGGTTTTGACTATAGCTTGTCTACTGATTATCCTTTGCCTGCTGCCCAGGCTTGGACTGGGCCGCTTGGGATTTGGTGAAATCCCTGGTGGGCAGGGCCGTAGCTAGGGTAGTGCGGCCGGTGCCATCGCACAGTGCACCACAGGGCAGGGGGCGCTGTTTGGACCTGTCAAATTTCTGTTTATTATCATTCTTGCTTGTAGCTTCCTCTTATTTCATCCCCAGCATCTCCTGGCCTCTCCTATCTCTTCCCTGGCCCTTCCTAATGAAGACATGACCCTTTTTTGGGTGCATTATGTCCCTTTGAAAAATGAGGGGGGCGCCAAAGCTCTTTCTGGCACAGGGCACCAAAAAGCCTAGTTACGGCTCTGCTGGTGGGTCCAGATGATTTGCAGCAACGCCCTCTATCGCAGGAGAGTGTGGCCTACAACACCATTCATTTGTAGCAAGCTGCAATGCTGCTGCTTGCCGGGTAATCACACGCAGAGGACCGGAGTACAGTGCAGTCACTCAGCACTGCAGTGCACTACTGGATAATAAAAACCAGTTGTCTCTGCAGAGGGGTCAGAAGATCATGTGCATGTGTCTTAGTCGCATTGGGCATGTGTATGAGTCGCATTGTGCATGTGTCTGAGTCGCATTGGACATGTGTCTGAGTCGCATTGGACATGCGTATGAGTCGTATTGTGCATGTGTCTGAGTCGCATTGTGCATGTGTCTGAGTCACATTGTGCATGTGTCTGAGTTGCATTTGGCATTTGTCTGAGTCGCATTGGGCATGAGTCGCATTGTGCATGTGTCTGAGTCGCATTGTGCATGTGTCTGAGTCACATTGTGCATGTGTCTGAGTCTCATTGGGCATGTGTTTGAGTCACATTCTGCATGTGTCTGAGTCACATTGGGCATGAGACGCACTGCACATGTGTCTGAGTCGCATTGTGCATGTGTATGAGTCACATTGTGCATGTGTCTGAGTCACATTGTGCATGTGTCTGAGTCACATTGAGCATGTGTCTGAGTCACATTGTGCATGTGTCTGAGTTGCATTTGGCATTTGTCTGAGTCGCATTGGGCATGAGTCGCATTGTGCATGTGTCTGAGTCGCATTGTGCATGTGTCTGAGTCGCATTGTGCATGTGTCTGAGTCTCATTGGGCATGTGTTTGAGTCACATTCTGCATGTGTCTGAGTCACATTGGGCATGAGACGCACTGCGCATGTGTCTGAGTCGCATTGTGCATGTGTATGAGTCACATTGTGCATGTGTCTGAGTCACATTGTGCATGTGTCTGAGTCACATTGAGCATGTGTCTGAGTCGCATTGGGCATGTGTCTGAGTCCCATTGTACATGTGTCTGAGTCGCATTGTGCATGTGTCTGAGTCGCATTGGGCATGTGTCCGAGTCGCATTGTGCATGTGTATGAGTCGCATTGGGCATGTGAATGAGTCGCACTGTGCATGTGTCTGAGATGCATTGTGTATGTGTCTGAGTCGCATTGGGCATGTGTCTGAGTCGCATTGTGCGTGTGTCTGAGTCGCATTGTGCATGTGTCTGACTCGCATTGTGCATGTGTCTGACTTGCATTGTGCATGTGTCTGAGTCACATTCTGCATGTGTCTGAGTCACATTGGGCATGAGACGCACTGCGCATGTGTCTGAGTCGCATTGTGCATGTGTATGAGTCACATTGTGCATGTGTCTGAGTCACATTGTGCATGTGTCTGAGTCACATTGAGCATGTGTCTGAGTCGCATTGGGCATGTGTCTGAGTCCCATTGTGCATGTGTCTGAGTCGCATTGTGCATGTGTCTGAGTCGCATTGGGCATGTGTCCGAGTCGCATTGTGCATGTGTATGAGTCGCATTGTGCATGTGTCTGAGTCGCATTGGGCATGTGTATGAGTCGCACTGTGCATGTGTATGAGTTGCATTGTGCATGTGTCTGAGTCGCATTGTGCATTGTGTCAACTTTTATTACCAATGACGCTCGCAGTGATTATTTATTAGCAATTCGATTGACAGGTAGAGAGACTGTGGGCTGCAATGGGGAGGCAGCAAATCAAATGCAGGCTTGTCATGATTGTTTTTGGGGCAAGTCTCTGCCTGCGACTATGATTCCATATGCATTGAAATTGGCTCCAACGTCTCAGTTCCAGCGGTCATTCTGCGCAACCATATAGTCACTCAGAAGGCTGACAAACGACTGATCTGCAACCAATGCTGTGTCTCTGTGCGCAGTCACTTGTATTTAGGAAGCGTCTCAATACAAATCTAGGCAGATGCGACATTTGGATATTTTAGCACATCCGCTGGGTGCAAATTCGCAGCTGCGGCGGCATTGGTGTACATCTCTAATTCAGGCCCTGAATTAGCTATGAGCATTGTGCAGCCAGAAAATTCCACCAGGCATGCAGTAGGAAGAAGCCTTTTTTTCAGTGTAGCATACAAAAGATTAGCTGATACCTTCCTCTTCTGCCAAGCATAACACAGAATCTCCGCCTTTCCTGCCCCTCTGTAATGTAGCTAGTTTCTGTCTTCTGAAGCTGGCAACTATGTTGTTGCGACTGATCTCTGTTGCTTACTAGGATTGGGGCAAATCTCTGTCTGTTTTCTCCTGGTTTTGACTATAGCTTGTCTACTGATTATCCTTTGCCTGCTGCCCAGGCTTGGACTGGGCCGCTTGGGATTCGGTGAAATCCCTGGTGGGCAGGGCCGTAGCTAGGGCAGTGCGGCCGGTGCCATCGCACAGTGCACCACAGGGCAGTAGGCGCTGTGTGGACCTGTCAAATTTCGGTTTATTATCATTCTTGCTTGTAGCTTCCTCTTATTTCATCCCCAGCATCTCCTGGCCTCTCCTATCTCTTCCCTGGCCCATCCTAAAGAAGTCATGACCCTTTTTTGGGTGCATTATGTCCCTTTGAAAAATGAGGGGGGCGCCAAAGCTCTTTCTGGCACAGGGCACCAAAAAGCCTAGTTACGGCTCTGCTGGTGGGTCCAGATGATTTGTAGCAACGCCCTCTATCGCAGGAGAGTGTGGCCTACAACACCATTCATTTGTAGCAAGCTGCAATGCAGCTGCTTGCCGGGTAATCACACGCAGAGGACCGGAGTACAGTGCAGTCACTCAGCACTGCAGTGCACTACTGGATAATAAAAACCAGTTGTCTCTGCAGAGGGGTCTGAAGATCATGTGCATGTGTCTGAGTCGCATTGGGCATGTGTATGAGTCGCATTGTGCATGTGTCTGAGTCGCATTGGGCATGTGTCTGAGTTGCATTGGGCATGCGTATGATTCGCATTGTGCATGTGTCTGAGTCGCATTGTGCATGTGTCTGAGTCACATTGTGCATGTGTCGCATTGTGCATGTGTCTGAGTCACATTGTGCATGAGTCGCATTGTGCATGTGTCTGAGACGCATTGTGCATGTGTCTGAGACTCATTGGGCATGTGTTTGAGTCGCATTCTGCATGTGTCTGAGTCACACTGGGCATGAGACGCACTGTGCATGTGTCTGAGTCGCATTGTGCATGTGAATGAGTCACATTGTGCATGTGTCTGAGTCGCATTGTGCATGTGTATGAGTCGCATTGTGCATGTGTCTGAGTCGCATTGTGCATGTGTCAGAGTCTCATTGGGCATGTGTTTGAGTCGCATTCTGCATGTGTCTGAGTCACATTGGGCATGAGAAGCACTGCGCATGTGTCTGAGTCGCATTGTGCATGTGTATGAGTCACATTGTGCATGTGTCTGAGTCACATTGTGCATGTGTATGAGTCACATTGTGCATGTGTCTGAGTCGCATTGGGCATGTGTATGAGTCACATTGTGCATGTGTCTGAGTCACATTGTGCATGTGTCTGAGTCACATTGTGCATGTGTATGAGTCGCATTGGGCATGTGTCTGAGTCGCATTGGGCATGTGTATGAGTCGCATTCTGCATGTGTCTGAGTCACATTGTGCATGTGTCTGAGTCGCATTGGGCATGTGTATGAGTCGCACTGTGCATGTGTATGAGTTGCATTGTGCTTGTGCCAGAGTTGCATTGTGCATGTGTCTGAGTCACATTGTGCATTGTGTTAACTTTCATTACCAATGACGCTCGCAGTGATTATTTATTAGCAAATTGATTGACAGCTAGAGAGACTGTGGGCTGCAATGGGGAGGCAGCAAATCAAATGCAGGCTTGTCATGCCTGTTTTTGGGGCAAGTCTCTGCCTGCGACTATGATTCTATATGCATTGAAATTGGCTCCAACGTCTCAGTTCCAGCGGTCATTCTGCGCAACCATATAGTCACTCAGAAGGCTGACAAACGACTGATCTGCGACCAATGCTGTGTCTCTGTACGCAGTCACTTGGATTTAGGAAGCGTCTCAATACAAATCCAGGCAGATGCGACATTTGGATATTTTAGCACATCCGCTGGGTGCAAATTCGCAGCTGCGGCGGCATTGGTGTACATCTCTAATTCAGGCCCTGAATTAGCTATGAGCATTGTGCAGCCAGAAAATGCCACCAGGCATGCAGTAGGAAGAAGCCTTTTTTTCAGTGTAGCATACAAAAGATTAGCTGATACCTTCCTCTTCTGCCAAGCATAACACAGAATCTCCGCCTTTCCTGCCCCTCTGTAATGTAGCTAGTTTCTGTCTTCTGAAGCTGGCAACTATGTTGTTGTGACTGATCTCTGTTGCTGACTAGGATTGTGGCAAATCTCTGTCTGTTTTCTCCTGGTTTTGACTATAGCTTGTCTACTGATTATACTTTGCCTGCTGCCCAGGCTTGGACTGGGCCGCTTGGGATTCAGTGAAATCCCTGGTGGGCAGGGCCGTAGCTAGGGTAGTGCGGCCGGTGCCATCGCACAGTGCACCACAGGGCAGGGGGCGCTGTTTGGACCTGTCAAATTTCTGTTTATTATCATTCTTGCTTGTAGCTTCCTCTTATTTCATCCCCAGCATCTCCTGGCCTCTCCTATCTCTTCCCTAGCCCTTCCTAATGAAGCCATGATCCTTTTTTGGGTGCATTATGGCCCTCATTCAGAGCCGTACGCTCTGAGCAGAGCGCACGCTCTGAATGAGGGCCGCCCTCCATAATTATGGAGCGTCCTCCTGGACGCTCGTATAGCTGTGGGTGCACCCACAGCCTATACGAGCGTGCAGTTTGATGGCCGCGATGGTCGTGACCATCGCGACCATCGCCACTGCGAGCCGGAGCCTGCGGTTGAGGTTTTCAACCGCAAGGCCCGGAGGGATTTTGGCTCTGTCAGAGCCAAAATCACTCCCACTGACATCACTAGTGATGTCAGTGGGCCGGCTTCTGACGATAGGCTTTCCCTTGGGAACGCCCCCGTCAGGGAGGCACGCCCCCGGCACGCCCACCAAAGGGGGCGTGCTGTCAATCAACATCGACAGCACGCCCCCTTTGATCAGACACAACGAGCGAAGGAAAGTCCTTCGCTCGTCGCGTCTGGCGCATGCGCACGACGGAGCTCCCGCCGTCTTGCGCATGCGCAGTACACAACATCGACCCACTTGCGAGCGGACAGCCGCTCGCGAGTGGGTCTGAATCAGACCCTATGTCCCTTTGAAAAATGAGGGGCGCGCCAAAGCTCTTTCTGGCACAGGGCACCAAAAAGCCTAGTTACGGCTCTGCTGGTGGGTCCAGATGATTTGTAGCAACGCCCTCTATCGCAGGAGAGTGTGGCCTACAACACCATTCATTTGTAGCAAGCTGCAATGCTGCTGCTTGCCGGGTAATCACACGCAGAGGACCGGAGTACAGTGCAGTCACTCAGAACTGCAGTACACTACTGGATAATAAAAACCAGTTGTCTCTGCAGAGGGGTCAGAAGATCATGTGTATGTGTCTGAGTCACATTGGGCATGTGTATGAGTCGCATTGTGCATGTGTCTGAGTCGCATTGTGCATATGTCTGAGTCACATTGTGCATGTGTCTGAGTTGCATTTGGCATTTGTCTGAGTCGCATTGGGCATTCGTATGAGTCGAATTGTGCATGTGTCTGAGTCACATTGTGCATGTGTCTGAGTTGCATTTGGCATTTCTCTGAGTCGCATTGGGCATGAGTCGCATTGTGCATGTGTATGAGTCGCATTGTGCATGTGTCTGAGTCGCATTGTGCATGTGTCTGAGTCTCATTGGGCATGTTTTTGAGTCGCATTCTGCATGTGTCTGAGTCACATTGGGCATGAGACGCACTGCGCATGTGTCTGAGTCGCATTGTGCATATGTATGAGTCACATTGTGCATGTGTCTGAGTCACATTGTGCATGTGTATGAGTCACATTGTGCATGTGTATGAGTCACATTGTGCATGTGTCTGAGTCGCATTAAGCATGTGTATGAGTCACATTGTGCATGTGTCTGAGTCACATTGTGCATGTGTATTAGTCACATTGTGCATGTGTATGAGTCACATTGTGCATGTGTATGAGTCGCATGGTGCATGTGTCTGAGTCTCATTGGGCATGTTTTTGAGTCGCATTCTAAATGTGTCTGAGTCACATTGGGCATGAGACGCACTGCGAATGTATCTGAGTCGCATTGTGCATATGTATGTCACATTGTGCATGTGTCTGAGTCACATTGTGCATGTGTATCAGTCACATTGTGCTTGTGTATGAGTCACATTGTGCATGTGTCTGAGTCGCATTGGGCATGTGTCTGAGTCTCATTGGGCATGTTTTTGAGTCGCATTCTGCATGTGTCTGAGTCACATTGGGCATGAGACGCACTGTGCATGTGTCTGAGTTGCATTTGGCATTTGTCTGAGTCACATTGTGCATGTGTCTGAGTCACATTGTGCATGTGTATGAGTCACATTGTGCATGTGTATGAGTCACATTGTGCATGTGTCTGAGTCGCATTAAGCATGTGTATGAGTCACATTGTGCATGTGTCTGAGTCACATTGTGCATGTGTATTAGTCACATTGTGCATGTGTATGAGTCACATTGTGCATGTGTATGAGTCGCATGGTGCATGTGTCTGAGTCTCATTGGGCATGTTTTTGAGTCGCATTCTAAATGTGTCTGAGTCACATTGGGCATGAGACGCACTGCGAATGTATCTGAGTCGCATTGTGCATATGTATGTCACATTGTGCATGTGTCTGAGTCACATTGTGCATGTTTATCAGTCACATTGTGCTTGTGTATGAATCACATTGTGCATGTGTCTGAGTCACATTGTGCATGTGTATTAGTCACATTGTGCATGTGTATGAGTCACATTGTGCATGTGTATGAGTCGCATGGTGCATGTGTCTGAGTCGCATTGGTTATGTTTTTGAGTCGCATTCTAAATGTGTCTGAGTCACACTGGGCATGAGACGCACTGCGAATGTATCTGAGTCGCATTGTGCATATGTATGTCACATTGTGCATGTGTCTGAGTCACATTGTGCATGTGTATCAGTCACATTGTGCTTGTGTATGAGTCACATTGTGCATGTGTCTGAGTCGCATTGGCATGTGTATGAGTCACATTGTGCATGTGTCTGAGTCACATTGTGCATGTGTATGAGTCACATTGTGAATGTGTGAGTCGCATTGGTTATGTGTATGAGTCGCATTCTGCATGTGTCTGAGTCACATTGTGCATGTGTCTGAGTCGCATTGTGCCTGTGTCTGAGTCGCATTGGGTATGTGTCTGAGTCGCATTGTGCATGTGTATGAGTCGCACTGTGCATGTGTCTGAGACGCACTGCGCATGTGTCTGAGTCGCATTGCGCATGTGTCTGAGTCGCATTGTGCATGTGTCTGAGTCTCATTGGGCATGTTTTTGAGTCGCATTCTGCATGTGTCTGAGTCACATTGGGCATGAGACGCACTGCGCATGTGTCTGAGTCGCATTGTGCATATGTATGAGTCACATTGTGCATGTGTCTGAGTCACATTGTGCATGTGTATGAGTCACATTGTGCATGTGTATGAGTCACATTGTGCATGTGTCTGAGTCGCATTAAGCATGTGTATGAGTCACATTGTGCATGTGTCTGAGTCACATTGTGCATGTGTATGAGTCACATTGTGAATGTGTGAGTCGCATTGGTTATGTGTATGAGTCGCATTCTGCATGTGTCTGAGTCACATTGTGCATGTGTCTGAGTCGCATTGTGCATGTGTCTGAGTCGCATTGGGTATGTGTCTGAGTCGCACTGTGCATGTGTAAGAGTCGCACTGTGCATGTGTCTGAGACGCACTGCGCATGTGTCTGAGTCGCATTGCGCATGTGTCTGAGTCACACTGGGCATGAGTCGCATTGTGCATGTGTCTGAGTCGCATTGTGCATGAGTCGCATTGTGCATGTGTATGAGTCGCACTGTGCATGTGTCTGAGACGCATTGTGCATGTGTCTGAGTCTCATTGGGCATGTTTTTGAGTCGCATTCTGCATGTGTCTGAGTCACATTGGGCATGAGACGCACTGCGCATGTGTCTGAGTCGCATTTTGCATGTGTCTGAGTCACAATGGGCATGTGTCTGAGTTGCTTTGTGCTTGTGTATGAGTCACATTGTGCATGTGTATGAGTCACATTGTGCATGTGTCTGAGTCGCATTGTGCATGTGTATGAGTCACATTGTGCATGTGTCTGAGTCGCATTGTGCATGTGTCTGAGTCTCATTGGGCATGTTTTTGAGTCGCATTCTGCATGTGTCTGAGTCACACTGGGCATGAGACGCACTGTGCATGTGTCTGAGTCGCATTGTGCATGTGTATGAGTCACATTGTGTATGTGTCTGAGTCGCATTGTGCAGGTGTATGAGTCGCATTGTGCATGTGTATGAGTCGCATTGTGCATGTGTCTGAGTCGCATTGTGCATGTGTCTGAGTCTCATTGGGCATGTTTTTGAGTCGCATTCTGCATGTGTCTGAGTCACATTGGGCATGAGACGCACTGCGCATGTGTCTGAGTCGCATTGTGCATATGTATGAGTCACATTGTGCATGTGTCTGAGTCACATTGTGCATGTGTATGAGTCACATTGTGCATGTGTATGAGTGACATTGTGCATGTGTCTGAGTCGCATTAAGCATGTGTATGAGTCACATTGTGCATGTGTCTGAGTCACATTGTGCATGTGTATTAGTCACATTGTGCATGTGTATGAGTCACATTGTGCACGTGTATGAGTCGCATTGTGCATGTGTCTGAGTCTCATTGGGCATGTTTTTGAGTCGCATTCTAAATGTGTCTGAGTCACATTGGGCATGAGACGCACTGCGAATGTATCTGAGTCGCATTGTGCATATGTATGTCACATTGTGCATGTGTCTGAGTCACATTGTGCATGTGTATCAGTCACATTGTGCTTGTGTATGAGTCACATTGTGCATGTGTCTGAGTCGCATTGGGCATGTGTATGAGTCACATTGTGCATGTGTCTGAGTCACATTGTGCATGTGTCTGAGTCACATTGTGCATGTGTCTGAGTCGCATTGTGCATGTGTCTGAGTCGCATTGGGCATGTGTCTGAGTCGCATTGGGCATGTGTATGAGTCGCACTGTGCATGAGTCTGAGACGCAATGCGCATGTGTCTGAGTCGCATTGCGCATGTGTCTGAGTCACACTGGGCATGAGTCGCATTGTGCATGTGTCTGAGTCGCATTGTGCATGAGTCGCATTGTGCATGTGTATGAGTCGCACTGTCCATGTGTCTGAGACGCATTGTGCATGTGTCTGAGTCTCATTGGGCATGTTTTTGAGTCGCATTCTGCATGTGTCTGAGTCACATTTGGGCATGAGACGCACTGCGCATGTGTCTGAGTCGCATTGTGCATATGTATGAGTCACATTGTGCATGTGTCTGAGTCACATTGTGCTTGTGTATGAGTCACATTGTGCATGTGTATGAGTCACATTGGGCATGTGTCTGAGTCCCATTGTGCATGTGTCTGAGTCGCATTGGGCATGTGTCTGAGTCGCATTGTGCATGTGTATGAGTCGCACTGTGCATGTGTCTGAGACGCACTGCGCATGTGTCTGAGTCGCATTGCGCATGTGTCTGAGTCACACTGGGCATGAGTCGCATTGTGCATGTGTCTGAGTCGCATTGTGCATGAGTCGCATTGTGCATGTGTATGAGTCGCACTGTGCATGTGTCTGAGACGCATTGTGCATGTGTCTGAGTCTCATTGGGCATGTTTTTGAGTCGCATTCTGCATGTGTCTGAGTCACATTGGGCATGAGATGCACTGCGCATGTGTCTGAGTCGCATTGTGCATATGTATGAGTCACATTGTGCATGTGTCTGACTCACATTGTGCATGTGTATGAGTCACATTGTGCATGTGTATGAGTCACATTGTGCATGTGTCTGAGACGCATTGTGCATGTGTATGAGTCACATTGTGCATGTGTATGAGTCAAATTGTGAATGTGTATGAGTCACATTGTGCATGTGTATGAGTCGCATTGTGCATGTGTCTGAGTCGCATTGTGCATGTGTCTGAGTCTCATTGGGCATGTTTTTGAGTTGCACTCTGCATGTGTCTGAGTCACATTGGGCATGAGACGCACTGCGCATGTATCTGAGTCGCATTGTGCATATGTATGAGTCACATTGTGCATGTGTCTGAGTCACATTGTGCATGTGTATGAGTCGCATTGTGCATGTGTCTGAGTCGCATTGTGCATGTGTCTGAGTCTCATTGGGCATGTTTTTGAGTTGCACTCTGCATGTGTCTGAGTCACATTGGGCATGAGACGCACTGCGCATGTATCTGAGTCGCATTGTGCATATGTATGAGTCTCATTGTGCATGTGTCTGAGTCACATTGTGCATGTGTATGAGTCACATTGTGCATGTGTATGAGTCACATTGTGCATGGGTCTGAGTCGCATTGGTCATGAGTATGAGTCACATTGGGCATGTGTCTGAGTCACATTGTGCATGTGTATGAGTCACATTGTGCATGTGTGAGTCGCATTGGGTATGTGTCTGAGTCGCATTGGGCATGTGTCTGAGTCGCATTCTGCATGTGTCTGAGTCACATTGAGCATGTGTCTGAGTCGCATTGTGCATGTGTCTGAGTCGCATTGGGCATGTGTCTGAGTCGCACTGTGCATGTGTATGAGTCGCACTGTGCATGTGTCTGAGACGCACTGTGCATGTGTCTGAGTCGCATTGTGCATGTGTCTGAGTCGCATTGGGTATGTGTCTGAGTCGCATTGTGCATGTGTATGAGTCGCACTGTGCATGTGTCTGAGACGCACTGCGCATGTGTCTGAGTCGCATTGCGCATGTGTCTGAGTCACACTGGGCATGAGTCGCATTGTGCATGTGTCTGAGTCGCATTGTGCATGAGTCGCATTGTGCATGTGTATGAGTCGCACTGTGCATGTGTCTGAGACGCATTGTGCATGTGTCTGAGTCTCATTGGGCATGTTTTTGAGTCGCATTCTGCATGTGTCTGAGTCACATTGGGCATGAGACGCACTGCGCATGTGTCTGAGTCGCATTTTGCATGTGTCTGAGTCACAATGGGCATGTGTCTGAGTTGCTTTGTGCATGTCTATGAGTCACATTGTGCATGTGTATGAGTCACATTGTGCATGTGTCTGAGTCGCATTGTGCATGTGTATGAGTCACATTGTGCATGTGTATGAGTCACATTGTGCATGTGTATGAGTCGCATTGTGCATGTGTCTGAGTCGCATTGTGCATGTGTCTGAGTCTCATTGGGCATGTTTTTGAGTCGCATTCTGCATGTGTCTGAGTCACATTGGGCATGAGACGCACTGCGCATGTGTCTGAGTCGCATTGTGCATATGTATGAGTCACATTGTGCTTGTGTATGAGTCACATTGTGCATGTGTATGAGTCACATTGGGCATGTGTCTGAGTCCCATTGTGCATGTGTCTGAGTCGCATTGGGCATTTGTATGAGTCGCATTGTGCATGTGTCTGAGTCACATTGTGCATGTGTCGGAGTCGCATTGTGCATGTGTCGGAGTCGCATTGGGCATGTGCTTGAGTCGCATTCTGCATGTGTCTGAGTCACACTGGGCATGAGACGCACTGTGCATGTGTCTGAGTCACATTGTGCATGTGTCTGAGTCACATTGTGCATGTGTATGAGTCACATTGTGCATGTGTCTTAGTCGCATTGGGCATGTGTATGAGTCACATTGTGCATGTGTCCGAGTCACATTGTGCATGTGTATGAGTCACATTGTGCATGTGTCTGAGTCGTATTCGGCATGTGTATGAGTCGCACTCTGCATGTGTCTGAGTCACATTGTGCATGTGTCTGAGTCACATTGTGCATGTGTCTGAGTCGCATTGGGCATGTGTTTGAGTCGCATTGGGCATGTGTATGAGTCGCACTGGGCATGTGTATGAGTCGCACTGGGCATGTGTCTGAGACGCATTGTGCATGTGTCTGAGTCGCATTGTGCATGTGTCTGAGTCGCATTGTGCATGTGTCTGAGTCGCATTGTGCATGTGTATGAGTTGCTTTGTGCATGTGTCTGAGTCACAATGGGCATGTGTCTGAGTCGCATTGGGCATGTGTCTGAGTTGCATTGTGCATGTGCCAGAGTTGCATTGTGCATGTGTTTGAGTCACATTGTGCATGTGTCTGAGTCACATTGTGCATTGTGTCAACTTTCATTACCAATGACGCTCGCTGTGATTATTTATTAGCAAATTGATTGACAGGTAGAGAGACTGTGGGCTGCAATGAGGAGGCAGCAAATCAAATGCAGGCTTGTCATGACTGTTTTTGGGGCAAGTCTCTGCCTGCGACTATGATTCCATATGCATTGAAATTGGCTCCGTCTCAGTTCCAGCGGTCATTCTGCGCAACCATATAGTCACTCAGAAGGCTGACAAACAACTGATCTGCGACCAATGCTGTGTCTCTGTACGCAGTGACTTGGAGTCGCATTGGTCATGAGTATGAGTCACATTGGGCATGTGTCTGAGTCACATTGTGCATGTGTATGAGTCACATTGTGCATGTGTGAGTCGCATTGGGTATGTGTCTGAGTCGCATTGGGCATGTGTCTGAGTCGCATTCTGCATGTGTCTGAGTCACATTGAGCATGTGTCTGAGTCGCATTGTGCATGTGTCTGAGTCGCATTGGGCATGTGTCTGAGTCGCACTGTGCATGTGTATGAGTCGCACTGCGCATGTGTCTGAGACGCACTGTGCATGTGTCTGAGTCGCATTGTGCATGTGTCTGAGTCGCATTGGGTATGTGTCTGAGTCGCATTGTGCATGTGTATGAGTCGCACTGTGCATGTGTCTGAGACGCACTGCGCATGTGTCTGAGTCGCATTGCGCATGTGTCTGAGTCACACTGGGCATGAGTCGCATTGTGCATGTGTCTGAGTCGCATTGTGCATGAGTCGCATTGTGCATGTGTTTGAGTCGCACTGTGCATGTGTCTGAGACGCATTGTGCATGTGTCTGAGTCTCATTGGGCATGTTTTTGAGTCGCATTCTGCATGTGTCTGAGTCACATTGGGCATGAGACGCACTGCGCATGTGTCTGAGTCGCATTTTGCATGTGTCTGAGTCACAATGGGCATGTGTCTGAGTTGCTTTGTGCATGTCTATGAGTCACATTGTGCATGTGTATGAGTCACATTGTGCATGTGTCTGAGTCGCATTGTGCATGTGTATGAGTCACATTGTGCATGTGTATGAGTCGCATTGTGCATGTGTCTGAGTCGCATTGTGCATGTGTCTGAGTCTCATTGGGCATGTTTTTGAGTCGCATTCTGCATGTGTCTGAGTCACATTGGGCATGAGACGCACTGCGCATGTGTCTGAGTCGCATTGTGCAAATGTATGAGTCACATTGTGCATGTGTCTGAGTCACATTGTGCTTGTGTATGAGTCACATTGTGCATGTGTATGAGTCACATTGGGCATGTGTCTGAGTCCCATTGTGCATGTGTCTGAGTCGCATTGGGCATGTCTCTGAGTCGCATTGTGCATGTGTATGAGTCGCACTGTGCATGTGTCTGAGACGCACTGCGCATGTGTCTGAGTCGCATTGCGCATGTGTCTGAGTCACACTGGGCTTGAGTCGCATTGTGCATGTGTCTGAGTCGCATTGTGCATGAGTCGCATTGTGCATGTGTATGAGTCGCACTGTGCATGTGTCTGAGACCCATTGTGCATGTGTCTGAGTCTCATTGGGCATGTTTTTGAGTCGCATTCTGCATGTGTCTGAGTCACATTGGGCATGAGATGCACTGCGCATGTGTCTGAGTCGCATTGTGCATATGTATGAGTCACATTGTGCATGTGTCTGACTCACATTGTGCATGTGTATGAGTCACATTGTGCATGTGTATGAGTCACATTGTGCATGTGTCTGAGTCGCATTGTGCATGTGTATGAGTCACATTGTGCATGTGTATGAGTCACATTGTGAATGTGTATGAGTCACATTGTGCATGTGTATGAGTCGCATTGTGCATGTGTCTGAGTCGCATTGTGCATGTGTCTGAGTCTCATTGGGCATGTTTTTGAGTTGCACTCTGCATGTGTCTGAGTCACATTGGGCATGAGACGCACTGCGCATGTATCTGAGTCGCATTGTGCATATGTATGAGTCACATTGTGCATGTGTCTGAGTCACATTGTGCATGTGTATGAGTCACATTGTGCATGTGTATGAGTCACATTGTGCATGGGTCTGAGTCGCATTGGTCATGTGTATGAGTCACATTGGGCATGTGTCTGAGTCACATTGTGCATGTGTATGAGTCACATTGTGCATGTGTGAGTCGCATTGGGTATGTGTCTGAGTCGCATTGGGCATGTGTCTGAGTCGCATTGTGCATGTGTCTGAGTCGCATTGGGCATGTGTCTGAGTCGCATTGGGCATGTGTCTGAGTCGCACTGTGCATGTGTATGAGTCGCACTGCGCATGTGTCTGAGACGCACTGCGCATGTGTCTGAGTCGCATTGCGCATGTGTCTGAGTCACACTGGGCATGAGTCGCATTGTGCATGTGTCTGAGTCGCATTGTGCATGAGTCGCATTGTGCATATGTCTGAGTCGCATTGTGCTTGTGTCTGAGTCGCATTGTGCTTGTGTCTGACTTGCATTGTGCATGTGTCTGAGTCACATTGTGCATGTGTCTGAGTCGCATTGTGCATGTGTCTGAGTCGCATTGGGCATGTGTATGAGTCGCACTGTGCATGTGTATGAGTTGCATTGTGCATGTGTCTGAGTCACAATGGGCATGTGTCTGAGTCGCATTGGGCATGTGTCTGAGTTGCATTGGGCATGTGCCAGGGTTGCATTGTGCATGTGTTTGAGTCACATTGTGCATGTGTCTGAGTCACATTGTGCATTGTGTCAACTTTTATTACCAATGACGCTCGCAGTGATTATTTATTAGCAATTCGATTGACAGGTAGAGAGACTGTGGGCTGCAATGGGGAGGCAGCAAATCAAATGCAGGCTTGTCATGACTGTTTTTGGGGCAAGTCTCTGCCTGCGACTATGATTCCATATGCATTGAAATTGGCTCCAACGTCTCAGTTCCAGCGGTCATTCTGCGCAACCATATAGTCACTCAGAAGGCTGACAAACGACTGATCTGCGACCAATGCTGTGTCTCTGTGCGCAGTCACTTGGATTTAGGAAGCGTCTCAATACAAATCCAGGCAGATGCGACATTTGGATATTTTAGCACATCCGCTGCGTGCAATTTCGCAGCTGCGGCGGCATTGGTGTACATCTCTAAATCAGGCCCTGAATTAGCTATGAGCATTGTGCAGCCAGAAAATTCCACCAGGCATGCAGGAGGAACAAGCCTTTTTTTCAGTGTAGCATACAAAAGATTAGCTGATACCTTCCTCTTCTGCCAAGCATAACACAGAATCTCCGCCTTTCCTGCCCCTCTGTAATGTAGCTAGTTTCTGTCTTCTGAAGCTGGCAACTATGTTGTTGTGACTGATCTCTGTTCCTGACTAGGATTGTGGCAAATCTCTGTCTGTTTTCTCCTGGTTTTGACTATAGCTTGTCTACTGATTATCCTTGCCTGCTGCCCAGGCTTGGACTGGGCCGCTTGGGATTCGGTGAAATCCCTGGTGGGCAGGGCCGTAGCTAGGGTAGTGCATCCGGTGCCATCGCACAGTCCACCACAGGGCGCTGTTTGGACCTGTCAAATTTCTGTTTATTATCATTCTTACTTGTAGCTTCCTCTTATTTCATCCCCAGCATCTCCTGGCCTCTCCTATCTTTTCCCTGGCCCTTCCTAATGAAGCCTTGACCCTTTTTTGGGTGCATTATGTCCCTTTGAAAAATGAGGGGGGCGCCAAAGCTCTTTCTGGCACAGGGCACCAAAAAGCCTAGTTACGGCTCTGCTGGTGGGTCCAGATAATTTGTAGCAACGCCCTCTATCGCAGGAGAGTGTGGCCTACAACACCATTCATTTGTAGCAAGCTGCAATGCAGCTGCTTGCCGGGTAATCACATGCAGAGGACCGGAGTACAGTGCAGTCACTCAGAACTGCAGTGCACTACTGGATAATAAAAACCAGTTGTCACTAAAGAGGGGTCAGAAGATCATGTGCATGTGTCTGAGTCGCATTGGGCATGTGTATGAGTCGCAATGTGCATGTGTCTGATTCGCATTGGGCATGTGTATGAGTCGCATTGTGCATGTGTCTGAGCAGCATTGTGCATGTGTCTGAGTCACATTGTGCATGTGTCTGAGTTGCATTTGGCATTTGTATGAGTCGCATTGGGCATGAGTCGCATTGTGCATGTGTATGAGTCACATTGTGCATGTGTATGAGTCGCATTATGCATGTGTCTGAGTCGCATTGTGCATGTGTCTGAGTCTCATTGGGCATGTTTTTGAGTTGCACTCTGCATGTGTCTGAGTCACATTGGGCATGAGATGCACTGCGCGTGTGTCTGAGTCGCATTGTGCATATGTATGAGTCACATTGTGCATGTGTCTGACTCACATTGTGCATGTGTATGAGTCACATTGTGCATGTGTATGAGTCACATTGTGCATGTGTCTGAGTCGCATTGTGCATGTGTATTAGTCACATTGTGCATGTGTATGAGTCACATTGTGAATGTGTATGAGTCACATTGTGCATGTGTATGAGTCGCATTGTGCATGTGTCTGAGTCGCATTGTGCATGTGTCTGATTCTCATTGGGCATGTTTTTGAGTTGCACTCTGCATGTGTCTGAGTCACATTGGGCATGAGACGCACTGCGCATGTATCTGAGTCGCATTGTGCATATGTATGAGTCACATTGTGCATGTGTCTGAGTCACATTGTGCATGTGTATGAGTCACATTGTGCATGTGTATGAGTCACATTGTGCATGGGTCTGAGTCGCATTGGTCATGTGTATGAGTCACATTGGGCATGTGTCTGAGTCACATTGTGCATGTGTATGAGTCACATTGTGCATGTGTGAGTCGCATTGGGTATGTGTCTGAGTCGCATTGGGCATGTGTCTGAGTCGCATTCTGCATGTGTCTGAGTCACATTGTGCATGTGTCTGAGTCGCATTGTGCATGTGTCTGAGTCGCATTGGGCATGTGTCTGAGTCGCACTGGGCATGTGTATGAGTCGCACTGCGCATGTGTCTGAGACGCACTGCGCATGTGTCTGAGTCGCATTGCGCATGTGTCTGAGTCACACTGGGCATGAGTCGCATTGTGCATGTGTCTGAGTCGCATTGTGCATGAGTCGCATTGTGCATATGTCTGAGTCGCATTGTGCTTGTGTCTGAGTCGCATTGTGCTTGTGTCTGACTTGCATTGTGCATGTGTCTGAGTCACATTGTGCATGTGTCTGAGTCGCATTGTGCATGTGTCTGAGTCGCATTGGGCATGTGTATGAGTCGCACTGTGCATGTGTATGAGTTGCATTGTGCATGTGTCTGAGTCACAATGGGCATGTGTCTGAGTCGCATTGGGCATGTGTCTGAGTTGCATTGTGCATGTGCCAGGGTTGCATTGTGCATGTGTTTGAGTCACATTGTGCATGTGTCTGAGTCACATTGTGCATTGTGTCAACTTTTATTACCAATGACGCTCGCAGTGATTATTTATTAGCAATTCGATTGACAGGTATAGAGACTGTGGGCTGCAATGGGGAGGCAGCAAATCAAATGCAGGCTTGTCATGACTGTTTTTGGGGCAAGTCTCTGCCTGCGACTATGATTCCATATGCATTGAAATTGGCTCCAACGTCTCAGTTCCAGCGGTCATTCTGCGCAACCATATAGTCACTCAGAAGGCTGACAAACGACTGATCTGCGACCAATGCTGTGTCTCTGTGCGCAGTCACTTGGATTTAGGAAGCGTCTCAATACAAATCCAGGCAGATGCGACATTTGGATATTTTAGCACATCCGCTGCGTGCAAATTCGCTGCTGCGGCGGCATTGGTGTACATCTCTAAATCAGGCCCTGAATTAGCTATGAGCATTGTGCAGCCAGAAAATTCCACCAGGCATGCAGGAGGAACAAGCCTTTTTTTCAGTGTAGCATACAAAAGATTAGCTGATACCTTCCTCTTCTGCCAAGCATAACACAGAATCTCCGCCTTTCCTGCCCCTCTGTAATGTAGCTAGTTTCTGTCTTCTGAAGCTGGCAACTATGTTGTTGTGACTGATCTCTGTTCCTGACTAGGATTGTGGCAAATCTCTGTCTGTTTTCTCCTGGTTTTGACTATAGCTTGTCTACTGATTATCCTTGCCTGCTGCCCAGGCTTGGACTGGGCCGCTTGGGATTTGGTGAAATCCCTGGTGGGCAGGGCCGTAGCTAGGGTAGTGCATCCGGTGCCATCGCACAGTCCACCACAGGGCGCTGTTTGGACCTGTCAAATTTCTGTTTATTATCATTCTTACTTGTAGCTTCCTCTTATTTCATCCCCAGCATCTCCTGGCCTCTCCTATCTTTTCCCTGGCCCTTCCTAATGAAGCCTTGACCCTTTTTTGGGTGCATTATGTCCCTTTGAAAAATGAGGGGGGCGCCAAAGCTCTTTCTGGCACAGGGCACCAAAAAGCCTAGTTACGGCTCTGCTGGTGGGTCCAGATAATTTGTAGCAACGCCCTCTATCGCAGGAGAGTGTGGCCTACAACACCATTCATTTGTAGCAAGCTGCAATGCAGCTGCTTGCCGGGTAATCACATGCAGAGGACCGGAGTACAGTGCAGTCACTCAGAACTGCAGTGCACTACTGGATAATAAAAACCAGTTGTCACTAAAGAGGGGTCAGAAGATCATGTGCATGTGTCTGAGTCGCATTGGGCATGTGTATGAGTCGCAATGTGCATGTGTCTGATTCGCATTGGGCATGTGTATGAGTCGCATTGTGCATGTGTCTGAGCAGCATTGTGCATGTGTCTGAGTCACATTGTGCATGTGTCTGAGTTGCATTTGGCATTTGTATGAGTCGCATTGGGCATGAGTCGCATTGTGCATGTGTATGAGTCACATTGTGCATGTGTATGAGTCGCATTATGCATGTGTCTGAGTCGCATTGTGCATGTGTCTGAGTCTCATTGGGCATGTTTTTGAGTTGCACTCTGCATGTGTCTGAGTCACATTGGGCATGAGATGCACTGCGCGTGTGTCTGAGTCGCATTGTGCATATGTATGAGTCACATTGTGCATGTGTCTGACTCACATTGTGCATGTGTATGAGTCACATTGTGCATGTGTATGAGTCACATTGTGCATGTGTCTGAGTCGCATTGTGCATGTGTATTAGTCACATTGTGCATGTGTATGAGTCACATTGTGAATGTGTATGAGTCACATTGTGCATGTGTATGAGTCGCATTGTGCATGTGTCTGAGTCGCATTGTGCATGTGTCTGATTCTCATTGGGCATGTTTTTGAGTTGCACTCTGCATGTGTCTGAGTCACATTGGGCATGAGACGCACTGCGCATGTATCTGAGTCGCATTGTGCATATGTATGAGTCACATTGTGCATGTGTCTGAGTCACATTGTGCATGTGTATGAGTCACATTGTGCATGTGTATGAGTCACATTGTGCATGGGTCTGAGTCGCATTGGTCATGTGTATGAGTCACATTGGGCATGTGTCTGAGTCACATTGTGCATGTGTATGAGTCACATTGTGCATGTGTGAGTCGCATTGGGTATGTGTCTGAGTCGCATTGGGCATGTGTCTGAGTCGCATTCTGCATGTGTCTGAGTCACATTGTGCATGTGTCTGAGTCGCATTGTGCATGTGTCTGAGTCGCATTGGGCATGTGTCTGAGTCGCACTGGGCATGTGTATGAGTCGCACTGCGCATGTGTCTGAGACGCACTGCGCATGTGTCTGAGTCGCATTGCGCATGTGTCTGAGTCACACTGGGCATGAGTCGCATTGTGCATGTGTCTGAGTCGCATTGTGCATGAGTCGCATTGTGCATATGTCTGAGTCGCATTGTGCTTGTGTCTGAGTCGCATTGTGCTTGTGTCTGACTTGCATTGTGCATGTGTCTGAGTCACATTGTGCATGTGTCTGAGTCGCATTGTGCATGTGTCTGAGTCGCATTGGGCATGTGTATGAGTCGCACTGTGCATGTGTATGAGTTGCATTGTGCATGTGTCTGAGTCACAATGGGCATGTGTCTGAGTCGCATTGGGCATGTGTCTGAGTTGCATTGTGCATGTGCCAGGGTTGCATTGTGCATGTGTTTGAGTCACATTGTGCATGTGTCTGAGTCACATTGTGCATTGTGTCAACTTTTATTACCAATGACGCTCGCAGTGATTATTTATTAGCAATTCGATTGACAGGTAGAGAGACTGTGGGCTGCAATGGGGAGGCAGCAAATCAAATGCAGGCTTGTCATGACTGTTTTTGGGGCAAGTCTCTGCCTGCGACTATGATTCCATATGCATTGAAATTGGCTCCAACGTCTCAGTTCCAGCGGTCATTCTGCGCAACCATATAGTCACTCAGAAGGCTGACAAACGACTGATCTGCGACCAATGCTGTGTCTCTGTGCGCAGTCACTTGGATTTAGGAAGCGTCTCAATACAAATCCAGGCAGATGCGACATTTGGATATTTTAGCACATCCGCTGCGTGCAAATTCGCTGCTGCGGCGGCATTGGTGTACATCTCTAAATCAGGCCCTGAATTAGCTATGAGCATTGTGCAGCCAGAAAATTCCACCAGGCATGCAGGAGGAACAAGCCTTTTTTTCAGTGTAGCATACAAAAGATTAGCTGATACCTTCCTCTTCTGCCAAGCATAACACAGAATCTCCGCCTTTCCTGCCCCTCTGTAATGTAGCTAGTTTCTGTCTTCTGAAGCTGGCAACTATGTTGTTGTGACTGATCTCTGTTCCTGACTAGGATTGTGGCAAATCTCTGTCTGTTTTCTCCTGGTTTTGACTATAGCTTGTCTACTGATTATCCTTGCCTGCTGCCCAGGCTTGGACTGGGCCGCTTGGGATTCGGTGAAATCCCTGGTCGGCAGGGCCGTAGCTAGGGTAGTGCATCCGGTGCCATCGCACAGTCCACCACAGGGCGCTGTTTGGACCTGTCAAATTTCTGTTTATTATCATTCTTACTTGTAGCTTCCTCTTATTTCATCCCCAGCATCTCCTGGCCTCTCCTATCTTTTCCCTGGCCCTTCCTAATGAAGCCTTGACCCTTTTTTGGGTGCATTATGTCCCTTTGAAAAATGAGGGGGGCGCCAAAGCTCTTTCTGGCACAGGGCACCAAAAAGCCTAGTTACGGCTCTGCTGGTGGGTCCAGATAATTTGTAGCAACGCCCTCTATCGCAGGAGAGTGTGGCCTACAACACCATTCATTTGTAGCAAGCTGCAATGCAGCTGCTTGCCGGGTAATCACATGCAGAGGACCGGAGTACAGTGCAGTCACTCAGAACTGCAGTGCACTACTGGATAATAAAAACCAGTTGTCACTAAAGAGGGGTAAGAAGATCATGTGCATGTGTCTGAGTCGCATTGGGCATGTGTATGAGTCGCAATGTGCATGTGTCTGATTCGCATTGGGCATGTGTATGAGTCGCATTGTGCATGTGTCTGAGCAGCATTGTGCATGTGTCTGAGTCACATTGTGCATGTGTCTGAGTTGCATTTGGCATTTGTATGAGTCGCATTGGGCATGAGTCGCATTGTGCATGTGTATGAGTCACATTGTGCATGTGTATGAGTCGCATTGTGCATGTGTCTGAGTCGCATTGTGCATGTGTCTGAGTCTCATTGGGCATGTTTTTGAGTTGCACTCTGCATGTGTCTGAGTCACATTGGGCATGAGATGCACTGCGCATGTGTCTGAGTCGCATTGTGCATATGTATGAGTCACATTGTGCATGTGTCTGACTCACATTGTGCATGTGTATGAGTCACATTGTGCATGTGTATGAGTCACATTGTGCATGTGTCTGAATCGCATTGTGCATGTGTATGAGTCACATTGTGCATGTGTATGAGTCACATTGTGAATGTGTATGAGTCACATTGTGCATGTGTATGAGTCGCATTGTGCATGTGTCTGAGTCGCATTGTGCATGTGTCTGATTCTCATTGGGCATGTTTTTGAGTTGCACTCTGCATGTGTCTGAGTCACATTGGGCATGAGACGCACTGCGCATGTATCTGAGTCGCATTGTGCATATGTATGAGTCACATTGTGCATGTGTCTGAGTCACATTGTGCATGTGTATGAGTCACATTGTGCATGTGTATGAGTCACATTGTGCATGGGTCTGAGTCGCATTGGTCATGTGTATGAGTCACATTGGGCATGTGTCTGAGTCACATTGTGCATGTGTATGAGTCACATTGTGCATGTGTGAGTCGCATTGGGTATGTGTCTGAGTCGCATTGGGCATGTGTCTGAGTCGCATTCTGCATGTGTCTGAGTCACATTGTGCATGTGTCTGAGTCGCATTGTGCATGTGTCTGAGTCGCATTGGGCATGTGTCTGAGTCACATTGTGCATGTGTATGAGTCACATTGTGCATGTGTGAGTCGCATTGGGTATGTGTCTGAGTCGCATTGGGCATGTGTCTGAGTCGCATTCTGCATGTGTCTGAGTCACATTGTGCATGTGTCTGAGTCGCATTGTGCATGTGTCTGAGTCACATTGTGCATGTGTATGAGTCACATTGTGCATGTGTATGAGTCACATTGTGCATGGGTCTGAGTCGCATTGGTCATGTGTATGAGTCACATTGGGCATGTGTCTGAGTCACATTGTGCATGTGTATGAGTCACATTGTGCATGTGTGAGTCGCATTGGGTATGTGTCTGAGTCGCATTGGGCATGTGTCTGAGTCGCATTCTGCATGTGTCTGAGTCACATTGTGCATGTGTCTGAGTCGCATTGTGCATGTGTCTGAGTCGCATTGCGCATGTGTCTGAGTCACACTGGGCATGAGTCGCATTGTGCATGTGTCTGAGTCGCATTGTGCATGAGTCGCATTGTGCATATGTCTGAGTCGCATTGTGCTTGTGTCTGAGTCGCATTGTGCTTGTGTCTGACTTGCATTGTGCATGTGTCTGAGTCACATTGTGCATGTGTCTGAGTCGCATTGTGCATGTGTCTGAGTCGCATTGGGCATGTGTATGAGTCGCACTGTGCATGTGTATGAGTTGCATTGTGCATGTGTCTGAGTCACAATGGGCATGTGTCTGAGTCGCATTGGGCATGTGTCTGAGTTGCATTGTGCATGTGCCAGGGTTGCATTGTGCATGTGTTTGAGTCACATTGTGCATGTGTCTGAGTCACATTGTGCATTGTGTCAACTTTTATTACCAATGACGCTCGCAGTGATTATTTATTAGCAATTCGATTGACAGGTAGAGAGACTGTGGGCTGCAATGGGGAGGCAGCAAATCAAATGCAGGCTTGTCATGACTGTTTTTGGGGCAAGTCTCTGCCTGCGACTATGATTCCATATGCATTGAAATTGGCTCCAACGTCTCAGTTCCAGCGGTCATTCTGCGCAACCATATAGTCACTCAGAAGGCTGACAAACGACTGATCTGCGACCAATGCTGTGTCTCTGTGCGCAGTCACTTGGATTTAGGAAGCGTCTCAATACAAATCCAGGCAGATGCGACATTTGGATATTTTAGCACATCCGCTGCGTGCAAATTCGCTGCTGCGGCGGCATTGGTGTACATCTCTAAATCAGGCCCTGAATTAGCTATGAGCATTGTGCAGCCAGAAAATTCCACCAGGCATGCAGGAGGAACAAGCCTTTTTTTCAGTGTAGCATACAAAAGATTAGCTGATACCTTCCTCTTCTGCCAAGCATAACACAGAATCTCCGCCTTTCCTGCCCCTCTGTAATGTAGCTAGTTTCTGTCTTCTGAAGCTGGCAACTATGTTGTTGTGACTGATCTCTGTTCCTGACTAGGATTGTGGCAAATCTCTGTCTGTTTTCTCCTGGTTTTGACTATAGCTTGTCTACTGATTATCCTTGCCTGCTGCCCAGGCTTGGACTGGGCCGCTTGGGATTCGGTGAAATCCCTGGTGGGCAGGGCCGTAGCTAGGGTAGTGCATCCGGTGCCATCGCACAGTCCACCACAGGGCGCTGTTTGGACCTGTCAAATTTCTGTTTATTATCATTCTTACTTGTAGCTTCCTCTTATTTCATCCCCAGCATCTCCTGGCCTCTCCTATCTTTTCCCTGGCCCTTCCTAATGAAGCCTTGACCCTTTTTTGGGTGCATTATGTCCCTTTGAAAAATGAGGGGGGCGCCAAAGCTCTTTCTGGCACAGGGCACCAAAAAGCCTAGTTACGGCTCTGCTGGTGGGTCCAGATAATTTGTAGCAACGCCCTCTATCGCAGGAGAGTGTGGCCTACAACACCATTCATTTGTAGCAAGCTGCAATGCAGCTGCTTGCCGGGTAATCACATGCAGAGGACCGGAGTACAGTGCAGTCACTCAGAACTGCAGTGCACTACTGGATAATAAAAACCAGTTGTCACTAAAGAGGGGTCAGAAGATCATGTGCATGTGTCTGAGTCGCATTGGGCATGTGTATGAGTCGCAATGTGCATGTGTCTGATTCGCATTGGGCATGTGTATGAGTCGCATTGTGCATGTGTCTGAGCAGCATTGTGCATGTGTCTGAGTCACATTGTGCATGTGTCTGAGTTGCATTTGGCATTTGTATGAGTCGCATTGGGCATGAGTCGCATTGTGCATGTGTATGAGTCACATTGTGCATGTGTATGAGTCGCATTATGCATGTGTCTGAGTCGCATTGTGCATGTGTCTGAGTCTCATTGGGCATGTTTTTGAGTTGCACTCTGCATGTGTCTGAGTCACATTGGGCATGAGATGCACTGCGCGTGTGTCTGAGTCGCATTGTGCATATGTATGAGTCACATTGTGCATGTGTCTGACTCACATTGTGCATGTGTATGAGTCACATTGTGCATGTGTATGAGTCACATTGTGCATGTGTCTGAGTCGCATTGTGCATGTGTATTAGTCACATTGTGCATGTGTATGAGTCACATTGTGAATGTGTATGAGTCACATTGTGCATGTGTATGAGTCGCATTGTGCATGTGTCTGAGTCGCATTGTGCATGTGTCTGATTCTCATTGGGCATGTTTTTGAGTTGCACTCTGCATGTGTCTGAGTCACATTGGGCATGAGACGCACTGCGCATGTATCTGAGTCGCATTGTGCATATGTATGAGTCACATTGTGCATGTGTCTGAGTCACATTGTGCATGTGTATGAGTCACATTGTGCATGTGTATGAGTCACATTGTGCATGGGTCTGAGTCGCATTGGTCATGTGTATGAGTCACATTGGGCATGTGTCTGAGTCACATTGTGCATGTGTATGAGTCACATTGTGCATGTGTGAGTCGCATTGGGTATGTGTCTGAGTCGCATTGGGCATGTGTCTGAGTCGCATTCTGCATGTGTCTGAGTCACATTGTGCATGTGTCTGAGTCGCATTGTGCATGTGTCTGAGTCGCATTGGGCATGTGTCTGAGTCGCACTGTGCATGTGTATGAGTCGCACTGCGCATGTGTCTGAGACGCACTGCGCATGTGTCTGAGTCGCATTGCGCATGTGTCTGAGTCACACTGGGCATGAGTCGCATTGTGCATGTGTCTGAGTTGCATTGTGCATGAGTCGCATTGTGCATATGTCTGAGTCGCATTGTGCTTGTGTCTGAGTCGCATTGTGCTTGTGTCTGACTTGCATTGTGCATGTGTCTGAGTCACATTGTGCATGTGTCTGAGTCGCATTGTGCATGTGTCTGAGTCGCATTGGGCATGTGTATGAGTCGCACTGTGCATGTGTATGAGTTGCATTGTGCATGTGTCTGAGTCACAATGGGCATGTGTCTGAGTCGCATTGGGCATGTGTCTGAGTTGCATTGGGCATGTGCCAGGGTTGCATTGTGCATGTGTTTGAGTCACATTGTGCATGTGTCTGAGTCACATTGTGCATTGTGTCAACTTTTATTACCAATGACGCTCGCAGTGATTATTTATTAGCAATTCGATTGACAGGTAGAGAGACTGTGGGCTGCAATGGGGAGGCAGCAAATCAAATGCAGGCTTGTCATGACTGTTTTTGGGGCAAGTCTCTGCCTGCGACTATGATTCCATATGCATTGAAATTGGCTCCAACGTCTCAGTTCCAGCGGTCATTCTGCGCAACCATATAGTCACTCAGAAGGCTGACAAACGACTGATCTGCGACCAATGCTGTGTCTCTGTGCGCAGTCACTTGGATTTAGGAAGCGTCTCAATACAAATCCAGGCAGATGCGACATTTGGATATTTTAGCACATCCGCTGCGTGCAATTTCGCAGCTGCGGCGGCATTGGTGTACATCTCTAAATCAGGCCCTGAATTAGCTATGAGCATTGTGCAGCCAGAAAATTCCACCAGGCATGCAGGAGGAACAAGCCTTTTTTTCAGTGTAGCATACAAAAGATTAGCTGATACCTTCCTCTTCTGCCAAGCATAACACAGAATCTCCGCCTTTCCTGCCCCTCTGTAATGTAGCTAGTTTCTGTCTTCTGAAGCTGGCAACTATGTTGTTGTGACTGATCTCTGTTCCTGACTAGGATTGTGGCAAATCTCTGTCTGTTTTCTCCTGGTTTTGACTATAGCTTGTCTACTGATTATCCTTGCCTGCTGCCCAGGCTTGGACTGGGCCGCTTGGGATTCGGTGAAATCCCTGGTGGGCAGGGCCGTAGCTAGGGTAGTGCATCCGGTGCCATCGCACAGTCCACCACAGGGCGCTGTTTGGACCTGTCAAATTTCTGTTTATTATCATTCTTACTTGTAGCTTCCTCTTATTTCATCCCCAGCATCTCCTGGCCTCTCCTATCTTTTCCCTGGCCCTTCCTAATGAAGCCTTGACCCTTTTTTGGGTGCATTATGTCCCTTTGAAAAATGAGGGGGGCGCCAAAGCTCTTTCTGGCACAGGGCACCAAAAAGCCTAGTTACGGCTCTGCTGGTGGGTCCAGATAATTTGTAGCAATGCCCTCTATCGCAGGAGAGTGTGGCCTACAACACCATTCATTTGTAGCAAGCTGCAATGCAGCTGCTTGCCGGGTAATCACATGCAGAGGACCGGAGTACAGTGCAGTCACTCAGAACTGCAGTGCACTACTGGATAATAAAAACCAGTTGTCACTAAAGAGGGGTCAGAAGATCATGTGCATGTGTCTGAGTCGCATTGGGCATGTGTATGAGTCGCAATGTGCATGTGTCTGATTCGCATTGGGCATGTGTATGAGTCGCATTGTGCATGTGTCTGAGCAGCATTGTGCATGTGTCTGAGTCACATTGTGCATGTGTCTGAGTTGCATTTGGCATTTGTATGAGTCGCATTGGGCATGAGTCGCATTGTGCATGTGTATGAGTCACATTGTGCATGTGTATGAGTCGCATTATGCATGTGTCTGAGTCGCATTGTGCATGTGTCTGAGTCTCATTGGGCATGTTTTTGAGTTGCACTCTGCATGTGTCTGAGTCACATTGGGCATGAGATGCACTGCGCGTGTGTCTGAGTCGCATTGTGCATATGTATGAGTCACATTGTGCATGTGTCTGACTCACATTGTGCATGTGTATGAGTCACATTGTGCATGTGTATGAGTCACATTGTGCATGTGTCTGAGTCGCATTGTGCATGTGTATTAGTCACATTGTGCATGTGTATGAGTCACATTGTGAATGTGTATGAGTCACATTGTGCATGTGTATGAGTCGCATTGTGCATGTGTCTGAGTCGCATTGTGCATGTGTCTGATTCTCATTGGGCATGTTTTTGAGTTGCACTCTGCATGTGTCTGAGTCACATTGGGCATGAGACGCACTGCGCATGTATCTGAGTCGCATTGTGCATATGTATGAGTCACATTGTGCATGTGTCTGAGTCACATTGTGCATGTGTATGAGTCACATTGTGCATGTGTATGAGTCACATTGTGCATGGGTCTGAGTCGCATTGGTCATGTGTATGAGTCACATTGGGCATGTGTCTGAGTCACATTGTGCATGTGTATGAGTCACATTGTGCATGTGTGAGTCGCATTGGGTATGTGTCTGAGTCGCATTGGGCATGTGTCTGAGTCGCATTCTGCATGTGTCTGAGTCACATTGTGCATGTGTCTGAGTCGCATTGTGCATGTGTCTGAGTCGCATTGGGCATGTGTCTGAGTCGCACTGGGCATGTGTATGAGTCGCACTGCGCATGTGTCTGAGACGCACTGCGCATGTGTCTGAGTCGCATTGCGCATGTGTCTGAGTCACACTGGGCATGAGTCGCATTGTGCATGTGTCTGAGTCGCATTGTGCATGAGTCGCATTGTGCATATGTCTGAGTCGCATTGTGCTTGTGTCTGAGTCGCATTGTGCTTGTGTCTGACTTGCATTGTGCATGTGTCTGAGTCACATTGTGCATGTGTCTGAGTCGCATTGTGCATGTGTCTGAGTCGCATTGGGCATGTGTATGAGTCGCACTGTGCATGTGTATGAGTTGCATTGTGCATGTGTCTGAGTCACAATGGGCATGTGTCTGAGTCGCATTGGGCATGTGTCTGAGTTGCATTGTGCATGTGCCAGGGTTGCATTGTGCATGTGTTTGAGTCACATTGTGCATGTGTCTGAGTCACATTGTGCATTGTGTCAACTTTTATTACCAATGACGCTCGCAGTGATTATTTATTAGCAATTCGATTGACAGGTAGAGAGACTGTGGGCTGCAATGGGGAGGCAGCAAATCAAATGCAGGCTTGTCATGACTGTTTTTGGGGCAAGTCTCTGCCTGCGACTATGATTCCATATGCATTGAAATTGGCTCCAACGTCTCAGTTCCAGCGGTCATTCTGCGCAACCATATAGTCACTCAGAAGGCTGACAAACGACTGATCTGCGACCAATGCTGTGTCTCTGTGCGCAGTCACTTGGATTTAGGAAGCGTCTCAATACAAATCCAGGCAGATGCGACATTTGGATATTTTAGCACATCCGCTGCGTGCAAATTCGCTGCTGCGGCGGCATTGGTGTACATCTCTAAATCAGGCCCTGAATTAGCTATGAGCATTGTGCAGCCAGAAAATTCCACCAGGCATGCAGGAGGAACAAGCCTTTTTTTCAGTGTAGCATACAAAAGATTAGCTGATACCTTCCTCTTCTGCCAAGCATAACACAGAATCTCCGCCTTTCCTGCCCCTCTGTAATGTAGCTAGTTTCTGTCTTCTGAAGCTGGCAACTATGTTGTTGTGACTGATCTCTGTTCCTGACTAGGATTGTGGCAAATCTCTGTCTGTTTTCTCCTGGTTTTGACTATAGCTTGTCTACTGATTATCCTTGCCTGCTGCCCAGGCTTGGACTGGGCCGCTTGGGATTCGGTGAAATCCCTGGTGGGCAGGGCCGTAGCTAGGGTAGTGCATCCGGTGCCATCGCACAGTCCACCACAGGGCGCTGTTTGGACCTGTCAAATTTCTGTTTATTATCATTCTTACTTGTAGCTTCCTCTTATTTCATCCCCAGCATCTCCTGGCCTCTCCTATCTTTTCCCTGGCCCTTCCTAATGAAGCCTTGACCCTTTTTTGGGTGCATTATGTCCGTTTGAAAAATGAGGGGGGCGCCAAAGCTCTTTCTGGCACAGGGCACCAAAAAGCCTAGTTACGGCTCTGCTGGTGGGTCCAGATAATTTGTAGCAACGCCCTCTATCGCAGGAGAGTGTGGCCTACAACACCATTCATTTGTAGCAAGCTGCAATGCAGCTGCTTGCCGGGTAATCACATGCAGAGGACCAGAGTACAGTGCAGTCACTCAGAACTGCAGTGCACTACTGGATAATAAAAACCAGTTGTCACTAAAGAGGGGTCAGAAGATCATGTGCATGTGTCTGAGTCGCATTGGGCATGTGTATGAGTCGCAATGTGCATGTGTCTGATTCGCATTGGGCATGTGTATGAGTCGCATTGTGCATGTGTCTGAGCAGCATTGTGCATGTGTCTGAGTCACATTGTGCATGTGTCTGAGTTGCATTTGGCATTTGTATGAGTCGCATTGGGCATGAGTCGCATTGTGCATGTGTATGAGTCACATTGTGCATGTGTATGAGTCGCATTATGCATGTGTCTGAGTCGCATTGTGCATGTGTCTGAGTCTCATTGGGCATGTTTTTGAGTTGCACTCTGCATGTGTCTGAGTCACATTGGGCATGAGATGCACTGCGCGTGTGTCTGAGTCGCATTGTGCATATGTATGAGTCACATTGTGCATGTGTCTGACTCACATTGTGCATGTGTATGAGTCACATTGTGCATGTGTATGAGTCACATTGTGCATGTGTCTGAGTCGCATTGTGCATGTGTATTAGTCACATTGTGCATGTGTATGAGTCACATTGTGAATGTGTATGAGTCACATTGTGCATGTGTATGAGTCGCATTGTGCATGTGTCTGAGTCGCATTGTGCATGTGTCTGATTCTCATTGGGCATGTTTTTGAGTTGCACTCTGCATGTGTCTGAGTCACATTGGGCATGAGACGCACTGCGCATGTATCTGAGTCGCATTGTGCATATGTATGAGTCACATTGTGCATGTGTCTGAGTCACATTGTGCATGTGTATGAGTCACATTGTGCATGTGTATGAGTCACATTGTGCATGGGTCTGAGTCGCATTGGTCATGTGTATGAGTCACATTGGGCATGTGTCTGAGTCACATTGTGCATGTGTATGAGTCACATTGTGCATGTGTGAGTCGCATTGGGTATGTGTCTGAGTCGCATTGGGCATGTGTCTGAGTCGCATTCTGCATGTGTCTGAGTCACATTGTGCATGTGTCTGAGTCGCATTGTGCATGTGTCTGAGTCGCATTGGGCATGTGTCTGAGTCGCACTGGGCATGTGTATGAGTCGCACTGCGCATGTGTCTGAGACGCACTGCGCATGTGTCTGAGTCGCATTGCGCATGTGTCTGAGTCACACTGGGCATGAGTCGCATTGTGCATGTGTCTGAGTCGCATTGTGCATGAGTCGCATTGTGCATATGTCTGAGTCGCATTGTGCTTGTGTCTGAGTCGCATTGTGCTTGTGTCTGACTTGCATTGTGCATGTGTCTGAGTCACATTGTGCATGTGTCTGAGTCGCATTGTGCATGTGTCTGAGTCGCATTGGGCATGTGTATGAGTCGCACTGTGCATGTGTATGAGTTGCATTGTGCATGTGTCTGAGTCACAATGGGCATGTGTCTGAGTCGCATTGGGCATGTGTCTGAGTTGCATTGTGCATGTGCCAGGGTTGCATTGTGCATGTGTTTGAGTCACATTGTGCATGTGTCTGAGTCACATTGTGCATTGTGTCAACTTTTATTACCAATGACGCTCGCAGTGATTATTTATTAGCAATTCGATTGACAGGTAGAGAGACTGTGGGCTGCAATGGGGAGGCAGCAAATCAAATGCAGGCTTGTCATGACTGTTTTTGGGGCAAGTCTCTGCCTGCGACTATGATTCCATATGCATTGAAATTGGCTCCAACGTCTCAGTTCCAGCGGTCATTCTGCGCAACCATATAGTCACTCAGAAGGCTGACAAACGACTGATCTGCGACCAATGCTGTGTCTCTGTGCGCAGTCACTTGGATTTAGGAAGCGTCTCAATACAAATCCAGGCAGATGCGACATTTGGATATTTTAGCACATCCGCTGCGTGCAAATTCGCTGCTGCGGCGGCATTGGTGTACATCTCTAAATCAGGCCCTGAATTAGCTATGAGCATTGTGCAGCCAGAAAATTCCACCAGGCATGCAGGAGGAACAAGCCTTTTTTTCAGTGTAGCATACAAAAGATTAGCTGATACCTTCCTCTTCTGCCAAGCATAACACAGAATCTCCGCCTTTCCTGCCCCTCTGTAATGTAGCTAGTTTCTGTCTTCTGAAGCTGGCAACTATGTTGTTGTGACTGATCTCTGTTCCTGACTAGGATTGTGGCAAATCTCTGTCTGTTTTCTCCTGGTTTTGACTATAGCTTGTCTACTGATTATCCTTGCCTGCTGCCCAGGCTTGGACTGGGCCGCTTGGGATTCGGTGAAATCCCTGGTGGGCAGGGCCGTAGCTAGGGTAGTGCATCCGGTGCCATCGCACAGTCCACCACAGGGCGCTGTTTGGACCTGTCAAATTTCTGTTTATTATCATTCTTACTTGTAGCTTCCTCTTATTTCATCCCCAGCATCTCCTGGCCTCTCCTATCTTTTCCCTGGCCCTTCCTAATGAAGCCTTGACCCTTTTTTGGGTGCATTATGTCCCTTTGAAAAATGAGGGGGGCGCCAAAGCTCTTTCTGGCACAGGGCACCAAAAAGCCTAGTTACGGCTCTGCTGGTGGGTCCAGATAATTTGTAGCAACGCCCTCTATCGCAGGAGAGTGTGGCCTACAACACCATTCATTTGTAGCAAGCTGCAATGCAGCTGCTTGCCGGGTAATCACATGCAGAGGACCGGAGTACAGTGCAGTCACTCAGAACTGCAGTGCACTACTGGATAATAAAAACCAGTTGTCACTAAAGAGGGGTCAGAAGATCATGTGCATGTGTCTGAGTCGCATTGGGCATGTGTATGAGTCGCAATGTGCATGTGTCTGATTCGCATTGGGCATGTGTATGAGTCGCATTGTGCATGTGTCTGAGCAGCATTGTGCATGTGTCTGAGTCACATTGTGCATGTGTCTGAGTTGCATTTGGCATTTGTATGAGTCGCATTGGGCATGAGTCGCATTGTGCATGTGTATGAGTCACATTGTGCATGTGTATGAGTCGCATTATGCATGTGTCTGAGTCGCATTGTGCATGTGTCTGAGTCTCATTGGGCATGTTTTTGAGTTGCACTCTGCATGTGTCTAAGTCACATTGGGCATGAGATGCACTGCGCGTGTGTCTGAGTCGCATTGTGCATATGTATGAGTCACATTGTGCATGTGTCTGACTCACATTGTGCATGTGTATGAGTCACATTGTGCATGTGTATGAGTCACATTGTGCATGTGTCTGAGTCGCATTGTGCATGTGTATTAGTCACATTGTGCATGTGTATGAGTCACATTGTGAATGTGTATGAGTCACATTGTGCATGTGTATGAGTCGCATTGTGCATGTGTCTGAGTCGCATTGTGCATGTGTCTGATTCTCATTGGGCATGTTTTTGAGTTGCACTCTGCATGTGTCTGAGTCACATTGGGCATGAGACGCACTGCGCATGTATCTGAGTCGCATTGTGCATATGTATGAGTCACATTGTGCATGTGTCTGAGTCACATTGTGCATGTGTATGAGTCACATTGTGCATGTGTATGAGTCACATTGTGCATGGGTCTGAGTCGCATTGGTCATGTGTATGAGTCACATTGGGCATGTGTCTGAGTCACATTGTGCATGTGTATGAGTCACATTGTGCATGTGTGAGTCGCATTGGGTATGTGTCTGAGTCGCATTGGGCATGTGTCTGAGTCGCATTCTGCATGTGTCTGAGTCACATTGTGCATGTGTCTGAGTCGCATTGTGCATGTGTCTGAGTCGCATTGGGCATGTGTCTGAGTCGCACTGGGCATGTGTATGAGTCGCACTGCGCATGTGTCTGAGACGCACTGCGCATGTGTCTGAGTCGCATTGCGCATGTGTCTGAGTCACACTGGGCATGAGTCGCATTGTGCATGTGTCTGAGTCGCATTGTGCATGAGTCGCATTGTGCATATGTCTGAGTCGCATTGTGCTTGTGTCTGAGTCGCATTGTGCTTGTGTCTGACTTGCATTGTGCATGTGTCTGAGTCACATTGTGCATGTGTCTGAGTCGCATTGTGCATGTGTCTGAGTCGCATTGGGCATGTGTATGAGTCGCACTGTGCATGTGTATGAGTTGCATTGTGCATGTGTCTGAGTCACAATGGGCATGTGTCTGAGTCGCATTGGGCATGTGTCTGAGTTGCATTGTGCATGTGCCAGGGTTGCATTGTGCATGTGTTTGAGTCACATTGTGCATGTGTCTGAGTCACATTGTGCATTGTGTCAACTTTTATTACCAATGACGCTCGCAGTGATTATTTATTAGCAATTCGATTGACAGGTAGAGAGACTGTGGGCTGCAATGGGGAGGCAGCAAATCAAATGCAGGCTTGTCATGACTGTTTTTGGGGCAAGTCTCTGCCTGCGACTATGATTCCATATGCATTGAAATTGGCTCCAACGTCTCAGTTCCAGCGGTCATTCTGCGCAACCATATAGTCACTCAGAAGGCTGACAAACGACTGATCTGCGACCAATGCTGTGTCTCTGTGCGCAGTCACTTGGATTTAGGAAGCGTCTCAATACAAATCCAGGCAGATGCGACATTTGGATATTTTAGCACATCCGCTGCGTGCAAATTCGCTGCTGCGGCGGCATTGGTGTACATCTCTAAATCAGGCCCTGAATTAGCTATGAGCATTGTGCAGCCAGAAAATTCCACCAGGCATGCAGGAGGAACAAGCCTTTTTTTCAGTGTAGCATACAAAAGATTAGCTGATACCTTCCTCTTCTGCCAAGCATAACACAGAATCTCCGCCTTTCCTGCCCCTCTGTAATGTAGTTAGTTTCTGTCTTCTGAAGCTGGCAACTATGTTGTTGTGACTGATCTCTGTTCCTGACTAGGATTGTGGCAAATCTCTGTCTGTTTTCTCCTGGTTTTGACTATAGCTTGTCTACTGATTATCCTTGCCTGCTGCCCAGGCTTGGACTGGGCCGCTTGGGATTCGGTGAAATCCCTGGTCGGCAGGGCCGTAGCTAGGGTAGTGCATCCGGTGCCATCGCACAGTCCACCACAGGGCGCTGTTTGGACCTGTCAAATTTCTGTTTATTATCATTCTTACTTGTAGCTTCCTCTTATTTCATCCCCAGCATCTCCTGGCCTCTCCTATCTTTTCCCTGGCCCTTCCTAATGAAGCCTTGACCCTTTTTTGGGTGCATTATGTCCCTTTGAAAAATGAGGGGGGCGCCAAAGCTCTTTCTGGCACAGGGCACCAAAAAGCCTAGTTACGGCTCTGCTGGTGGGTCCAGATAATTTGTAGCAACGCCCTCTATCGCAGGAGAGTGTGGCCTACAACACCATTCATTTGTAGCAAGCTGCAATGCAGCTGCTTGCCGGGTAATCACATGCAGAGGACCGGAGTACAGTGCAGTCACTCAGAACTGCAGTGCACTACTGGATAATAAAAACCAGTTGTCACTAAAGAGGGGTCAGAAGATCATGTGCATGTGTCTGAGTCGCATTGGGCATGTGTATGAGTCGCAATGTGCATGTGTCTGATTCGCATTGGGCATGTGTATGAGTCGCATTGTGCATGTGTCTGAGCAGCATTGTGCATGTGTCTGAGTCACATTGTGCATGTGTCTGAGTTGCATTTGGCATTTGTATGAGTCGCATTGGGCATGAGTCGCATTGTGCATGTGTATGAGTCACATTGTGCATGTGTATGAGTCGCATTGTGCATGTGTCTGAGTCGCATTGTGCATGTGTCTGAGTCTCATTGGGCATGTTTTTGAGTTGCACTCTGCATGTGTCTGAGTCACATTGGGCATGAGATGCACTGCGCATGTGTCTGAGTCGCATTGTGCATATGTATGAGTCACATTGTGCATGTGTCTGACTCACATTGTGCATGTGTATGAGTCACATTGTGCATGTGTATGAGTCACATTGTGCATGTGTCTGAATCGCATTGTGCATGTGTATGAGTCACATTGTGCATGTGTATGAGTCACATTGTGAATGTGTATGAGTCACATTGTGCATGTGTATGAGTCGCATTGTGCATGTGTCTGAGTCGCATTGTGCATGTGTCTGATTCTCATTGGGCATGTTTTTGAGTTGCACTCTGCATGTGTCTGAGTCACATTGGGCATGAGACGCACTGCGCATGTATCTGAGTCGCATTGTGCATATGTATGAGTCACATTGTGCATGTGTCTGAGTCACATTGTGCATGTGTATGAGTCACATTGTGCATGTGTATGAGTCACATTGTGCATGGGTCTGAGTCGCATTGGTCATGTGTATGAGTCACATTGGGCATGTGTCTGAGTCACATTGTGCATGTGTATGAGTCACATTGTGCATGTGTGAGTCGCATTGGGTATGTGTCTGAGTCGCATTGGGCATGTGTCTGAGTCGCATTCTGCATGTGTCTGAGTCACATTGTGCATGTGTCTGAGTCGCATTGTGCATGTGTCTGAGTCACATTGTGCATGAGTCGCATTGTGCATATGTCTGAGTCGCATTGTGCTTGTGTCTGAGTCGCATTGTGCTTGTGTCTGACTTGCATTGTGCTTGTGTCTGAGTCACATTGTGCATGTGTCTGAGTCGCATTGTGCATGTGTCTGAGTCGCATTGGGCATGTGTATGAGTCGCACTGTGCATGTGTATGAGTTGCATTGTGCATGTGTCTGAGTCACAATGGGCATGTGTCTGAGTCGCATTGGGCATGTGTCTGAGTTGCATTGTGCATGTGCCAGGGTTGCATTGTGCATGTGTTTGAGTCACATTGTGCATGTGTCTGAGTCACATTGTGCATTGTGTCAACTTTTATTACCAATGACGCTCGCAGTGATTATTTATTAGCAATTCGATTGACAGGTAGAGAGACTGTGGGCTGCAATGGGGAGGCAGCAAATCAAATGCAGGCTTGTCATGACTGTTTTTGGGGCAAGTCTCTGCCTGCGACTATGATTCCATATGCATTGAAATTGGCTCCAACGTCTCAGTTCCAGCGGTCATTCTGCGCAACCATATAGTCACTCAGAAGGCTGACAAACGACTGATCTGCGACCAATGCTGTGTCTCTGTGCGCAGTCACTTGGATTTAGGAAGCGTCTCAATACAAATCCAGGCAGATGCGACATTTGGATATTTTAGCACATCCGCTGCGTGCAAATTCGCTGCTGCGGCGGCATTGGTGTACATCTCTAAATCAGGCCCTGAATTAGCTATGAGCATTGTGCAGCCAGAAAATTCCACCAGGCATGCAGGAGGAACAAGCCTTTTTTTCAGTGTAGCATACAAAAGATTAGCTGATACCTTCCTCTTCTGCCAAGCATAACACAGAATCTCCGCCTTTCCTGCCCCTCTGTAATGTAGCTAGTTTCTGTCTTCTGAAGCTGGCAACTATGTTGTTGTGACTGATCTCTGTTCCTGACTAGGATTGTGGCAAATCTCTGTCTGTTTTCTCCTGGTTTTGACTATAGCTTGTCTACTGATTATCCTTGCCTGCTGCCCAGGCTTGGACTGGGCCGCTTGGGATTCGGTGAAATCCCTGGTGGGCAGGGCCGTAGCTAGGGTAGTGCATCCGGTGCCATCGCACAGTCCACCACAGGGCGCTGTTTGGACCTGTCAAATTTCTGTTTATTATCATTCTTACTTGTAGCTTCCTCTTATTTCATCCCCAGCATCTCCTGGCCTCTCCTATCTTTTCCCTGGCCCTTCCTAATGAAGCCTTGACCCTTTTTTGGGTGCATTATGTCCCTTTGAAAAATGAGGGGGGCGCCAAAGCTCTTTCTGGCACAGGGCACCAAAAAGCCTAGTTACGGCTCTGCTGGTGGGTCCAGATAATTTGTAGCAACGCCCTCTATCGCAGGAGAGTGTGGCCTACAACACCATTCATTTGTAGCAAGCTGCAATGCAGCTGCTTGCCGGGTAATCACATGCAGAGGACCGGAGTACAGTGCAGTCACTCAGAACTGCAGTGCACTACTGGATAATAAAAACCAGTTGTCACTAAAGAGGGGTCAGAAGATCATGTGCATGTGTCTGAGTCGCATTGGGCATGTGTATGAGTCGCAATGTGCATGTGTCTGATTCGCATTGGGCATGTGTATGAGTCGCATTGTGCATGTGTCTGAGCAGCATTGTGCATGTGTCTGAGTCACATTGTGCATGTGTCTGAGTTGCATTTGGCATTTGTATGAGTCGCATTGGGCATGAGTCGCATTGTGCATGTGTATGAGTCACATTGTGCATGTGTATGAGTCGCATTGTGCATGTGTCTGAGTCGCATTGTGCATGTGTCTGAGTCTCATTGGGCATGTTTTTGAGTTGCACTCTGCATGTGTCTGAGTCACATTGGGCATGAGATGCACTGCGCATGTGTCTGAGTCGCATTGTGCATATGTATGAGTCACATTGTGCATGTGTCTGACTCACATTGTGCATGTGTATGAGTCACATTGTGCATGTGTCTGAATCGCATTGTGCATGTGTATGAGTCACATTGTGCATGTGTATGAGTCACATTGTGAATGTGTATGAGTCACATTGTGCATGTGTATGAGTCGCATTGTGCATGTGTCTGAGTCGCATTGTGCATGTGTCTGATTCTCATTGGGCATGTTTTTGAGTTGCACTCTGCATGTGTCTGAGTCACATTGGGCATGAGACGCACTGCGCATGTATCTGAGTCGCATTGTGCATATGTATGAGTCACATTGTGCATGTGTCTGAGTCACATTGTGCATGTGTATGAGTCACATTGTGCATGTGTATGAGTCACATTGTGCATGGGTCTGAGTCGCATTGGTCATGTGTATGAGTCACATTGGGCATGTGTCTGAGTCACATTGTGCATGTGTATGAGTCACATTGTGCATGTGTGAGTCGCATTGGGTATGTGTCTGAGTCGCATTGGGCATGTGTCTGAGTCGCATTCTGCATGTGTCTGAGTCACATTGTGCATGTGTCTGAGTCGCATTGTGCATGTGTCTGAGTCACATTGTGCATGTGTATGAGTCACATTGTGCATGTGTATGAGTCACATTGTGCATGGGTCTGAGTCGCATTGGTCATGTGTATGAGTCACATTGGGCATGTGTCTGAGTCACATTGTGCATGTGTATGAGTCACATTGTGCATGTGTGAGTCGCATTGGGTATGTGTCTGAGTCGCATTGGGCATGTGTCTGAGTCGCATTCTGCATGTGTCTGAGTCACATTGTGCATGTGTCTGAGTCGCATTGCGCATGTGTCTGAGTCGCATTGCGCATGTGTCTGAGTCACACTGGGCATGAGTCGCATTGTGCATGTGTCTGAGTCGCATTGTGCATGAGTCGCATTGTGCATATGTCTGAGTCGCATTGTGCTTGTGTCTGAGTCGCATTGTGCTTGTGTCTGACTTGCATTGTGCATGTGTCTGAGTCACATTGTGCATGTGTCTGAGTCGCATTGGGCATGTGTATGAGTCGCACTGTGCATGTGTATGAGTTGCATTGTGCATGTGTCTGAGTCACAATGGGCATGTGTCTGAGTCGCATTGGGCATGTGTCTGAGTTGCATTGTGCATGTGCCAGGGTTGCATTGTGCATGTGTTTGAGTCACATTGTGCATGTGTCTGAGTCACATTGTGCATTGTGTCAACTTTTATTACCAATGACGCTCGCAGTGATTATTTATTAGCAATTCGATTGACAGGTAGAGAGACTGTGGGCTGCAATGGGGAGGCAGCAAATCAAATGCAGGCTTGTCATGACTGTTTTTGGGGCAAGTCTCTGCCTGCGACTATGATTCCATATGCATTGAAATTGGCTCCAACGTCTCAGTTCCAGCGGTCATTCTGCGCAACCATATAGTCACTCAGAAGGCTGACAAACGACTGATCTGCGACCAATGCTGTGTCTCTGTGCGCAGTCACTTGGATTTAGGAAGCGTCTCAATACAAATCCAGGCAGATGCGACATTTGGATATTTTAGCACATCCGCTGCGTGCAAATTCGCTGCTGCGGCGGCATTGGTGTACATCTCTAAATCAGGCCCTGAATTAGCTATGAGCATTGTGCAGCCAGAAAATTCCACCAGGCATGCAGGAGGAACAAGCCTTTTTTTCAGTGTAGCATACAAAAGATTAGCTGATACCTTCCTCTTCTGCCAAGCATAACACAGAATCTCCGCCTTTCCTGCCCCTCTGTAATGTAGCTAGTTTCTGTCTTCTGAAGCTGGCAACTATGTTGTTGTGACTGATCTCTGTTCCTGACTAGGATTGTGGCAAATCTCTGTCTGTTTTCTCCTGGTTTTGACTATAGCTTGTCTACTGATTATCCTTGCCTGCTGCCCAGGCTTGGACTGGGCCGCTTGGGATTCGGTGAAATCCCTGGTGGGCAGGGCCGTAGCTAGGGTAGTGCATCCGGTGCCATCGCACAGTCCACCACAGGGCGCTGTTTGGACCTGTCAAATTTCTGTTTATTATCATTCTTACTTGTAGCTTCCTCTTATTTCATCCCCAGCATCTCCTGGCCTCTCCTATCTTTTCCCTGGCCCTTCCTAATGAAGCCTTGACCCTTTTTTGGGTGCATTATGTCCCTTTGAAAAATGAGGGGGGCGCCAAAGCTCTTTCTGGCACAGGGCACCAAAAAGCCTAGTTACGGCTCTGCTGGTGGGTCCAGATAATTTGTAGCAACGCCCTCTATCGCAGGAGAGTGTGGCCTACAACACCATTCATTTGTAGCAAGCTGCAATGCAGCTGCTTGCCGGGTAATCACATGCAGAGGACCGGAGTACAGTGCAGTCACTCAGAACTGCAGTGCACTACTGGATAATAAAAACCAGTTGTCACTAAAGAGGGGTCAGAAGATCATGTGCATGTGTCTGAGTCGCATTGGGCATGTGTATGAGTCGCAATGTGCATGTGTCTGATTCGCATTGGGCATGTGTATGAGTCGCATTGTGCATGTGTCTGAGCAGCATTGTGCATGTGTCTGAGTCACATTGTGCATGTGTCTGAGTTGCATTTGGCATTTGTATGAGTCGCATTGGGCATGAGTCGCATTGTGCATGTGTATGAGTCACATTGTGCATGTGTATGAGTCGCATTATGCATGTGTCTGAGTCGCATTGTGCATGTGTCTGAGTCTCATTGGGCATGTTTTTGAGTTGCACTCTGCATGTGTCTGAGTCACATTGGGCATGAGATGCACTGCGCGTGTGTCTGAGTCGCATTGTGCATATGTATGAGTCACATTGTGCATGTGTCTGACTCACATTGTGCATGTGTATGAGTCACATTGTGCATGTGTATGAGTCACATTGTGCATGTGTCTGAGTCGCATTGTGCATGTGTATTAGTCACATTGTGCATGTGTATGAGTCACATTGTGAATGTGTATGAGTCACATTGTGCATGTGTATGAGTCGCATTGTGCATGTGTCTGAGTCGCATTGTGCATGTGTCTGATTCTCATTGGGCATGTTTTTGAGTTGCACTCTGCATGTGTCTGAGTCACATTGGGCATGAGACGCACTGCGCATGTATCTGAGTCGCATTGTGCATATGTATGAGTCACATTGTGCATGTGTCTGAGTCACATTGTGCATGTGTATGAGTCACATTGTGCATGTGTATGAGTCACATTGTGCATGGGTCTGAGTCGCATTGGTCATGTGTATGAGTCACATTGGGCATGTGTCTGAGTCACATTGTGCATGTGTATGAGTCACATTGTGCATGTGTGAGTCGCATTGGGTATGTGTCTGAGTCGCATTGGGCATGTGTCTGAGTCGCATTCTGCATGTGTCTGAGTCACATTGTGCATGTGTCTGAGTCGCATTGTGCATGTGTCTGAGTCGCATTGGGCATGTGTCTGAGTCGCACTGGGCATGTGTATGAGTCGCACTGCGCATGTGTCTGAGACGCACTGCGCATGTGTCTGAGTCGCATTGCGCATGTGTCTGAGTCACACTGGGCATGAGTCGCATTGTGCATGTGTCTGAGTCGCATTGTGCATGAGTCGCATTGTGCATATGTCTGAGTCGCATTGTGCTTGTGTCTGAGTCGCATTGTGCTTGTGTCTGACTTGCATTGTGCATGTGTCTGAGTCACATTGTGCATGTGTCTGAGTCGCATTGTGCATGTGTCTGAGTCGCATTGGGCATGTGTATGAGTCGCACTGTGCATGTGTATGAGTTGCATTGTGCATGTGTCTGAGTCACAATGGGCATGTGTCTGAGTCGCATTGGGCATGTGTCTGAGTTGCATTGTGCATGTGCCAGGGTTGCATTGTGCATGTGTTTGAGTCACATTGTGCATGTGTCTGAGTCACATTGTGCATTGTGTCAACTTTTATTACCAATGACGCTCGCAGTGATTATTTATTAGCAATTCGATTGACAGGTAGAGAGACTGTGGGCTGCAATGGGGAGGCAGCAAATCAAATGCAGGCTTGTCATGACTGTTTTTGGGGCAAGTCTCTGCCTGCGACTATGATTCCATATGCATTGAAATTGGCTCCAACGTCTCAGTTCCAGCGGTCATTCTGCGCAACCATATAGTCACTCAGAAGGCTGACAAACGACTGATCTGCGACCAATGCTGTGTCTCTGTGCGCAGTCACTTGGATTTAGGAAGCGTCTCAATACAAATCCAGGCAGATGCGACATTTGGATATTTTAGCACATCCGCTGCGTGCAAATTCGCTGCTGCGGCGGCATTGGTGTACATCTCTAAATCAGGCCCTGAATTAGCTATGAGCATTGTGCAGCCAGAAAATTCCACCAGGCATGCAGGAGGAACAAGCCTTTTTTTCAGTGTAGCATACAAAAGATTAGCTGATACCTTCCTCTTCTGCCAAGCATAACACAGAATCTCCGCCTTTCCTGCCCCTCTGTAATGTAGCTAGTTTCTGTCTTCTGAAGCTGGCAACTATGTTGTTGTGACTGATCTCTGTTCCTGACTAGGATTGTGGCAAATCTCTGTCTGTTTTCTCCTGGTTTTGACTATAGCTTGTCTACTGATTATCCTTGCCTGCTGCCCAGGCTTGGACTGGGCCGCTTGGGATTCGGTGAAATCCCTGGTCGGCAGGGCCGTAGCTAGGGTAGTGCATCCGGTGCCATCGCACAGTCCACCACAGGGCGCTGTTTGGACCTGTCAAATTTCTGTTTATTATCATTCTTACTTGTAGCTTCCTCTTATTTCATCCCCAGCATCTCCTGGCCTCTCCTATCTTTTCCCTGGCCCTTCCTAATGAAGCCTTGACCCTTTTTTGGGTGCATTATGTCCCTTTGAAAAATGAGGGGGGCGCCAAAGCTCTTTCTGGCACAGGGCACCAAAAAGCCTAGTTACGGCTCTGCTGGTGGGTCCAGATAATTTGTAGCAACGCCCTCTATCGCAGGAGAGTGTGGCCTACAACACCATTCATTTGTAGCAAGCTGCAATGCAGCTGCTTGCCGGGTAATCACATGCAGAGGACCGGAGTACAGTGCAGTCACTCAGAACTGCAGTGCACTACTGGATAATAAAAACCAGTTGTCACTAAAGAGGGGTCAGAAGATCATGTGCATGTGTCTGAGTCGCATTGGGCATGTGTATGAGTCGCAATGTGCATGTGTCTGATTCGCATTGGGCATGTGTATGAGTCGCATTGTGCATGTGTCTGAGCAGCATTGTGCATGTGTCTGAGTCACATTGTGCATGTGTCTGAGTTGCATTTGGCATTTGTATGAGTCGCATTGGGCATGAGTCGCATTGTACATGTGTATGAGTCACATTGTGCATGTGTATGAGTCGCATTGTGCATGTGTCTGAGTCGCATTGTGCATGTGTCTGAGTCTCATTGGGCATGTTTTTGAGTTGCACTCTGCATGTGTCTGAGTCACATTGGGCATGAGATGCACTGCGCATGTGTCTGAGTCGCATTGTGCATATGTATGAGTCACATTGTGCATGTGTCTGACTCACATTGTGCATGTGTATGAGTCACATTGTGCATGTGTATGAGTCACATTGTGCATGTGTCTGAATCGCATTGTGCATGTGTATGAGTCACATTGTGCATGTGTATGAGTCACATTGTGAATGTGTATGAGTCACATTGTGCATGTGTATGAGTCGCATTGTGCATGTGTCTGAGTCGCATTGTGCATGTGTCTGATTCTCATTGGGCATGTTTTTGAGTTGCACTCTGCATGTGTCTGAGTCACATTGGGCATGAGACGCACTGCGCATGTATCTGAGTCGCATTGTGCATATGTATGAGTCACATTGTGCATGTGTCTGAGTCACATTGTGCATGTGTATGAGTCACATTGTGCATGTGTATGAGTCACATTGTGCATGGGTCTGAGTCGCATTGGTCATGTGTATGAGTCACATTGGGCATGTGTCTGAGTCACATTGTGCATGTGTATGAGTCACATTGTGCATGTGTGAGTCGCATTGGGTATGTGTCTGAGTCGCATTGGGCATGTGTCTGAGTCGCATTCTGCATGTGTCTGAGTCACATTGTGCATGTGTCTGAGTCGCATTGTGCATGTGTCTGAGTCGCATTGGGCATGTGTCTGAGTCGCACTGGGCATGTGTATGAGTCACACTGCGCATGTGTCTGAGACGCACTGCGCATGTGTCTGAGTCGCATTGCGCATGTGTCTGAGTCACACTGGGCATGAGTCGCATTGTGCATGTGTCGCATTGTGCATATGTCTGAGTCGCATTGTGCTTGTGTCTGAGTCGCATTGTGCTTGTGTCTGACTTGCATTGTGCATGTGTCTGAGTCACATTGTGCATGTGTCTGAGTCGCATTGTGCATGTGTCTGAGTCGCATTGGGCATGTGTATGAGTCGCACTGTGCATGTGTATGAGTTGCATTGTGCATGTGTCTGAGTCACAATGGGCATGTGTCTGAGTCGCATTGGGCATGTGTCTGAGTTGCATTGTGCATGTGCCAGGGTTGCATTGTGCATGTGTTTGAGTCACATTGTGCATGTGTCTGAGTCACATTGTGCGTTGTGTCAACTTTTATTACCAATGACGCTCGCAGTGATTATTTATTAGCAATTCGATTGACAGGTAGAGAGACTGTGGGCTGCAATGGGGAGGCAGCAAATCAAATGCAGGCTTGTCATGACTGTTTTTGGGGCAAGTCTCTGCCTGCGACTATGATTCCATATGCATTGAAATTGGCTCCAACGTCTCAGTTCCAGCGGTCATTCTGCGCAACCATATAGTCACTCAGAAGGCTGACAAACGACTGATCTGCGACCAATGCTGTGTCTCTGTGCGCAGTCACTTGGATTTAGGAAGCGTCTCAATACAAATCCAGGCAGATGCGACATTTGGATATTTTAGCACATCCGCTGCGTGCAAATTCGCTGCTGCGGCGGCATTGGTGTACATCTCTAAATCAGGCCCTGAATTAGCTATGAGCATTGTGCAGCCAGAAAATTCCACCAGGCATGCAGGAGGAACAAGCCTTTTTTTCAGTGTAGCATACAAAAGATTAGCTGATACCTTCCTCTTCTGCCAAGCATAACACAGAATCTCCGCCTTTCCTGCCCCTCTGTAATGTAGCTAGTTTCCGTCTTCTGAAGCTGGCAACTATGTTGTTGTGACTGATCTCTGTTCCTGACTAGGATTGTGGCAAATCTCTGTCTGTTTTCTCCTGGTTTTGACTATAGCTTGTCTACTGATTATCCTTGCCTGCTGCCCAGGCTTGGACTGGGCCGCTTGGGATTCGGTGAAATCCCTGGTGGGCAGGGCCGTAGCTAGGGTAGTGCATCCGGTGCCATCGCACAGTCCACCACAGGGCGCTGTTTGGACCTGTCAAATTTCTGTTTATTATCATTCTTACTTGTAGCTTCCTCTTATTTCATCCCCAGCATCTCCTGGCCTCTCCTATCTTTTCCCTGGCCCTTCCTAATGAAGCCTTGACCCTTTTTTGGGTGCATTATGTCCCTTTGAAAAATGAGGGGGGCGCCAAAGCTCTTTCTGGCACAGGGCACCAAAAAGCCTAGTTACGGCTCTGCTGGTGGGTCCAGATAATTTGTAGCAACGCCCTCTATCGCAGGAGAGTGTGGCCTACAACACCATTCATTTGTAGCAAGCTGCAATGCAGCTGCTTGCCGGGTAATCACATGCAGAGGACCGGAGTACAGTGCAGTCACTCAGAACTGCAGTGCACTACTGGATAATAAAAACCAGTTGTCACTAAAGAGGGGTCAGAAGATCATGTGCATGTGTCTGAGTCGCATTGGGCATGTGTATGAGTCGCAATGTGCATGTGTCTGATTCGCATTGGGCATGTGTATGAGTCGCATTGTGCATGTGTCTGAGCAGCATTGTGCATGTGTCTGAGTCACATTGTGCATGTGTCTGAGTTGCATTTGGCATTTGTATGAGTCGCATTGGGCATGAGTCGCATTGTGCATGTGTATGAGTCACATTGTGCATGTGTATGAGTCGCATTGTGCATGTGTCTGAGTCGCATTGTGCATGTGTCTGAGTCTCATTGGGCATGTTTTTGAGTTGCACTCTGCATGTGTCTGAGTCACATTGGGCATGAGATGCACTGCGCATGTGTCTGAGTCGCATTGTGCATATGTATGAGTCACATTGTGCATGTGTCTGACTCACATTGTGCATGTGTATGAGTCACATTGTGCATGTGTATGAGTCACATTGTGCATGTGTCTGAGTCGCATTGTGCATGTGTATGAGTCACATTGTGCATGTGTATGAGTCACATTGTGAATGTGTATGAGTCACATTGTGCATGTGTATGAGTCGCATTGTGCATGTGTCTGAGTCGCATTGTGCATGTGTCTGATTCTCATTGGGCATGTTTTTGAGTTGCACTCTGCATGTGTCTGAGTCACATTGGGCATGAGACGCACTGCGCATGTATCTGAGTCGCATTGTGCATATGTATGAGTCACATTGTGCATGTGTCTGAGTCACATTGTGCATGTGTATGAGTCACATTGTGCATGTGTATGAGTCACATTGTGCATGGGTCTGAGTCGCATTGGGTATGTGTCTGAGTCGCATTGGGCATGTGTCTGAGTCGCATTCTGCATGTGTCTGAGTCACATTGTGCATGTGTCTGAGTCGCATTGTGCATGTGTCTGAGTCGCATTGGGCATGTGTCTGAGTCGCACTGGGCATGTGTATGAGTCGCACTGCGCATGTGTCTGAGACGCACTGCGCATGTGTCTGAGTCGCATTGCGCATGTGTCTGAGTCACACTGGGCATGAGTCGCATTGTGCATGTGTCTGAGTCGCATTGTGCATGAGTCGCATTGTGCATATGTCTGAGTCGCATTGTGCTTGTGTCTGAGTCACATTGTGCATTGTGTCAACTTTTATTACCAATGACGCTCGCAGTGATTATTTATTAGCAATTCAGACACATGTGCATGTGTCTGAGTCGCATTGGGCATGTGTATGAGTCGCAATGTGCATGTGTCTGATTCGCATTGGGCATGTGTATGAGTCGCATTGTGCATGTGTCTGAGCAGCATTGTGCATGTGTCTGAGTCACATTGTGCATGTGTCTGAGTTGCATTTGGCATTTGTATGAGTCGCTTTGGGCATGAGTCGCATTGTGCATGTGTCTGAGTCGCATTGTGCATGTGTCGGAGTCGCATTGTGCATGTGTCTGAGTCTCATTGGGCATGTGCTTGAGTCGCATTCTGCATGTGTCTGAGTCACACTGGGCATGAGACGCACGGTGCATGTCTCTGAGTCGCATTGTGCATGTGTATGAGTCACATTGTGCATGTGTCCAGATGATTTGTAGCAACGCCCTCTATCGCGGGAGAGTGTGGCCTACAGCACCATTTGTTTGTAGCAGGCTGCAATGCAGCTGCTTGCCGGGCTATCACACACAGAGGACCGGAGTACAATGGAGTCAGACTCAGCACTGCAGTGCACTACTGGGTAATAAATACCAGTTGTCTCTGCAGAGGGGTCAGAAGATCATGTGTTGAGCTCTGATTGGATGACCATCACATGCTCCCCATAGAGGTCAGCAGCAGGGTTTTGTATAGTTCCCCTTCAGTAGATGTACCTGGAAGAGACGTGGAGTGAGAGGGGAAGTGAGGTTTTATGCCCTTAAATGCCACCAAAAGAAGAAATTTGTACCCTCACAGGTTTTCTTTGCTCACCACGATTTGATCAGGTTACTATTCCCACTCTATATCCATGTGGATAGTAACTGATGACGTTGGATTGTAATTGATGCCATCAGGGTATATCTACTATAGCGCAGCCACATGGGTGTGACTCTTTGTGAGGATGTGCCTGCTGCCCTGCCAGCTGCCTGAGGCTGCTGTTGCTTCTGGTGAGTACACTGTGTGGGCACAACAGAGTGGCATAATGTGAGGGGCACTACAGGTGGCATAATGTGTGGGCTCTACAGTGTGGGATAATGTGTGGGCACTTACAGGTACTTTAGCATAATGTGTAGGCAATACAGTGGTGTAATGTGTGGGTACTACAGTGTGGTATGTGTGGGCACAACAGTGGCATAAGGTGGGGGCACTACAGTGTAGCATAATGATAGTACATGTGTAGTGGTTTCATTAACCCACAACTGACCAGCATTGCAAAGGTTGCTGGGTGGCTCACCACTACCTCTCTGACTCGCCCATTCTCACCACTTTCTAACTGCACTACTCTCCTGACCCCTCCTAAACAATCACTATCTCTCTACACTACCTCCCTGACCCCTACATACTCCCCACTACCTACATCCACTGTTCTTTTGACCCTTCCATACCAACACTATCTCCCTGCTGTTTGTACTATCCATACCCCCATACCAAACACTGCACTGTCTACACGACCCCTCCATGCCCACCACAACCGACCCCTGCCCACATAACTGACTGCCATGCACAAGGGTAGATCACTGACCTCTTCCAGTAATGTATGTATATATATATATATATATTAGGGATGTGCAGGCTCGGTTCTACTCGGTTCCGTTCGGTTCTTTTTACCGAATCTTATTGGCTATCCAAAACTCGTGACAGCTGAAACCCAATAAGATCCGGTAAAAAGAACCGAACGGAACCGAGTAGAACCGAGCCTGCACATCCCTAATATATATATATATAAATAGAGAGAGAGAGAGATTTATAGTATTCTATTTTTAGTATATAAAAGGGTCATTCATTTTACCAATACTTCATCACATTATAACTGGACACACCCCCTCCAGTGACTGGCCACACCCCTTGTGAGCCTCTATTATTGCGTTCCCCTGTGGGCCCTTCATGCTCCAGTCAGCCACTGCTGCTGCCTACCATGAACCCAGACTGTAAGTTGACCTTATTTTAACTTTCTTTTCAGCTGCCTGCCTTGAACTCGGTTCACACCTTTGACATTTCATGTCTGCTGATTGTTTGGACCTCTGACCTGTTTCTAGCCTCTGTTAGCATGTTCAAGCTAACCTTTGTGCTGTGCATTATGTGTCTACCATCTCTAAACAGTTGCTGTCACCTAGCACTATATTGTCAGTTCCTTCTGCAAGTGTCCTGTCCAAGCCATCTCTGGTCTCCTCTGGATATTACTCATACGTGGGGTCAGCTGTCAAGTCAGAAACTTCTTGCAGGGGTCCCTGGTGAAAACCTGCACCTATTTAGACTCTGGGATAAGCAGCACCAAAACCCGACTGATCTGTAAGAGACTCACAATCTGCTCTGTGGGTCTCATATTAGTGACATTGATGGCTTGGTATGTGATACTGGGCCTGATTCAGAGGCAGATGCAGTGCCTATTGTGGTCACATGCTTTCAGTCTGTGCATTCATTTGAGTTGCACTGCGCATGCTCCGCCAGGGAGCGCAGAACGAATTTGGATGCAAAGAGAGATAATTTCAGTGGGCGTTCCTGGGCGATAACAAGGGGGTGGCTTTCTAGGTGCAGCCGTGTCTTGGTCAGCGAATGTGTGTTTTTTTGCTGTTGCACTGGTAACGGTGGCCATGTTCCTATGGACATTCTGAGCAACCATAGGGCTGCTCTAATGTCTGATAGAGCAACCAATATGCATCCGATGGTGGATTTAAGTCACAGCCAGTGGGAGTCTCTGTACAAATCCCTTCAGCTGCGGCATTAACAAAAACACGTAGTCATGCTGCATAAGAAGATGCGGTCACAGCAGCATTACCGCCTACCTCTGAATCAGGCACACTATCACTAGCTTATTTGAAGTTACAGTAAATTTGAATTTCAGCAGTTAACATCATGTATTAAAATGGAGAAAGCTCTGGGATAGGAACTTGGTTGAGTTTCAGATACTTGATAGCCACCGGGTTTATGATTCTTAAAGGCATGTCAATCATTTTCTCATCTTACAAAAAAGTTAGCAACCCACAAAAACTCCAATGAGTCTTTAGAAGAGGCCGTAGAAGCTGCATCACAAGTGCACAGAGATTAGTAGACCTTTTGAATTGCTCTAGAATCTTGCAAGGATCCAGGTTTAAGAGACGATAGTGGTACCTGATCTGAAGCATAGATTGTTTGTTATAGATGGCCTTTAAGCTCCAAGGTAATAAACAATGGGTCAAATGATGATCTTATTATATATGGCACAGAAGACTCTGTTGAGCTCATTTTGAGTGGCCTGGATGCCAATGCTAGTTCATATGAAAGGTTTGTAAATTGTAACTATCATGTATTTATTTTGTTCATTTAATTAACAGGCACCATGATTACCATTTTGTGGGCTACCTAAAGAATTTGGTCATATCAGGGGAGTCTTATCTTAATAGCTATGAACCAGTTAAACATTAAACTTCCAAGAGCCCCTGCCTCTCAACTCTTCCTAGTAATTTAAAAACATCCTCTAGATTGTAAGCTCTTGCGAGCAGTGCCCTCACCCTTACTGTCTTCTTATATAATTATGTCATTAAATAATGTAATTGTTTGCATCAGTTTGTGCTAACTTACTGTTTGCACTATTTCCATTGAACAACACTTCAGAACTTGTGTCTTATAATCAAAAGATAATAATAAGGTAGGATAATAATAAAAGGTGAACGGTCAGACCAAGAACCAGGCGCATAACTGGCATCTAACAGAGTGGATAAAAGAAGTCTGTTTGTAAAGACCAGTTTGATGAAGGAGAATGTTGGGAATGTGTTAGAAATAAATAGTAAGAAATGTGATGTGTAGACAAAATGTGTTCATACAGTAAGTTCTTGAGGGAGCTGAGACCCTAAAAGATTGCTACATTTGTGAAGATTATTTAACTAGAAGTCTATACCAGCACCAATCCTGCCCGACTTCAATTTCTTTAACACATGGAAAAACCTTGAGACTGTTAAAGGTTTTTTTTTTTTTACCAGCTAACGGCCAAACACTAAAGCCAAAATAATTATCTGATTCTAAAAGTGGCCAGGGAGAATAATATGTCTGCAATCAGTACACACATGTTTGGAAACAAGGAAAATGTTGAACACATGTACTCTGGGGGTGGGGGGAAATTAAACAATTGTACAAATAAAAATTTGGTGTAAGAAGTTTTTGAGAAAAAGGTTGTTTATATAAAGAAATGTCTGTTGTCCTGGAGATAAAATGAGTGCAGGTCATTTTCTAGTTGGAGGGACTGTGTGTTGTACTGTGTAATGAAACAAGTTTGGCTCATCCACTACAAGCTACTGATGTCCATGTGACTTATTTGGCTTCATATCAGTAGCTTCAGTACAGTTATCAGCCAGGAGAAGGGGTCTAATGATTACATATATACAGGGTTAGAAACCCAAGAGATTTGTGCCAGATTGGTACAGAAAGCTCAGGATCTGCAAGGTCATTATAGAAAAAATGTTCTAGGTGTAGAGGAACATTTCAACCTTAAAAGCTGAGAAATATATATTTTATAAAATACAGGAAAAGTTGTGCAGAAAATATCAGCGCACATCTCTTCAATCCACTTGAGCCACTTAAGGGATATGTGAGAAAGTAGTGTCTATCTTTATGAGATACAACCTTAAAAACCACCTGAAGCATGCATACAACAATACTGTACAGTAAATGGAGTGAAACCAAGTGATAAAAAAATTGCTTTATTACCATCTCCCCAGCTAAATTTAGTTCAAATTAACTGATCACAGAGTGCGGAAACTATACCTAGGAAAGTAAAGGAATAAGGGATAGAAAACTTGGAATGACAAGGGTAATACATTCATGTTTTCTGTCTCGTTTAATTAAGACAAGGCAGCAAGTAAACATTAAATACTGGTTCTCCATAGTAGAGATGTGCGCTGACCCCCCTGTTTTGGTTTTAGTTTTGGATCTGGATCTCCCCTGGTTATGGATGTGGATTGGTTTTGCAAAACCTCACCTCTGTGTTTTGTTTTTCGGTTTTGGTTTTGGATCTGGATTTTTTCTTAAAAAATCATTAAAACAGCTAAAATCATATAAAATTGGCCTATTTTTTGTTCCTACAGTATTATTAACCTCAATAAAAAAAATTCCACTTGTTTCCAGTCAATTTTGACCACCTCACAGCTCACAATATTGATTTTTTCATCTAGTAAAGGGCCAAAAGGTTGCATCCATCTAGCTGGCTCAAAACTGAATGATAAATAGAGTTGAGGACTGTGCAAAGATGATGGTTGGGGTACCCCTTGAGGATTGAAGAATTGATAATTGATACAGTCACTGACTGAAGGAGGAATTGATAGTTGATAATTGGTGCAGCCACTGGCTGAAGAATTGATAGTTGGCGCAGCCACTGGCTGAAGTAAGATGTGATGATACTTGATAGTTGGCGCAGGCACTGGCTGAACTAAGAATTGATAGTTAATAGTTGGCACAGCCATTGGTTTAAGTAAGAAGAGTTGATACTTGATATTGGTGCAGCCACTGGCTGAAGAATTGATAGTTGATAGTTACCGTGTTTCCACAATAACAAGACACTGTCTTATTTTTTTTGTGTTCAAAAAAACATTATAGGGCTTATTTACGGAGTAGGTCTTATATTAATTATCATTGACAGCAGTGCCACTTATGCAGGCCCCCTTGTAGAAGTGCCCCTTATGCAGGCCCCCTTGTAGAAGTGCCCCTTATGCAGCCCCCCCCTTGCAGGCTCCATTGTAGAAGTGACCCTTATGCAGGCCCCCCCTTCAGGCCCCCCTGTGCAGTGTCCCTTATTGCAGTGCACTTACCTGACTCGCCGCCGTCTGGGATGTCGCTCTCACTTGCGCGCTGACTGGATCTAACATGATCCAGCAGGCGCGGCCGCACAAGATCCTCAGCGCGCGGGTGACGTCATGACATCACCCGTGCACTGCATGACTGGGAACGCTGGTCTCTGCAGCGTTCCCAGCTCAAAATGAGATTCAGGTAGGTATTATTTTATGGGTAGGGCTTAATTTGGACCGGGTTACAAAATTAAGGGTAGGACTTATTTTCGGGGTAGGGCTTATTATCGGGGAAACACGGTAATTGTTGATGCAGCCTCTGGGCTGAGTAGTAGCGGCATACAGAGCTACAGTACGATTAGAAAAGAACCAGTCCAGCAATAGCCTTGAAGGCTGGAACTCTTGGAAAGTTGTGGCCGTTGCAGCCTTGAGGGCTGGTGAGGAGTGACGACAGGTGGCCTTTGGGCCATGAAGCAGGATGCGGCATTTGGGCCGTGTAGCAGCCTTGAGGACTGAGAACCCTTGGCTGAATGTCACTGTTGATTTTTTTACATGGCCTGACTTAAGCCCTGGTGCATCGGCCTTCATAGATGACGTTGACGGGTTTGCATCATCATCATGACTGCTGCCGGCAGCTACAAGACTGGTATGGAATCCTGCTCTCCTGTCATGTGACTGTCCTCCATACTCACTGCAGTCTTACAGCAGTGTCACCAAGCAATTACAGCACAGCTAAGTTGCGGCTAATGCACACAACCACACACACAAAAGAATAAATAAATTTTTTCACACTGAGGGTGAAGAACACCCCAGAAAGAGACAGAAGCCCCTTGATAAATGAGACACAGGCAGCACAGCACCCCTGCGCACCTACATTGCTGATAAGTGTGGCTAACACGCACACACAAAAAAATAGTTTTATTTCTCACTGGTGGAGTGGCAGACTAACATGCACACACCAAAAAATTGTTTTTATTTTCACACTGGTGGTGTGGCAGACTAACCTGCACACACCAAAAAATTGTTTTCATTTTTCTCACTGGTTGTGTGGCTAACACGCACATACAAAAAAATTGTTTTTATTTCTCACTGGTGGTGTGGCTAACACGCACACACAAAAAAATATTTTTATTTTCACACTGGTGGTGTGGCAGGCTAACACGCACACATCAAAAAAATTGTTCATATATTCACACTGGTGGTGTACACACAAATTTTTTTTTGTTATTTTCACACTGGTGGTGTGGCAGGCTAACACACAAACTAAAAAATTGTTTTTATTTTCACACTGGTGGTGTGGCTAATACGCAATTGGCTAACACGCACACACAATTTTTTTTTCATTTCTCACTGGTGGTGTGGCTAACACGCACACAAATTTTTTTTATTTATTTTCATACTGGTGGTGTGGCAGCCTAACACGCATACACCAAAAAAAATATTTTATTTTCACACTGGTGGCACGCTAACACACACACACACCAAAAAAAAATTTTGTTTTCACACTGGTGGTGTGGCTAATACACAATTACGCACACACAAAATTGTTTTTTTCTTCTTTCACTGGTGGTGTGGCTAACACAAACACACAAAAAATAGTTTTTATTTTTTTTACACGGGGGTGAAGAAGAGCACCCCTGATGGACAGAGCACCCGCTGGACAACACAGCAGAACAGCCAGCCAGCCCCTATGGACAGGAGAACAGCCAACCAGCCCCTATGGACAACAGCCAGCCAGCCCCTATGGACAACAGCCAGCCAGCCCCTATGGACTATAGCCAGCCAGTCCCTATGGACAGGACAACAGCCAGCCAGCCCCTATGGATAACAGCCAGCCAGCCCCTATGGACAGGACAACCTCAAAACAGCCAGCCCCTATGGACAACAGCCATCCAGCCCCTATGGACTACAGCCAGCCAGCCAGCCCCTATGGACAGGACAACAGCCAGCAATAGCCAGCCCCTATAGATAACAGCCAGCAAGCCCCTATGGACAGGTACACCTCAATAATGCAGCACAGCTTCCAGTACAAACTAGTAGTAGTCACAACAAGTCACAATGCACAACAGCAGCCACACAGCAGCGCAGCACAGCTCCAAGCTCCCTCCCTCTTCACTCTCCACAGCCGGAATGAAAAATGGTGGCAATCGCGGGACCTTTATAGAATCCAAAACCCACGAGAATCCGACAGCGGGATGATGACGTTCTGCCTCGTCTTCAGATCCGAGTCAAGTGGGAAAACCCGAGACAACTCAGATCTGACTCGGATCTTCGTAGTTCGGGTGGGTTTGGATCTCTAAGACCCAAACCCACTCATCTCTACTTCATAGTAAGATTCTGCAGTGGTAGGAGAGGACTGCTGGACTGCATAGCCCAAAGAGTAGAAGAGAAGGTCTCACAGAAGATGTTTGTTAGGTATGCAGGTCCCATTTTGTTCTGTGCACTATACAGGCTAGGGAAGATGAGGAGACCATACTAAGTGGGTGTGGTGTGAGGTAACACTGCAGATATCTTGAGTTCAATCCAAGTCACTTCCTCCGCCTGTTTACTATATTTCAGCCACTGGGCCAACGTATACCCACTGCCCTCAGTAAAACTTGTGAGTCATTTTTATTGAGACATTGGCCCTCATTCAGAGCCGCTCGCTATTTGCGGTCATTCGTTCTAAAACAAGGGGTGGCTATTCAAATGAACCGTTCGCTAATTGCGGTCTGTTCACGCCTCTAAGTCTGAACAAGCGAGCATAACTTGCGTTTGTAATTTTGAAAAATACGCCCCCTGGCCGCTCGCATCCTACGTCATGTCCGCTATTTATTAGATTAATCGAGTACATCGAACAGCGTATGAACTGCTCGCTATTCTTGTGGCTGGTTTTTTCAACCGCTATTTTGCGAGCAGTTCTGAGTAAAAACAAAACAAGTGACGTGGTCAATGACGCTGCTGTATTAATTATGCACTCCCTTAAAACGCCCGTTATGACCTTTAAGCACGCCTGCGATCTAATTCCACACCCCCGTTTTCAAGCACCTTCCCCTGTTACCACCCACATACGCCTTCCTCTGTCACTCAAAATAGCAGGCATTCGCTATATAGCGAACAAACGATTTTCAGCCGCACTGACTGGTTCGCGCATGCGTATTAAAATCCGTACGCATGCGCAGATGTGCGAACATCGGTCAGAACGAACGAGCAGCCGCTTACGAGCGGCTCTGAATCAGGGCCATTGTTTTCTTCCAACAGTTGGGGGTATATGTCTTAAACAATCTCAGCTCATTGAAAATAATAAGTCTTTTGTTTAACTGAGCTAACTGTATTCTGTATGGTAACACCAGATGGAGCTGTAGGTTTGTATTTGTTGACAATAACTGTTTTATGGAATTTCCTTTTTACAATAGTATCCAGGAACCCAGTGGATCTTGGACCAGCACAATCTGCAGATTGTCATTTTCTTCTTAATAATAATTATTTTTTTTTTACTTAAAAAAATGTTGCTCTTTAATAAATATCAACCTAGAAAGTTTGAAAAATAAGAGTAAATGGTAAAATCTAAACAGCAGAATCAATATTGAAAAATAGGGACATTACCAGAGAAACATATTGAAAACCTGGGATGGTCAACTTCTCTCTTAATTTAGTTCTGTCATATTATGTATGTGCTTGACTTTATAACAATCAGCTATGAAGGAGTTCATATACCCAGACAATACCTTGTGGTATCACACATGTTTTTTTTTTTCAAAATGCAAACTACCTATATTGTTCTGTAATATTCAGTCATCCTTGTATGGTATATCATAAACTGTAAATATTATAGGATATGTATATAAAATGAATCTTCAGAAGTGTCTCCAAATGAGCACAATGAGCTTTTTATGCATGTATTGGGTGTAGAATCATAAGAGAATGATTCAACAAAGACAGATAATTTCCTTTTTTGGTGCACTCTTTTATATGACAATATTGTCTAAAACATAACTTTTAATTAGTATTTACATAAAAATAAATGTATTCAAGGTAATTTAAATAAAAGGACATATCTGCAGACAATTAAACAAATGTATTGCTGCAGTGTTTCTTTCATTAAAAGAGGATATATCAGAGTATAATGTTATATACTTATTTCGAAGCTCTATTTATATATAGATCCTGTTCTCATAGCGATATACATATCTCTTAAAGACAAAGTCATACAACTTCCAAATATTAACTCCTTGTTGCGTTTCTAATTTACACAGGTTATAATAGAACAAAAAGTGTAATTTATTCAAAGTTCTATTAATATATAGATCCTGTTGTCATAGCAACGTACTTATCTAGTAAGAAAGTCATGCCACTTCCAAATATTAACTTCTTGTTGCGTTTCTTATTTACACAGAATAATAAATGAAATATTTAATAAAAAATATTTCTTAGTTTGAATTGTGACGTTTCTAAATTCTGGACAGGTATTGAGTTCGTTCAAAATACCGCATCTGTCTCAGCGTCACAATCTATACCTAAGATAGGATGTGCTGCAACAAATCACACCTCAATGATTGACCCATGCATATTTCTTAATGACTCCCAAATTGAGACAGAATAATATGCGTGCTCATTGGTACTTTCTCCATCAGCTAAATTCTTAGCTGTAGTATCATTATCATAAAGGTAAATGTTATAAACAAAGTTTATCTGTTTTGAAAATTAAATTACTTCATCACATAGGTAAACACACAATTATGCAAATATGTAAGGGGAAGGTCAGTGTATCCAATTACAAAATATATAAGTTGCAAAACCTTATCACATAAATCACTAGTATACAGGGCATCAGGAAACTATTCACAGTGCGTCACTTTTTCCACATTTTGTTTTGTTGCAACCTTATTCCAAACTGGAATAAATACATTTTTGTCGTCAAAGTTCTACACACAATACCCCATAATGACAACGTGTAAAAAGTTTTTTTGAGAATTATGCAAATTTAATAAAAATAAAAAAACTAAGAAAACACATGTACATAAGTATTCACGGCCTTTGCCATGAAGCTCAAAATTGAGCTCAGGGGCATCTTGTTTCCACTGATCATCCTTGAGATGTTCCTACAGCTTAATTGGAGTCTACCTGTGTTAAATTCAGTTGATTGGACATGATTTTGAAAGGCATACACCTGTCTATATAAGGTTCCACACTGGACAGTGCATGTCAGAGCACAAACCAAGTATGAAGTCCAAGGAATTTTCTGTAGGCCTCCGAAACAGGATTGTCTCGAAACACAAATCTGGGGAATGGTACAGAAAAATATATGCTCCTTTGAAGGTCCAAATGAGCACAGTGGCCTCCATCATCCGTAAATGGAAGAAGTTCGGAATCACAAGGACTCTTCCTAGAGTTGGCCGGCCGTCTAAACTGAGCGATCGGGGAGAAGGGCCCTAGTCAGGGAGGTGACCAAGAACCCGATGGTCACTCTGTCAGAGCTACAGCATTCCTCTGTGGAGAGAGGAGAACCTTCCAGAAGGACAACCATCTCTGCAGCAATCCACCAATCAGGCCTGTATGGTAGAGCGGCCAGATGGAAGCCACTTTTTAGTAAAAAGCACATGGCAGCCCGCCTGGAGTTTGCCAAAATGCAACTGACAAAATTCTCTGGTCTAATGAGACAAAGATTGAACTCTTTGGCATGAATGCCAGGCATTATGTTTGGAGGGAACTAGGCATCACTCATCACCAGGTCAATACCATCACTACAGTGAAGCATGGTGGTGGCAGCATCAGGCTATGGGGATGTTTTTTAGTGGCAGGAACTGGGAGATTAGTCAGGATAGAGGGAAAGATGAATGCAGCAATGTACAGAGACATCCTGGATGAAAATCTGCTCCAGAGGGCTCTTGATCTCAGACTGGGGTGAAGGTTCATCTTTCAGCAGGACAACGACCCTAAGCACACAGCCAAGATATCAAAGGAGTGGCTTCAGGACAACTCTGTGAATGTCCTTGAGTGGCCCAGCCAGAGCCCAGACTTGAATCTGATTGAATATCTCTGGAGAGATCTGAGAATGGCTGTGCACCGACGCTTCCCATCCAACCAGATGGAGCTTGAGAGGTGCTGCCAAGAGGAATGGGCAAAACTGCCAAAGATAGGTGTGCCAAGCTTGTGGCATCATATTCAAAAACACTTGGGGCTGTAATTGCTGCCAAAGGTGCATCAACAAAGAATTGAGCAAAGATTGTGAATACTCATGTACATGTGATTTCTTAGTTATTTTTTTTTTAATTAAATTTGCAAAAATCTCTAAAAAAATTTTTACACGTTGTCATTATGGGGTATTGTGTGTAGAATTTTGAGGAGAAAAATTTATTTATTCCAATTTGGAATAAGTCTGTAAAATAACAAAATGTGGAAAAAGTGACGCTCTGTGAATACTTTCCGGATGCACTGTAATTCCAGATTGCGTGTGTTTGAACAATAACATTTACATATATGAAAATCATCATATTATAACAGTAGGTATCTAGTCACTGCTACCATGTGTATCAAGACAGATTCATTATCAATACTGAGTATAGTAAAATATTCTGCCCTAGCTCTGTTTACCTGTTGGTATTGGACAGAGCAGGGGGAGAGCGAGACCCCCTGGGTGCAGAATGGAAGCTAAAGAGGAAGATGAAGAGCCGGTTTCTACTATCCCTGCAATCTCCGGTTACCCCCTGTTGCGGTAACACAGTGCAGGGTGGACACACCGGAGGTAGCTAGATGAGAGCGCCGGCCGAAGTACCTGTTTAGAGGAGATACACTGCAGCGTGGGAGAGGTGTGCGGGAGTGTTGTCCCGAGTTGCAGCCTTCTGGAACCGTCAGATACCAGGTCACGTGGGCGCCATGCAGAGATCTAATATAGGAAAATATTCGGAGAAAACACTGGCGCGTACTAATATTAAGCAGCCAACTTGTGAGACCCACTGTCTCCACCAGAAACAGAAAATAAAGAATCAAACAATACATAAAAATTGGTCACATAAATACGGCGCTAATTAGATGCTCCATACAAATTAATCAATACAAAATCAAATGGAGAAGACCCAAGTCTTTGCGATGTGTCTCTATGCGTCCAAATTCTTGTTTTTCATTCAGACGGAAGTTCAATAATTTCTCTGGATATGACCCTGTCTGCAATGGAGGTGTCCAGTTTGCGCTTCAGTTGATTAATATACAATGATGTGAGATTAAACTCCAAATGTAGATAGAAGGTTTATTCTTGTAGTTGTCTCATCAACATTATCGGTTCTATTCTGAGCATTCTAAGAAAAGCTGGCCACAAAGGTAATGAGGGACTAACTGCATAGGTAGCAAATCCACCTCCTTCCCCTGCAAATTAAAGTGGCTTCACTGGTTTAAAAGCTCACCTGCCAGCTAATGGCTTTTAAAGGTAGAGCGTTGTCCCGAGTTGCAGCCTTCTGGAGCCGTCAGATACCGGGTCACGTGGGCGCCATGCAGAGATCTGGAGATGTGGCTCGAACTGATGATGCACGTTTCACTTACGAGCTTGTTCACCAGCATATTGCATTTTTTCCGTGGAGCACCACCAGCCACAATTAGATTGAGTAGGGATTCTAAATCCAGATAAATAGATTATAGGGTTGGTTTAAATTACAATTATATTTATACTCTTTTCCAGTGCGGATTCAACACACCCATCCCTGGTGACGAATCTTTTTATGCATATGTCTTATCCAGTGTACATGTGTCCAATTCTGTAAAGATCACTTCTAAGTTGCACAGATATCTCTTCATGATTGCAATCTGCATACAGCACATGCACAGATGTGACTTTACAAATGTATGCGTATTCCCGTCCTATATTGAGTCGAACACAACTTGGCTGGATCTGTATTTTTGTGAAATTGGGAGTTTCAGGACAGGAACCGGGTGGTGGCAAAGTGATCACATGGAACTACCCAGGGGCCCTGAGAGCCTGGCCTGGCCTGGAGAATGGGAGAGTGCTCTAATAGCGGGAGGCGTGACCTTTCCCCCGTAGGATAAAAAAATATATTTTTGCAGTGGTGCTGCGCGCTTGGGAAGGGGGGTGCTGTGAGGGAAGAGTGAGTGAGGGATTGTAGCCAGACCCGGGCCCCTGCTGGGCCCCAGTAACAGGCCCGGGTGATTAGTACCCGCTCCCCCCAACTAGATCTACCCTGACTTGTGGGAGTATCATAGGAATGTCATGGGCATGTTGTGGGCAGGGCTGGACTGGCTATCTGACACTTTCGGCAAATGCCAGAAGGACTGATGACCAAATGGCTACTTGGTTGCGTGAAAAACTGGCTGCAGTAAAACGGCTCAGTCGGCATGCAGAGAGATGAGACATTATGTCTGCAGGATCGCCAAACCAACTAGCACACTGGGAAACTCCGGCTGACAGCAGTGAGGCAGGGCTAAGGTTTTTGTGAGAGGGAGGTGGCTGTATATGTGTGTGTGAAAGGGAGGTGGTTGGGGCAGGCCTGGTGTATATGTGTGAGAGGGAGATGGCTGCGATGGTTATATGTGTGTGAGAGAATGGTTAGTGGGTACATGTGTGCGTGATTGAGATGGAGCTGCCATGAAGGCTTTTATGTATCAGACTGAGGTGGTTGAGGCAGGGCTAGGGTATCTATATGTGTGAGAGGGATATGGCTGGGGCAGGAGCATATTTGTGTGAGAGGTACTGTAGATGGCTGGCGATGCAAATACTAATGATGGAGTTTGTGGCGACCAGCGTAAAATGAATGGGCGCATCAATTTGTGCTTGCACATGCATAACGCCCCACATTATTAGCATAAAGCAGTAAAACAGGCTTCCACGGCTGCCCGCAGCTACAGCTACTTGCATGTGCCTGAGCACCAGCCCCAGTGTGTGTTACATGCTGCTAAACCTTACAATTAAATGTACTGTAAGTTGTGCTATCTAGTTAATAAATGTTACTCACCATATTATCCCCTTACTGCTACCTGTGATATTTAAAATGCAATATTTTAACCTATTATTGCATTAGTACTCCCTTAAAAAAGTATTTACTGTAACACACAAATTCACCAGTATGTTTCTACATACAGTATTGGATAAGTGTAATACATACTGTATGTGTCAGTGAGAAGCTGCATTAATGAGGTGTGCAGGAAGTGTAACATCATACATGTGATGGAAATGGTTTAGTGGGTGGAGCTTTATGGTGTCTCTGCTCTATTCATACTGCAGATTTATAATAAACAAAGACTGTACCCTGACTACAGTACATCTCATCAGCCTCTGCTACAGTACATGGACTGGATAACTATGCAAAGGGAACTAACACTCGTCTTTATTATTTATCTCCACTGTAAGTTACTGTATATGAATACTGAGTATATTTATGCTACAAATATGCTACTTTAATTACATAGTCAATAACAATAATAGGGTAGTGTAATATATTTTACTGTGTAACTAGACTGACAGAAGAAATTGTTCTATACCAAATACTGTACAGTATTAAATAGATTATATTAAGCTATAGATACAATGCACAAGTAATAGATTTCAAATAGGGTCTCAGTAATCCCCAGGAACATTCATGGCTATGTAAATGTCCTCACAAAGTTTTTATACTTTCTTTATCACAGTTGTGGATTGCCAGGATTCTGTACATTACCAGAATCAGTCTGTCACTGTCACAGAAGGAGGTTCCGTAACTCTATCCTGTGCCTATACTGTGGGAAGCTTCAGGAACCTAAAATGGTTCATACAGAAACCAGGAGCGATGCCTGTAGAGCTAATTAATTTAATCAAAGATGAAGTTAAAGTTGCAGAAAGAATCACAGCTGAGCTCCAGACAAAAAGCAGCTGGAGCTCCCTACATGTCATGGACCTCAGAATGACTGACACTGCATTGTATCTCTGTGCAGTGGAAGCACAGTGTGTGAGTAAATAGTGGTCCCTGTACAATAACTTGGGCAAAGTCCTCACACAAAAGGAATTGCTGGAAACTAAGGAAAACATAGTCAAGAGATAAGTTTGTGATATTAACATTCATTGTATATTTATTTCAACACAAAGCCCTTTATATATATTTAGGGTCATGTAATAAATTTGTTAATAATGCATGGTTGGCATGTAGTGCACAAAATGAAACTATTTGATAATTAGAATAAGTCACTGTAACAGGGTTATCAATGAAAAATAAAAAACAGATAATAAGAATATGTACAGTACTACATAGGGCAGGTTTTCTATTACCAGGATTTATTAGGACAATATCACTGGAGCAGCTGAGTGATACCAGTCTTGGTGGATTTGCACTTGCTGGTTCATGCATGTGTAGTCAATCTGGAAGCCCTGATTTGGGCGTTCAATTCTACTTGTTATATATTAAAAAATTTAAATAATCCCTGTTGTCGTCATCCTGAGATGGAGATGGAGAAATTAGGATTGCCACAGTGCACAATCCTTATAATATAGCTTTTCCCAAGCATTTGTTGGATACTGAGAAGTCTCATCTCTAGGTAAATTTCCCATTTTCACTGGAGATAGGGCTTTTCTCTGTTCTGTACATAAAGCCTAAGAGTCTGATTTATTTATGATGTAATATTGCTATAGGTAATGCTGATGTTTTATATATTTTACTCCACAGATGGAAGATGCAAAGAAGATGTAAAACAGTTCCCTCTCTCACACAATGCTGAAGAAGGAAATAGGTTTGTTATGAGCTGTGAATACACTGACAGCAATTTATACAGTCTGCAGTGGTACAAACAAAGTCCTGGAAGGAGTCTTGTGCTATTAAGAATTCAGAGGGGGAATGAAAATACCACAGATGATAGATATTTATTTCAATTAGAAAAGGAGAAGAAACTCAGCCACTTGTCTATCACAAAGCTGGAAGTCACAGACTCAGCCACTTACTGGTGTGGTTTTCAAGCACAGTGACAGAAAGCAGCTGATCACTACACAAAAACCAGCAGATACATTTGTATCAGGGGAATATAGAATTTTAAAGTACATAACCACCTGCAGTACATTGTGTAACAAGTAAAATAATAAATGATTTCCATAAATTTTCTTATTTTGTACATACTAAATACAAATTCAATAACAATTAAATGCAATATTTCTATCTCTCTAGTTGATAAATTATCATATGCTGTGTAAATAAATATATTAATTAATGTATCTTAATAAATGCATCCACGGGAGATCCCATCACTGACACACTGCCCAATCGGAGCTCCGATGAGACGGAGACAAAGCTCTCTGGGCCGGATTCATGACGCATCACATTCGGGATAAAAATAATGAGCAAAGGACAATGATTTCCATTCATTATCTTATCTTGTACATACAGGTTGAGTCTCCCATATCCAAATATTCCGAAATACGGAATATTCCGAAATACTGAATATTTTGAGCATGACTGAGAAAGTGGAAACTTTGCTTTCTGATGGTTCAATGAACACAAACTTTGTTTAAAGCACAAATTATTAAAAATATAGTATAAAATTACCTTCAGGCTCTGGGCCTGATTCAGACCCGCTTGCGAGCGCTGAGCGCTCGCAAGCGGGTCGATGTTGCCCAAGTCTGTATGCGCACGATGGAGGCTGCTCTGTCGTGCGCATGCGCAAGACCCGGCGAGCGACGGGGAAGCTGTCGCTCGGGGTCTCGCACCAAAGGGGGTGTGCTGTCGATGGTGATTGACAGCACGCCCCTTTGGTGGGCGTGCCGGGGGCGTGGCTGCCCAGACGGAGGCGTTCCCATGGGAACGCCTACCGTCTAGGTCCGGCCCCACTGACATCACTAGTGATGTCAGCGGGAGTGTTTTTGGCTCTGATAGAGCCAAAAGCACTCCGGGCTTGCGGCAGACGAGACCCTACCGCAAGGGTCTCGTCGCAAGCCCGATGGTCGCGATGGTCTTGACCATCGCGACCATCTTTTTGGCCGCTCGCATAAGCTGTGGGTGGTCACTCACAGCTATGTGAGCGGCCAGGGGGCCTCTCCAATTTTAGGTAGGATGGGCCAGATTCAGAGCGAGCGCTCTTGTCAGAGCATCCGGCTCTGAATCAGGCCCTCTGTGCATAAGGTGTATATGAAACAAATTAATTTCATGTATGTACACAAACTTTTTTTGATGCACAAAATTATTACAAATATAGTATAAAATGACCTTCAGGCTATGAGCCCTATTCAATTTGAGCAGACCAGACTTTTCGCCTACATCGCGTGTTTTGTAGGCGGAAATGTATCGCGCGCGTGCCCGCATATCCCCATATTCAATTTGAAAGTACGCCAAGACGGGACCCGGAAAGTACTGTCAGATTTGGTGAAATCGGCCTGACACCCAACTAAAGATGCTCTGACATGGGGGTTAGCTATGGTACCCCCCGATTTGGCTTGCTGAAGGTATTTGGTGTTTTTAAACGGGCTCAATAGCTGCTAAATAGCGTTTTTGTACAAGTGGTGCAGAATAGTATTCTGAAGATTTTTTTCCAGAAAATAACTTATCCCAGCAATTTTGGGGTACTTGAAAATGGGGGCCAGCATATTTTAAAGTTGCTAAACTTAAGTTTTAAAAACTTGAAAAATCCACCTGCCACAAGCCCCTGCAATGAAAAAAAAACACCAGGGGCATGTTTGGGGACCCCCCCAGAGTTAAGTTCGCTAGTTTTTAACTTTGTCCCCCAACATTTTTTTTTTTGCCCCCAAATTTAAAGTGATTTTTTGGGGTGTTCTTAAGTGTTTTTTTTTTTTTTAGTTTTGACAGTTTACCTTTGGGGGACTGTCTGAAGGCTGCACGGGGGTTCCCGCAATGTTGCACCCCATAACCCCAACTCTGCACTTTTTTCCGCCTGCTATTCATAGGCGAAACTTTTTCGCCTATTCCATTGCATTGACTTTCCGCCTAGGCGGAAAGTTTTTCAAATTGAATATGGCGATACTTTTCCGCCTAGCGAAATGACGTCATCGGCAAAACTTTTTCGCCGATTCCGGCTTTTCGCCTCAAATTTAATACGGGCCTATGTGTATAAGGTGTATATAAAACATAAATGCATTCTGTGTTTAGATTTGGGTCCCATTCCCAAGATATTTCATTATTTTATGCAAATATTCCAAAATACAGAATATTCCAATATCCAAAATACCCCTGGTCCCAAGCATTTTGGATATGGGAGACTCAACCTGTACTAAATACAAATGCTATAAAATAAATTGCAATAGGTGATATATTGCATCATGTGTACTGATCTAATGCTAACATTGCCTTCAGTGATCCACAGTGCACTGTCATACTTGGTGCTTCTTGCAAATGATTGTTTCACAGTCAATGTTTGAAACTACTACTCATCTTGGCCCCTTTCTGAGATGAAGAATCTCCCCCTCCACCCCCACCCCACATACCCGCAGCCTTAGTGAGCAAAGATTCTTTTTGGGAATCCTAGATAAGGACTACCTTTGATCATTATTGATGAGATGGTTCATGAAGGTGTTGTCAGTGGAAATTGCATGTGCTGCAATCTATCCATGCTGCTGGTAGCCGTTGCTAGACTGCTTGTTATTATTTTATAGGATTTTTTAGATTTTGATAAACAATTTGCATGAACTCTCTGCAAACAATGTAACTGAGGTGCCTAGATCATTAACATCCCTACCTCTACTTACTTTGGCCTTACAAATGGTACAGATGTATTAACAAATTTTGTCAGAATTTGGAAAAAAATTATTCCACTCAGGAGAGTTGGCTTTTTTGGTCTTATGCCCAGGCATGACAATGTCCTTCTTCTTTTCACTGGCAAGAACTATTGCCAATGGTAGCTGACCTAATTTGACACAAACAACATAATCCTTCTGAACTTTAACAATTTCTTCTTGTTCAACACATTGATCATCAACATCTTCATTAGCATCTGATACACAAATACCCCCTTCATCCTGTTGCGCTTCCATTGTAGCATCCTCAATTTCTATGTTATCATCACTTTTACTATTACTCATCATCACATTAATAGAGAGTTCAGAAATGGTGTAAGGAGGCATCTCTATAATTATTATTATAGAAATGTGAAACTCACACATAAATGTGAAACTCACACATAAATGTGAAATTCACACATAAGGCCAAATGTAATAGGTCGCGATTTTTAGTAAAAATCCAACTTGTACCTTCTTGTATTTTTTGAAGGTACGAGTTGGTGCCGGGACTCGCAAATAAAATAGCCTGTGAACTTTTCAGCTCAAGGCTACTACACTATTCAAATCTGTGCGAGGATCTCCATATGTAAACTTACACCTTTTAATGCGACTATCATTAAAAGGTGCAAGTTATAGAGAAGCCATCACAGATCAGTGAGATCCGTAAAGTCTTCTGTCTGTGTGTTAAAAAAAAAAAAAAAAGACGTGCACCCCCTCCCCATAAGTATAACCAGCACTGGGCTGTATAAAGCGTAGGGGGCCCCTGTATATTAAGTACCAGCACAGGGCTTTTTTGAGCTGGTCCTGGTTGTGGAAAAATGGGACAAAATGAGTAGGGGTCTCATGTAATTTCCATAACCAGCAACGGACTCTTTCTAGCGGAGGGGTAATGCCACAGACAGGGAAGACCTTTCACCGGTTTCCCCAGCCAAAGCATTATCCCTGACCACTAGACAGCCAAGGCCGGGGATCCCTGGGGAGGTGGGGACCCCCCCAATAAAGGGGTCCCCCTTTCCAGGGCACCCCAGGCCTAGGCTGATAGCTGATAGCTCGGGGCTATCCCCGGCACCCTAGGGCGGTGGGTGCCGCGTTGATAGTGTAAATGTGAAGTGTAAAAATTAGAAGTTAAAATATTGTCTTTAGCTGTGGTACTACACATCCCAGCAAGCCTCCCCCGCATGCTGGTATTTGGAGAACCACAAGTACCAGCATATGGGGCATTACGGGCCTGCTAGTACCTGTAGTTCCACAGCCAAAGAAATATAAAAAAAACACAACACACCATCTCAGAAAAAGTTTATTAAAACATACACTCACACTCACTATCTCACATACTCACCTAATATCCCTGATGCCATCATGTTCCCTTGTTCAGTAGGTTTCCATAGGTGTACCTGTAATATAAAATCCATACTCACCTCTCCTATGTGATGTTCAGGTCCTCTTCATTCCATGTAGGCATCCAGGGGGTTAAAAAAAAACCTGCAAATTCCCAAAACCATGCCGGTTATGCTTATGGGGAGGGAGTGCATGTATTTTTTTATTTTTATTAGTGCTTTTATATGTACACACAGAAACAGGCACGTATCTCATTGATATGTGCATGTTTCTGTGTTACTCTGACCTGCTCAGGATAAACTCACCTATCTGAACCTGGTCTGAAGTTCTGGCGACTTTTAGCCAAGTTTGGCTTGCGATTTTGAAAATCACAACCTATTACATTTGGAGAGTTGTAAGTTTAGAATTGGAAAACATCTGATTGCGAGAAGTTTTTTGCGAGTTGTAGTAAAGCCCGAAAAATTGTGAGTTTTACTATAAACGCACCCTATTACATTTGCGAGTGAGAAAAAAATGCGTGTTTAGAGCAAAACTCGCATTTTTTTACAAATTCCCAACCTATTACATTTGGCCCATAGTGTTTGTGGACACCCTTAGGGGTATATTTACTAAAGTGCGGGTTTACAAATTTGGAGGTGTACAGTATAAACTATATAAACAGAAATCCAGTTCTATCAGTATCAGTATAAAATGGGAGTGCATATCTCTATGCTCAGTAATATGGCCCCATTCAGTTGAAGTTACTCCTTTGCCTTTATGAGTTTATATTGCTGTTACATTTGTGATCAATCTCCACCAGCCCTGACAGTTTGTTTCTTTGTTGTCTGGCTGCCCTTGACTGCTGATTGTGTCCTCTGACACCTGATCTGATCATGATCCTGTGTTGTCCGAACTTGCCATTGTCCCTCTGTTTGTCAGTTCTCTTACCTTGAATGTTAAACATCACTAAACATATCATTAAGCATAAGATGATATCTAGCTTTTAGGAACAAATGGCTGCTGAAGGTGAAGAACACATACAACATAATTATTAGTCTTCACAGAAAGGTTTCTGAGCAGGCTAGGCTGACATAATATCAAGTCAAAAACTATAAGGGAGGCAAATCAAGGTTTAGTATATTAGATTGACAGTGACCATGTTGACATTCATAATGTAATAAAAGTCCACTTCAGGAGGAGCGCTTTAAGCTCATGAAAGTCTCTTTACTGTAGAGGCTATCCAATGTAGGGTCAGCAGATGGAAAGAAGGGGTCCTTGTGCAAGACATTTTCTAGGTATGTACGACCTTCTAATTATGACTGGTCAACTTCTGGCCACTTTAAAGGAACAGGAAAGAATAAGACTGTGGATGTGCAGTTAGGGTTAAGAGACAAGGACTGCAGACTTGAGGTCCAGAGCTACTGTAACTGCATCTGCAGGCATCTTTGTTAATTCTTTTTTTTTATTTTATTTACAGCCTCAATTCCAAAAAAAGAAATGCTGTCTACATTAAAAGTTTAAAATCATTGTTATTTAGAAATGATATCCAGGTTATAGCCTGGGGAATGACTCAAACACTTTTATCAATCAATAGAAAAAAAGCAAAAACCTTATAACTAAATTTATTCTGTTTCATAACACCCGGTGGAGCTGTAGGTTTGTATAACAAGGAAAAAGAAGCAAGATGTCAGTTCTCATATGGATCACTCATGCTCAGATCTGCAACTGTAAGAGTTCATAATTAACACTGTCTGATTAGAGCCACATCATAACAGTTTATCCAGTGTTGAATGGCTACACTCAAACAGTGGTTATGATTCCCAGGTATGGTTCTGTGACAGTACAGCTATATATATATATAATATATATATATATATATATATATATATATATAATATATATATATATATATATATATAAATATATATACAAAAATCAGGGAATACAGATCTATTTGTGAGTAATTTCAAATTAAATCCCCAGAATACTTTAGCATCTTTTTACATCATGGTAAGTGATATCCCCAGAGAATAGGGGATGCAGTCAGGATACTGGCGGGCGCTATCCCACCCGCCAATATCCCAACACTGCCAGCCTGACATGGGACTAAAGATAGGCGTTGAAATCCTGATGCCTATCATTAGCCCCACTACAATATCCCAACACCCAGGATACCGAGCAAAGGTAAGCCGGGTGTTTTAGCGTCTAGCCGCGCGGGGGGGAGAGTTAGGTTTAGGGACCCCTGGGGGGACTTAGGGTTAGGCAGACCCCCGGGAGGGTTAGGGTTAGGGTAGGAAAAGGGGGGGTTTGGGTTAGGCACCACTAGGGAAGTGTTATGGTTAGGAACCTCCCCGGTAGGGGGGGTTAGGTTTAGGCACTAATGGGGATAGATTATGATTAGGCACTAGGGAGGGAGGTTAGGGTTAGGCACCACTAAGATGTTAGGGGAGGAGAGGGGAGGGTTAGGGTACTTACCAGCCCCAGTTGGGAATTAGGTCCATCGGTGTTCGCTGCGGTATTTGATCCCGAAGCTATTCAACCACCGGCATTAAATACCAATTCCAGGAATAGTGACAATCTCCCTTAGCAAATGGGTTGTCACTGAATATGTGGTGTTGTGATTATAGTATTAAAGTATCATCCCCGATGAGACTGCTATACAGTAAATCTCTAATAAAAAGAAGAATAATATGAGATAAATTCACTGTAGATAACCCCTATGTTCTGTATACAGTATATGCAATACAAATCCTCCTTAACGCTGTTCAAAATTTCCTCACATATCCAGTGTGTTATTCACATTGTTGTACATTGATTTTCTTCAAAATTAGATCAAGGATTGCTAAGTGTTAAGGTGGCCATACATCAGACCCCGGATTTTGCGATCCAGCGATGCGATGGGAAGTACCGGCATTTCCGGATCGCAGACATTTTCCATGTTAAATGTCGGATAGTGTTTATATAATAGATGTTTATATATTTGACTATGTTGTTTGAGGAATCATTAAATTACTGAAGTGTGCAGGAAGTGTGATATGGTTAGGTGTGTTTGTTTGAAGTAGGTTAGTGGGTGGAGTTTAATGGTTTTACATTGATCTTAAGCTCACACTCAGTTCTATGCCCTATTCATACATTACTGTATAAACAAGGACTACACCGTGACTGCATCTCACCAGCCTCTGCTATGCAGCACATGGAGTGGGCAACTATGCAAAGACAACTGATAATCATCTTCGTTGTTTATCTCCACTGTAAGTTACTGTATTTAAATACTGACCATATTTATGCTATAAACATGTTCTATATTTTATTTACATAGTCAAAAACAAAAATATGGCAGTGACTTTATTATACAGTATAACTAGAGTAACATATGCTTTTATATCAAATACAGTACTAAATAGAATACTGTATATTCAGTTATCTACAGATACAATGCACAACATTAAACTATTACTATTTGAACAGTTGCATAAATCACACTGGGTTATCAAGGAAAGATAAAGGACTGATATTAAAAATGTGATGTAAGTTTATGACATAATACTGGGTACAGTAAGGCTGATGTGATATATTATGTTTCACTCTACAGATGGAAGATGCAAAGAAGATGTAAAACAGTTCCCTCTCTCACACAATGCTGTAGAAGGAAATAGGTTTGTTATGAGCTGTGAATACACTGACAGTGCTTTTTACGGTCTGCAGTGGTTCAAGCAAAGTCCTGGAAGGAGTCTTGTGCTATTAAGAATTCAGAGGGGGAATGAAAATACCACAGATGATAGATATTTATTTCAATTCGAAAAGGAGAAGAAACTCAGCCACTTGTCTATCACGAAGCTGGAAGTCACAGACTCAGCCACTTACTGGTGTGGTTTTCAAGCACAGTGACAGAAAGCAGCAGATCACTACACAAAAACCAGCAGATACATTTGTGCCAGGGGAATATAGACTATCATAGGAAATAACCACCAAGAGCTCTTCAGGTCATGTAATGCAGAAAAAAACTGGATTCTATGTTTCTTTCTTGTTGTGTACAGAATAAATGCAAATACAATACAAATTAAATTACAATATTCAAACCCCAAACACCTCATTACTACATTTAAATCATTTCTCAGCCCATACTTACCTAGGCTCCCGATTTTTACTGGAGGAGAAGCTGGATCGCCTGATTCCGCCCACTTCCTAATGAAGTGGACAGAATGGGGGAGATAATTACTGGGAATCGCGGTCAATATGGAGGGGGAAAGACTAAAATGGTGCAAATAACGGGTTGGGTATGATATCCCAGCTGTCGGGATGCCGCTAGTCAGAATACCAACAGCGGCATCCCAACAGCCAGAATCCTGACACCCATAGGACTCAATGGTGAGTAGTTTTCTAACCCCTACCCTAACCCTAACCCACCCTTCCCGGTGCCTAACCCTAACCCTCGCCCCCTAGTGCCTAAACCTAACCTCCCTCTCCCCGCACTCTAAACCTAACACCCCCTCCCCATTGCCTAAACCTAACCTCCCCCCCCTAGTGCCTAACCTAACCTCCTCCTTTCAGCACCCTAATCGTCCCACCCCGGTGCCTAACCCTAACCTTGCCCTTAGTGCCTAACCCTAACCACGCTAGCTAACACTACCCTCCCCCTGCACCCCGAAGGTATGCCAACGGTCGGGATACTGGTGCTGGGATCCCGATGCTCATTCTGGCACAGAGCACCAAACAGTCCAGTTACGGCTCAGACCTAAGTCTCCCCCCTTTATGCCTAAACCTAGCGCTCCCCCCTTACTGCCTAACCCTAACCCCCCCCACTGGTGCCTAAACCCCCCAAAACCTAATGCCAACCCCGCTATGCTACCTAAACCTAACACCTCCCCCCCCCCTTGGCTAACAGCTAAGATGCCCCCAGCTTACCTTGTTCGGGCTGGCATCAGTCTGTATTCCAGTGTCGGGATTAAGGTACAGTAGGCGTCTGTATTTCGATGTCTATATTAATTCCAGTGTTGGGCTTCCACCATTGGGATTTAGACCAGCGGCATCCCGGCCGCCGGTCTGCTAACTACATCCCTTTTCAATGTTTATTGTAATGTACACTGTGTAAAATTCCGACATTTTGCAGATGTTGTTGATTAATCTTGTATGTCCTGCATTGTGTAATACAGTTTGCCTTTCCAATCGCCGGGACTAACCCTTTGTGCCTGTGTGTTTTAAAATTTTACCACAGGATGTAGTTATGCCAAAGCTGTCATCAGTGCTGAACCCTAAAAAGCCTGTTATTTCAGAGACTGTTCCCGCTAAGCCTGTAATCTCAGAGACTGCATCTGCTCCTATACCCTGCCATCCAAATTGTATTCTGCATCCTCACACACAAAAGGGTCTTGCTTTGTGGATAAACTGTTATTAGAGCTACATCCTAAAAAGCCTCTTATTTTAGGGACTGTCCGTGATAACCCTGTTATCCCTGAGACAAACTTAGCTAATAGCAATAATTTTCATCTCAGTTTGGGGTTTGGAGAGTGCAAACTGTATAACCTTTATTTAAGCACTGGTCATGTTCTCCTGTATTTCTTTGAATGTTTATTTGCAGCTCAATTGCCAATATTGACTCTGAATCATTTTCGTCTCTGGGTTTGTACATTTTATGTTTCAAATAAACAACTTTGTTTTCGAAGAAATACTGCCTCAGTCCTTGTGTCTCCAAAAGATGAAATCCCACCAACTTGCCTCTCACGGCGTCACGGTGTGCCTCTGCTGCTGGTCTCAAGAAGAAGAAGATAGTGAACCCGCCAGCCAGTGCACCTTAGAACCCTAAACATTACATAGCCGTGAAGTTGCATAATTTTTATTAACCACTTAATTGTTTAGGCTCACCATTGGACACACCATCGAAACTTACATTAGTACTATGGCAGGTGATGTTTCTCTATCTGAACATGGACTCCTGTGTTAGTGGCTGTGCATCTTCATCGATGTGAACATTGACAATACAAGAGGTCAGCAGCATAACAATGTGACTGGGCGCCCTATGCCAGCCCCGCCCCCCCTGAGCAAATGATGTCATGATGGTGCGCGGAGATGATGGGGCCATCGGATCCATGAAATGCAGCACTGCTTGGAGCTTCCTGAGGACGCTCTGGTTAGCTGTACAGATTGCAGGGTGCCTGACTGTAGCCAAATGCAGAAATCATGAGGCAGCAATGGTGCTTTCCCCACGGCCCTCCGTCCTGTGTGATGGCACATGTCGCACACCCCTAGTTATGGCCCTGCATTCGTTTAGCTTGTGACTCAATATCAGGCCCATTGGCTGTTATTATTTTAAGTTGCTGTTACTTATTTGCTCATAAAGCCAATATTTGGCTGTGTACCAACTTTACTTAAATCTATGATATGACTGACCTGCACAAGCACAGACCTTTGTATGATCCTGGCTGCTGTGTGTGCAGACTTAATAGTTTGATATCTGACCTGAATTCTTGCACCTTGTTTCCTCAAATTCTCTTACTCTGAATGTTAAACAGTAATAAGCACATTAATAAGCATGTCTAGCTTTAAGGGAAACAGAGCTGCTATGTGAACGGCATGTGTAGTCTAGTTATTGGTGTTCATAGAAAGGGTTCAGAATGGGTCGTGTAGAATGAATATATTAGAGGCAAGTGCATCTCAAGACGGTCCAGGAACCTTTCCCTAGGGTTATACAGAGGAGGATGCTTCCACCAGAATGCATATTCTGCTGCTGCAGTGGTCTTGGAACCCAATATGAATGAACAAGATAGGGGCCACAAGCTGTAGCCACTTTCCATTTGTAGTGTCAACAAATAGAGATAGAAACACCAGGCCATGTCACTCATCCACAGCTGGGTGAAGGCAGCAAGATCTATGTGAAAATGTGCTGCATAATAACCAGACAGCAGTGCAGTGTAGACATATGGAAGAGAACTACAAATACATCATGTCTAAAACATAACTGATAAACTATTGCAGCGAGCACAGTTGTCTATGTCTTTACATCATCTGGAGTTGCTGCTTTGCATTGAGGGCATTGATAATGTAGATGACTATGTCACAGTGGGGCATATTTATTAAACTAATTTAGCAGGACACCTCCTGAAAATAAGTAACCGCAAAATATAAGTATCCCCTGAATGTATTACAGGGGTTCTGTCAGAGCCGTAACTAGACTTTTTGGTGCCCTGTGCCAGAAAGAACATTGGCACCCCATCATTTTTCAAAGGGACATAATGCACCCAAAAAAGGGCCATGGCTTCATGGGGAAGGACCACGGAAGAGATAAGAGAGGCCAGGAGATGCTGGGGATGAAATAAGAGGACGCTACAAGCAAAAATGATAATAAACAGAAATTTGACAGGCCCATACAGCGCCCCCTGCCCTGTGATGCCCTGTGCGATGGCACCGGCCACACTACCCTAGCTATGGCCCTGGGTTCTGTATCAGATTTTAGAATCAGCCCCCATAGGTTTCTATGGGGGCTGCTATAATGTGAGATTTACTATGCTCCGGATCCCTCTCCGATAATAGACATGCACTGTCTGCTGTGGCTGCATGTGCAGTAGGCCGTCCGAGATCCCACAGGCCAAAGTAGTGATTGCCGGGCCCAAATAGAGAGGGGGCCCACCCTTGGCTCCTACCGCCAATACCTGGAGAGCTGCAAAGTTGCGGAACTGCTTCCATGGCCTCTAGATGCTAGCTGTCAGGGTGGCAAAGAGAGATTCATCTATAATTGCAGCCTGTGCTCTAACTGATCACAGCAGAGGCATAGGCAGCGGTTATAGATGGATCTATCTTATCCATTACTGTAGGGTTCGCCCAGGCATTCACTTGCCAATGACTGCCTGGTACTAAAAAAGTTTTTTCTTAGTTTCTTTATTGAGAAACGGCGCATGTGAGGTCATGAAGTCATGAATGTCGCACCACTGACAGAGGAGCTGTCCGCAGCCAAAGAGGAGCAGCCAGTAGACACAGGAGAAGGTAAGTGTCTGTGGGTTGCAGGGGGCTGGATGTGGAGCTGTCTGGACAGACAAAGGGGGTGCTGGCTGGAGAAACAGATGGGTTGCTGTCTGAGGATACAGAAGGGGGTGCTGGCTGGAGAAACAGATGGGTTGCTGTCTGAGGATACAGAAGGGGGTGCTGGCTGTGAAGACAGAAGGGGGTGCTGGCTGACGTGACAGAACGAGTGCTCTCTGGGAAGACAAAATGGGTGCTGACTGGAGAGACATATGCAGTGCTGGTTAAGGAGGCAGAAGGGGTGCTGGCTGGAGAGACAGAAGGGGTGCTGGCTGGAGATGCAGTGACACAATGGGGCTGGAGTTGCAGAAACATAGGGTGGGGGCTGCCTATTTTGTCAGTCCCAGGCGTCACAATTTCTGATAGAAGCCCTATTTATGATTGGTCAAGTTCTGGCCACTGTAATAGTGCATGATGGCCTTTGAGAGAGGGATGAGCAGATTTGAGGGTAAAAGCTACAGAAATACACACCGTAACACAGCTGTCATTTTGAGTTATCCCTGTTTGTTATACATGCAGTTGCCAGGACAAAATAACCCTGCTGCCTACCTTTAAACTTTTATTTTTTATTAACAAAAACATTTACCACTTACTATTGGTATATGTCTTAAATAATCTCAGCTCATAACAACTGTATAGAACTAATTGTATTACATATAACTAGGGGTGTGCATCGGCCACTTTTCGTGTTTTGTGTTTTGGTTTTGGATCTGGATCTTTCTTCGTGTTTTGGATCTGGATTGGTTTTGCCAAAACCACCCTTCCGTGTTTTGGGTTCTGGGTTTTGTGTTTTGGATCTGTATTTTTTTGAAAAAAAGCATAAAAACAGCTAAAATCACAGAATTTGTAGGTTTTTCTGCTCCTATGCTATTATTAACCTCAATAACCTTAATTTCCACTCATTTCCAGTCTATTCTGAACACCTCACACCTCACAATAGTGTTTTTATGTCCAAAAGGTTGCACCGAGGTAGCTGGATGACTATGCTAAGCGACACGAGTGGGCGGCACAAACACGTGACCCATCTAGGAGTGACACTGCAGTGGCAGGCAGGATGGCAGTTAGAAAAACTAGGCCCCAAACTGTACATAATGCAAAGAAAAAAAGAGGTGCAAGATGGAATTGTCCTTGGGCCCTCCCACCCACCCTTATGTTGTATAAACAGGACATGCACACTTTAACAAATCAATCATTTCAGCGCCAGGGTCTGCCACACAACTGTGGCTGAAATGATTGGTTCGTTTGGGCCCCCACAAAACAAGCTGGCAATTAATGTGTCCCTGCACAAACTGGCTCTACGGAGGCAAGATGTCATCCTCATCCTCCTCATCCACCGATTCCTCACCCTCTTCAGTGTGTACATCCTCATCCTCACAAAGTATTAACTCGTCCCCACTTGAATCCACCACCACAGGTCCCTCTGTACCTTCTGGAGGCTGGTCTCCCTGGAAGAGCTGATAATTCATTTTGATGAACATCATCTTCTCCACATTCTGTGGAAGCAACCTCCTACGCCTTTCGCTGACAAGGTTCCCGGCTGCACTAAACACTCTTTCGGAGTACACACTGGAGGGGGGGCAACTCAGGTAAAATAGAGCCAGTTTGTACAGGGGCCTCCAAATTGCCTCTTTTTCCTGCCAGTACAGGTATGGACTGTCTGACATGCCTACTTGGATGCTGTCACCGATGTAATCCTCCACCATTCTGTCAATGGTGACAGTATCATATGCAGTGACAGTAGACATGTCAGAAATTGTTGCCAGGTCCTTCAGTCCGGACCAGATGTCCAAACTTGGTCCTGCCTGCCCTGCATCACCGCCAGCGGGTTGCTTAGGATACCTAAGTTTTTTCCTGGCAGCCCCAGTTGCGGGAGAAAATGAAGAAGGAGCCGTTGACGTGTCACGTTCCGCTTCAGCTGACAGTGTGTTCACCAGCAGGTCTTTGCACCTCTGCAGGCTTGTGTCGGCCGGAAAGAGAGACACCACATAGGCTTTAAACCTAGGATCGAGCACGGTGGCCAAAATGTAGTGGTCTGATTTCAACAGATTGACCACCCTGGAATCCTGGCAAAGCGAATGAAGGGCTTCATCCACAAGTCCCACATGCCGAGCGGAATCGCTCCGTCTTAGCTCCTCCTTCACTTTCTCCAGCTGCTTCTGCAAAAGCCTGATGAGGGGAATGACCTGACTCAAGCTGGCAGTGTCTGAACTGACTTCACGTGTGGCAAGTTCGAAGGGCTGAAGAACCTTGCACAACACGGAAATCATTCTCCACTGCGCTTGAGTCAGGTGCATACCCCCTCCTTTGCCTATGTCATAGGTGGATGTATAGGCTTGTATGGCCTTTTGCTGCTCCTCCATCCTCTGAAGCATATAGAGGGTTGAGTTCCACCGCGTCACAACCTCTTGCTTCAGGTGATGGCGGGGCAGGTTCAAGAGTGTTTGCTGGCGCTCCAGCAAGAGTGTTTGCTGGCGCTCTTCGGCACGCAGTCGCTGAATGGCGAAAGTGGCCAGAAATTTTTCGGGCCACCCAAAGCGTCTCCTGCACGCCCCTGTCGCTTTTCAGAAAATTCTGCACCACCAAGTTTATTGTGTGAGCAAAACATGGGACGTGCTGGAATTTGCCCAGATGTAATGCCCGCACAATATTGGTGGCGTTGTCAGATATCACAAATCCCCAGGAGAGTCTAAGTGGGGTAAGCCACTGGGCGATGATTTCCCTCAGTTTCTCTAAGAGGTTGTCGGCGGTGTGCCTCTTACTGAAACCGGTGATACACAGCGTAGCCTGCCTTGTAACGAGCTGGCGTTTCTGAGATGCTGCTACTGGTGACGCTGCTGCTGTTGCTGCGTAAGGTGATACATCTACCCAGTGGGCTGTCACAGTCATATAGTCCTTAGTCTGCCCTGTTCCACTTGTCCACATGTCCGTGGTTAAGTGGACATTGTGTACAACGGCATTTTTCAGGACACTGAGGACACTTTTTCTGACGTTTCTGTACAGTCTCGGTATCGCCTGCCTAGTGAAGTGGAATCTAGACGGGATTTGGAACCGGGGACACACTACCTCCATCAATTGTCTAAATCCCACTGCACTAATGGCGGATACCGGACGCACGTCTAACACCAACATAGCAGTCAAGGCCTCAGTTATACGTTTTGCTTCAGGATGACTGCTGTCGTACTTCATCCTCCTCGCTAAGGACTGTTGGAGGGTCAATTGTTTAGTAAAAGTAGTGGTGTTCCTACTTCCTCTCTGGGATGATGAACGACTCCCAGCAGCAGCAGCAACAGCAGCAGCGGCAGCAGTAGGCGTAGCAATGCAGGATCCTCCGGAGGAATCCCGGATAGGAGAGTCAGTCATGCCAGTGATATGGCCTGCAGGACTACTTCCGATCCTGACTAAGGAGGAAATTGACGAGGAGGGAGTTGACGGTGTGGTTTGCAGGCGCTTGGATACAACAGGACAACGGGATTTAGGTGTCCCTGGACTGCTTACGGTCTGAGCCAAAGTTTCTGAACTTGACAGTAACTTTTTATGAACGCGCTGCAGGTGCCGTATAAGGGAGGATGTTCCTAGGTGGTTGACGTCCCTACCCCTACTTATTTCACCTTTACATATGGTACATATGGCAAGACAGTTGTTGTCCGGATTTGGATAGAAATATTGCCAGACCAAAGAGGTGGAATGTTTGGTCTTCTGCCCAGGCATGACCGTGATGGGCTTTTTCATCCCACGGACAACAACTGTCTCCCCCGGAGCCTGATTTAAACAAACCACATCACCATCAGAATCCTCCTCGCCAACTTCCTCCTCAGCGCCAGCTACACCAGTATCCTCATCCTGTTGTACTTCAACAGTGACATCTTCAATTTGCATATCAGCAAGTGGACTGTGGGTGCTCCTTTCAGCACTTGCAGGGGGCGTGCAAATGGTGGAAAGAGCCACCTCTTCCCGTCCAGTGCTGGGAAGGTCAGGCATCGCAACCACCACCACACTTGGACTCTCTTTGGGGATTTGTGATATCTTCTTAGAAAGCACAGTTCTTCGCTGTGCTTTTGCCAGCTTAACTCTTTTGATTTTTTTAGTGGGAGGAGTGCTTCCATCGTCATGTGAAGCTGAACCACTAGTCATGAACATACTAGGGATCGACCTTAGCCGTTCCTTGCCACTCCGTGTCGTAAATGGCATATTGGCAAGTTTACGTTTCTCTTCAGCTGATTTAAATGTCTTTTTCAAGGTCATTTTCCTGAACTTTGCCATTTGGGATTGTATGTGCCCTCTACTATGACATTGGGCATCGGCCTTGGCAGACGACGTTGATGGCATGTTATCGTCTATGTCATGACTAGTGGCAGCAGCTTCAGCACTAGGAGGAAGTGGTTCTTGATCTTTCTCTATTTTATTTTTATCGGAGAAAGTTTGGTCCTCCATTTATGTTATATCGATTTGATATATACGTGCGGCTAAACACAGAAAATAATTTTTTTTTTGGTTCGGACTGGAGTGTACTTTGTGGGTTACAGCACCCTTTAACGGTCAAGCCAGCCGGCCCTTTACTTATGACACAGGCGCACTCTTGGCACTACTTTGTTGATGCACGTGCGGCTACTGCGCACACAATTCACAAACACAGAAAATAATTTTTTTTTGGTTTGGACTGGAGTGTACTTTCAGGGGTTACAGCACCCTTTAACGGTCAAGCCAGCCGGCCCTTTACTTATGACACAGGCGCACGCTTGGCACTACTTTGTTGATGCACGTGCGGCTACTGCGCACACAATTCACAAACACAGAAAATAATTTTTTTTTGGTTTGGACTGGAGTGTACTTTCGGGGGTTACAGCACCCTTTAACGGTCAAGCCAGCCGGCCCTTTACTTATGACACAGGCGCACTCTTGGCACTACTTTGTTGATGCACGTGCGGCTACTGCGCACACAATTCACAAACACAGAAAATAATTTTTTTTTAGGTTTGGACTGGAGTGTACTTTCGGGGGTTACAGCACCCTTAACGGTCAAGCCAGCCGGCCCTTTACTTATGACACAGGCGCACGCTTGGCACTACTTTGTTGATGCACGTGCGGCTACTGCGCACACAATTCACAACCACAGAAAATAATTTTTTTTTGGTTTGGACTGGAGTGTACTTTCGGGGGTTACAGCACCCTTTAACGGTCAAGCCAGCCGGCCCTTTACTTATGACACAGGCGCACGCTTGGCACTACTTTGTTGATGCACGTGCGGCTACTGCGCACACAATTCACAAACACAGAAAATAATTTTTTTTTAGGTTTGGACTGGAGTGTACTTTCGGGGGTTACAGCACCCTTAACGGTCAAGCCAGCCGGCCCTTTACTTATGACACAGGCGCACGCTTGGCACTACTTTGTTGATGCACGTGCGGCTACTGCGCACACAATTCACAAACACAGAAAATAATTTTTTTTTGGTTTGGACTGGAGTGTACTTTCAGGGGTTACAGCACCCTTTAACGGTCAAGCCAGCCGGCCCTTTACTTATGACACAGGCGCACGCTTGGCACTACTTTGTTGATGCACGTGCGGCTACTGCGCACACAATTCACAAACACAGAAAATAATTTTTTTTTGGTTTGGACTGGAGTGTACTTTCGGGGGTTACAGCACCCTTTAACGGTCAAGCCAGCCGGCCCTTTACTTATGACACAGGGGCACTCTTGGCACTACTTTGTTGATGCACGTGCGGCTACTGCGCACACAATTCACAAACACAGAAAATAATTTTTTTTTAGGTTTGGACTGGAGTGTACTTTCGGGGGTTACAGCACCCTTAACGGTCAAGCCAGCCGGCCCTTTACTTATGACACAGGCGCACGCTTGGCACTACTTTGTTGATGCACGTGCGGCTACTGCGCACACAATTCACAAACACAGAAAATAATTTTTTTTTGGTTTGGACTGGAGTGTACTTTCGGGGGTTACAGCACCCTTTAACGGTCAAGCCAGCCGGCCCTTTACTTATGACACAGGCGCACGCTTGGCACTACTTTGTTGATGCACGTGCGGCTACTGAGCACACAATTCACAAACACAGAAAATAATTTTTTTTTAGGTTTGGACTGGAGTGTACTTTCGGGGGTTACAGCACCCTTAACGGTCAAGCCAGCCGGCCCTTTACTTATGACACAGGCGCACGCTTGGCACTACTTTGTTGATGCACGTGCGGCTACTGCGCACACAATTCACAACCACAGAAAATAATTTTTTTTTTGGTTTGGACTGGAGTGTACTTTCGGGGGTTACAGCACCCTTAACGGTCAAGCCAGCCGGCCCTTTACTTATGACACAGGCGCACGCTTGGCACTACTTTGTTGATGCACGTGCGGCTACTGCGCACACAATTCACAAACACAGAAAATATATTATTTTTTTAGCACTTGGGGGGAGCACCCCTGATGGACAGAGCACCCCCTGGACAACACTACAGCACCCCTTTAGGACTGGGACACTGCACAGGACTTTGGAACTGACTGCACAACACAGTCCAGCCAGCCCCTATGGACTTTGAAGTAGTGGACACAGCCCCTATTAACAACAGCAGCACAGCACAACACAGCCAGCCCCTATGGACTTTGAAGTAGTGGACAACAGCAGCACTACACTACACTACACTACACAGCACTAACTCCCACCCTCCCTCTTCACTGTCCACAGCCGAGTGAGAAAATGGCGCCGACGCGGGTACCTTATATAGGATCCAAAACCCGCGAGACTCGGAAGGCGGGATGATGACGTTTTGCCTCGATGTCAGATCCGAGTCAGGCGGGAAAAGTCGAGCCTGACTCGGATCGGACTCGGATCGGGGGGGCTCGGGGGGGTTCGGATTTCAGAAATCCGAACCCGCTCACCCCTACATATAACACCAGGTGGTGCTGTAGGTTTGTATTTGTATGGCAATGCACAGTAAAGTGTTTAATGGCTGTTTCACAAAAGTTACTTGTTTAAAATGGTTTTTAGTGCTACATTGCTGCCAGACCAAGCATCTAAGGGCGTACAGCATAATACGTTGGTGAATCTTGGAGCACTACTCCAGAGCACCTCATCACTAAGTGGATCATCACTGTATGGTTTATTATAAAATGGTGCTACTGTGCAGTATCACCTGGAGTCTTTTCATATATTACTGTACATCTAAGCAGTGAGACTTACCATTTATTTTATGTGGAGCGTGAGATTATAAATAAATACTATATATATATATATATGTATGCTCCCACTTAAGTATATAAGTAGAAACTCTTTTACATTGATGAGTCAAGCATCTTATTATTACTTTCATGAAGCAATTTGAATACAAAATAGCTTTTAAGTTATATAAGTCAGTGAGTGACAGGGGAGAAATATATGCAGCATTTACTGAAGTGCAAAGGAAGTGTGACATGTTAGGTATGATCCAAATGGTTTAATGGGTGGAGTTTAATGGTTTCTCATTGCATTACAGCTCACACTAGGTTCTATGCTCTAAACAAGGACTGCACTGTGACTTCATCTCACCAGCCTCTGCTGTAGGGACTGGGCAACTATGCAAAGACAACTGACAATCATCTTCATTATTATTGTCCATTGTAAGTTACTGTATTTAAATACTCATCATAGTTATGCTATAATTTGGTTGTTAATGATGCACATGATTAAAATATTACAACTGGGTACAGTAAGTCCCGCTACGTAACTGTGTTACCAAGGAAAAATAAAGACATGATATTAAAGGGAGGGGGGTGAGGGGTTCAAATTAGGCAATGGGCGGGCAGTGCCACGACAACAGTGGAGTGAAGGCACTTTGTGGCCAGTAAATTCCTAATTTTCATTTGCTTCTTATAGCGAGATTTGTATTATGCACAGCAAATTGAGTTACCTTTTATGGGGTCATCAAAGTTGCTGATAAAGCTGGCTATCCTGGCAATGCCCACAAGTACATATGCACATATGCCGTACTTAGAGTAATCCCGACATTGTGTTTTTATACGCAACCCTACAGGGCTGTGAACAAAGATCTGCAATTTTGGGGCAAAATTGGAACACAATGTGGGCAATTTGATGGGCTATTGAAGAGGTTTCCACTTCTTTGCAACACATCGTGGGCATCACAGCAATTCAATCAACTCCTAAGAGTCTGATTTATTTTATGGCATAATACTAGAAAAGACTGATCTTATTTATTTCACTCTACAGATGGGAGATGTAAAGAAGATGTAAAACAGTTCCCTCTCTCACACAATGCTGAAGAAGGAGATAGGTTTGTTATGAGCTGTGAATACACTGACAGTAATTTTAACAGCCTGCAGTGGTTCAAGCAAAGTCCGGGAAAGAGCCTTGTGCTATTAATTATTCTGTGGGGGAACAAAAATACCACAGATGATAGATATACATTTCAATTAGAAAAGGAGAAGAAACTCAGCCACTTGTCTATCACAAAGCTGGAAGTCACAGACTCAGCCACTTACTGGTGTGGTTTTCAAGCACAGTGACAGAAAGCAGCAGATCACTACACACAAATTAGCAGACACATTTGTATCAGGGGAATATAGAATTTTAAAGTACATAACCACCAAGACCTGTAAGTCACACATAGCAATAACACAAAAAAAGTATGGTTTAACATGTCCTATTAAAGCTTCTTGCACATAACCTGAAATTTCAGAAAACTACTGAAATTCCAAGATCATTAATGTTAAAGCCTTAATTAATATGTTCCTTGCACAATACAAATATGATATACCATCACACCATTTGAGTAACTGCAGATTCAGCACTCTCATAGTGTGAGTTTGCTGTCACTCACAAAATGTGGGTGCTGCTAATTCACAGATTTGTGTGGTTACCGGAATATGCACATGCAGTTCCTATTAAAGATGTGCTCGGAACCCCATGTTTTTGTTGTGGTTCTAATCCATTGTCGTGTTTTGGTTTTGCAAAGACAACCATAACAGGTTTTGCATCTGGATTTTTTTTTTTTACAAAATTGATAAAATCAGCTAAAATCATGTTATTTGGGCCTGCTTTTGTTCCTAAAGAATTATTAACCTCAATAGCATTAATTGCCAGTCATTTCCAGTAAATTTTTACCACTTTACAGCTCATAATATTGTTTTAACCCTTATTAGCCAAAGGCTAGCTTGCTAAACTAACAAACAGAGCAGTTGCACAAACATACAACAGTTTAAAAGAATATAGCACATTTATGAAACATTGTGGCACAGCAGTGACAGACAAGATGGCAGTTTAATAAACTATATGACCCCATAGAAAAAAAAAAATGTCATTACTCAAGAACTAGATCAGAGGCTCAAGGGCAGTACAGAGAATTGAATGTGGAGTATGTATGACTATGTAGTGGAAGGAAGGTAAATGATTGATAAAGAGCTGTTTTGCAGCAACTAATGAGAGAAAAGGCCCACCCTCGTACCTAATTGCATAACATACCTCTGTAGTACATTTATGAGGTGCACCAGAAACTCTGAGTATGAGGGGAACTAGCTCAGAGGGCAGTACACGGGAAATTGAGGTGTAGTATGTATGTAGTGGAAGGCAGGTAAAAAGAATAGTAGATTGATTGATTAAAAAAATTTAATTTGATACGTTGCCTTGTATACTCTTCTGCATACACACAAATAATACTAAATATGCTCCATAATTCTGTTAATTTTTTTTTATTTTGTGAGGCACCACATTATTTCTGGTTAAAATGTGTTGCAAATTAGCTATGTGTTAGAGCAATTTAATATATAATATTCATTGTCTGTTTGTTTATCTGTCTGTCTCTTTGGTTATGCATTCAGACACTGCTGCACTGATTGGAATGAAACCAATGCGAAGTGGTCCAGTTAGATCCTGGCCTGGGCTTTTCACTGGATGGATTTGGATGAAAACTTCAGAGAGTGGTAAGATTGGATCCCAAAAGGCATATTAGAGGGTTGAGGTTCCAGTCAGACCTTCTGTTGGTGTACACTGAGCAGAAATTTGATTCGGGATGCAGGGCAGAACTTTGACCAGGGGAGCCATATCTGTGCCTTCCCCTGGATGGATTTGGATGATAACTTCACAGAGTGTTTTGGCAATTGGTCTGGGATGCCTAATGGAGTGGTTGTAGTCCTGGTTGGACGTTACATCGGAGTGCGCTGGGCAGAACTTTGACAGTGGGAGCCTGTTCTGGGCCTTCCATTGTATGGATTTGGATGACATCACATAATTTGGATGGAAACCTTCAGAGTGGTAACATTGGATCCCAGAAGACATAATAGGGGGTTGGGGTTCTGGTCGGACCTTCTGTTGGTGTATGCTGGGCAGAACTTTGACGCAGGGAGCCTGTTCTGGGCCTTCCACTAGATGGATTTGGATGAAAACTTTACAGTGAGGTGACATTGTTTCCTGGAAGACATACCAGTAGGTTGAGGACCCAGTTAACCTCCCGTTCATGTAAGCTGGGCAAAACTTTTACCCGGGGAGCCATTTGGATGAAAACTTCACAGAGGAATGGCAATGTGTCTGGGATGCCTAATGGACCTTACAGCAGAGTGTGCTGGGCAGAAATTTGACCAAGGGAGTCTGTTCTGGGCCTTCCACTGGATGGATTTGGATGACATCACATAATAAAACTTCATAACTTAAAGGTTAAACCCGGGAACTTTAGCTGGTAACCAATAAAAATGTTTGTCTATGCAAAAAAGGACCATCACTAATATACCCCCATAAATACAGCCCATAATGAAAGGAAAAGCAGTCCACAAAGAAATTGTGACTTAAACCTAGGATCAAGCATGGTTGCCAATATGTAATAATGCAATTGCGAGATCTTGATTTACAAGCTCAACATACTTGGACTTCATATCCTCCTTCAGTTTCATTAGCTGCTCTTTTCATACCTTTATTAAGAGAATCTCCAATGTGCTGGACTTAGGTACATTCTCCCTCCTTTCCCTATGTTATGACTTGTTGTGTAAGTTTGCATGACATGTTGCTGTTCCTCCATTCTCTGATGCATATAAGGGGTTATGGTTATATGGTCACTACCTCTTGCTTCAGTTGGTGGCATTGCAAATTAAACTGTTCTTGCAGCCACTGCAATCTTTTACATCCATTTGCTGAATGCTGAAAATGTCCAAAATTTGTCTGACCAAAGGCAGTATCTCCTGCACACCACTGTCAAATTTGAACCACCAAGTTTATTGTGTGGGCAAAACAGTGGATGTGTCACCCATAGTGTCAGAATTGTAAAACTCTCACATAGGGGTCCTATTAGCCGCGATGATCTCGCCGGTGTGAGTCACCGTGGCAGTGGCCGCACTTTACAGCTGCCCGGATTCACCTAATATTGCTCCCAGCCCCATAGTTAGTTAGTTATTTAGTGCTACACAAGCTCAATGAACATTCAAAACAAATCTGAGAATTATTTTCTATTGAAAAGCACCAACCAGGGGAAGGAAATACCTGTAAATTCTGGAAAGTTATATCCAGATCAGTTCTGAGGTTATCTAAAGATAAATTGGTAGAGTAAAACTGAGACCAGGCTGCCACGTTTTGTTGTGTCAATGCAACTTCATCAGAGTCTTCTTCCTGAAGACGAAACTCGTTGGGACCAACACTGTACCTGGTTTGCCTCCATGGATAGATTTAATTGTCAAATTTGAACATGTCTTACTTACTATTTTTTTATCACTGGTAAAATAAATTATGTTTTTTTATATAAACCTTCTGTTTTATGATTACTTTACCTGGGAATTTTAATTGTTCCTTATTGTTCCACAGTTTGAAATATAATTTTTAATGCAGTGCCTTTGAAAAACAGTATGCTGTATGTTTTATTCCTTTTTGATATATACAGATCCACATGGAAGATAATATACCCAAGATAAGTTGTGAATCCATTTTATCCATACACTGGATGTTCTTTTATAAATGTATTATACACTTTTATGCGCTCGAATACAGACAAAATCAGTACATCTCTAACTGAAAATGCAAAAAAATAGCCTTAATTTAATGCACACATTTAAAATTCCATTATAATGCTTAAATGTTTATATACGGGCATATCAGTGTATAGTATACACCTTTCATTCATTAAGTGAATGAACAAACACATTCTATAAGTGACTGGAGACACCAACCAAAATGCCATCCATCTATCAGACAAAAGTAGCCATCACCTGAGGACTAATAAATAATTCCAGATTGAATGGTAACGGAACGCCATCTCTGGAGCATGTCAATAACGTTCAAAGACATATTAGGCTGTGGGCTTGTTACTTGTTGTGATCCAAGCATCCCGCTTCATCATATCTGTAGCCATGGCTGCCTGATAACATATGCTTGCATAGAACATTTTTAGAAATGGGGAATTACACTGTTGAAGCCTGGTTTTGTGATGAGATATGTCATAACCTGGAATGCAAAATAAGCACAAGTCCCAGCTTATGATGAGAGATCGCTGTCAATCACAGATCATGAGATAGGTAGTATGAAGTATTTGCAGATGTCTTATGAACATATGCATGTAAATAAACAATGTGAAAAATACAAAATAATGTGAATACTGTGAAAAATTAATAAGACTACTAGAGGAATTCAATTAGCCCTGACAATTTTTCAGGCAGATGAAATGGGACTTACCACATTTATTTTATCTTCGGGCAATTCAATTAAAATCCTTTTTAACCTCCCAAAACAATTACCTGTTTTCGGGCGAATACACATAGGATCCGTGATAAGTACACGGAACTATATGTTTTCGCCGCTGGCTTCTCGATGACAGGGTCATTATCTGGGATTTTTTTGGAGCCTGTTGAGCTCCTGAAAAAAAATAAAATGATAAGAGCTGCTTCAGGGCTAAGTGAATAGTCCCTGGGGGATCTATTAGCCATGGTACATTACCGCAGCTAATTGAATTCCCTTTTACATCTGAAGTGTCAGGGAATGAGGAGAAGGCAGTATTCTGTCTGCACGGAAATGCATGTCATTGTCCACATACTGTACATCACTCCAAAAATTAACAAACCAGTAATGCTAATAATAAAAAGCAGAGGTATTGATGATCCACAGATTATCATAACTTGGACAAAATGATAATCCAAATATTTTAATAATCCACTTGTTAACATAGGGCCTGATTCAAAGATGGACGCAGAGAAACAAGGAAATTGAAAGAGGCGGCCTTATGCCCCGAAGTCACCTCCATGATTATTCTTCTTGAGTAGCAGACAATACATGCCCTTAAACTAGAATGTAGAAACCTTCTGTCAAACCCAGTTGCAAATATTCTTCCTCAGTTCTGGGTACATACTGTAGATATTTTAGCAATGGCGTAAGCTGAATGGGCAATGATGGTAATTTTAGCACTGCCACCACCAGATGGTCTATAGAAGGACAATCTGTCACCCAAATGGGTGCACTTCTTTGCTGTATGCTGTCCTCTCCATGCTGTCCTCATATAAAACACCACAACCCCATCTAACAAATGGAGTCAGTAAATGCATAGCAACATCGGAGCATGCAGTTATAACAGCAGTACAATTTACCCCACCAACTAAATTAAGATTACCCCTTAATTGTGCTAAACAGTTACCCGGGGGCAGTGCCAGGCAAGCCATAGGTCAGACAATTCGTTGGATTCTAGGTACCAGGTCAGTGGCAAACGCAGGATTTCTAGCGGGGGTTTCAAATGCTTGATTTTAGAGTGAGTGTGGCCAGTCCATGAAGAGGGTATAATAATTAGCATTTATCCAGCTTTAATATGCATCATACAAAGTATATTGTGTTGCATAATTCCAGCATATACAGGACCAGCAATCACAGTAAGTCATTACATGCGGCAGTAGGTCCATCCTGTCTGAGCAGAATGTTTTTTTTCAGATGTGGGCACCATTCCAGAGCTTTGGAACAAGTCCGGGAGTCTGGGGTAGCAACAGAAGAACCTAGCACTGCCCTGGACATATATGTACATATTGGTCTCCTTATATACTGGACAGTGTATTATTATACAGTATTAATAATTAACCCTATTGATGGTCTATAGCAGTGCAGCCCTAACAGTGCATGTTTTCCACATCTCCTAATTGGTGCACAGGTATATTTATTACTGGCTGCCACATTTTAAAAGATCCACAGGTGGTGCTAATCATTTCATTTGTGATACTGAGAAGAACATGCAGCACTAGTAACATTGTATTATATTACTATTTCTATTGTGGTCATGGTGTGTGCTGGGGAGGGGGGTCTCCAGGCAGACGGAAACCTCCCCTGCATTTGACTATGCAGGTTAACACCTGAAACATTGCTATCAGGCCTTCCAGCATTCTGTCCAAATGTCAGAACAATGGGGGCAGGGCCTCAGGTGCCAGGGCCTCGCCAAACTAGTGGCACCTACCTAACTTAGATGAAGATGGATGGCTAGATGTAAAGCCATCCATCCTTTGAATGGGTTTAACAACATTAAAAGACTGTGGATCTGCTGCCACAGCCCTAACACCTATCCTGACATCAGTGAGAAGGAGGCAGGACTATCCACGGCAGACAATTACCACTGGCATAATGGACCCTGAGCAGAAATTAAAAAAGAATGAAGTTAATATATCAGGAAATGTACAATATGCCCCAAGGCAGCACTTTCATTTGATATGTGAAAATTCAGCAGTGTTGTAAAATTGCTGTTTTGACCAAAAAAGGCATTAATAATCAAATGATAAATGAATATATTTCTTCTTGTGGTGTGGCAGGAATTCCTGTATGCCCAAAAAACCACTAAGCAGGCGCTAATGAATAATTAATAATGTATATCACTACATCTAAAAAAGCAGCAAAACAATTATGAGCTTGTGTGAGCTGAAATACTGTGGCCAAAATATGGTCACTAGATACTAGAAACAGAGATGGGTTTTGCGCTAATTGATAATATATATCTGACAGATATGAAAATATAAAAGTATAATAGGGATATGGTAGAACCAGTACAAAGATCAAGATGACATTTTTAATATCATATAGTGTTTATATATGTATTTTGAATAAAAGTAACAATAATATAACAATAAAAATACTACAATACACCCACATTAATAATCTAGTAATAGCAGCATGATTATTAGCAGCAGTCCACTGGGATCTAATGAACTATAATAAGAAATCCTTAGAGTCCAGACCTGTACTATCGATAGTCAGCTTTGAAAAGTACAATTCTGTATATATAAGTGCAAATTTAGCGTCCGCATGGGAACCTCATCACATTCAACTAAAAATGGACACCAGAGTCTGCTCTTATGTACACAGGTCTCCGGACCTGTCGCAGAGTGCACCATCTCATGCTGATAATAACGCTGTGTGTGCAGTGGCAGCTGGATGTCCCAATAATTTCACGGGCAGAAGTCAAGTCAGCATGTGACGGCCCCAATTGATGGTATACCGGTGATTCGTCCCCTTAAGTTGCGGACCTCCAATTAGTCCATGCATATGTTCCACAAATCATACCTCCCAACATTTGAGTCTCCGAGGTCGGGACTTCAGCGCGTCGAAGGTGCGCGCTCCCTGAAAAAGGTGTGTGGCCTGTCTGTAAAGGGCATGACCTAGTGGCACGCCCCCTTTTACATCACTAATGGGTGTACTCAGCATCTCTGAGATACTGGGCTGCCCACGGGATTCCTCCCCGCACTGTGAATATTCTCTCTCTAATCACCTGCTGCTCTGCTATGCAGAGCAGCAGTGCGTGCTCCCCCCAATTTCCCCCCCAACGCAGGACACTGCAGCCCGCAGGTGGGACAGTCCCAAAAAATGGGACTGTCCCGCTGAATGCGGGACAGTTGGGAGGTATGCACAATGGAAGTGAATGATGGTAACAATCAAAGGTCACTTTTCAAATGGAAGATCCAGTGGTAGTACAAACCAAGCCGATATCTTTCCTACACCCACTGGGAGTGTCCTTGAGGGGGCAACGCTGTTCAATGGGTGTGGGGGCTTACTGCTGCAATCTTTTCATTGTCATTGCTGTTCAAAGACACAATTCATGACATTTACAGAGGGGGTGGGCTACACAACACTGCGGCTCCACCCTCCACTGTTCCAAGCCTTGATTTGTGGCATTTTGCAGTGGGGGAGGGTCTATGATTATGTGATTTGATGCAAATTGTATCATCCACCTTCTGGGTTGCTCACTTCAGTTGGGACATGCGTGGGAGTGGAAGACCTGCCAACTCTGTTGGGAGGCTGGGAGACTCCCCCCTATATTTGTGACTCATCTGGACATTTCTGGAGAGGTGGCAAGCATGGAGTTAGTGGTGGAACTGCCTATTGCACATCAAGATCATTTTGCACAATCTACAGACAATCTAGTCTAGTATGTCCTGTGATCCAGCTTCTTACCTCTATATCAGGCATTCCAAAGTGGCCTTAAAATGTGCTCCCCACACCAGAGCTACATTGCTGCCCTTGCTACTACAGCTGCTATTCCTCTTGGGCCAATCCAATTTGGACCAAATAATGCAATTGGATATATGACCACTATGTACAGGTGGAAACTTTAAGTATTGGTTATGAAATCCAATTAATAAAACAACTACAAAAGAAAATATAAACTACATTTAACTGGTGAATCATGTAGTTAATTAAATGCATTTGCAACCCGACTGTACCCAGCAAAAGATAAACACATGAAAAAATGCATTTTAATACATAGGTGCGTGTCTCAAGATTGGTCCAGATTTAAATCACTAACATTTGCTCGAGGTGTTCGTCAAGTGCAACAAAAAGTGTTTTTTTTAATGACCTATAATAGCATTGAGAAAGCATAAACATTTGGCAAGTGTGTGTGTGTGCGTGCGTGTGGTGGGGGGGATGTGAGGGGGTATCCCGGAATATGTGGGGGAAAAAGGTGTCACAATAGTGTGTACCATAATTATATACAGATGACCCAGGAGCATATCAATAATGGGTGCAGGGTGTGCGGGCCCACACTGCGCACCCTGCACCCAATACTTACCTTTCCGGAGTCCCGCATCAGCGTTAGCAGCACTGTACAAATAGCCTGGAAAATAACTGCTGTGGCCATCTTACCGGCATTTTGCACAAGTGCAGTAGAGAAATCTCTGGGAAAATGGCTGTCACGCGATTTCTCCTGTGACATGCGCATGGGCAGCAGACTCTGGCACAGACTAGTGCCCAGAGTGTACTGCTGCGCTCAGTGCGCTGTAGGTGGTCGGGTAGAGAGGGGAGGGCTCTAGACGGAGACTGCACATAGGCCCTATCCTCCTTAAAACACCCTTGGGCTGACCTGTAAATATAAATATATCAATTCACTCTTGATAGGTGATAAACGAGAGTTGGACAGAAATCACACCGTTGTCCTATGGTGGTTGCTCGCTCTGCAGTCCTGTAATTTTCTTACTCCATAACGATATAGTGGGAGACACAATGTGGTGATACCATGGTGCAGATCAATTTTGAACCAATATATTATACATTACAGATGATATATTTAAAAATATAAAAGTTTTTTAAAAGAGCTTTTTCGCAGAAAATTGCAAATGTAATAAGGTGCTATTGTTTAGTAAATAACGCACTTCGCATTGGACTTCTCACGATAAAATCCGCAAGTAAAGTTCTGGTTTTTAGACCAACCGGAATGCTAGTTACTTGGTGGCAGTGCTGGAGCATGAAAGATAGTCACCCATTGGCACCCAAAAGGCCACTACGTTATGCTTCACACACCCTATATAAACCCCACCCTTTTTAATGGGTGTAAGGCATTTTGGAAGGTGAGGAGGCTGTAATTTTGTTTGGTTGAATGGCTAGTAAGAGGAGACCAGTGGTTCAGCAGAGGATGGAGGAGGAGTAGCTTTTCGTCAGGCAGGCTGTGAGTGAGGAGGCGGAGGGAGATACTACTGAGGCAGAGATAGAGAAGCAGGAGGCACCGGTGGAGGAGGAGGAGGGTGAGGAGGAAGTAGAGTCACCAACTATTTTACTGGGGAAATTGCATAGTGAGCGTAAATTGCGCTTTTCTTGAGAAGAAAACTGCACTGTGGTGAGAGCCATGGTGCCTGTATTCCACCGGCTACTTGGTGAGCAGGCTCACCGCACTCCCCTGGCCAGGAAAAAGGCTAAGTTGCTTTCTATAACTGAAGCTGTCAATGCTGTGAGTGTCTGTAAGCGTGATGTGAAGAATGCGATAAAAAGCACTTTGATGATATTAAGAGGGTGCTCAAGCTCAAGATGTCTGACGGAATTAAGAAAGCCCACAGGACAGGGGCTGGCCGCAGGATTTCCACTCATTATACTGCATTTGAGGAGGACCTCAAACAAGTGATTCCACCAGAGGTCCTAACGGGGATTCACATCCATGACACAGATCGTCCTGCAACCTAGGAACGTTCTGGTGAGTACCCCTAAAGTTGAGTAACATACATCTGTGTGTAACATAGTCATTCTGCGTGATATTTTTGGTAGCCCAAGGGAGCACAGTAATCTGCTGCTGGAGAACAACACATCTCAGCATGCTTTGTTAGACCAGTGAGAAATGTGTAAACTTTAAGGGCATGCTAGGATATGTTGTACCACAGTAGCAGAAGCCATGCTTATAACTCACACTTGTGCTCAAAGCAAACAATGAATGATTGAACGTAATAAACAGTACCATGAAATAGTCACAACAAGATGATTGTGCAATAACACTGGACACTTTAAAAGTAATGCAAATGTTTACTAGGTACAGTACATGCCACCAACATTAGACAGTGCTATTTATTGTTGGAAGTGCATCACAACTTAATGTTTGATGGCAGTTCACCACAAATGTATGCTTTTTTACAAATGATGGCTGCACATTATCAAAACATAGAATAATCGAACAACATTTTTTTTGGCTCCAGCTCTACAACAGAAAAAGTCAACAGAACCACTCAATAGGCCACGTCCACGTCTGGATGAGGATGCACCAGGTGAGTTATCACAAAAGGATAAAGCAAACATTAGTGCATGCAGGGGTGCCTGGGGGAGAAGGGGACGTGGCCTAATTGTGGTAGGGGAGATTTTTTTTCAGCAGCAATGCAGGGAAGGGGGGTGAAGTGAGCCCCTCAGCCCAGCACATAGCCAGTGGGGGGCGCAATCAGTGTGATTGCTCTCCCCACAGTCATTGGAGACTGCTGTGGCTGCTACTTAGCAGCTGCGAGCAGTCTCTCAGTGCAAGTGCAGCCCAGCACACAGCAGCGTGTGCTGGGCTGCTTTGATGTAAGAGGGAGGGGGCAGCGTCGGACGCAGGCCCCCGCCGGGCCCCTCCAGCAAGCCCAGGCCCGGTAATTAGTACCTGTTTCCTCCCCCTCTCGGCGCCCCAGAGTGCATGGGTCAGCAGCCACTTAAAACTAGGGATGTGCGCCGACCCCCGTGTTTTGGTTTTGGATCTGTATCTTCAAGGTTTTGGATCTGTATTAGGTTTTACAAAACCACCCTTGCCTGTTTTGATTTTTGTTTTGGATCTGTATTTTTCTAAAACATTATAAAAACAGCTGAAATCCCTTAATTTGGGCCTGTTTTTGTTCCTACGGTATTATTAACATCAATAACATTTATTTCCAGTCATTTCCAGTCAATTTTGACCACCTCACAACTCACAATATTGATTTCATCCAGTTTAAGACAAAAGGTTGCATCGAGCTAGCTGCCTGAATAAGCTAAACGACAATAGTCGGCGGCACTAACATGTGGCAGTTCAGCTTACAACATAGCACAGAGTGGCACTGCAGTGGAAGACAGAATGGCAGTTTAATAAACTATAAAATTAAAAATGCCAGGCAGCAATGTCCCAAACAGCACATAATGCAAAGAAAAGAGGTGCAAGTTGGAATTGTCCTTGGGCCCTTCCACCCACCCTTATGTTGTATATTGTAAACAGGACATGCACAGTTTAACAAACCAGTCACTTCAGCAACAGGGACTGCCAATTGTGGCTGAAGCGATTGGTTTGGGCCCCCACAAAAAAATCTACCAACGGACAGCTGACATTGCTGGCAATGATCTCTCCATGCACAAACTGGCTTTACAGAGGCAAGATGTTGTCGCCATCATCATCCGATTTTTCACATCATCAGTGTGTTCATCATCTTCACACAATATTAATTAGTCCCCACTGGAATCCACTATTACAGCCTCAAGTGCCTCTGTAATTTTTGGATGTAATTGGCAGTAAAGCTCTTCCTCGTGAAATGTGTAGTTCATTTTGATGAACATCATCTTTTCCACATTTAAGAAAGTAGCCTCTTACACCAATCGCTGACAAGGTTCCCGTCTGTGCTGAAAAGTCTTTATGAGTACACACTGGAGGGTGAACAACTCAATTAAAGCAAAATCAGTTTGTGCAAGGGCCTCCAAATTGCCTTTTTTCCTGCCAGTAGTGAAAGAGACTGTCTGACATGACTATTTGGATGCTATAAATAAAATAGTCCTCATTTATTCTTTGAATGACCATATTAGATGGGGTCATGGTAGAGGTCTCATTAATTGGAGGCAATTCCTTTAGACCTGACCAAATGTCAAAACTTGGTTGTGTTGACTCATCTGCATCACCAGTGGGTCTTTTTTTGGAGAATTTCGTTTTTTCTTGGCAGCCGCACTTGCTGGAGAAACTGAAGGAGGAGCCATCGTTGCATCACGTGCCACTTGATCTGACAATTTCCTTACCAACAGCTCTTAGCATTTCTTCAGATCTGTGTCTGCTGGGAAAAAAGACACAACATATGACTTAAACCTAGGATCCAGCATGGTCGCCAAAATGTATTGATCTGATTGTAAGATCCTGACAACTATTGGATCCTGGTGAAGCGAATAAAGAACTCGATCTACAAGTCCGACATGCTTAGAGGAATTTCTTAATTTCAGCTCCTCCTTCAGTTTCTCAAGCTGCTTTTCCAACAGTCTAATTAGGGTAATTACCTGACTCAAGCAGGCAGAGTCGGAACTCACTTCACAGGTGACTACTTCAAAGGGTTTCAGCACTTTGCACAACACGGAAAATATCTTCCACTGAGCTTGAGTAAGGTACATTTCCCCTCCTCTTTCTATATCATAGTTAGTTGTGTAGCTTTGGATGGCTTTTTGCTGTTCTGCCATCCGCTGAAGCATATAAAGGGTTTAGCTGGTGACAGGGCAAATTCAACATTTCTTGCAGGTGCTGCAATCTTCTACATGCCCTGCTGAATGGAAAAAATGTCCAGAAATTTTGTGAGCCACTGAGAGCATCTCCTGCACAGCCCTGTCTCTTTTTACATTTTACACCACCAAGTTGACTGTGTGAGCAAAACATGGGATGTATTGAAATTCACCCTGCTATAATGCGCTCACAATATTGGTGGCGTTGTCAGAAATCACAAATCCCAAGGAGGATCCAAAGGGGGTAAGCCATTTTGCAATGACTACCCTGAGTTTTTCTAAGAGGTTGTCAGCGGTATGCCTCTTAGTGAAACTGGTGATACACAGAGTAGCCTACCTTTGAATGAGCTGCTATTTCTTAGATGCTGATGCTGCTGTTGGTGCCGCTGAAGGCAATGCACACACCCAGTGGGCTGTTACAGTCATGTAATCTTGCGTTTGCCCTGTTCCACTTGTCCACATAACTGTGGTTAAGTGGACAGTGGGTACAATGGCATTTTGGAAGACACTAATTAAGTTTTGGTGGTCTGAGAATTGCTTTTTCTAGTGATGTGGAACCTAGATGGGATTTGGTAGTGAGGACACATGACCTCAATTAACTGTCTAAAACTCAAGGCACAAATGGTGGATATCAGATGCACATCTAATACCAGAATAGAAGTTATTGTGTCAGTGATCCACTGTGCAACTGGATGACTTATGTCATACTTGCTCCCCCTTGAAAAGGATTGTTTAACAGTCAATTGTTTTTTTAACTACTACTAGTAGTCTTCCTGGTCCTCTTCTGGGATGAAGAGCCACTCCCAGCAGCAGCAGCAGTAGGTATAGTGCTGAAGGATTCTTTCAAGGAATCCAGGATAGGGGAGGACTGAGTTAGCCTTATCACATTTGTTGCAGGACTAGTTCTGATCATGATTGTGGATATTGTTGATAATGGTATTGTTGGTGAAGATGCCAGGTGCTTGGATCTAGCAGAGAGAAGGGAGCTAGCTGATGCTGGACTGCCTGTTGATACTTTTTTAGCCAAAGTTTCAGAATTTTGCAAACACGGATGGAAGTGCTGTAGATGACGTATCAAGGAGGAGGTTCCTAGATGGTTAAGGTCCCTACTTCTACTTACTCTGGCATGGCAATGTGTACAGATGGCTTGACAATTGTTGTCTGGATTTGGGTAGAAATTACTAATAACATAAGAAGTGGATTTTTTTGTTTTATGCCCAGGCATGACAATGGGCTTTTCCTTATCATGGGCAACCACTGTTTCCACTGGGGCCTGATTTCACACAAACAACGTTCTCATCAACAACATCCTTATTAGTGTCCTCCTCAACCTGATGCACTTCCACAGAAGCATCCTTGATTTCTATGTCAGCATGTTGACTTGTGGTGCTCATCCCAACATTTGTAGAGGATGCACAAGTAGTGGAAGGAGGCTCCTCTTTGAGTATAGTTTGTAAAGGTCAGGCTCACACATGGCACCTACCAACACAGTTAGACTCTCCTCAGGGATTTGTGACATTTCTGAGCGCACAGTTGGTTCCTGTGCCTTAACGATTTTCATTTTTTTGAAACGTCTACAGGGAGAAGGGCTTGCATCATCATAAGAGGCAGAACCACCACTTCATGTGGTAAAAGGCATATTGGCAATTTTTTGTCTTTCTGCAGATAATGTTCCCTTTGATGTTTTTTCTTTACCAATGAAAATGATTGGTTCTTTGATATTATATGCCATGACTTAGGCCTTGTATGCCCTTGGGCATTGGCTTTAGTAGATGATGTAGACTGGCTAGTAACATCGTGAATGGTGGCACTGGCAGCAGCTCCAGCACTAGTATGTGGTTCCTGCTCTCCTCTCAACTGATTGTTCTCCATATCAACAAACACAAATGAAGTGGGGTATAGCACACACATCAATTTGTACCAATTATAAATATTACACTGCGGTATCAATAACTAACAGTGTCACAATATTTTTTATGAATACACAGCTCTACTACCTACTGTGTCAAAATCATTTTTATTAATATTTTGTGCTTCCACTTACAGTATCACAATATTTTTTATGACTTATACACTGCATTTCCACTTACAGTGTCACAATATTTTCTATTAATACTCTGCACTATTATCTACACGGGAGGTTTCTGTCCTCCCTGAGCTCGCCTTAGGACACCTGCATTACGGTTTGACAGGTGTACCACCCCAGACAGGTGTACCACCCCAGTTACAATATTTTTTGGAATAATACACTGCGCTATCACTTACAGTGTCAAAATATTTTTTATGAATAATACACTGCATTTTCACTTAGTGTCACAATACCTTTTATGAATTCAAAGCACTACCATTTACAGTATCACAATATTTTTTATAAATAATACACTGCGCTACCACTTACAGTGTCAAGATATGTTTTATGACTACAGTACACTGTGCTACCACTTACTGTGTCAAAATACATATTGAATATTACTCTGCGTTTCACTTACAGTGTCAAAATATTTTTTATGAATAATACAATGCATTTCAACTTACAGTGTCACAATATTTTTCATGAATACACTGCGTTACCACTTAGTGTCACAATATTTTTTATGAATAATACACTGTGCTACCACTTACAGTGTGACAATATTTTTTTTAAATATTACACTTACAGTGTAAAAATATGTTTTATGAATACACTGCGCTAGCACTTACAGTGTCAAGATACATGCTGAATATTACCCTGCGTTTCCACTTACAGTGTTCCCGGCCCAGTTCTCAAAGTTTGGGGTGGTCTGGTTCTCAGAGAAGCGGGACCCGCTCATCTCTACTCAAAACCATACAAAGTTACATTAAAAAACACTGTATTTTTAAAAACATACACATTAAGCCATGTAATGTTAGTCAATGTGTAACACCAGTGTGGCCTTATTATTTCTGTTAAGTGCCAAAAACTGGCTTACTTTAAACACACTTCCCTTAAATACTCCGCAATCATGGCTGGATTAGTGTCCACCTCTGCATCAGGCCACATGTCTCATATACACAGTAGAGAATAGTGTTTTGACAGTAATATTTTGATAAATGGGATAATCGCATTTACCATATGAAATGTAATTAAATACCAACACAAATACTATATATACAATTAAAATATATATATATATATATATATATATATATGTATATATATATATATATATATTCCTTTTAAAAAATCAGATCAGAGTATTCTTTCCTGTCACAGTCTAATTAGAAATTGAACAATTAAGCAGATTCATATAGTATAGCAGCTACTAATCATTTATGCACTGGGAGGGAGGAGGGAGGGTGTATGTATTTTTCCTACATTGCCAGTAAGCAAATAATACAGGTGTACGCCCAACTGTACATCACCACTGTGTACTGTGCTTGTAAGCAAGTGTATGTAAACTCACTACATATATGTATGATATCCCTGCAGCGTACATTATTAATATTACATACCTCAAAACATTATGGATCATGGATTTGGGTCACTGGAGCATGACTGAAGCACACTGGGGGCCTGGTTCAGAGGTATACTGTCAGGTTGCAGCCTAGGATCAGCTGTTACTCACCACAGCGCCGGCTTCCCCTGATCCCTCATGTGGTCCGACGTCAGGTGCGGCAGCGAGTGACGCGCTGAGCTTTATACTTAGAGCCATGTGGACATCCATGAGCTGCGCTGTGCCTTGGTTACTGCGGTCGCCATCATGGACGCAGACATGACAGTTCACATCACCTGACTACCCTTTACCCAATGATAGCATGATGGTGGTCAGCTGATGCTATCTACCAATGATCTGCTACCTTAGGGTATAAAGCCAGTCTCTGGACAGAAGGAAGTTGCCTGTGCAATGTTGTTCCTACCTTGTGTATACTTGTTGTTACCCCGTTCCAGGTTCCCTATGTGATTTCCTTGAGTCTTAAGTGCCAACTCCTTGTGCAACAGTGCGTCCAAACATCTTGTCTGTGTGCGATACAAGTGCCAACTGCTTGTGCAACAGTGCATCCGAACATCTTGCCTGTGTGCGATAAAAGTACCAACTCCTTTTGCAACAGTGCATCTGAACATCTTGCCTGTGTGGGATACAAGTGCCAACTCCTTGTGCAACAGTGTGTCCGAACATCTTGCCTGTGTGCAATAAAAGTACCAACTCCTTGTGCAACAGTGCATCTGAGCATCTTGCCTGTGTGGGATACAAGTGCCAACTCCTTGTGCAACAGTGCGTCTGAATATTCTTCCTGGGTGCGATACAAGTACCACCTTCTGATGTAACTTTGCGTCAAATACCCTTCTCCAGTGTACAGTTACAAGTGCCACTCCTTGGCACAACAGTGCCTCAATCACTTGCCTACATACTTATACAAGTACCAGTTTCCTGTGCAAAAGGTACTTCTCTTAGAAGTATATCTCTTGGGCCATTGTTACATGGTCTCTATTCCCACGGTATCAGACACCTGTCCAAAGGGCCGCAACCTGCCTGCTTGGTGCAGCTTAAACTCATATCCCGCTTGGAGGAATCACTGGTGAACACCTACCAGCTGGTTAGACTCCGCGCCTTTGGACAGGTCTTGTCAATGTTTCATATTCGTGGATGAGGAGATCATATATACAGGTCCCACGCCTCAGGCTTCTCTCTCCCTCAGCTTCCATCCCCTCAGTAGTGGATTTCTCTAAGCCAAACGTGACATGTACACACTGCCAATGTCAGCCATAGTGGATCGATTTTTTCGCTATTGCACATGTGTCGTGGTTGAGTCCGTACAGAGTAGCAGTTGTTATTTCAGATACATGCAGTGTAATGAAAATGTAGTGGACATTCCTGGGCGGTGACACGGAGATGGTCTGTCCTCTGGGCATGTAATGGGAGTGTCACCCTTGTATCAGTGTTTGGCTGCACCAAAATAGGATTAGCATCCCCATAGACCACTGAGAACCTTCCTCCCCTCCTCCTAAAACACCCTTGAGATGCTACTCACACTGAAGGTGCCTGTCTCCTATATGTGCACTACCTATTCACAATGGATATGCCTACCAACTTCCTGTGAATCAGAAGGAACATTCTGACCACTGGACATCAGGACACTACCCTTAAAAAGGGACTTTTCTGCAATCATTGGAATGGCTGGGAGGCATGCTAATAGACAGGGAGTGTACTGATCCATAAAACTTTGTTGCAGAATGCTAAATGACTGATTGGCTCCAAATAGCTATTTTGTATCCAGAACTTGATCATGCAGAAAGCAACAGCCTTCTCTATTCACAGTGTGGGCATTCTATGCAAACTATTGCCTTTCACACTACAATTCTGGCCCTGATTGAGATGTTTGCACAGCTGGCCGAAGTTTTGTATATTGTCCATGTTTATGAGTCGTACTGCGTATTTGTTGTGATGGTTTACTGATGCCAGTCGTTTTGAGTATTTGGACACAGAATGGTTTCATGTCAGTATGCTTCATGGGAGATAATGGTGGTGCAGGTCTAGTCAAACACTGGCATGTTGAAAGTGCTTTGTGGGCATGTCACAGCAAGCAACTCGGTCTATGTGCGCAGCTTCACTGACCCCAGTGGTTTACTTCAGATGGACATTCAGAGCAGCCATTGGATTCCCAGAAGTTCGATGGTGCGACCGATAGTCTCTGTACACAAGCGGTGGATTAGAGATGTCTCTGTACAAATTACAGCAGCTGCGGCATTAGCATAATTCAATACCATTGCATACAAAGACGCAGCTGTGAATGGATTAGCGTCCACCTCTAAATCAGGCCCTCAGTCACAGATGATTACAAAAGAGTTCTATTTTGACACAACTGTATAGTATTGCAGTCTGCTTTTCATACTACAAAGGTCGAAACAAGTACTTCCATCATTCCAGTACCAAAAATAAGAGCAAAATTGAACAAGTCTCTGATCTGCCAAATCATACCCAATTGTATGTTTACCTATGACTCAGCCCATAAGATTAGCCAACTCCATTTTACAACCCATATGGTGTAGATTCCAACAAAAATCTAGATGTGTGGGAATGTCCAAAACGTCTCTTCTTGGTGTAAAGAAAAGTTATTCAAGGTCTCGAAAATGAGGGTTTGAAATTTCCCAATGGTGTTGAGGGTTCTCTTTTTTATCATGAAGTAAAAGTTAATCTCCTATTGTGTGTTTCAGGTTATCCTCAAAATAAAGGTATCATACTAAATATTGGCACAACTGAGGAAATGTAATGCATTACCCTAAGACAGGTGTGTCTCCTTGCCTTTTTATAACAGTATAACATTGCTGTTGGACACTGTTCAACACAATTCATTATTTTTTATTCTTGCTTTTAAATAAAGTATATCTTGTACATGAAGGTAAGGTGGTTTCATTTTGTCAGAAAATTAATAAATAAATATAAATATATATATATATATATATATATATATATATATATATTGATTTTAATGTAATAAGTAATAATATTCCACATTAGTGCTGCTTTATATGTAAGTGCTCTTAACTAATGCATTATACACTGGATAAAAGCTGCAGAGTTACAAAGACAGTTGCAGGTGCTTGAGATGCATGCTGGGTATCTGTCACATCACATAAAGGGGGGGACTTGTGACTTCTGTAAAGCGTTTATCTCGTTCTATATCCGGCTCATATGCCTGTCATGTACAGCATGGGTTGGAGTAAGAGCATGCTTACTCTTTGGGTTATCGTTTTTCTTACTATTTTTGCAGGTATACCAGCTGCTTTTTTATAATGGCAAAGGGACGGTAACAACTAGGAACACAGTTCAGAGCTGAGCAATATAGAACTATGGAACAATGTATACAGTAAAATAATTTTTGTTTTTAGACTGAAACAGTCAGATAAATTGTTATTAGTAGATATAAATTGTAGTCATTGATAAAAATGAGTAATGGTTATGTAACTGACAGTATAATGCTGCAGCAAATAGAAACCATATGTTAGAAATAACTGTAATTATTTATTATTATTATTATTATTATTATTATTATTATTATTCTTTCTTCTTTTCCAGATGTGAGATCAGACACTCAGGTGACCCAGGATCTGTATTATCAGATTAGAGAAGACCAGGACGTCACCCTGAAATGTAATCACAGTATAAAAACATATCAGTTGCTAGTCTGGTACAAGCACGTTCTTGGGTTTGGCTTAGAGATTTGTGCCCATGGTGTTGGCACAGCTACTAACCTTATGCCAAGGTACTCTATGACTATGGAGAGAGACACACTTACTACACAGCTTCGTATAGTGAATGTGAAGGGAGAAGACACAGCTGTGTATTACTGTGCAGTGAGCGACACAGTGACACTGACAGGCTGCAGCCTAGTACAGAAATCTAACAGTAAGCACATCTGAAGGATTGAACCAAAATACAGTATATATGAACTGAACACAACCACCTAATGCACTAGAGGGTGCTGTAATATTATATAGAAACTATTACCAGAGGGTTTGCCAAACAATATTAATAGTTTAAGACAGTCTTGGTAAATGATGGATAAGTGTACATGAAGTGCTAAAAGTATTATTTTATTCTTGGAAACAAACAATGACATATCTGGAAGTGTTTTGGTTCCTATGTCATTAAGACATTTATCATATTTAAGAAATGCTAAATTAATATATTAGGTAATATGCATGGTTTCACTGGTTTAATATGTACTGTACATGTAAAAGGAACCCCCTGCAGGTAATGAACTCGTCATTGTTACTGTATACAAAGGAAATTTGACTGCGCTGTCATTGTGTAGTTATTCTGCTGCCCACTCCTAAAAAGAGATTCAATGGTGCAACTGATGGTGCATCTAAGGGCCTGATTCACTACCGATCGCAACTGCGATTGCAATAACGATTACGCATGCAGTCTCACTGCAATAGTATGCTAATATATTGCAATCGCTTTGCCATCGCAGCACTGCATACGGACGCCAACTTTACCTTACACACATGCGTAATACTTAGCAAGACTGTGAAACCATTGGTAACATTGAGAACCATCGCAGCCTCACGCACACTTGCACAAGCTCTGACCTTACTCAGGAATTGCTAACTTCACTGCATGCACTGTGTACTCAAGCTGCGTAACACATCGCAGTGGATAATTTATGCATGCCCCCGCAACGGCGTTCACACGCACTGGTACGCCTGCGTTTCGCCAACCACCCCCCCATCACCACCCACAACCGACACTTCCTGTCAATCACTCTGCGACGGATCTGCGTAGTCACTGCGATCGCAGTCCCGATCACATTGGCCGATGCGTAATCGCAGTTGCGATTAGTAGTGAATCAGGCCCTAAATAAGCAATGAGACGGATTAGCACCACTGCAAGTGGCCATCTCCATATGATCAGAATTGCCACGGTATTAGCATAAAGACACAGACTCAGCTGCTGCAAAAGATGCAGCTGCATCTGCGTCCACCTTTCAATTAGGCCCCTATTGCTATTGGCTAGTTGAATCCTTGAAGTGGGGCACCTGCATGTGGATTTTTTTTTTTACATTTGCGGACCACTCTTTCCTGGGGGAACCATCCCTGGTGCCATCTAGCTAAGGCTGGTGGAATGATGGTGAGAGGGACCCCCACAGTGCCTGAGGTGTGGGACCTCACACAATTCCCCCCCCCAATTTTTGTCAAACTCATACCTGCCTAGGCATCACCTTGGTTAATCATAGAGAGATGAGGACTCTTCTCTTTTTACTATTATGATTTATATTTAATTATTTATTTTCTTATATATACTGTACCGCGACTAAATAAATGTATTGCATGCGTGACGATTTAAGCAATGATCTGCAACATTTTTATGAAATGGTGTGTAGAATGGAGCACCCCCTATGGACACTCTCCATAGAAATTAATGGGGTACCTACGACAATTTCTAAAACAATGTGCGATCATTTCTAAAGAGATGTGCAGAAATTTCAGAATGACGGTTGAACTCCTTTGCAGGTACCTCCATTGGAATAAATGGGAACACACTGATTTGTCAGGTTGCTGGCAGCTACAATCTGACCTTGGCTTCAATGATTCCTATGGAGAGTTTCTCTGAGTGACCTGTCAGTTGCAGAGGGTCTGATGTTTTTGCCAAGAACCTGTGGACAATAAGGACCTTTCCTCCTTGTATTGAGAGAGCAAAAAAAGTGATAAACTATGATGTCTGGAGAAGGGGTTGGGTACGGGATTCTGGCAGTCAGAATCCCGACTCCAGCAAAATCCCAAAAGGATTAGGATACTGAAACCTGCAGGTAAGTATCCTAAACCTACCCCTAAACCTAACCCTGTCCCCTGCCGCCTATACCTAACTGTCCGCTTCCACAGCCTAACCCTAACCCCTAAACATAAACCTACACCTAACCCCAATACTTACCGTTTGGATGCTGGCAATCGGGATGCTGCCACTGGTATTTTGACTGGTGGTGGGATTTTGGTGCCGGCATTCTGAGCACCAGGATCGCAATAGCCAGGATATGAACTACATCCCTGAGGGAGTCTATTTAAAGGTTTATGGAGGAAAAAGGAAACTCTTTTTGCTGGGGGCACTATTGTGTTAAAATTAAACTTAACTTTTATTATATTCCTTTAAAATATCCTATTCCCTCAAGTTTCAAAGCTTAATTGAAAAAACACTCAAGCTATAGAAACAGTATTAAATGGTCAAAATTGAATTATAATATGGATATGAATATTTGTCCCATCATTATGATGCAGTTCATTTGCCAGCATCCGGAATGCCGGACGTCGGAATACCGATGCTGGAAGCCCGACTCTGTACGAAAGATAGATGTCTAAATAGCGACGCCTATCTTTAGGCAGACGCCGAAATCTTGACTCCAGGCCTCCCAAACAAAGGTAAGCGGGGACTGTTAGCCACGGGGAGTGGGGGGGGGAGTAGGGTTAGTTTTAGGCACCTTCGGGGGAACTTAGGGTTAGGCACCACCTGGGGAAGGATAGGTTAGGCTAGGGGAAGGGGGGTTTAGGGTTAGGTGCCACTGGGGGGAGGTTAGGGTTAGGCACCCTCCCTGGGAGAGTTAGGTTTAGGGTGCGGGAAGGGTGGTTAGGGTTAGGCATCACTGTCCGGAGGGAGGTTAGGGTTAGGCACCACTAATGGTCCCCATACATGGTGCAATATAGCAGCCAATCTAATGGATTGGTATGATATTGCAGCTATATCGTACCGTGTGTGGGTATGATATTGGCCAGTGTGTGCTCCCATGGGGTCATACATCACACCCCCATATCTTTCTGCAAGTTCAGTTTCGATGTACGATCTCATGCTGCGCTATGCGGGTGGGGAAGGATGGAGCCGGCATATCGGGCGGTCGCTCTGTGTGTGGGGGCCGCCCGATATGTCAGGCGTCGGATCCCCGTCGCATCGCAAGGTGCATATCGCATCGTGTATGGGCATCTTAAAGGAGGGTTAGGGTAATTACCAGCCCTAGTCGGGATCCTGACGGTTTGGGCTTTCAGCGTCGGTATTTAGTCCGCCGGCAATACATCTGACGGCATTACATACCGATTCCCTTTTGACGTTTACTGTATTTTGTTCTCTTAGTTACTGTATACTGTGGGGGATGGGTGAAAAAAAAAGATTAAAAAAATAATTACAAAAAATGTGTGCACTTTTTAAAATACAAATTAAGTAAATGAGTAGTGTAACAATTACATACAGTAGTGCATTGGTTGCAACATTTTATCAAATAAGTGTACACAAAGCAGTAGACACAACACTGTACAAAAAATATATTACTGTATGAAGGATGTAGTCGCTCTGCAGGACTCTAAAGTATGGGGAGGAGAGTAATACATTGGTTTAATCTGTTTTTTTTTATTTAATTAAAAACTGCAATGTATAAATATATTTTTAACAGATGACAGCGGGCCCTTAATGCCTGGACATGTTGGCACTTGTGGTACTACAAGTCCTGGCTGTGTTCTGCCTGTGAGGAGCAATATTAATTAAAATTAATAACTATTAAATCCACTCCCACCTCCAAGAGTGGTTACTTTTAGGGAAATACCCACATTTTTATGTCTTTTGGGGTGGGGGCACTTTGCTGGGGAGTCCAGCCCTGGGCTGACCAGCCTAGGGCTGGTTGACATTATGGCAGAGGGACTCCATGCTGTGCATCTTCCTGCTATAATGCCACCAGGTTTAGCAGGAACAGGCCTTGTAAGGTGCTACCTTTAAGTTAAAACACCCGACATTAGTTGACCTCCTCCTCCATGCAGTGCAAGGGATGTGCAACCTATTGCTATAATGCACAGCCCCTGACCGTCCTCAGCCGCTGCTTATTCCCTGCCTCCTGCTGCTCCGATGCCTATGCACCCAACAACAGGTAAGAGAGAGAGGGGATGAAAGAGGGGGTGAGTGCTAAAATTAATATTGCCCCCCCCCCCCCAACATAAAATCGTTCCAATGTCCCTGGGTACAGCATAGGTGTTGGACACTGTTCACTAGTTAAATTATGCTTGGATGTTCACAGTTGTGTTTCTTTTTTATTTTACTTGACTTCATTTTGTCAGAATATAAAGATATATATTACTTTCAGATTAAAATGCTCTGCTATAGTGCTGCTTTATGTGCAAACACTCTTAACTAATGCGTTATACTCAGACTGTCAAGCTGTAGAATTACATAGACAGTTGCAGGTGGTGGCTGTGATGCACTATTTGATCCCAGTATCAGGCTGTAGATGCATGCTGGGTATCTGTCACATCACATAAAGGGGAGGGAGGTTTAACTTCTGATAAATGTTTATCTAGTTCCTCAAATCTCTCAGACATCTAACTCATACACCTTTCACTGTACAACATGGTTTGGAATAAGAGCAAAATACTTACGTTGTGGTTCATTCTTTTTGCTACTATATTTTCAGGTATAAAAGCTGTTTTACTATAATAAGGGGATGGTAAAAATTAGGAACATCATTTAATGCTAAAATCAACATAATACATGGAACTATGGAACACTGATTACAGTAATAGTATTATATATGTCTTATTGTTACAAGTATTTGAAGTGTTTGGCTATGTAATTGGTACTATAATTCTGCCTCAAATAGAGATGATATATTAGAAATATAAAAGTTATTGTCAAAACTATAATATATGTAATTATTATTATTTCTTCTTTTCCAGATGTGAGATCAGACACTCAGGTGACCCAGGATCTGTATTATCAGATTAGAGAAGACCAGGACGTCACCCTGAAATGTAATCACAGTATAAAAAATTACCAGTTGCTAGTCTGGTACAAGCACGTTCCTGGGCTCGGATTAGAGATTTGTTCCCATGGTTTTAGCACAGCTACTAACCTTATGCCAAGGTACTCTATGACTATGGAGAGAGACACACTTACTACACAGCTTCGTATAGTGAATGTGAAGGGAGAAGATGCAGCTGTGTATTACTGTGCAGTGAGCGACACAGTGACACTGACAGGCTGCAGCCTTGTACAGAAAACAAGCAGAGAAAAATATATGAAATAAATACAACCACCACTAGAGGGCGCTGTAATACTGATATCGAAGTTGTCACCAGAAGGTTTTCATAACAAAATTTAAGGCTTAAGACAATGGGGTATATTTACTAAAGTGCAGGTTTTTAAAAGTTAAGTTGTTGCCAATAGCAACCAATCAGATTGTACCTATCATTTATCTAGCACCTTCTAGAAGATAATAGCTAAAATCTGATTGGTTGCTATGGGCAACAACTCCACTCCTAAAAACCCACACTTTAGTAAATATACCACAATGATGGATAAGTCTACATTAACTGAAGTACCATAAATATAACTGTATACCTGGAAAAATAAATCATATCTCTTGTATTGTTACTATCTAATTAAGATGTCATCTGTCAGTATTTAGGAAATGCAAAAGAAATGAAGAAATATGCATGATTTTGTGGTACCCATCCAATACACAGGTAAAGTTAGGTATGGGTTGCTTACCAAACACACAGGAGCTTATTCAGACCCGGTCGTTAGCTCTACGAACTTGCAACCGGATCGATGTTGCTCCAGTGATCATGCGCATGACGGAGCCGGCTCCGTCGTGTGCATGCGCAAGACCCGGCTAACGACGGGTGATCTGTCGTTAGGGGTCTCGTAGCAGACGGGGCGAGCTGTCGATGTTGAGTGACAGCTCGCTCCGTTTGCTGGGTGGGCCGGAGGCGTGCGCTTGTTTGGCCCCTGCGCCTGCGCCGCCTCTGGCGTACGCATGCACGAGCCCCAGCGAGCGACTGAAGTTCAGTCGCTCCGGGGCTCGCTACAAGACGGGGCGGCTGTCGATGGTGAATGACAGCTCACCCCGTTTTGTAGGCGGGGATGGGGGGTGGTTAGGCAAGCACAGGCGTTCCCTTAGGAATGCCTGGCGTTTGTGGGCCGCCCTACTGACATCACTCGTGATGTCAGTAGTGGACTTCCTGCTCTATTAGAGCAGGAAGTCCACTCGGGCTTGCGGGAGCTGAGACCCTACCACAGGGTCTCGTTGCAAGCCCGATGGTCGCGATAATCATGACCATCGCCAGGCCGCTCGCACAAGCTGTGGGTGGTCAATGCTGCCAAAATCTATCTGGGTGTAATCAATTTGCAAACAAACAAATTACCACCTTGCGGTATATCAGACTTGCAGTTTATGGATATCTAAAGGACTGAACTATACCTTCAATTTGAGTTTTAAATTATAATAGGTAATGTCTTTCATACACCGACTTTCCCTGCATCTCGTCTAGAAAAGTGTAGGACCCAGAAAATATATTTTGAAGCTTTTTGCCAGCTAATAACACTCTGTACATGACAACTGAAAAGAGTAGGGCAGTGATCTTGCTAAGTGACAAAATATGTGGGTCCCAGGGACCCCCCATTTTAAAAAAATGGGGTTCTATATGAACATTTCTGGGTCCCATCATAATTTATGCTTTAGAGGTCCCCATATGTCCCTCAGACCTCCCCACATGCCACCACACATCCCCTTAGAATTCCCATCTGATACCACAACAGCAGCAGACCTCCCCACATGCCCCTAAATACCCCAGTAGTAATCCCCCCTATGCAGTGTCCCCAGTAGTTGACCCCCTATGCATTGCCCCCAGTAGTAGTCCCCCTATGCATTGCCCCTAGTAGTTCCCCTATGTATTGCTCCTAGTAGTAATCCCGCCTATGCAGTGCCCCCAGTAGTTAACCCCTATGCATTAACCCCTATGCATTGCCCGGTCGTTAGCTCTACGAACTTGCAACCGGATCGATGTTGCTCCAGTGATCATGCGCATGACGGAGCCGGCTCCGTCGTGCGCATGCGCAAGACCCGGCTAACGACGGGTGATCTGTCATTAGGGGTCTCGTAGCAGACGGGGCGAGCTGTCGATGTTGAGTGACAGCTCGCTGCATTGCCCCAGTAGTAATCTCTACTGTAATACTACTGCATTGCCCCAGTAGTAATCTCCCCCCTATGCAGTGCCCCCAGTAGTAATCCCCCTATGCATTGCCCCCAGTAGTAATCCCCCTATGCATTGCCCCCAGTAGTAGTCCCCATATGCATTGCCCCCAGTAGTAATCACCCCCCTATGCAGTGCCCCCAGAAGTTGACCCTTATGCATTGCCCCCAGTAGTGACCCACATATTTGCCCTTTAGTGACCTGGAACTAATAGTGGCCCACCTATTTGCCCTTTAGTGAACGGGGCCTAATGCCCAGGTCACTCACACCTATTTGGGGGGCAGATACCTTCAATTGGGCCTAATGCCCCCTATGTAGCCCGGACCTTGTGCCCGCCTATATACCCACAGGCCTATTGCCTGAATTTATCCCATGGCCTAGTGCCTGACAACCCTGGGGGTCTAGGGAGGGGTTAAATACCTGTGGCCCAAGGCCACCTACTGGGACGGTGGAAGAGGCTGCAGAGGGGAGCTTTGTTAGCTCTGTTTCTTTCCACCCTCGCAGTCCTCTCTGGTCCTCAGCTTCATTCTTCTGCCGCTGGCCCGTCCTGGCCAGCGGCGCTGCCTCTTCCTTTCTTCCTCCTTGACCTTGCCATCTTCTGGCCTCTAATACAAGATGCCGCAAGTGGGCGGGGCTATGATGTGGTGAGCTGCGATTGGCTTGTCGCGTCTGCCTTCCATTGGCTGCTGGACCGCGAGACATGTTTGGCTCGCGGCCAGTGCCAAACAACAGCTTGCGTTTTTCTTTCGGGCGGCGAGCTCCGCTTAGCTTGTGCATGGAACCAAGCTTCTCCCGCCACCACTTCACCGCTGACGCTGGTGGAAGGGACCAGGCGTGGCTGCTTACCCGGTGCTCGGAACAAACACACTGTCCCAGCGCTGGCCACGGATGTGTCCCGCAGGGGACACATCTCCTCTGCCTGCCCCTGCAGCTATGCCGATGCTGGGATCAGACACTTGATCCCAGCACGGCTTTCCACAGCAGCAGCCAATGAGAGTCTGACTCTCATTGGCTGCTATAACAAACAGCATTGGGTCTTTTTCTGCAGGGCGGCCGGGTCCTGGGGACACGCTGTGCTGCAGCCAGCTGTCAGGGATTGGCCACAGCACAGTGCGTCCCCGGGGACCCGGCTACTTTTCAAAAGTGAGTCCCCAGTGCTCAATCCCAGGTAAAATACGCGCTTTAGCGAGTATTTGTGAACACTGGTAGGGGATTCAGCACCGGCTATTGATATTATTGCCTTATACAGTATGTAACATAATGGGGACATTGGGTCTCATTCAGACCTGGTCGCAAGCACTGAGCGCTCGCAACCGGGTCGATGTTAAGGCCCTGTGCATGCGCAGTGGCCGCACTGCGCGTGCGCAAGCCCCGCAGCGAGAGAGAATTTCTCTCGCTCCGGAGCTCAATACAAAAGGGGCGGCTCGCCCCGTTTTGCATGCGGGGTGTGGGGTGTCTACACAAACGGAGGTGTTCTTGATGGGATGCCTGCCGTTTTGTGGGAGGCCACACTGACATCAGCAGTGATGTCAGTGGGGAGCTTCCTGCTCGATCAGAGCAGGAAGCTCTCTGGGGCTTGCGGTTGCCGAGACCCAACCTTAGGGTCTCGTCGCAAACCCCGATGGTCGCGATGGTCTTGACATGTAGTTCTAACTTGGTGGGGGTCCATGAGGTTTTCGTGATTTACCTCAGGTCTCCCTCCTTTTTTGTCTTTTAATTCTGTGCCATTTTTCTTCCACTTTTGTTTAGTCAGGGGCATTTGCTTTGTTTGGTTTCACTGTAATTTAATTTATTTCCTTTACTATTTGGGCTTATAAATCTTTTGCTATGAACTTTAATCTTTTTCTGTTGTTTAGGTGTTAGGTGTATGCGTTGACATGCCTTGTTGGGTTATTTGTTCCAGCTGGTTGAGGTTCTTGGTAATCCTTCCTTCTTTCTCATTCATTGGTGGAAATGTTTTGGTGGATTGTTCCCTTGAGTTGTGTTTTGACATTAATCATGATATGGAGTGCTTGGCTCTTTCTGGCACTTTTGTCATCTAATTCGTATTTTTCTTTCATGGGTGTGGCAATGTAGGCGGTATATGGTGGTGTTGGATGCTGCTCATAGGTGATTGAACACTGTGGTGGCTCGATTTGTGGTGGCCCTCGTGGTAGTGTTGGCTGTCACCCATTGATTTGTTTTCAAGATTGCCATCTCTATAGATCTGATGGTGTTCACCTGTCTGAGGAAAGTATATATTTATTAATTGAAGGTTTGATTCAAGGGGTTATAAGGGTGATAATTGAGTAGTATGGTGGTGGCTTTGGTTTTTTGAACCTCGTTTGGCAGAAGGAATGGAAACAGTGGCTGTTTCTTGATATAGTTTTCAAGGTGTTCTCCCCACCAATTCATTGGTTAGGCTGATTCTACCCTACTGGGGTCAGCGGCACTACTATTCCAGGTGGGTCTTTATGTGTGGATGGGAGTTTGGATATCTTGAGTGTTTGTGATGGGTTTGGCAGTTGGCCTCTCATTCTAGGCCTGTTGAGGTATATTGGCGCATGGCGACATTGTGAGTAGGGCCGTTCTCCCACGAGAACCCTCTGATCAGCGTCTGTAGTGCCGCTCTGTATTAGAGCAGAGCAGGAGCGGCATCTGAGAGGCAAAGTCAGAGGTGAGCAGAGCAGGAGCGGCATCTGAGGGGCAAAGTCAGAGGTGCCAGTGTGGGCTTTGTGGCAGTACCGGCGGAAAAGAAGAGGTGGGCAGCTGGGGGAACCGCATAACAGCAGAGAAGAGGCTGGCATTGATGACCAAGAGGTAGGCTGATCAGACACTGTCAGACTGTAGCAAGAAATTCTGTCTCGCTACTACAAGAGCTTATACTGCAGCTCAAAGCCAGTGGAGCTTTACCCTACGAGAGCATTATTTTAGTACTGTAATTGCCGCTATCAATGAGAACACATTTACACTCTTTATCTAGTGCCACTGACAGTAGAGAAATATAACTGCCATTTAAAAGAGGGAGAAATTACATGTATACTAGGGTATTTCTTAAACAGCTGGCATTATTTTAATCTCTGCTAGCAATTGTAGTACAGCTGAGTTAGGGAAGCTTCAAAACCCCACAGTCAGTAACAAGCAGACAACTGGAGCACTATAGTAGCTACTAGGGGTGAGCGGGTTCGGATTTCTGAAATCCGAACCCCCCCGAGCCCACCCGATCCGAGTCCAATCCGAGTCAGGCTCGACTTTTCCCGCCTGACTCGGATCTGAAATCGAGGCAAAACGTCATCATCCCGCCTTCCGAGTCTCGCGGGTTTTGGATCCTATATAAGGTACCCGCGTCGGCGCCATTTTCTCACTCGGCTGTGGACAGTGAAGAGGGAGGGTGGGAGTTAGGGCTGTGTAGTGTAGTGTAGTGTAGTGCTGCTGTTGTCCACTACTTCAAAGTCCATAGGGGCTGGCTGTGTTGTGCTGTGCTGCTGTTGTTAATAGGGGCTGTGTCCACTACTTCAAAGTCCATAGGGGCTGGCTGGACTGTGTTGTGCAGTCAGTTCTCCATAGGGGCTGTGTCCACTCCAAAGTCCTGTGCAGTGTCCCAGTCCTAAAGGGGTGCTGTAGTGTTGTCCAGGGGGTGCTCTGTCCATCAGGGGTGCTCCCCCCAAGTGCTAAAAAAATTATATATTTTCTGTGTTTGTGAATTGTGTGTGCAGTAGCCGCACGTGCATCAACAAAGTAGTGCCAAGCGTGCGCCTGTGTCATAAGTAAAGGGCCGGCTGGCTTGACCATTAAAGGGTGCTGTAACCCCCGAAAGTACACTCCAGTCCAAACCAAAAAAAAAATATTTTCTGTGTTTGTGAATTGTGTGCGCAGTAGCCGCACGTGCATCAACAAAGTAGTGCCAAGCGTGCGCCTGTGTCATAAGTAAAGGGCCGGCTGGCTTGACCGTTAAAGGGTGCTGTAACCCCCGAAAGTACACTCCAGTCCAAACCAAAAAAAAATTATTTTCTGTGTTTGTGAATTGTGTGCGCAGTAGCCGCACGTGCATCAACAAAGTAGTGCCAAGCGTGCGCCTGTGTCATAAGTAAAGGGCCGGCTGGCTTGACCGTTAAAGGGTGCTGTAACCCCCAAAGTACACTCCAGTACAAACCAAAAAAAAAATTATTTTCTGTGTTTGTGAATTGTGTGCGCAGTAGCCGCACGTGCATCAACAAAGTAGTGCCAAGCGTGCGCCTGTGTCATAAGTAAAGGGCCGGCTGGCTTGACCGTTAAAGGGTGCTGTAACCCCCGAAAGTACACTCCAGTCCAAACCAAAAAAAAATTATTTTCTGTGTTTGTGAATTGTGTGCGCAGTAGCCGCACGTGCATCAACAAAGTAGTGCCAAGCGTGCGCCTGTGTCATAAGTAAAGGGCCGGCTGGCTTGACCATTAAAGGGTGCTGTAACCCCCAAAGTACACTCCAGTCCAAACCAAAAAAAAATTATTTTCTGTGTTTGTGAATTGTGTGCGCAGTAGCCGCACGTGCATCAACAAAGTAGTGCCAAGCGTGCGCCTGTGTCATAAGTAAAGGGCCGGCTGGCTTGACCGTTAAAGGGTGCTGTAACCCCCAAAGTACACTCCAGTCCAAAACAAAAAAAAAATAATTTTCTGTGTTTGTGAATTGTGTGCGCAGTAGCCGCACGTGCATCAACAAAGTGCCAAGCGTGCGCCTGTGTCATAAGTAAAGGGCTGGCTGGCTTGACCGTTAAAGGGTGCTGTAACCCCCGAAAGTACACTCCAGTCCAAACCAAAAAAAAATTATTTTCTGTGTTTGTGAATTGTGTGCGCAGTAGCCGCACGTGCATCAACAAAGTAGTGCCAAGCATGCGCCTGTGTCATAAGTAAAGGGCCGGCTGGCTTGACCGTTAAAGGGTGCTGTAACCCCCGAAAGTACACTCCAGTCCAAACCAAAAAAAAGTTATTTTCTGTGTTTGTGAATTGTGTGCGCAGTAGCCGCACGTGCATCAACAAAGTAGTGCCAAGCGTGCGCCTGTGTCATAAGTAAAGGGCCGGCTGGCTTGACCGTTAAAGGGTGCTGTAACCCCCAAAGTACACTCCAGTCCAAACCAAAAAAAAAATTATTTTCTGTGTTTGTGAATTGTGTGCGCAGTAGCCACACGTGCATCAACAAAGTAGTGCCAAGCGTGCGCCTGTGTCATAAGTAAAGGGCCGGCTGGCTTGACCGTTAAAGGGTGCTGTAACCCCCGAAAGTACACTCCAATCCAAACCAAAAAAAAATTATTTTCTGTGTTTGTGAATTGTGTGCGCAGTAGCCGCACGTGCATCAACAAAGTAGTGCCAAGCGTGCGCCTGTGTCATAAGTAAAGGGCCGGCTGGCTTGACCGTTAAGGGTGCTGTAACCCCCGAAAGTACACTCCAGTCCAAATCAAAAAAAAAATTATTTTCTGTGTTTGTGAATTGTGTGCGCAGTAGCCGCACGTGCATCAACAAAGTAGTGCCAAGCGTGCGCCTGTGTCATAAGTAAAGGGCCGGCTGGCTTGACCGTTAAGGGTGCTGTAACCCCCGAAAGTACACTCCAGTCCAAACCAAAAAAAAAATTATTTTCTGTGTTTGTGAATTGTGTGCGCAGTAGCCGCACGTGCATCAACAAAGTAGTGCCAAGCGTGCGCCTGTGTCATAAGTAAAGGGCCGGCTGGCTTGACCGTTAAGGGTGCTGTAACCCCCGAAAGTACACTCCAGTCCAAACCAAAAAAAAATAATTTTCTGTGTTTGTGAATTGTGTGCGCAGTAGCCGCACGTGCATCAACAAAGTAGTGCCAAGCGTGCGCCTGTGTCATAAGTAAAGGGCCGGCTGGCTTGACAGTTAAGGGTGCTGTAACCCCCGAAAGTACACTCCAGTCCAAACAAAAAAAAAAATTATTTTCTGTGTTTAGCCGCACGTATATATCAAATCGATATAACATAAATGGTGGACCAATCTTTCTCTGATAAAAATAAAATAGAGAAAGATCAAGAACCACTTCCTCCTAGTGCTGAAGCTGCTGCCACTAGTCATGACATAGACGATAACATGCCATCAACGTCGTCTGCCAAGGCCGATGCCCAATGTCATAGTAGAGGGCACATACAATCCCAAATGGCAAAGTTCAGGAAAATGACCTTGAAAAAGACATTTAAATCAGCTGAAGAGAAACGTAAACTTGCCAATATGCCATTTACGACACGGAGTGGCAAGGAACGGCTAAGGTCGATCCCTAGTATGTTCATGACTAGTGGTTCAGCTTCACATGACAATGGAAGCCCTCCTCCCACTAAAAAAATCAAAAGAGTTAAGCTGGCAAAAGCACAGCGAAGAACTGTGCTTTCTAAGAAGATATCACAAATCCCCAAGGAGAGTCCAAGTGTGGTGGTGGTTGCGATGCCTGACCTTCCCAGCACTGGACGGGAAGAGGTGGCTCTTTCCACCATTTGCACGCCCCCTGCAAGTGCTGAAAGGAGCACCCACAGTCCACTTGCTGATATGCAAATTGAAGATGTCACTGTTGAAGTACAACAGGATGAGGATACTGGTGTAGCTGGCGCTGAGGAGGAAGTTGGCGAGGAGGATTCTGATGGTGATGTGGTTTGTTTAAATCAGGCTCCGGGGGAGACAGTTGTTGTCCGTGGGATGAAAAAGCCCATCACGGTCATGCCTGGGCAGAAGACCAAACATTCCACCTCTTTGGTCTGGCAATATTTCTATCCAAATCCGGACAACAACTGTCTTGCCATATGTACCATATGTAAAGGTGAAATAAGTAGGGGTAGGGACGTCAACCACCTAGGAACATCCTCCCTTATACGGCACCTGCAGCGCATTCATAAAAAGTTACTGTCAAGTTCAGAAACTTTGGCTAAGACCGTAAGCAGTCCAGGGACACCTAAATCCCGTTGTCCTGTTGTATCCAAGCGCCTGCAAACCACACCGTCAACTCCCTCCTCGTCAATTTCCTCCTTAGTCAGGATCGGAAGTAGTACTGCAGGCCATGTCACTGGCATGACTGACTCTCCTATCCGGGATTCCTCTGGAGGATCCTGCATTGCTACGCCTACTGCTGCCGCTGCTGCTGTTGCTGCTGCTGGGAGTCGTTCATCATCCCAGAGAGGAAGTAGGAACACCACTACTTTTACTAAACAGTTGACCCTCCAACAGTCCTTAGCGAGGAGGATGAAGTACGACAGCAGTCATCCTGAAGCAAAACGTATAACTGAGGCCTTGACTGCTATGTTGGTGTTAGACGTGCGTCCGGTATCCGCCATTAGTGCAGTGGGATTTAGACAATTGATGGAGGTAGTGTGTCCCCGGTTCCAAATCTCGTCTAGATTCCACTTCACTAGGCAGGCGATACCGAGACTGTACAGAAACGTCAGAAAAAGTGTCCTCAGTGTCCTGAAAAATGCCGTTGCACACAATGTCCACTTAACCACGGACATGTGGACAAGTGGAACAGGGCAGACTAAGGACTATATGACTGTGACAGCCCACTGGGTAGATGTATCACCTTACGCAGCAACAGCAGCAGCGTCACCAGTAGCAGCATCTCAGAAACGCCAGCTCGTTACAAGGCAGGCTACGCTGTGTATCACCGGTTTCAGTAAGAGGCACACCACCGACAACCTCTTAGAGAAACTGAGGGAAATCATCGCCCAGTGGCTTACCCCACTTAGACTCTCCTGGGGATTTGTGATATCTGACAACGCCACCAATATTGTGCGGGCATTACATCTGGGCAAATTCCAGCACGTCCCATGTTTTGCTCACACAATAAACTTGGTGGTGCAGAATTTTCTGAAAAGCGACAGGGGCGTGCAGGAGACGCTTTGGGTGGCCTGAAAAATTTCTGGCCACTTTCGCCATTCAGCGACTGCGTGCCGAAGACTGGAGCGCCAGCAAACACTCTTGAACCTGCCCCGCCATCACCTGAAGCAAGAGGTTGTGACGCGGTGGAACTCAACCCTCTATATGCTTCAGAGGATGGAGGAGCAGCAAAAGGCCATACAAGCCTATACATCCACCTATGACATAGGCAAAGGAGGGGGTATGCACCTGACTCAAGCGCAGTGGAGAATGATTTCCGTGTTGTGCAAGGTTCTCCAGCCCTTCGAACTTGCCACACGTGAAGTCAGTTCAGACACAGCCAGCTTGAGTCAGGTCATTCCCCTCATCAGGCTTTTGCAGAAGCAGCTGGAGAAAGTGAAGGAGGAGCTAAGACGGAGCGATTCCGCTCGGCATGTGGGACTTGTGGATGAAGCCCTTCATTCGCTTTGCCAGGATTCCAGGGTGGTCAATCTGTTGAAATCAGACCACTACATTTTGGCCACCGTGCTTGATCCTAGGTTTAAAGCCTATGTGGTGTCTCTCTTTACGGCCGACACAAGCCTGCAGAGGTGCAAAGACCTGCTGGTGAACACACTGTCAGCTGAAGCGGAACGTGACACGTCAACGGCTCCTTCTTCATTTTCTCCCGCAACTGGGGCTGCCAGGAAAAAACTTAGGTATCCTAAGCAACCCGCTGGTGGTGATGCAGGGCAGGCAGGACCAAGTTTGGACATCTGGTCCGGATTGAAGGACCTGGCAACAATTTCTGACATGTCTACTGTCACTGCATATGATACTGTCACCATTGACAGAATGGTGGAGGATTACATCGGTGACAGCATCCAAGTAGGCATGTCAGACAGTCCATACCTGTACTGGCAGGAAAAAGAGGCAATTTGGAGGCCCCTGTACAAGCTGGCTCTATTTTACCTGAGTTGCCCCCCCTCCAGTGTGTACTCCGAAAGAGTGTTTAGTGCAGCCGGGAACCTTGTCAGCGAAAGGCGTAGGAGGTTGCTTCCACAGAATGTGGAGAAGATGATGTTCATCAAAATGAATTATCAGCTCTTCCAGGGAGACCAGCCTCCAGAACGTACAGAGGGACCTGTGGTGGTGGATTCAAGTGGGGACGAGTTAATACTTTGTGAGGATGAGGATGTACACACTGAAGAGGGTGAGGAATCGGTGGATGAGGAGGATGAGGATGACATCTTGCCTCCGTAGAGCCAGTTTGTGCAGGGACACATTAATTGCCAGCTTGTTTTGTGGGGGCCCAAACGAACCAATCATTTCAGCCACAGTTGTGTGGCAGACCCTGGCGCTGAAATGATTGATTTGTTAAAGTGTGCATGTCCTGTTTATACAACATAAGGGTGGGTGGGAGGGCCCAAGGACAATTCCATCTTGCACTTCTTTTTTTTCTTTGCATTATGTACAGTTTGGGGCCTAGTTTTTCTAACTGCCATCCTGTCTGCCACTGCAGTGTCACTCCTAGATGGGTCACGTGTTTGTGCCGCCCACTCGTGTCGCTTAGCATAGTCATCCAGCTACCTCGGTGCAACCTTTTGGACATAAAAACACTATTGTGAGGTGTGAGGTGTTCAGAATAGACTGGAAATGAGTGGAAATTAAGGTTATTGAGGTTAATAATAGCATAGGAGCAGAGAAACCAACAAATTCTGTGATTTTAGCTGTTTTTATGCTTTTTTAAAAAAAAATACAGATCCAAAACACAAAACCCAGAACCCAAAACACGGAAGGGTGGTTTTGGCAAAACCAATCCAGATCCAAAACACGAAGAAAGATCCAGATCCAAAACCAAAACACAAAACACGAAAAGTGGCCGGTGCACACCCCTAGTAGCTACACAGAGGTAGTTCAAGCAATCAGCCAGGAAGGAAAATTAAACATCCATTGCCAAGAGGACAAATCCATAAACTTAAGTCATCACACCTGGCCTCTCTCTTTAGGGTTTATTTCAGGGACTAGATTACTGCAGGAGTTAACACTCTTAGTTCACTTGTCAAAAAGTGTTGTGTGAGTACATTCACAGATCATCAACAACTGTAAAAAAGGTGAACCAATAAGTCAATCATTTACTGACAGATTTGCTAGATGACTATATTAGAAACCCCAAACATCAGGAGAAAGTTGCTTAAATAATCTATCTACTACTTCTTATAAAAAAAATGAGTAAGGCCATCAAGCGCTGGGTTCTATTCATGTACACAAGAAAAAGACAAAAGTTCTTGGTTGATAAATGCTGAAACAGTGGTTCAAAATCTTTTGGACCTCTTCTATAATTCTCACCTTAAATAGGTGAAAGGCGTTCCTTGAAAGGTATCTTTTATCGACCTATGTCCTCAATCCTGATTTTATAGTCATGGATGACAGATCCCAATATTCACATGCATAAAAAAGGGGAAATCTCTCATAGTGTTTAAAAGTTTAAACAGACAGTATTTATTGACATTTAACATAAATCCACAAGACAAAATTACTTCGTACCATAAAAGGCCTCCCGAGAAAGGCACACATGTAGAGAGTTAGTGGTGACTGAAAAGCACCCGGGTTTACCACTCATCTCCTCCACGTGAACCTCCACAGGAAAATTCTATGGTCTCAAACTTGGCGCACGCTTCCTCCACCAACGCATTTCGGACCCAAGTCCTTTGTCAAGGTGTGTGTAGGAAGTGTGTGCTGGTGGCCATATTTAAACCCCTGCAAGATCATGTGACTGTCCAATTAGATATACACATTTATTGTTCATAAGTACTTAATAGTACCCAGAATCACGATTTACCATAAACATTCAAGTTTATCCTTCATCCCTATATCCTTCCTCTATTATTCCCATGTTTCATACTCTTTTAAAATATTTTTAAAATATTATATGTCCTTAATAAGTCACTTAATAAGAAACACATGTGAGTCTAAAAAACCCGGACAAATGAGCCGGTATCCATACTCCAACGTCCATACTAAATTGCAGGATGTACTTCTAATCCATAACAGGGTTTACAATCAACGATGGCCTTGTCTCCGTCTTCTAATCCAAGACGAGGTTTGAAACACTGGCCGTATATCAATCCTTTCAGGCTATCTAACAACCGGAAGTTGAGTAGTGTGTCATATCCTCTTTTAAACACTATGAGAGATTTCCCCTTTTTTATGCATGTGAATATTGGGATCTGTCATCCATGACTATAAAATCAGGATTGAGGACATAGGTCGATAAAAGATACCTTTCAAGGAACGCCTTTCACCTATTTAAGGTGAGAATTATAGAAGAGGTCCAAAAGATTTTGAACCACTGTTTCAGCATTTATCAACCAAGAACTTTTGTCATTTTCTTGAGTACATGAATACAACCCAGCGCTTGATGGCCTTACTCATTTTTTGTATCGGATATCATATGGTGTGGTGAACCTGAGTTCGGACTCTTGCGACGGAAGGAGCGCAGGTTTCAGGGTCTATTGTTTAAAAAATATCTACTACTTCTTGACTGGAGTACTATCCTTCCGAATATAGTGGTTAAAGGCTACAGTGAGCAGAATTAGAAGGAAAGGAGTATTTTGCAAATACTTAGGGAGGTTTTGACCTTGGAAGTGCCATCGGGCATTGAGTGCTCAGTCATAGTTACCAACAAAGTATATACAAACTCTATTTCGTTAACTAGAAATACAACTTCAGCAAAAGATCTTCTAATAAGTTCTTGTTACGAGCCGTCGTCTCTTGTCTGTTCCACAGGTCCCAGTCGTTGCTATTGTACTTCTGGCCGGTAGCTTCCCGTCGGTCACTAGGCAACTGGGACACCTGGCGGCCACGGGGTATTGTGGGTGGATTCTGGGAGATGTGCATCGCTCCAGCTGTACAAGATTATTCATAATAGGGGGCCGGTTATAGCTTGTGCTTGCTGCGTGATCCCCTGGTCCTTGTTTCTGGTGCCCGTGTTTCTCTGCCTGCCAGTGGTCCTGTTGGTTCCACTACTAGAATCCTGAGTAGCTGGCCTGCTACAACTCCGATTCGTATCCTGCATTGCTGGGTTGCCATTCTCCAGCTAGAATCCTGAGTAGCTGGCCTGCTACAACCCAGATTTGTATCCTGCATTGCTGGTTCTGCTAAACTCCTGCTATTGTTCAGCATGTTAACACCATGCCTGCCTCATTTCATGTTTCTGTGCTAGTACTGAGTGACCCGGCCCTCAGATGCTGCAAAGTCCAAACTTCCTTGCAGGGGTCCCTGGTGAAAACCCCCGGCGGGTTAGACTTCACACCTCTGGTCTGTGTCTCTGCCAACACTCAGTGCTAGCCTTGGAGTCCTCAGTCTCTTTCAAGCATGGCTAGTATTATTGCACTCAGCCTTCTACACATCGAGGACACCCAACAAATTAACTTGGCCTAAGTAACGCTAAGGGTCTCTTGAAGATTCATCCAGGTGTATGTTAACAGGTCTCTACTACCAATGTCAATTTCAACTGCAGAGACATCTGTCATTCCAAGACTATTCCTATTATATAATATTTTGATATCATACAAGAGGTATCAAAAAGGAGTATATACTTTTAAAGTAACAAGCTATAAAAGTATAAGATGTCTTAAATATATTTAATTTGTGTGATGAAACACCGGTAATATTGCAATCTCTGTAATAACATTATTTGTGCATGCTAGTTTACTGTGTTCAGTGCTATTTTAAAAGTATAAATGTTCTAAAGATATACATTTGTTGTATCATTACTTACCTATTATTGGCGGATAAAGTTCTACCTTGACACGGAACCTGAAAGAAGATAAAAGAGGATATAAATGTATGGTATCATTGTCGATGAATAAGTATATAGGACTTGATTCAGCAAGGAATGCACGCTAGCAGACACACGCACCCATCCGCTGTGAGAATATGCTAATCAATGCACACGCACGGAGACCTCAGCACAAGTTGCAGACAAAAAAGTCTGCTACTTGAGAGTAGCGCTGTCCACAACCCAAGATATGTGTGTCCCCCTTCCGTCGGTATTTCAAGATATGGTATCCTCAACAGGGAAAGAGACAGAGATCCAATGTAAAGTATTATGTACAAAAAGTGGAATATCTTCAACAGTAGATGGTCATAGAATACGGGCAACTCACCCCAAAACAGTGAGATGTGTACACAAAAAGGTATCTTTCATCAATCTTCTTTATGTAATCATACAACACTAGCCATCCCGTTCTGGGTATTAACTCACCTGGAAACATATGTCAGCATTCCCCAAAAGGTTTCTTTCATGTAGAGTCGTACATATATGATAAAATTCCAAAACCAAAGCCCAGAAGAAAATATCACTGAGGTGGCTGGATTTCCAAAAAGGATTTATTTAAAGTGGTAAAAAAGTCTAACATTTATTTCCAAATAAAACAAAAATACAGGAGAAATTCTATCCTCATGTGGGGATACCACCAACCACCCGGATATCCAACAACAAAAGTTCCAACCACACCCGGAATGAAGCTGAATTAGTCCAGTTATTGGATGAAAGTAGATGGAAAAAGGCAAGTCCACAGTGGTTGGGGGTCCTTTATATCAAAAACACGTTTCAGACTATAGCAGTCCTTCCTCAGGGTGTATATGGACACTCTCAAAATCCACATATATATACCCTTATCCATTTAAGGTAGGAGGGGTCATACAAAGAAATTTCTAAAACATGGAAAAAGTTCCTTTACATATACATAAAATAACTGTGTACAAACAAACCAATACTATAAAACTTGGTAATCTATCATACCTAAAACCTATTAATGTAGGTCCATCTGACATACACATAAATATTTTACACAAACAGACAGATTAATATCCATGGATCAGTCCTTTATCAGTTGATCCAGTCTGCATTTTCACCAAAAAATAGACGAATTTAGGCAGGAATATCAAGCGTCCACATGTTTCCCCACGTCCGCGTCCTGGAAGTGTCATGTATATCTACATCCGGTCCGTGGGTATCATCCTGTTGGGCTGCTTCCGATGTAGATAGCGCATAACCGGAAGTGGTGGAGAAAAATTTCCATACTGTGGAACGCAAACCACGGAGATGTCACGTGGTAGTGCGTGCTCTGATGTTGCATGGGACTCCATTTTGCAGAGGATTTTTTTCTCCATGGAAATCAAATATGGAAGTGAACAATATTTTGGTCCAATAATCCAAAGTGCCATAAATAGAAAATAAAAAGACAACATATTACTATATGGAACAGTAAAAACATTCAAACAAAATAACTTAAAAATGGAAAGCATATCCATATAAAATCGTTATCATTTAAAGATATAAAAACTCATAGGAAACCATTTCATTTCAAAATCAACGTTAAGTCCCTTAGGGACTAAACATTTCAATAAGTGTATAATTTTAATTTCTTCTTGAGCTAATCTTTTGTCCCTATCATTAACTCTCCAATCAGGTTTCACAGTTTTTATACCACAAAAAGATACTAGGTGTTTGGTCTCACATGCATGGTTTTGTTTAAAGTGTGACGAAACATGGTGCATATCCAAACCTTTCTTAATATTACGCACATGCTCCGCCAGTCTCTCCTTCAAAAGTTGAGTGGTTTTACCCACATACTGGCTACTGCATGTGCACTCCAACAAGTAGACACAGTATTTACTATTATGAGATCATTAATTGAGAACACCTTTCCCATTTGTGTGGATTTAAAATGCGTAATCTTAGTTTTCTCAGATTTACATATTTTGCACATGCTACAAACACCACATCAGAAGAACCCCTTTGATCTAATACTTCCCCCTAATGCGGGAGGGGCTATTACACTTCTCACTATATAATCTTTAATATTCCATGCTCTTCTATACACAAAAGTGGGCTTGGTTTCTCTACAAGATTTCAATAAGGGATCATTCCTCAATATTCCCCAATGTTTAGCTATTACGCTTTCTAATTGTTTATATTGATTATTAAAATGTGTTATAAACGGAATCATTGATTTTTTCTCATTAATCCTTTTTTGTTTGTTGGTAGCTATTGCTTCTGTTCTATCGAGATTAGCATCCTTTTCTCTGGCTTTACTTACTATATCATTAACGTAACCCTTAGTTAGGAATTGTTCCGCTAAAATTTCCGCATGTACATCACAAGTGGCTATATCTGTACAATTGCGTCTAATATGCTGAAATTGACTGCAGGGGATACTCATCAGCCAATTTTGATGATGATTGCTATCATACTTTAAGAATGAATTACAATCAGTTTGTTTTACAAAATTCCTTGTTTTAATTTGATCCCCCTTAACATACAATGTTAAGTTCAGAAAATCTACTGTATTGGCACTAATATTAAAAGTTAACATGATGTTAGAAGTATTACTATTAAGATGTTGACAGAACAAATTTAGACTCGTCTGATCTCCACTCCAAACAAACAGGATTTCATCTATGTACCGCCGCCATGTCACCAGACTGAACCCAAACTGATGGCCACTCCAAACTGAGTGAGCCTCCCACCATGCCATAAAAAGATTGGCGTAGCTTGGGGCCAGTCAGGTGCCCATGGCGGTGCCCGTCAGTTGGAGGAAATATGTATTTTCAAACCAGAAAAAAATATTTTGTAATATCATACTGATATCCTCTAATATGAAATTTTTATATTCCTCTGATGCCTCTTTTTTATCCAAAAAATATTTTACTGCATCAATACCTAATTGATGTCTAATGATGGTGTACAAGGATGTGACGTCCACCATTATCATCCAATACCCAGTTTGCCACTTTATGTTTGAAAGCATTTCAATCACTGATATAGTATCCTTTAGGTAAGATCTAGTTTCCTTTACTAAGGGCTGGAGTTGGTGATCCAAATAATGGGATAAATTAGACAAAACGGAATTAGTACCCGCCACAATAGGCTGACCAGGGGGTTTTTCTTTATTTTTGGGCATTTTGGGCAGTACATAAATGACTGGAATGGCCGGTTTATCGACTTTAATATATTTTTGTACAGTTTCTGTGATGATGCCCTTTAAACTGTATAACGTCAAAAAAGTCTCAAGTTTTTTTGTGATCATAATTGTGGGGTTACCCCTCAATTTTTTATATGTTGAAACATCAGACAGCTGATCTCCTCATTATAATCATCAACATCCAGTACCACCACACTGCCATCTTTATCAGCTGACTTAATAACAATTTGTTTGTTCTTCCTCAGTGTTTTTATGACCAACCTTTCTTCTTCAGAAAAATTAATAATCCTAATAGGTTTAAAAGTCATCCTTTCCAAATTATCCCTCACTAACCTGTCAAAGGATTCGATGAAACAGCCTTTTTTGTGAGTAGGATAGAAAGTGGACTTCTTTTTAAAGACTGAATAGGAGGTATCATTTATAGGGGGGTCACCACTCGTAGGACATTCAGCAAAAAATCACTTTAACGTTAAGCATCTAATGAATCTCTGTAGATCCACAAAAACCTCAAAGTCATTGATATGGCTAGAAGGGGCAAATTTTAAGCCTCTTTCTAGAACATTCAATTCATGTTCATTTAATACATATTTACTGAGGTTATATATCTTAGTTTTGCTCATTTCTTTGTCCTCTACAATTTTCTCATAAGTATGAATAACGCCTTCACCATTTGAATGTTAATTTTTTTTGTCGATTGATCCATTTCTGTTTTTTATGTTTTCTGTAAGATGTAGTGCCACCTCTTTTGCCTCTCCTTTTGCTTGTTATCTGTGGAAAGTTGGGGGCATGGTTTAGTCTAAAAAAAAACCCTTCATGTTTAAGAACATCAAACCTATTTCTATTTCTCCATCTATCATCCCTCCTATATGGGGATATTCTGTGCTCCCTTGAAGTATATCTATTCGGATATCTTGGTTGCCAAGCCTCTTTATGTCTTGCATATCCATTTTTTCCATGTGTAAAATTGTCCTCTCTAAAAGTTCTCCTATTTGTAGCTTCCATATTTCTGCCTCTATTGTTGTACCTATGGGTCTCAGTCCTAGTTTCCCTTACAGTCAATGGCTCAACTGTACTGAATGTAGATTTTTTGTAGTGGTTATTACCCACAAACCTTTTTTCTTTTTTGGTGATTACATGTTGTATTCCTGAATTGTAATCTTTTTTGTCTCTTTTTTTAAAATTTTAAATCCCTTTCATTTCTTTCTATTTTAATGATGATATTATTTTCTAGTTCTTTATAATCTTGTGAACTACTAAAGGGTTCCACTAGAGTTTTATATGCATTGATATCTTCTTCTAAGGTTCATAGCTCTCTAGTCCTCTCCTTTATGGTAAGTTCCATCAGTGAAAATGAACAAACATCAAGAATTCTGAAACATTCATTCTTAAAATCCTGTGTGGCATTATCAAATGATGGGACTTTATCAGTCCTTAAACCCCTTGATATTAGATGTTCTGAACTATATTTTTTAAGGGAAACTAACTCCCACCATACCGTTCCTTCTCTCAATAAAGATTTCTCTAATTTGAGCATAGCTCCATCCACATCATCATCTACAATATTACTTTCTTTTTCATCTCCAAAAACTTAATTGATGCAGGTTTTTCTATGCCCTCTACGTGAGAACATATTTACAGGCAGCTGGTAGTTCGAACTAGGTGCAGAAGAACACTGAATAAATGAAACAACAATGAATCAAACCACCTGCGCCTCAGGACTGCAGCTCAGTACTCACCCAGGAGCACCAAATCCCCAAATGTTACAAACAAAAAATTATGGGTGGTCCAAGAGTAGTGCTGTCCACAACCCAAGATATGTGTGTCCCCCTTCTGTCGGTATTTCAAGATATGGTATCCTCAATAGGGAAAGAGACGGAGATACAATGTAAAGTATTATGCACAAAAAATGGAGTTGTAGACACCCAGCCCCATATTAAGCCACCCATCTTCCTTTACTCAAAGTCTGATCAGCATGCAAGATAGAGTAAACATCAGTAACATCGAGAACCGTCGGATCCATTAGCTTAATAGTGGTTGACCCGACCTGCTGCAGGATTTTGGCTGCTTCCTGTGTACAGGTTATGGTATGGCTGCGTATGCCGCTGCACTGCCTTAATTATGCATGCCCCTATAATGGCGTTATAATGCCAGAGTTCGACTGACCACCCCCATCACCACCCACAAATGGCAATTCCTGTCAATCAATTTCTGAAGGGTCTGCGTACACACTGCGTGTAGTCTCCGTACCATAACCCGATCGCACTGGCTACTGTAGCTCGCCATGCATACGCATGTGCAGTGCAAAAACATTGGCCAAGTGCGTGCGATCTCTCCTTTGCATTCCTTGCTGAATCAGGCCCATAGTACTTTAATGCATTACAACTAACTAACTTGGGTTTTCCCAAGCTGACCCAGGACAATTGCATACACTACCTATTAGATAAGCTTGGGTGGAGGCACTGAAGGGTGGGTACACCTTAAGCATTAATAGAATTAGTAATCAAGGGCCCATTATAGAGTATAAAAGGGAGTTACATTATGGTACACCAGGCTGGCTGTGACCAGTAAGGGAAGCAGTCCCATTGGGCTGATGTGAAAAGGAAGATGTATAAATTAGCCAGGACACTACTAATGAGTGCATCAAAAAATGTGAATAAATGTCAATTTAGGATTGAAAGAAACAATTACGTTATTGGGGAACAGGGTAATCACTGTAAAAATGGACATGTAAAGTGTAAAATAAGATTTTAATGCAGTAATTGCAGAAGGGGGAGTCGCATAGGGGCTTTGGAAAGACTGTAAAATTAACTGTTAGGAAACAAATTGATAATTAGACATAAATCGAATTGTGAATGAAGAGAATAGCCTACTTCAAAATTATAATAAAAAGACTATGTTAAAATGATAACTATGGGATATACAAATGCAAAATGTAACTAAATAAAAATTTGTACAGAGATGCCCCAAGGCAGCATCTTAATCTGCTACTTGCATACAAAAATGCACCATCAGTCGTACATCTGTCACACCATCGATCTTCTGAGCAACCCTATTATAGCATCGGAACTAAGCCACCTGGGCCAGTGCAGCTGCCCAAGAAATGCTCAGGACATGCCAGGATTTGAGTAGTCACCCTTCCAGTTACCTTCCATAATTGCACACTGACTATCAATCACTGTGTCCAAATTCTCACTGCGACTGCAGTCACTAACCACTCGAGATACATGCACAGTGTTACATATCTGCAGTGTTACTCATACATATCTGCAGTATAAAAAAGTCGCTCAACTGAGCACACATCAGTATAGTGTCCACCTCTACATCAGGCCCAAAGTCCCAAATGTTCTACATATCTATATCAATGTTCAGGCACATGGGGGTAAGGTCTTTCATTCATAATTCCAAAAGTTTCCATTTGGAAAAGTTTATTGGACTTGTCTCCAGCCCTGGGACCTTGGAAGTCTCATTCTATGTCTATTACTTTCAGACCTTCTGGGCTTTTGTTGTGTTGGTCCAACAAATGTTTGGATACACTGTGTAGAGTGTCCTTTCTCATTGTTTCAATTGTACTCTCTGATGTGTGTTTTTAGGTGTATGGAAGTTTTCCCAATGTATTGCAGTGTGCAAGGGTATTCTAAAATATAGATAATTAAATCATAATTGCAGTTAATAGTATCTTTGATGTGTTATGGCAATATTATTAACAAATAACATACATGAAGAATAAATTAAAAGGTCCAAATTGCAATGCTTGTTTACTGCAAATAGCAAAAATATAATGTAGAATAAGGTCAAAGGGTCTACAGAACTGACCCCACAACATATGTTTATATTCTCTTCTATATATGTCTAACAGTCGCAGAGCAGATTAACTGAACAAATCAATCAATATATATAGATACACATTAGGATACATATATGAGGGAATGGGGGCAGTGAAGGTAGATTGTTTTTGACTCTGTGTCTGCATCTGGAACATACTGTACTTATACTAAAGTTTACAAGCAGAACAGATTTATATATAGGCTAAGGTTTATAAGTATATCTGAAAGCAGACAAACTATTGAATAATAAGAAGAAATAAGCAATGTATATCAGATGTTATAGTCTTTCTGATTAATATAACTTGTGAAATGGGTATTTTTTTTGCACAAATTTGCAAGCCCTGCTCTTCATGCATGGAAAAAAACTTTGCTTTTAATATTCAACCTGAAAAATGTGTTACTTCTAGTGGTAGATTGTACAGTACCTTTGGTGCTAAAACACTTTCAATATTCAAAGCCCTCTTGAATTTGTGGTTGAGCTGGCAAAAAAGTCTTGAGGATCTGGTCATTTAAAAGTGTATGCTAATGTATGCTGATAACTCTTTTGATGTCCTTAGAAATTCTTTGTGTTATAGTTTTTTGATTCTTCAGCACATTTCTGAATATGTATCTTAGAGTAGTCTCTGTCATTAAATCTTTGAGCCAAAAGTTAGGCATGCTTCTTGTATATTTGGGCATCCATACAGTTTTTCCTGATCCTCATGGAATGACCTTTTGGGAGATTCTTAATCAATAGGGGGGTGTAACAATTTGTATGCATTGAAGTGGGTTTTTGTTTATGTTGTCTTCTATATAAAGATCCAAATCTAGGAATGCCATGTGTGCTTTTTATACTTTGCTTTTAAAATTAAAATTTAGATCACATCATTGATGTTAATATACATGTATGATAGAAATTGATTTAAGATGTCTGTTTCTCCTTTGCATATACAAATGATGTCATGTGTGTATCTATGACAGAAGACCAGGTTTGCTTGAAATGGGTTGTCTAATTAAAATCAATATGATTGTGTTCCCAATATCCCATAAACAGGTTAGTGTAACAGGGTGCGCACCTGGTCCCCATGGTGGTGCCGTATATTTGGATCTAAAAATTAATAAAAAATGAATTGTGTTCTAAGATGAATAGGATCCCTCCTCAAATAAAAAAGTAATGTGTTATTCATTAAAACAACAGGTAAAATTTTGTGGATTCAATTCTTTGTTATTACTTATTTCAGGTGTAGAGGGAAGATACATCTATGGTTATAGTCTACACTCCATTCAATGATTCTCACCAGATTGATCACTTCTGACCAGGGTCGTAGAGAGCCCGTCCGGGCCCAGGTACAGGAGGGTGGCGTGGCCTAATAAATCAGTTTTGCAGCACCGCGTAGCGTCCTGCATGCTGTGGAGGGGGGGCTGTAAGCCCCCCAGCCCAGCACTAATCGGGGGAGTGCGATCAGTGTGATTGCTACCCCCTACAGCCATAGGAGACTGCTCCAGCTGCTGCAGCAGCTGTGAGCAGTCTCGCAACTGCAGCCCAACACAATCTGTGTGCTGAGTTGCTGTGAGGCAAGGGGGGGTGGCGATGCTGGACCTGGGTCCCGCCGGGCCCTCTAGCAAGCCTGGGCCCAGGTAAACAGTACCCGCTCCCCCATCTCGGTGCCCATGCTTCTGACAAGTGTTTTAAGTGAGATGGTAATTTGCTGGCAAGAGATTTTAGATACAGATGTGTCCTCACACTCTGTGGCTTCAGTCACACCAAACAACCCTTCTGCATGTGCCAGGTTCCTATTGGCTCATCCACACAGAGCGTTGTATTCACTCAAAATGTGCGTTTTATTAGGACAAATAAAAAAATTGTAAGTGATAAAAGCTTCTTAGCTAGACTGAACTGGTCAGTGTGATGTGTGACATTTTTATATCTGTGTGTGACTGAGTCTGAATTTGTATATGAAAAGTGCTACGATACAGCAGCTTTGGCTTTTGTTTACATACTGAGAACTAACTCCTGTTGCAGCACAGTGTCTCTAGCACACTTTGAATGGTATTTTGCTGTGTTATTCATTGTGAATAAGACACAATTTTAGATAAAAAGTCTCTATGCTACACTGCTCAGTGTGGTTCAGTTCCACTAGGGGTCTTGCAACATATGGCATATTGAGGCTTGGTGTATAAGGACACATCTGTATGTTAACATATGTGGATAAACTAGACATAAATTAGTCAATCTCCAAAACAATAGATCTGCCTGGTGGTTTTTTGAGGTTCTTATGTAATTTGGAGTGGATATAAAAATAGGTAATACGAGGAAACATATTGCAGAGGAATTCAAAATCTGACTAAAATTTAATTCCATGATTGAAAACTTTTTTTAATTGTATGTGAAGTTGACTCTTAAAGGAAGTAGTGTGATCAAAACTAATGGACTAATGTTTTATAGGTGTCTTCATCAATACATAATCTGTTTTTTGTTCATTATATTTTTCTTTATCCATGATAACTACCCCACCACCTATATTCTCTGGTTTTAGCATATTTCTCCATTAGTTCTTTGAGTGTATCTTTTTTTTTTTACTGACATTTTTAATTTTGTCTTCATGAGTTTTCTCTTATAATTGTTCAAGTTCTTCTTAAACCATGGTTTGAGAGGTTTCAATTTAACTGCCTTTGATATATAATGGATTAAAGGTAAATCTTGTATTCAGTTGGCTATGGATGTACAGTATGGATCATCCTTGTTATCTTCTGTGGGATTTGATTTGACATTTCTGGGTATAGCATCATTCTTAAGGTAATACCTTTTGAGGGTTAGATTTCTCTCATACATATTGGGGTGAATATATGTGTTGAAGGAGTTTCTATCTTTTAAAGGTGCAAAAGATAAACCCTGTTGGTTTTAATATCCTCAGGTTTTATTTGTGTGTGTGTGTGTGGGGGGGGGGAGGGGGTGCTTGTCCTCCTCTTGCCATTACCCCCTTTTTTTTGTCTAGTGGTGATTCTCTCTTCCCTAAGGGGTGAGAATCTTCCCTAAGGGGTGAGAATCTGTTGCCAGTTCGGGGCCAAGTGTCCTTTTTAAAAAAAAAAAACAATAAATAAAAGGACTATTGAAGGACAGTGTTATTTCTGGAATTAAATTACCATGCTATAGGAGTAGGGGTTCTCTATTATGTCTCCAATGTCATCTAAAATTGTGGACTGATCTGCATGGTCATCTCCATTATTGATTAAAATTCTAATGATTGTTAAACCATTGATGGTTGTTGTGATTATATAATCTTGTAGTCTTGAATTCAGATTAAAATTTCTTGGATGACATTTGTGTGGTTTAAACATGGACTTGGTTTACAAAATGTACCAATATTAGAGTGGTAATAATCTCTTTTTATGACTGATGATGATATTTATGAGGTCAAACAAGCAACACGGTATCCTCCATGCCTTTAGGAAAGGTTGTGTCTAGACGGACATTATTCTTAAAGGTTTCTTCCATAATTATACCTAGTCCTTATGGGATTCTTTATCATATGCACATCAGAGAAGATGTATTTTTTATCCACAGTGTACACTATTATTTTTTTTTCTTACTTCTTAGTACATATTAAAAATGTCATCTATTCCATCACATGAAACATACCCTGTAAAAGGTTTGGAGAATTGCCAGAACCACCCCATTCTACTAATGCCTGCCATTCCTGACAGCCCATCTCACCATAAAATGTCCTTATCTAAGAGTGGTAATAATCTCTTCTAATGATTGATGATAATATTCACATCTATGGAAGCCTGGAGGTTTTGGAGGAAGCCAGTTAAGAGTGTTAGTATGTCCCATGTCCATTCTTTCAAAATGGCTTGGAGCAAGTTTAGTTTTTAAGTTATCTGATTTTTTAAAAATCACTGCTTTATTTGGTATAATGGATGGACCTATATGTGCATCCAATTTTAATAATGGAAGATTTTTATTGATTATCTTTTTAATGTCCCTAGCATATGAATTGCATGTAGTGACAAATGTCACAGTTCTATCATTCTCATCTTTAACTCTACCACCTTGTGGCCCATTATACAAAACCAACCCACTTACAGAGCCCTGTCAAGTAATGTTTAGGATAACCTTGCTCTAAGAAAGAGTTATGTAGAGCCATAGCTTGTTTCTCAAAGTCTTCATATTTAGAACAGTTCCTTTTAATTCGGAGGAATTGCCCCTTCGGAATATTGTCTTTCCAGACTTTCAGATGATTGCTTCTGTAATTCAAATATCTGCTCTGATCAACCTCTTCGATAAAGGTCTTAGTCACAACATCACCATCCGCCCCTATATTAAGTGTAATATCCAGATAGTTAATAGATGTAGAGCTAATGATATGGGTGAATTTCAAACCGAAAGAATTGTGATTAAACTGATCTAAAAATATCTGAAGTGAATCCCCGTCACCATCCCAAATGAAAAAAACATCATCTATATATCTGCCATAGAGAACCAGGTTCGCCCCGAACTCTGTCTAAAAACTTACATTAGGTTTGAATTATGTGGTGTAGTCTGATGACACAGACGGATCCCACGGAGGTTGGTCTAGCCTGAGATAGTCCAGCTCCGCTCTATGTTATTTTGGGAACCTTGTTCCGTGATATCTTAGGATTTTTGCTGGCGAGTACAGTTTCTATTGAGATATGTCCTCATAGTATATGATGATAGTCAGCACACCTTGGTCAGATTGTTTATTGTTTTTTTGTTTTGTGTGGAGTCACATATATATATGTTTGCACAATTCCAAACTTATACTTAGTACTAATTATTATAGGTTGGTTAGCACCAATAGACATGGCCCAATCATGTAGACTAATAAGTATTGTTAGGCTTCTAGTAGTACAAATTCTTACTATGCTATTATATGGTTGTAGATAGGTGGAGAAATATGATTAGGATGGAGCTTTGGCCACACTAGGTTTTATGTGTTAGGAATATAGGCTAATTCATTGTGGTTGTTATCCAAAACAATTTTTATAAAATATATAAATGTGTGATATAATTTCCGTATTATTGTATTATTATGTTGATTAATTATTATCGGTCTACCTCTAACATGATGCATTAAATGCATTATGTTTGTGATCAACATCATGGGGTGTGGAGGTTGGCCATTGGCTTTTCTTTTTCTTCTTATATATATATATATATTTATTATACAGATTGTATATTTTTTATATGTCTCTATTTTAATTTTTATCTTTATATTTATTTTTATTTCTATCTGCATTATTTAATTATATTTCTGGGCGATTTGTGTGTGTGTGAATATGTACATACACACACATATGTGTGTGTCGTATGTACACGCATGGAGATGTGTGTTATTCTTGATTATCTACACATATATGTGCGTAGAAATATATCTAACATCGTTCTACTGGAATCCGATATAGGCAGACTTAGAATGCTGCTCTTTTCATTTGCTCTCTCTATAATTGGAAATATTGTTCTTTTCTTTCTAACTGATTAGATATGCACCAATGAACAGTTTTTTTCTATATATTTTAATCTATCTGATATAAACTATTGAAATGCGTATATCTAAAATATATCCAATACTGACTAATTGGAACTAGATTTATGTTAATGTATAATTTGTTTCTTTGTTTGCTCTCTATATATATATTAATGCCATTTCTAAAGAGGTCAGCTATGCACCAATAAATAGTCTATATATGTATATATACTTACATCTATTTGATGTTAAGTATTGAATTTGCACAAAACTAAGTGCTTAAAATGACCAGCAAATCTATCGAACATTTGCAATACAGTGTTGCTTATTCATTGTTCTGTGGACACTTTATGTTGGAAATAAGGTCCGTGCAATATGTGACAATGTGCATGTGCAAATTAGCACGGTAATGAAACGCCTGCTATCAATCGACTAATTAGTCTGGTATTTATAGCCGTTACCAGGATGTGTGAGCCTACTGTCTGAAGAAACCGCCGACGAGCCTGAGGCAGAGAAACGCGTCACGAGTGCTCACCTACTGTTTAGGCTACGGGTCTCCGGGCTGCCGCTTCCCAGGACTGTGGCTACCTGTTGCATTTGGAAAAGAAAACGACGAATGGTAACAATACTGCTGGCTTTTTCACCTGCCATGCAGCACCACGTTTGATACAGGGAAAGCCACTGTGGTTGAAAACAGAGCGGGACATAACAAATACTCATTAAACATGCATGCTGTTAAAATTGTCATCGGACACCATATTGAGACCCCACAGCCTTACCACAAAACAGTGTTTAATCGGACATATTCACAGTCCCCCCCCCCCTTTTTGTTTAGAACAGGAGACTGTATGTACATTGACTATTTTTTCTGGGAGTTATGCCAATGAATTTGGAGTCATTCTAAACTACATAAGCATTTTTCCGGAATGGAGTCACAGTTGTGACAACTTTATCTATCTTTCTCCTGTTCATATGTTGCTAAGCAACACTGAATTATGTTGAATATGAGCTTATATATTTTTCATACTCTCTGAGATTATATTTATTTTATGTGGTGCATACTGATCATTGTGTATATTTATTAGTTAGATTTTTACCTTGTTTGTCATTTGTTTTTTATTTATTTTATTTCATTTATGGTGTGATGTCTCCCGTTTTTATAGTGATGATTACATGTATCATGTCTATGTATTAAATATATTACTAGTTGACTAGCGCCCTTACGCTTTTTCTTTCAAGAGTGTGGTCAGACTACAGAGTTGGTAGCAGTGGCAAGACAATACTTGGACCAAGCTTATAGGTAAATTGTTCAGTTTAGGCTTATTGGTAATGTTTGCTATGCTTTGACAACAGGCTGTGTATGGGCACGCAGCCATTGCAGGCAAGGTTAACACCATCAAAAAATCACAGATTCTAACCAAGTGTTCCACTTTTCTAAAAATATATATTCACTTTGCCAGCGACCTGTCGGGCCATGTAGTGCAGTGCAAGCAAATACAATATTATTGCTTACATTCTGGGTTACAGAATAATATTTTTAATATTTATGCAAAGCCCTGTCTGCATTTATTTATGGCTGTCTGGGGAATATTTGCATCTCTGCTGGGTGTGGTACAGTAGAGAGCTGCTATGGAAGAAGGAGTATCAGTGACATCTTTAACTAAGGTAACTATGACCTGTATCCATCCACCTGCGATGCATGGGCATGTATGGACGAAAGTGATATCGTCCATCACCTGTGCATGCATATCGGCCAGGTTACATAGGGACCCGCAATCGAGGTCGTTGTGGTGTTAGCAGGGCCGTCATCAGGGGAGGACTGCCGGGTCTGGAGTCCCGGGTCTGGACAATAAGGGGGCCAGCCCGCTACTACCATCTGCTGCCACACAATAGAAGTGTGACTACCTGCCCGCTCCTATTACCGCCGGCGTACGCTACCTCTATAGAGAGTGACAGGCCCGGCCGAGGGCCCGCTCCTAAGAGCGAGCCGTCCACTACTACCACCCAACGCCACACATTAGAAGTGACCCATAGTGAGTCACTTCTCATTTAGCTGCCACACTCCCTCTCTGCCTTGCTCTGAAACTCCTTCCTGCCGCAACTTGTGAGTCGGCGCATGACGCCACCAGCGCTGCGCCACCGAATGAGAATGGAGCTGCGATGTGAGGACTAAGGAGCTGGAGGCTGCAGCCAAAACAGATAAGTATAATTAATCTTTTATTATTGCAGCATGTCAGTTGTTGCAAATGTGCGGAGTGGAACTGGCTAGGGGACTGCTTTCTCCCAGCCAGTGGGGGAAGGGGGGCTTGAGTGGGGGCTGACTATTTTTGTTAGACCTGGGCCTCGCAATTCCTGATGGCAGCCGCCGGTGTTAGTGGTGTGTTGAATGATCGATATCGATCGTCCAGCACTCCAGGAAGGTGCAGGGAGATCGTACAGCGATATCGTTATCGATGTACATCGTCCCATGTGTATGCACTATTACTCTATTCCTAACTCTGAATCATGCCCTTACTCCCTTCAGAGTGTAAAAACAGTAACAGTAACAATTAATGGAATGCCTCAGACGTTGCTCAGAAGTGGAGCCCAGTTATACTCAGTTTTTCACAGTCCAACTTTCATTGAGTGGTAGGGCTTCAGATAAGTACTGTAAAGCTAGCACTGGAGACAGGCAAAACTAACTCTTTAAAAACTAGTTCTTTATACAGATCACCTGCATCTCAGTATAACACTCACCCCAGGGGTACCACTGCTGGAAATGTATCCAATAGATGGCAGTGGGCTTACATAAACAGTTTAGGCACCCCAGTGTTTGGCCGCACTTAAGGATCCTGTGCAATGGTGTGGCGGCCGGCTACAGTGGAGGTTTTGGTTTTTGGTGTGTGGGGAAAAAAAACAGCCTGTAAATTCACCCACACAATATAGAATAGATGGTGACTAGTCTCTAGAGCTCCGTAGGGCTATTGAAACACTGGCATGAGGTATAACACCATTTAATGACCACCAGAGGGCATAAGCATCCAATGTAGTTTAATGAGCTGTTAAGTGAGTGTGTCTGCAGAAATTCAGTGAATCTGTAGGTTGTCAGCTGGTTACAAGCTGGAAGTAGGCTGCTAAATGTGTATTCAGTGCTCCTAGAGAGCTGTTGATGAAATTCCATAGAGCAGGTTGACAGACTCACACAGCACACCTTGTTGAGGCAAGCTGCTGTCTGGACATGCAAGATGTGCCATGGATGTCCAGTGACAGGAGAGGCAGATGAGTGAAGCCGTAGGTGCAGGTGTCTATCAGCTCCTGGGGGTGAAGTTGCTGGGCATCAGATGCAGGGATCAAGCGTGTGTGGCAGATGTTGAAGGATTGGGCATGCTTGAAGCTACAAGTTACCCCATACTGTTGAAGGGATATTAACAAATCAAGAATTGAAGAGCTGAACTCAGGGCTGGCTCGAGGCATGTTCGACCAGTGCCGTCGAACAGGGGCACCACCCCATAGAGGGCGTACCCCTTCCAACATCCCGATTTCAGCGGGACAGCACTGTCCCGCTGTTCCACCCGTGGGTTGAAGTGTCCCACGGGTGGTCTAGTCGGGAGGTTGGGCACCCCCACTGCCACAGCTGTGCGGCAGTGCCGGACCCTGGAGTAGCTGAATGGATGCTGCACGCATGCGCGCGGCAACCATTCAGTGCCGGGAGAAGGCTGGGAGAAGCCCAGCTAGTGACGGAGTGCTGGGCTCGCCCCCAACCTGACACTACACGGGAGATGTGGCATGCGGGCACGCCGCCAAATAACACAATTTAGGGGCGTGGGCTATGGTAATTAGAGAATGCCCCCATTTCAGCGCGCGTGCCTAGTGGGCGACAACTATCAAGGCGGCACAGGGCGTGGCTACCCATTATCATTATTAAGTTGATGGTGATGACTGGTTTCTCAATAGCCTCATATTAAGTTTAGTGTATAACACTTTATCATTTAGTTGCAGTTTTTTAATACTATTTTAATTAGACACAAGTAATAGACACAAATAATACAATTTCTATAAGAGGAAAGATAGACAAGGCCTGTTTTTAATTTTTTGTGAAAAAAGGCAAAATTGTAAATAAACAAATAAACAAAAAAGGAAAATAGTGGGAAGAGAGAGAGGGGCTAAGGGGAAGGAGGACACGGACTAGCCATAACTGACATAGCAAATCTAAAAAAGAAAAAGAGATAGGTTAGGTGCTACAGGGGAATATATACTCAGAGGACATATGGTTCACGTACTGTAAAAGAGACATGGGGCCAAACTACAAAAATAATGTCAGGGTCTGCCATAAAGGTAATAAGTGATTTGTTCCATGTATGTGATGTGCCAGATGCAGTTTTTAATTGTTGAGAAGGGAGGCGGATCCACGGATATTGGACCCAGCAGTGGACACTTTTGTTGGAGAGTCCATAGAATCAAAATGAGATCTGCCTGTAAGACTAGTTTTAAATTCAGACACGTTATTGCATCTCTTATGCACTTTATCTATATGTTAATTTGTTACTATTTCTAACATATAGGTTGTTACTAATGTATAAAAAAATAATTATTTATGTATGATTCCATTAAATAAAGTTTGCCATTCCTGTAGTGGCTCATCAAATATTAAAAGAAGGAATACACTACTGCAGCCTTATTTATGATGTCCGCGTGTTATATTAACCACTATATAAGATTATTGTTATTATTGGATAAGTAAAAGAAATATAATTACCAGTGGCTCATAGTTAAGTTATATTTTAATTTTAGAATTATCCTATTTTGCACAATCAATATATATACTATATTTTGTTTTTTTCACACATGTATTGCACTTGTATGAATGTTTTGTCAGTACATGTACACTCAATGTTTTGTTAAGTATTTAGATTTTGTTTAGAATATATGTCTCTTAAAGCAATCAAAGTATTTTAATTAATATTAATAAAAGCTATATTTTATTAAAAACTTTGGTCCAGGTGCACTGTCAATTAGACTTCTTTGTCTTTTTTTTTGCTTATATCTTAGATTAAGGACCTGATTCAGACCTGTTCGCAAGATGCGATCGCTCGCTTGCAAAAAGGGGCCAGGTATGCAAATCAAGCGATTGCTCTTTGTGCTGTAAGGACGCCCTCTATGTCTTAGTGAGCGACGGCAGTTAGCATACGCTGGACTATAAAACCTCCCACCTGTCACTCACAGCACATGTCATCTCCGGGAAGTGTCTGATTAATCGGGAACATCGAGGGCCATCGGAGCTGCTCGCAGCGCTTGGGGTTGACCTAACCTACCCCAAGCACTGTGAGCAGTTCAGGCTAAAAAATAACCAAGTCACGTGTGCAATGATGCTTCTTTGCTAATTATGCACACCCATTAAACGCCGTTCTGACGGTCAGACACGCCTGCGTTCGCACATCCACTCCCCCGTTCACAAGCACCTTCCCGTTACCACCCACAAACGGCGCAATCTGTCACTCAAAGTAGCGTCCTATCTGTGTACTACGAGCGCTCGATTGTTTGCGCACGTGCACTGCGACTTAGATGCATACGGAGACGGGCAACAATCGCTCCTAGCGAGCGAGCGCAGGTTAGCGACATGTCTGAACCAGGTCCTAAGTCTGGCTGTGGCACATCTCAGACAATTAGAATTAAATGAGTAGATGGTAACTTGTAATTGTACAGTAATTTTGGATGTGTACATAGGTTATTTATCTTGTGCGGAGGATAATAGTTTGGTTCAGATACTGTAGATGCTGTCACATCACAGAAAAGGGAGGAGAGGTGTGACTTCAACAAAATGTTTTATCTAGTTCCTCATAATCCCTCAGACATCCGGCTCATATACCTTTCACTGTACAACATGGTTTGGAGTAAGAGCACAACACTTTGGGTCATAATCTTTGCAACTATTTTTGCAGGTACAGTATGAAGCTGTTTTATTATGACATAGGGTGGTAAAAACTAGGACCACAGTGTCCTGAAAACATACTATATTATATACTGTATGTATATATATATATATACATATATATATATACTTTTAATATGAATCAGGCAGATAAGTCATTGTTATTAGTATATATATATATATTCCGGTTAATGGAACAAGTGTTCCATATTACTGTATGTTATGTAATTGTTATTATAAAGATGCAGTAGAATAATTATTTAAAAAAGTTATTGGCTATACTAGCAATATCTGTAATTAATATTTATTATTATTTATTACTCTTTTTCAGATATAAGATCAGACACTCCAGTGACCCAGGATCTGTATCATCAGACTAGAGAAGACCAGGACGTCACACTAACATGTAAACACAATATGAAAAATTACAATCTTCTGATCTGGTACAAGCACCTTCCTGGACTCGGATTAGAGATTTGTGCTTATGGTGTTGGCACAGCTACTAATCTAATCCCAAGGTACTCTATGACTATGGAGAGAGATACACTTACTACACAGCTTCATATAGTGAATGTGAAGGGAGAAGACACAGCTGTGTATTACTGTGCAGTGAGTGACACAGTGACACTGACAGAATGCAGCCTTGTACAGAAATCTGACAGTGAACACATGTAAAGGAAGACACAGAAAAAATGTACATGTGAAATGAACACAACCACTATATGCACTAGGGGGCGCTATAATACCCATATATATATATATATATATATATATATATATATATATATATATATATGCTACACCGGAAGGTTTTCAATAACACATTGCGAGGTACAGTATAAGTCTTGGTTAAATAGGACACATGTATTGTATGGAAAGTGATATTTGTATTATTTTATTATTGGAATAAACCATTCTCTATCCTTTAGTGTTGTCATTTTCATGTCTTCAAGTTTTCATAATATTTATGAAATGCTATAACAATTAGGTAACATGGCAATATTATTCTAATGTTCCTAAAGAAAAGATAAAATGGTTGTAAAAAAATTAAATTGTCCAATTAAAAAGAGAACCCCACATAAAATTATTTATATTTTTTATTCCCCCAATTTGATATGATTTAAAATTTACTGTTACTAACAATGTCACACCTTTAGAATGGAATTCTGATTTGCGATCTTCATCTGTCAAAACCATCTGCTGAACATATTGTGACTTGACTCTGTACACGCTGCTGGAGGAGCATCGGCAGAAGCATCAGACAGAACTGTTGCAAATGCATTCACACTTCAAATTTTGTCCGATATTGTACCACTGCATCTAATGAATATTAGGAAGCCCTAATATGTGACCCCCCTAATTCAGTACATCACTATGCTACTCTTTTAGACAATCTCAATATCTGAAATTTTTTTATAATTTATACATGTTTTCATTGACTTCTGACTCTTCTCTACCCACTTTGTGCACAAAACTAAATGCACCCGCACCGCTTGATTTTATAGCCTAATCCTAATTAGTGCGCACTGCTCCAGCCCTATCCTTGGTGCATAAATTCATCTGATTTGAGATGGATCTCTGCATACACACAACTCAGCACTGTGCGCATTTCCAAACGCACGCAATATGAAACGTAGCCTACAGTATGTATAAATGCCACGTTTCTATGCCCATTCAGCTGCATGGGGAGATGCGCCAGTTGATACATAGACTTGGCTATGGAGCATTCTCAGTGCTAAAAATCACAATCCCATCTGTAAAATGGGCTTATGCGCAAATCTGTGTTGGCACATTATTTTGCATGAACAAATGTTAATAATGAATTATGAAACTTCCAACCTCTTCCAGGTCTCATTACTTTAGGTTATTCTTTAATGCAGAACTCTGTGGAATTGGACCAGTCTCTTTTCAAAATAGTGCAATTACTAAATATAAATGTAAATACGGAAATAGCATGTTAGGGAACATGTTACACAGCAGTGTTTAATCCATATGTTAACATTAACTGTCCGCCCCAACAAAGCGTAGATTTGTCATCTAGGGGCCAACTGGGGGCGGAACTGCCGTGATTATTAAGGATCCATTTAGCGGGGGGATATTTAGAAGTTTAATGAAAATATCCCAAACTCCCTGTCCCTGCGGGTTATATCCCAGGCATTTTGTAGAAGTTTTCACATTTGTGAAGCTGACACTGCGCATTCACACAGCGTCAGTTTATGCCGCTGGCCTGGAGGCTGCAGGAAAAAGATCGGTAGATCTCTCTTCTGCGTGTAAGCCCCCTTAGGCTTAATACAATTTACAGCATCTGGCGTAAACTAATAGGGCCAAACTCTGAATACACGGCTGAGATCATAGTCTCCACTGATAATCATTTTTTAATAACAGATTATAACCTTCAATGTGTGTACTGTGGTTATTTTAATATATTCTTTAAAAAAACAAGTGCTGGAATGCCAGGGTTGGCTTGCTGGTACTTGTTGTCTGCTTGTAATTAACAATATTATTAGCTATTTTTTAACCGTTAACCCCGCATCCACTGCCACCAGAAATTCCAGCCCTGGGCTGATCAGTTTTGGGCCAGTTAATATTGTGGCAGGGGGAACCCATGCTGTGTGGCTCCATCACCTCCCCCCCCTCCATCAACCCGACACTGCTGAAATAGGAGGAGCTCCACACCATTTTTTCCCACTATTTTCCAATACCTGACCAAGCTCAGGGACCCAGGTTTGGTGATCGATTTTGGGGAGGACCTAAACTAGTGGCTTTGGAGGTTTTTCCTTTTAGGCTATTAGTTCTTTATTAATGAAAAGATTCCATAGGGTTGTATCATTTATTTAACGACCATCCTGTCTGTTTAATAGATGTACCATATTCTTTTAAACTGCCAGATGTTTGTGCTGCTATTCTGTGGCTTAGTTTAGCCAGCCAGTCCACGGCAGCCTTTGACCAATATTTATGAAAACAAGCTGACTGGAAATTAATTATATTGATGTTAATAATACTGTAGGAATAAAGACAGGACCACATTGCAATTGTTTTTTTAATATTTAAATGATTCCAGATCCAAAATCAAAACTTTTTAGGTTGGTTTTGCCCAAATCATTTGTTGGTGATAAATGTAATGCGCTTCTAAAATGTGAGCTGCTCAATAAAATTTGTTAGCAATTAGGTTATAAAATGAGCGCTAAATGTTAAAAGCATAATAAACATATTTATTTAATTTGAGGTAATGTTTGTAGTCTTTAAAGACTTAGGGGTAAATTTATCAAAGGTCGATTTTGCATTTTGAGTGATTTGAGGTTCGATTTTCATTCAATTTGTATTCAATTTTGCTTTTGGGTATTTACTAAAGGCCAAATCGAATGTAAGATCGAATTTCAAATCAAATTTTAGTCAAATCTGCCTCAAATCGAACATTGGTAAAACATTGGCACTTTTACATAGCCCAACACACAAAACCCTTATTTACTATCATTCGATTTGAAATCAACCTCAAAATCGGACTTCAAATCACCAAATAAGTAGATCTGCTTCATGCTTTCGATTTGACATGAGCAGGTCAGATTGACACAGATACATGCAGACATCAGTGAGATGCCTGCATGTATCTGACAGGAAAGCAAATAAGGAGTTAAATGTTAAAAAAATTGACGTGAGCCCCCCCCCCCAAAACAGAACCAGCTCACGTCTTTTTTTTTTTTACTTTTAACTATTTGGTTGCTTGTTACAGTCAGATACATGCAGGCATCTCACTTATGTCTGCATGTATCTGTGTGAGAACGAACTGCTCATGCTGAAAGTGAAAGCATGAAGCAGTTCTATGCTGTTGGGGATTTGCAGTTCGTTTTCAAGTGTGATTTTCCGTTCGATTTGCACATGAACATGCCAAATCGAACAGCAAATCACTGTTCAAAACCGACTCAAATCAAATTTGTTTTGCAAATCGCAAAACAAATTGAATAATAGTAAATCTGGCAAAATCACTGGTTTTGCAACATTCGATTTGAGAAGAGCTAAATCACTCTTCAAATTGACCTGCAAATCGACCTTGATAAATTTACCCCTTAAGCTGCATACGCACACAACGATTGAGTTAATGAACGATTTTAGTAAACGATTTTCTACCTTGAAAAAATGAACTAAAATCGTTTACTAAAGTTGTTCATTTACTATGTTCATAAATGTAATGAACGATTTTTATGAACTACAAACGATTTTTGCATATTAACTTAATGAAAATCGTTGAGTTGACAAGTCTGACTGAACTACAAACTACAAACGTGAACGCGCATGAACAATAATCGTTTATCGTTTGACTCAAAAAGTGAACGATTTTTTCAAACGATTATAGTTAAACGATATCGTTAAACGATAATCGTTCAAAAAATCGTTGTGTGTGTATGCACCTTTAGGGGTAAATTTAAGATGGGACTTCTTTTTAAGAAGTGATGTTGCCCATAGCAACCAATCAGATTCTACTTCTCATGTATCTAGCAGATATCTTCTAGAAGATAATACCTGGAATCTCATTGGTTGCTATGGGCAACATAACTTCTTAATAGAACTCCCATCTTAGTAGATTTACCCCTTAGTGAGAGAATGGGTCACGATAAAAGTCCAAACCTGGTCCGTTTGATAGGTGTGCATAAGTCCAATCTAACTGTCCCTACCGTACAGCCGCTCTTCTTGGGAGTCACCTTCCATCAGGGATCCCCGCCAAAGAAGAAGACGGACACCCCTGATGGAAAGTGACTCCCAAGAAGATCGGCGGTAAGGTTTGGACTTTTATCGTGATCCATCCCCTCACTGAGGCCGTATTCAATTTGGAGTGAAAAGCCGGAATCGGCGAAAAAGTTTCACCAATGACGTCATTATGCCAGGCGGAAAAGTATCGCCGTATTCAATTTGAAAGACTTTCTGCCTAGGCGGAAAGTCAATGCAATGTAATAGGTGGAAAAGTTTTACCTATGAATAGCAGGCGGCAAAAAGTGCAGAATTGGGGTTTTGGGGTGCAACGTTGCGGGAACCCCTGTGCAGCCTTCAGACAGTCCCCCAAAGGTACAAAATCACTTTCAATTTGGGGGCGAAAAAAAATGTTGGGGGAACAAAGTTAAAAACTAGTGAACTAGACTCCAGGGGGGTCCCCAAGTATGCCCCAGATGTTTTTATCATTGCAGATGTTTGCGGCAGGTGGATTTTTCACGATTTTTTCAACTTAACTCTACCAACCTTTAAATATGCTGGCCCCCATTTTCAAGTACCCCAAAATTGCTGGGATAAGTTATTTTCTGCAAAAAAACCTCCTGAATACTATTCTTCACCACGTGTACAAAAACGCTATTTAGCAGCTATTGAGCCCGTTTAAACACACCAAATACCTTCAGCAAGCCAAATCGGGGGTAACCGTAGCTCACCCCCATGTCAGAGCATCTTTTGGGGGGTGTCAGGCTGATTTCCCCAAATCTGACATGACTTTCCGCTTGTTTAAGTTTTGCCGGGTACTGTTTTCACATACTTTCAAATTGAATACGGGGATACGCGGGAACACGAGCGATACTTTTCCACCTGCAAAACACGCAATGTAGGCAAAAAGTTCGGGAGGCGGAAAAGTATTGTGGGTCCGCTCAAATTGAATATGGCTCTAAGTCTTTAAAGACTATAAACATTACCTCAAATTGAATAAATATGTTTATTATACTTTTAACATTTAGCGCTCATTTTAGAACCTAATTTGGCAAAATCATAACTAAAACTCAACGAAGATTTAGAATCAAAACCTAAACCAAAATACGGAGGTCTGAGCGCATCTCTAATATATAATGTTCTAATGTTGAACAAACTTAAAATATTATAAGGTTAGCAGCATTTCCTGTGGAATCCTTGCTTGTTGAAGATTTCAAATAGTATTGGAGAAAAGCAGAAAACATAGGGCCTGATTCAGAGCCGGATGCTCTGACCAGAGCGCTCGCTCTGAATCAGGGCCCTCCTACCTATTCTTGGAGCGGCCTCTTGGACGCTCACTTAGCTGTGGGTTACCACCCACAGCTATAGCGAGCGTCCATGATGATGGTCGCGATGGTCAAGACCATCGCGACCATGGGGCTTGCGACGAGACCCTGCGGTAGGGTCTCGCTGCCGCAAGCCCTGGAGTGATTTTGGCTCTTTCAGAGAAAAAAATCACTCCCACTGACATCACTAGTGATGTCAGTGGGGCCGGACCCAGACGGTAGGCGTTCCCATGGGAACGCCTTTGTCTGGCAGCCACACACCCCGGCACGCCCACCAAAGGGGGCGTGCTGTCACTCACCATCGACAGCACGCCCCCTTTGGTGCGAGACCCCGAGCGCCGGATTCCCCATCGCTCGCTGGGTCTCGCGCATGCGCACGATGGAGCTCCCTCCGTCGTGTGCATGCGTACTTGGGCACCATCGACCCGCTTGCGAGCGTACAGCGCTCGCGAGCGGGTCAAAATCAGGCCCATAGTTTCAGCTCTTTCCACTTTAACATCAATGGACCACGTTTGGATGAATTGATCGATAGGGGTTGCTGAAATCTTTAAGCAACTGTAATTAAATCACAACACCAACATACACAAGAAATATCACTGTGTAGTATTATAATCTTTAATTATTAAAAATGAAGATAAAATATCTGTACATAATTAAATGAATCAATGTGCATGTCATTAATACAGAAAAAAATTACGTTTGCCATGTCTCAAACTGCACTCAAAGAATTGGAGCTCCAAGTCCATACATCCTTTCTCCACAGGTACTGTCCAGAATGCTGTACATAACCATCCAATGCATTTCATTCAATAATTAAATGCATTACTAATGATAAAAATGATGTCATCACTTTATGTAATGACAGTTGGGTCATTGGTGGCCCCTCCCACCATGTCAGTGATGTTAATTCCAGAAAGTTACAGCATAACCCACATCTACAGTCAGGGGCACCTAGTAAGGGGGGGCGGTTACTATTTATCCGGGCCCGGGCCTGTTGAAGGGGCCCGGCGTGTGTCCGGGTCCTGCACCTGCCCCAGCCGCCGCTGATAAGTGCAGGCAGGGAAAGAGATGAATGACTGCTGATGCAGCAGCCTCTCCCGAGCCCAGCACACACACTGCTGTCACGCTGTGTGCTGGGTTAGGGAGAGAGGCTGCTGCATCAGTAGTCAGTTCTTTCTCTCCATGCATTATATGCGGGAGGGGGAAGCGTTTGCGCCCCCACCCCCGGACACCTGCGCCCCCTGTGCAGCGCGCACAGCGGCAAACATTAATATTTTTATTTATAAGGAGGGGGTCTGGCCACACCACCCCAGTTGGCCACGTCCCCTCCCTGTACCTGGGCCCGGCAGAGCTCTTGGCAGCCCTGTCTACAGTCTCCCAGAGCTGGATTAAATGTTTGGTGGGCAAGGGACACTTAAGAGAAGGAGTCCCCTATGGGCCGGAGTCACACACAGACAGACACACATTGTCACACACAGATAGACCATGCACATACACACAGTGTAACATACAGAGTCACAGAAAGACAGCTACAGATGCCAGCTGGCAGGGGCGAACCGAGGAGGAAGGACTGAGCAATGGCAGACCACTAAGGGACTGCTGAGCAGCGATATCATTGACTGATCTTACTTAACACATTTCATAAGTTATAAGATGCAGTCACTGCTGTTGTTGCTAAGCGCCTTTGGTGGTCTGCTGGCAGGGCTGGCTGCCTTTTGCATTCATGAGTTTAGCTGCAGTGAAGAGTCCTGGACACCCAACACCTATCCTGCTAAAGAAAGGAAAGAGAGCAGTAATTGTTTTAAGTTGGTTCACTAATTGCTAACATAAAACTTTTATGGCTGCATTTATTATCATTTGTCCCCAGCCCCCCAAAATAAAGATTCCTCATTGTCGCAGTTCAGAGCTATAAGGAATCTTTATTTGCCCAGGTGTACCATTGGTGAATCACTGGGACAGAGACTTTGATAAGACAAACACTGAAAAGTAATGTGATTGCGATCACATTATGTCCTCCTTTGTATGCAATAGCTGTGCTACCGCAGATGCACTATAGGATGTTGGTGTATGCACGAGCCGGAGCCACCAGAGAGGAGGCACCATTGTCTATTTCGCCTCTGGGAGCCTGGTATGAACTTATGACCCTGCACAAAGACACACAGGACCCTGATTGAGAGCAGCACGCAATCCACATACAATGCTGATGTTCACGTAGTTGAGGAATTTTTTTTGCAAGGCATATGCGCAAGAATTTCTAAAAACTACTATGGCGGATGCATTACACAGATTGTACGCACAAAGGCACTGTTGTGATCAATACAGATGATATCGGAAATGTTGTGAAGAAGTGATGGGCAGTTGTGTCAATGCAAGTGGCTGCATTCACTGACGCACAGATGCAAACATAGGATTTCATACTCAGACAGAAAATATGCACCTACTATAGGACTTGGGTAAATTTCAATGGTGCAACCGATGGTGATGCATAAGGATGCACCAATTGACATTACAGAGCATACTTGGATGCTAAAAGCAGGCGTCTCAGTCCTTGCACATTCGGCTACACGGATGTTCACCAGGGAAGGAATTTCAAGCGTCATTTGCATAAAGTCAACCAATAGACACTGCTGTGTGGGCTTCTGCATGCTCAGAATCAGGCCCATAGAGTCACATGCAGCCACACAGGGTCATACAGAAATGCAGAATCACACTGAAACAGACATGAAAAGTCTGTATTACCTGCGCTTTCATAGTCAGCGACAGGGTCCAACCCTAGGATCACCAACCTTCCAACATAAAAAAAAAACAAAAAATGGGAAGGCTACTAAGCACTGTTATTAAATGTAGATCCTTTAAACTGTATGTAGTATATGTAAAAGAGAAAAAGTCCACAATAGTAAAGCTTACTATGACTTCTGACTTCTTATACTCTTCTGTTTGGTTAATCTGCTCATCTTAAGCAGGTAAGTGATGGACCTTGAAAAGTTTCTTTAATCTTCTCCACCTTAGAAACATTTTCTTGAAGAGTGTGCCAATTCGTGTGAGTAATGGCAAACCTTTCTCGAAAACTCTCGATACAGAGAGTCACACACAGAACGCAGAGTCATGCAGACACACAGAGTTACACACAGATATGCAGAGTTACACACAGACACAGAGTAACATACAGTCATACATAGAGTCACACACAGACACGCAGAGTTACACACAGACACACAGTCACACACAGACACGCAGAGTCACACACAATCAGAGTCACACACAGACACAGAGTCACACATAGACACAAAGAGTCACACATAGACAGGATAAGGATGTTGAACATGTTATGATTATCTTGTCCACATTTGTACTGAAAGGTTGACTTGCATATTGATTTTGATGATTAATTTAAAAAGTATCAACAAGTCTTACAGGGGTATTCAATATGGGAGCGATAACATCGTTTTTGCGTTAATATCGGAGCTTTGACATCATTATCGCAGGTTTTCGTTTTACACTGTATTCTATATCAAAGACTTATCGCAGTTTTGAAAAGCCTTTGATAAAAAATTGGGATAACTTTTCACCATTGAATAGGTGTCGAAAAAAAGTGCAGAATTGGGGTTTAGGGGTGCAAGCTTAAAAAAAATAGCCTGCACCCCTGGGAATGACATTTAAAAAAGAACTGTGTCAAAAAAAGTTTTAAAAAAAATAGGGACATCCCAAAAAATTAATTTAAAAATTGGGGTGAAAAAAAAAAATGGGAAAAAATAGATTAACAATAGGGAAATAGGTTCAGGGATATTCTGCAAGTATGCGGCAGGTGTTTTGAAGAATAGAATTATAGCGGCAGGTGCACAAATGCAGAATTTTAAAAAATTTACTTTAGGGACTTAAAAATATGCTAGTACCCATTTTCATGTACCCCAAATTTGATGGGACCACTTAAAAAAACGAAAAAAATAACCTAAGTGCTCTTCTGCAACACTTCTTCAATGTCGGGAAAAAAACACCTGCTGCGGCTATTTAAATCCCCGACTTTCAATTAAAGGCTAAAACGGGGGTACCCATAGTGATCCCTCATGTTTTTACAACTTTAGGGGGGGTCTTACAATTTTTTTAAGGAAAAATTCGTAACTTTTCGCAAATCCAACTTCGGAGTTTACCATTTTCGTTAATTTTATATTGAATACGGGGATAAGCGGGAGCGCGCCCGATACTTTAACGCAGGTAAAAACTCCGATATGAAACGTTAACATCTTAGTCTTATATGGAGTATCCTGAATATCTTCAATTGATTTTATAGAGAGCAGCCTCTTAGGTGAAGTTTGTATGTAACCTGCGCTCTTTCCACCTCACTCTCTCTCCTCTCCTAATCTCTCTTCCCTACTTCAATACTCTCTACCCACCTTTTCTTCTCCTGCACCACATTCTCTCTTTATCACTGCCCCCTTACTTACATATCCCCCTCTATCTCTGTTGATAATTCTATCTCTCCTTTGTCCCTCAAGTCAGCTGCCTGGGTGTCATCTCTGATGCCTACCTTTCCTTTACTGCCCAAATTCTACCAATCTTGCCACTTTGACCTCCGCAACATCTCTAGGATCACGCACTTTCTTGACACCAAAATTTCACCCATACACTCATCATCTCTCACTTGGACTATAGTAATCTACTCCTCTCTGACCTACTTTACACGCACCTTTCCCCACTTCAATATATATTGAAGCCGAAGCTTGACTGGTTCTATCTTCTCCCTTCTCAACCTGCTTAACTTGCTCCCCATCCTCCTCAGAATCCTGTTCCTACTCCTCACCCTCACATATAAGGCACTTGCCCTACCACCTCCCAAACATTTCCAAACTCATCTCTGAACATGGCCCCTCCAGATGTGTTAATCCACTAACCGCATCCTCACCTGTGCCCTGGTTACCTCCTCTCACTCCCAAAGCTAAGATTTCACTTCTTCGAATGCCAATAAAATTCAAGTTTTAATTAAACCTTATCAATACTTTATTCACCCTTTCTCCTCCCCAGTTCACCTCTATAACTTAGTATATAAGCTCTCATGTTCTCGCCCTAACACTATTTATGCCACTAGTGCCCCTTGTCTTTTGTCTCAATGTTCACACTCAGTGACTCTGATACTGATTGTACATCCATACACTGGATACAGTTCTATTGAGTGACTCACCTCACTCTGCCAATTTAGCATGTAGCCTTACCTTGACCCTGTTCATCAGTCTACCCTGCCTGCATTTTACTGTCTGTGCTTTGTTATGTAATAAACTACCTATCATCTAAAAGTCTGTTTACAATATGTGCAGGTGTTAATAGTAAACCATTTCTTATACTGTGATAAACAAATACACAGAGACATATTGGCGGGTTTATAGTTGTATTGCTTTGCTTGGGGGCCCTTTTGTGGGAGTGGCCCACATGACCAGCAGCTCTATACAGATTGGTGGCAGCAACACTTTCACCCACCACTCACACCAGTGTCACTGTGTGCCCTGTGCATAGACTGCTATGTAGCCTAACCTATTCATCCACCACTCACACCAATGTCACTGTGTGCCCTGTGCACAGACTGCTATGTAGTCTATCCTATTCACCCACCACTCACACCAATGTCACTGTGTGCCCTGTGCACAGACTGTTATGTAGTCTATCCTATTCACCCACCACTCACACCAATGTCACTGTGCCCTGTGCACAGACTGCTATGTAGTCTATCCTATTCACCCAAAACTCACACCAATGTCACTGTGTGCCCTGTGCACGGACTGCTATGTAGCCTATCCTATTCACTCACCACTCACACCAATGTCACTGTGTGCCCTGTGCACAGACTGCTATGTAGCCTATCCTCTTCATCCACCACTCACACCAATGTCACTGTGTGCCCTGTGCACAGACAGCTATGTAGCCTATCCTCTTCACCTACCACTCACATCAGTGTCACTGTGTGCCCTGTGCACAGAATGCAATGCAGCCTATCCTATTCACCCACCACTCACACCAATGTCACTGTGTGCCCTGTGCACAGACTGCTATGTAGCCTATCCTATTCACCCACCACTTACACTAATGTCACTGTGTGCCCTGTGCACAGATTGCTATGTAGCCAATCCTATTCAAGTGAACGTGGACCCAAAGCACCTCTCCCTGCACCCCTTACTGGCTGCTCGCAGGGTGCCACACTTATCTCTTGCATTGATGATGTAAAAAAAATTAGTTTTTATTATTGCTCAGCTTTAACTTGACGGATCAAGATGAAACAAAGTGCAGGTTATTTCTAGGATTTTCTACTACACATTGATGCGGTTTTCAGGAAAATGGGTTCAGTAGTTTTTGTTCCAACTTAGAACAAACAGACATACACAACATTTTTCTAATATTAGTATAGATAAGGTCTAAGGAGGGGAGAAAAGTATTAGTGGAGAGGAAAGAACGGCCGCACACTGAAGTGTTGCTATCTGCTCACCACCCCAATCATGTCTAGATGGGGAGCCTTTTTATGGTATATAAACTTCCCTTCCAATGACACACAAAAGGCCCAGGACCGGTGGTGCCACTGACCCAGTAAAGTAGAATCAGCCTAACCAACGTAATGGTGGGGAGAGCACCTCAAGATCTAATAGTGAGACAGCCACGTCTACCATTCTTCCCCACAATAAAGCCGACAACCAAGACGGGAGGAAATGTACGAAAAACAAGAGACCACCCCTACACAGAAACAACTAGAATAAGTACACAAACTAAACACTCTTACTGTTGTGTATTTTAATTTTGTAGTGTTGTTTCTTTACAAATGCTACAGTATGCAACTTTGCATTGTTATGTTAACTCCCTGTATAGTGCTGCAAACCATTTAAAAGGGATAAAGGATCAGTCTTAAAAAAATTATTATCACTATATAAATAGGGCCTTTAAAATTAAGTAAAAATCAGTACTCAGATTTTGAAGAAAGTATCAGACGTTAGATGCATGTTGGGTGTCAGTCACATAGCACAATATGTGTGTGAGGGAGGGAGGAGGTGTGACTTATGCAAAATGTTTTATCTTACACTACAAAAGTCCCACAGATATCCAGCCATTCACTGTACAACATGGTTTGTAGTAAGAGAACAACATTTACTTTGCAAGTCTTACTCTTTACAACTGTTTTTACAGGTAGGAAAGCTATATTTATATGTATACTGTATATATCTGTATTATGCTAAAGGGATGGTAAAAAAAATAAATATACAATTTAGTGCGGAAAGCAACACAATACATACATGGAACAATGCAACGCTAAATTCAATAAAAGTATTTATGTTATTAGTATCAATTATAGTTGGATAAATTGTTACTAGGAGATACATATTCTATTATTTGTTAGAAGAATAAAATGCTTTTTGTATGTAATTGGTATTATAATGCTAAAGCAAATAGCAATGGTTTATGAGCAGTATTAAATCTGTTGCATAATATCTGTAAGCTTTATATTTTTCTCTTTTGCAGATGTGAGATCAGACACTCAGGTGACCCAGGATCTGTATTATCAGACTACAGAAGACCAGGACGTCACCCTGAATTGTAATCACAAGATAAATAATTATAACTTTCTGATCTGGTATAAGCACGTTCCTGGATTTGGCTTAGAGATTTGTGCCCATGGTGTTGGCACAGCTACTAACCTTATGCCAAGGTACTCAATGACTATGGAGAGAGACACACTTACTACACAGCTCCATATAGTGAAAGTGAAGGGAGAAGACACAGCTGTGTATTACTGTGCAGTGAGTGACACAGTGACACTGACAGGATGCAGCCTAGTACAGAAATCTAACAGTAAGCACATCTGAAGGAGGCTGCAAACAAAATATAAATGAAACACAACAATCACTAGTGGGCGCTGTTATACCTATGTAAAAGTTCTCATCAGAAGGTTTCCATAACAAAATCCAAGAGGGAGATGTATCCAACTAGGGTTGCCACCTTTTAAAAATACCAGTGCTGAACAACACCTACTGCAGCCTACTAGTGTTAACATGAAAAAGACTAACATTTAGACAAGCTTTACTGTACATGGCTACTCACATTTTTCCACACATATTTCATATTTCCTTTTGCTGCCTTCAGCTGTTCTTCGCTATTTGTGGGGGCTATTTACTAAGCAGTGTTAGGAGACAGAGTGAAAAGTGATAAGGTGCCAGCCAATCAGCTCCTAACTGCCAGGCTGTGTTTGAAAAATGACAGTTGGGAGCTGATTGGCTGGCACCTTATCACTTTTCACTCTGTCTCCTAACACTGCTTAGTAAATAGATCCCTAAATCTTTTAGCAATTTCTAAAATTCAACACAACTTTCAGAAAAGTTCACTTTAATTGAAGCTCTGTCTTCACTAAGTTCCTGGACATCGTGTTTCTTTCATCTCACCAATGATCATTCATGATGCTGAAGATTCTTTCAGCATACTGTATGAATTACTGGTGGGAACTGAAAATGTAAATGATATCAGTCTCAGCAATAAGGAATGGGAGACATCGATTGTGGTTTGGCCTTTGAAGAAATCTACCCAAATCTGGTCTTCTGCTTTATTTTTGTAATGTCAGGAGTATGCAGACCAGAACTCACAAAACTGTTGTATAGCTGGTTCTTATTCAGGTTAAGGTTTAGTTTGTCTGCAAGCTCTGAAACATATCTCCACTACAAACAATGATGTCCCTGTTGTCCTTTAAGTGAAAGGCCGGCAAGGAGATCGAAAACATTATTTTCAGAAAAAACATAGTTTTTGGACAGATAATTGATGCACCATTCCAAGAAACATTCTGCTTCCCTTTCAAAACTTGATCTCTCAGAAGTTGTGAGATTTTCAAGAATTTCATGAACTTTCGTTCCAAAGAATCGATCTTGTTCTCTGCTGCCCAGCTTGCTCTTAATATCTCTTAAGATTCTGTCTAGCTGAACAGAAACAATAGAGCTGTCTTCCAATTTTCTAATAGCTGTTCAAATAGAGGCAATATGTGCTGTAGGAAACATAGGTAGCACTCAGGAAGTGAATGATCACTTTTATGCTCTCCATCTGGGGCTACAAGCTGCCAGATTAATCTTGAACAATCTTTTTCACCCTTCAAAAAAAATATGACATAATAGAAAGGCCAGCAGTGCACAATTCTCTCAATTGCAGGAAACAGAGATAGCCATCTTGTAGGAATGTGTCACAGTATTTCTTTGAACTGTATCTCAACAAAATCAGCAAATTCTATCAATGACTCAACATTTGGCACTGAAGAACCATACTCACTATAGCTCTTGAGAACCAAAGCTTCAATGTCATAGGTAAAGGTTTTGAGCTTTCAGGATGGACGGTTTTCCTTTTATAGTATAATAAAAATGGAATTTTTCTTACCATAATTCACAGGTGCATTGTCAGAGCTGTATGCACTTATATGGTTCAGGTGAAAGACATTGGACTCTGGGCTTGATTCAGACCCGGTCGCAAGTGCTGAGCGCTCGCAACTGGGTTGATGTTTGCCCACCGGGCATGCGCACGACGGAGCCAGCTCCATTGTGCGCATGCACGAGACCCGGCTAGCGACGGGTGCTCCGTCACTCTGGGTCTCGCACCAAAGGGGGCGAGCTGTCGATGGTGATTGGCAGCTCGCCCCGTTTGGTAGGCGGGCAGGGGGGGTGGCTGGCCAAACGGAGGCATTCCCGAAGGAACGCCTGCCATTTGGGGGCGGCCCCACTGACATCACCAGTGATGTAAGTGGGAGAGCTATCAGGCTAATCTGCTTGTATGCACCCCCTGTTAAGAATAAGCATTTGAAGATTTTCCAGACCCTGTGACTTCAGAGCCCCAGAGAGCCAGAAGCTCTCTGGGGCTTGCGGCCATGAGACCCTACCACAAGGGTCTCGTCGCAAGCCCGATGGTCATGATGGTCTTGACCATCGCGACCATCAACCCGGCCACTCGCAATAGCTGTGGGTGGTCACCCACAGCTATGCGAGCAGCCAGGAGGCCGTACAAAAAAAAAAACGCCCTGATTCAGAGCAAGCGCTCGTTCAGAGCGTCCATCTCTGAATCAGGCCCTCTGTTACTGTATGTTATTCACTGCACAGAAAATGACTTTGTGTTCTACATAAATTTTAAATAATCTCTGACTGCACCACATATGGGAAAGTTTTAAAATTGCCTTAGTTTGGTGCATCAGAAAGACGCAGAAAAATAGAACGCTTTGTGAAGTTCTCCTACGACGATGTCTTGACTGTATGGACCAAGAACATTCTGAGAGATACAGTAGCTGCTGCCTTGATTTTGCCACATTACATTTTTGCTGCTGTCTTACTGTTGAGAAACAAAGAATGGTTCAATTTAATTTGAGTTGTAACTTTGGCCATGTTTACACATTGTGATACACAGATGCACCTTCAGCTCTTCTTCAGATGTCTGTTTCTGCAACAGGGAAGTAGTTATAGTTTAATATTGGCGCCGCTGCAGTTCTGACAGAATGTGTTTTATTGGGACTTCTGATGATGAACTTTGGCTTTTCTTCCTTCAAATATTATGGCAAACGTAAAGGGGCTAATTAGATATTTTGCTGTGAAGTAGTTTTCCTTAAAAAGCCATTTAGCAAAGTCTTTGTCTTTCAACCACTCTTTGATGAAAGAAGTGTACCTTATAACTTTCTTTTTCTGTGGCATAGTGTAAGGAGTGATACTCTGCTTTGTAGACAATGCAACATTTTCTGAAGAACTACCTGAATCATCTACATCTTCCACATGATCATCAGTGAATGGTCTACAAAACATTGTGATGCACAGCAGAATTAATTGCGAAGGACGCACACACAACAGTCTTGTCATAATAACAGTCTTGTCGATGCAACCTCCTTGATCCTTTTATGACACTGAGTACTGGACTCTGGAGACTGTGAAGGTAGTGGGTGTGGGAGGCAGGGGCCCGGAAAGGAGGCATATTCCAGCAGATGCAGGGGTCCTATGTCTTATAATGTGTTACAGACAGTCACTGTAAAATCCACTCACAAGGCATGCACGGTCTGCAGCACAGACAGTGACCAGACCCAGACTCAGCATTACTGAGCCAGTAAAGTGGGCAGGCAGCAGCGGCAGATCATGGGTGGCAGCCAGTGGTACTAGGGCTCTCTGGCTCTGCTCTGCTCGCAGTGGGGAGAACACACTCAGCCAGCGTCAGACATCTGGGCAGGCAGTGGTCTCATGGGCTCTAATGGACACGTCTATTGGTCTGGTGGGTAAGTCTGCAGGGGTTGCCATGCTTATTAGGGGAAGTCTCCTAACGCTAGATTCTGTTCAGGAACTTGTCTGCAGCAGAATGCTTATCGAAGACAGCTCCTGCGAAGGTGAGCCTATCAGGCTAATCTGTGTGTATGCACCCCCTGTTAAGAATAAGCATTTGAAGATTTTCCAGACCCTGTGACTTCAGCTCGTGATGACCAAGGCAATACCACTCACTATTCTGATGTGGGTTTGTGTAAATTTTACTGAAACATTATGATATTTATTAAATGAAATGTATCTATGTGGCTAAAGTCTACCATGTTGCAATACATTGTTGCAATAACATTGTTGTACAAATACTACATGTCAGGGTGATCACTGAGCTGATTTGAGGACAGAAGGGATTTAACTGTTTCTCTCAGTTTATATGCAAAGTTTGCTTTGCCACATTGTATATTATTATGATTACTGAGCCGAATTGACAATAGCAGGGAATACTCTGTTTCATTCTGCTCTTACGCAAACCTGCTGTTTATTCATGGCAACTGTGTGTATTTGCAAATGTATTGGGAGATTGCTATTTAAGTAAAGATTCCTTTGTCTTGCTATATACATCCATGCTGTAATATCTATACTCTTTTCTTGGTAGATCCGCTTTCATAATATACTGTACACTGTTTGAAAAATTATTTTGTGATTCTTTGCTCACACTAGAAAACATGTGTAATGAAGGGTATGCAATCGGGAAGCCGACTGCCTAAATACCGGCAGCCAGCTTCCCGACTGTCATATCCCGGCAAGGGTGAAATGCCGGGCATCTAGATGTAGACGCCTGCATTTCCCCGACGCCGGGAGACCGGCACCCAGCATCACGATCGTAGTGATGCCGGGCGCCGCAAGCGGACAGCCGCGAGGGGGGAGGGTTAGGTTTAGGGCTCCCGGGGGGGACTTAGGGTTAGGCACCCCCCCCGGGAGGGTTAAGGTTAGGCTAGGGGGAGGGAGGGTTAGGGTTAGGCACCCCCGGGGGGGACTTAGGGTTAGGCACCCCCCCGGGGGACTTAGGTTTAGGCAGCAGTGAAGGGGGTGGTTAGGGTTAGGCACTTACAGGGGGGATTAGGGTTAGGCACTTGGGGGGAAGTTAGGGTTAGGCACCCCTAAGGAGGGTTAGGGTTAGGGGGGTTGGGTTAGGTTAGTAGATACTCACCTATCCACGATCGGGATTTCCAGCGCTGTCGGGCTTCCGCTGATTCGAACTCTGCTCATGTCGGGCTGCCGCTGACGGGAATCGAACCGCCGGCCGTGCGGCCGGCGGTATTTCATACACATTCCTAATGAAGGATGATCTTACGGTTACAATATATCTACCTCTAGAACCATTGAGATTATACCTGATTTAAGATGGTCTTACACAAATCTAATATTATAGAAAGCTCCCGATAAGACTGTGATATTAAACAAAAAGCTCCAACCAACAAATATTGACTTATAATAGACTAATCAGTCATTTAATTTTTGCAGAATAGTTTCACATCCTAATCTACTGAGGTCCTATGTATGTAAATAAATTATTTAAAGACAATAGATTAATCTGGCAAGTGGTCAGGTACTTAACCATAATTTATGAACAGACAACAAAACCTCAAACCTACTACCATGCATGTTATTTAAAACAGAAGAAGGATTCACTTGAAACTGGCAGAAATTTAAGATAAATAATTTAGGATGATAATTTCCTTTCTTCTGACTATGGGTCTGATCAGCAGTGGATGCAACTAAGTTTGTGATTGTTCTAGAATCTGCACATGCCCTGGAGCCATACTGCGAATGTGCAGTACAGGTCTCCGTTTTCAGGCGGAGAACAGCCATGGCCTCTGTTTCCCAAAACAGAGGCATGTCACTTCTGTTGTGGGGGAGTTATGAGGCCAGGATCTACGTAGGCTGATGGATTTCCTGGCCTCTCTTCAGCATCTGTGGTGGCAGCTTGCATAACCCCATGGACCACTTAGCCGGCCAATTGTATTGCAGATGACCCGATATTGCATTCTAGAACACAATTCGGATCAGTAATGTATGTAGGAGGCATGATGCCCTCTGCTGTATTACCATATTAAAGCTATCGCAACTGCTACCATGTAAGCAGCTGCAATAGCACTTCTGTCCGCTACTGAATCAGGCCCTATTTTCAGTAGATTTAATACATTTGGTGTATTTTGTGTTTAAAAATCTTTTTAATAGAATGTCATTATTTTTCTATGCAAAAATGTAATAAAAATATTTTGCACTAAAAGTTATATTTTAACAACATATTCTATAAAATCATATGAGTGCCCCAAAAAGGAGTCCTCTTTCTTTTCTCCTCATGTGTACATTAGCATCTACCAAAGTATCCTCAAATTCTATGTATAAATCATCAGAATTTCTATTCATTCTCACATTTCCAAATTGTTGAGAATTTCGGGAAGGAGGATGATTTATAATTACTTATTAAATGTCAGACTCATAGGGCCTGATTCAGCACAGATCACAAGTCTGCAAATGCTCGCACCCGCATGTAATGAGAATATGCAAATGAATGCGATCGCACTGCAATTGCAGCACTATACGAAGATACCCCAGCTCATAAAGCCACCCAGTTCCCATTATATACATCCGCAAGTCAGCAAAAAAAATGATAACATCGAGTAGCATCGGACCCATATGCAGAGTTGTGGGTGAGCTTGACATGCCTGAAACCTGCAAAGCTTCCTGTCGCCAAGCAGAGCTCTGGTTGCGTATGCCGTCGCTGGGGCTTAATTATACATGCCCCTGTAACGGCGTTCAAATGCCCAGATACGCCTGCGATCCTTTGACCACACCCCCTCTCCACCCCCAAATGGCAAAATAATTTTTTTGTGCTGCTGCATGTCCGCTATGTTCGCATACCCGATTGCAGTGGCCAGCTTTGCATGTGCACTGCGATGCATATATATGCACAGAAGGCAAACATTGGCCCTCATTCAGAGCCGTACGCTCTGAGCAGAGCGCACGCTCTGAATGAGGGCCGGGCTCCATTTTCATGGAGCGTCCTCCTGGACGCTCGTATAGCTGTGGGTCACCACCCACAGGCTATACGAGCGTGCATTGTGATGGTCGCGATGGTCGAGACCATCGCGACCATCGAATTTGCGAGCCGGAGCCTGCGGTTGAGGTTTTCAACCGCAAGCTCCGGAGTGATTTTGGCTCTATCAGAGCCAAAATCACTCCCACTGACATCACTAGTGATGTCAGTGGGCCGGCTTCTGACGGGAGGCGTTCCCGTGGGAACACCCCCGTCAGGGAGGCACGCCCCCGGCACGCCCACCAAAGGGGGCGTGCTGTCAATCAACATTGACAGCACGCCCCCTTTGATCGGACACAACGAGCGAAGGACTTTCCTTCGCTCGTCGCGTCTGGCGCATGCGCACGACGGAGCTCCCTCCGTCGTGCGCATGCTCAGTCCATAACATCGACCCACTTGCGAGCGGACAGCCGCTCGCGAGTGGGTCTGAATCAGGCCCATTGACCGGTTGCGTACATCTGCAGCCTTGTGATCCAACCTGAATCAGGCCCATACAGCACCCACGGCCATCCTAAGACTCTGCTCAGCATTCTTCAGCTTAGATATACTGTAAAATGAGAAGGTTTTGTATGTGATGTTACAGAGGATGCATTTTGATGCTGAAAAGAGAGGGTTTCCTCAGAGATGTGTGAGAATGCCATAACAGTGGGAATAGCACTGTAACAGTTTATGGGGAAATTTCCCTGTGTGTGTGCCTTAGCTGGAAACCACACAAGCACTACTGATTAATAGTGAACAGGGGGCCTGATTCAGACCTGCTCGCAAGCGCACAGCGCTCGCAAGTGGGTCGATGGTCCCCCTCTGCGCATGCACCGCCTTTGGCATGCACATGCACGAGACCCATCCTGCGAACGGCAGCTCCTTCGCAACGGGTCTCGCTACAAGATGGGGCGGCTGTCAATGTTGATTGACAGCTCAGGGAGGGGGGTGCACAAATGCAGGCGTTCCCTTAGGAACGCCTGCCGTTTGTGGGTGGCCCTACTGATATTACTCATGATGGCAGTAGTGGACTTCCTGCTCTATTAGAGCATGAAGTACACTCGAGCTTGCGAGAGCTGAAACCCTACCACAGGGTCTCTTCGCAAGCCCAATGGTCACGATAATAGAGACCATCTCCATGCCACTCGCAAAAGCTGTGGGTGGTCACCCACAGTTAGGTAGCGGCCTGAAGGAAAAAAAAAATCCCTGCCCTGATTCAGAGCGAGATATTCACTATGTAATATAACAGGTAACACATGAATATACGTAGCTGATAAGCCAGTGGTAGAAGGCTGATGACACAGTAATTGGGAATGCAAATAGGAACAATGTCCAGAAATGCACCGGTGATTGCAGATGGTTCAGAATGCAATAATACTTATGTCCTAAATAGCGCTAAAGTTTGTAGAGGAACATTTATATATATATATATATATATATATATATATATAAGTGGATCCAGCAAGGCAAGCAGGGGTATGGGACTCTGACACAAAGGGGTTTATTTACGAAGTGTTGGGCAGTGCTTTTACTAACCGTGTCTTGCTAGTAAAACCACTGCCCTTTTGGGGATGTAATTAATATCCCTATGATTGGAATGCCGGATGCCAAAATCCCGACGCCGGAATCCCGATCACCGAGAATCTCGACATGACTGGAGATGCTGAAGTCGGAATCCCTGCAGCCGGCATACTGATCATAAGGAGACCGAGGCAAAGTAAGTATCAGCCCCACGGTGGGAAGGTTAGGTTTAGGCACCCCAGGGGGGACAAAGCATTAGGGTACTGGAGGGGGAAGGTTAGGGTTAGGCTCCAGACAGGAGGGGGGGGTTAGGTTTCGGCACCACTGGGGGGAAGGTTAAGGTTAGACACTAAGGGGAAAGGGTTAGTGTTAGGCACTAAGGGGAAAGGGTTAGGTTTGGGTACTTACCAGGAGGGTTAGGGTGCAGGGTAGGGAGGGCTCGTATGAGGGTACAAAAAAGGAAGGTTAGTTAGGGGGTAAATAGGACAGGGGAACAGTACTCAGCATTCCCCTGTTGGGATCCCAACCATCGGGACACCACTGTCAGTGTACTGACAGCCGGCATTCCTACCGTCATTATTTCATACCAATTCCCCCTTTTGAGTATCGGTCATAAACATCAACAGAAGTGTTTGGTTTTGCAAACCAACACTTAGTAAATAAACCCAAGAGAGTCTGAGATCAGGGGGTATATTTACTAAAGGTCAATTTTAATACATTTTGATTGATTTAAAATTGATGAAAATTTATCAAAATCGATCAATATTGATGTTGTTTTTCTGGGGCTAAATCACACATTTACAAGAAGACAATTTTTATATATTTTTTATTAGTGAATACTGTATGTGATTTAGCCCCAGAAACACAACATCGATGATGATCATGATTTTGCCAGTGTTTTGCCATTTTTAATGAATTCCAGTGGGCCTTAGATGACACAACAGTTTTAAATCTATGAGGTGTTTTTTTTCCTGGGGCTACCTGCAATCCCCTAAAGAAAAAAGATCCCATACTGAATGGCCTAGCCCTGGTTGATACTATTGCAGGGTGACCCCACCATTTAGAGTTTGCTGCTATAGTGGTTTTGGCAATTCCAGTGCTGTTTTAACTTTGTTTTTCTTATGTTAAGTTTTATTTTTCTGCCAAAACAAGATGCATACTGATCAACAGCACATACTTCTACCCCAACCAGAGCTGATTTAAGGGGGGGGTAAAAAGGGTTGGTACCACCGGGGATCACACACACAGAGGGCCCCCCACAGGTTCGGTGTGATCCTGTCAAGAACAGGTATCCAGTGGCACCTGTTCCCGGATAGGGGCTCAGCTGGCGTGGCTCTGCATTCAACTGTATGCAGTGCTGCTGCATACATTGAAGAGCGGCTCTTAAGCATCACTTGATACATCACGTCTGTGACACTGATGAGGGGAACTCAGGAGCAGCTCTGCCAGAATTGGGAGGTCAGGTGTGTTTAATCAGGGACGGGGAGTGAGGCTGTAGGCTCTGTGTGGCTTTTGGGTGGGTTAGGCTCTGTGTGGCTTGGAGGGGGCTCCAACAACTTAGTTTTCCTGGGGTCCCTACAAGACTTAATGTGTGCAACATTTTTATAGTATTCTGCCTACTCAAGCCTGTCTCTTCCCTTCCCCCGTTCCAAACTCTCTACACCGAGGCGCCAAAGGAAGGGGGGGATTTGGCTGAGCAGGTACTAATTACCCAAGCCTCTTGGTCATGCCTGGCATTGCGCATAATATGTAAAATTTTTTGATCTGAGAGGGCATGGCCACATCTACCAGATTTGGCCATTTTACTGCGCATGCATAGTTTGCAAAGGCGCTTTTTGCCTTTAGCAGTCGGACATATATCTAATCCTACCTTGACCCAATTGTATATAATATATGGTGCTTGCTATAATTTAACTTACTGGTCTCTGTATTTCTTTAGAATCCTGCCGGTTTGTTATACTAGGTTTATACATTTAGCAATGTATTAATTGATCATATATTAAAGAATACATGCTTATATTTACATGTATTCCCTTTATTAAGAGCAATACATAAATGGACTGTTCAATTCATGGCACCACTATATGTACTGTGGCAGTATCACCAGAGATGGCGCTGGTGAGCAGCAGATTCTGTGTGGGGCAGGAGAGATCTGCTCACACAGAGGAGAAAAGGATTGTGGGAAGAAGTGCAATTGCTGCCTTGTGGAGAGAGCTCAGGTGTGGGCTGATGAGAAGGCAGATCAGTCAGGCTGCCATTGGAGACAGTCTAAGTGGGGCTGTGGCAGCCAGAGAGCCCAGTGAAGCTAAGCCAAGCCATTGGGGGCCAGGAGGCCTGAGTCTGGACCAGCAAAAGGCAGGGGGGAAACACAAACCTCTGAGACTGTGTGAAAGTAAAGCAGCTAAGCTGCAGGCTAAGGAAGGCCACAAGGACGGACTGTGTTTGTATAGCTGTGGCAGCCAAGCCAGGCTGGAGCTGGCGATAGACCTGCAGATAAGCAGGCAGAGACTTTATTGGCAGACTAGCTGCACCAAGTCAGGGGTCTAGAAGTGAGTAAGACTCCCTAAACAGGGGCTAGGTTTTATTTTCTGTTTCCTGGTTTTCCATGCTGGAAAGTAAAGCACCATTACATTTATATACTTGAAATCTGTGTGTGGACCCTCATTAAGAACCTAAACACTGCACCAATCCAGCCTCTACCAAGCTAATTACCCTTGTGTCATCACAATACATATATATATATATATATATATAAATAAACTAAAAATGGTAGTATACGGCGCTAAGTCTGTATGTAATGTAACCCACTTTTGTAACAAGTCAGTGTGTATTAGCCCATGGATGTAAAGAGAACAGTGACAGTGCCATCTTGTGGCCAAGTTCTCTTACAGTAAGAGCTGCACAGCCACAAACCCCAAACATTCCTGAATAAAACCTATTATAAACAATGTCACTGTACAGTATAAGTTTTTTTTTACGGTAAAAGTTTTTATGCAAATTCTCTCTCTAGGTTAGCAGATTTGTGGGTTGATTTGTCCACACTGTAGTTAAATTGCGCACATTGGTTTAATATGCAATAAAAAAATGTATTTAGTTAACATTTTAAGAATGCAATTTAATGAATTAACAACCATTGAAAATCCAAATAGGAATTTTTCTATTCACATCTTGTGGAAAAATATAGGAAGGCGTTTATTATTTATTAGCAGTTATTTATATAGCAAACACGTATTCCACAGCACTGTACAGAGAATAATTTAGTCATATAATTCAGATCAGTGGAGTTTACAATCTATATTCCCTATAACATGTATCTATATACACATAAGGGTTTTTTTTTATCAGAAGTTAATTACATCGGGTACACACTGAGACGATGTCGGCACAACATGACATATCGGCCAATATGCACGCTCCCGTGGTCGTATGCGGTATCGGCCGGACGATACTGTATGTCTATCACACGTTTCCCATATTCTTGATGTACATGGTCCTATGACATACAATAGAAAAGTACTGATGGACATATCATTTGAGGTTATTTGATATGATACAAGTCTGCATTTTTGTTTAAAATTAGATGGCTTCTTGAAATCCAGTATATGTAGGTGTTTGTATGCTTACTAACGTTTGATTCAGCTTTGGGATCATTACTATAAATGTCCAGGAAACATATGACAAGTTATATGAGTGATAAAACATGCAAACCTTCTGGACATAACTATTATCTGTGTTTTTTTACAGTTATTTTTACTGCTTACTGTCCCCATGATGCTAATGTAATATGTTAATCTGCACACAGATTACTGAACAATTGTTGTATTTCTTCTGTGTTATGCGTATTAACTGCTCCCCTCTAATATACACTTCTACTGGGGAATTATTTTGATGCATCTATGAGAAACTATACCATGTGCTTATAATATTTATATACAACTATTGTAGCGCTATTTGGAAACGCTGCACACTATATAGGTGTTGACTGCATATTTCGTGAATTACATGTATGATTTTGTCTTCTTTGGAACTGCTTTGTTTCAGTCTTCATTTTTTGATCTATATGGTAGCATTGATCATACTGTGGTGTTTATATTATTGATACACCACTGTAAGAAGCCGGAATCTATTTCTAACATATGTGCAGCTATGTGCTGATCGATGATACAAGACACTGTAATTAATAATATTTTGCCGGCCATTTTTTAAATTTTTTGTATTTGTGTACATGTTTTTTGCTCTTTATTTTATAAAGGATATAATTAAAAGTTATGTTTTACAAGTCTACAAGTGTGCCCCATAAGGAGTCTTTTTTTCTTCTTTTTTTTTTCCTTCTTCTTGTTTATGGTTTATTGTTAATAGCTTATTTTTATAAGCTGACTCTGGGGAGCACCAGTGACTTCACCACAGTCAGACATAGGCCATTTAGAGATCATATGTTATACTCCTATTTTTCTATTTGAGTATTCAGTGATAACCAGTGTGGGGTTCCCTCATTTTTCTTTTTTTCTAAGTATTTCCCTATGTAAACTTGGACCTTTTAATGCGGTGTGCCCCACCTCCCCCATAAGCATAACCAGCCCTGGACTCTGTAGAACCTGTCCTGGTTCTTAATATACAGGGGAAAAAATGCTGTGGATTCTACTGGAGAAGGGGACGTGAATGGCTTCAGGGATTCTAGTTGAGTATGCGTGAATGTGAGTGTGAGTGTGAATGTGAGTGTTCATGTATACTTTAACCACTTGCCTGGCATGGTCATATCAGATATGACCACACCATGCTGGGCTTTCCCTGACATGGTCACATCTGATACGACCAGTCAGAAGTGCCCACTAGGCGGATGTGGGAAGCTAATCTTCCAGCAGCCGCCTACATCAGATGGACCTTCTGGTCCCTCTGCAAGCATGGCTGCCTCTCCAGCTTGTCCGGATGACTGCTGGCCACAGTGATCGGGCACTCCGCGGCAACCCCTCCTGGTGCAGCTGCAAGGGCAGCTGTGTGTTCCTTATGCTGTGTCCCGATCACTGTTTCCAGCAGTGATCGAGCAGCCTGCGTGACCATCCTCACTGCAGTAGCCGCAGCTCCTGCTAGCCGTGACTGCTGCTGTCCCCCGTGTAGCCGACGCCGCAGCATATCCCAGTGCGGCTGCCCATTGTCCCTAGTCCCCCCCCTCCTTCTGGCATTGTGGTGGCCGTGCTGCTTTGTCCCAGGTCCCCCCTCTCCTCAAGGCGCCTGCTCTGGGGTTCCCGGACCCTCCTCTCGGTGTCCAGGCTACCCCTTTCACCCAAGCGGCTGATCCTTTGTCCCCGGCCGGTCCCCCCCTCCTTCCGGCATTGTGGTGGCTGTGCTGCTTTGTCCCCGGTCCCCCTCTCCTCAAGGCGCCTGCTCTGGTGTTCCTGGAGCATCCTCCAACCCTCTCCTCCCGGCGCTGCGGTGTCCCAGCCACCCCTCTCATCTGGGCGGCTGATCCTGTGTCCCTGGCCATCCCCCGCACTCGCTTCTCCCAGCGCTGTGGCGGCCGTACTTCTTTGTCTCCTCCAGGTGCCTGCTCTTGTATTCACGGACCCAAACGCAAACCCCTGTAAACAACGCTGCGGCGGCCGCTGCTGCTGCTTCGTCCCCAGCCCCCCATGTCCTCCAGGCGGCTGCTCCTGTGTCCCCGGCTCCTCCCCCAACCCCCTTTTTCCTGCGTTTCGGCGGCCGCTGCTGCTTCATTCCCAGCCCCACCTTTCCCCCAGGCAGCTACTCCTGTGTCCCCGACTCTCCCCCAACCACATTCTTCTTGCGCTGCGGCGGCCCGGCTGATCCAGGCTGTATCCACGGCCCTCCCCCTGGCGTGGCTGCAGCTGTGTGTAACAACTGTCTGTAGCCGACAACATCCATACCCCCTCCCTCCTATTCAAGCTCCACCTCTGTTCTCAGGCAATATTTTGTGATTATATATATATATATATATATATATATATTATATATATATACAGTCAGGTGCATAAATATTGGGACATTGACAGAATTTTCATATTTTGGCCTCTATTCACCACCACAATGGCTTTGAAATGAAACAAACAAGATGTGCTTCAACTGCAGACTTTCAGATTTAATTTGAGGGTAATTACATCCAAATCAGGTGAATGGTGTAGGAATTACAACGGTTTCTATATGTGCCTCCCACTTTTTAAGGGGCCTCTATATGTGTAAATATATATATATATATATATATATATATATACTGTATATATATATGTGTGTGTATATATGAAGATAGTACGCTAAATGTACTGAAACGCTGATTTTTGAAGACACAGTTGTCGTGCTTTATTTACTGAGAGTGCCGCACCTTCACATGGCTATACCTCTAAACGTTATTGTTAGTTATTGGGAGTGCCGGACCTTTGCTGGACTATATATATATACATATTTATGTGTGTGTATATATATATAATGTATATATCGCAAACCATCGATAGTTTATATCTATGATTGAGCCCAATGGCCACCGATGGTACTACAGTATATCATAAAAATTGCTATTTTTATAGTATACGGTATTTAAAAAATATTTTCTTCTATAAAATCGTGCTGGAAAAGTTTTAAAAAGATGTTCTTGGCCTAATTCAACCTTAAAAAAAAAACGACAATTTTGGAGCGATTTTGGAAAAAGAATTTGTCAGTTAAGTTGTTAATAAAAGTGTGTGTGTTTTGTGGTTATTTTATTTACGCAGGTGACCTACAGGTACCAACCTTGAACGCTGGTGCTTGTGGTTCTCCAAGTACCAGCATGTGGGGAAGGCTTGCTGGGACCTGTTATTCTCCAGCATAAGGCAATATTATTACATATATTTTACATACAATGTGACACTTTCAACCCGGCACCCACTGGCCAGTGGTGCCCTTTATGGGGGGGGCACCTCCCCAGGGATCCCCGGCCTGGTCTGACTAGCAGTCAGGTGTAATGCTTTGGCCAGGTGGAATTACACCCTCACTAGAAAGAGTCTGGTGCTGGTTATGGAAATACGGGGACCCCTATTCATTTTGTCCCCTGTATTTCCATAACCAGGACCAGCTCAGCAGAGCCCAGTGCTGGTTCTTAAAATACATGGGATCCCTACGCATTTTTTCCCCTCTACAGAGCCCAGGGCTGGTTATGCTTTTAGAAGGGGCATATTTTTTTTTTTTATATTAAATGGTTTAGTTTTATTAACACACAGAAACATGCACATATCTCATGGGTATATGCATGTTTCTGTGGTGTTCGAACCTACTCAGGCTAGAATCACCTACCTGAACCTGGTCTATTGTTTTTGTGCTTTTTGGTAAGGTAAGAGTGCGATTATCAAACTCACAACCCATTACATTGTCCAAGTTCTATCTTGTGAATGGGAAAACATGTGGATGCGAGATTGTTTTTAGTGAGTTATAGTTAAGCTAGAAGTATGTGAGTTTTTAAAGAGTCGCATCCTATTACATTTGCCAGTGTGTAGAAAATCAAATTTTTTACAAAATCGCAACCCTTTGGCCCATGGTCTCAAATATGTATTGGAAATGTAATGGGCAGTGATTGGGAGAAGGCTATTCCGACCCACACAGATGCACTGTCTGATGGGATGCTATGGGAGTGCCACAGGCAGAGCCGTAACTAGATTATTTTGGTGCCCTGTGCCAGAAATGATACTAATGATCACATTCAGTGTGGGAACTAGAGAGTGATGGGCCCAGGTGCAAGAATTTGCATTGGGCCCCCCTATGCAGTGCCCCCAGTAGTGGTCCCCTTGTGCAGTGCCCACAGTAGTGCCCCTTATACAGTGCCCCCAGAAGTAGTCCCCCCTGTGCAGTGACCCCAGTAGTAGTCCCCCGTACGCAGTGCTCCCAGTAGTAGTCCCCCTATGCATTGCCCCCAGTTGTAGTCCCCCCTATGCAGTGCCCCCAGTAGTAGTACCCCCTATGCATTGCCCCCAGTAGTAATCCCACCTATGCATTTCCCCCAGTAGTAATCCCCCTATGCATTGCCCCCAGTAGTAGTTCCCCCTATGCATTGCCCCCAGTAGTAGTTCCCCCTATGCTTTGCCCCAAATAGTAATCCCCCCTATGCATTGCCCCCTCCTCTGCATTGCCCCCAAGTAGTAGTCCCCCCTATGCATTGCCCCCTGTAGTAGTGCCCCCTGTGCATTGCCCCAGTAGCAATCCCCCTATTCAGTGCCCCCAGTAGCAGCCACCACCCCCATAGAGTGCCCCCAATAGCAGCCCCACTATACAGTGCCCCTAGTAGAGGCCACCCCCCAAATACAGAGACCCCAGTAGTGCACCCCCCTATGCTGTGTCAGTTCCCATGCCCCTTTACACACACACACACAAAAAAAACCCCACTGATCCCATTTGAATGTATATATCTCTGGTTTTTTTAATATAACAGCTTCTCAATGGGTGTAAGATGCAATCAGGGAGATTGCTAAACTCTTCAAGGAGACAGGGAGATTTCTATTTCAGGGAGTCTCCCTGACAATGAGGGAGACTTGGCAAGTATATGATATACCATCTTTTGATTTACTTGTAAGAATCAGAGTATATTGTAGGCAGCCCTTAAAAGAAGCACTGGTAAGTTTAAAACAATATATACATAATAATCTTTTCCAGGGGTGTCTAATAAGGGGAGGGGGCCCATGTGCAGTGCCTGAGTGCCTCCTCCCCTTCCTCTCCTTATGCCGGCATATGCGCATTGTGTTCTTCTTTTCCCAGAGATGTCTTCTGAGTGGGAGCCAACCATCTCAGGGCCTGATTCAGCAAGGAACGCAGTTGGTAATACGCATGCAATTGGTCGATTGTTACATTCTGCGCATGCATATACATTGCAGTGTGCATGCGTGAACTAGGAATTGTGATTGGAACTGCAATTGCAGAGGCTACGCAGACCGAGAGCAGAGTGGTTGACAGAAAGTGTTGTTTGTGGGTGGTGACGGGGGGGTGGTCGGGCGAACGCAGGCGTGCCAGTGCATTGCAACGCCATTGCAGGGGCGTGCATAAATTATCCACTGCGTGGCCATAAGCAGCGATAGCACTGATAGCTTGTTTGGATATTAGCAATTTCTGAGTAAGGTCAGGGCTTGTGCAAGTGTGCATATGGGTCGATGTTACCGATTGTTTTGTTGTCTTCCCCTAGTATACGGATGTGAGTAAGGGGAAGTGGGCGTCCTTATGTCTGGCTGCGATTGCAATGTGAATGCAAACATTGTATGCGTATAAGCAGAATTGCGATCCGTAGTGAATCAGGCCCTCAGGCGGTATCCTTCATTGAATGAGTGTACAGTTTGCAGTGTGGGCTGCACACCCTGCATCCATTATAGATATACTACTGATCTCTTTATGGGCCTCATTTAGTAACGAGTTTTATCACCAAAACGAGTGATAAATGTCACAGTGTATGATAAATGGTGCTCCAGCCAATCAGCTCCCAACTGTCAACTGTTAGAAAATGTCAGTTGGAAGCTGATTGGCTGGAGCACCATTTAGCATACACAGTGACATGTATCACTCGTTTTGGTGATAAAGCTCGTTACTAAATGGGGGCCTATATATGGTCTGTGGGAGCCTTTCATTATAGGAAAACTCGGAGTACAAGTATTTTTCCCCCCAGCTGGTGTATTATACAGTGCTGCTAATGACAAGTAGTCTGAGTGGTAGAGAGTCTGATCTGGTTTCCACTAAAAGAGAGACACACACGAGACTAGTGATAGTCTATCATTGTGAAAGCTCTTATCTAATGCATTATACTCTAAATGGGTCTGTATGAAATGTTGACAATGATAATGTCAACATTTAAAATGTCTTCTTAATTGTCAACATTATGTACTTATAGACATGTAGATTTAATGTTGACATTTAAATGTTTGAAAATGGTAAAAGTATAGAATTACAAGAGAATAAGAGAGTTACAGCAGCTGCCTGCTGAGAGGGGCTATATGGCACAGACTGAGCCGCAGTGTAGAAGGACACATCTGTATGTAGGTGATGATGTGCGTATCTGTCACACCACATAAAGGGGAGGGGGAGGAGAGACATCTGTAATAGGTTTCCTCTTGTTCTTATAAATCCCCCAGACACCCGGCTGATACGTTTCAGTCTAACGCTGTATAACATGACTCGGAGTAATTGCATAACTATTAGGGTCTTACTTATTACTACTATTTTTGCAGGTAACAAAGATTTCTTTTATTAATTTAAGGGAATTGTATAGTGCAGAAAACAAAAGAATATATTTTACACATAACACAAACAGAATTGCTCAATTCAAAGTGTAACTAAACATAATAGGTACTGTACTGACATAAAATGCACTTTGTTTATATCTTGAAACTATTCAGAATTAGGCAGACTAATAATTATTTCTGGATAGTGCTATGAGAAATCAGAACTCGCTTTTATGTAATAGTTATGTTAATGCAGCAATTAGAAATAATGATTTGATAGGAATGTAACAGGTGTCACCACAAATAGTAATACCTGTAATTCTCTTCTCTGTTTCAGATGTGAGATCAGACACTCAGGTGACCCAGGATCTGTATTATCAGACTAGAGAAGACCAGGACGTCACCCTGAAATGTAATCACAGTATAACAAATTATAATCTTCTGCTCTGGTACAAGCACGTTCCTGGGCTCGCTCCAGAGATTTGTGTTTCTGGTTATAATACAGTTAATGACCGCAATACAAAGTACTCAATGACAGTGGAGAAGAATACACTTACTACACAGCTTCATATAGTGAATGTGAAGGGAGAAGACACAGCTGTGTATTACTGTGCAGTGAGAGACACAGTGACATTGACAGGCTGCAGCCTTGTACAGAAATCATACACCCATCATACAGGGCACTACTAAAATGTATCTATGAATAGAGCATACAAGGTGACTATTATGTACAGTACTAATAAATAATAGAGAGGTGCGCTGACCCAGTGTTTTGGTTTTAGATTCATCTTCAAGGTTTTGATTTTGGTTTTGCAAAACCACCCTCAAGTGTTTGGTTTTAGACATGGATTTTTAAAATAAAAAATTATAAAAAACACTAAAATCATGTAGTTTTTGTAACCTAAAATCCCAAATTCGTATTTAAAATTTAAATTAGAAATCGCAAGAAGATCAGTACCGGATCTGTCCGGATTCACGAAATTCGGGTGGATTCGGATTTCTGGGGAACCGAACCGCACATCTCTAAAAAGAAGTTAGATGTAAAATCACATATTTTCAATAATTGTTTCTGGAATAAAAATGTTAAGTGAATAAAACCATCCAATGCACTAGAGCAAAGGTTCTCAAACTCGGTCCTCAGGACACCAAACAGTGCATGTTTTCCAGGTCTCCTCACAGAATAACAAGTGAAATAATTAGCTCCACCTGTGGATCTTTTAAAATGTGTCCGTGAGTAATGACTACACTTGTGCTCCTGCTGGGTGACCTGGAAAATGTAAACTGTGTGGGATCCTGAGGACCGAGTTTGAAAACCACTGCACTGTAGCATACCCTTAGCCTTGTAAAAGTAGATATCACATAAATAAAAGTGATGTTTTGTCTACAGTACCTTGTACTGTCCTGGTTCTTCCCATCAAGCTCTTGATGGAGTCTATGGTGGGTATTCAATTTGGAGTCCGTGCTGGACTTTTCGCTCCACATCGGAGGTTTGACGGGGATAAAGTATCGGGCACGCGTTATCCCCGTATTCAATTAGGAATGTGCGAAAACGGGAGCCGGCGGAAAGGTAAGTTTCGCAAAAAAAAATGGCATTTTCGGGAATTGTCCCTGTGACACCCCTAAAGATGTCCAGACATGGGGGATCACTATGGGTACCCCCGTTTTGGCTGCTGAAAAATATGTCCATCAAATTTGGGGTACATGAAAATGGGTGCATTTTGAAAATTCAAAAATGTACCTGCCGCTACCACCCGCATTCTTTAAAACATCTGCCGCATACTTGGGACCCCCCATGAATTAATTTGGCTATTTAAAAACTTGTTCCCCATATTTTTTTTTTTACCCCAAAATGAAAATAATTTTTTTGGGGTGTCCCTATTTTTTTACACAGTTTGTTTTTAGGGGCTATTCCCAGGGGTGCAGGCTATTTTTTTTAAAGCCTGCACCCCTAAACCCCAATTCTGAACTTTTTTTTGCCATGTAAAACATAGTGAAAACTTATCCCCGTTTTTTTTCAAAGACTTTTCGCACCGGAGAGATAACAAGGGTAAGTTCTTACCATATCTCTACTTTTCTACTTCAGGATCCATAAAAGGTCTACAGGGTGACCTTGGGGATTCCACAAGCAGTACCTTCATGGGCAGGGACGCTCCTGTGCAGAAAGAGAAACCGCCGCCCGAAGGAAGCATCCTGAGTGGCAAAGGTATAAAAAGAATAATACCTCAAAAAGGTCTGGATAGAAGACCACGTGACCACCTTACAAAGCTGTACAGCAGAGTCACCATGATGAGCTGCCCACGAAGGGACAACAGACTGAGTAGAATGAGCAGTAACAGAGGGTGGGACTGGAAGGCCCTCATGAATGTAAGCCTCAGAGATCATCATACAAAGCCATCTAGCCAAAGTTTGTTTATTGGCCGTCCATCCTCTCTTGTGGGAATCATAAATTACAGTACAAACAAAGAATTCTGATTTCCGGAGAGAAATGGTATGATCCACATATATCTTGAGGGCACGTACCACATCCAATGAGGCATCCCCTGCCGAGAGGTCTGGGGAGTTAAAGGCAACACAATAATTTCCTCATTAAGCAAGTATATGTATAATGAAGCACCTGCGCTGCATAGGGAAGCAGCTGGTAAACTAGAGAGTGGGCACACCCAAAAGCTCAGAAAACAATAGTCACAATACAAGAAATAGTGAACCAGTGCTGCAAAAACCCTTCTTTATTCCTACAGTAATCCTGAATAGATGGTGCAATCCTCTCACACTTTATCACAGACTGAAATGACCACTCTTGCATAGTAATCCTGTCACATGTGCATCTCATTAATGTGGAAACTAGAGATCACCTTAAGAAGGAACACAGGGCACTACCCTGTCCCTGTGAAAAACTAGAAATGTGGAACGACAAGAGAGAGCCCCCAAATCGAAAACTCTTCTGGCAGAAGCAATGGCCAGAAAAAAAACAGTATTGGCAGTAAGCCATTTGAGGTCCAATGAGCCCAGTGATTCAAAGGGAGGCCCCTAAGGACAACAGCCAAATCCCAAGGCGCTACAGAAGGGACAAAGGGAGGCTGAATATGAAGGACCCCCTGCAGAAAAGTGCAGATGTCATGAAGAGGAGCAATCCTTTGGTGGAACCACACTGAAAGGGCCAAGATATGTACCTTCAGTGTAGCAAGGCGGAGACCAAGGTCCAAACCTGCCAGAAGGAAAGTCAACACTCTGGATAACCTAAACACCTGGAGGTCATAACTTTTTGGACGACACCATTCAAAATAGGTATGCCATATCCTGTAGTAAGTTCTAGCAGAAGCAGGTTTACATGCTCTGAGCATGGTGTTAACCAAAGAGACGGAAAAACCCTTGGACCTTAAGAGCCACACCATCAAAGACAGACAACCCAGGTCTGGGTAGAGGCAAGGACCCTGAAAATACAGGTCCGGACATTGAGGAAACAGCCACAGAGTGTCGATGGAGAGAGTCCGAAGATCTGAGTACCATGGACGTTGGGCCATGCTGGAGCCACCAGCAGAACCATGCCTCCCTCTTGTTTGAACTTCCGAATCACTTGAGGAAGGAGGGAGATTGGAGGAAACAGGTACACAAACTGGAAGGTCCACTTGATAGACAGAGCGTCCACCAAGAGAGCTCTGGAGTCTTTTGTCCTGGACCCATACTGAGGCAGCTTGCAATTTTTGGAGATGCCATGAGGTCCACATCTGCAAGGCCTTGTCCACTAGGAGCTGAAACACTTCTTGGTGAAGAGACCATTCCCCGGCGTGCACATCATGATGGCTGAGGAAATCCGCATCCCAATGCTGCGCTCCTGGAATGAACACTGCTGATATTGCTGGTAGATGACTTTCTGCCCATGTCAGAATGTGTGACACCTCTGTCATTGCTGCCTGACTTCGAGTTCATGCTTGATGGTTTAGGTAAGCCACTGTCGTGGCGTTGTCTGACTGCACTTTCACAGGCTTTCCATGAAGCAGCAGCCTGGCTTGTTGTAGGGCCCTGAAGACTGCTCAAAGTTCCAATATGTTGATTGATAGCGCAGATTCCCCTGCGGTCTACCTTTCCTGAAAGGAGTGTGGACCTGTCACTGTGTCCCAACCCCCAAGACTGGTGGCCGTCATCAGAAGGACCCAGTCCAAGATCCAAAGGGATGCCCCCTGGTGAGGTGGATCATCTGTAGCCACCAAGTCAGAGATAGGCGTACCTCCGGAGAGAGCACCATCATTTGAGTCCATATATGATGGGGAAATCCATCTCACTTGGAGAGGATTGATTGCTGCAGAGGCTTGGAATTAAACTGGGCATACTCCACCATGTCGAACATCGACACCATAGATCCCAGTAACTGCATTGCTGTATGGACTGACACTCGGTGATTGTGAAGGCATCTGCGTACATGCGTCTGCAAAGTGTAGATCTTTTCTGCTGTCAGAAAAATCCTTTGCTGTTGTGAATCCAACAGGACTTCCAGATGGAGCATTCTTTGAGACAGACTCAGTGAGGACTTCTTCCAAATTATCAACCATCCGTGTAACTGCAGCACAAATATTGTTAGCTGCAGGTGGTGGTGAAGCACCTCTGGGGACCCTGCTAGTAGTGAGAGGTCATCCAGGTAAGGTAACAGGCGGATCCCCTGCAGCCGCAGATAGGCTGCCATTACTGCCATGACCTTTGTGAACACCCGAGGTGCAGTGGCAAGGCCAAATGGCAGAGCCTGGAACTGGAAATGCTGTTGTGACACAGCAAACCTGAGAAAACATTGGTGAGCTGAAACAATCAGAATATGCAGGTATGTATCCTGAATACCATAAAATCCCCAGGTTCCATATCCTGTATAACTGACCGTAGGGTTCCCATTCTGAACCTGGGTACCCTGAGGAATTTGTTCAGAGACCTGAGATTGAGAATAGGACAGTAAGAACCGTTTGGTTTCTGGACTAGAAAAAGGTTGGAATAATAACCCGTTCTCCTTTGGGACAATGGGACTGGTACAATAACCCATGCCTGCAGCATGGATTGTACCACCTCTTGAATAGCGAAAGCATTTTCAAGGTATTTCGGAAGTCCTATACAAAATAATTGATGGGGAGGCCTTCTGTGGAAGGAGAGGGCGTACCCCAGAGAGACCACTTCCCTCACCCAGGAATCCGTGGTAGTCTGACACTAGTACTGGGTGAACTGAAGAAGTCAGCCTCCCACCCTGGGGTCCCCCAGGAGGAGGCCCGTCCCATCAAGTAGAGGGCTTGTCATTGGCAGCCGGACGTCTGGTACTCCAGGGCTGTTTCTTAGGCCTGGCAGATTTCTTTCTGGTGGGTGGCCTGGGAAAGGACTGCGTTCGAGCCTTACCTGGGGCCCGATAGGTCCAAAAGGATGAAGGCTGGAGCAGAAGGCAGACAAGCAGACTTAGCTGCTGCTAAGGTATTCATAATTTTGTCCAAATCAGGGCCAAACAAGATTTTACCATCATAAGGCAAACACTCCAACCCTTATTGGATTCCGCATCAGCCCTCCAAAAACGGAGCCACAGAGACCGGCAAGCCGCAATGGCCGCCGAAGAAATCCTGGCATTTAGTAAGCCAATATCCAATGCTGCCTCATTTATGTAGGTAGCAGAATCTCGGAGGTTTCACACAAGATTCAACTGTTCTCTGGTAGCATTTAGGGCTAAGGATGTTTCCAGGCTGTTAGTACAACATTCCATGGCCCGAGCCACCCAGCAATTGGCCATAGCTGGTCTACACGTAGCCCCCGAAAAGGGAATAAACAGATTTAAGGTAGACCTTTACATTCCTATCTGTAGAATCCTTCAGGGATGACATGGAAGGCATAGGTAGCATTGCGATTTTTACCAAGCGCGTGACATGGGAATCTCCCATTTGGTAAAATAATTCTCAGCAAACGGATAAGCTGAGACTAGACGCTTCTGCTGCTGATAACGCTTCCCCCAGCATTTTCCATGCTACCTCCAAGTGATTCACCAGTTGGTCAGACAAAGGAAATATAGCCTCAGTCACCTTTTCTTCCATGAAATATGCATGCATAGACTTTGGCGCAGGAGGCTCATCCTCCTCAATGATACAGCCTTCACAGCCTGTATCAAACCTGGAATATATATTTTTGACTTGACCCCTGCCTCTTGAGGAGGGGGCTCAGAGTCAGACTCATCCAGGATCAGTCCATCATCAGATGATACATCATTTTCAGCCCACAAAGTAGATTGCGACAACAGCAAGACCCTTTTAGCCAGTCTGCTGATGGGTGCGTCACTCTGCCGTACCTTAGTTGCACGTTGCAATACAGCGGGAACTGTATTAACCCACTGGGGGGGCAACACCTGTGTGGGTGCAGATGGTTGTACCCAATGTCCACTTAATCACAGACATTTGGACAAGTGGAACTGGGCAGACTAAGGAATATATGACTGTGACAGCCCACTGGGTAGATGTATCGCCTTATGCAGCAACAACAACAGCGTTAGCAGTTGCAGTATCTCAGAAACGTCAGCTCGTTCCAAGGCAGGCTATGCTGTGTATCACCGGTTTCAGTAAGAGGCACACCGCCGACAACCTCTTAGAGAAACTGAGGGAAATCATCGCCCAGTGGCTTACCCCACTTAGACTCTCCTGGGGATTTGTGATATCTGACAATGCCACCAATATTGTGCGAGCCTTACATCTGGGCAAATTAGAGCACGTCCCATGTTTTGCTCACACAATAAATTTGGTGGTGCAGAATTTTCTGAAAAGCGACAGGGGCATGCAGGAGACGCTTTGGGTGGCCCAAAAAATTTCTGGCCACTTTCACCATTCAGCGACTGCATGCCGAAGACTGGACCACCAGCAAACACTCTTGAACCTGCCCCGCCATCACCTGAAGCAAGAGGTTGTGACGCGATGGAACTCAACCCTCTATATGCTTCAGAGGATGGAGGAGCAGCAAATGGCCATTCAAGCCTATACATCCGCCTATGACATAGGCAAAGGAGGGGATATGCACCTGACTCAAGCGCAGTGGAGAATGATTTCCGTGTTGTGCAAGGTTCTCCAGCCCTTCGAACTTGCCACACGTGAAGTCAGTTCAGACACTGCCAGCTTGAGTCAGATCATTCCCCTCATCAGGCTTTTGCAGAAGCAGCTGGAGAAAGTGAAGGAGGAGCTAAGACGGAGCGATTCTACTCGGTATGTGAGACTTGTGGATGAAGCCCTTCATTCGCTTTGCCAGGATTTGAGGGTGGTCAATCTGTTGAAATCAGACCACTACATTTTGGCCACTGTGCTCGATCCTAGGTTTAAAGCCAACGTGGTGTCTCTCTTTCAGGCGGACACAAGCCTGCAAAGGTGAAAACACTGTCAGTTGAAGCGGAAAGTGACACGTCAACAGCTCCTTCTTAATTTTCTCTCGCAACTGGGGCTGCCAGGAAACAACTTAGATATCCTAAGCAACCCGCTGGCGGTGATGCAGGGCAGGCAGGACCAAGTTTGGACATCTGGTTAGGACTGAAGGACCTGCCAACAATTTCTGACATGTCTACTGTCACTGCATATGATACTGTCACCATTGACAGAATGGTGGAGGATTACATCGGTGACAGCATCCAAGTAGGCATGTCAGACAGTCCGTACCTGTACTGGCAGGAAAAAGAGGCAATTTGGAGGCCCCTGTACAAACTGGCTCTATTTTACTTGAATTGCCCCCCCTCCAGTGTGTACTCCGAAAGAGTTTTTAGTGCAGCTGGGAACCTTGTCAGTGAAAGGCATAGGAGGTTGCTTCCACAAAATGTGGAGAAGATGATGTTCATCAAAAATAATTATCAATTCTTCCAGGGAGACCAGCCTCCAGAAAGTACAGAGGGACCTGTGGTGGTGGATTCCAGCGGGGACGAATTAATACTCTATGAGGATGAGGATGTACACAACACTAAAGAGGGTGATGAATCAGTGGATGAGGAGGATGAGGACGACATCTTGCCTCCATAGAGCCAGTTTGTGCAGGGACAGATTAATTGCCAGCTTGTTTTGTGGGGGCCCAAACGAACCAATCATTTCAGCCACAGTCGTGTGGCAGACCCTGGTGCTGAAATGATTGGTTTGTTAAAGTGTGCATGTCCTGTTTATACAACATAAGGGTGGGTGGGAGGGCCCTAGGACAATTCCATCTTGCACTTCTATTTTTTCTTTGCATTATGTACTGTTTGGGGCCTAGTTTTTCGAACTGCCATACTGTCTGCCACTGCAATGCCACTCCTAGATGGGCCACATGTTTGTGCCGCCCACTTGTGTCGCTTAGCATAGTTATCCATCTACCTCGGTGCAACCTTTTGGCCTAAAAACAATATTGTGAGGTATTCAGAATAGACTGGAAAAGAGTGGAAATGAATGCTATTGAGGTTAATAATAGCATAGGAGCAGAAAAAAACACAACTTCCGTGATTTTTAGCTGTTTTTATGCTTTTTTTAAAAAAAAATCCAGATCCAAAACCCAAAACACGGTAGGGTGGTTTTGGCAAAACCAATCCAGATCCAAAACATGAAGAAAGATCCAGATCCAAAACCAAAACACGAAAAATGGCCGGTGCACACACCTAATATATATATATAATATATATATATATATATATATATATATTGTGACACAGTCAGGTTAGGGGGTCCCTCTCCTGGGTAGAAGGACTCCTTTCTTACACACACCCACAGCAGCAGGGAAGCAGCACACCAGTCTGGATGCAAGTACAAGCTGGTCGGCGCCAGTCTTTATTGTACAATGTCAGAAATAACTTAAAGAAAACATAAACATAAATCCTAGCCCTGTCGGGGCACTAACTTCACAGGTAGTTCCCTCACTACCAGAACCTGGCAGGGCCTAATGCCCTCACCAGAAACCAAGGCACAGCACAACACTCACAGTTAGGTTTTCCAGTGTCTCTGAGCAAACTCCCTGTCTGCTCTCCCAGGTGAGACAATCAGCCCTCAACACACTAGGCTTATATTGGCCACTCTCAGGTGGAAATCCTAACAAGCCTGTTACCAGGCTAAGAGAACCAAAACCTGGAGTGGCCGTGGGTGGAGCCCTCCCTCTCCTCTCACCCACAACCCCCAGGTCCCAAACCGGCTTTTCAAAAAGCCGAGACTCAAGCCTGCTACACTGCAGACTTTCTCCTGGGGGTTTAAAACACATAAGACAGGAATCTGGGACAAATGTACCTGCCACAGACCACTTTACCAATGATCCTATCACAATATATAGATATAGATAGAGACATATATATATATATATATATACATACACACACAATATAATTTCCTTGTGGCTGACCTTTATGATAAATATAAATATCTATGTAATGTATGCGTGTGTGCAAGTATGAAATCACTGATGTTTCAGAGCCCTTTATTGCCCCATCATCAAGTTCTAAACATATACAAGAATGAAGCACTTACTTATACCCCCACTGCACCACGTGAAGTCGGCACTGTCCAGCGTCCGGGACCAAGTCGCATACCAATGGCGTCATCCGAGCGCCCGGTGAGCACGCAGGTGTCACCAGACATCGGAGGGAGGAGGTGCCATCAGATAACGTATACTGTACAATAACAAAAGTGATCACTTTTGTTATTGTATATGACTAGGGCTGTACATCGATGATTTCATACCGGCATCTTGACTGGTTTTTTTTGTTTTTAGTGCCACCGATCTGTACATACTGCGAACAGTTGATCGTCCTAACGGAGGACACCAGGGACATTATAGTATGTTTATTGGGAGTGCCACCACACATGGACTTGGCAAACTCTGCGCTATTTCACTGTGATGCACGATGCTGTTTGCTGCACTGTATGCTCTGTTGTATTGGCTCAGACTGTGCTGTGACCACAATTGTCTGTACTCTAAAGTTAAGCTGCCCACACACATAGTGATATTTTACTCGATTTGACCGATTTCGACGAATCGTGATGACAAATCGTGTAAAATATGGTCAATTCGTGAATGTCCACACACGATCACGATGCCAATGTGCATCCCCACTCGTCGTACATCACATCTTCAGATCTGCCGTGCTATAGGGCAGATTTGCCAATTTGGGACACAATGCACTGGATGCACCATAGATCTTAAGTCAGATTGGACATTTTTTACTCCAAATCGTGTGTAGGATTGCTGGGGAGCTGCCTGGGGAGAGTTCAGGGGAAATCACACACATCGTGAAATCGTGTGCAGATCGCTATGTGTGTGGGCACCTTTACTGTGTATAGAGGACACATTGCACGCTTCTGTGTGCTGCGCTATACTCTGCTGTATTGGCTGTGTTGACACTCTGGACTCACAAGTGGCTGTGCTGTATATAAATGTGTGTACATATAATTATATGTATATATGTGTGTGTGTGTATATATATATATATATATATATATATATACATACCGTGTTTCCCCGATAATAAGACCTACCCTGAAAATAGGCCCTACCCTTACTTTTGTAGCCCGGTCTAAAATAAGCCCTACCCCGAAAATAAGACCTACCTAAATTCCATTTTGAGCTGGGAACGCTTCAGGAGGCCAGCGTTCCCAGTCATGCAGTGCGCGGGTGACGTCATGACGTCACCCGTGCGCTGAGGATCCTGTGCGGCCGCGCCTGCTGGATCATGTTAGATCCAGTCAGCGCGCAAGTGAGAGAGACATCCCGGACGGCGGCGACTCAGGTAAGTACCGTACTGTACTGGTGGGGGATCAGTTACAGGGGGGCTTGCACTGCAATAAGGGGGCCTGCATAAGGGACACTGCTACAGGGGGGCCTGCATAAGGGGCACTTCTACACAAGGGAGGCTGCATAAGGGGCACTGCTACAGGGGGGGCCTGCATAAGGGGCACTTCTACAAGGGGGCCTGCATTAGGGGCACTGCTACAGGGGGGGCCTGCATAAGGGGCACTTCTACAAGGGGGCCTGCATAAGGGGCACTGCTACAGGGGGTGCCTGCATAAGGGGCACTTCTACAAGGGGGCCTGCATAAGGGGCACTGCTACAGGGGGGGCCTGCATAAGGGGCACTTCTACAAGGGGGCCTGCATAAGGGGCACTGCTACAGGGGGGGCCTGCATAAGGGGCTCTTCTACAAGGGGGCCTGCATAAGGGGCACTGCGGTCAATGTTAGTTAAAATAAGACCTACCCGAAAATAAGCCCTATGGTGTTTTTTGGAACCAAAAAAAAAATAGGACTGTGTCTTATTATTGGGGAAACACGGTATATATATTCCTAAAATAGAAGCACATAATTTATTTCTCTCTTGCGTGTATATTGTTTTAAGATTTGATAACATGGTTTGATTTCTTTGGGTGCTCTGGTATATTTGCAGTAGGGGTGTGCATCGGCCACTTTTCGTGTTTTGTGTTTTGGTTTTGGATCTGGATCTTTCTTCGTGTTTTGGATCTGGATTGGTTTTGCCAATACCACCGTTCCGTGTTTTGGGTTCTGGGTTTTGTGTTTTGGATCTGTATTTTTTTTTTTAAAAAAGCATAAAAAGAGCTAAAATCACAGAATTTGTGGGTTTTTCTGCTCCTATGCTATTATTAACCTCAATGACCTTAATTTCCACTCATTTCCAGTCTAATCTGAAAACCTCACACCTCACAATAGTGTTTTTATGTCCAAAAGGTTGCACCGAGGTAGCTGGATGACTATGCTAAGCGACATGAGTGAGTGGCACAAACACGTGGCCCATCTAGGAGTGACACTGCAGTGGCAGACAGGATGGCAGTTTGAAAAACTAGGGCCCAAACAGTACATAATGCAAAGAAAAAAAAGAGGTGCAAGATGGAATTGTCCTTGGGCCCTCTCACCCACCCTTATGTTGTATAAACAGGACATGCACACTTTAACAAACCAATCATTTCAGCGCCAGGGTCTGCCACACGACTGTGGCTGAAATGATTGGTTCGTTTGGGCCCCCACAAAACAAGCTGGCAATTAATCTGTCCCTGCACAAACTGGCTCTATGGAGGCAAGATGTCGTCCTCATCCTCCTCATCCACTGATTCATCACCCTCTTTAGTGTTGTGTACATCCTCATCCTCATAGAGTATTAATTCGTCCCCGCTGGAATCCACCACCACAGTTCCCTCTGTACGTTCTGGAGGCTGGTCTCCCTGGAAGAGTTGATAATTCATTTTATGAACATCATCTTCTCCACATTTTGTGGAAACAACCTCCTACGCTTTTCGCTGACAAGGTTCCCGGCTGCACTAAACACACTTTTGGAGTACACACTGGAGGGGGGGCAACTCAGGTAAAATAGAGCCAGTTTGTATAGGGGCCTCCAAATTGCCTCTTTTTCCTGCCAGTACAGGTACAGACTGTCTGACATGCCTACTTGGATGCTGTCACCGATGTAATCCTTTAACAGACAGATGCACGCTTGTCGCTACTGCTTTGAGGATGCAGGTCCGGCTACAGCCCACACAATTCACAAAGACAGAAAAAAAGAAGAATTTTTTTATTGTTTGTGGAGTGCACTTTGAGGGTTACACCACCCTTTAACAGAAAGACGCACGCTTGTCGCTGCTGCTTTGAGGATGCAGGTGGGCCTACAGCCCACACAATTCACAAAGACAGAAAAAAAAAGAAGAATGTTTTTATTGTTTGTGGAGCGCACTTTGAGGGTTACACCACCCTTTAGCAGACAGACGCACGCTTGTCACTGCTGCTTTGAGGATGCAGGTGGAATCTAGATGGGATTTGGAACCGGGGACACACTACCTCCATCAATTGTCTAAATCCCACTTCACTAATGGCAGATACCGGATGCACGTCTAACACCAACATAGCAGTCAAAGCCTCAGTTATACCTTTTGCTTCAGGATGACTGCTGTCGTACTTCATCCTCATCGCTAGGGACTGTTGGAGGGTTAATTGTTTAGTAAAAGTAGTGGTGTTCCTACTTCCTCTCTGGGATGATGAACAACTCCCAGCAGCAGCAACAGCACTAGGAGGAAGTGGTTCTTGATCTTTCCCTATTTTATTTTTATCGGAGAAAGTTTGGTCCTCCATTTATGTTATATTGATATATACATGCGGCTAAGGCGCACACAAACACAGAAAATAATTTTTTATTTTTGTTGGAGACTAGCGCACTTTGTGGGTTACACCACCATTTAAGAAATGAGCCAGCCGGCCCTTTACTTATGGGACACAGGCGCACGCTTGGCGCTGCTCCTTTGTTGATGCACGTGCAGCCACAGTGCACACAATTCACAAACACAGAAAATATTTTTTTAATTTGTTTGGAGTGTACTTTAGGGGTTACAGCACCCTTTAATGGACAAGCCAGCTGGCCCTTTACTAAAGGGACACAGGCGCACTCTTGGCGCTGCTCCTTTGTTGATGCACGTGCAGCCACAGTGCACACAATTCACAAACACAGAAAAACTATTTATTTTTTTTGCACTTGAAGGGAGCACCCCTGATGGACAGAGCACCCCCTGGACAACACTACAGCACCCCTTTAGGACAGGGACACTGCACAGGACTTTGGAGTGGACACATCCCCTATGGACAACTGACTGCACAACACAGTCCAGCCAGCCCCTATGGACTTTGGAGGAGTGGACACAGTCCCTATGGATAACAGCAGCACAGCGCAGCACAGCACAACACTACACTGCACTACATTACAACACTACACTACACAGCCCAGCCAGCCCTAACTCCCACTCTCCCTCTTCACTGTCCAAAGCCAAGTGAGAAAATGGCGCCGACGTGGGTACCTTATATAGGATCCAAAACCTGCGAGACCCGGAAGGCGGGATGATGACGTTTTGCCTCGATTTCAGATCCGAGTCAGACGGGAAAAGTCGAGCCTGACTCGGATCGGCCTCGGATCGGGGGGTTCGGGGGGGTCGGATTTCTGAAATCCGAACCCGCTCACCCCTAATTTGCACAGTGACATACTATATTGTTCATATGTCACTATATGTTTTTTTTTGTTTCCACGTATAAACACTAAGACTTTTGATGGGATTATCTGCTAGGGGGCACCAGCCAAAATTTTGCCTAGGGCACCAAATTGGCTAGGGCCGGCTCTGTCAAAGAGGTATTAATCCTCTCTGAGCACGGGGAGTAGAAGCAATTAATATTTCACATGTGTTCAGTTGATTTAATATAATGTGTTAACCTCACAAGTATATTTCTGGTAAGCCACATCAATTCTGAAAGGGATACAAATATTCCATACAATATTGCAACTTTGAGTCTCTTTTTGTGGCTGCTTTCTTGTAACTGTTAATTTCAGCCCATGTTGATATTCTAACAGCATACGGTATATTGTCTGAATCACATATAAGATTCCTCGCCTAACTCCAATGTATAATAACCACTGCAGATCAATCTTCCTTCAGTGCTTTGTGCATCATCTAGTTATTTCACAGATATATTTTATGTATACATTATACTGTAGTTGCTGTATGTGCTCATAATGCTATCTAATATACCTTTACATATACATATTTGTTAGCTGTATGTGAAAGAGTCTAATTCACAAGTGATTATCACGTTTTGCAAATGCTTTTCTGTATATCTTATTCAGCCACAACTAGAATCGTCTGGCAATAATCATTCTCTAACACAAAGATATCTATTTACATTTTAGATACTCCATCTCTTTTCATATAATGTCCATAAATGTAACTTTTTAGCATGCATTGATATTATTTAAATGGAACAGCATTTCCCTTGGCGTGTTGTTCACTAGATGTGTGAGTAGTGATTCACTGGTCACAGCGCTTCCTTACAGATATATCGGATAACACATTCAGTTAGTTATTCAATGTTTCAATGTTTCAAATAAATCAGTATTTGTATGAAGCGTATCATCCTAGTATACATAGATAGCGATGTGGCATTGTGGCATAATTTGTAGTAATTTTTTGTTAATACCTATTAGACACCGGCAGAGCTGCCACCAATGCACGTTTCGCTACCTAGTAGCTTTCTCACAGGCTAACCCGACTGTTCAAAGAATGCGCCTTTTTGTACCATGCTGTGTCCCACTGCACCAATGACCATCTGTCTAATTAAATTCAAATACCTTTGGGCCTGATTCAGACCCACTCGCGAGCGGCTGTCCGCTCGCAAGTGGGTCGATGGTCTGCACTGAGCATGCGCACGACGGAGGGAGCTCCGTCATGCGCATGCGCCAGACACGACGAGCGAAGGACTTTCCTTCGCTCGTTGTGTCCGATCAAAGGGGGCGTGCTGTCAATGTTGATTGACAGCACGCCCCCTTTGGTGGGCGTGCCAGGGGCGTGCCTCCCTGACGGGGGCGTTCCCACGGGAACGCCTCCCGTCAGAAGCCGGCCCACTGACATCACTAGTGATGTCAGTGGGAGTGATTTTGGCTCTGATAGAGCCAAAATCACTCCGGAGCTTGCGGTTGAAAACCTCAACCGCAGGCTCCGGCTCGCAATTTCGATGGTCGCGATGGTCACGACCATCGCGGCCATCAAAATGCACGCTCGTATAGCCTGTGGGTGGTGACCCACAGCTATACGAGCGTCCAGGAGGACACTCCATGAAAATGGAGCCCGGCCCTCATTCAGAGCGTGCGCTCTGCTCAGAGCGTACGGCTCTGAATGAGGGCCTTTGTCTGTTCATTGTTCATCGATGCAGGCAGCATATTGATGTAGTCACATAGCCTCCGGAGTCTGTTTGATCCATTGCTCCACAGTTTCCCAGTCATATTCTCACTAGCGTAATACAAAAATGATTTCCAAGTATTTATTTATTGATTGTATATAATTTTCTAATTAATAACAAAAGTTTTAAAATATAAAAAAATAATATCTTTATTATTAAATATTTTGTGTCAAGTTAGTATTCATAAATTATATAAATATATTATAAAGTACTCTTAAACCCTATATTTATATGTGCTACAATATTATTACTAATATTTAATATGAATTATATTTATGTTCTTACAAATTTGTCTAATATCATAAAATTTTGTATATAATCCTATCTATAAAAATACAAACATTCATTGAGCATCTCCAAAGGAATAGTATAACCCAATATTAGTGAAAACATATAATGAGTAAATAAATAAATAACACACCAATGTGAGTTTAAGCAACATATGTGCATGAAAATATTTGTCTCCTGTGTATCCTAAGTGAAGAATACATATAGCTTGTATGTGTAGAGATATTTATTTGCCATGTACTATGAGTGAAGAAATTTATTAACCTAAACTTAATTTGCATAGCATATCGACCTCCAAGAAATTAGTGAATATATCATGCATGTGAAAAATGTGAAACACCCTATCCTAGATAATTAAGAGTAAGCCAACCCATATTTGTGACATTTCAAAATTGTCAAGATGTGATATGCATAACCAATTTATATATGTGTCAAAATTGTCCAAAGTGTGCTATGTGCGACCAGTTTATACAGAGAACAACTATTAAGATGGTTATACTGAACTTCAGTTATTAAAGAGAAAGTATATACTGGATACAATATAATTAGTCTAGACAAATCTCATGTCACTTGTACGCAAACTAGTCACCGTAATGTATGATACTCAAAGTCTGAAGAGCTCCACCTTATTGGTCAATAAGTGATGACATTTTCCGCCCGATCATTTAAATGTTTATTCATCTAAATCTTTACCAGCCCTACATGTATTATATTATAAGGTCAAACAGAGATCCACATTTCCTCAAATGTGTGTTCATTGATATCTTTACCAATCCTACAAATATTATATCATAAGGACAGACAAAGACCCACATTTTCTTAAAGTCGACATTAATACCTGGGTGCACTTGGATCAACCCTGCAAGCTTCGGGGACTAGAGAGATTAGGTAACGTAGATTCTACTGATTGCAAAATAGTAACCAATGTCACACTTTGATCTGTACCGTATGATGTTTCAAGGCTTGGAAGGAATATATTTGTATCACAATCCTCTCATTGTATAGAGAAGTGTAATATGTTGGTGCTTTATGAATAAAAGATGAAGATGATGATTATATTATTATTATTATTAATAATAATAATAATAATAATAATAATAGTAATAATATTACAAACATTGAAAGAAACATGTAGTAAAGTGGCCCTATTGCAAGTTTGTGTAGCCACTACTGACAGTGTTTTTATTCTATGAAAAAAGGTATCAGTTAAGGTTTATAGTAAGTTCCATACTCTCCACAAGTCTTCAGATGCCTATTTCATTCATTTCTGAAATTATTTCACTGATTTTTATTCATGTTCTGGAATTATGATTAGCTAGACAGTGACATTTCTATACAACTATTATGTGAGAGACTGATAATAACATCATTCATTGACCCATTTCCCTGAGAGGGGCAGACGTGGTCATAGTTGCTGTAAGTAGGGTGACATGGGAGTTAAGGACAGTGCATATTAAGAACATGGGGCAGTTTAAGAGAGGAAGGGGCCTGTGTGCAGTCTCTCCTCCTCTCTAATGATGCATTAGGCTCTGACAATCTGCCATAGGCTAATAGTGCATTTTCATGTCTCCGGGAACATTTCACTAGCATCATGTACCCTGTGACATCTCTACTGTGCATTTGCAAATCTCTGGAAAAATGGCTGCTAAGCAATTGATGCGGGTCTACGGAGAGGTGAGCATAATATATGGGTGCAGGGTGTGCAACGTGGGTCACCCTGGGCCCATTATAGATATACACCATTGGTGAGAACCAAGGATGGGGTGGATGTAGGGCCCTGAGAGTTTACAGTCAGGGAGGAGAGTTTATAATTAAAACTAGTTATAAGCATTTAATCTTCTACCATAAGAAAGGTGCTGGTACGGCATCCTGTTTAGTATCAGGAGAAACATGCACTGGTGTACTGCTGAATTTCTAGCTCTCAAAGAAATAATACTATTAGTAGCCAATTCATCATAAAAACAACATTATCTATAAGGCTATAAACCTGCCAGTTCAAATTACACAATGCTAGGTCACACCCATTCTATACATTATGTATTACTATAAGGCTGCTTTATGTGTAAGTGCTTTTATCTAATACAATATATGCTTATTAAATGCTGTGGAATGATGGGGGAGGGGGTAAAAGACAGTTACAATTGTTGGAAGTGGCAATTTTGGCAACATTGCACTTTTTAAGGAAAACATGAGGCTTCAGATAGATGCTGTCACATCACATAAAAGGGAGGGAGGTGAGACTTCTGCAAAATGCTTTATCTCGTTCTTTAAAACCACTCAGACATCTGGCTCATATGCTTTTCACTGTACAACATGGGTTGGTGTAAGAACGTGATGCTTATTCTGCAATTCTTATTCTTTGCCACTATTTTCACAGGTAGGAATAGCTATATACATATATGTGAGTCTTACTGTTTGTACTGGTTTTGCAGGTATAAAGGTATAAAGGTGTTCTACTATAATGAGAGGAAAGTAACAAACTAGGACAACAATTTAGTTTAGTAAACACTAAATGAAACAATGAATACAGTAAAAATATTTTTATTTTTAAAGAGAGTAAGATAAGTCATTAGGAGATACAAATTCTACTCAATGTTACATGTATTTCAAGTTTTTGGTTTTGCCATCAGTATAATAATGGCAATAATAATATAAATGATTTGTTATGGATATGTATATATTTTTGTACATACTAGTAATATATGTAATTAATATGTTATAATCTTTTCCAGATGTGAGATCAGACACTCAGGTGACCCAGGATCTGTATTATCAGATTAGAGAAGACCAGGACGTCACCCTGAATTGTAATCACAGTATGAAAAATTACCAGTTGCTAGTCTGGTATAAGCACGTTCCTGGGCTCGGATTAGAGATTTGTGCCCATGGTCTTAGCACAGCTACTAACCTTATGCCAAGGTACTCTATGACTATGGAGAGAGACACACTTACTACACAGCTTCGTATAGTGAATGTGAAGGGAGAAGACACAGCTGTGTATTACTGTGCAGTGAGAGACACAGTGACACTGACAGGCTGCAGCCTTGTACAGAAATATACAGTAACAATGAACATACAGTATTTGAAGGAGGATGCAACAAAAAATATATGTGAAATGAACACAACCACCATATGCACTAGGAGGCACTAGAATACTTATAGAGAATCTGTCACCAGAAGATTTCTACATCAAAATGAATGGTTTAAGACAGTCTTTGTTAATAATGGACCTGTACAGTACTAATCATAAAGTGCTAATCATATTATTTTATTATTGTAATAAACCCTTATCTCTCCTTTCATGCTGCAATTCTCATCCCTTTAAGTAAATAAATACATTTTTAAATTCAAAGGCAATTAGGTAATATGCACGAGTTTCCTAATATATTAGATGTTACCTGCACATATATCAATGCAAATTGAAGTCCAAAATAAAAATTCCTAATTAATACAAAAATATAATTAGTATTCAATTTGCATTGATATATGCCCTTGTATCATTAACAGCATATTTATCAATATTATTTTAACTAAAATAATGGGAAATTAATTTAGTATTGGAGTTGTTTTTAAGCAGTTTTTGTAAAATACTACTCCAAGCTCTTAAATTTGCATTCTTTTAGTAAGTAAATCACATTTCCCATGCTTGTAATAGGGGGTGTGGATTAACAGACTGTAAAAAGGTTGACAGTGTCTAGATAGACACCAGGGGCCAAATGTAATAGGGTGACATTGGTCAAGTTTTATCTTCAAAATAAGAAAACATCTGGATGAGAGTTTAAATCATGAGTGGTTTTTTTTAGTCTAAAAACATGCGTGTTTGCATGTTCTTGGACTCTATTACATTGGGCAAGTTTAAAAAGTGTGAGAGGTTTTACTGCTAAACTCTCAAATTTTCTTAACTCTCACACTATTACATTTGGCCCCAGATGGTAGACAGTCAATAGGTCGACTGAGACAATAGATCAACAGGGACAAAAGGTTCACACACATGGTCGATATGTAAGAAGGTCAACAGGTTTTTTGCTATTCTATTAGGTGCGTGTTTTGTTTTAATACACGCGCCGGGAGGTATTTTTTTGCACACCTCCTGAGCAAGCGTGATTTTTCCTGAAATCTATGATTTCAGAAGAAATCACTGGGACTTGCTCTTACACCCCGGCGGCACCCCCCCTGAGGACTAATTAAGCAATTGGAAGTAACCAATTAGCTTAATAAGTCCTTAATTACTTACCTTCTGCAGCGCAGTCTTCAGCATCTTCTTCATCCTGGATCGGGAGCCGGCTCTTCTGCAGCAGCGGTCAGTATGTCAGTGTGTATGCTGTATGTAAGTGTGTATGAGTGTGTGTGTGTGTGTGTGTGTATGAGTGTGTGTGTGTGTATGAGTGTGTGTGTGTGTGTGTCCCGGTGTCAGTGTGCCTCCGCAGTGCTAGTGTGGCCCCGGAATGGGCGCTGGGAGAACTACATCTCCCAGCAGCCCTTGCTCCTCCCAGCAGCCCCCGGGACTCCCAGCAGCCCCCTCTCCAGTAAGAAGAGAGAGGGGAGGCCACCGGGAGCCGCAGAGACCTGGGCAGGTAAGTGATTTTTTTTTGTAATTCACGCGGCGAGTGGTTTTCAGTGATGAAAACCCAGCATCCACTGTTTTTTTAATTGAATCCCGTGGGTATCGGAAGCGTGCATACCCGCGGGATTCCGAAATTGGGCGCGAGGGGTGCGAGGTTTTAGCTTTGCTAAACCTCGCACCCAATTGAATATACCCCATGGCATGAGGTCCCTGTGTAAATTCATAACTAGCACAAGGCCTTTAAGCCTTGGCTGGTAGTGTTAAAAGTTAGAGCATTACGAGTGTGAGATTTACCTGATTTTCCAGTTACTAGGAATAGGCTTCACCCACCAGGGCTGGTGTCACTATAGCAGTGGGGACGAACAGTGTGGAGTACCCAATTAGGCCACGCACCCCTTGGCTTTATCCTCACTTTTATTTCCTAGACTTATCTGTGTGTTGCATCAACACTGTCCAGATTCAAGGACATTTTTTAGGATTTAGTAGGGGCGATTCAGTTGTTGCATAGGTGGCGATAACTAATAAGCTCCCAGTCTTGCAATTCAATTTTTCTGGGCGCTCATTAATTATCTCCCTCTTCGCACCTCATTAAACTGGGTTTAACTGTGTAAAATGGCTAAACTCATCTAAAGTCTTGGTTAGGGCTCCCTAACCACAGGGTTCTCGCACATTTTTGCTTGTACCCTCCTGAGGGTGTGAGCAGAATTGCCGGCGCCGCTGGCTATCACGCTCAGACGCAGCAGCAATCAATTTGCTCCATTGGGCACCTTAAAGAAATAGCAGACAGTTGAACAATTGAATCGCTCCCTTTTAGTCACAAATGGTTTAGTACAACTTCCCAAGGGGAGCAGAGTTTAACAGGGACCTGGTTTTCTCCAGGGAACTCTGCAAGTGTACAGTATATGGACTTTGCCACAGGACTCCTCCCCCACACCCAGATAACTAACCAAGGACTTGCTGGGGGTACAGTAGTAGTGAAGGAGAAGTGTCACACTACAGAATATTATATACAAATAGGTAAGTACCCTCTGGCTCCAATGTATGTCCAATAAATCATTCAGTCTTAAAATGTCCACCACTATCCTTAAGATGGTGAAATCCTCCATATTCCAATAAACAGATGTCACTGGGCATGTATAAAAAAATCCCTTAGGGTAATGCCTTACTTCATAGATATTCTTCAATGGCATGTAGGATAAATATATTTCTGTAGTGTAGGGATCCCATCCTTCTTATCCCTTGTGCTTATCAATGAATTAAGACAATATAAAACAGAAAACATGCTTCCAATAGTGCATTAATTGCATAAAAATCACCAATATATTATACACAAATTAGAATAAAAAATCCATATAATGTTGCATAGAAATTACAGATAAACTGAGTAGTAGAAGATAAATAAAATACAGCTTATAAAATTGCAAGTGGTCAAGATAGGTGAACTGTGTACCAGAAGGTGGATGTAATCAGGCTTGTAAATGCCTCAATTGCCAGTGGTGGCAAATCTCTCTTGGGCCTGGTACATAGGCTCCATCTGTTACCTGTACGGGCACCACCGTGATGATATAGCAGCTTTTCCTGTATGGACCCCGCTGTGCTGTTACAATGCCACTTCATGTATTCACATTATATCTCCACCACGTAACTGCATCACCACGCTAATATATTTTGACAAGAGTGTGTTTATCAAGGCATGTGGTGAACAAACTGGCACAACAACAGCATGGCTTTGGTAAGCCTAGACCAGCCTTTGTTTGAGTTGAGTGCCTTAATGGTATACATCATGTATCTTTTAATCACAGTACAGTCTTATTTCATCACAGTACAGTACAGAAGCAGAATCCAAGGGGAAGTCAGCCAAGTCATGGGTCAGGGTCACTAATAGGAGTTTGTAAATGAAAGGCAAGCTAAGAGGTTAGGGGCACAGGTAATGATGCAAGATCAAAAACTAGCCAAATTGGCACACAGCACACAGAGGGCTACTAGAGCCAGTGAGTTTTCTCTCTAGGAGAGAGACAAGAATCTGACAAGGATATAATGAAGTGAAGCTTTTAAACAGGGCAGTAACATCTGTGATTGGCTGCAATGATCAACTATATCTGTCTTCATCATAATAGCGGGTGGGCATAGGGGTAGAGTAAAGCTGGATCTGAAGGAACTAAAACTAGATGGTGGCACCCAGTGGATAGACTGGTGCCAGTGGAGGTTGGAGCTCCAATGATACCCTGATTTTACAGTTCAGATTTTAACTATCCATAATATGCCCCATACAATTTATGAGTAAATATATAAAAAAATATATCAGGAAGACAAACACAATCATACCCTTGGCCACAAGGGTATGCTGGCATTTGGAGAACCACACGCATGCACTGACATCATGGGCACACTGGGATTGTAGTGTGCAAGAGAAATATTAAAAACATGTACAGTAATTAATAATCATTGTTAATTTCTCCTCATATGAGTTACATGCTGTATTACTGTCCTAAAAAAAAAAGAAACTATAACAATAACGATGGCAGAGGAATACAGCACATCTCATTCACTTGTGAAAAATTGCAAAATATAGTAAAGTACAGTATAGTATTAAAAGCAATTACAAACCACTCTTTCCATTCAGCAGTATGGGCGGACAAGGCCCGAGAAGATTCAACTCCAACTCGACACTGACATTTCTATAATAATGTATGCCACCTTGCAGTTGCACTATTTATTGCAGTTTGAAAAACACAGCGCATGATTGCATTCATCTCTATGGCGTGAAATAGAGGGGTCGTTGGTAACATTTTAGGTTACTTAAATGTGGATACATCTGTAAGTATGGATAGAGAGAAATAGAACTATATACTGTATAAAAAATCAGCTTATTGTTGCTTTACATGCTCTTATTTCTTAATGCATTTTGTGGTTAGGCTGTGTTGGAATTGCAAATGTGTTAGTATGTCTAATACATGAAGAGGAAAAAAATATATCAACATACACTGGTCCAATATGCAATTATAAATTATTTATTTTGTTGTTATAGAGGCTTTCACCAATCATCACACATTTGTATCAACAAATCCATAACCATTTGACATCCAGTATAAATCAGCTTGTTTATATAGATCCTTTGAAGGTACAGGAAAACATTTATTTTTATATCTAAGAAAAGATGTTATGATATTATTATTATTATTATTATTATTATTATTATTATTATTATTATTATTATTATTATTAATGATAATAATAATAATAAATAATAATAATAATAATAATAATAATAAAATACAGAACAAAATAAAAATATGGTTGGGACAAAACAAACAACAGCAGCAGCAATAAACAACAATACAAGATGATATAATAGAAGAAAAAAATGTTTATGAAAACACTACTAGATATAAGTTAACTTCTGAAAAGGTCAAGGCAGGAGGTAACAAGAGTTAGAGGAGAGCAACAATAGAGGTGAAGTGTAATAAGTGAAAGGTGCAGGTTGAATATTGCAGTAAAAATATTAATAGTTTACAGTGCTATAGAATTTGTAACACCATATAAATAAACTATGTCATTGATTCAGCACAGCCGTTTTATTATAAAAGCAGGTGTTTTATATTCTGCTGTTTATGTCAATCAGTTGATAATCCGGTAGCCAGATCTAGTTTGCAAAAAAGCAGTAAGACCATGAACTAGAGACAGTCCTGCTATAGTGAAAACTCTTATCTAATACATTATAATATGAATAGATTACAAGACTTTAAACAAACATGTGTTTTGTGTAGTGATTGGGTAACAAAGAAGTTTGTGAGCAACATATCAGGCTTGACATACAGTAGATGCTCTGTCACGCCACATAAAGGGGAGGGGGAATAGGGACTTGTGCAGTGTTTCATCTTGTTCTAAAAAATCTCTCAGACACCCAACTGAAACGTCTGAGTCTACCACTGTAAAACATGTCTCGGAGTAATAGCATATCTATTATTCTGTGGGTCTCACTTTTTACTACTATTTTTACAGGTGAGATATCATAATTATTATTATTGTCACTATTATTTATTATTATTATTATTATTATTATTATTATTATTATTATTTTAAATGGATTGTAAGAGTAAGGATCATTGTATAGTGATGAAAAGAAGAGAATATATATATATATATATATATATGTAAAACATCAAAATAATTCTATTAGTGTAGCTAAATATAAAAGGTACATGCTTTTTGTTTTTATGTTTAAACTATACAGAACAAGACAAACTCATAGTTATTTCTACATAAAGTTCTAGTTAGTGCCATGAAAATAAAAAACTTTCTTTGTTATATAATAATTATTTTAATACAGCAAATTTAAATTAATTAATGAGAATATAAATTGCATAAATAATGTAATTATTTTCTTTGTTTCAGATGTGAGATCAGACACTCAGGTCACCCAGGATCTGTATCATCAGACTAGAGAAAATCAGGACGTCACCCTGAATTGTAATCACAGTATAAAAAGTTATGATCTTCTACTTTGGTACAAGCACATTCCTGGGCTTGGCTTAGAGATTTGTGTTTCTGGTTATAATACAGTTAATGACCGCAATACAAAGTACTCAATGACAGTGGAGAAGAATACACTTACTATACAGCTTCATATAGTGAATGTGAAGGTGGAAGACACAGCTGTGTATTACTGTGCAGTGAGAGACACAGTGACACTGACAGACTGCAGCCTTGTACAGAAATCTAGCAGTGAACACATCAAAAAGAGAAAACAAACAAAACTATACATGAAACGAACAAAACCACAAAATGCACTAGAATGCCCTACAATATATACATAGAAGTGTATAGTAACAGAGAAAGACTTCAGCCTTGTACAGATACTATACCCTTAAAAAGATGAGGAGGGCGGAGAAATCAGGGAGATAGTCTACACCAGGCAAAAACTAAAAATGGGCACAATATCAGGTTCAGAAAAAAACAAAACAAATTGTAGTAGTCCCAATAGAGGTCACTGGAACCTAGTCTTGGTTTTTAATATAAAACAAATAGAGGGTGCTTAAATCTTAGCTTGGTGTTAACCACAGCATATATGCAATAAGAGTATATCACCATTAGAGGGAGTCAACCCTTGATTCAAATAAATTATTCTTGATTACTGGATTTACAATGTATCACCAATAGTGGGCACTAAACCTAAATCCAATGTTAGTATGGCAATTGGAAATATCCCCAACAGAGGGATATAATAAAAAAACAGCTGTGGCAAAGGGTCTGTGATGCTGAGTACTGTGATGCACTTCTGGGGCATATGACCTGGCTTTGAACCTATGGACAGCATTTAAAGACACTTACTGATTGCAGAGGCCACGATAGTCTTGACAAAGAGCTCAGAGTAGATCGAAACGTGTTGACAACCAATGGACTCTACCTGATTGATTTTGTTGATCCTGTTTTACCACCTTTGAAATCTTACCCACCAGAATTTGAGGCAACACTTGTGGATTGATAGGATCCAGAGCCCTTTATCTCTTAATGCAACACTCAAATTATGCTGATTTCCAGTACAGTGCCAACAAAATAATTTTTGGATACTATATTTGCTTTTATTATTGTGTCTTTTATCTATTGGTTGCATTAAGCCCAATTTGTTAAAAAGATAACACACTACATAGTTGTCATTTTTTTGCCCATGTTTACAAATAAGGCAAAGGACTTATAGGAGGGGAATAAATCTTATTAGTAAAACGTAATGTTTAATACTATATAGGTTATGAATACCGTTTAGTCGCTATTTTGTGCTGCAAATCGCTTAAGAAAGAATTGCTTCCAGTTCAATTGTGTGGTTCCAAAGCACAAAAAGTTATTTATGTAAAAAGGGGTAACACGATGTAAGTTTAACAATTAGAGTAAAAAGCAATAAAATAGTACAGCCGATACATACGTGTGCACACTGGTCCCAGTATATAGTCATCAGTCCTGAAGTCTGCGGTCACAAAGAAGATGTGTGTACACTGGGGTCAGGACACAAGCCTATATACCTTACAGGTTTCAGAGTTAACAAAGGGACAAATTGACAGGTTTTCATTGGTTCTTGCTTCTGGTCAATCTGGTCATTGGTCAGTTCATACGGTGTCATCAGGGCTATGGCTCAGTCTTCCAACAGTCACATTGTGTAGCTTCCCACCGAAAAAGTGGTTAATACTGGCTACAACACTGAATACAAGTAATGACATTCTACTTAATAACTCCCTATTATCCATAACTAGCGGATGAATGATGCGACCTCTTTGCCGATAGAAACGGATGTCTGCAAATAAACAGGGATTTAGTATGTAACCAAACATGACATGTCCACTGTATTCTGAACCTTAGATCTCTTTTAAGTACATCTTACACCATAATTATTAGCTAACAAATACCTTTAATAACTCTGATTATTATCTATAATGTGTGGGAACCATTTTATATGTATGTGTTCGCATATGTGCGTCTGTGTATTGAAATAGCAAATGTGCGTCTATGTGTATGTACGTGAATATATACAGATGAGCGTCCATGTGTAAGTATGTGAATATGCATATGAGTGTCTGTGTGTATATATATATATATATGTGTGTGTTATGTGCGTCAGTGTATGTGTGTTGTGAATTCGTATCTGTGTGCATTGGATTGCACCGATGCAAAGTAGCATTCTAATAACACGTCATCAGACTATAGACGACTATATCGTCAGATAATATTTGTACAGCGATCATATCCAATTATTTGACTTTGACAAGGTAAATATAAAATATCACTCACAACACAAACACAGCAAATAAGCAAGGTAGGTGCAAAAATGTGCTGAGAAATGTGAAGTGAAATGAGGGACTGCTTAACTAGAACTGAAAATAGCAGACTGATTGTTACCTCTAAAAGTGGTGAAAATAACAAAAAACAAACCCATAAAAATACATATAAATCACAAAGAATATAATAAATTAAAAAGCACCAGGTATCATTAGGATGGTAAATTCCTCAATTAATTGTTGTATAGTATTAACTCCCCTAAGTAACAGGTGTCACAGGTAGTCTGACCAAAATAAATTAGTGGGGTAGTTTAAGGTTGTTCAAATTCTGCTGCTTGCTATTTTTCTTAAGACAGTGAAGAGCAAGTGAGATATTTGTATTAACAACTACCCTGTTGGAAAGGAGAAAATATAGCTGCAGATTGTCTGTCTTTTCGGTTCTGCTTTCGGCTTTATGCCTCTAGGTCTAGGGCAGTGATTCCCAAACTGTGTGCCCTGGCACCCTGGGGAGCCTCGGGACACTTGCAGGGGTGCCTCAGATTGGTAGACCAGCATCAAATCACATTATTTATGGTCAATATAATGTAAATATATGGATAAATAGAAGCACAAACCTGTCCACCACCTCATAACTGAACCTAAGGATGACAGGTAAGCACAATTAACTTAATATTTTTTAAAAAAATCTCTCCTTAACAAACTTTTGGCCTAGGGGTGCCTAGAAAACAATGCTGGTACTCTAGGGTGCCGTGATTCAAAAAGTTTAGGAACCATGGCTCTAGGGGAATAAACAGCTGATGAGAGACTTACTAGGATAATTCACACTGCAGGTAGAAACAAAGTATGTGGTGTTACAAATGTATCATATGACATGCAATAGAATATAATAAGTCTGTTACATTGTAATCAATATAACTTGTTCATATTTGGTATTTGTCACAGAGTTCAAGTTAGTACAAGATGATATTATCTAAGGAAATACCTTGTGACATACCCAGAGGTCCATCTACCTCCACAGAACATTGAGAATTCCTCGCTACACTTAAGGGAATAATTATTCCAATTATCTTTTGTTTATTTGTTGATTCATCTACACAATCCTATTTGCTAATATTTGGCACTAGCACTATTTGTACCACCTTTTTTATCTGTCAAATTTACAGTATACAGTAGGTTTGAAAACATTATAGAACAGTGTTTCTTGTTGTTCCAGCATGCTTTTTCTTTGCCATATTGACAATGAAATTGTTCATATTATTGAATAATTACTTACACATACTTTTATGTTCACAGGTCTAATACATGGCTATCAGCCCCCCAATACAAACAGCATGTAGAGAATCACATCATCCTAATCTTAATTCCAGATGTTTATGCAGAGGACACTGCACCTCTGATGCCCCATCAATTCCCTCTCTTACGATACTAGTATATTCAGAACAGTGAATTGAATGCACTAGATTGTGGTGAGTAGTTTGTAGGGGCTACATTCAGTATCCCTGTGCAGAGGATATCAGCACCTAGAATACCGGCGCTGGAATTCCGACACCTGTCATAATCCTGGTGCCTGGTGCCTAACTCTCCCCCTAACCCCAGGTATTGGGGTTAGGGGGAGGGTTAGGGGTTAGGGTTAGGCACTAGGGGAAGGGTTAGGGTTAGGCACTAAGGGGAAGGGTTAGGTATAGGGTGCAGGGAGGGGGAGGTTAGGTTTAGGCACTAGGGAGGAGGTTAGGTTTAGGCACCGGGGTGGGAGGGGTAGTGAGAGGGGGAGAGTTAGGATACCAACCCACAGGTGCCGGTATCCTAACACTGTCGGGATGGCGGTGTCAGGATTTTGATCACCTTGATCCCGAGCTCTGACATCCCTTACCCATCCTGTTTGTAGACTGTTCCTTTCTCCCAGCCTGCTGCCTTACAGTGGATTATGAGCTCTGTGTTTGTTGTGCAGAGCAATAACTGAAGAAAGCAACCAAAGTCAAAGCAGTGCAGTAAGCAGGAGCCTGCCAATGTGAACTGGGGGCAATAGAGAGTGGCATAACGTGAACTGGGAGCACAAGATTGTGACATTATGTGAATGGGGCCACTAGAGTGTGACATAATGTGAACAAGGGGCATTAGAGTGTGACATAATATGTAATGGGGGCTCTAGGGTGTCACTAAATATGAACTGGAGGAGCACTAGAGTGTGGCATAATAAGAATTGATCACACTTCATTGTGGCATAATGCAAACTGGGGCACTACAATATGGCATAAAATTAACTAGGGACACTATAATGTGGCATACAATTAACTAGGGTGCTACTATGGGGCATACAATTAACAACTGCTATGGATAAAAGCATTTTCATGCCTTCATAAGGTTTGCTATGGGACCCACAAAGTTCTAGATACGATGTGGGTTTTCAGCAAAGTAGTACACAAAACCTTGAATGCCCCCCTACAAAAAGGTTGATTTATAAATGGCTGTGAATAAGTGCCTATATTCTGAATGTCACACTTGCCATTAATAAAGGGTAAGTCCATACACTCCACTAAAGAATGCACAGAACATTGTGGTGTTTAAACACTTGAAATAAAACATTTTTTGTTAGCAAGTCAAACTGGTACAGTTAAGAATTTGCTGAGAAAGTCATGTATAAAGACGTTACCATTAAATATTTTGCTCTTACCACACTATGCTAAATCCATACACATAAATTTACTGTTCTGGAATGGCATATCACAACCACCAACATCGCAGATTTTATGAAAATCAACAATAAGTTAGGTTTTGATGGTACCTTACAGCTGAGATGGCAGCTCCAGCTAATCTTCCTGCTTCTCTGCCAACAACTCGACAAGCTTATCCTCCCCAGGCTGTAGCAGAGAGGCTAGCCCCATACACAGTAAAATTACATAACGTGACAGCCTTGATAAATAGAATAGCCAAGAGTCTAGGACAGGTCACTGCATCACAAAAATAATTATCACCATACAGTACATATGACAGTCAATTCTGGCACAAAAAGAATGTGTCAAATATAAACAGTAGTTTGCAATATGGTGATAATTAGGCAATGACGATAACTCTTTCTAATAATAAAATAGGCTTCCTTAACTTAACTTCTGCAGTACCTCTTTGACTATAGGGAAAATGTAGTTTCTCAATCGCTTCAATACACTTGATCCTAAACACACAATAACCTTCACAAAACACACAACTCATCAGAAAATTGCTGGAATTGCAATACTTTTAAAATTTGCTGACTATTGCATTTCCACAAGTACATTATTTAATAAATATTGTTGCAAGATTGGGGTGCAGTCTCCTAGGGTAAATGGTTGCACTTATCGTGCAGCAGCCAAGCAATAGTACACCAGTCCAGGGCCTTAGTAAAAGTACCAGCAGCTAGTTTTATTAGCAGTACAGAAATAAACATCATTTGGGGGTGAAATCAGGTGAGTGAATGCTGCAAAGTCGGCCATTTTTATCACTAGAAATGAATACACCATAGGCTCAAATTGGAAGTACTTTTCATTCACTTCAGCCTACTTCGGGAATTTACCATTATTCATTTTGCTCTATTCGGCCGTTTTTGCAGCCAAATCGGGGAGTCAATAGAAGTTGCAAATTCACCACCTCCTTTTAAGGGTTAATTTTTTTTAAAAATGAAATGGGGTCCCCACCAAAAAGATATAACCAGCCCCAGACTGGTCAGCCAGTCCTGGTTCCTAAAATTATGGGGTAAAAAAGTGTAAGGTTCCACCATACTTTAGGAACCAGCACCTGGCTGCAGGGCCAGTGCTGGTTTTAAATATAGGTGGAAGAAGTAGTCTCCCCTCTCCCGAAACCCTAGGCTTAGGCTAAAGCCTGGGGCTCTTCCCCACACCCCTGGAGCAGTGGGTATGGGGGTAATAAAGTGTTAAATAGTTCCAAACTATTGTAATTTACAGTGGAATTACAGGTGCCAGCATGCCTACCCTTTGGCACTTGTGGAACTACAAGTGCCAGCAAGCGGCCGGCACCGGTACCCCCACTCTAAAATAAATAGTTAAAAAAGGCAGTACACACACATGATATACAGTATAACTCTATTACATTCACCAACCTCACTCACACATACTTACCTGCTGCCAGATTTCATGTCCACTTCTCCCATGTAGAATCCAATGGCTATACCTGGAATAAAGATCTAATACTCACCTCCATCCTCGCGCTGCTCTCCATAGCATCCCTGGACTTAGCAATATAACAAACCAACTACAAAAAATAGAAGATCTGCACAGAATGGGTGATATATTACCAATCCCTGTTACTTGATGAGTATAAATTTCTCAAATTATTTAATGTATACTGTTTATTTTATCTATACATCAGGGATGTGGTGCTACCAAACTCATAAACTATTTCAGGAAAAAGAGAAAGAATGAGTTGTTCTGGTGCACTCTAGGAAATCATTCACCGTAATGATGATATAATAATTCCAAAATGTCCTATATAATAAAATATAACCTTTAATAATGATATTCTAAAATTTGCTTGAAATAAATGAGTAGGCGAAATATTAAAAAGATATTAAGAGTGAATAAAGTATAGAAAAGTGAAATAAAATAGATTGCTATAACCAAGTGTGTGTGTGTATTCATTAATCAAAACCTGTTATTGGTCATAAGTAAGGAAAAGCCTGGGTCTTATATGTTTGTAATAATAGGGTAGGTATCTGAGTTATTGCCAATATAATCCGATAGGCAACAACTCCAGAAACAAAATAATTACCCTTAGTGTAGTGTATTCCTAGATGTTAAATGCCTGAATTATAGATTCAAGGGAGTCCGCTGTTAGGGAGCTTGTTTATGAGAAAGCATAATCAGGAATTATGACCTAAGTACAAGTATCAGTCACCTCTGAGAATCAGCAACAGTGTTATGTATTAAAACATACAAGAATGTTGCAACATCGATTGTTACATAGATTGTAACATTATCATGTGGTTCGTACTGAACAGGCAGTCTCAGTATTCTAGCTTCTATATCCATCTGAGACGCTGGTGTATTGTTAGATATAAGTAGAGCTATTTCACATGAATCAATGTTGTATCATGTAAAAGTATCATATATATATGGTTAAGATTATTAGGGCTAATTGCTGCCCGATATTAACATCAGCCTTATTCAGATAGAGGTGTCTATAGTCGCTAAGTATCAGTTGGTCTCATGTATATATGGGCCAAGAGTGTATTGATATTTTGTGATCAATATATAGACACTACAGTATGGAGGGTATCATAAATATACATATTATCCAGACTGAATGGCTGATTCCACAGCTGTATGATAGAAGTTAGCGGTGGCACTGTATGCCTAACAAATGAAGTTATAAAGTGGCTGTCTCTAAGATCATCGCTATAATGTTGCGGTTCTATTATTTATTCAGTCACACAATGAGGCATGAGGTAGGTTCAGATGTACAAATAAAAGAGAGGTAGATTCTGATGGATGTTATTGATAATATTAATAATGTGAATTCCAAATAAACGTAGAAACCCTCTCTCATCCTCCGTATTAGTGTCATAGGATAATATATGTATAGCAGTCACCTAAATAAATGGGTAAATAGTATCTAATGATCAGGAATCCTGTTAGGAGCTCCCTGCTAGATGAACTAAATTATAGTGAATAGCACAGTACTGACATATATATATATATATATATATATATATATATATATAAATCCCCTGAGAACACCGCTAAGATATTGCGGCTCTAATAAATATATCAATACCCCTGCTCGGATATGCTATCTAATAAAACCACACTGTTGAATAGTCGCTGTCCTTAATAAATGCCAGTGGATTATTGCTGTTCTTTTGTGTATTCAAAAGTACTGCACAATGGGCTGTTACAATATAGCATATGCACGTGGCACGCTATGTCCCCTGTTCGGAGAAGTTATTACAGCGTGATTAGATCTCGCGGCTCTGATAACTGTTACAATACTATATTCATCATATTTTACTCAGAAATGCTTCCTGATAATACAACACTGTTGAACATTAATTGTCTTTTATAGACGCCACTGTATTCAAGAGTACTGCACGATAAGCTGTTACAGTGTAGATATGTACGTGGCACGTTATATCTCCTGTTCGGAGATGTTTTTACAGCGTGATAAGATCTCGCGGCTCTGATAACTGTTACAATACTATATTTATCATATTTTACTCGGAAATGCTTCCTGATAATACAACACTGTTGAACATTAATTGTCTTTTATAGATGCCACTGTATTCTAGAGTACTGCACGATAAGCTGTTACAGTGTAGATATGTACGTGGCACGTTATATCTCCTGTTCGGAGATGTTTTTACAGCGTAGTTAGATCTCGCGGCTCTGATAACTGTTACAATATTATATTCATCATATTTTACTCGGAAATGCTTCCTGATGATACAACACTGTTAAACATTAATAGTCCTTTGCAAACGCCACTGAGTAGTTACTGATCTATTACATGTTCGGCATTACTACACAAACAGGCTTTTCCAATATTGCACACACACACGTGGCATGCTATGTCCCAATGCGCATTTTGCCCTTTGGCTTTGTCAAGGTAACCCGATTGTAGCATCAGATCCGGTTTAAAAACCCCTACTCATATCCGTCATAGGGGTGTGTCTGGATTCATCATTTTTATTGGTCAATATGATTGTCACAGCAAGAATGGGAATAAATCATGTATTTCGGATCTCACATACTATATATCATTCATGTATCTCCACATGATTTATAGAATCAATCAAAAAAGAATTGTTGGTTATATTTAAATAATTATTATCATTAGTACCCAATAGAATAGAAATGGTCTCCTAGATCCAATGATGGATTATAATATCCTTCATAGGGGATGATTATATTAAATTAGAAATAAGAATTATTAAAAACAAACAAAATCTTGAAATTTTATTCTTAAAAAATTGTGAGATTGTCATCCTAATAACATCAATAAATTCAATTATAAATAATATATCAAATATTTAGTGCATTGATTAAGTGTATGTGATTATGTATACATTATATTATATAAGGTAAAAGGTGTATCATAATATATGAAAGTGTACCATAGTTCTCATCAATTAAAAAGTGCAAAATTCAAATGTGTCTAATTATAATAGAGTGTTATAGCCATATTGACAATAATAAAAAAATATAATGTGACATAATGTGAAGAAGAGGATCATCTAAGATCCATATAAATAATGTAACTAAAAAGTGAAAAAAGAATATAGTTGTGTATTGAAAAAAAAAATAAAAAAGGAAAAGAAAAAACTAGTGCTATCCTAAAATATACATATATTGAAAATAAAAACAGTCTCTACATGTAAATGTAATAGCTTATCCTATTACCCTTAGATAGTCCATAAAACAATATTTAATAAAATCTATCCAGAATTCTGCATCCCCTCTATAACCACAATGACATTGTGGATTGTACTATACAATACACTTGATCCTAAACACACAATAACCTTCACAAAACACACAACTCATCAGAAAATTGCTGGAATTGCAATACTTTTAAAATTTGCTGACTATTGCATTTCCACAAGTACATTATTTAATAAATATTGTTGCAAGATTGGGGTGCAGTCTCCTAGGGTAAATGGTTGCACTTATCGTGCAGCAGCCAAGCAGTAGTACACCAGTCCAGGGCCTTAGTAAAAGTACCAGCAGCTAGTTTTATTAGCAGTACAGAAATAAACATCATTTGGGGGTGAAATCAGGTGAGTGAATGCTGCAAAGTCGGCCATTTTTATCACTAGAAATGAATACACCATAGGCTCAAATTGGAAGTACTTTTCATTCACTTCAGCCTACTTCGGGAATTTACCATTATTCATTTTGCTCTATTCGGCCGTTTTTGCAGCCAAATCGGGGAGTCAATAGAAGTTGCAAATTCACCACCTCCTTTTAAGGGTTAATTTTTTTTAAAAATGAAATGGGGTCCCCACCAAAAAGATATAACCAGCCCCAGACTGGTCAGCCAGTCCTGGTTCCTAAAATTATGGGGTAAAAAAGTGTAAGGTTCCACCATACTTTAGGAACCAGCACCTGGCTGCAGGGCCAGTGCTGGTTTTAAATATAGGTGGAAGAAGTAGTCTCCCCTCTCCCGAAACCCTAGGCTTAGGCTAAAGCCTGGGGCTCTTCCCCACACCCCTGGAGCAGTGGGTATGGGGGTAATAAAGTGTTAAATAGTTCCAAACTATTGTAATTTACAGTGGAATTACAGGTGCCAGCATGCCTACCCTTTGGCACTTGTGGAACTACAAGTGCCAGCAAGCGGCCGGCACCGGTACCCCCACTCTAAAATAAATAGTTAAAAAAGGCAGTACACACACATGATATACAGTATAACTCTATTACATTCACCAACCTCACTCACACATACTTACCTGCTGCCAGATTTCATGTCCACTTCTCCCATGTAGAATCCAATGGCTATACCTGGAATAAAGATCTAATACTCACCTCCATCCTCGCGCTGCTCTCCATAGCATCCCTGGACTTAGCAATATAACAAACCAACTACAAAAAATAGAAGATCTGCACAGAATGGGTGATATATTACCAATCCCTGTTACTTGATGAGTATAAATTTCTCAAATTATTTAATGTATACTGTTTATTTTATCTATACATCAGGGATGTGGTGCTACCAAACTCATAAACTATTTCAGGAAAAAGAGAAAGAATGAGTTGTTCTGGTGCACTCTAGGAAATCATTCACCGTAATGATGATATAATAATTCCAAAATGTCCTATATAATAAAATATAACCTTTAATAATGATATTCTAAAATTTGCTTGAAATAAATGAGTAGGCGAAATATTAAAAAGATATTAAGAGTGAATAAAGTATAGAAAAGTGAAATAAAATAGATTGCTATAACCAAGTGTGTGTGTGTATTCATTAATCAAAACCTGTTATTGGTCATAAGTAAGGAAAAGCCTGGGTCTTATATGTTTGTAATAATAGGGTAGGTATCTGAGTTATTGCCAATATAATCCGATAGGCAACAACTCCAGAAACAAAATAATTACCCTTAGTGTAGTGTATTCCTAGATGTTAAATGCCTGAATTATAGATTCAAGGGAGTCCGCTGTTAGGGAGCTTGTTTATGAGAAAGCATAATCAGGAATTATGACCTAAGTACAAGTATCAGTCACCTCTGAGAATCAGCAACAGTGTTATGTATTAAAACATACAAGAATGTTGCAACATCGATTGTTACATAGATTGTAACATTATCATGTGGTTCGTACTGAACAGGCAGTCTCAGTATTCTAGCTTCTATATCCATCTGAGACGCTGGTGTATTGTTAGATATAAGTAGAGCTATTTCACATGAATCAATGTTGTATCATGTAAAAGTATCATATATATATGGTTAAGATTATTAGGGCTAATTGCTGCCCGATATTAACATCAGCCTTATTCAGATAGAGGTGTCTATAGTCGCTAAGTATCAGTTGGTCTCATGTATATATGGGCCAAGAGTGTATTGATATTTTGTGATCAATATATAGACACTACAGTATGGAGGGTATCATAAATATACATATTATCCAGACTGAATGGCTGATTCCACAGCTGTATGATAGAAGTTAGCGGTGGCACTGTATGCCTAACAAATGAAGTTATAAAGTGGCTGTCTCTAAGATCATCGCTATAATGTTGCGGTTCTATTATTTATTCAGTCACACAATGAGGCATGAGGTAGGTTCAGATGTACAAATAAAAGAGAGGTAGATTCTGATGGATGTTATTGATAATATTAATAATGTGAATTCCAAATAAACGTAGAAACCCTCTCTCATCCTCCGTATTAGTGTCATAGGATAATATATGTATAGCAGTCACCTAAATAAATGGGTAAATAGTATCTAATGATCAGGAATCCTGTTAGGAGCTCCCTGCTAGATGAACTAAATTATAGTGAATAGCACAGTACTGACATATATATATATATATATATATATATATATATATAAATCCCCTGAGAACACCGCTAAGATATTGCGGCTCTAATAAATATATCAATACCCCTGCTCGGATATGCTATCTAATAAAACCACACTGTTGAATAGTCGCTGTCCTTAATAAATGCCAGTGGATTATTGCTGTTCTTTTGTGTATTCAAAAGTACTGCACAATGGGCTGTTACAATATAGCATATGCACGTGGCACGCTATGTCCCCTGTTCGGAGAAGTTATTACAGCGTGATTAGATCTCGCGGCTCTGATAACTGTTACAATACTATATTCATCATATTTTACTCAGAAATGCTTCCTGATAATACAACACTGTTGAACATTAATTGTCTTTTATAGACGCCACTGTATTCAAGAGTACTGCACGATAAGCTGTTACAGTGTAGATATGTACGTGGCACGTTATATCTCCTGTTCGGAGATGTTTTTACAGCGTGATAAGATCTCGCGGCTCTGATAACTGTTACAATACTATATTTATCATATTTTACTCGGAAATGCTTCCTGATAATACAACACTGTTGAACATTAATTGTCTTTTATAGATGCCACTGTATTCTAGAGTACTGCACGATAAGCTGTTACAGTGTAGATATGTACGTGGCACGTTATATCTCCTGTTCGGAGATGTTTTTACAGCGTAGTTAGATCTCGCGGCTCTGATAACTGTTACAATATTATATTCATCATATTTTACTCGGAAATGCTTCCTGATGATACAACACTGTTAAACATTAATAGTCCTTTGCAAACGCCACTGAGTAGTTACTGATCTATTACATGTTCGGCATTACTACACAAACAGGCTTTTCCAATATTGCACACACACACGTGGCATGCTATGTCCCAATGCGCATTTTGCCCTTTGGCTTTGTCAAGGTAACCCGATTGTAGCATCAGATCCGGTTTAAAAACCCCTACTCATATCCGTCATAGGGGTGTGTCTGGATTCATCATTTTTATTGGTCAATATGATTGTCACAGCAAGAATGGGAATAAATCATGTATTTCGGATCTCACATACTATATATCATTCATGTATCTCCACATGATTTATAGAATCAATCAAAAAAGAATTGTTGGTTATATTTAAATAATTATTATCATTAGTACCCAATAGAATAGAAATGGTCTCCTAGATCCAATGATGGATTATAATATCCTTCATAGGGGATGATTATATTAAATTAGAAATAAGAATTATTAAAAACAAACAAAATCTTGAAATTTTATTCTTAAAAAATTGTGAGATTGTCATCCTAATAACATCAATAAATTCAATTATAAATAATATATCAAATATTTAGTGCATTGATTAAGTGTATGTGATTATGTATACATTATATTATATAAGGTAAAAGGTGTATCATAATATATGAAAGTGTACCATAGTTCTCATCAATTAAAAAGTGCAAAATTCAAATGTGTCTAATTATAATAGAGTGTTATAGCCATATTGACAATAATAAAAAAATATAATGTGACATAATGTGAAGAAGAGGATCATCTAAGATCCATATAAATAATGTAACTAAAAAGTGAAAAAAGAATATAGTTGTGTATTGAAAAAAAAAATAAAAAAGGAAAAGAAAAAACTAGTGCTATCCTAAAATATACATATATTGAAAATAAAAACAGTCTCTACATGTAAATGTAATAGCTTATCCTATTACCCTTAGATAGTCCATAAAACAATATTTAATAAAATCTATCCAGAATTCTGCATCCCCTCTATAACCACAATGACATTGTGGATTGTACTATACAATACACTTGATCCTAAACACACAATAACCTTCACAAAACACACAACTCATCAGAAAATTGCTGGAATTGCAATACTTTTAAAATTTGCTGACTATTGCATTTCCACAAGTACATTATTTAATAAATATTGTTGCAAGATTGGGGTGCAGTCTCCTAGGGTAAATGGTTGCACTTATCGTGCAGCAGCCAAGCAGTAGTACACCAGTCCAGGGCCTTAGTAAAAGTACCAGCAGCTAGTTTTATTAGCAGTACAGAAATAAACATCATTTGGGGGTGAAATCAGGTGAGTGAATGCTGCAAAGTCGGCCATTTTTATCACTAGAAATGAATACACCATAGGCTCAAATTGGAAGTACTTTTCATTCACTTCAGCCTACTTCGGGAATTTACCATTATTCATTTTGCTCTATTTGGCCGTTTTTGCAGCCAAAAAGGGGAGTCAATAGAAGTTGCAAATTCACCACCTCTTTTTAAGGGTTAATTTTTTTAAAAAATGACATGGGGTCCCCACCAAAAAGATATAACCAGCCCCAGACTGGTCAGCCAGTCCTGGTTCCTAAAATTATGGGGTAAAAAAGTGTAAGGTTCCACCATACTTTAGGAACCAGCACCTGGCTGCAAGGCCAGTGCTGGTTTTAAATATAGGTGGAAGAAGTAGTCTCCCCTCTCCCGAAACCCTAGGCTTAGGCTAAAGCCTGGGGCTCTTCCCCACACCCCTGGAGCAGTGGGTATGGGGGTAATAAAGTGTTAAATAGTTCCAAACTATTGTATTTTACAGTGGAATTACAGGTGCCAGCATGCCTACCCTTTGGCACTTGTGGAACTACAAGTGCCAGCAAGCGGCCGGCACCCGTACCCCCACTCTAAAATAAATAGTTAAAAAAGGCAGTACACACACATGATATACAGTATAACTCTATTACATTCACCAACCTCACTCACACATACTTACCTGCTGCCAGATTTCATGTCCACTTCTCCCATGTAGAATCCAATGGCTATACCTGGAATAAAGATCTAATACTCACCTCCATCCTCGTGCTGCTCTCCATAGCATCCCTGGACTTAGCAATATAACAAACCGACTGACCCGAAGCCATATGGACAAGTATTGGTATGTGTTGTCACACATACCAATACATTGCAAATGCCAGCTGACGGGCCTCTTCGTACACTCCCGTGGCCTTCCAGCCAATTAGAGGCCGCTTTACATATAGTGGCCACTCATTGCTGGGGCCCACGTGTAACCAGCAATTGCTATCCCCAGGATGTACTAAGCCTTGGAGAATGATAAGGTGGACAGAAAAAAGTACCAACCAATCACCTCCTAACTGTAATTTTTCAAACACAGCCTGTAAAGTGACAGTTCGGAGCTGATTGCCTGGTACTTTATCTATCTCAACTTTATCACTCGTCTTCAGTCGATATTCACAATTCATGTAGGTCACATTATCCGGAAGATGCCTGTTTGTGTAGGAATATTAACAAGGTCATCATCATAAAACAGTGGATCAACCAGAATTATGCCCCCTGTATAACTTCTTGTCCCCTGCATTTCTCAGCCACACCATCATCTCCCCCCTGCATCTCTCAGCCACACCATCTCCCCCTGTATCTCTCAGTCACACCATCATCTCCCCCTGCATCATCTCTTGGCACACCATCACCTTACCCTGCATAATCTCTCAGCACACCATCACCTCCACCTGCATCATCATTCAGCCACACCATTATCTGCTCTTGTGTCTCTCAGCCACACCATCATATCCTCCCTGCATCTCTCAGCCACACCATCTCCTCCCTGCTTCTGTGAGCCACACTATCATTTCCCCTCTGCATCTCTCAGCCACACCATCATCTCCCCCCATGTAATCTCTCAGCAGACCATAATTTCCTCCCAGTGGCTGCATCTCCCCCTGTATTGGCTATCAGTACACCATTATCTCCCCCCTGCGTCATCTCTCAGCACACCATCACCTTCCCATCGCATCATCTTTCTGCACACAAACATACCCCCGGGGTTGTCACTCAGCAAACCATCATCTATGACCCTGCATTGTCTCTCAGCACACCATCATCTCCCCCCTGCATCATCTCCCCATTCAATCTTTGTCACTCTGTGTGTCTCCCCCCCTTCATTTTATGTCTCTTGTCTCTCTGTGTGTCTCTCTCCCACTCCTTTATTCTATGCCTGTGTGTTTGCCCCTTCATTCTATGCCTCTCTGAGTGTCCCTTCCCCTTCTCCTTCATTATAATGTCTCCCTGTGTGTCTCCCCCCCCTTACCTTCAGCTGGGAGTCGGCAACCAGAGGGGATGGTTAGACCAGGCAGCAGGCTGAAGCTCAGAGAGTGTGATGTTGCCATCGCTGTCATGCTCCCAGCAGCAGCCCTAACAAAGTGGGAGCTGCTGCTGCAGTAATGCCGCCAAGCACCATGGTCCTTGCTTGGCGGTGCAATGGTGGTGAGCGGTTGCTGCAGCGCAATGGTGGTGGGTGGTGCAGCAACCCGCTAACAGCACCCCTTCTGCTGGGCCTGCCACAGGGCACGTGCCCCACTCACCTCCCCCTTCCCAGGTTACACCACTGCCCCAGATGTAATCTCCCATCATTTTCTTGTTATAGGGGAAGGCGGCACTAGTTGTTGCAGAGGCAAGTAGTTACAATTACTCTAAAACTACGTCCACGTCATGCCATGGCTCATGTGACTGGGAACAAGTTTGAACATGTTGTCATCAGTGCTCAGCTAAAACGACACTAACGCAGACGTGTTTATGTAATAGGTACCTAAACAAACTCATTTTTCTGGTTCCAAAGTAAATATTTTCCACCTAGATTTAAAGTCAGATCTTGGCTTGACTGTTAAAGGTAAGCTTGTATCGTTCATTTTGTTAGAATCACAGACTATAAGTGAATTTATTATCATTGTTATAATCGTGATTTGAAGCATGGAAATCGAACTATGGCCATCTTAGTTATCTGACGTCACTTGGGGCAAGTTGTTACACAATACCGGAGGTGTAGTAGAGGGGCAGTGTAGGGGTGAGGAATTGCGGAGATGGGTCAGTGAGCTGGGTGGGGGGGCAATATATCAGACTATATACCAAATATATTCCAAATGTGATTTTGTGATAAGCGTACAAAGTACAATGCTTTTATATTAAGAGTTTGTATAGATTATTTAATCGGTAACAATTTGCTCCAACCCCGTAACAATTTACCCCCATCACGGGCAGATTATTACTATTATTTTGTTCTGAAAAAAATGTTTTTCATTGTTAATAATAATTATTGGATGTAGCTTACACCCAATATAAATAGAAGAAAGAATACTGTTTTATTTGTAAATTTTTCTGTTTGGTTGTGATTAAAGATTTTTGAAATATCTGAATTTCATTTTTTTGTAACAACTAGCCCCGCCTTCCCTTCAAACTCCAGTATCTTGTGAAGTGTTCATCTTGCTCCTCCGAGTATGCCCCCATGTTTACCTTTAATTTCTCAAGATGAGCATCAAGAATATGGACTCTTAGGGACATCCTGCACCCCATTGTGCTGAAGTTTTTAACAAAAGTCTCAACTAACTCCACATAGTTTTTAGCTTTGTTATTGCACAGAAGCCCCAAACCACCGTGTAAAAAGTTGGTCCAAGCAGCATCCTCCTTCTGAGCGAGCATCTTTGGGAATTCCTTGCACTGCAGGATCTTCTTAATCTGTAGTCCCACAAAACCACTGGTTTTGACCTTTGCCTCAAACAGCTTAGGGAAGAAGTCTTGAAGGTACTTGAAGGCTGCCAAATCCTTATCTAGAGCTCTAGGAAATTGTTTTATAAGGACCAACTTGATGTGTAGTGGAGGCATCAGCACCTTCCTGGAGTCCACCAGTGGCTCCAACTTAACGTTATTCGTCCCCACACAGAACCTTGTCTGCTGTGGCCTGTGTCGTCTGTTGTAGTGCACCTTGATGTCCCTGTTGTCCCAAAGGCAAAGAAAGCAGGGAAACTTGGTAAAACTGCCTTGGAGAACAATTAGGAATCCCACCATTGTAAAGTCTCCGATGACCTCCCTACCATACTCAGCATATTTCAAGGCATTTAGCAAGGTACAGTCAGTGTTTTTTGGGCTTCCCTCTGTCAGAGTTGGACTGCTTTGCAGCCCCCTCATTGCAACCGCACTGAAGTACCAAAAATTTCCTGGAAAATAAGAGCATTTCACAAATATCTCTGATCACAAATCTGACCAGATCACAAAAGCATAGTTTGTGGGGAATAATTGGTATTTTCTATGCTCTTGGAGCATAGGCAATTAAGAAATAACACTTCAAACACAAGGACAAACAAAAAAATTCAATTTGTTACATAGTTTTCTAGAATCAAAATATAATCTGCACGAAAACATCAAATGCACTAGAGGGTGCTGTTACACTTGTAGAAGTAGCAATCACATAAAAGTATGCATACTCATCATAAGCATAAAAACATCAAAAAGTGGAGATGCTTGCCCATAGTTGTGTATGCTTGGATCTGGGACATGCACAGAGTGAAAACCTGCTAGATTTTTCAGGCTCAAACTTATAAGAAAAAATGTAAAAGACTTTACATACAGTAGGTACGAGTCAGTAATATGCAACTGATCAGATGCTACAAATTATCCCTAAAATAAGAACCAAGATACTTACAGTAGATTGAACAGTGCTGCGTTGTATCTTCTGGAAAATACACCTGTACGTAGGTGTTTTGGGCGTTTATATGTGCTGCACTTTGTTGGTTATGCCTCCTGATGAAAGGCTCAGCTGAGTCCGAAAACGTTTGACTACAATAGCACTTCTATTCATTATGTGAGTAGTAAACAGCAGCCTTTTATATGCATGAAGAAATCTGTTGAGTGCCCCATTTTTTCATCTCCATGGTTTGTCTACGCAAGTGGATTTGGGAAGACACCCCAGTGATTATGTATCACTTTGAAGATGTGAGTGCGGCCGCACGTTGTATATATATATATATTTTATACAAAAAATCCTAAACTGCGCTCTCAAAATATACCAATAAATAACAGCAGCACCCTTCAGTAAGTCCTCTGTTAGAATGACTAATTCACAAATAAACAAACAATTTACTGATGGGGCGCTTCTTATTGTAACAATTATAACATACAATACACTCCGTCTTAAGATGTATATCTTCTATTTTCTTTAAGAAAACAATTTCACTGTATGTTCCTATTTGGATTTCAATTCAAACCGGTTAGTCCAGAAAATGAGCTTGCTTTAAATCCTCCTTGAGGTTCTAAAAGAAGATACCCTCGTACCAAAAAAACACCCAGACAATTGGCCCAAGGCCAGTATTAATATACAGATAAAAATACAATTTTTAAAATGATCATTTTTTTCTTTATTAAAAAAATCACCAATACAATATATACACTTTTCTTACATATCAATAATATTGGACACCCACCGATCTTTTATAGAAGGATATTTGATCACCTTCCAATCGGAAAAAATTGTTTAAGTGTAGTGTCCACCTTTCATTTAAAACCCGACGCGTTTCGTCTCTTTATGAGACTTCCTCAGGGGTAAATCTCAAATAACACACTTGTACTCAATATGGTACCAAAACCTTGTTGTATGGTTATCTGAATCAGAAGTTGTAGAACCTCATAATTGTAATACATATGTCTATATCCGTTGTTTATAGTTGACCCTCTAGTAGTTGGTTCCAATAAACATGAAAACTGTGCATGTGCTTGTGCTTCTCAATCCAGCTACTACACACACAGTGCATCTGGAAAGTATTCACAGGGCTTCACTTTTTCCACATTTTGTTATGTTACAGCCCTATTACAAAATGGAATAAATTCATTTTTGTCCTCAAAATTCTACACACAATACTCCATAATGACAACATGTAAAAAGTAAGTATTCACAGCCTTTGCTCAATACTTTTTTGAAGCACCTTTGGCAGCAATTACAGAGTTAAGTCTTTTTGGAGGTGATGCCACAAGCTTGGCACACCTATCTTTGGGCAGTATCGCCCATTCCTCTTTGCAGCACCTCTCAATGTCCATCAGGTTGGATGGGAAGTGTCGGTGCACAGCCAAATTCAGATCTCTCCAGAGATGTTCAATTGGATTCAAGTCTGGGCTCTGGCTGGGCCACTCAAGGACTTTCACAGAGTTGTTCTGAACCCACTCCTTTGATATCTTGGCTGTGTGCTTAGGGTTGTTGTCCTGCTGAAAGATGAACCATTGCCCCAGTCTGAGGTCAAAAGCTCTCTGGAGAAGGTTTTCATCCACGATGTCTCTGTACATTGCTGCATTCATCTTTCCCTCTATCCTGATTAGTCTCCCAGTTCCTGCCACTGAAAAACATTCCCACAGCATGATGCTGCCACCATCATGCTTCCCTGTAAGGATGGTATTGGCCTGGTGATGAGTGGTGGCTGGTTTCCTCCAAACATAACGCCTGGCATTCACACCAAAGAGTTCAAACTTTGTCTCATCAGACCAAAGAACTTTGTTTCTCATGGTCTGAGAGTCCTTCATTTTGGCAATCTCCAGGCAGGCTGCCATGTGCTTTTTTACTAAGGAGTGACTTCCATCTGGCCACTCTACCATACAGGCCTGATTGGTGGATTGCTGCAGAGATGGTTGTCCTTCTGGAAGGTTATCCTCTCTCCACAGAGGAATGCTGTAGCTCTGACAGAGTAACCATCGGGTTCTTGGTCACCTCCCTGACTAGGGCCCTTCTCCCCTGATCGCTCAGTTTAGATGGTCAGCCAACTCTAGGAAGAGTCCTGGTGGTTCCAAACGTCTTCCACTTATGGATGATGGAGGCCACTGTGCTCATTGTGACCTTCAAAGCAGCAGATAATTTTCTGTACCATTCCCCAGATTTGTGCCTCATGACAATCCTGTCATGGAGGTCTACAGAAAATTCCTTGGACTTCATGCTAGGTTTGTGCTCTGACATGCACTGTCAAGTGTGGGACCTCATATAGACAGGTGTTTGCCATTCAAAATCATGTCCAATCAACTGATTTTTACCACAGGTGGACTCTAATTAAGCTGTAGGAACATCTCAAGGATGATCAGTGGAATCAGTGGAAACAGGATGCACCTGAGCTCAATTTTGAGCTACATGGTAAAGGCTGTGAAAACCTATGTACATGATTTCTTAGGGTTTTTTTTTTATTAAATTTGCAAAAATCTCAAAAAACTTTTTACACGTCATTATGGGGTATTGTGTGTAGAATTTTGAGGACAAAAATGAATTTATTCCATTTTGTAACAAGGCTGTAACATAACATAATGTGAAAAAAGTGAAGCCCTGTGAATACTTTCCAGATGCACTGTATATATACACACATATACTGTACCAATATTTTCCTGATCACAGCACTTCCAGATAATGTTCGATGAAGATAAAAGCCACTCACAGTACTATCAATACCAGCCTCAGAACAATCAACATAAATTTAAATACAAAAAAGGGGGAGAGCTCTCGTAGTACATTACAGTATGTATAAAACTTTCATTACTCAAGATAGTCTATTGCATCTCTTCCTTGCTGACTAAAGCCCATATCACAGAATACTTGTGGACATTTCTCTCTAATAAATACAAATACATTCTGGTGCAATACCATAAAAACAAATCAATTTTATTTTATCAAATTTATTACAGTTACACAAACAGCTCCTATCGTATTATGCTCACAGGAAATAAATCAATCTGAATCTTTCCTGATTAAATATCCACATACAAAAGTATCACAGACATCCACCATGTGGACAGTACAATTATAGGTGCTTTTAGAAGTCCAAATCTTGGTCTAAATAGTCCCTCAAGAAAATAGTCTCAGGTCATGAAAATGATGTGGCAGGGCCTCCTACACGTTTCATTTCACAGAACTTCATCAGGGGTGATTCCACCGTTTTATAGCAACCTCATTTAGGAATTCTCATTTGCATAATTACATAGGTCTAAAACATCATACACACTTCAAAATACATATAATACAAATACATGTCCAAACTCATATACAGTATTTGTCTATAATAACTGAAATTATAAATTAAAGGTCCACATACTTCTTATATTCAAACCAAAGCCTGGTGTGGCTTAATTAAACTTCTATTCTGTATAAAATGCTCCTTTTCTAATACAATTATCACTCAACCTTGGTAATTTATTACTTTAATAAACCTGCATAAAACCTAGCACTACTATAATGCTACAATACACTATTAGTTATATTACCAGAACAAGACTTTGTGTTTTTCTGTAATCTCATGGGATTTATTATATGAATCACAGTTCCAGATGTTACCAATGGAACGTCCTTTTCTCTTATCAAAATGAGGCTTGACTCTCGTCAGTCAGCTTCAACTTTTACGGATTCCCAATGTTAGTAAATGCAACTTCAGTTCCACTTTTCAAAGTGAGGCTTGGCTCACATTGCATTTGTGTATTAACAATGATCATGTGTAAGTTATACATTCAAATCTATGGATGGGGAAAAAGGACAAGCTATTACAGCTACCTGTAATCAAATCTGGAAAGAGAGAAGGATAGACTAGGCCAGCGTTTATCAAATACTTTGCAGTGCATAAAGCAGTGCTGGGAATAGTATATTAAATGTTTTTTTTCCCAGTAGGTGAGTAGCCACACCTCCCACATTTGTCCAAGACATCAGTATCAGCCGGGCCCCGCAGATGTCTGAACAGCCCTTTAAGCATATACACTAGTGATATGGAGGTTAAAAATAGGCAGGGCATGCAAGTAAATCCTAGCAACAATAGAAATAAGTCTCTGCTATAACTGATACATGCTGGTTGCATAAGATAAAATACAGGTACTGTACATTAGGAGACTCAAGGATAGAGATGCGCTCTCGTTGTGGATATGTGTGGTGCAGCTATGTTTATGTTTCCAAAGAGCCATAGAGTGATGTCAGTGAAGATGGGAGAATGTTCTTTGGCACCATAATGCTGCACTCAGATATTTGTGAGAAGAAAGTGCTGGCACTAGGTAGATATCCAGATAACAGGCATGCAGCTATGTAGTTCTGTAGATGGGACCAACATACTGCTTGTCATCTGGACATCTCACAACTATCTTATATTTACCAGGTGTACATATTCTTAAATAAATTGTCATCACCCTGTTCTACATTGCCGCAGTGGTACATTTTGCTGCCTATTCCATACTTTTCTCTTTGAAGTTTACCATGTCCTTTGGCAAAATCCCACTTTATGCATGTAATAATTTGTATGCCTTCCATGTATAAAAATCAGAAGTGTGGTCTTGTGGTTTAAAATTATACGGAAAGAATGGTCATTTATTTGGTTTCAAAACCACACATTAAAAAGCAGGGAAAAATATTTTTGGGATGTATTTAAAACAAATAACATACATTTTCAAACCAAAAGGAGCATGCAAGAAACAACATTGAAAATAATTAAACAAAAGAAAACAGCATAAAAAGACGTAAAAATGCATCATATTTTTTTTGTTTTTAAAAGCTATAAATACAGAACTTTTTTTTAACTGTTTTAACAAAACATAACAAAAGGATCAGAATAAATATATACTTAAACTTTTACTATTGGGGTAGGGCAAATAAATGCCAGCTTGCACAAACCCTAAATTGCAATTTAGGAATGACAAGTGAATGAAAGAAAGTTACAGGTATTATATGTGATGTAGTTTGTGAGCCAAGTAGACTTGAGATGCATACTGGGTATCTGTCACATCACATAAGGGGAGGGGGAGGTGTAATTGCTGAAAATGTTTTATCTCTTTCTACAAAATCCCTCAGACATCTGGCTCATACACTCTTCACTGTACAACATGGTTTGGAGTAACAGCAAAATAATTTCTCTGCAAGTCTTACTTTTTGGTACAATCTTTACAGGTATAAAAGTTATTTTATTATAACAAAAATACAGTAAAACTAGTAACACAGTTTAGAGTGAAAAACTACACAATATATGGAAATATGGAACAATTTATACAGTAAAAATTATTTTGTTTCTAATCTGAAAAAGTCATAAATTATTTGTAGATACAAATTTTAGTATTTGTTGCAAGTTTTTTTTAATGCAATTGGTATTATTAATGTGCTACAAATATATTATTTGTTAGCAAATGTAAAATGCATTTCCCTAATTAGTTACTGCATTTCTGTAATTATTATGTTCTACTCTTTTCCAGATGTGAGATCAGACACTCAGGTGACCCAGGATCTGTATTATAAGACTAGAGAAGACCAGGACGTCACCCTGAAATGTACTCACAGTATAAATAATTATGATCTTCTGATCTGGTACAAGCACATTCCTGGTCTTGGGTTAGAGATTTGTGCTCATGGTCTTTACACAGCTAGTAACCTTTTCCCAAGGTATTCTATGACTATGGAGAAAGACACACTTACTACACATCTTCATATAGTGAATGTGAAGGGGGAAGACACAGCTGTGTATTACTGTGCAGTGAGACCTGCACAGTGACTGTGACAGATTGCAGCCTTGTACAGAAATCTAGCAGTGAGCACATCTGAAAGAAGATGCGACCAAAGTTATATATGGGTGGAAATGAAATAGAGTGCAATCGCTGAATGTAACAGAAGGCCTGATTCAGACCCGGTCGCAAGCGCTGAGCGCTCGCAACCAGGTCGATGGTGGCCCAGAGCGCATGCACATGATTGAGCCGGCTCCGTCGCACGCGTGGTCTCACACCAAAGGGGGTGTGCTGTTGATGTTGAGTAACAGCACGCCCCCTTTGGTGGGCGGGCCGGGGGGGGTGGCTGCCCAGACGGAGGCGTTCCCATGAGAACGCCTACCGTCTGGGTGCGGCCTCACTGACATCACAAGTGATGTCAGTGGGAGAGCTTTCGGCTCTGTTTGAGCCGAAAGCTCTCTGGGGCTTGCGGCCAAGAGACCCTACCACAAGGTTCTCGTCGCAAGCCCGATGGTCACGATGGCCTTGACCATCGAGACCATCATCCTGGCCGCTCGCATTAGCTGTGGGTGGCAACCCACAGCAATGCGAGCGGCCAGGAGGCCGCTCCATAAAAAAAAAAGACGCCCTGATTCAGAGCGAGCGCTTTGTCAGAGTGTCCAGCTCTGAATCAGGGCCAGAGTGCAAAAAGGTGTAAATTTGCATGAAAGTCACATTATGCGTTTTCGTCCTGTACAAAGCCAATGTTTTCCTATTTCAAACATACAACTCGCACAATGTAATAGGGTGCAAGTTGTAACCTCACACATCACACAAAAATTTGTAAAAAAAAAACATTGCAAAATAGTAGACCTGCTTCAGGCTAGTGAGTTTAGCCTGAGCAGCAGCATGTATAGTAGAAACCTACGAGATTCATTCAGGCTTCTGTGTGTATAAAGGATTTAAAGTTTTAAAATAAAAAAAATAATGATGTGAGTACACCCCCCAAAAAAATAAGCATAACCAGCACCGGGCTATGTGAGTCAGCCTTGGTTGTGAAAATACGGGGAAAAAAAGATGTAGGGGTCCCCCGCATTTTCATCAACCAGAACCAGGCTCAGTGAGCCACCCACAGTTGTGAACATATGGAGGACAAAATAAGTAAGGGTCCCCCATATTATCCACAACCTGCAGCAGGCTCTTACTAGTGGTGGTGTAATGTTGCAGCTGGGGACACATTTCATAGGGTACCCCTGTCAAAGCATTCAGAATCCCCACACTAGTCAGCCCAGACTGTCGATCCCTACAGAGATGGCGACCCCTAATAAAAGGTTACCCTCCCAAACCCGGTACTGAAGCCCAGGGCTATCCCCCCGCATCCCTGGCTGGTGGATGCAGGGTTGATTGTGTAAAAAAAATAGATATAAACTAATATTGTCTTTTACAGGAGGACTAGAAGTTCCAGCAAGCCTTCCATGCATGCATGTACTTGAACAACCACAAGTACCAGCATGTGGAGCATTAAGGGGCCACTGGTACCTCTAGTCCTCCTGTAAAAGAAATAATAAAATAATGACAAGACACACACTCCATAGGTTGTATATTTTTTTACACATACACTCATTCATTCACTCAGTCAAACTCATACTCTCCTGCACTCACACTACCTTGTCCCTTGTGCCAGTCTGTCTCCTTGTCCAGTAGAATCCACGATCACTGTAAAAGAAATCCACACTCACTCTGCACTTGGTTCTGGTCCTCTTCTGCCATGTAGGCATCCACAGTTTTTTTACAGAAAAACAGACACACGGAACCCACGGACACAGTACTGTCCTCTAAGGACAGTACGTACCGAATGCCGGTTCAGTTGCAGCATTTCCAATAGAAATGCGGTGGCTCTCTCACCCAATAAACGCTTCCCCGATAGACGTCAATGGTGGGAACCAGGAGTTTATTTAAGTTTGTTCCCACCATTGAAGTCTATGGGGGAATTGGACAACACCAATTTCAGATGGCATTAGCTGCTGAGACCAAACTCCAGAATGCTTCGCATCCCCCATAGAAACCTATAGAGTTTGTGACTGCTGACAGAAATGGAGTGACCATAGCAGATATCGGAGAAACCTGCTGTGGTCCCTCCTTCATATATTGGGATGATAGTTAATATTTGTGGATATCCACCTAAAATGGGTGTTTTGGGGGAGTTTGACACATATATTTAATAGTGATGTTCGCCAACCCCTCCTGTTTTGGTTTTGGATTTTATCTGCCCTGGTTTTGGATCTGGATTGGTTTTGCCAAAACCTCCCTTCCATGTTTTGTTTTTTGTTTTTGGTTTTAGATCTGGATTTTTTCTTAAAAAATCATAAAAACAGCTAAAAGCACAGAAAATGGGCCTGTTTTTGTTCCTACAGTATAATTAACCTAATAACATTTATTTCCACTCGTTTTCAGTCAATTTTGACCACCTCACAGCTTCTCTATATTGTTTTCATCCAGTTTAGGCCCAAGCTAGCTGGCTGACTAGGCTAAGCAGCAGCAGTGGGTGGTACAAACACATGGTAGTTCAACTTCCAACATGGTAGAAAACAAATATTTTAATTATTCAAGAGAGGCCTGAGGGAGTTGGAGTATGTATGTAGTTGAAGGCAGGGACAAGAAGGGTTGATTGGTAGTAAATTTAATTTCATTTTTTGATTCCAAAGTAAATTTATAAAGGAGAAGAGGTGGAGAGGCATTTACAAAAAATTTTTTACACATTCACATCAGTCCTTGCCCCAGAAGAATCCTTGAGTGCCGTGCCTGTTGCTGGAAGTGGATTTTTTTTCCATCCCAGAAGGGGACCAGGAAGACTTCTAGTAGTGCTTTCCAAAATAATTGACTGTTAAATAATCATTTGCAAAGCTTCCACATGAAAAAACATTTCCTAACCTGCACAGGGACATTAAAAAAACATAGTTTGTTAGTGACCTCCAAACTGTCACTTAACCAACACAGAAATGTGGACAAGCGCAAGATTTAAAATTTAAGGTCTTATGTTGTGTCTTTCTTGAGAATCCTGTGCCTGCTTCTGCTGCTAGGAGTGGATTTTCATCCCAGAAGGGGACCAAGAAGAGTGCTACTGCTTTCCAAAACTATTGACTGTTAAATAATCCTTTGCAAAGCTTCCACATGAAAAGCATTTCCCAACATGTACAGTGACATTAAAAAAAACATAGTTATTTATTTATTATTACCAGTTATTTGTATAGCGCTTTACAGAGAATATTTGTCCATTCACATCAGTCCCTGCCCCAGTGGAGCTTACAATTTATATTCCCTACCACATGCTCACATACACACACACACACTAGGGTTAATTTTTGTTTGGACCAAATTAACCTACTAGTATATTTTTGGAGTGTGGGAGGAAACCGGACCACCCGGAGGAAAACCACACAAGCACAGGGAGAATATACAAACTCCACACAGTTAGGGCCATAGTGGGAATCAATCCCACAACCTCAGTGCTGTGTGGCAGTAATGCTAACCATTACACCGCCTGTGCTGCCCAGTTAGTTAGTTAGGTAGTGGCCTTCAAAACTGCTGTTGTATCCACTGTCCACTTAGCAGATACTGTATGTGAACAAGTGGAACAGAGCAGCAAATGCAACATTTAAGATTTAAGGTTTAAGTCTTAAGTTGTGTCTTTCTTGAGAATTCTTGAGCACCATGCCTGCTGCTGGGAGTGGATTTCTATCCCAGAAGGGATGAAGACATTGCTTCACCTTCCCAATGGACACAGATCTGAAGAGATGTAAAGAACTACTTACAGGCAATTTGTAGGCCCCTACACAAACTGCCTTTGCTTTACTCGAGCTGCTCCCACTTCCAGTGTCTGCTCAGAAAAAGAGTTTTCAGCACAGCCGGGAACCTTGACAGTGATCGGCCTGCGACTACTTCCCCAAAATATGGAAAAGGTTATGTCCATCAAAATGAACTACAAATTCTACGAGAAATACCTTTACTATAAATTATGTGCAAAAATTACCTGGCACCTGTAATGGTGGATTCCAGCAGGGACAAATTAATATTGTGTGAAGAAGATGATGTATACATCACCCCAGATTATACCATCACCCAAGCCTATATCGTCATCCCATCCTGTGTTGTGTATAATTTACAGCTGCGCTCCCTATTAGATTGGGGATTCATTGTCCACTTTAGTGGATGTGAGCTCCATTTTAGCCCATATCATCACCACAACCCTACATATCTTCTGACCTGTGCTACAGGAGGAGCAGCTGCATTCTGGAATACAGTTGCAAGGAGTTGCCCCTCTTACTCACTAAAATTCAGGTAGAGGGGCCATGGGTAGGGAGTAGGTTCACCCCTGAATGAGACAGCAGCCCCTTGATAAATGACACAGGCAGCACCCCTGTGCAGCTACGTTGCTGGTGATAAGTGTGACTAATGCACACACACACACACACAGAAAAAAAACACATTGATTTATTGATTTTTGGGGGCACTTGGGGGGAGAGAGTGCTATGACAGAGCACCCCTGAAAGAAGCAGCAGCCCCTTGATAAATGACACAGGCAGCACCCCTGCGCAGTTACGTTGCTGGTGCTAAGTGTGGCTAATGCGCACACACAAACAGAATAAAAACACATTGATTGATAAATTGATTAATTGATTGATTAATTAATTTTTTTGGCACTTGGGGGGGAGAGCACCCCTGAACAAGGCAGCAGCCCCTTGATAAATGACACAGGCAGCACCCCTGCACAGCTCTGTTGCTGGTGATAAGTGTGGCTAATGCGCACACATGCACAGAAAAAAAAACATTGATTGATTGATTAATTTTTTTGGCACTTGGGGGGGAGAGCACCCCTGAACGAGGCAGCAGCCCCTTGATAAATGACACAGGCAGCACTCTTGCGCAGCTACGTTGCTGGTGATAAGTGTGGCTAATGCGCACACACACACAGAAAAAAAAACATTGATTGATTGATTTTTTTTGGCACTTGGGGGGAGAGTGCTATGACTGAGCACCCCTGAATGAGACAGCAGCCCCTTGATAAATGACACAGGTATTACCACTGTGCAGCTATGTTGCTGATAAGTGGGCTAATGCGCACACACACAGAAAAAAAACACATTGATTGATTGATTAATTTATTTTTGGCACTTGGGGGGGAGAGCACCCCTGAACAAGTCAGCAGCCCCTTGATAAATGACACAGGCAGCACCCCTGCGCAGCTATGTTGCTGATAAGTGGGGCTAATGCACACACACACAGAAAATGTTAATTATTTTTTATTTTTGCACTTGGGGAGGAAAGCACCCCTGAACGAGGCTAACATGCACACACACACATAATTTTTTTTATTTTATTTATATTTACACTGGGGTGGGGGAGAGCACCTTTGAACGAGGCAGGAGCCCCTTGATAAACAACACAGGCAGCACCTCTGCGCAGCTACATTGCTGACAAGTGTGGGTAACGCGGGCACACACCCAAAAAAATAAACAATTTGGTTTTTTTTTCACACTGGGGGTGAAGAGCAGGCCCTGATGAACAGAGCACCCCCTGGACAACACAGCAGCACCCCTTATGGACTGCAGTGACACAGGAGTCACTGAAGCCCCCCTCTTCTGTCTGCAGCACAGCACCTGGTAACACGGCCCTTATGGACAACAGGCACAGCACAGCTGCCAGCCCTAGTATGGACTAGTGGACAACAGCCAGCTAGCCAGCCCCTATGACAAGTGACAACAGCCAACCGGCCCCTATGCACACACATTAAGCAGCCAGCCCTTGACAAGTGACAACAGTAGCCAGCCCCTATGCATACACAGCAACAGCACAGCACAGCGATCACAGCCCCCTCCTTCCTCTTCACTGTCCACAGCCATAATAAAAATGGCAGCGATCTCAGGACCTTTTATACAATCCAAAACCAGCGAGAATCCAACAGCGGGATGATGGCATTTTGCCTTGTTTTGAGATCCGAGTCAGGCGGGAAGATCCGAGCGGACTTGGATCTGCAAAATTTGGGTGGGTTCGGATCTCTGATATCCGAACCCGCTCATCTCTAATATTAATGAAAAATAGTCCCCTTAAAAGTAGATAGACAAATACTACAGTATGAAACTTGTAATCTATGTACAAATGTGCTTAATGTTTCATAGTTCATACACGTAGAAATACAGTATGAAAACATGCTCCTAGCTTATATACAGGTTGGCATCACACTGATGCTGAATTGGAAATTTTAGTAAATTTATATAATATAAGCTGATGCAAAGTTGATTGCGTGTCTGGAACTGCTATTTGCCATTGTGCTCAGAATTAAGGATCCTTGCACATGGACTGTACCTATTATTTGGTTTCATAGCCATTCTCATTTGCACCATCTCACAGCTCACTTGCAACAGAGCTATACTTGGTACAAAATATTTGTCTGAAAACATGTGTATTTACATGTTCGCCTATCAACATGCTCCCATCCCAGTTGTATGGACCAGGGGTGTATTAAGAGAGGAGGGGGCCCGTGTTCACTCCCCATCTGGGGACCCCTCCTCTCTCCCCGGCTGCCGTCAGCGATCTGACAGCAGCAGTAGACCTGTATGCACAGTTCACATGCGCAGTTCACCGGGAAAATGGCCATGGCAGCCATTTTCTAGGCATTTTCTGTAGCGCTACTCAGTGGGACATCGGAGAGGTAAGTATGAAAATAAAAGTATGGGTGTACGGCGCACACCCTGCACCCTTTATAAATACGCCCCTGATATGGACCGCAAACAGACCTGGTTCAACTATGCTTCAGTCCCTATTGTCTTGCAATTACGTTTGCTTATTACCCAAGCAAGAATCAATCATAAAATTTATAGTGGAGCAAGAATACAGCCAGTGACATATTTTAAGGTATTTTAAAAAAGAATCTAAATAAAAATCACACAATGCTGTAGTAAGTCTGCTTTGGCTTAGAGATAATGGGAGGAAAGCTTCATCTTAAGAGAGTAATACTTTTTTCTTGCCAGTATAGCAGTATAAGCTCAGGGATGAGTAATATTATTATTATTAACAGTTACTTATGCTAAAACACACATATTCTGCAGCACTTTGCAGAGAATATTAAGACATTCACATCAGTCTCTGTAGTGAAGCTTAAAGTGGGGCTTACAATCTATTTATATTCACTACCACATGCACACACACTTGGGTTCATTTTTATTGGTAGACAATTAATTTACCAGAATATTTTTGGGCTGTGGGAGACAAACCACACAAGCAAGGGGAGAATATACAAACTCCACACTGTTAAGGTCGTGGTGGGTATTGAATCCAAGACCTCAGTGTTGTGTGTCCGTAATACTAACCATTACACCAACCATACTGTCCCAGTTTGTACAGGAGATGCAAAGAAAGATGCATTGTCAAGAGTGAGAGAGTACACAATCTGAATAGTCAATCATTTGGAAAACAAGGCCTGCTCCACTTTTGGGAGGAACATATAGGCCCTCATTCAGAGCCGTACGCTCTGAGCAGAGCGCACGCTCTGAATGAGGGCCGGGCTCCATTTTCATGGAGCGTCCTCCTGGACGCTCGTATAGCTGTGGGTCACCACCCACAGGCTATACGAGCGTGCTTTGTGATGGCCGCGAAGTTCAAGACCATTGCGACCATCGAAATTGCGAGCCGGAGCCTGCGGTTGAGGTTTTCAACCGCAAGCTCCGGAGTGATTTTGGCTCTATCAGAGCCAAAATCACTCCCACTGACATCACTAGTGATGTCAGTGGGCCGGCTTCTGACGGGAGGCGTTCCCGTGGGAACGCCCCCGTCAGGGAGGCACGCCCCCGGCACGCCCACCAAAGGGGGCGTGCTGTCAATCAACATTGACAGCACGCCCCCTTTGATCGGACACAACGAGCGAAGGACTTTCCTTCGCTCGTCGCGTCTGGCGCATGCGCACGACGGAGCTCCCTCCGTCGTGCGCATGCTCAGTCCATAACATCGACCCACTTGCGAGCGGACAGCCGCTCGCGAGTGGGTCTGAATCAGGCCCATAGTCTATGGCAAGGTAAGGTGTCTTATTTCTACAAATAAATGTTAATAGTATAGCCCAGAATTTTTCGGGTAGGGTAATTGTATAGTCCTGAATAGGTAAAGAACTTGTCATTTGGATGGATGGTTCCCTTATATCTCTGCTGTTGCTGACAATCAGTCTCTGTTTTCCACAGTTTGAAAATAAAACTGAAATATGAATATAAATTAAACATTAAAGATGCTAATAGAAGACAATTACATTATAATATCAAGATTACATCTAAAATATGCAGATTTTGTAATGTGAGAAAGGTAATCAGATGGTTTGGAGTAAATAATAAACAATAATTTGGATTATTAATCTTTCAGGAAGGAGCCTAAATCAGACTCCACATTAAGACTCTATGGAGGTAAATGGTTAATTTTATAAATCCATCACACTTCTCCTTCACACTAGTCCATATTTGAGTGGAGATGGTTTGAGACATTGTGGGTTGTGAGACCCCTCTTAATATTGTAAATATGTTAATTTATTCAGGTCTTCAGTTTCCTTTTCGTGCGGCCCACAAATTGTAGGCCACATGGATATTGTAGTAGGTGCATTACCCCTTCTGTGTTGCAACTCATATGAGTTTTGATTTGAGAAGTAATTCCATTTATTTTGGATAAAAATGGGGTGATGGCCTTAGTAGTTAGACCTCCAATGTTCTGGCATCCTGCACAACTGTTGCAGAAATGGAATCATGCACTTCCCTTATTCCCTTATTGTTCTCTAATGGAATGCAACTTGAAGTCAATGGGCTCTATTTACTACAATCCGCATTTGTAATGCAGATTGTAGTGTGATATTACCGACTTAATTCGCATTGCGAATTCAGGCAATATCACAGGGATTTGCTACAAATCCCTTGCAGGGACAGAGCTTGTGATAAAGTTCTGTCCCTGCGTATCCCCTCCACACACTAGTCACTGTATTTTTGCCAAAAATACAGTGACAAAGTGCTCGCGCATGCGACAACCGGCAACCGCTGCTACCCCCCTGCGACCCCACCTTCCCCTCACGACCCCCCCTCCCTTAATTACACTTACCTGCATGATCTGGGCCTTCGGTGATGTCTTCCATGTCCTCCGGTCAGGTGATATCCCATACTGCACTGGGGCCCGATCACCTGATGACCGGGCCGCAGTGCAGCATGGCAGACCAGCTGACCAGATGGGAGATATCAACGAAGCCCCGACCACCAGTCCATGGAGTCAGGTAAGTTAATTTTATTTTTTACTATTTATTTTTTTGCAGTGATCAGCTTGCGGTCTGTTTAGACCACACAGCTGATCACTGGGGCCGGCTCCCAGGTCTGCTCTGCCTTTTAGAGCAGAGCAGGTGTCCGGTAACCGGGGGAGACCCTGGATAACGCCACCTCCAGATGGCGTTATTATCACAGGGCCTCCCTATGTATTTTTTCACAATTTATTTTTAGTAACTAGCATGCAGATCACATTTCCCATTACAATTATGGGAAATGCGATCTGATTACTAAAAATAAGTGATACAGTACTCCAATTGCCCTATAGTAACTGTAGGTGAATCTAAAATAATGTGAAAAGGGTGTCAAAACACCCTTTTTCACTTTATTTTAGTAAAAAAAATAATGTTAATAAATAGAGCCCTAAAAGAGAGATTTAAGGAAAAGACCTATCAAGCATGAAATCTTGACCGCTCCCTAGATAAAGTGAGAAATATCAATAGGTAAGATCTTATTAAGTACAATGAAAAAAAGAATGTTCCAAGTCTTTCGAACATATAATTTATCACGCAATGCAACAGCAATACTAAAGGGTCCCATACACGTTGTGATATGCAACTTGCGATGCAATGGCCGACATATCAGACGGTCCCCACCCACGGAGCGATCCGGTGGCCGCACGCCTGCTCGATATGCTGGCACCCCCTTCCCCACCCGCATAGCTCTGCATGGGATCGTTAGTCGATCCCCCAGATCAATTGAACAAGCAGAAAGAACTGGAGGAGCAACGGACAACCAAACAGGAGAGCGCAGCAGACGATAAAATGCCCACACATGAACGATATAGCGGCGATATCGTTCAAAACCATCTGATCGGCTATTATATCGCTCCATGTGTAGGACCCTTAACAGATAATACCCACCAAACTAGTATTTATTTACAAAAGGGCAGGTAATCTGAAAAACATAATGGGCCAGATGTACTAAGCTCTGGGAAGTGATAAACTGGAGAGTGATAAACCAGCAGCCAATCATCTAATAACTGTCATTTTTCAAACACAGCCTGTAACATGACAGTTGGGAGCTGAGTGGCTGCTGGTTTATCAATCTCCACTGTATCACTTCCCAGAGCTTAGTACATCTCCCCCAATGAAATTGATTTGTATGGTTTTAGGTTTGATTTGGTAGGGAGGTAATTGTAGGTATAGTACAGTATGTGCAGAGTCATCAGTGCATCACAGGTGACTAAAAAATATGATTCTTTCCATATGATTTCAGAGATGAATTGAAGAACTGATGTTGTGAATTTTGTGTAGCTCCTTTGGAATGTAACTAATGATTGCAGAAAATGCTCTTTGTACAGTATCCTGAAAGGTTAGAAGTGATGCATTCTGTGTCTAAGTTTGTCCAAACTGATCCACTCTAAACACCCTAACATATTTTGCTTCTTTTTAATATGTTTATTTTTTCTTTATTTTATTTTTATTATTGTTTTTATTTTGCAGAATATCTGCAGAATGTCATCATGTTCACAATATTGACATGTGAATTAGGGTTAGGCTACAGGAGGGGAGGTTAGGGTTAGATACTAGGGAGAGGGTTAGGTGTTAAGGTTATTATTATTATTATTATTATTATTATTATTATTATTATCCTTTATTTATATGGCACCACAAAGGTTCAGCAGAGCCTTACACAGTACATAAATGAGAACACAAGAAAAACAGTTATTAGCTGTACAAAACGATGCAGGACAAGGACAAGTTTTATAAACACTGCTGCATAACACAAGCAACAGGGCCTTAGCAACCAAGTGTTAGGTGCCAATTGGGGAGTTAGGAATACAAAATAGTATAAGTAGGGGAAGGAGAAGCACGTGAGGGACGAGGGCCCTATTTGTGACAGCTTACATTCTAAAGGTTAGTCATACATACCACCAAAGTGTAACAAGATCCACCGAAAGTCATTAAAACATAATGGCCAGACTTGGAAGACACATCTGGAGCCGCTGAACCCACCATACCAGGTAAGTCACCACTAGACCACCAGGGACATTTTATCGACATTCTAATCATGTTGACATTTTAACAGTGTCGACATAATGAATTTCAACAAAATATACCACACCCCTGGTGTACGCACTCTGTACTTTGCAAAGGTCAATGTTCACTAGATTGGAGCACCAGTGCAAATAACAGTATGTGCCATCACCAATGAGTATTTTATACAGAACCCTGTCCATTTGCATGTTCTAAATGAGGTTGTCTGTGATTTACAGTAATTTCAGTAAAGTAAATACAATAGCTTGTATTCCTTAATAAGTTAATGTTTCTCCAATAGCACTTGGAGCTTTGACCAAATCACTCCACTTAATTACGTTCTGTGGTCATAAAAGAAGCAACTGTTTATGTAGATGTGTCTACAATTATTCCACTTCAGCAGGAAACGTAATCTGTATGCAGACCACAAGATGACACTGTAGTGTCAAGTATGTTAGGAGAGTTGTCTTATGTATTAAAGAATAGTTGACTCTATGTGCTATTGTTATTATGTTTCATTCCAATGTGTTAGATAGAACACCACAGGTCACACATTTTTACAAGTAAACTCCATGGGCTAAATGTACGAGAGTGCGAGCTGGCACCGCTGTGTACATGCAAGTATTCCCATTTTGTAAATACAGCAAGCATGAATAAGGCTAACCCAAGCTGGTTTTGCCCGTAACATGCTTGCTGTTTTAATAAAAACGGGAATACTCGCATGTATTCCCACAGTGGTGCCAGCTCGCACTTTCGTACATTTAGCCCCATATATATTATTGACTTTAGTATTTTGTAATACCTGTGGTTGTTTATTATAAACATTTATTATAATATTTATGTGAAAGTCTAAGGGTGCCCACACACATATCGATATTTTACCTGATCTGGCCAATTCCGATGCATTGGAATGACAGATCGTGTAAAATATGGCCAAATCCTGAGGAAATCGTGAGTCCCCACCAGGGGCTGGCTGGCAACTTTTAGCCTGGGGGGCAAATGCATGCAGGCGGCCCTGGCAGAGGAGTAGCGTGTAGCCAGGGTGCCCGAAAAATGTGCGTGCTATGGCGCCCCCCCCTCAAGTGTTCCAGGGAGGAAGCGGGTCCATATGGGATTAATGTAAAGTAAAAATAAAGATTAGGGACAGCCCTGTCGCGGTGCCCATATGCAGTGCCCCCCTGTGCCCCAGGAGAGGACCCCCTTATGCAGGCCTCCAGTAGTGCCCCCAGTAGTGATCCCTCCTATGCAGTGCCCCTTATACAGTGCCCCCAGTAGTGGTCCCCCCTGTGCAGTGCCCCTTGTGCCCCCAGTAGTAAGCCCCTTACATAGTGCCCCCAGTAGTGGTACCCCCTATGCAGTGCTCCTTATATGCTCCCCAGTATGCAGTGCTCCCCAGTCAGGGGCGGATTGGGAACTTAAAGTGGCCCTGGAAAATTCCCCAAAAGTGGCCCTATATGCGCGCGCCTAAGGCGCGCGTCCAAAAAGGGGGCGTGGTTTTGTGGCAAGGGGCGTGGCTATATGCTTCCAAGCAAGCATGCATTGTGAATGAGTATTTTCATACCTATATGATTGCTCTGCAATGGGGAGCCTCTGAAGAAATAGATCCTTTCTGGACAGGCAGCGTCTTGAGTTGGTATTCACTGCTCATGCAGGAGATCACATGGTCTGGAAGACACCTGTTTGTGTAGGAAAAAAGCCATCATGTCATCATCATGTAGTGGCTATAAAGTCAATATTCAATAAAGGAAGAGATGGGTACCATGAGATGCTGGAGAACTGGAAGGTGAGTATGGAGAAAGACGGAGCAGTGCGAGAGAGAGAGACAGGGAGCAGTGCGAGAAAGACAGGGAGCAGTGCAAAAGAGAGGGAGACAGGGAGCAGTGCGAGAGAGAGACAGGGAGCTGTGCGAGAGAGAGGGAGACAGGGAGCAGTGCGAAAGAGAGGGAGACAGGGAGCAGTGTGATACAGACAGGGAGCAGTGTGATACAGACAGGGAGCAGTGTGATACAGACAGGGAGCAGTGTGAGAAAGACAGGGAGCAGTATGAGCACCCCGTTACCTCACTGCGAGATGGGTGAGACATTCTCACGTACTAGCCAACCTCTGATTGGATCAGCTGAGCACGGCACCAAGATCCAGCACTGCAGCTGATCGATCACGGGGACATAGTGCCCCAGGTAGCAGCCCCCTTTATACAGTGCCCCCGGGTAGCAGCCCCCTTTATATAGTGCTCCCAGGTGGCAGCCACCTTTATACAGTGCTCCCAGGTGGCAGACCCTTTATACAGGGCCCCCAGGTAGTAGCCCCCTTTATACAGTGCCCCCAGGTAGGAGACCCCTTTATACAGTGCCCCCAAGTAGGAGACCCCTTTATACAGTACCCCCAGGTAGGAGACCCCTTTATACAGTGCCACCAGGTAGCAGCCCCCTTTATACAGTGCCCCCAGGTAGTAGACCCCTTTATACAGTGCCCCCAGGTAGCAGCCCCCTTTATACAGTGCCCCCAGGTAGTAGACCCCTTTATACAGTGCCCCCAGGTAGTAGACTCCTTTATACAGTGTCCCCAGGTAGCTGCTGACAGGCAGCAGCACACAATAAGTGGGCGGGACTTTTGGCAATTGGGCCGGCGGGTGGACGCCCTTATCGCCCCCCCTCCCTTGGATCCACCGGTGCTGAGGCCGCTGTCACCCACAGCCCCATTGCCCGCCCCTGGCCACTGCTGCAGCTAGCCACACTGTCTCCTCTCCACTCTGCCCTCTCCCCAGGCTGTGAAATTAAACTTGACACTTCACAGCCTGGGGAGGAAAGAGTGGAGAGGAGACGATCAGGCTAACAGATTGCCTGCGCAGCCCCCCACTTCCGCCGCAGCTTACCTCCCTTGATGTCCCGCCGCTGGCCGTGGGTCCACGCCACCTTCCTCTATTGAATCCTCCGTGGCGTGTGACGCCGACAGTATGTTGGGTGGGGTTTAGGCTGCCGCGCTGGCCTCTCTTCTCGCGAGAGAGAGAGGCCAGGCCTTAGGCAGGGGCCGCCAGATAAAGCTGACAGGCAGCCAGGTGCTTGTGAAAGCCCAACGCGGGTGACATAAATAAGGGGGCGAGGCCTCACAGAAAAGCGGCCCCACAACCATGCGGCCCACCGGGATTCTTCCCGCAAAAAATACATGCCAATCCGCCCCTGTCCCCAGTAGCAGTCCACACCCCATGCAGTGCCCCCAATAGTGGTAACCCTTATGCAGTGCCCCTTAAATAGTGGCCCCAGTTGAAGTCGCCCCCCTATGCAGTACCCCCAGTATTGCCCCTTTTATAGAGCCCCCAGCAGTGGTCCCTCGATGCAGTGCCCCCAGTGGTAGTCCCCTCCCCCCTATGCAGTGCCCCTAGTAGTTGTCCCCTCCCCTTGTAGTGCCCATAGTAGTAGTAGTCCCCCCCTTGTAGTGCCCCAGTAGTAGTCCCCCCCCTTGTAGTGCCCCCAGTAGTAGTCCCCCCCTTGAAGTGTCCCCAGTTATAATCCCCAGTAGTGGTTCCCCCTTGTAGTGCCCCCCCTGTAGTGCCCCCAGTAGTGATCTCCCCCTTGTAGTACCCCCAGTAGTGGTCTCCCTCTTGTAGTGCCCCCAGTAGTAGTCCCTCCCTCTTGTAGTGCCCCCAGTAGTGGTTCCCCCTTTGTAGTGCCCCCAGTAGTAGTCCCTCCCTCTTGTAGTGCCCCCAGTAGTGGTTCCCCCTTTGTAGTGCCCCCAGTAGTCCCCCCCTTGTCGTGCCCCCAGTAGTAGAAGTCCCCCCCTTGTATTGCCCCCATTAGTAGTAGTCCCCCCCCTTGCAGTGCCTCCAGTAGTGGTTGCCCCCTTGTGGTGCCCCCAGTAGTGGTCTCCCCCTTGTAGTGTCAGCCCCCCCCAGTAGACACACGTAGTAAAAAAAAAAACACTTACCTGAAACCCCGCTCCCGCCATCGCCATCCGCTCCTCCGTCTGTCCTTCCTGGGCCGGGCCGCTCTGCATTATGGGAGAGACATCATATGACGTTATGACGCCTCTCCCATTGCCCACTGCAGGAGCCGGAAGATAGAGCGGTGGATGGATGCAGTGGGCGCAGCAGCAGCTAATGAGAGTCTGACAGACTCTCATTGGCTGCTGATCAAAACAAACACACTGCTGCCGGAGCCGGCGGCTGAGTGTTTGTCACTTGTGTAGCGCTGACCGAACTCCGTCCGGTCAGCGCTACACACGCGGTGCAGTCTGTGTCACAGTGACACAGACTGCCCGCGGCCCGCATGACGCTGCGGACCGGGGGGGCACATGGCACCCTGCCCCCCGGCCCAGCCCACCACTGGTCCCCACTCATGATCACAATGCGATGCGTGTCCCAGCAGGTCGCACATCGCATCTTCAGATCTGCCGTGCTGTAGGGCAGATCTGACAATCTCAAGTCAGGATGCACTGGAGTAGTTAGGAGGCACGATAGATCGTATGAAGATTGCACACCAAATCATGTGCAGATCGTGTGGAGATCGTGTGCTGAGCTGCCGGGGAGAGTTTCAAGGGAAATCGTACACAAATCGTACACATCGGCTGATCATGTGCAGATCGCCATGTGTGCGGGCACCTTAAGGTACATGTGCATTTCATTTTGATTTTGGAAGCGGTTTTACACTTTGGACCATTTCTCTTATTGATCACACCAGCTCCCCATCTAAACTAAAAATATGTATAATAACACAGAAATTACAAGACAAGTCAATGATTTAAGAAAGCTAATGTTTGAGGGTACTTAAAATAAATATATTTATCAGATGCAGGCATCTTGGGTATTCAAATGGAGCTGAAAACAAAGCTTGTATATTACTGTCTGTATTCTATTACAGGATGACATTTGACAGATGAATTCTGTGCCAGTATATCCATTATGATTATATATACTTTAAAGCATTTGAAATACGTAACATAGATTTGCTCCAGGGGATGTTCTTCATCAAGTTTATGTCATCTTGAGTAATATTGTGTGCTAAAGAGTAGCCTAGCATGGTGGCAGGCTGGCCATTTGTTTTTGTCTATCCTTATCTACAGATTTATCTGAGTATCTACTTGTATATCATCTGTAAACTAAAGTAACAACAAAAACAATCCAGAAGAGACTGACTAATAAAATAACCACACTGTCTTAAAATAAACTCATCAAATATATATTCATTTATAATATTAAAATAAGTGTTCAGAAAAGAACATGTGAAATTTATTTTAACAGTTATTTTTATGCCATAAATAGTTGTCATTATATATTATATGAGCTCATTTTAAAGAGAGTGCAGTTATTTTTAAAACTGTGGTGAGACACCTGACATGGTTTAAAAGCTGTGACTGGCGGCATTTCCTCCTATTTCCACCAAACATGCATTGCTTTGTCTGCCTTCCACTTTTACTGGAAGTAATCGTTATTAGTAAGTACCAGTATTAGTGAGTAAGTAGCAGTATTAGTAAGTAGCAGTATTAGTAAGTAACAGCATTAGTAAGTACCAGCAGAATTAGTAAGTACCAGTATTAGGGCCATATTTATTAAATATCAGATTCTAAATATGATTATTAAAATGTCATATTGTAAATACAGTAAATTCATATTGTACCTACATTCTGGGTACCTTGTTATTTGCAGGACACTCTGTAAACAGGTATTTTCGGGGGTTATCCTGCAAATATTGATTAATAAATAGGGTCCTAAGTGAGTTGTAGTAGTAGAGAGTACCAGATTTAGTGAGTAGCAATATTAGTGAGTAGCAGCATTAGTGAATGACAGCATTAGTGAGTGGCAGTATTAGTGAGTAGCAGCATTAGTGAGTAGCAGCATTAGTGAGTGACAGCATTAGTGAGTTGCAGCATTAGTGAATGACAGCATTAGTGAGTAGCAGCATTAGTAAGTAGCAGCATTAGTGAGTGACAGCATTAGTGAGTGGCAGTATTAGTGAGTAGCAGCATTAGTGAGTAGCAGCATTAGTGAGTGACAGCATTAGTGAATGACAGCATTAGTGAGTAGCAATATTAGTGAGTAGCAGTATTAGTGAATGACAGCATTAGTGAGTAGCAGCATTAGTGAGTAGCAGCATTAGTGAGTGACAGCATTAGTGAATGACAGCATTAGTGAGTAGCAGCATTAGTAAGTAGCAGCATTAGTGAGTGACAGCATTAGTGAGTGACAGCATTAGTGAGTTGCAGCATTAGTGAGTGACAGCATTAGTGAGTAGCAGCATTAGTGAGTAGCAGCATTAGAGAGTAGTTATATTAGTGAGTAGCAGTATTAGTGAATAGCAGCATTAGTGAGTGACAGCATTAGTGAGTGCCAGTATTAGTGAGTAGTACAATTTTAATGTTTTTCTGTATGCGAGCTTCAACATAACATGGTAGCAAACAGGACAGCATGAAATCTGATCAGTGAGACAAGTGAATTATGATGATTGTGTGTCAGGCTTTATGTTCTGTAACCCCCTTAACCTAAATTTCACTATAACATTTGGTATGGCTTTTTTTTATTTGAACCTTTTTAATTAACATTTATTTCTTATTCTTTTTAAACTTTCAGATTCTGCAGTAGCGGAACAAGTTACCCAGACAGCCCATAAACTAACATTGCAGGAGGGAATGGAGATCACCATGGACTGCAGTTATGATGTGAGCGCGTATGCTGTTTTCTGGTACTTGCAGAAGCCAGGGAAAACATTGCAGTTTCTCCTACAAGATTACACCAAAGAGAGTGACTTAGCAGAGGGGATGAAAGGTCGATTTGAGTATGCACACAATAAGGAAGGTCGTCAGTTCCCTCTGAAAATTAAACAGTTGAAAACCTCTGACTCTGGGACATATTACTGTGCTATGAATCCCACACTGTGTGCAGGCCATAAAGAAGATGTACAATAAAGGGGCTTTCCCAAGTCTCAGTTTAGTCCTAGGTCACTAGGTGGCAGCACGTGCTAAATTTCATTAAACCTGTATTAAATTAATGCACTTCATTGACTTATTGTAGAGTGCCATCTGGGGGTACAGACCTGCATGGGGTCCAGGAAGACAATCTGTCCTGTACTGAGGATTGTGACAATGTAATTGGTTGATAAAACATTTGTTTGTTTTTGTATGCTGCTTATTTGTATCATTATTGCATTCAATATGTGTTGAATGTGACTTGTGGAGATTTGTCAAAATTAGCAAAGAGGGAAACATTTTGGATATATAAGGCCATATTTAATTTGGGGTGACATCATTTTCGCCATTTTCTCTTATCCCCATATTCAATTTCAAAGACTTATCGCAGATGTGAAAAGTCTCTGCAAATATCCAGGGAAAAATTTTCACCATAGAATAGGTGGCGAAAAAAAGTGCAGAATTGGTTTTGGTGTACAAACTAAAAAAAAGTACCTTGCACTCCTTGGACTGTCCCCAAAGGTATTGTGTATCAAAAAAATATTAAAAAGTTCCACAGGACACCTCAAAAAATGTACATTCGTTTTGGGGGTGAATAAAAAAGTTGGGGGACAACCTTTTAAACTAGCAAAATAGACTGTGGGGGGGGGGTCCCCAAGTATGCCCCAGGTGTTTTTTTGATTGCAGTTGGTTGCTGTAGGTGGATTTTTAACCATTTCTAAAAGTTCACTTTAGGGACTTAAGAATATGCTTGCACCCATTTTCATGTACCCCAAATTTGATGGGACTAGTTATTTTTTTTTTTAAATGTTGCTAAATGCTATTCTTCACCACTTTGCCAAAGACGCATAAAAGCACCTATTGAGACCGTTTATAGACCCAAAATACCTTTAGCAGGGCTATTCGAGGGTATCCATAGTGAACCCCCATGTCAGTGCACGCGCCCGATACTTTTTTGCCCAGAAAAGCTCCGATGACGGCGAAAAGTCCGGCAAGGGACTTTTCATCTCAAATTGAATATGGGCCATAGTCTTAGTACTAATAACCAAAACAATACAAGAACAGGATGGTGCTGGATATCAAAAAGTACACTATGAGAATTGTCCACGGATGGAACTACTTATTCCTTTTTCCCATGTTATCGAGTAAAGGATAGCCTTCTTCTGTAGATGATCAAAACCTTCCAACATCCTCCATATCGTTTGTGCTGAAAAGACAAAAGGAAAACATATAAAAAAATTCCTATTAGGAATGAATCGAATCGAGGTGGTTCCCCCAATTCAATAAAGGTGATCCTCCACTAAGGTAAATGTCTTACCCCAACTCACAGTGGAACAAGTGGGGATATTCCTATCTTGGTATCTTTTCCTCCTCCCTCTAAGTTCTAATTCCCCAGTGGGTTGGTGACAAACGGGGAAATCGATGAGAATAAATGCATACCCTTCTTACAAGCAGGGATAGATAAAAAGGTTTTTTAAAAGATTTTCCTGTATATTTCTATGGCTGTGTGTTATTCTTTCTTCGCCTCATATGCTCCAAAACAATAGAGAAGTTGAAAAGAGGCTGAAGTTTTTCTTCTTATGAAAATTTAATTTGATTACATACAAATACAATGTAAATAAAATCATTGACCTGAAGTTTAAGGAGAAAGTTTGGAGTCCGGAAGTCCAAATCTTTCCCACCAAGATGTAAACAAGGTCAAGTCTCAACATGTGTCTAGAGTATCCATATATAGCACGGAAGTGACGCGACACCACGTGGACGCTAATGGAGATTAGACCCGGAACATGTATGAAGTACATAGTGGAACTGTCAGTTTTTAAGGGAAAATCAGTCTGTACCCGCAATAAAGCCTAACTCACCTGGAAACTCAATATAGAAGTGTATTAATAACCCTAATAAAAGTAATTAGAGTACTTAAATTGAGTCAAAGGGCTGTTATATGCATACTTGCTTAAGTGTGGAAAAATGATAGAAAGCATTTTTTTGGGGGAAAATAATTGCTGTAGTTAAATTGGGGGTACATTAAAATGGGTACTAGTATATTTTGGTGTCTATAAAGTGTAGATTTAAAAAAAAAAAAATACACCTGCTGCAGCCACCTGCAATCCTAAAAACACTTTTAAAATTTTCCCCCGAAAAATGACGTCTTTTTTGAGGTGAATTAAGATTATTTTTTTCTTTTTTTTTGCCTAATTAGTCACTAAGGAGGGTGTCCAAAGGGTTCTGAACCACATTTGTGCCCCAAAATATGGATTTTACACTTCTTTCTCCTGCCTTTTGGTGGAGAAACTTTTTTTCCTGTTTTTTCCCTATGGAATTTTCTCCTAGGCGAAAACGTCCTGGAATTGAATAGGGCGATACTTTGAAAACAGGAGAAAACCGCGGATAGGCGAAAACTTTTCGCCGATCTCGGCATTTCGCTCCTAATTGAATTCGGCCCTTAGTCAGTTTTTACATATATACTGTATGTGTTTTTTATATTAAATAAAGTTGTTTTGATTGACTGTACCCTTTTATGTACAGCTTCAAGGTTTTTATAGAATAAATATTACATATTTCTAATTTCAGTTTATTAATAAAAATATATTTTTATGGTTTTTGGTTATTAATTAATCTAATTATTTGTTTTAATCAGTGTATAATTATGAAATGGCTGTTATTAACATAAAAAACCTTACACGTTTTTATGTTATTATGCTGCTGTCTTGAGTAATGTAATTGGTTGATGTAACATTTGTTTGTTTTAGTATGCTGCTTATTTGTATCATTATTGCATTCAATACGTGTTGAGTGTGATTGATGTGCTAATTAGCCCTGATGGTATATTAAGCCTTAATGCTGGATCTTCACACGCCCCCTGACAAAGTCTGTTTGTGACGAAACTAGTTGGGCGTGGCCTTTGGGACTCCAGATATTGTAATGTCACATGCTGGTCACAGAGGCCAGAGACTGAAGGCCCCCATACATGGTGTGATATGCACCTTGTGATGCGACTTGTGATCCGACGGCCGGCATATCGGGTGGTCCCAACACACGGAGCAATCAGGTGACCGACCGCCCAATATGCCAGCAGCCCCCACCCGCATAGCGCTGCATTGGATCGTACATCACATCCCCAGATCAAGTGAACATGCAGTAAGATCTAGAGGTGCTATGTACGATCCCACTGGAGTGCGCACTGGCCGATATCATGCCCACACTTGGTACGATATAACAGCAATATTGTACCAATCCCTTGGATCGGGTGCTGTATCGCACGGTGTATGGGGGCCTTTAGTCGAGTGATTGCAAGCTGCTATTAAGGACTTGCCTGGCACGGTATCTGCACGCTATTACTATCCGGAGGTATCGAAGTTGCATACAAAGTCAGGAGTTTGTAATATACCCGCTGATCCTTACTATAACTTACGTACAATTAAATGGCCCAGAGTGGGTGCTATTGTCATGTAGCGTTAGGGACGCTGGTACAGAGGAGCCTTGATGTGGCCTGGCGCTTAATTATGTATTTGCAAATATATGTATCAAAGATCTCTGAATTTCTATTATCATATTATCATGTAGTGTCAAGACTTTTTGCTGTTTTTACTGCAGTGTGCTGGAGGGAAAACTTCTCTTTTTTTTCTAGCTTAGTAATCTCTTCCCTTTACAAGCACATGTGAAAAATGATTAAGTTGATCATGAGCAACCACTATTTTGTATTGCTATAATGTATGTGAGCATTGAAATATAGTAAAGTGCTTTTTACAGTGAATTACTGTGTGCGCCATCCATTTCCTTTTTACATGTGCTGACATTATGAGCCTGTGGTTATGGCTCTAAGGAAGGAGCTGCACGGACCTATTGGCATTTATGCTGGAACGGACTTACTGTGGAGATTCATTAACACCGAGCGCATATTTCTCGTTGTTGTTGCATCTGCATCCACCTCTGAATCAGGCCCTTGCTGTGTTTTTTGATCCACAGGGTCAGTAGCGGGCTGGGCCGGGGGGCAGCGTCGCAGCCCGCGGGCAGTCTGTGTCACTGTGATACAGACTGCACCGCGTGTGTAGCGCTGACCGGACGGAGTTCGGTCAGCGCTACACAGCACAAACACACAGCCGCCGGAGCCGGCAGCTGTGTGTTTGCTTTAGCAGCTGATGAGAGTCAGACAGACTCTCATCGGCTGCTGCTCCCACTGCCAGAGCCGGACATCTTCCAGCTCCCGCAGTGGGTAATGGGAGTGACGCGTCACTCCCATGACGCGTCACTCCCATAATGCAAAGCGGCGGATGGAGGAGCTGATCTTGGCGGCGGGACCAGGAGCGGGTGTCAGGTAAGTGTTTTTTGTTTTTTTTATATTATGTGTGTCTACTGCGGGGGGTCTGGCACTATAAGGAGGAGACCACTACTGGGGGCACTACAAAGGGGGGGACTACTACTACTGGGGGCGCTACAAGGGGGGGAACTACTACTACTGGGGGCACTACAAGGGGGGGACTACTGGGGGCACTACAAGGGGGGGACTACTACTACTGGGGGCACTACAAGGGGGGACTACTACTACTGGGGGCACTACAAGGGGGGGACTACTACTGGGGGGGACTACTACTAGGGGCACTACAAGGGAAGGGCACTACTACTAGGGGCATTGCATAGGGGGGAGGGGACTACTACTAGGGGCACTACATGGGGGGAGGGGACTACCACTGGGGGCACTGCATCGAGGGACCACTGCTTGGGGGCTCTATATAAAGGGCAATAGTGGGGGTACTGCATAGGGGGAAGACTACAACTGGGACCACTATTTAAGGGGCACTGCATAAGGGTTACCACTACTGGGGGCACTATATAAGGGGCTTACTACTGGGGGCACAAGGGGCACTGAATGGGGGGGACTACTACTGGGGGCACTACTCGAGGCCTGCATAAGGGTGTCCTCTCCTGTGGCACAGGGTGGCACTGCATATGGGCACTACAACAGGGGGCTGCCCCTAATCTTTATTTTTACCTTACATTAATCCCATATGGACCTGCCTCCTCCCTAGAACACTTGAGGGGGGGGTGGGGGCGCCGTAGCACGCACGTTCTTTCGGGCACCCTGGCTACACGCTACTCACCTGCCAGGGCCACCTGCATGCATTTGCCCCCCAGGCTAAAAGTTGCCAGCCAGCCCCTGCACAGGGTAGACAAGTAGATATCGTAACACCATCAATTTCTATTGATTAATAGGATTCACTAAGGCTCAAACATCCAGTAATATAGTATAACTGTAATAATCGCTATTCTTGTGGTTGGTTTTTCCTACCACAATTTTGCGAGCAGTTCTGACTATAAAATAACCCAGTGACGTGGTCAATGACGCTGCTGTATTAATTATGCACACCCATAAAACGCCCGTTTTGACCTTTAAGCACGCCTGCGATCGGATCTCCACTCCCCGTTTTCAAGCACCTTCCCCTGTTACCACCCACATACGCCTCATCCTGTCACTCAAATTATCAGGCATTCGCTATTTTGCGAGCACATGAATTTCGGCCGCACTAACTGTTTCGCGCATGCGTATAACGATCCGTACGCATGCACAGTTGGGCAAACATCGCTCAGAGCGAACGAGCGGCCGCTTACGAGCGGCTCTGAATCAGGCCCTTAAATCATTCTTCCCATCAGATATCTCTGGAGGTGGTGATGATTATATCAGCTCCCTGAGGTTATACTATATTTGTTGTGCATTTATATTTCAATATCAAACAGTGTTGTGAAGAACCAAATGGTATATGTGTGCAAAGTTTGGGTGTTATAGGGTTTGTGACGTCAGTAAATTCATCATGCAAATTTCAAACAGTGATTTATCAATTCAGAGTGATGTCATTTCTCTAGGACACAGGTTCTCACACCCAGTTCTCAAGGTATGCAGTCAGGAAACCGGCCGCCTTAATACCAACAGCCGGCTTCCCGGCTGCGTTATCCCAGCGTGGGATAAATGACCGGTGTCTATATCTAGACGCCTGTTATTTACCCGACGCCGGGAGACCGGCGGCCAGCATCCCGATCGAAGGGATGCCGGGCGCCGCGAGCGTACAGCCGCGGGGGGTGGGTTAGGCTTAGGGCTCCCACTGCGGGAGCCATCTTCTGGCTCCCACAGTGGGTAATGGGAGAGACGTTATGAGTAATGACGTCTCTCCCATGCAAAGCGGCTGGAGGAGCTGTTAGCGGTGGGACCAGGAGCGGAAGTTTCAGGTAAGTGATTTTTTTTTATTGTTATTACATCTCTCTCTACTGGGGGGGGACTACTGGGGGCACTACCAGGGGGCGATTACTACAGGGGGCACTACCAGGGGGCAATTACTACAGGGGGCACTACCAGGGGGGGATTACTACAGGGGGCACTACCAGGGGGGGATTACTACTGGGGGCACTAAAAGGGGGGGATTACCACTGGGGGCACTACCAGGGGGGATTACTACTTACCACTGGGGGAACTACCAGGGGGGGATTACTACTGGGGGCACTAAAAGGGGGGAATTACCACTGGGGGCACTACCAGGGGGGGATTACTACTGGGGGCACTGAAAGGGGGGATTACCACTGGGGGCACTACCAAGGGGGATTACTACTGGGGGCACAACCAGGGGGAATTACTACTGGGGGCACTACCAGCTGCTGCATTTCCCACCCTAGGCTTATACTCGAGTCAATAAGTTTTCCCAGTTTTTTGTGGTAAAAGTAGGTACCTCGGCTTATATTCGGGTCGACTTATACTCGAGTATATACGGTATTCTAGTTTCACCAGGGATGGAGGGGCAATGGTTAGGCACCACTGGGGGGGGAGGTTTGGGTTAGCCCCCCCTCCGGGAGGGTTATGTTTAGGGTGTGGGAAGGGGGGGTTAGGGTTAGGCACCACCGGTGGAAGGTTAGGGTTAGATACCACTAATGGAGGGTTAAGGGGGGACCGGAGAGGGATAGCATACTTACCAGCCCCAGTTGGGATCTTTAATCTTCAGTCTTCGGGCGTTGGTATTTCATACCCGTTCCGTTTCAACACAGGTGGCTTCAATCATAATTTAAGAAGGAACTCCAGGAGCAGAGCACTTGGTACCTGGTGGAACGGGTCATGTTGAAGGGTCCTGAATGACGATGTTGCATGCAAGCAGCCAATGTTTTCAGATTGCACATACATCCAAGTCGCACTGTGCATATGTCCCGATTGTTACTGCCAAAAGCTGCAGAAACTACTTTGGACAAAGAGAGAGGCGATTTCAGTGGGCATTTCTAGGTGGTAAGGAGTGGCTATTTAGATGCTGGCATGTTGTGGGTGTTTCGCATACTATTGCCGCAGTTGCACTGACACCTTCAGCCCTGTTCACACAGAGATTCTGCGCCTCCATAGGGTTGTTGCAATCTCCAATGGTGCGACCAATGGTGTGACTGATGTGTGTAAGGGAGGGGTTAATCTAGATAAGTAAATAAACTGACACAAAAAACATTTTTTATAACATAAATAATATAACAGCTTGGAAGATTTCTCATTTCTGTAACATTTCCATTATTCAGATGCTCTACCGCTGTTTAAACTGATATTTGTATAAATTACAATCTCAAAATATATGTATACAATAGTAATGTAACACACCCTTTTAATTAGATTTAATAGATATTGTGGTTCCGGCAGAACAAGATAAACTGGTTATATGATGTACTGTAATGATTACTTTCATAAAGTACTGTATGTTTTACTATCTATCTAAATGTGTTCTAGCCTCTTGGGTTTGTTCCCACATTCTAGCCCTGCTGCAATTATATTATACTGCATATACATGAACATTGTAATTAAAGCAATAGCAGATATACTGTAGGCATGCAGCGAAACTGCAATTACGGGTTTCACTTGAACTGCATTTTCAAGGCCTGCATTTTTTCTCTTAACAATTGATAATATACTGTACAGTTTATGGTTGCACCCCTGCAAATTTAGCATTTTGAGATTACACCCCAGAAATAAAAGCATTGGTGAATAAAGATCTCCATCATAATATAGGTATATAGTGACCTGACCGATTCCCAATTACTATTCATTCTGTGCAGGAGAACTTGCTAATCTTTGTTGTTTGCTTGTAGTTGTATAAATTCTTTAAGCAAAATAGCATATAAGAAATAGAGATCTTACTGGTAAGCATAGTACTGTCACACTCACAACCGGATTGTTTGTCCAGTTTCCGTCTCTGCACTGTATTCCCAATTGGATGTCATGATTGTGGGGGGATGATGTAAATTTCTTTTCTCATGATGCTGGATTCCTGTATATTCTTAGACCGTAGTTCAATGGCATACCTACCTGGCAAAGAGGTTTCTTTGATTTCAAAGGTTTGAGGGAGCAAATGAGGTCAAATATGCTTCCAAGTGTATCTTCTTCAGGGAAGTTGGTGTCTGAAATTCTTTAGGCTGTGGATCCTAGCAGGGTACACCGGGGGTTGGTACAGAAACTCCTCTTCCTAACTTCCTAAGAGTAATGTGTGGAAATGGAGATACCGATTCACCTGGCACTTATTGACAATGGTCATGTGTCCTTCAGTAGGCATTATGATAATTCCCTAATAACACCAATTCACTAATTTCTATTAGATTATAGACTATGAGAATGATTCAGAGTTGGACGCTATGCCGATGTTTTCATAGTGGAGCAATAATCGCCAATCTGCACATACAGGGAGCATTTGGGGGACGTAACGAGGAGTGGAGGTAAAGAATGGAAGTGTATTGTGACCATTTTAGGGGTATGTCATCCTGTGACTGTGATCCCATACGCAAGAAATATGGCTCCGGCATCTCAGTTCCCGTGGCCATTCTGCGGGACAATAGGCTTACTGAGGACTGCGGCTATCGAATGATCTACAACCAATGCTATGTCTTTGTATGCAGATTATTCAACATTTATGCAGATGCTTGAATTTGCAAATCGCAGGTGGGTGTCTCAATACATCTCCCGGTAGCTGCGACATTTGCATATTTTCAGATAAATGAGTAGCTGTTGTCGAAGCTGGATAATTGGCTGAGACAAGATCAGCTTAAAATAAGATCGAAATGACGCCATCTTGCGAATGGCCACAAGACACCATTTTGGAAATGAGATCGGCAAGACGCCATTTTGCGAATGGCCGCTCAGCGCCATTTTAGCTAAACTCACACTTAAGTTAACTAGCATCTTTTCCCATATCCCTAATACTTACATCATGCACACTCACACAAAAGGTTCCATAGCTTTAAAGTATAAGATCCAAGTTTTATTCATTTATTACAAATGCTGTGAAATAAAGACTATTTTGGTATCTAAGGTTTAATACGTGATAAGTAAGCCGTGTTTGGTATTGTACTGATCTGCACTTCCTCAACAGCTTTTTGGTATCATCGGTGTGAAGATCGCAACATGCATTCGCAACTTATGGACCATAGAGACTTAAAGCACCAAGATGTACATTGTAAAACCAACAGCCAAGATTTGCATGAGGCGGGAAAACGGAGGCAACAAGCTGTTAGAGGCTGTTCTGTGTCCATTTGAATCAACCTGTTAAATGCCCTGTAACAAACACACTGTGATAAGGAACCAATGGGATCAGCAACAAACCTCTCTATTGTGTTGTCTGTTTCTATAAGGGTATAAATGTGTGTGTTGTGACCCCAGTCTGGAGTCTTCTTGCTGATTGCTGATTGACGGAGGTTTCTTGCTGATGCCGGTATCTGGTCCACAGCGCGTGTGTATGTATAACTGTATCTTAGGTTGTATAATTCTTTGCGCTAAATTGTACTTAGATCACAGCGTGTAACTGACTGTACTTTACTTGAATAATGCTTTGTGCTTTGGAAACACATGTTCAAGGTCTAAAGTCTTTATTTTACTGTATGACTGCGTACGCAAATAGCGTCAATTTTAGAGGTTTATAGGCAGGTTTAGAAGGTATAGGTAGGTGCGTATAGAGGTTCAAATCCAGTATCCTTAGTTGGGGGCTCGTAGTGTGAGGTCACTTACCTACTCACACGATATACATACGGTTATCGATATCTCACCAAAGGGTGGATAGTGGCCACAAGCAGTTTTACCTGCAACCACTCGGTGCTGAGAGATCGCTACCCGTTATCGTGTGAGCACGGGATGCTGACTAGAATCCAGGGACAAGAAAGGAAAAGAGTTTGTTTTCCTTTGTTGATAAAATTGCATGCTAAAAAGGCACCACAGTATTGTGCACGCGGCCGAGTTGCATTTTTGCGTGCGTAATAGAGACGCACTTTTGCATACACAGCTAACGTTTAGTCATACGGTTGTGTAGTAGTCGCATTATTGTGTATGCGACTAGTCGCACAATAGCGTATACGTACTTCCGGTAGTGCTGCCACGTGTTTAAACAAAGCCGTTAAGGTTTACATTTTTCAATTGTTGCCAATAACTGGGTTAACGTGTATTTTTCTGCGCAGGAAAAAAGTGTGTAACTGTGAGTACTTGTTTAGGGTGTAACACGGGACCTAAATGTTAAGGGTATTGTAGGACTCTTAAGTGCTAGGCGCAGGAGTTGGCCTAGTACTTGGTAGCAGCTTACCGTTTACTTTACACAAAGCAGGTGTATGGGTTGTTATTTTTGTTAGGGTTCGGCTCCCAGCATGATTATAGCATTCAGTAATCAGTGTGTGTGATCTGTTAGGCTTATTTGAACACTATAATTCAACAGCATAATTTTGGTTAGATTATGATTGTGAGCTGGTGAGAGGGTGGATGAAATCAACTGTAAAACAAAGGGTACTTTGCTGCCCCCTAGCAGTTGAAACGTAGTCAAAAAGGGATTTTCTGCGTGGGAGCAGCTTTTCTCCCATAGGTGAGTGGAGGCGTCTAGAGGTCCTCCATAGGGTTCATGGATACACCCTTTTTCAAAGGCGTCCGCAGGTAAGTGAAAGTATCTTGATTGTCTTTCACCAGTTAAAATTTTTATTGAAAAATGAAGGATTTGTCCCAATATGGGTGCCATGCAAACAATAGAAATGTTCGACAATGATGTGCTGCTAATGGAAGCGCCGCTTGGTTCGGCCCATCGTATTATGCATACTAAGTACGGTGCTTATACAATAAGGTATTGTGACGTATGGTTTAAATTAATGATGAAGAGTGTTAGACCGTAACCCAGAATTGGTAGTTTTGATAAAGATGTATTGGATAATGTCCGGGATCACATCAGTCTGATGCGCTCTCAAGGGAAAAAGGTAAAATATTATGAATGTTTAAAGTTGTGGCAGCATGAAGGGGATGCGTGGCTTAATAATGTGCATGCGACGCAAACTAGCATTGCGAACACATTGCCAGAAAATATACCCGCGGCGCTAAATTGCAATGCGTGCGAGCCGAAAAGTGGCGGCAAGGTAGTGTTGCGGAAGGTATTGCCAGCAGTTCACGCGCACCACCACCACCTTATGTGGATGGGGGTGCAGGTACAGTTATTGCAAAAACCCATAAAAATGTAACAAGAAATTTGAATCCTCTCTTAAGTAAGCATAAGGAAAATGGTTATGATGTGGATGATGAGCCTATTGTCATGTCTGCCGTTTCCCATACTGTACACATGTTAGATGCGGTACCAGGACAAGCCCAAGTGGTGCTACCATCTCCATCAGTAACAGCACAGGAAGTGTTAAACTCCTCTGCGCCCGTGGAGGAAGCTGTTAATACTATACGTTGCAGCAGCAGACTAAACCCCCAGCCAGGTAATAAGGTCAAAGGTAGCAATGTGGCCGGTCTGCATCCCATTCGGACAATAACTGTTCCGAATGGAAATGCGGATGCAAACGGAGTTGTACCTACAAGGGAAGTGGTAATGCATTGTCCTTGGACAAGAGCGGAGCTAAATTCCATCATAAATGATTTCCCCGATCCCAAGAAGGAATTAGCCAAATGTCAAAGATTTTTGAGAAATTTGGGTAGTTCTCATGAGCCCACCAATAAAGATTGACGGGTGGTGTTAAGGGCCTGTCTACCATGCATTATCGACGTGACAAAATTTATCACGGATTGTGTATTGGATGGTGACGTTCCCTTGACAGACCAAGTAAACCAAGGTAACATTACCCGTATTATAACTCAATTGGGTGTATATTTTCCAATAGTAGTTAACTGGAACAAGATTTTCACCATAAAGCAAAAGGAGAGTGAATCTGCAGAAGATTATTGCAACCGGGCTCTGCAGGCTATCACCCAGTACACTGGGTTAGAGGATATTAAAGATAGCATTCACCACAGGGGAATGATTGTCACCATACTCATGGATGGCCTTAAGGAGAACCTAAAAACTTGGGTTCAGACCTCACAGCCTGGCTGGAGGGGAGTCACAATAGATACCCTCATAGAATCCGCCATAGAACATGACAAAAACATCTCAAAGAAGAGAGACCCAGAACGAGAAACTAATGGCTGTCAGTATTCAAGCTCTGGAAGGAATGACGGTAACATCACAGCCAGCAGACACACCTGCACCCACACACACACCTGCACCTGAACAGTTATACGCCCTCACTAGTCCTACACCACAGCAAACACAGCTTTATCCCACTTATCCTACACAACCACAAGTCCCATACTACCCACAAACTTCATATCCCCCACCATATCCTTTCCCTCAATATCCTTACCCATACCCACCACCTCTCCCTCCTGCTCAACCCACACCACAATCCTTTTCTTGTTTTAATTGTAACCAGCCAGGACATATAAGTAGAAACTGTACGGCAAAAAGGGTAGGACCCCCAAATCAGGGAAAACCTGGATATCCCCATAAGGCACAGAGACCAGCAAATGTCCAACAGGCACCAGCTCCAATTGTAGCCGTTAATGCTTTATTGGAGAGTGGGAACCAACACTAGGGGTCAGGTCATACCTGTAGTCTACAGATAGTCAGGTTAACGGGAGGTACTAGGGAAGAGCCAGTCATGGTTGATATAGCTGGTACTAAATATCCTTTTCTTGTAGAAACAGGGGTGACCAGGTCAGTGATAAAATCTCCCATTACTTTACAGGTAACCAACGAAACAGTACCAGCAATGGGCATAACGGGTAAAGTGCAACATTATCCTTTAACAAAATCCACTGAGGTTACTATTGGGCCGTTGCATACCAGGCATTCTTTCCTCCTGGCTGCTGCGGCTCCTACTAACTTACTGGGGAGATATTTGTTATGTAAAATGGGATGTGTCATATATTGCACTCCTGATGGTGTTTTTCTAGATATCCCAGAGAGAGTGTGCACGAGGTGAGGGATATGTTGGACACTCCCCAAAGGATAATGTATCACTCTACCAGTGTAAATGGAAATCCATCTCAGGTAGATCAGATGTTATCCCAAATTCCAGATTCACTTTGGACCAAGGATGGACAGGACACTGGATTAATGGCAAACGTAAGCCCTGTAATGGTGACTTTAAAAGTCGGTAGGCAAGTTCCAAAAATTCCCCAGTACCCACTAAAACAGGAGGTAGAATTAGGGGTTTATCCAATAATTGAGCGATTATTACAACAGGGAATTTTAGTTCGTACAGCTAGCATAGCCAACAGTCGCATCTTTCCGGTAAAGAACAGTGATGGGAGGGGTTATAGGCTGGTACAGGACCTTAGAGGTGTTAATAAGGTACTAGAGAGCCAATTTCCCATAGTGCCAAATCCAGCTGTCATTCTTATGCAGATCCCACCAAATGCAACCCATTTCACTGTCATTGACCTCTGCTCTGCTTTCTTCTCTGTGCCTCTTCATCCTGACTGTCAGTACCTGTTCGCTTTCACATACAGGAGTGTACAATACACATGGATACGATTGCCCCAAGGTTTCATAGACAGCCCCAGTATCTTCTCCCAGGCCTTGCACGACTGTTTACAATCTTTTCAACCTGCCAATGGATCTGTTCTAATTCAATATGTAGACAATTTTTTGCTATGTTCTGATTCGTTAAAGTCATGTTTAAATGATACTAAACTTTTGTTGCTTCAACTCTCGCACACAGGAGACGAGGTTGCTAAGGACAAACTAAAGCCGTGCCAATCCTGAGTAAAATATTTGGGACACTGCCTAACCCAGGGGTTACAACATCTCAAAATGACAGAATCCAAGCCATACAGAACATTACACTGCCGCAGAACCAACAGCAAATTCGTACCTTCTTGGGAATTTGTGGATACTGTGGAATGTGGATCCCAGGTTTTTCAATTTTGGCCTTGCCTTTAAAGGACTAAGGACCACATTCAGAGCCGGTCGCACAGAGCGTGCGGTCAGTCTGAATGAGGGGAGGATGTCTTGAATTTTCAAGACGTCCTCCTTTGCAGTGGTAAGGCTGTGGGTTAACACCCACAGCCTTACTACCGCCTAAGGTGATGGTCGCGATTGTCAAGACCATTGCGACAATCGGGGCTTACGATGAGACTCTAGGGTAGGGTCTCCCTTGTCGTAAGCCCCGGAGAGCTTTCGGCTCTGTCAGAGCCGGAAGCTCTCCACTGACATCACTAGTGATGTCAGTGGGGCCGCCCCCCAAATGGTAGGCGTTCCCATGGGAACGCCCCCGTTTGGGCTGCCACCCCCCCGGCCCACCTTCCAAATGGGGCGAGCTGTCAATCAACATCAACAGCTCGCCCCCTTTGGATCAAGACCCGCTACGACCAGCGCTGTCGGTCATGGCGGGTCTCACGCATGCGCACGACAGCGACGGCGCCGTCGTGCGCATGCTCTGTGGGGGGCCATCTACCCGGTCCGAGCACATCGGCGCTAACGACCAGGTCTGAATGACCCCCTTAGTCTCTTCCTCAAAGCCCGTTTGTGTCATACAGACAGAGGAATCAGAGCAGGCTTTCCTTAATCTTAAGGATAGTCTGACAAAAGCACCTGCATTGGGAATACCTGATTATGAAAAACCTTTTGATTTGTATTGTACGGAAGCCGATGGTTGTGCTGCAGGTGTCCTCACACAAAAACATGGTGATGCCAGTAGGCCCGTAGCATACTACAGTGCCCAATTGGACTCTGTAGCAAGATCACTCCCAACGTGTTTAAGAAGTATAGCAGTGACGGCTCTATTGGTGAGTAAAAGTGAGGACGTAGTATTGGGCCATGATATGATTGTCTACACTCCCCACGCTGTATCTGCTCTGCTGAACTCTGCCCAAACCAGACATGTTTCTTCAGCTAGGTTTACCAAATGGGAACTAGCTCTAATTGCACCTGCAAACATCACTGTTAAACGATGCAGTACGCTGAATCTAGCAACGTATTTACCATATGTACAACAAGATGTACAAAGGGTGGAAGGAGACGAATTGCTGGTGGGAAGTGAGTTCAGCGGAAATAATAATACACACGATTGTATGGAATATCTGAATCAGACCTTTTCTGCTAGACCTGACATACGTGACACACCTTTAGAGAATGTGGATGTGACATTTTACACGGATGGGAGTTGTCATAGACAAACAGACACAGGTGAATTATGTACAGGTTATGCTGTTGTAAATGACACAGACATCATAGAAGCTGAACCCCTTGGTCCTCCTCACTCAGCCCAGGTGGCAGAGTTAGTAGCACTAAAAAGAGCATGTGAATTGGCAACAGGCAAATCTGCTAACATTTACACTGACTTTACGTACGCGTTCGGAGTCGTGCACGATTCTGGAGCTCTATGGCATCTGAGAAATTTTATGACAGCAGCAGGCACACCAGTTGCACATTCCAGACACATAAAACAATTACCAAAGGCAATCCAACTGCCCAAAACGGTGGCAGTAATTAAGTGTAAAGCCCATAGATGTAAGAGTGACCCGGTGTCACTAGGCAACAACAGTGCCAATGAAGCTGCAAAATGGGCAGCAGGGTTAAAAATGTTTTTACCAACAGAACAAATTATGTCTTTCCAAACAATTGATATATTGAAATTAATTGAGATGCAAAATTTGTGTTCAATCCAGGAAAAGTCAGTTTGGAAGTCCAAGGGATGTGGGCAAGAGTCCTCTGGACTCTGGAGGGATGGACAAGGTAAGCCAGTAGCCCCCAAGGCATATTACCCCAGGCTGGTTGAGGCAACACATGGTCTGACTCATCTAGGAAAGCAAGGTATGTGCAAATTAGTGAGAGCATACTGGTGCACACCAGGTTTTTCTTCACAAGCAGAAAAGAGGGCAATGTCCTGTCTGACCTGCTTGAGGAAGAACATAGGGAAAGCGATCCCTACCGAACCATCCCACATTCCACCGACTGACGGACCTTTCCAGGTGATACAAATTGATTTCATCCAATTACCACCCTGCAGGAATCTCAAGTATGTATTGGTGTGCACTGACATATTTTCCAATTGGGTTGAGGCCTACCCAGCAGCCACTAATACTGCTGCCTTAACTGCCAAGAAAATACTACAGGATTTTGTATGCAGATACGGTATCCCTAAAATTATCGAGAGTGACAGGGGTACCCATTTCACAGGTGATGTCTTTCACAATATGTGTAAACTGATGGGTATTAATAGTAGACTTCACAACCCCTACCGACCGCAGGCCAGCGCCAAGGTAGAGAGGATGAATGGGACTCTTAAAAATAAGTTAAGTAAAATCATGGCAGAGACTGGACTAGGATGGCCAGAAGCATTACCATTGGTCCTGCATAGCATAAGGATCACTCCTAGACCCCCTCTAAACCTGTCCCCCTTTGAAACACTGTTTGGTAGACAACCTCATTTGATTATAAGGGTAATGATTATTGAAGACTTGAAGGGTAAAAACGAGGTAACTGTAAAGTATCTTATATCAATGAGTAAACAGTTAAAACAGCAACAGCAGAAACTGAAATTGTTTTCCCATGATATGTCTGAAACTAACTGTCATGATGTTGAACCAGGAGAATATGTTATGATCAGAAATTTCTTGCGTTCAGGTTGTTTGACTGATCGGTGGGAAGGTTCGTACCAGGTGCTGCTGACAAGTACTACATCTTTGAAGGTGGCTGAGAGAGATACCTGGGTCCATTCCACTCACTGCAAAAAGGTCAACCAACCGGTGGAGAAACAAGGCGGAGACAAGGCTGATAACGTGAACCTGTCGCTCGCGAGCTTGTTCTGGGAGGATTGAAAAGGTCGTAGTGAGATACCTGAACTGAAAGAAATTTACAGGTCTTTGTCGTGGCAATGGACTGGCCTGCTGAAGGAGTGGAGTCAGGAGGAGTGCTATGCCAATCAGGGGAGTGTTTGACCAATCTTAGTACTGTAATTGTTAAGAGAGCTGTTATTTTGGATACTCGGGAACGGTGTGGAGGTTTATTGTTTGAAGATTCCTGTATTTGTGAGTTTTGTGGGTCCCTAGTTGATGAGAACTGTATCCAACGGTGCCAACCTAAATATAACCCGTACTGGGGTGGGTATCCTTTAGAGGATTATCATAGCATGGTAGGCAACCATGTATGCATCAGTTTTAAATCAAACAGATTGTTGGGTGTCCTCACATGTGCCACAGGGTCAACATAATGTAGGGTTGGTGCCATTTCCACTGAATATCACGGAAATTTTAGAATTGCAAAAAGGGAAAACCTTGGATGAAAAATTCCTCTCATCCAAACCACCTCATTTCAAACTATATCAATGCCAAGCAGATAGATCACTTTTGTGTTTAAACATAACCAACCCCAATAAACCAGGGAATTGGGAAGTGACGGGGAATAATCAGACGATGACCTTCTCACTGAGAGCTGATAATGAGTCCATGAATCATGATCTGTTACGCTCAATTAAATCTAATGGGAGAAACTTTAGGTATCGTTATACCTTAAGTTCCACCAAAGAAATTATTGGTAAGGTACCAGATGGATATTGTGCTAAGATAATACAACCAGAAATTTGCATGAACCAGATGGAAGAACCTGAAATAGAATTATTTGCAAGGGAAATGTGTTTAATGATAATGATGCATACTATTCCTTATGTTCTCCCCGATATTTTATATGTGTAAGGAAAGCGTATAAGTGGCTCTGCCCGAATTCCGAAGGTTTGTGTTACCTGGGAAGAGTAGTCCCAGAGGTTATGACCCTTACACATGTTGAAATGCTCGGTATTCATAAAAACACACCATCACCATATCTTCACACACAGTATGAACACAGAGGCAAAAGAAATATGATATCTGGTGATTTGCATAAAGCCACTCAGTTAATTAGTGAGACAACTGGCTTTCAAGTTTTAGTAGCACTGGATCCCACCAGGATCGCTCGGGGTACACTAAATTTTAGATATATTCAGGACCTTGCTAAATTGATAGATAATATCACAGAGATGTATGATGACATTTTCAGGTATACAGGTAGGGAATTTCAAGCGTACAAGAAAGAACTTGTACAACACAGGCTAGTGTTAAATTATTTGACCGCTGTCATTGGAGGATATTGCTTAACTTTGGCCACCCAATTTGGAGTAAAGTGTTGCACCTTTGTCACCAATGATACCAGAGATCCCAAGTAGGTAATAGACCGAAAGATGGATGAAATTCTGCAGCTGAAATGGGAATTTTGGAAGAACCATTATGATGGTGGTCAGTAATGACAATATGAATACTGAGGTAAATATAGAACTGCATTACAACCCTGAACTTGGGAATACCATCATATAATGTATTATATTTAGATGAACATAAAAAGTATTATTAAAATGTTATTTTTCTCATTCAAACATCTTAGATGATGTATGTCTCTATTCCCCATCAAAACTTCCTTTATAGGACTGGTGCATCCCCACATCTTTCACATGATCTCCCAAAGCTCTGCGGTGTACGTATTATGGTAGTTTTATGTTCCCTCCTAGAGACACATTATTTATGGATTAAGAACCACCTTGTGCTATAATAACATTAAGTAATATATAAATGTATGCCTAAATAAATTTTTAAATCAGAGTGTGATAGTATGTTGTTCGCTATCAAAGGGTGGACTGTCGAAGCTGGATAATTGGCTGAGACAAGATCAGCTTAAAATAAGGTCAAAACGATGCCATCTTGCGAATGGCCGCAAGTAACCATTTTGGAAATGAGATCGGCAAGACGCCATTTTGCGAATGGCCGCTCAGCGCCATTTTAGCTAAACTCACACTTAAGTACATACGGCGATGCTATTATTAGCATTAGACGATCGCATCTTTTACCATACCTCATACACACATTAATACACACAATTGCGCTGTTAACATGTCGCATATTAGCGAATGCATAAGGCCCAGTATGAAAACGCTGTTCAATAGCTTAGTGCGCACGCATCTGCCCGAAGTTAACTAGCGTCTTTTCCCATATCCCTAATACTTACATCATGCACACTCACACAAAAGGTTCCATAGCTTTAAAGTATAAGATCCAAGTTTTGTTCATTTATTACAAATGCTGTGAAATAAAGACTATTTTGGTATCTAAGGTTTAATACGTGATAAGTAAGCAGTGTTTGGTATTGTACTGATCTGCACTTCCTCAACAGCTTTATGGTATCATCGGTGTGAAGATCGCAACATGCATTCGCAACTTATGAACCGTAGAGACTTAAAGCACCAAGATGTACATTGTAAAACCAACAGCCAAGATTTGCATGAGGCGGGAAAACGGAGGCAACAAGCTGTTAGAGGCTGTTCTGTATCCATTTGAATCAACCTGTTAAATGCCCTGTAACAAACGCACTGTGATAGGGAACCAATGGGATCAGCAACAAACCTCTCTATTGTGTTGTCTGTTTCTATAAGGGTATAAATGTGTGTGTTGTGACCCCAGTCTGGAGTCTTCTTGCTGATTGCTGATTGACGGAGGTTTCTTGCTGATGCCGGTATCTGGTCCAGAGCACGTGCATATGTATAACTGTATCTTGGGTTTGTATAATTCTTTGCGCTAAATTGTACTTAGATCACAGCGTATAACTGACTGTACTTTACTTGAATAATACTTTGTGCTTTGGAAACACATGTTCAAGGTCTAAAGTCTTTATTTTACTGTATGACTGCGTATGCAAATAGCGTAAATTTTAGAGGTTTATAGGCAGGTTTTAGAAGGTATAGGTAGGTGCGTATAGAGGTTAAAATCCAGTATCCTTACTGTGTACACACACAGTATGCAGCAGCTGCAACATTAGCATTCAACTCTAACTCAGGCCCTACTGTATGTTGCTGGAGTTGTATCCAAGTTTAGAAGAAATACTAATAACATTTTCAGTCACTGCTACTACTGGTTAAATGCTCCTCCACTCCTGGACTCCTGGGTAGAGCTTGTCTAATGTGAGGGAGGGGTGCTGTGCTGCTGCCAGAACTGCAGTGGCGTCACAAGGAGGGTACAGGCTGCACCTCAGTATCAACCGCCGAAGGGTGACACCAAAGTGCCGATATCTCCTCAGTGACAGGAGCTGGGTGCTGCACTGTAGCATTATGTGCAGCACTCAGCTCCTGACACAGGTAGGGAGCCAACACTGCACATAGGCTTGTCCATGGGGACAGACCCCCAGAGTGACTTAGATGGGGGTTCTGGCCATAAGGCCATGCCCCCTACCATGATGCCACAGCTTTCCAGCGAGGCCTGGCCCCCTTTTTGATGGCACATGGCTTCATCCTAGATGCCTGGCTTAAAGACGCACAGTCAGTTTTTCATAAAGAGAGATCAATTCAGGTTCAATACTTTTAAAGTTTTTAAGTGCTCAACTTTATGCATTGCTCCACACTTTCCCCTCCCTTCATCTCTATCAGCTGCATTAGACTCTAAACCACTATAGACAAAGTATTGCTGGATGGGTCCCTTCCTCCCAAACCTAAGCATGAGTCATTCATCACAAATCTCCCAGGGGAGTGGGGATGGGGAGCTGCCTACACACTGTGATTTATGCCATGCTCTTCGGTAGTAATATCGGTCCTTAGGTAGCAAAGTAATATTTTACCTATCACCACTGTTACTCATTTCTATTCAATCCCACTAGGCTCACTGACCCAGCGAATAGTGTCAATGATCAGTGTGTGTGTGAACACTATAGCTATCCACATGAAAAGCACATGATTTGAGTCAACACTGATGGTGCAATGGATGGTGCGACTGATGGTGCGATATTAAATTAGTGGTGCGACATGTAGTGCACCTTGTGAATAGCGTCATGATCAGTATCTTAAAGGTGTGACTGTGCATATGGCTGCAAGGAGACACTTACTATGATTGAGCTTTTGTGTTTATATTTTTTTTCTAAATTGATACCTAGGTGGAGCTATAATTGTCATGAAAAGCATTGACTTGAGGCAACACTGATGGTGTGTATTCATTTTCATTATATAATAGTTTTCTTTATACAGTAGATGAATTGTGGTTGTGGTTGAGGGGTTGGCTACTGTATGACTTCACTGAAGTGGACTGCATGGTCAAATTACAAACATTGGTGAGCCATCTAGGGCTCCTCTCCAAAGCAAGCATCAGCCTTTCATTAACATAACAAAGGAAGGTTTTGTTAGTCATTTAAGCAGCTCTGTACCTGTACACCAGTCTATGCAACCACCAGTGATCTAAATTACAAGTCTCCCAGAGGAATGGGGGTGGGGTGAAGGCTGTCTATGAAATCAGTCAGCTCAAGGTCTCATCATGATAGGGCACTGCTCCTGGACTCACTGCATACAGCATACAGGTACATGCCTCGTACTGTAGCTCTTGTTGACCATTTTGTCTACTTGATTCATTCCAGTTGTCAGCTGAAGGTTCAGACACATGCAACAACAATGCAAGTACTGTATACTGTACTTTCACCTTGGAGACCTGCACTGGTTAGCACTCCTTCTCCACTGGCCATATTTGGAAAACCATTGCCTGATATCACTGTACTCTCTGTACAGTGCATCCCAGGTACCAGAATTAGGACAATGATTTAATTATTTATTTAATCTTGTATTGAAGATTAAAAAAATCAATAAAACCGAGGTACAAAATGACATTGTCTTTTTCTGGGCCTCAAACCCGATACCAGCTCTGTAAGGTGCTCTCATTACCCACTTGCCCACACACGCTAGCCGTATCAGCAATCACACCTGTTGTGTGTGTGATGTTAAGTGTGCAACTTTACACCAGGTAAAGTGTACAATACAGCATCAATAGCGGTAAAGAGTGTAATGCAGCTGGATGACATACAGTAACTTAGAGATGAAGGGAGGGGGAAAGTGTGGGGCAATACATAAAGTTGAGCCGAGTGTTTTAAGAGTATTGAACCTGAAATTATCTGTTTATATAATAAACTTCCCATGCATATTTTTACATCATGTAAGGCCAGTTTACTGTGCAGTATGGATGACCCTGTAACATGTACAATATAATGTCTATAACGGTTTAGCATAAAATGCAGCTGGATGGCATAACATAGCAATGACAGGTGGTTGGAAGTTGGGAGCAATGTTTAGAATTAGACTAATTTCTTTAAGAATATTGAGAGGAATTTCTCTGTCTTTATTTAATACTGGGCAATAATGGGCATGTGTCTTCTGGCCAACGCTGAAATGTAACTCACACACCAAATGATTTAATTCTTTATTTAATCCTGTGTTGAAGATTAAAAATAATAATACTGATGTACAAAACAACATTCTCCCTTTCCGGGCCTCAAACCCGAGGCGCCGGCTCTGTAACGCACTCACCTTACCCACTCGCCCACACGTACCAGCTGTATCTGCAATCACACCTGTTGTGTATGTGACATTAAGTGTGCGATATTACACAAGGTAAAGTGTACACAATGTCAATAGCGGTTTAGAGTGTAATGCAGCTGCATGTCATACAGTAACTTAGAGATGAAGGGGGAGTGCGGAGCAAAACATAAAGTTGACAGGAGTGTTTTAAGAGTATTGAACCTTAAATGATCTGTTTATATATGTATGTATATGTATGTTTTCAAAAAATGAAAACAAAAGAGCTGCTTAAATCACATAATTTGGGCCTGTTTTATTTCTTCAGTATAATTAACCTCAATAACATTAATTTCCAGTCTTTTCTAGTCAATTTTAACCACCTTACAGCTCACAATATTGTTCTCATCCAGCTTAGGCCAAAAGGTTGCACCGATTTAGCTGGCTGACTAATGCTGGGTACACACTAGATGATAAGTCATCTGATCCGACGAATCGTACAACATATCGTCCACATCGGGCAGTGTGTACCTGCTATGTCACAGATGATGCTCACTCCCACGCTTATCGTCAGCGAGGGCTGTCGCTCCCGGCATACAGACTTGCCGATGCCAGCATCCTATTGGGTCCCGCCGCTGCCAATGTCTTACACACTAGACATTGTCTACTGTATACCCGGCATAAGCGAAGTGACAGCAGTGGGCGGCACAAATACGTGGCAGTTCAACTTCCAACATGGCACATCTAGGAAACAGAGTGGCACTGCAGTGGCACACAGGATGGCAGTTTAATATAAACTATATGATGCTATAGAATGTTTTCATTAATCAATAACTAGATCATAGGCCTGAAGGCAGTACAGCAAAATGGAGGTGAAGTATATAGTAGAAGAGAGATTGATTCTTTGAGTAATTGATTGATTAATAATTTTATTATTGCTTAAAAAACAAAGCAGAGAAGTGGAAAATGCTACTAAAAAACATGCACCCAAAATATATAAAAGTAGTGCAATAATTAATTTATTGATTAATTGATTGATTAAGAAAAATTAAATGTAAGCCATAAAAATAAAAGATTACACTGTCAGTTGCCAAGGATTCCTCAGATTTGAAAGAGAAGCTAAGAAATTAATAGTTGCACTGCAGAGCAGCTAACTCCAGATCAGCCTACTAACATACATGAAGTGGCTGTCCTGCAGGCAATACTACCCCCCTCCCCCCAATTGGGTAACACACCACTGTAGTACATTTATGAGCAAATGAGGGATAATAGACACCATACAATTTTGATTTTGGTTAAAGACAAATTAAAAAAAAACTGGCCACCAACTGCAGCACACTGTGCAGATTTAGGTGGTGACCCCTGTCCTACTCACCATTAGTGTCCTGAATTTTTTAGACCACACAAAGACATTTTAATTTTGATAACACAATGCTTATATGTATGGTGGCACAATGCTTTTATGTATGGTGACACAATGCTTATATGTATGTATGTGAAAAAACGCACTGTGGACAATGCGCAGACGTAGTACAAACAATAGAAGAATTTTTTTTTTTTTTTACTTTAATTTGCAGCTCAGCTCACACTGTGTGGAGAGACACCGCGCTTTTATATGTAAGGGAACAAATGCACTGGGGGACAGTGCACACAGGTTGTATAAACAATTAAAAAAAAAATGTATTAACTTTTTTTAAAACTTTCCCTCAATGACAACTGTGGAGTCTCACTGCTTATATCGCTGTGGGGTATGGCCTGCAAATAGTTAGACTAGTATAATATAAATAATTCCTGCAGTATAAAAATAAAAAATAATAAACAATGATTTGCTATCTGCCTGTACTGTAAATATAGCTTGGCCGGTATTAACAGTACACTAAAGCTGGCCACACACTAGACCAAATTTCATCCAACCATCAACTAGTTGATTGGTTGGAATGAAAATCTGGTACGGAATGGGAGTAAATGATGATCAGCAATTTGCTCCTAAATGCCAGAAAACAGATGAAAATGGTCGTTCAGATAAGTTTGTTAAATGTTTGATCTAAACAATTTGTTCAAACAACAGTTTTTGTCCATTTTCCGTCGTTTGGGAGCAAATTGCTGATTGTCATTTGCTTTCATACCTTACCAGATTTTCAATCCAACCAATCAACTAGTTGGCTGGTTGGATGTAAGTTGGTCTAGTGTGTGGCCAGCTTAAGGGGACTAGAGTGGACACAGCAGCACATCAGCCACTGGACATAGGGAGTGGATAGACACAGCAGCAGCCACTGGACACAGGGACTGGAGTGGACACAGCACAGCAGCAGCCACTGGAGGTGGAGAAAATGGACACAGCAGCACATCAGCCACTGGACACAGGGAGTGGATGGACACAGCAGCAGCCACTGGACACAGGGACTAGAGTGGACACAGCAGCAGCCACTAGAGGTGGAGAGCATGGACACAGTACAGCTGCCACTGGACACATTAGCGCAGACTGGAGTCAGTGAGAAATGGTGCCTGAATTACCTTGGGAGGGAATTATATAGAATCCAAAGCCCACTAGAATCTGACTCTGGAATGATGAAGTTTTGCCTCGATTTGGAATGCGAGCAAGGCGGGAACACCTAAGTGGCCGCTCAGATTCACTCAAATCAAGAAAATTTGTCTGAGCTCGGTTTTCAGAAAACTGAGCCTGCACATCTCTGGTAAATATGCTAATGCTGCAGGAGGCATCTAGGGTAAATAGACACCTCCAACATGCTTCTGTGATCCGCTTCTGTGTCCAATGACACAGCATTGAATCACTTGCTGGATAAGCTTACCATACTATTCCTTTAATCCGGGACACTGATGAATTACGCAGGTTTTGTGGCTGAATAAAATCTGGAGAAATGCAGGTTTGAAGTCAGCCAGCCACAGAACCTGTGTGATTCACCAGTGTCCCAGGGATAGTATGGTAAGCCTATTGCCAGAACATTGGCCATATGCGCAACCCTCAGGTTACTCAGAATGGCTGTCTCATAACCCGAAGCATAGACCAGTAAATATGTATCAGAAGATACAGATACTGACCTCGGTAGTCACAGAAACGGGGGCGACCCCTCTACCCACCATCAAATGGCAGCAGCTTGTCATTCAGGCTGCAGCTAAGGGGGCACTGCGTGCCACAAGTCAGGACCTTTCTGCACATGCGCAGTCCTCCCACCATCGAAGTTTGTACACAAACCATCGGGTTTGCATACAACTCTGAATCAGGCCCTTGGTCAGCAAGGAACATTACTTCATCATTGCACAGTATACAAACATAGGCAGCTTGGTTTCAAATAGTGTGGATCCTAACTTTTGTATATAATGTTATTTTGCTTGTTATTTATAGTCATTAATTGTTATGTTACTATGATAATCAAGTTTTAGATGCTATCAATAATTTGTTTCAAAATGATTTATCTCAACATGCATTTTACTTTTTGTGTTTTAAATGTACATTCAAACTGGCATTTTATTATGTTTGCACTTAAAATCGTAATTTTAGGTTTTCTCTACGTTTCTCTAAGTTTCCCCATAAAATCCTTACTTTTAATTTTTCTTAATCTATTGAAGTCAGTGGTCGCAAAGAAAAACAAACTGAAAACCCCATTAAATTAAAAAAACAAACAAAACCAGTTTGTGGTATAAGGAGCTTGATAAACTTACTTTGTTTTTCTTTTAGTGGGTGTGGTTATACTCTGAAAATAGAAAGGTGGATCAAACAGGAAGTTACAGTACTGAGACCACACATACATCTCCCACACACATACACTATCACTTTGTACGCGAAGCACTACAGGGAAGATGTATTACTTCAATGTCATATTCATCTTCTTTCTCTGTGAGTAGAAAACCTGATATGGGACAGATTGTTCTATAGCAGAAGAAATGTCCTACACTTGTTTGTAGCTACATTTGTGATGAATGATTTATTTACTGTATTTTGCTTTCAGTTTCGACAGGTACCTCTAATATAATCCAGACACCTAGTATGGAAACTGTGACAGGAGAAGACATTAATCTGACTTGTGCCCATGCCTCTCTCACTACTAGTGACTACATCCACTGGTATAGATTGATTCCTGGTCAGGGACCAGTATTCCTAATCAGCGGCTACCAGGATTCTCAGAACCATAAATTTCAAATGATCTTCAGTGAGGGCAGAAAATCCAGCATCCTCAGTATGGAGAATGTGAAACCTGAAGAGAGCGCAGTGTATCTGTGTGCTCAGCGTGACACAGAGCTACAGGCACATTTCCTGCCTGTACAATATGGTATTTCACTTTAATACATGACTGATTGACATACCATACTGTGCAAACGTTTTAGGCAGGTGTGGAAAAAATACTGCAGTAAGAATGCTTTCAAAAATAGAAGCTTTAATAGTTTGTTTTTATCAATTGACAAAATGCAAAGTGAATGAACAGAAGAGAAATCTAAATCAAATCAATAGTTGGTGTAATCACCCTTTGCCTTCAAAACATCATCAATACCTCTGTTCATTCACTTAGCATTTTGATAACTGATAAAAATAAATTAACAGTTTTATTTTTGAAAGAATTCTTAATTTGCAACATTTCACCACCTTTCTAAAACACAGTACTGTACTGTATACTGTATGCATGAAAACTAGATATGTGCATGGAGCTTTGCGTTTTGGTTTTGCCAAAATCACCATGAAAGGTTTTGGTTTTGGCAAAACCACTCTCAAGTGTTTTGGATCTGGATTTTGTTTTACTCCTACATTGTTATTAACTTCAATGACATTCATTTTCAGCCATTCCCAGTCAATTTTGACCACCTCACAGCTCAAAATATTGTTTTCAGTCATATTGGCCAGAGGCTGTAGTGAGCTGACTGGCTAAACTAATGCTGGCCATACACCTACACGACCAGCATAAGATCAGATTCATCCTATGATTCCCTGGCAGTCACGGCAGCATGTTTGTTGTTTTTCTTAGCACACAATCTGTCGTAAGATCGATCCTGTGTCTCACAGGCTCATAAGGGAAACAGTCATTGGAATTACTTGAATTGCTACACGATGGGTCACATAAACAAAATAAACGGCACGATCTGCACACGATACGATGGACAAGATGTGCTGCACATCTGATCATAAGATCCGATTATAGGAGCTGCGGTAGCGCGCATCGGATTGTATCTTACTAAAATAATACACGATTTTCACAAGATCCATCTTATGACTCATCGAAAATTGGGCAATCGGCCCAAAATCGTGCAGGTGTATGGCCAGCTTAAGCCACAGAGAAGTGGCACAAACATGTGGCAGGTTAAAAAAGAAAATAGAACATCTAGGAAACATAGTGGCACTGCAGTGGCAGACAGGATGGCAGTTTAATATAAACTATACATTGTTATAGAATGTTTTCATTAATCAAGAACTACTGTTGATTATAGACCCGAGGCCAGCACAGGAAAATGGAGGTGGAGTATTTAGTAGAAGCCAGGTAAAGGATTGATTGATTGTTTACAGTGTTAATATAACTATAAAAAAAAATCTGAGAGATGGAAAACACTATTGCAAAACAAACATTCCAAATCCAGATTGATTTATTGATTGATTACAGTACTAATATATCTATAAAGAAAAACAAATATGATACATGAAACAAAGTATTACAAAAGAAGCATTGAAAATCCCAGTAATATTTTTAAAGTGGAAACTGAATCCAAACTGCAATCACAGGCCTCAGGATTTAAGGCTGAGTAACAGCCTAGTCGAATTGAATAATTAGTTATATGATTATATGATTTGATGGTAATATACTACTCTGTATCTGCTGAGAAGCTGTAGAAAATGGGGCCTATACATTTGGATGAGAAGCTGGTGATGGATGACATTGCAAGATACAAAACAACATGAATGCCCCAGATAAGTACAGTAAAACACACTGACTGTCAAACACAAACAATCTTGGAAAAACCCATAATGAAAAATGATGCACGATAGAATTGTCCTTCCACCCTCCATTACTGTAGTATATTAAAAAGGGCATGCACAGTTTAACAAACCAAGCACTTCAGTGACAGGGACTGCCAGTTTTGTGGCTGAAGTGCATGGTTTGTTTGGGCCTCCAATAAACAAGCTACCAGTGTTGTTAATCATCTCTACAGTTGGAAGATGTCATTATCATCCTCACCTCACTCTCATCAGTATTAATATTATCATCACACAATATTAGCTCATCCCCACTGGAATCTACCATTACAAAAGTCTCTGTTCTTTTTGTAATAGGGGGCAATGGTCTTCCTCATAGAATGTGTAGTTCATTTTTATTAACATCAGTTTTTCCAAATATTTTGAAAGTAGGCCCCTACACAAGGTTCCCAGCTGTGATAAACACTCTTTCCAAGTACATAATGGATGATGGGCAATTTGTGTAAAGCAAAGTTAGTTTGTAAAATGGTCTCCAAAAACAATTTCCCTCCCAGTATTCAAAGGCACTATGTGACATGCTACTTTGTACATTGTCAGTAATATAATAATTTTCCATTCTGTTGATGCTTACTGTATCAGATTAAATCACAGTAGAGATGTCAATATTTTTGGGCAATTATTTTAAATCTGACCATGTGTCATAATGGTGTTTCACACTTGTGTGCTGAGTTGACTCATTATCACAAGTGTGTCTCTTGGAAAAGGTCATTTTTTACCTGGCAGCAGCATTTGCGGGACAAACTGAGGCAGGACACGTAGTCATGTCATGTGTCACTGCAGCTGACAACTCTCTCACAAGGAGCTCTTTGCATCTCTTAAAAAATATGTCAGTTGGAAAAAGACATTACGTACGACTTAAACCTGGTAAGCATGGTTGCCAAAATGCAGTGATCTAGTTGTAAGATGTTACAAACTCTTTGGTCCTGGTGAAGTGAATAAAGAACTTGATCTAAATCCAACATACTTAGTGGAATCACTTCACTTCATCTCCCCATTCAGTTTCTCTAGCTGCTTATCCAGTAGTTTAATTAAGGGATCACCTGACTCAGACTGGCAGTGTCTGAACTTGCTTCATTGGTTATTATTTCAAAAGGTTTTAGTATCTTGTATAAAACAGAGAATATTCTCCAGTGTACTGGATTTAGATACATTCCCCCTCCTCTCCCTATGCCATAGCTTGTTGTGTACATTTGGATAGCCTGTAACTGTTCCTCCAGTGCTGAAGCATATTAAGGGTGGAATTCCATCTGGTTACTACCTGTTGGTTCACTTGATGGAATGGCAAATTGAACTGTTCTTGCAGCCGCTGCAATCTTTTAAATGTGGTTGCTAAAATCCAAATGCCACAGTCAGCATGTCCTGCATGTACCTTTCATTTTTTTTTTAAATTCTGAACCACCAAGTTTATTCTGTGAACAAAACATGATATGTTTTCAAATTCAAACAGTTGCAATGCTCATATAATCTTATTTGCGTTATCGGAAATTACAAATCCTGAGGGGAGTCTTACCGGGGTAAGCCATTTTGCCCCCACATACCTGAGTTTTTCCAACAATTTGACACCAGTATTCCTCATAGTGAAACCAGTGATACAGGTAGTAGCATGCCTGTGAATGAGCTGGCATTGTGTCTTAGATACTGCTGCTGCTGCTGAAGGCGATTTACCCACCCAGTGGGCTGCCATGGTCATGTAATCTTTAGTTTTACCAGTACTGCTTGTCCACATATATGTAGTTAGGTGGAAACTAGGTACAATGACATTTTCTAGGCCAAGAATATGTTTTTAACTACCCGGTACAGTCGAGGAATTGGTGTTCTGGTAAAATGGAATCGAAATGGAAATTGGTAGCAGGGACACAGGACCTCAATTAACTGACTAAAATCGCAGGCATTGATGGTGGATATTGGATGCAGATCTAATGCTAGCATAGCCGTCATGTCTTAAGTGATCCGTTGTGCAACTGGATGGCAGCTTTCATACTTGCTTCCTCTTGCAAATGATTGTTTCACAGTCAATTGTTGTTTGAAACTACTAGTCTTCTTGGTCCTCTTCTGTGATGAAGATTCACCCCCAGTAGCAGCAGCCCCAGTGAGCAAGGATTGTTCTTTCAAATCCTGGATAGGGTAGGAGTCAGTTAGCCATTGAAAATTGGATGCAGGAGGACTACTTCCTATCATTAATGAGGAGATTGATGATGAAGGTGTTAGAGGTGTAGATTGCATGTGCTGGGAGCTATCTTTGCTGCCATATTGCCTAAATATAAAAAACACATAGGTTCTCCACTCACTATAATAAAGCATGGTGTTCTAATTCATATTTTTGTCAAAACATTTAAGCTTGTAGCCCCCTGACAAGGGACCCCACTGTTCTGCAAGTACCTACTTTTTTAGTCAGAATCATAAACTTGGTAGCTGCTACCATATCAGAATCAAACTTTAAATATGTCTCTCGGGTTAATGCTCACCTGCACACTGGCTTTTAAAGGTAAGGCAGTCATCAAGCATTCGAACAATAAAACTCCTAGTAAAGCAGCTGACATAAGTTTGAATTAAATGAGCCAACACTGGGCTGCATGAGAAGACATGATCACATAAAGAATGGTTAAATTTTTTTTCTAATCATTATTTTGTTTTATTTCAGTTTATTATTTCCATCCTCCCATCCCTTTCGTATATACGGTATACAGCAATGATGTTAACAAATGTATTTTCTTGACTTTCTAAATATATTGTATTATGAATTTCTAGCTGCATGAATTCATTGTTGGAGTGGATTGAAAGCATTACACTGTACTTGAATATATTTATTTTTGTTAAGATTATTTTTTCTGCTATTAATGTATTCTCCTCAGCTGTAATGAACTATGGGCCTGATTCAGACCCACTCGCAAGCGGCTGTCCGCTCGCAAGTGGGTCGATGTTCTGCACTGAGCATGCGCACGACGGAGGGAGCTCCGTCGTGCGCATGCGCCAGACGCGACGAGCGAAGGAAAGTCCTTCGCTCGTTGTGTCTGATCAAAGGGGGCGTGCTGTCGATGTTGATTGACAGCACGCCCCCTTTGGTGGGCATGCCGGGGGTGTGCCTCCCTGATGGGGGCGTTCCTAAGGGAACGCCTACCGTCAGAAGCCGGCCCACTGACATCACTAGTGATGTCAGTGGGAGTGATTTTGGCTCTGATAGAGCCCAAATCACTCCGGGCCTTGCGGTTGAAAACCTCAACCGCAGGCTCCGGCTCGCAGTTTTGATGGTCGGCATGGTCAAGACCATCGCGGCCATCAAACTGCACGCTCGTATAGGCTGTGGGTGGTGACCCACAGCTATACGAGCGTCCAGGAGGACGCTCCATATATGGAGGAAGGCCCTCATTCAGAGCGTGCGCTCTGCTCAGAGCGTACGGCTCTGAATGAGGGCCTATATGTCACTAGGTAGCACTGTGATTTACTGTAGATGCTAAATGTAGTTCTAGTTAGCTTAAAAATATATTACTGTGGCCATAAGTTATACAGGCTTTTTCTTGAACTCCTTTGTTTCATTTTAATATTTGTGTGCTTCAGGCATATGTCCAACCTGTACAATATGTCAGTATTAACTTTAGTGTAGTAAAGTTACTCAGTTTAGAGTAAGGGCTGGCTAAAAATGTAAGCCTAGAGAGCAAGTACACAGTACTGGCCCATGAGCTGCAACCTCTAACTAAAAAGGTATTTTTAGGTATAGAACATAGACTTATTTATAAAGATCAGTCTGTCTCTCTCCCTTCTCCAACCTCTCCTGTCTTGCTCAAGCTTTCTCCATCTATAACACCTCCCTCATATTCACCCTTGACTAATTTGCACCTTCTGCTATGTTTAGTATCTGTCAATCTGCACATCCAACCCTGTCACTCCAAGCTTACACACTACCTGTGGAAATGCTCATGTACTGCAGAGCGGTACTGAAGTTAATCGCACTCTCATGATGATTTCACCCACTTCAAATTCATATTGTCCTCCTACATCTCTGCCCTTTCCTGTGCTAAACAGTCCTATATTACATTTATAATCTCTTGTCAATCTTCCAATGTTCACTATCTCTTTGCCACGTTCATCTCCCTCCTGTCTTCTCTCTCTTTCCAAACCCTTCTCAGTTCTCGACTTTATCACAACTTCTTCAAGTCCAAGATTGATACCATTCACAAGGATATCTCATCCCACCTCTCTCCTTCTATCTGTCCCCTTTCCTCCCCTCCCACTTTTTTCCCTACTACTGGGGTTTTCTTCTCATCATATCACCCATCCACCTTGCCCATCTGTTCATCCTTTCCCTCTCCTCCGACACTGTCTCCTCCTCTCTCAAACACGGACTTATCACATCCATCCTTAAGAAGTCCTCACTTGACCTCAACTAACTACAGCCCAATTTCTCTCCTCCCTTTTGATTGCAAACTCCTTGAGAGGACTGTTTATCTCTGACTCACCTCCTTCTTTTATTTCCACTGCATTCTTGATCCTCTTCAGTCATGTTTCCTTCCCTTACATGCTACAGAATGACCAATAACCCTTTCACTGCCAACCATCACTTCTCTATTCCCATCTTTTTTTACCTATCTGCTGCCTTTCACACTCTGAACTTCCTCCTTCAAACTATATATTGTATTGGTTTCCATGATATTGCAACAGCAATTCATCCAACTTGCTCCTAAGTGAAATAACCCCAAAGAATTAAAGTATTGTTCTATATACTGTCATTTTAATATTTGTTGAATAAAGTATTATATCTGTGAAGTTATTTGGACAAGTATGAACATAAACCATACTGAAAATAAAACAACTATGTGGATCAACATAATACTGTATACTGTAATGTTTATTAGAGAAGAGTGGTTTGATTTTGCAGATATTTTGGGGTTTCCGATTAGAATTGAGCGGGCAATTCAGACCTGGACGCAAAGCAGCGCACTTTCGCAGCCGTCAGGGGCAGGGTATGCAAATTCCGCAATCACACGGCCAGGCTTAAGGACGCGCTCTATGTCTTAGAGAGAGACGGCAGAGTGATCGCACGCCGGTGTAATGATGCCCATTGGAGCTGCTCGCAGCCCTTGAGGTAGACCGTTCCCTGCCGCAAGCACTGCGTTCACTGCAGGCGTAAATACAACCAGGTGACGTGTACAATGATACTTCCATGCTAATTATGCATGTCCAAAGAACGCCGTTTTTACGCTGACATGTCTGCGTATGTTCATCCACTCCCACATTTTCCAGAACCTTCTCCTGTTACCACCCACAAACAGCACTGTTACTCAAAGTAGCGCTCAGTCTTTGTGCTTGGACTTGGTCTGAATCAGGCCCTGAGTCCCGACTCATCTTCCTGCCAAGTTAGGTTCTCAAAATGATGCCAAACGTAATTTAGAAGCAACAGGACTCTGTAGTCAGATCTTATACTTACTCCCTTTCACACAATCAGCTGTGACTTACTAACAGCAAGCTAAGCTCTAACAGTGCAGCCTCCCTTGGCCTGATTTATGTTTGCAAGGAATGTTACAGTGCAAGGAAGCGGCTGTGCAATTGCATGCCATTAAAATTGAAATGCAACAGTATCTGTAGGAGATAGATGCCCCCTGTTAGCATTTGCATGATTCAAGTGCTGAGTGTCAGAACGCAAGTGCTGTGTGTCAGAACGCAAGTGTTGTGTGTCGGTAATTCAACGCCTATTTTAAGTCCCGTGTCGGGCTTCCGCAGTCTGGATTCAGACCGGCGGCATGCCATCCACCGGTCTGCTAGCTACATCCCCTATACTTATATTTCTCTTTGATTTTAGGCAGTTATATATCTCCTTATGGTATGCTTTCGCTAGAACAAATTTGATACTTAATGAAAGTGCACCAGAGATTTTTAGGTGTACTAAATCTAATATCTTCACGCAGGACATAGAAAATTTAGGTTGAGGAGACTTTATCCAGGGAGGGTAGTATCGGGTCTATGACTAATTTTAATGCATATAAATAAAAGTAAAATATTATACTTTTCATATAACTAATATAGAGTGGCCCTAAGGTTTTTGCTTTAGTCCTGCACATTGAGCCTTAATCAGCTGCGAATATATGCTAATTGTTTCAAAGCTTACCCGAGCATAGGGATACCCTGTGCTGCCTTCTAATCTGCGTCCATCGTCACGTGCCAGTGTAACTATCTGTAACATTGACCAGCCATTGCCGCACTTGTGGCAAGTCTGATCTGTCTCAAATACAGCGGCTCTCCTGTTACGCAGTGAGCTCTCATTCTGCGTAGGAGAGCGCAATGGCTAATTTATGCACGCTCATGTAATGGTGTTTAAACGGTCATACACACCTGCGTTGTTCAAACCACCCCCTTTTCCCGCCCCCAAACGCTGACTTCCCGTCACTCACTTTGTGAATGGCTTCTCTGTGCACGCGGAATTGCAGGAGAATTGCTACACGTGCGCAGTGTGCCGCATACCCAATAGCAAAAAAATCACTCATTCTGCATAAAAACCAGCATTGCGTACATCTCTGAATCAGGCCCACTGGCAGGAACTCCTGTTGTTATATAACATTTCACTTTAACTGGGGGAGCACCACCAAAATAAATAACTTATGGAAAAAACTTGGCTGAGCTTTTCCTAGTGCAAATGCTGTTTATTGTTGGTTTATATTATAAATGAGACTCTAGTGATATTTTATTGTAAAAAATGCCACACTTCCCATATGGATCAATTACATACTTACTAAATCCTTAAATGGGCTCCTCTATATTCCATGTAGGTGTCCGGTGGGCTCGCCACCTCACACTGTGGCAGGCTCAGCTCCGATAGGGCAGCTTTCGCCATTCGGTGTCCGAGGAGCCCTGTCTGTGCCTTCTAATTAGTGTCTCCACTGGCCACTGTGGCTGGTGCAATAAAGTTTTTTTCATTTTTGCGCAGCACGCATGAAGTGATGATGTCATGTGTGCCACACTCCTGAGAAGGAGAGGAGCCACAAAACAGAAGAGGAGCATCTGGAAGACACTGAGTAAGATAAGTAAGTTTCCTTTTGCAATAATAACAGATTACCACCACCACACAGAGAGTACAGACTGCTGGTAACAGTGTACATTGCTGGCATCTCTCTGAGCTGGGTGCCAGTAGCTGGGCTGCAGAGGCTGCTTCACAGTATGCTGCTGGGTTTGCATGGTGTGTGTGTGTCTGCTGGGTGGCAGGTACTCAGACTCTCAGTATTATTACCAAAGGCCAAGGCATGCCCTCTGAGGAAAGGGAATATATATATATATATATATATATATATATTACAGTTTACAGAATACAGTTTTAATATAGAAGGGCTATGAACTTTCCCTCCCAGCAGCTGGCAGATATCACATCACTTCTTTCCCACTGGCACTCTCATGCCACTGATCTAATGCAGCTCTGCCATGGGACAGGTATTCTGCACATGGTATCTTCAGTGGTTATGATGCTTTATTTGCTAGCATTCTGCATTTTATCATGATCAGTGTCCTCTGTACAAAGCAGGGAGAGAACTTTCTTAGCTCAGATATTCATACGGAGCTGGAGAGACACAAGGAGGCGGGAGCTGGGGAGACACTGAGGGGCTGAGGAGACACTGCGAGGAGACAAACCTGAACAGGAGAGACAAGGAGGTTGGAGCTGGGGAGACACTGAGGAGCTGGAGAGATGCAATAAAGCTGGAGCTGGGGAGACACTGGGGTGTTGGAGGAACACAAGGAGGCTGGAGCTGGAGAGACCGGGGGAAAGGGTGAAGCTGGAGAGGCACAAGGAGGTGAGACTGTAGGGATATAAGGTGGCTGGAGCTACAGAAACATGGGTAATGAAGCTAGATTGACACAGGGGGGATGAAGAGACAAAGAGAGATGAGGCTGAAGCAAACTGAGGAGGTGCAGTGGCTGGAGATTACCCACATCTGGCAGAATTCAAGTCTTAAGAACAATAATCTTCATTTAGGCACCAATTCTAAAGAAACAATATTACTGATACAAATAGTATACCAAATTAGCAAATACAGTTTAATAATATAAATAGTTTGATCAGGGAAGTTCACATTTTGCCCTGCACCAAATCTTGTTACTATGTATTAGCTGGTTCAACCTCTGTTATATGATTATGACATTGGTTATATTCTTACTCAAGCAGGCATCTTCCAGACCACGTGATCTCCTACATGAATAGTGAAGTCACCATCTTCCCTGGGAGGATCAATTTCTTCAGAAGTTCTCCGTTGCAGAGAAACCATCATTTAGGATAAATCACATGATTTATCAGAACGGTTAAAAACTGGCATATCAGGGGCAAACAAGCCTGATAAATGAAAGCGGGGCCAGCAGAAGCTGGTTCCTTGTTTGAAAATGGAGCCATGTCGCATTCTATCAACAGGATTTTGTGACCCTGATATATCAGTTTTGTAGCTACATTAGCATAACGCAAACGCAACTGCCGCAAAAGACTCAAGGAAGGCCGCGGCTGCCTCCAACTCACAATCAGGCCTTATGAGAAGGAAGCATCCCACCCCTTCCACAGACCCCCCCATCCCCCCAAACAGACCCACCCCCATTATGGCTGCTTCCATAAATTTCCTGGACTGGTGTTCCCCACCAATCCGCCACAATCATTTTGGTAATATAAAAAAATGTGCGGTACCCCACGGACCCCAAGTGCTACACATAGCAAGGAACCTTATGAGTGATCAGCATAAGAGGATACATTCAAAAAATTTGGAGAAACTGAAGTTCATCAAAATGAACTACAAATTCCATGAAGAATTCCTTTGTCACCAATTAAAAACAGATAATGTAATAGTGGATTCCAGTTGGGATGGAATATTGTGTGATGTTAATAACTATGGAGAGGATGATTAACATTGTTAGCCTTTAACCCATTGATAGCTTGGTTTAACCAAACCAATAAAACTGTTTTCTTTTGTGGGGGCCTAAACAAGTCAAGCTCTTCAGCCATAAAAGTGGCAGTTCTTGTAAGTCAAGTGCTTGGTTTGTTAAGCTGCATCTGTCTTTTTTAATATACAACATAGGGGGGGGGGATTAGGGCCCAAGGGCAATGCCATTAGGCACCACTTATCATTATGGGCTTTCCCACCTTGCTGTAGTAGTTTAAAGACTACTAGCTGGTTACTCTGTCTCCATTTACCTGTACTGGCCTTGGGTCTGTGATTTTATGTTTGGAGTACATTTGGTGGTCTAGTTTTCTACTTGAGGCTTGTGATTTGCTGTTTTTAGAAGTGTGTTGGTAATATATCATATTTTTTTTCTACTAGGCTTTTGCTTTTAGGCTACTAGTTCTTAATTAATGAAAACATTCTATAGGATTGTATAGTTTATTAAACTGCCATCCTGTCTGCCACTGCTATGCCACATTGTTTCATAGATGTGTTATATTCTTTAAAACTGCTATGTGCAGTGGCTGATTTTACGGGGGGGCTGTAGGGATGCAGCCCACCCAGTAAAATCTGCCACCCACATGTGATCCTCCCCAGATCCCCTGCAGCTGCAAGTGAATTAGCAGCCCTCCACAATAAAAGCAGAACGCTTCCTATTGGAAAAAGTTTCTGCTAATCACACCACACGTCAGACAGGCAGTCCCAGGGGGAGGTGTTTCCTCTCCCTGGGACTGCCAGTCCAGACTGTCATTAGCAGAAAGTGCTTCTAATAGCTTTTATTATGACAACTTTATTCGGCTGCCTTTTTCTGCGTATGCGCATTTTTTTTGTGACAAAAAAAAGGTAGGAGCCACTGCTGAGTTTAAGCCACTGCTCTGTCACATAGTTTAACCAGCCAGTTCTCTGCAGCCTTATGCCAATATTGGTGAAAACAATATTGTGAGCTGTGAGGTGTCAAAGTTGACTGGAAATCACTGAAAGTAACTGGAAATTTATCTTATTGATGTTAGTACTACTGTAGGAACAAAAACAGGTCCAAATTACATGATTTTAGCTGTTTTTATATATTTTTAAAGAAATCCAGATCCAAAACCAAAACACTTGAGGGTGGTTTTGCCCAAACCAAAATAGAATGACTATTTAAAGTATGGGGGTCTGTGCACAGCTATAATGTTTATGGCAGAAGCCTTATATTATGTGTAATACCTTCTACTAAATGTCAATTTGCAGAAATAATCTACTTTGGCGAAAATGACTAATACATTTTCTGAAACCCCACCCAAAGAAAACAGAATAAATGCAATACTCATTTCTTAGAGTTATGTAGAAAAGGAGGTTCTATGAAAGGTCAAAATATGGTAGTAAATCACTGTGGAAATCACCAAAAATTTTACTTGTTTAAGACACAAAGGGTAGGATTCATCAAAGTCTTTTTGTAGTGAAACCTCTGACAAATTGCAGCATGGCTGTCCCCGTAACATTGTATTGGGCTGCAATGTGCCCGCATGCATCAAACTCTGGAAAGCATAACTTTCCAATGCTTATGCTTACTAGCCAATGGCATCAATAGATGGCATTGACTAAAGAAGACTATGGGATTCTTTTCACAATAATCCACTCACCATAATAGATCCCCTGTGCATGTGCAGGACAATGGACATACATGCTGAGCTTGCACATTTCATCCCCCGAGTCTGGAACCCGGAAGTCACAGCAGTATGTACTGGAGCCATACTGGCATGAAGAATATGCTGCATACTGACAGAAAGTCCTGCAGGTAAGTACGTGAAGATTTTCGTTAATGTTCATACATTATAAATGTGATGTCCCATCCTGTATGTGTTTAGTGATGGATCCCAGAAATCCTTTATTTCTTCCTGTTGCGAATAGTGGCAAGTTGAAATCACTATTATTATTATTATTTATTATGACTAATTAAATTAAACCTTTTTATGTATCTAAAAAGCTTTTTTCATTTATTTAAATATCCCATTAATTTCATTAGGATATCTGAATGCAGTACATACATCAAACACCCTATTGGAATTAAAATGAAAATTGCTGCTAATATGAAAAAAAATCAAATTCCCCTAAGTCATCAACCCATTGCACAACCTTAACTGGTTTCCAACATAATATTATGAACATGTACAGGCACATGGGTCCCCTACCATGAATAAAAGCAGTCCCAACTTGGTCAGAACACTGCTGGATCCCTTAAGACCAGTGAGTTCCCCCATCCCTCAAGAGATTACCAGTTGTTCACTAAAACCCTCCAGTGTGTACTCAGAAAGAGTTTTCAGCACAGCCAGGAACCTTGTCAGCGATCGGCGTAGAAAGCTACTTCCTCAAAGTGTGGAAGAGATGATGTCCATCAAAATTAACTAATTATATGCCAATTACATCCAAAAATTACAGAGGCACCTGTAATGGTGGATTCCAGCGGGGACAAATGAATATTGTATGAAGATGATGTACACACTGATGAGGGTGAGGAATTGGATGATGATGGCAACAACGTCTTGCCTCTGTAAAGCCAGTTTGTGCACATAGAGATCATTGCCAGCTGCCAAATGGTAGCCTGTTTTGTGGGGGCCCAAATAAATCAGTCACTTCATGATTGATATTATTAATGAAGGTGTTGGTGGTGAAGATGGCAGGTGCTTGGATCTAGCAGAGAGAAGGGAGCTAGCCGACACTGGAGTGCTTGTTGGTACTTTTTTTTTAGCCAGAGTTTCTGAATTTTGAAAAAGCTTTTTGGATGCATGCGCTGCAGATGAGGTAACAAAGAGGATATTCCTAGATGGTTAATGTTCCTACCTCTACTTACTCTGACTTTATAAAGGGTACAGATGACTTGACAATTGTTGTCCGAATTTGGGTAGAAATAATTCCACACATAAGAAGTGGATTTTTTTGTTTTGTGCCCAGGCATGACAATGGGCTTTTCCTTACCATGGGCAATAACCGTTTCTTCCACTGGTGCCTGATTTACATAAAAAACATCCTCATCAACAACATCCTTATTAGCGTCAGCTACACAAATATTCTGCTCATCCTGGTGCACTTCCACAGAAGCATCCTGAATTTCTATGTCAGCATGTTCACATGTGCTTACATCATGTCTTTGTGTAATTATGCACAAGCCGCAGGAGGCATATTATGTCAAATAACGCCTACTGCTGGCTTCTCTTATCCGATGCTGCATCCAAAGAATAAAGTTCTTAGCACATGTTTGGCCAAAAATAAATGCCCACCTACCCCATCAAGGTTAACTTCATCAGGTGGTTCCCTAACATTCCTAATACTGGCACTTTATCTAAATTTATCCAGGACTTACCCATATCAGTGCCCATTCCAATGTGCAGACTGCAATTCAAGGACCTATAGTAATTTAAATCACCTAGGGGCAGGTGAGAGGGGTGCTAGCCCAGGCAGAAGGAGGCTCACATTCAAGTGTACATTACACCCATGCAGTAAAAAGGGGGGGAGGGATGGACAGCGCACCCTAATTTTAAACATAATAATAGGTCCTACCATGCTGAGACTTGTAGTGCCTTGCAGAAAGAGAAGAAAATGCAGGTGCACACACTAAGCACTAAGAATACTAATAATCAGGTTATTCAGGATGTCCAGTGAAATCATGTACCTGAAGCCAGTGAAGCTGCATCCAAGGATACAGCCACTGGCTTTCGCATTCTCAGAAATCACAAATAACAGACCCCCATTTTCTGAAATGCTGTCAATTGCCCCCACCAGACATGGCAGCATGTCAATCAGGCTGGGGTTCTGTGAGCAAGATCACAGAGCCAAATCTGTACATGCACAGTATGACAGTGCAGAGGCAGCTGGACACTCGAGTGAGGAAGGAAGGGGAGAGTTCAAGAGAGGAGAGGTAGAGTTGAGTGTTGTCAGCATAGACCTGATGCTGGAGGCCAGGAAAGCTGATGATTTTACAGAGGTGTACAGAGAAAAGCGCAGAAGCCCAAGGACGGAACCCTCTGGAACACCCACTGAAAGGATGGATGGGGTAGTAGCAGTCAGAGGTTGAAACAGAGAAGGAGCGATTGGCTAATTACCACTTCCTATTCCCTCTGCAAAGATATCTTCCTTTTCTGCTCCCCCCTTTGTAATTCATTCCCCTGTCCTATCAGACTATCTACCTGCATGCATGGATTCAAACATGTCCTGAAAACACACCTGTTCATTAAACCCACAAACCCTCCTCATACTCTCAACTCCCACCTTTTTTTCTCCCTTCTCATTTCTTCCCTGTTGACCTCCAAGCTATAGGCTGTAAGCTATCGCAAGCAGGGTCCCCCACACTCTTAGTTCTCACTGTGCACTCAACATCCTCCCATACCCCAGCTGTCTTTTTAAACCTTTCTGAGATTGTATTGTCTGTTTATAGTTATACCAGTAGAATTGTCCTTGAATGTCACTAGGTGGCACTGTGGTTTAAATGCTAACTGTAGTTCTAGAACTGCTTTCTTTCTTGAATTGTATAGTGGGTGTGGTTATACCCTCCAAAGAGAAATGAGGTTACAAAAGGAAATGATTGAGATCTCAGCAAACACACTGCACATTTGTCACTTACAGTATAATGAATATTTTGCCAAAACTCACTACTTGGAAGATGTTTTGTTTCAAAGTTTTATTCATCTTTTTCCTATGTGAGTAGAAAATCGAATATGGGACATACAGTATGAAGAAAATTATCTAATTGTTAAATGAACAATGTATAGTAATTTGCTGTACAATGATTTATATCTATAGTAGTGATGGACAATTTAAATTTTTTTTCTATTGTTTTCCAGGCTCTACCTGCACCTCTAATTTATTACAGACACCAAATATGGAGGCTTTGGTAGGAGAGGACCTTAATCTTACCTGTCACCATGCCTCCCTCCCTGGTAGTGACTACATCCACTGGTATAAATTGCTTCCTGGTCAGCGGCCATTATTCCTAATCAGAGGCATCAGGGACACTGAGAATCAGGAGTTCAAAATAATTTTCAGTGAGGGCAGAAAGTCCAGCGTCCTTTTTATGCAGAATGTGAAACCTGAAGAGAGTGCAGTGTATCTGTGTGCTCAGAGTGACACAGAGCTACAGGCATATTTCCTGCCTGTACAATATGTCAGTGTTAAACTACTGCGTAGTGAAGTTACTCAACATACAGTATAACAATAGTCATAACAGATGGGGGGGCTATATTATTTCCCCACTCATTGCAGTGATAGAAAATGTTTCCCGGACCAGGCAGCTGATTGATGCTCAGCTCCCCAGCGACTCTGGCCAGCAGCAGAAAGAGTAGTTTTACAGCTTCTAAGGCCAATTACTTGTCATGGAGCATGTGTATAATCTGGCTTATCGGCCTCTCATGCTGCCAGTTCCCGATTCAAAAAAAAGGTTTGTCAAAAAAGGTAAAAGATGGAAAAAAATTAAAACTTTTTTAAAAGGAAATATATTTTAATTCGAACTAATTTTTCCTATGGGCACCTGTGGCTGGCGCTACACTGAGATAGCATTGACATGACTAATACATTTTCTGAACCCCCCATAAATAAAAGCAGAATAAATGCTATTACTCATTTCTCAGTTATATAGAAAAGGAGGTTATATGAAAGGTCCAAATATGGTAGTTAATCACTGTGGAAATCACCAAAAATGTTTACACTGGTTTAAGACACAAAGGGTAGGATGTATCAAAGTCTTTTTGTAGTGAAACCTCTGACAACTTGCAGTCTGCAGCATGGCTGTCCTCGTAACATTGTATTGGGCTGCAATGTGCCCGCATGCATCAAACTCTGGAAAGCATAACTTTCCAATGCCTATGCTTGCTAGCCAATGGCATCAATAGATGGCATTGACTAAAGAAGACACCCGCGCACGCAGGGGGGGTTTCCGAGTACCTAGAAACCCCCCCTGGCCGCCGATCTATTGCAGCTGACCAGTGCTCGAAGGTCACTTCACTTCGGCATCTGGCAATATAACCGTCCCCTTTAAATCTGGCTGGTTGCGTGAGCCAATCACGTGAGCCACGTGGCCACCCCTAATTGGCTGTCAGTCCGCGCGACCAACATGGTGAGGGGGCTGTGTGGAGGAGGGAATGGGTCTGTGTGGAAGAGGGAAGGGGACTGTGTGGTGGAAGGAAGCGGACTGTGTGGTGGAGGGAAGGGGGCTGTGTGGCGGAGGCAAGGGGACTGTGTGGAGGAGGGAAGGGGGCTGTGTGGTGGAGGGAATGAGAATGTGCACAGATAGAGGAGGGAAGGGTAGTGTGTGGTGGAGGGAAGGGGACTGTGTGGCGGAGGGGAGTGGGCTGTGTGTGCACAGATAGAGGAGGAAAGGGTAGTGTGTGGAGGAGGGGAGGGGACTGTATGCACAGAGGAGGAAAGGGTAGTGTGTGGAGGAGGGGAGGGGGCTCTGTGGAGGAGGGGGGACTGTATGTGCACAGAAAGAGAAGGGAAGGGTAGTGTGTGGAGGAGGGGAGGGGCTGTGTTGGGGAGGGAAGGGGGCTGTATGTGCACAGATGGAGGAGGGAAGGGGACTGGTGTTTGCACAGATGGAGGAGGGAAGGGGGCTGTGTGTGTACAGATGGAGCAGGGAAGGGGGCTGTGTGTGTACAGATGGAGCAGGGAAGGGGGCTGTGTGTGTACAGATGGAGCAGGGAAGGGGCTGTATGTGTACAGGCTTATTCTGGTTAGACATTTGTCATTGGTTCTGTAACCAATCATTTGGAAACCCCCCATTCAAAATCCTGCGTTTGCCACTGGAAGACTATGGGATTCTTTTCACAATAATCCACTCACCATAACAGATCCCCTGTGCATGTGCAGGACAATGGACATACATGCTGAGCTTGCACATTTCAACCCCTGAGTCAGGAACCCGGAAGTCACAGCAGTGTGTTGTGGAGCCATCCTGGCATGAAGAATATGCTGCATACTGACAGAAAGTCCTGCAGGTAAGTACGTGAAGATCAACAAAAAAATAGCGCTATGATGATTGTATAAACATATACTAAAATTGATGTTGATAATGTAAAATAACATGTTGCTTTAATAAAAATAACAAATTCAATAATTCAATACAAATACAAAGTATATACAAGCAAATGTCTTACCGTAGAGAAAGTCCATCCAAACACAAACACAATGCCTAATCCTATATATACTTCCAGATTTATAAGAATAATTGTAAGTGGCAATATGCAGAACTTTCACAGTTGGAAATGGGACTGTCCAGTCCATTTATATTTACCAAATCCTTACACTGGCACTTGGAGCACTGTGTGAACTTTGGAGGGTTACAAGTGCTGCATATGGAACTTTTATGCCAATAGGAACACCCCGCTACTGGTGTAAGGATTTGGTAAATATAAATGGACTGGACAGTCCCATTTCCAAATGTGAAAGTTCTGCATATTGCCACTTACAATTAATCTTATAAATCTGGAAGTATATATAGGAACAGGCATTGTGTTTGTGTGGACTTTCACTAGGGTGAGACATTTGCTCATATATACATTGTATTTGTATATATTTTATTTTATCTATCGATTTTAGTATATGTTTTTACCAGGGCCGCCATCAGGGGGGGACTGCTAGGTCTGGAGTCCAGGGCCGGGGCAGGGAGGGGGCCGGCCCACCAGGGATGGACCTACTAGTAATATAGCAGTTTCCCCTTGAGAATAATGGGCCAGCCGGTTACCAGCACAGAAGATTAATATCACTGCGGAATCAATCCGCACTGCATCGCTGGGTAGCCGTCACACTGACAGTGACTGTTTAGCTGCCTTGCTTCCTGTTGGCTAGCGGCTGGCCCCTCCCTCGGACCAGCCACCTGACAAAGAGAAGAGAGCACAGAGCAGCCGGATCAGCCCAGCATATGCTGTGCAGCACACCCCTGTCTACAGCAGTGCGGACTCCTACCCAGGCGGCAACAGTCAGCAGTGAGGGCCCCAAAGCAGCGCACTTTTACAGAGATAAATGGGGAGGGGGACAGAGGGCACCACTGACAGACTAAAGTGGGAGGGGTGTTACTGATATGTGTGAATGTGGGGGGTGGCACTGACAGACAGAAGGGGGGATGTTACTGACATGTGTGAGTGTGGGGGGTGGCACTGACAGACAGAAGGGGGATGTTACTGACTTGTGAGTGTGGGGGGTGGCACTGACAGACAGAAAGAGGGATGTTACTGACATGTGTGAGTGTGGGATGTTACTGACATGTGTGAGTGTGGGTGGTGGCACTGACAGACAGAAGGGGGGTGTTACTGACATGTGAGTGTGGGGGGTGGCACTGACAGACAGAAGAAGGGTGTTACTGACGTGTGAGTGTGGTGGGTGACACTGACAGACAGAAGGGGGATGTTACTGATATGTGCGAGTGTGGGGGTGGCACTGACAGACAGAAGGAGAGTGTTACTGATATGTGTGAGTGTGAAAGGTGGCACTGACAGACATAAGGAGGATGGTACTGATATGTGTGAGTGTGGGGGTGGCACTGACAGACAGAAGGGGGGATGTTACTGATATGTGTGAGTGTGGGGGGTGGCACTGACAGACAGAAGGGGGGATGTTACTGATATGTGTGAGTGTGGGGGGTGGCACTGACAGACAGAAGGGGGGATGTTACTGACATGTGTGAGTGTGGGGGTGGCACTGACAGAGAGAAGGGGGATGTTACTGATATGTGTGAGTGTGAAAGGTGGCACTGACAGACAGAAGGGGGATGTTACTGACATGCGTGAGTGTGGGGGGTGGCACTGACAGACAGAACGGGGGATGTTACTGATATGTGTGAGTGTGGGGGGTGGCACTGACAGACAGAAGGGGGATGTTACTGACATGCGTGAGTGTGGGGGTGGCACTGACAGACAGAAGGGGGGTGTTACTGATATGTGTGAGTGTGAAAGGTGGCACTGACAGACAGAAGGGGGGATGCTACTGATATGTGTGAGTGTGGGGGGTGGCACTGACAGACAGTAGGGGGGATGTTACTGACATGTGTGAGTGTGTGGGGGGGTGGCACTGACAGACAGAAGGGGGGATGTTACTGATGTGTGTGAGTGTGGGGGGGTGGCACTGACAGACAGAAGAGGGGTGTTACTGATGTGTGTGAGTGTGGAGGGGTTGCACTGACAGACAGAATGGGGGTGTTACTGATGTGTGAGTGTGGGGGGTGGCACTGACAGAAGAGAATGTGGGAGGATCGCTAAGAGAGGGGAAATGTATGGGGGTGTCATTGAGACAGGGAGGGGATCGCTGAGAGAGAGGTAAATGGGGGAGCGCTGAGATAGAGAAATGTGGGGGATTATGTCTGCCTGGTACAATAAAGTTTTTACTTTTATTGAGGCAAGGCACACGTGACGTCATTACATCAAGTGCGCCACACCACTGACAGAGGAACCAGCCACAGCGCGAAGAGGATCAGCCAGAAGACACAGGAGAGAAGGTTAATGTCTGTAGGTTGTAGGGGACAAAAGGAGTGTTGGCGAGGGGGACACTACGGGGCCACAGTTGCAGAAACACGGTGGGGGGCTATTGCCTTTTTTGTCAGTCCTGGGCCCCATGATTTCTGGTGGCAGCTCTGGTTTTACAATCGTCATAGCGCTACTATGTTTTTGTTGTTTTTCTGTGTTTAAAAATGTAAGGGCCTGACTAGCCCCTTTTTTAGTAGCTGCTTTGATTAACAGCACGTTTCACCGCCCGTTCACAACTTTATCGGTCTCTATTTATTGCAAGTACATGAAGATTATCGTTAATGTTCATACATTCAGCTCCTAACCTAACCCTCCCCCCCGCGGCTGTCTGCGCCCGACCCCGGCTTCAATCGGTATGCCGGGTGTCGGGCTCCCGGCGTAGGTAAAATGACAGACGTCAGGATCTCGACGCCTGTCATTAGACCCCTGCCGGGATTAGACAGTCGGGAAGCCGGTGGGCGGCATTTCGACCGTCGGCTTCCTGACTGCATCCCTACTGAACACCCTATGGAATTAAAATGAAAATTGTGGGCCAATATGAAAAAAAATTACGCTCCCCTAAATCATCAACCCATTGCACAAATCTTCACTTGTTTCCAATATAATGGACATGTACAGGCACATGGGTCCCCTACCATGGATAAAAGCAGTCCAAACTTGGTCAGAACACTGCTGGTTCCCTTAAAACCAGTGTGTTCCCCCATCCCCAAAGAGATTACCAGTTGTTCACTGAAACTTATTCTGTCACACTTTCGTTGTGAGGGGTGCAAAGCCACAGGGGGTATCCCTCAACCTGGGCTTCCTTACACACCAAGGAATGGGGCTCTGGAAACTAATGTCATCTGAAGATGGCATACCGATGTGTCCACATACACCAATCCTCTGTCAGACATGGGCCCTCCAGGATCCAATATCGTATCCTTTGCTGTTTCCTGCTGCCCTCCAGACTGTTATCTCCCTCACCTTTGCAGCTTCCATGCCTTTCAGCAGGCCTGGCATCCTCCCAGACAGTTCCCACTCCTTCAGTCTGGGAGAGCTGCCACCTTGGAAAGGTATGCAGTCAGGAAGCCGACGGTCGAAATGCAGACCGCCGGCTTCCCTACTGTGCAATCCCGACAGGGGTCTAAAGATAGGCATTGAAGTCCCAACGTCTATCATTATACCTACGCCCGGAGCCCGGCATACCGAATGAAGGTAAGCTGGGCGGTGGGTGCGGACAGCCGCGAGGGAGAGGCTTAGGTTAAAGGCTCCAGGGGGGGACTTAGGGTTAGGCACCTGCCCAGGAGGGTTAGGCTAGGGGAAGGGGGGTTAGAGTTAGGCAACCCCCACCGGTAGGGTTAGGGGTAGGCTGCGGGGACGGGGGGGGTGAGGTTTAGGCACTTAGAGGGGGTTAGGGTTAGGTACTAGGGGGGGTAGTTAGGGTTAGGCACCCCTATGGGAGGGTTAGGGGGGGAGAGGGTTAGGTATAGTTAGTTTACTTACTGTACCAATCGGGATTTTCACTGGTGCCGGTCTTCCATCGTCGGTCATTCATACCGATCCCCTTGGAAAGATGTCACTTGGACATCAAGCCAATCCTAGCAAGGTAGATCCTGGTCACATGAGTGGCCAGGACAATCACCAGCATGGGTGTCCTATTTAATCCCACAGGTGCAGTCTATAAATTTCCAGTACCAGTACAACTTGTCTCCTAGAGACTTCAATACTTTGGCTCCTGTTTCCTGTGTGCTTCAGTGAATTCGGCTGTGCTATCATGTTAACCTGTTGGATCATCCCTCTGTGTCTGCATTGTGTAATCCTGAAATCCTACAATGTAATGATGGTAATCTGCATTGTGCAATTCTTTTACCCTACTGGATCATACTGTTGTATCTGCATTGTGCAATCCTGAAATCCTGCGGTGCAATCCTGCAAATTGATTCTGTGCAATCTTAATATACTGCTGTGCATTCCAGTTTTACTTACAATGTGCTATCTGGAAGTTTGCTACGTGTATTCTGAATTATATTTCTCTGTATACCTGCACCTTGTATACTGCGAAGTCTTAATATCTGTACCTGTGCAGCAGTATACTGCTTTCCTACAACCTGCCTAGTGCAAATCTTAACGCTACTATATAACCTTATAATATACTATACAAATCCTAAGTACTTACTACAGTATACTATTAACACTTTAGTACACTATTAGTGAAATTGGGGCCGCAAGTAGGGGGTTCTAGAGGGGCATGTGCCCTGGGCACCAGGCTTGAGTGTGCGCCAAGGAGATGTCAGAGACAGAGCTGGCCAGGCTGCCGAGTTGGCTGCAGGGATGGATTTGGAGCCCGCATCAGCAGGCAGCCGCCCACAGCTTTTGAGAGACACAGTGCTGTTGTCATTCTAATGTGGTGCCAGTTGCAAGCCAATTGGAGCTCACAGACTGGCAGCCAATCAGCAGCGACTGCTGGTCTGCAAGTTTCGATTGGCTCACAACTGGCATAATGTGTAAGGGGCATTACTATGTGGCATAATGTATTATAATGGGCATTACTTTATGCGGCACAATGTGCTATAAGTGGCATTTCTTATTGTGGCATGATATGTAGGAGTATTACTGTGGCATAATGTGCAAGTGGCATTACTGTGCAGCATAATGTGTTATAAGGGGTATTACATAATGAGGCGCTATAAGGGGTATTTCTTAGTGTGGCATAATGTGTAAAGGGCATTACTGTGTCACAAAACCACATACGCTTTTTCTGGAAGGTGGGGGGGGCAAATTACTGCCTTGCACCAGGTGACAAAAATCGTAGTTTTGGCCCTAAGTTAATAAAGTCACAAATTATCAGAAAAAAAGATAATGTGGGTAAACAAATGCAAAGGATAGAGGTCCTACAGTATAAGACCTCTGTTTTTTGCCTATTTACCCTGTTTCCGTTCGCTAATACGAAGTACTGGGTTTAGGATTAGTATTTTGTAACCCACAGGATCTGGTATAAAGTACTTTAGCAGATTAAGCATAATGATGCATGGCTCGAGCCACTCATATAAAGTACAAGTGACTTACGCCATGCATCGTTATGCTTAATCTGCTACTTTAGTTTATATCAATTGCTTCATAACAAAGTATACTAATCCTAACTACAATACTTAGCACAGTATTAGCGACTTCACGTCTTTGTACGCAACGGCTCTGCGAAATTATGCAAAAGCCGCAGGAGGTATATTATGTGAAATAACCCTACTGCTAAATTTTCTTATCCGATGCTGCGTCCAAAGAATAAGGTTCTTAGCACATGTTTGGCCAAAAATGTATGTCCACTACCCCGTCATGGTTAACTTCATTAGGTGGGTCCCTAACATTCATAATACTGGCACATTATCAAAATTTAGTCAAGACTTACCCATATTAGTTCCCATTCTAATGTGTAGACTGCTGTGCAAGAACCTATACTAATTAAAATAACCTAGGGGCAGGTGGGAGGGGTGCTAGCTCAGGCAGAAGGAGACTCACATTCAAGTGTACATTACACACATGCAGTAAAAAGGGGGGAGGGATGGACTGCGCACCCTAATTTTAAACATAATCAGAAGTCTTACCATGCTGAGACTTGTAGTGCCTTGCAGAAAAAAGAAGATAATGCAGGTGTACAGTCTAAGCACTAAAAATACTGATAATCAAAACACTTGTTTTAAACTCTAACAACATGAGGCGCTACAATGCTGAGACTTGTAGTTATTTGCAGAGAAAAGAAGAAAATGCAGGTACACACTCTAAGCACTTAGAATACTGTTAATCAAGTTATTCAGGATGTCCAATGAAATCATGTACCTGGAGCCAGTAATGCTGCATCCAAGAACGCAGCCACTGGCTTTGGTGTGCTCAGAAATCACAAACGACAGACCCCCATTTTCTGGAACACTGTCCCTTGCCCCCACCAGACACTGACAGTATGTCAATCGGGCTGGGGTTCTGTGAGCATCATCACAGAGCCAAATCTGCACATGCGCAGAGTGACAGAGCAGAGGCAACTGGACACTCGAGTGAGAAAGGAAGAGGAGAGTTCAAGAGAGGAGGTAGAGCTTAGTGTTGTCAGCATAGAGGTGATGCTGGAGGCCAGAAAAGCTGATGAGTTTAAAGGTGTACAGAGAAAAGAGCAGAAGGCCAAGGATGGAACCCTGTGGGACGCCCACTAAACGGATGATGGGGGGAGTAGGAGCCAGAGGTGGAAACAGAGTAGGATCGATTGGCTAATTACCACTTCTTATTCCCTCTGCAAAGATATCTTCCTTGCTGCTCTTCTCCTTTGTAATTCTCTCCCCTGTCCTATCAGACTATTTACCTACATGCATGGATTCAAACATGTCCTGAAAACACACCTGTTCATTAATACCCACCAACCGTCTGCAAACTCTAAACTCCCACCCTTTTTTCTCCCTCATTTCTTCCCTGTTGACCTCCAAGCTATACCCTGACTCCTCTGGGCTGTAAGCTATCACAAGCAGGGTCCCCCACACTCTTAGTTCTCACTGTGCACTCAACGTCCTCCCATACCTCATGCTGTCTTTTTAAACCTTTCTGTGATTGTATTGTCTGTTGATACCAGTAGAATTGTCCTTGAATGTCACTAGGTGGCACTGTGGTTTAAATGCTAACTGTAGTTCTAGAACTGCTTTCTTTCTTGAATCGTATAGTGGGTGTGGTTAAACCCTCCAAAGAGAAATGAGGTTACAAAAGGAAATGATTGAGATCTCAGCAAACAAACTGCATATTTGTCACTTACAGTATAATGAATATTCTGCCAAAACTCACTACTTGGAAGATGTTTTGTTTCAAAGTTTTATTCATCTTTTTCCTATGTGAGTAGAAAACCGAATATGGGACATACAGTATGAAGAAAATTATCTGATTGTTAAATAAACAATGTATAGTTATTTGCTGTACAATGATTTATATCTACAGTAGTGATGGACAATTTTATATTTTTTTTCTATTGTTTTCCAGGTTCTACCTGCACCTCTAATTTAATACAGACACCAAATATGGAGGCTTTGGTAGGAGAGGACCTTAATCTTACCTGTCACCATGCCTCCCTCACCGGTAGTGACTACATCCACTGGTACAAATTACTTCCTGGTCAGCGACCATTATTCTTAATCAGCGGCATCAGGAACAATGAGAACCAGGAGTTCAAAATAATTTTCAGTGAGGGCAGAAAGTCCAGCGTCCTTATTATGCAGAATGTGAAACCTGAAGAGAGCGCAGTGTATCTGTGTGCTCAGAGTGACACAGAGCTACAGGCATATTTCCTGCCTGTACAATATGTCAGTGTTAAACTACTGTGTAGTGAAGTTACTCAACATACAGTATAACAATAGTCATAACAGATGGGGAGGGATTAGTATTTTGTATTTATATTAGTATTTATTTACCCACTCATTGCAGTGATAGAAAATCTTTCCCGGACCAGGCAGCTGATTGATGCTCAGCTCCCCAGCGACTCTGGCCGGCAGCAGAAAGAGTAGTTTTACAGCTTCTAAGGCCAATTACTTGTCATGGAGCATGTGTATAATCTGGCTTATCGGCCTCTCATGCACACACTGGAACTGAAAGCCAGGACTTGGGCTGCCAGTTCCTGATTCAAGAAAAATAATACAACAAAGTTAGTTTTGTCAAAAAAAGGTAAAAGATAGAACAAAATTATAACTTAAAAAAAAATTAAAAATGTAATTCTATAGAATTTTTCCTATGGGCACCTGTGGCTGATGCTACACTGAGATGGCATTAGTTATTGAATGATGCTTTGCAAGTACAACCATAGTAAGAGTCTCTCTCTGAAGGCTATCACTTGCTACCGTATAGCCAGCGACAGTCTTCACCAGTAGGGGGGCTTTGGTAAATAGACATAAGCCCTAAAACCTGTTTTTTTCAGGAGTTTTGGGTTCTCTGCCTTTGATAAATGAACTATTTAGGATCCTACAAACCAAATAAAATATTTACCTACAGTGGAGTTATGTGCATCAAGACTGAGGAAGCCGCCGAACCCTGAGGCGGAGAAACACGCTTTATTTAATTCTATCACAGTGATGCTGGCTGACCACTGACTGGTCATACGCTCAGAAGGGGAATCCATACTTTCTCAACCCCGCAGAGACCATTGCTTTAGCCATAACACTTCAAGCAGGCACACAGTCTGACTGCAAGGCAACGTAGGCAGAGACGGGTCTACACCTGCTGACTACATACTCAGAGGGATCAAATTCTTTAAAGCCCCTGAAGACATCTGATGGAGTCACAGGTGTTGGTAGCAGACCATCGTCCGGTGGATCATCACAATTTGCGGGCTCAACATTTTACACCACACGGCCATGAGGGACCCTTGTTAAAATTCCTACTGCAGGAAATCCTTATATTTATCTTTGGCAATTCTACAATTTATCAACTTTAATATTACTTATTGCCACAAGAACCTAACAAGCTGTTTAAGCTGCTACACAGGTGAAACAATCAAATCACCTCACACGGAGAGCGAGTGTGCTGCTAGTAAACCTATATCTAATCACTAATAGGAGCTTAATACTTTGTATCAACTTACCTCAGAGTAAAAGGAATATATATTGCTACAACAGTGTCTCCATAACTGAACTCTAGCGAACTTTATGTATACTTGTTGTATTTAATTATGGTAAATTCTAATAGATATTAATTCCTCCAGTAACAGATATTGTTCAAAATAGTAACTATCTGTCTTTTTAGATGTATAAGATGTCTTTTATACTCATTATCTCAGAGATTCAATTATATATTTATATATGTGGTATATACAATGATAAATTGATGGAGATAAATAATTATTGTATCTAATTTGGTTGGCCGGCCATTGTTATTTGTCTTTTACAATAATATTTTATATTACTTTTAGTGGTTGTTAATAAATCTATATTTAATATTGCTGTTTTCAGCGCTCTCTCTCTATTTTCTGAGTTATTCGCATCCACCACACTACAGAGTGTGAGTAGTTCAATGGATCTACTGTATATGATGTCTGTGTCCCCCATTTTCACAGAAGAGCAGGACACACCTTGTGGCAATACACTTATAGAATATAGAGGACTCCTTTACCATAGAGATAAATCATTTCTAAAATCACAGCCATTGTAGCTGCATCCATTGTGTTGATAACACTATTAACTACACTAAATATAAACACATCTAAGGAAGCCGCTGATATCACTAAACAGGCGGAGAAACGCGTTATTTACCCCGATTACCTACAGGAAACTGCATAGCTGAATGACTCAACAGATGACCTAATCCAGGAGAGAAGTATATACTTATGTCTTAGTTTACTTCAGACTGATTATATGCTCTGGTATACACAGCCAGTGGCAGGAAGTGCAAAGAGCTGGTTAAACTCCCTGGAAGTCTGGACTGTGTTCCTATACATTTACTATCAAGAACCTGCCAGAGATTAAAATGATATCTGTGTCATGAAGTGCAGTATGATGAAATAATAATTATAACAACTACAATATAAAAGTCAATAACTGGATAAAAGGATGTTTTGAACCTATGGTTACAAAGTGACTTTTTTTTATATAAGGAAAGCCTCCTTTTTTCCTTTTTTAGAAGCATGCTATTTTTAAGCCATCTTAACAAGTGATTATAATGATTATGTGTTTTTTGTGAACAGAAGTGTTATAAAAGTTTTATATTGCAGTTCGAATAGTAATTATTGTCACCAGATAAAAAGACTAGCGCCCAAAGAATTATTTTTCTCTTACTAAATATAAAACACTAATATTCTAATGGTAAGAGCATGATAACATGCCTCTAACATCATTTTCTTTATTTGGCAGGGATCACTGCACAGCCAGGACATCTAAAAATATTGTAAATTAGGGGTACATTTATCATTAAGTGTGTTCATTCTCAAAAAATTCAGATCCCTTATTGCTGCATTTTGCAGCAATAAGGAACCTTTTTTCATGGGAATGTTTTAAGCTACAGCTGCTGGACCATGGGCTTTGATGAGAGCTTATCCTGTGATCAGGAAGAAGTAGAGATGTGAACTGACCCCTGCATTTTTTTGTTTTTGTTTTAAACCTAAACCACATTCACGTGTTTTGGTTTGGATCAGGTTTTTTTTAAAATTGATAAAAACAGCTAAATCAGGTAATTTGTTCCTAAAGTATTATTAACTTCAAGAAACATTATTTTTCAGTCATTTCCAGGCAATTTTGACCATGTCACAGTTCACAATACTGTTTTTACCCATATCGGCCAAAGGCTGGCTGGCTAAACAGAGCAGTGGCACAAAAACTCAGCAGTTTAAAAGAATATAGCACATCTATAAAAACATTGCAGCACAGCAGTGGCAGACAGAATGGCAGATTAATAAAATATATTTCCCAATAGAAAGAATGTTTTTATAATCAAGAACTAGATCAGAGGCCCAAGGGCAGTACAGGGAAATGGAGGTGGAGTATGTAATGGAAGGCAGGTAAAATATTGATTTATTAATTTATTGGTTGATTCAGAAAATGTTATTTGAGATACAGCCTTGCAAGGTCTGTTTATAACGTTAACATAGTCAAGGATTCCTGACAAGGGTTGGAAGAGAAGCTGCCCATACTACAACCCTCCCTCATTTCTATTTTGGTAACAACCACTGTAGTACATTTATGAGGTGACCAGAGAATCTGAGTATGAGGGAAACTGGCTCGGATGCCCAAGGGCAGTACAGGGTAATGGAGGTGGAGTATGTAGTGGAAGGCAGGTAAGAAAAGAATGATCTTGTATCTTCTTGTTCATATTACTAAATAATACTAAATATGTTCCAAAATTATGTTATTTATTTTTCTATTTTGCAGGCTATGGGGCCCACAGCATCTACAGGGCACGATTACTCACAAGCTTTGTCCCTGCATGTGATATTTGTTATATCCTTGCAAACTATTCAAATATTGTGCCAACCCTCCAGTGTGTTCTTGTAAAGAGTGTTTACCATAGTTGGGAACCTTGTGAGCGATCAACATAGGAAGCTACTTCAAAAAAATTTGGAAAAACTGATGTTCATATAAATGAACTACAAATTCTATGAGGAAGACCTTTGCCGCCAATTACAACAAAAAGAGACTGTAACAATGGATTCCACTGGGTATGAATGAAAGATGATTATATTAATTCCACTTTTTCTGGGTCCCATCATATATTATGGTACAATGCTAGGGGCAGGTAGCAGTTAGGGTAGAGGGGGTTGAGAGCAAGCAGTAGTTAGTTGGGGTAGAGGTAAATATAGAGACAAGGAGAAGTGGGGGTAGAGGGGATAAGGGCAAACCAGAAGGGGGTAAGTGCAGACAGCAGTTGGGACAGTGCTGGGGTGCAAGAATGGAGCTAGGGACAGACAGTGCTAGGCGTAACGTAATCAACTGGGGTAGCATTGGGCAAGGAGGATGTTAGGGGCAGGCAGTACTGAGGACAGTTCTGTGGGGGTAGGTAGATAGCAGTTAGGGCAGTACTGGGGGGCAAGGATGGGGTTAGGGGCAGGATTACTTGAGGTAGGGAGGGGATAAGGGTAGATAGCTGGGGTAGTACTGGGGAGTCAGGGTAAGGGTAGAAAGTAGCTGGGGCAAGCAGGTGTTTAGGGACAGGCAGTACTGGGGGTAGGGAGGGGTTAATAAATTCTTTAAGGCCTGTAGGCACAGGTTACACAATTTCTGCAGGGGAGACACATCTACATATCCCTACCATACAGGGTAACATCCTACATATGCATATCTGTCTCCCTGGGCACAGATGCCAGCCAGGGGAGTATAGGCAGGCATCACACTGGCTTGCTGTCCATACACAGAGCATATATCATGGGGCAGTGACAGAGAGCATCTCTCACCTTTGCGGATGAGGAGGGTGGCTGCGCCCGGGTCAGTGCACTCTGAAGACGATGCAGAGGCACCGCTGGAGACTGACCTGGGCTGGAAGAAGAGCACTCAGCAGATCGACGTGCTGCGCAGTGCGCTGGCGGGCTGAGAGAGAGGCAAGAAGACCCAGCAGGCTGTGATTCGCTGAAGAGTCAAATGCAGTGATTGGCTGGGGAAACAGGTGGCAAACGATTGGCTTGAGTGCTGCTGCTGCTCCTGGGCAGTGAGCAAAGCCTGTTGGTCACAGGACGGGGTGGTCGGTCGGCCGGTGTCTGGTTGGTCTGAGCTGCCTGGTGATTGATTGAGGACTGGAGGGGGGTGACAAGATGAGGAGATGCCACCGGCGACTATTGGTTGAGAAGATGCCGGTGGCAGTGATTGGCTGCTGCAGTGCTACACACAATGAGTTCCACAGGTCCCCGTTTTTAAAATTGGGTCCCCGACAGCCTGTAGCACGTATTTTGCGATCCCTGCTTGTGCTTGACTTGGCGTGCATTATACACCGCATTCCTGCAAGTATGTGTGAATATATATATATATATACACACACAAACACACATTTATATATATATATATATATATATAACTTTCTGTCATTTCCGCACTCTCTTCAGAATAGTAATTGCTAGGGCGCAACATCTAAATTGCGGTTTTGGTAAACCCAAAAACCACCAATACAAAAAATGTTCGTAGGGGTGCACTCACCAGACTTCAACCACAGGTTCAATTGGCAGCATAACAACTTTATTTCATCAGTTACAAATCCGACGTTTCGGTCCTCTTAGGACCTTTGTCAAGGTACAATGATCAACCACAAACGACACCCTTAAATACCCATACACCCTCCCCCCCCCAAAAAAATGTGCAAAAAACATATAAAAAACCAGACATGGAGACATTTAAAATAGACAAACAAAACATCTATACATTCTTGACCTGCATGTCAGCGGGATATGCTAACTCACATCTCTCCGTGGTTTATATCTCTCTAGGGCATCATTAAAAGCTGACAGCCGCGTGCAGTATCACCCATAGCACACGTGCTTCGCGCACAGGGTTCGCGTCACTCCCCGCGACCAAGGGCACGTGACCTACACATAGCATCCTGTAACCTAGCAACCAATGTACCAAAGTACCAGCCCCTATAGCGGCTGAGCTTAGATATCAGCGTTATAGGATTCATAAGCCTATTAAAATACACTTGCATCACGGGAATCATTCTCAAAACCAAGGCATGCAGGTCTCATAATAAAAACAATACAGTACGGGGTGTGTATATTTGTCAATCACAGATATTCCTAAAAGAATATATATCAAAAAGATCCCACATAATACACACCGATATCGGCGTATATACATAGCTATCAATCATGTATTCTGTATTATGGGCACCAACTATCCAGAGGTCATTAGGGAATCGCTAATAGAAAAACACTAATAGAAAAAATGAAAAATAAAAAATAATAATAGTAGTAACCACAATAGTTCCAAATTTTCCAATATTGTCTGGAGAGTGGAAATTCCAGCACTCCAAGTCTCATCATATCCAGAGAAGTGAAGCATCTTCAGTCATGTAGTATAGCTCAAGCTGATTTTCACAAGATGATTTTCAGAGTGCACCCCTTATAGAAAAATGTTATAATGAATGGCTTCATTCAGCCCTTTGGGCCAAATATTATTGAGTCTGCCTATCCACATAGCTTCTTTACGTAAGAGTAGTTTAGCTCTGTCATCTCCCCTTAGTAGCGGTGGTATTCGATCTATAACCATACATCGCAGGGAGGAAAGCTGATGTTTACATTGAGCGAAATGACGGGCAACTGGTTTATCTGATTCACCTGAGCTTAGTGCCAATCTAATAGTAGAGCGATGGTTAGCAAATCGCTCTCTAAAAGAATGAATAGTTTTGCCGACGTACACCAAGGAACATGGACATATCAGTATATATACCACAAAATCCGATGTGCAGGATAATCGATGTTTAATCATAATTTTCTGTCCGTTGTGAGGGTGAGCAAAATATGCACCAACATTCATGCTTCTGCACGTAATGCAATTTAGACAACGAAAACATCCCTTCTTGGTGGTTGTTAACCAGTTATCCTTGGAATTCATCATCGGCATAGTAGGACGCATCAACATATCCCTCAAGTTCGGACCCCTTCTGTATGCAATAAGGGGTTTTCTCGGCAGAACTTTGTTCAAAGCAGGATCAGTCTTAACCAGTTCCCAATTCTTCTGAATCGCTTTCCTAGTGGCATAACTCCCAGTGTCAAAAGTTGTCAGAAATACAAATTGTCTCTCATCATTGCTAATCCTATGTGGATTACCATCCTTATAGACGTCACGAGCTCGTGAAAGACATCTGTCAATAATATTAGGGTAGTAACCCCTATCCAAAAACCTCTTGTACATTTCACGTAACTGCACTTCCATTGTATCAGGATTTGAATTATTCCTCATAACTCGAATAAATTGGGATATTGGCAGACTTTCTTTAAGAGGCCTTGGATGGTAACTATTATAGTCCAAAAGCGTATTACGATCAGTGGCTTTTCTGAACAGTCGATGCCCATAACCGGAGCCGGTGGCGAACACAGTCACGTCCAAATAATTAATCTGACATTTATCATAAAGCATAGTGAAGCGAATAGGTGTCTCTAAACCATTTAAAAATCCAAGCATCTCCTGAGCAGAAACTTCATCACCCCGCCACACGATGAATACATCATCAATATAGCGCTTGTAATACTCGATGCTACCTCCAAACCTCGGGTAGATATATTGTTTCTCGTACTCATTCATATAGATGTTCGCATACGCAGGGGCGATATTACTCCCCATCGCAGTAACAGAGGTTTGGAGGTAGCATCGATCACCAAATCTAAAATGATTACAAGTGAGTGTTAGCTCAAGCAGTTCAAGCAAGAAGCCAATCGGGGGTTAACCAGGGTGGTATAATTCCAGTGCTTTCTTAACTGATTGCATACCCTCAGCATGAGGTATTACAGTATACAGTGAGGACACATCCATAGTTATAAGCAAATGAGCATCAGTATCTATTACCAGGGAACTGAGATCCTTAACAAAATCACCAGTATCCCTAATAAAACTTTCTATGTGTCTCACACATGGCTGTAGAAATGTGTCCAAATACCGTGCAACTGGTTGAAACAGAGACCCCCTCGCCGAGATAATAGGTCGGCCAGGGGGTCTCTGCAGGCACTTATGCACCTTCGGCAATGTGTAAATTATTGGACAAATGGGAAAATCAACATGTAGATATTCATATGTACACTCAGAAATCCAACCTTGTTTCAATGCTCCATCCAATACGGAATCCAATTTGTTTTTAAATTTTATTGTAGGATCAGTATCAAGTATCTCATACGTATTAACATCAGCTAATTGGTTAAGGATTTCATCATTGTACATAGAGGTATCCTGTACCACCACGGCTCCTCCCTTGTCTGCCGGTCTAATAGTAATCAGTTTATTTTGCTTTAGTTCACCTATTGCCTCTCTTTCCAATCTGCTAAGGTTATATTTAGTTAATCGACTTTGTTGTATCATCTCCTTCACGGATGTATCCATCATCCTAGAGAATGTTTTGATGTTATGATTAGCCGATATTGGATCATACGTACTATGTTTTTTAAAAGGGGTATTTTTCATTCCAGGGTTAGAATCTCTAAACTTCTCAAGTAGCCTCAATTTACGAGCAGTACAATAATTGTCAACATTCCATCTTAGTCTATCAAATTTGACAGTAGGTATAAAGGATAAACCTTTAGAAAGTACACTCTCCTGAGCCCCAGTGAGTGTCACAGAGGAAATATTTAAGACTTTATCCGAGGGGTTTTTGGCGGTTTTCTGGTATTTTTTGGTATTGCCCCTTCTAGGGTGCGGTCTCCTATGTTGGCTGGTCCCGGGTCTACCTGGGACCTGGTAGTAACCTGAGAAAAAGGTTGATATTTCCTAACCTGTGAATCTGAGTTCTCCCTATCAGAGGATGATACCGTCGAGTAGTAGTCATATTGACTTGGGCCTCTCCTATTGTATTGATACCTAGATCTTCTTATAGGCATCTCAGCACCAACCAACCAGCCATACACTCTATGATCTTTATAGTCTTTATCAACCTTATCCAATTTATTTCTTTTAAAGTTAACAAGATCACTTCTGTAATGGTCAATCTGAGTTTTCAACTTAAGTAACCAATCCTCAGTTTTATCGATCTGTAAGACAGGTTCAGTTTCACCACGGACTACACCCAATTCACTCCTAACCTTTTTAAGTTCTGAACCCACCTCCTCTATGACAAGCAATAAAAGGTCAAAAGAGCATTTGTTCAATATCCCACACCATCGGCGGCAAAATACAGGATTATTGCGGCCGATGGTGGGGACATTTTTAATCCTGAATCCTCTCGGGATTTGTTTCTTTCTGAAATAGTCCGAAAGAAACTGACCGTGTAACAATAAATCGGTCTCACGTTTCTCGAGATTCAACAATTTATGAAATATATCAATAGGTTTATCACCTAGAATGCTTTTAAAATCAGAGACATCAAATAGGACCCTTGCAGCTTCATCATCAGTAAATGAGACTAATTTATACTCTGCATCTGACAACAATTCAGAGTTAACCAAACTCTCCATGGACTTAATAAGTGACTGTGCCACAACCACCAGCTCAAAAAAATGAAAAAAATGAAAAAATAAATAAATAATAAATAAATAAATAAAATAAAAAATCACAAAAAATAATAAATAAATAACAAAGGAATATCCGTGATCCACCAGGCATCCAAGGAAACGATTGTCCGTTGATATCAAACTTAGTTCATCATATCCTTCTTTATAATTCCAAACATTGCTTCTTTATCAAAAACAGGGTGCAGGAAAAATGTTACCATAAGCAAAATAGTCGCACATGGTATATAGAACTTTCTGTCATTTCCGCACTCTCTTCAGAATAGTAATTGCTAGGGTGCAACATCTAAATTGCGGTTTTGGTAAACCCAAAAACCACCAATACAAAAAATGTTCGTAGGTGTGCACTCACCAGACTTCAACCACAGGTTCAATTGGTCCTCTTAGGACCTTTGTCAAGGTACAATGATCAACCACAAACGACACCCTTAAATACCCATACACCCTCCCCCCCCCAAAAAAAAGTGCAAAAAACATATAAAAAACCAGACATGGAGACTTTTAAAATAGACAAACAAAACATCTATACATTCTTGACCTGCATGTCAGCGGGATATGCTAACTCACATCTCTCCGTGGTTTATATCTCTCTAGGGCATCATTACCAGCTGACAGCCACGTGCAGTATCACCCATAGCACACGTGCTTCGCGCACAGGGTTCGCGTCACTCCCCGCGACCAAGGGCACGTGACCTACACATAGCGTCCTGTAACCTAGCAACCACTGTACCAAAGTACCAGCCCCTATAGCGGCTGAGCTTAGATATCAGCGTTATAGGATTCATAAGCCTATTAAAATACACTTGCATCACGGGAATCATTCTCAAAACCAAGGGCATGCAGGTCTCATAATAAAAACAATACAGTACGGGGTGTGTATATTTGTCAATCACAGATATTCCTAAAAGAATATATATCAAAAAATCCCACATAATACACACCGATATCGGCGTATATACATAGCTATCAATCATGTATTCTGTATTATGGGCACCAACTATCCAGAGGCCATTAGGGAATCGCTAATAGAAAAACACTAATAGAAAAAATGAAAAATAAAAAATAATAATAGTAGTAACCACAATAGTTCCAAATTTTCCAAATATTGTCTGGAGAGTGGAAATTCCAGCACTCCAAGTCTCATCATATCCAGAGAAGTGAAGCATCTTCAGTCATGTAGTATAGCTCAAGCTGATTTTCACAAGATGATTTTCAGAGTGCACCCCTTATAGAAAAATGTTATAATGAATGGCTTCATTCAGCCCTTTGGGCCAAATAGTATTGAGTCTGTCTATCCACATAGCTTCTTTACGTAAGAGTAGTTTAGCTCTGTCACCTCCCCTTAGTAGCGGTGGCATTCGATCTATAACCATACATCGCAGGGAGGAAAGCTGATGTTTACATTGAGCGAAATGACGGGCAACTGGTTTATCTGATTCACCTGAGCTTAGTGCCAATCTAATAGTAGAGCGATGGTTAGCAAATCGCTCTCTAAAAGAACGAATAGTTTTGCCGACGTACACCAAGGAACATGGACATATCAGTATATATACCACAAAATCCGATGTGCAGGATAATCGATGTTTAATCATAATTTTCTGTCCGTTGTGAGGGTGAGCAAAATATGCACCAACATTCATGCTTCTGCACGTAATGCAATTTAGACAACGAAAACATCCCTTCTTGGTGGTTGTTAACCAGTTATCCTTGGAATTCATCATCGGCATAGTAGGACGCATCAACATATCCCTCAAGTTCGGACCCCTTCTGTATGCAATAAGGGGTTTTCTCGGCAGAACTTTGTTCAAAGCAGGATCAGTCTTAACCAGTTCCCAATTCTTCTGAATCGCTTTCCTAGTGGCATAACTCCCAGTGTCAAAAGTTGTCAGAAATACAAATTGTCTCTCATCATTGCTAATCCTACGTGGATTACCATCCTTATAGACGTCACGAGCTCGTGAAAGACATCTGTCAATAATATTAGGGTAGTAACCCCTATCCAAAAACCTCTTGTACATTTCACGTAACTGCACTTCCATTGTATCAGGATTTGAATTATTCCTCATAACTCGAATAAATTGGGATATTGGCAGACTTTCTTTAAGAGGCCTTGGATGGTAACTATTATAGTCCAAAAGCGTATTACGATCAGTGGCTTTTCTGAACAGTCGATGCCCATAACCGGAGCCGGTGGCGAACACAGTCACGTCCAAATAATTAATCTGACATTTATCATAAAGCATAGTGAAGCGAATAGGTGTCTCTAAACCATTTAAAAATCCAAGCATCTCCTGAGCAGAAACTTCATCACCCCGCCACCGATGAATACATCATCAATATAGCGCTTGTAATACTCGATGCTACCTCCAAACCTCGGGTAGATATATTGTTTCTCGTACTCATTCATATAGATGTTCGCATATGCAGGGGCGATATTACTCCCCATCGCAGTACCAGAGGTTTGGAGATAGCATCGATCACCAAATCTAAAATGATTAAAAGTGAGTGTTAGCTCAAGCAGTTCAAGCAAGAAGCCAATCGGGGGTGAACCAGGGTGGTATAATTCCAGTGCTTTCTTAACTGATTGCATACCCTCAGGATGTTTTCGTTGTCTAAATTGCATTACGTGCAGAAGCATGAATGTTGGTGCATATTTTGCTCACTCTCACAACGGACAGAAAATTATGATTAAACATCGATTATCCTGCACATCGGATTTTGTGGTATATATACTGATATGTCCATGTTCCTTGGTGTACGTCGGCAAAACTATTAATTCTTTTAGAGAGCGATTTGCTAACCATCGCTCTACTATTAGATTGGCACTAAGCTCAGGTGAATCAGATAAACCAGTTGCCCGTCATTTCGCTCAATGTAAACATCAGCTTTCCTCCCTGCGATGTATGGTTATAGATCGAATGCCACCGCTACTAAGGGGAGGTGACAGCGCTAAACTACTCTTACGTAAAGAAGCTATGTGGATAGACAGACTCAATACTATTTGGCCCAAAGGGCTGAATGAAGCCATTCATTATAACATTTTTCTATAAGGGGTGCACTCTGAAAATCATCTTGTGAAAATCAGCTTGAGTTATACTACATGACTGAAGATGCTTCACTTCTCTGGATATGATGAGACTTGGAGTGCTGGAATTTCCACTCTCCAGACAATATTGGAAAATTTGGAACTATTGTGGTTACTACTATTATTATTTTTTATTTTTCATTTTTTCTATTAGTGTTTTTCTATTAGCGATTCCCTAATGGCCTCTGGATAGTTGGTGCCCATAATACAGAATACATGATTGATAGCTATGTATATACGCCGATATCGGTGTGTATTATGTGGGATTTTTTTGATATATATTCTTTTAGGAATATCTGTGATTGACAAATATACACACCCCGTACTGTATTGTTTTTATTATGAGACCTGCATGCCTTGGTTTTGAGAATGATTCCCGTGATGCAAGTGTATTTTAATAGGCTTATGAATCCTATAACGCTGATATCTAAGCTCAGCCGCTATAGGGGCTGGTACTTTGGTACAGTGGTTGCTAGGTAACAGGACGCTATGTGTAGGTCACGTGCCCTTGGTCGCGGGGAGTGACGCGAACCCTGTGCGCGAAGCACGTGTGCTATGGGTGACACTGCATGCGGCTGTCAGCTGGTAATGATGCCCTAGAGAGATATAAACCACGGAGAGATGTGAGTTAGCATATCCAGATGACATGCAGGTCAAGAATGTATAGATGTTTTGTTTGTCTATTTTAAATGTCTCCATGTCTGGTTTTTTATATGTTTTTTGCACATTTTTTTTTTGGGGGGGAGGGTGTATGGTATTTAAGGGTGTCGTTTGTGGTTGATCATTGTACCTTGACAAAGGTCCTAAGAGGACCGAAACGTCGGATTTGTAACTGATGAAATAAAGTTGTTATGCTGCCAATTGAACCTGTGGTTGAAGTCTGGTGAGTGCACCCCTACGAACATTTTTTGTATTGGTGGTTTTTGGGTTTACCAAAACCGCAATTTAGATGTTGCGCCCTAGCAATTACTATTCTGAAGAGAGTGAGGAAATGACAGAAAGTTCTATATACCATGTGCGACTATTTTGCTTATGGTAACATTTTTCCTGCACCCTGTTTTTGATAAAGAAGCAATGTTTGGAATTATAAATGATGAACTAAGTTTGATATCAACGGACAATCTTTTCCTTGGATGCCTGGTGGATCACGGATATTCCTTTGTTATTTATTTATTATTTTTTGTGATTTTTTGTTTTATTTATTTATTTTTTATTTATTTTTTTTTTCATTTTTTTCATTTTTTTTGAGCTGGTGGTTGTGGCACAGTCACTTATTAAGTCCATGGAGAGTTTGGTTAACTCTGAATTGTTGTCAGATGCAGAGTATAAATTAGTCTCATTTACTGATGATGAAGCTGCAAGGGTCCTATTTGATGTCTCTGATTTTAAAAGCATTCCAGGTGATAAACCTATTGATATATTTCATAAATTGTTGAATCTCGAGAAACGTGAGACTGATTTATTGTTACACGGTCAGTTTCTTTCGGACTATTTCAGAAAGAAACAAATCCCGAGAGGATTCAGGATTAAAAATGTCCCCACCATCAGCCGCAATAATCCTGTATTTTGCAGCCGATGGTGTGGGATATTGAACAAATGCTCTTTTGACCTTTTATTGCTTGTCATAGAGGAGGTGGGTTCAGAACTTAAAAAGGTAAGGAGTGAATTGAGTGTAGTCCGTGGTGAAACTGAACCTGTCTTACAGATCGATAAAACTGAGGATTGGTTACTTAAGTTGAAAACTCAGATTGACCATTACAGAAGTGATCTTGTTAACTTTAAAAGAAATAAATTAGATAAGGTCGATAAAGACTATAAAGATCATAGAGTGTATGGCTGGTTGGTTGGTGCTGAGATGCCTATAAGAAGATCTAGGTATCAATACAATAGGAGAGGCCCAAGTCAATATGACTACTACTCGACGGTATCATCCTCTGATAGGGAGAACTCAGATTCACAGGTTAGGAAATATCAACCTTTTTCTCGGGTTACTACCAGGTCCCAGGTAGACCCGGGACCAGCCAACATAGGAGACCGCAACCTAGAAGGGGCAATACCAAAAAATACCAGAAAACCGCCAAAAACCCCTCGGATAAAGTCTTAAATATTTCCTCTGTGACACTCACTGGGGCTCAGGAGAGTGTACTTTCTAAAGGTTTATCCTTTATACCTACTGTCAAATTTGATAGACTAAGATGGAATGTTGACAATTGTACTGCTCGTAAATTGAGGCTACTTGAGAAGTTTAGAGATTCTAACCCTGGAATGAAAAATACCCCTTTTAAAAAACATAGTACGTATGATCCAATATCGGCTAATCATAACATCAAAACATTCTCTAGATTGATGGATACATCCGTGAAGGAGATGATACAACAAAGTCGATTAACTAAATATAACCTTAGCAGATTGGAAAGAGAGGCAATAGGTGAACTAAAGCAAAATAAACTGATTACTATTAGACCGGCAGACAAGGGAGGAGCCGTGGTGGTACAGGATACCTCTATGTACAATGATGAAATCCTTAACCAATTAGCTGATGTTAATACGTATGAGATACTTGATACTGATCCTACAATAAAATTTAAAAACAAATTGGATTCCGTATTGGACGGAGCATTGAAACAAGGTTGGATTTCTGAGTGTACATATGAATATCTACATGTTGATTTTCCCATTTGTCCAATAATTTACACATTGCCGAAGGTGCATAAGTGTCTGCAGAGACCCCCTGGCCGACCTATTATCTCGGCGAGGGGGTCTCTGTTTCAACCAGTTGCACGGTATTTGGACACATTTCTACAGCCATGTGTGAGACACATAGAAAGTTTTATTAGGGATACTGGTGATTTTGTTAAGGATCTCAGTTCCCTGGTAATAGATACTGATGCTCATTTGCTTATAACTATGGATGTGTCCTCACTGTATACTGTAATACCCCATGCTGAGGGTATGCAATCAGTTAAGAATGCACTGGAATTATACCACCCTGGTTCACCCCCGATTGGCTTCTTGCTTGAACTGCTTGAGCTAACACTCACTTGTAATCATTTTAGATTTGGTGATCGATGCTACCTCCAAACCTCTGGTACTGCGATGGGGAGTAATATCGCCCCTGCGTATGCGAACATCTATATGAATGAGTACGAGAAACAATAAATCTACCCGAGGTTTGGAGGTAGCATCGAGTATTACAAGCGCTATATTGACGATGTATTCATCGTGTGGCGGGGTGATGAAGTTTCTGCTCAGGAGATGCTTGGATTTTTAAATGGTTTAGAGACACCTATTCGCTTCACTATGCTTTATGATAAATGTCAGATTAATTATTTGGACGTGACTGTGTTCGCCACCGGCTCCGGTTATGGGCATCGACTGTTCAGAAAAGCCACTGATCGTAATACGCTTTTGGACTATAATAGTTACCATCCAAGGCCTCTTAAAGAAAGTCTGCCAATATCCCAATTTATTTGAGTTATGAGGAATAATTCAAATCCTGATACAATGGAAGTGCAGTTACGTGAAATGTACAAGAGGTTTTTGGATAGGGGTTACTACCCTAATATTATTGACAGATGTCTTTCACGAGCTCGTGACGTCTATAAGGATGGTAATCCACGTAGGATTAGCAATGATGAGAGACAATTTGTATTTCTGACAACATTTGACACTGGGAGTTATGCCACTAGGAAAGCGATTCAGAAGAATTGGGAACTGGTTAAGACTGATCCTGCTTTGAACAAAGTTCTGCCGAGAAAACCCCTTATTGCATACAGAAGGGGTCCGAACTTGAGGGATATGTTGATGCGTCCTACTATGCCGATGATGAATTCCAAGGATAACTGGTTAACAACCACCAAGAAGGGATGTTTTCATTGTCTAAATTGCATTACGTGCAGAAGCATGAATGTTGGTGCATATTTTGCTCACCCTCACAACGGACAGAAAGTTATGATTAAACATCGATTATCCTGCACATCGGATTTTGTGGTATATATACTGATATGTCCATGTTCCTTGGTGTACGTCGGCAAAACTATTCGTTCTTTTAGAGAGCGATTTGCTAACCATCGCTCTACTATTAGATTGGCACTAAGCTCAGGTGAATCAGATAAACCAGTTGCCCGTCATTTCGCTCAATGTAAACATCAGCTTTCCTCCCTGCGATGTATGGTTATAGATCGAATACCACCGCTACTAAGGGGAGGTGACAGAGCTAAACTACTCTTACGTAAAGAAGCTATGTGGATAGACAGACTCAATACTATTTGGCCCAAAGGGCTGAATGAAGCCATTCATTATAACATTTTTCTATAAGGGGTGCACTCTGAAAATCATCTTGTGAAAATCAGCTTGAGCTATACTACATGACTGAAGATGCTTCACTTCTCTGGATATGATGAGACGTGGAGTGCTGGAATTTCCACTCTCCAGACAATATTTGGAAAATTTGGAACTATTGTGGTTACTACTATTATTATTTTTTATTTTTTCTATTAGCGATTCCCTAATGGCCTCTGGATAGTTGGTGCCCATAATACAGAATACATGATTGATAGCTATGTATATACGCCGATATCGGTGTGTATTATGTGGGATTTTTTTGATATACATTCTTTTAGGAATATCTGTGATTGACAAATATACACACCCCGTACTGTATTGTTTTTATTATGAGACCTGCATGCCTTGGTTTTGAGAATGATTCCCATGATGCAAGTGTATTTTAATAGGCTTATGAATCCTATAATGCTGATATCTAAGCTCAGCCGCTATAGGGGCTGGTACTTTGGTACAGTGGTTGCTAGGTAACAGGACGCTATGTGTAGGTCACGTGCCCTTGGTCGCGGGGAGTGACGCGAACCCTGTGCGCGAAGCACGTGTGCTATGGGTGATACTGCACGTGGCTGTCAGCTGGTAATGATGCCCTAGAGAGATATAAACCACGGAGAGATGTGAGTTAGCATATCCCGCTGACATGCAGGTCAAGAATGTATAGATGTTTTGTTTGTCTTTTTTAAATGTCTCCATGTCTGTTTTTTTATATGTTTTTTGCACATTTTTTTGGGGGGGGGAGGGTGTATGGGTATTTAAGGGTGTCGTTTGTAGTTGATCATTGTACCTTGACAAAGGTCCTAAGAGGACCAATTGAACCTGTGGTTGAAGTCTGGTGAGTGCACACCTACGAACATTTTTTATATATATATATATATATATATATATATATAGTGAGAGAAATGGAGCGCACACAGTCAATGCGTCAATCAGCAGGTGCAAGGTCAGATGAAAATCCAAAATATATAGACAGTCCCAAATGTAGACAAAAATGGAACCAGAGCCAGCACACCGCAATATGCAAAATATGCTTTTAATAAGCCACCGTAAAAATCCAATGTACAACCATGGCAGGTATAGTGACCAACTGGATGAAGTATATATAATACTTAGCAATTCAGGCGATTCAGATGCACAAGTAGAGAATGCCGGGGAGTCATGCTCCTAACCCGGATCAGCCCCGATGGCCGTTTCGTCAACCTTCGTCAAGGGACTAAAGCCTAATAATCCAGAACTGTACTATATACCCAACCATGTGAGTGCCCACTCACTTCACCTGCGTCAGCCGTCAGCAGAGGCGGGATCCCATGTGTGCAGCCAGGCCCAGGCCAGTCGCTCCAACGTCACCATCGACGTGCCCACTGATGACGCGGCGAGTGTAACCCAGGCAACAACAAGCCAGCACCCGCCGCACATCGTGTGACCCGCACAAAGCCTGACATGCCGTACTGACACAACATAGAGCCCCTGCACAAAATCACAATACATTACATATAAGCAAACAACATGAAACACTAAAACACAACACACTATACTCTTAATGTGTTGCGGTAGTCACATAGAAACTGCAACTATTGTCAAAACATATAATGTACTTAAAGAGATTTTTTAAGAATGCTGGGTCACTTGACGCTACACAAGGGAGTCAATTGAGAGTGCCAAACGGTTATGTTACAATAAATATCTACTCAAACCAATGGAGATCAACCTAAAAAGGCAGAAAAAGTGAACTCTTCGTTTAGTCCATGGGGAACCATGGTTCCAAGTTTGTAGATCCAACTGCATTCCTGCCTAAGTAACATCTTGTGTCTATCACCTCCTCTTTTAGGAGGAGGCACATGATTGAAAGGCATAAAACAAAAGTCATTGATGGAATGTGCACTGGCAACAAAATGTCTGGCCACCGGAGGCGTTTTGCTTTCTAATTGTATATACGCTTTTTTAATCGATGAGCGATGCATGGATATGCGCTCCTTTAACATACGTATTGTTTTGCCCATGTATAACTTTTTACATGGGCATATTATAATATAGGTCACAAACTTGGTATCACAACACATCCTATGTTGGAGATTAAATACTGTTCCATTAGATGGATGTGTGAAAGTACTGCCCGTTCTCATAAATTTACAGTTGACACATCCTGTGCATCTGAATGCACCATGTTGTAAACTAAGCCAATTGGCTTTGTTAACAAGCCGGGGGCCAACATCAGCAGTAGATAGTCTCTCCTTGAGATTCTTGCTTCTCTTATAGCTGAAGAGAGGTTTGAATTTACATACATCATTAAGAACAGGATCAGTCTGCAGTATATGCCAGTGCTTTAAAATGGCTTGCTTTGCAATCCCTAAAGTTATCGAAAAGGTACTCCCATATACCATCCTGGTGTTAGGCAAATGCGGATGTGCTGGTTTGGTTTTTAGAAGATCTTCCCTGTTTAATCTTAAACACTTTGATATCGATTGATCAACCTCGGACTTGGAATATCCATGTTGTAAGAATTTTTGTCCCATCTTGTTCAAGGCCTCTTGCAATTCCTTATTGTCGGATGTAATCCGTGTTACTCTGATGAACTGAGAGAAAGGAAGTCCTCTCTTAAGAGGCATGGGATGAAAACTGGATGCTTCCAAAAAAGTGTTCTTGTCCGTTGGTTTGGTGTAAATAGAGGTTGCAAAGCTTCCTTCCTTAATGGTAATGCATACATCTAAAAAATCAATCATATCTGTACTACATAAATAAGTGAATCTAATCGACCCTGGTAATTGGTTGAGACTCACAACAAACTCCTTGAGAGCCGTCTCTCCTCCAGTCCAAAGGAAAAATAAATCATCTATGTATCTAACATAAAAAGAAATAAAATGCGAAAATAATCTATTTTGTATGATGTGTTCTTTCTCAAAAAATACATATAGATATTAGCATACGACGGGGCCATGTTAGACCCCATCGTCGTCCCCTTAAGCTGTAAGAAAAATGCATTGTTAAAAAGAAAATAATTTTTGTGTAGAATGATCTCCATTAGAAGCAAAATAAACTCAATGGGCGGACCTATATAATGAAGACTGGAGGAGAGAACCTCTCGTGTAGCGTTCAAGCCATCTGAATGTGCAATGTTCGTATAGAGACTAGTTACATCCATTGTCACTAAGATGCAGTTGGTGGGAGGTGGACCAAACTCGCTAAGTTTGTTAAAAAAATCAGTAGTGTCCTTCAGAAAGAAGGGAGTGTTTTGTACAACTGACTGTAACAAATAATCTACATACTGTGATAAACTCTGACATAACGACCCCCTTGAGCTGATAATGGGTCTACCGGGGGGCAGTATAAGTGACTTATGCACTTTCGGCAACAGATAGAAAAGTGGTGTACGGGGAAAATCTTGTGTCAAAAAACGAACTGTATGTTCATCAATCCAACTATTATTGAAACCAAGGGTTATAACAGCATCAATTTCTATCTTGAACCTGTCAGTGGGATCAAACTTCAACTGTTTGTAGCAACTACAGTCAGATAACTGTTTCATAGCCTCACAGACATAGTCCTCATGATCCCACACAACCACGCCTCCACCCTTGTCAGCGGGTCGGATGATTATCTGCGTATTCTCACGCAGTTCCCTAATTGCCACATCCTCCTTAACGGAAAGATTTGATCGAAAGATCTTAGCTTTCCGCACTAGGGGGAGTGTGTCATCCCTGACTAATCTCATGAAGGTCTCAATTGACGCGTTATTGGAGGGGGGATCAAAAGTACTGGTCACCCTAAATGGACTGACCTGATCCGATGAACTCTCTTTCTTAGCAAAGAAATCTTTCAATCTAAGGGCTCTATGAAAATTGTAAAGCTCCTTTTCATAGTCAAAAACATGTTGTTTGAAAGTTTTAACAAACGTTAATCCCTTGGATAACACAGATAATTCGTCAGAAGTCAGTACATGCTTAGAAAGATTGAACACTGTCATTCCCTCGTGTTCCTGGGGCCTCGGCCTCCTCTTTTTGTGCCACTGCCCCCCTCTCCTACAGCGTCTCTTCCTAATGAACCTGCCTTTGTCCTGTTCAGTGCTAAATCTCGTTCTCCTAAAAAAATATTTTTACTGTGTGTAGAACTATCCGAGTCGCTATGTGAGGTATGAGACTCAACATCTGTAAAATGCATCTCAGCTCTCCTACACATCGGATTCCCTGGACGCCAAGGGCATCTATTCCCCTGATTAAGCAACCAAGCGTATACCCTCACTTCTTTGTAATCATCGCGCACCTTTTTGTACTTAGCTTTCTTGAAAGAAAGTAATTCAGTTTTGAAGGTACTGATCGTATTATCGAGTTTGGTCAACCATTCACCACCAACATCTGATCTTAACACTTCAAGACCCCCTCTCTCACATTCTGCAATCTCTTTTTTAACAATCTCAATGTCAGTATTCACCTGTTGTACCACTAGCAGCATCAAATCAAAACTACATTGATTTAGGATCATACACCACGGGCGACAAAACTCTTTGTTGCTTCTTCCTAACGTGGGCTGATTACTTATTCTAAAGCCCCTAGGGATTAATCCTTCCTTATGGTACTGCGAAAGAGTTAATCCATGTAATTCCAACTCAATAGCTCTTTTGTGTAGCTTAATCAAATCTGCATAAATCTGTACTGGTGTATCTACATCAAAAGCCAGTTGAGATGTATTGGAAAACAGGATTTTAGAAACATCTTTGTCAAGAAATCTTTTAGTGCCTAAAAGATCTGTGGCTCCCAACTCCATGATGGTACTAATCGATACAGTGCAGAAAACACTATTAGTGTAAGTGGACAAATAGACAATACACAACACAAAACACAGAAAAAAGCAATAAATATCCAAATATTACATCTAGATAAAATATGATGGTAATTCTGGTGCAATCCGGATACAACAATTTGTATAATATAGTGAGAGAAATGGAGCGCACACAGTCAATGCGTCAATCAGCAGGTGCAAGGTCAGATGAAAATCCAAAATATATAGACAGTCCCAAATGTAGACAAAAATGGAACCAGAACCAGCACACCGCAATATGCAAAATATGCTTTTAATAAGCCATCGTAAAAATCCAATGTACAACCATGGCAGGTATAGTGACCAACTGGATGAAGTATATATAATACTTAGCAATTCAGGCGATTCAGATGCACAAGTAGAGAATGCCAGGGAGTCATGCTCCTAACCCGGATCAGCCCCGACGGCCGTTTCGTCAACCTTTGTCAAGGGACTAAAGCCTAGTAATCCAGAACTGTACTATATACCCAACCGTGTGAGTGCCCACTCACCTCACCTGCGTCAGCCATCAGCAGAGGCGGGATCCCACGTGTGCGGCCGGGCCCAGGCCAGTCGCTCCGACGTCACCATCGACGCGCCCACTGATGACGCGGCGAGTGTAACCCAGGCAACAACAAGCCAGCACCTGCCGCACATCGTGTGACCCGCACAAAGCCTGACATGCCGTACTGACACAACATAGAGCCCCTGCACAAAATCACAATACATTACATATAAACAAACAACATGAAACACTAAAACACAACACACTATACTCTTAATGTGTTGCGGTAGTCACATAGACCAGAGGTAAAAATTCACGCTTTTTTAATCATCACTGGTAAATATAAATGTCGATGTTTCAGTCCTGAAGGACCTTCTTCAAGACACCAAATCCATAATATACACCATCTTTGTGCAAACGATCACATCACCAGGTCATATACATAAGTGTAACACACAATCTCCATTACCCAGACTAATCACACATGATGCGACTCACCCTCAGTCCTCCGACTAGGGGTGTGCACCGGCCACTTTTTGTGTTTTGGTTTTGGATCTGGATCTTTCTTCGTGTTTTGGATCTGGATTGGTTTTGCCAAAACCACCCTTCCGTGTTTTGGGTTCTGGGTTTTGTGCTTTGGATCTGTATTTTTTTTTAAAAAAGCATAAAAACAGCTAAAATCACAGAATTTGTGGGTTTTTCTGCTCCTATGCTATTATTAACCTCAATAACCTTAATTTCCACTCATTTCCAGTCTATTCTGAACACCTCACACCTCACAATAGTGTTTTTATGTCCAAAAGGTTGCACCGAGGTAGCTGGATGACTATGCAAAGCGACACGAGTGGGCGGCACAAACACGTGACCCATCTAGGAGTGATACTGCAGTGGCAGACAGGATGGCAGTTTGGCCCTAAACTGTACATAATGCAAAGAAAAAATAGAAGTGCAAGATGAAATCATTTCAGCACCAGGGTCTGCCACACGACTGTGGCTGAAATGATTGGTTCGTTTGGGCCCCCACAAAACAAGCTGGCAATTAATCTGTCCCTGCACAAACTGGCTCTACGGAGGCAAAATGTCGTCCTCATCCTCCTCATCCGCCGATTCCTCACCCTCTTTAGTGTTGTGTACATCCTCATCCTCATAGAGCAGTGATGGCTAACCTTGACACTCCAGCTGTTATGGAACTACATAACCCAGCATGCACTGCTACAGTTTTGCTATTAGGGCATGCTAAAACAGTGGCAGGGCATGCTGGGATATATAGTTCCACAACAGCTGGAGTGTCAAGGTTAGCCAACACTGTCATAGAGTATTAATTCGTCCCCGCTGGAATCCACAACCACAGGTCCCTCTGTACGTTCTGGAGGCTGGTCTCCCTGGAAGAGTTGATAATTCATTATATGAACATCATCTTTTCCACATTTTGTGGAAGCAACCTCCTACGCCTTTCGCTGACAAGGTTCCCGGCTGCACTAAACACTCTTTCGGAGTACACACTGGAGGGGGGGCAACTCAGGTAAAATAGAGACAGTTTGTACAGGGGCCTCCAAATAGCCTCTTTTTCCTGCCAGTACAGGTACGGACTGTCTGACATGCCTACTTCGATGCTGTCACCGATGTAATCCTTTAACAGACAGACGCATGCTTGTCGCTGCTGCTTTGAGGATGCAGGTGCGGCTACGGCCCACACAATTCACAAAGACAGAAAAAACAGAAGAATTTTTTTATTGTTTGTGGAGCGCACTTTGAGGGTTACACCACCCTTTAACAGACAGACGCACGCTTGTCGCTGCTGCTTTGAGGATGCAGGTGCGGCTACTGCGCATACATTTCACACACAAACAGAAAAAAAGATTATTTTATTTTGTTGGAGCGCACTTTGGGGGTAACACCACCCTTTAACAGACAGACGCACGCTTGTCGCTGCTGCTTTGAGAATGCAGATGCCGCTACTGTGCATACATTTCACAAAGACAGAAAAAAAAGAATTTTTTTATTGTTTGTGGAGCGCACTTTGAGGGTTACACCACCCTTTAACAGACAGACGCACGCTTGTCGCTGCTGCTTTGAGGATGCATGTGCGGCTACAGCCCACACATTTCACAAAGACAGAAAAAAAAAGAAGATTTTTTTATTTTGTTTGGAGTTCACTTTGGGGGTTTCAGCACCCTTTAACGGACAAGCCACCTGGCCCTTCACTTATGACACAGGCGCATGCAGTCGCTGAATGGCAAAAGTGGCCAGAAATTTTTCGGCCCACCCAAAGCGTCTCCTGCACGCCCCTGTCGCTTTACAGAATATTCTGTACCACCAAGTTTATTGTGTGAGCAAAACATGGGACGTGCTGGAATTTGCCCAGATGTAATGCCCGCACAATATTGGTAGCGTTGTCAGATATTACAAATCCCCAGGAGAGTCTAAGTGGGGTAAGCCACTGGGTGATGATTTCCCTCAGTTTCTCTAAGAGGTTGTCGGCTCTTACTGAAACCGGTGATACACAGCGTAGCCTGCCTTGGAACGAGCTGGCGTTTCTGAGATGCTGCTACTGGTGACGCTGCTGTTGTTGCTGCGTAAGGTGATACATTTACCCAGTGGGCTGTCATAGTCATATAGTCCTTAGTCTGCCCTGTTCCACTTGTCCACATGTCCGTAGTTAAGTGGACATTGGGTACAACCGCATTTTTCAGGACACTGAGGACACTTTTTCTGACATTTCTGTACAGTCTCGGTATCGCCTGCCTAGTGAAGTGGAATCTAGACGGGATTTGGAACCGGGGACACACTACCTCCATCAATTGTCTAAATCCCACTGCACTAATGGCGGATACCAGACGCACGTCTAACACCAACATAGCAGTCAAGGCCTCAGTTATACGTTTTGCTTCAGGATGACTGCTGTCATACTTCATCCTCCTCGCTAAGGACTGTTGGAGGGTCAATTGTTTAGTAAAAGTAGTGGTGTTCCTACTTCCTCTCTGGGATGATGAACAACTCCCAGCAGCAGCAACAGCACTAGGAGGAAGCGGTTCTTGATCTTTCCCTATTTTATTTTTATCGGAGAAAGTTTGGTCCTCCATTTATGTTATATTGATATATACGTGCTGCTAAGGCGCACACAAATAATTTTTTATTTTTGTTGGAGACTAGTGCACTTTGTGGGTTACACCACCCTTTAAGAAATGAGCCAGCCGGGCCTTTACTTATGGACACAGGCGCACGCTTGGTGCTGCTCCTTTGTTGATGCACGTGCAGCCACAGTGCACACAATTCACAAACACAGAAAATATTTTTTTATTTTGTTTGGAGTGCCCTTTGGGGGTTACAGCACCCTTTAACAGACAAGCCAGCCGGCCCTTTAATTATGGGACACAGGCGCACGCTTGGCGCTGCTCCTTTGTTGATGCACGTGCAGCCACAGTGCACACAATTCACAAACACAGAAAATATATATTTTTTCTGTTTGGAGTGTACTTTGGGGGTTACAGCACCCTCTAACGGACAAGCCAGCCAGCCCTTTACTAATGGGACACAGGCACACGCTTGGCGCTGCTCCTTTGTTGATGCACGTGCAGCCACAGTGCACACAATGCACAAACACAGAAAAAATATATATTTTTTTTGCACTTGGGAGGAGCACCCCTGATGGACAGAGCACCCCCTGGACAACACTACAGCACCCCTTTAGCACTGGGACACTGCACAGGACTTTGGAGTGGACACAGCCCCTATGGACAACTGACTGCACAACGCAGTCCAGCCAGCCCCTATGGACTTTGAAGGAGTGGACACAGCCCCTATGGACAACAGCAGCACAGCACAGCACAACACTACACTGCACTACACTACACTACACTACACAGCCCATCCAGCCCTAACTCCCACCCTCCCTCTTCACTGTCCACAGCCGAGTGAGAAAATGGTGCCGACGCGGGTACCTTATATAGGATCCAAAACCCGCGAGACCCGGAAGGCGGGATGATGACATTTTGCCTCGATTTCAGATCCGAGTCAGGCGGGAAAAGTCGAGCCTGACTCAGATCGGCCTCGGATCGGGGGGGCTCGGGGGGGTTCGGATTTCAGAAATCCGAACCCGCTCATCCCTAATATATATATATATATATATATATCCAACCAGGTTCCGGCTCTCATGAGGAAAATGTCTACTGGTCAGGGTGCCTTCCACAGTGTAAGTTACAACTGCAACAGCACTGACAAACATAATATCCAATGGCGGCACTCCGTAGGAAAAAACTTCACTCCAAACTCACACGCTTGTCAGCAACGTTTCAGCGCGTTTTATCAAGCCACATATAAATACAAATGTACACTTACCCAGCTTAAATACTTCACCCCTCTAGTGTGACATCCGCTACTCCACGTGCACGCTGCAACTAAGCAGTCGCGCCAGAAGTTGCATCACACTACCAAATGTTACCATAGTAACATCACAACAATACATTACAACCTGCAAATTATATTAAAGAAAACCTGCAATTACTCACAACAGCTTTCCTCAAACATAATAACAATATATCGTCATACAATTATGTGCATGGCTGTAAAATACAGTGTATAATATTAAAACCTCCAGAAATACTATTTCAATAAAAATAAAAATGTGCATAGTATTATCTTATACATTTTAGCTAGAAAAAATGTGCATAACATTAAAAACACCACATTAGACATACCTAATCACATACATAAAACAATACATTTAAAATATCATTGCTACAGCATTTTCTCTCTACAGTTCTTAATATCAATAGATATCACAATATCCTTTATAGTTAAATACTGCCATTACCTAAATACTCACACTAATGTGACAACTCCCACTAGTGGATAACCCAAAATATGCAGATACTTATAGGGAATCATAAATTGGAACCAGAAACTAGCCAATGTTCTAATATTTTTAAAAAAATAAATGAAATCACAAGTCCTTACTCAAATAAAACACTGCAGCCCTAGCACCTCATTTAAACCTTTAGGTGCTAAAGTATCTAATCGAATAATCCATTTGGTTTCACACTGGATATTATGTTTGTCAGTGCTGTTGCAGTTGTAATTTACACTGTGGAAGGCACCCGGACCAGTAGACATTTTCCTCATGAGTGCCGGAACCTGGTTTGATATGTCTGACTAAGGGTGAGATACAGGAGTATTGATTGCTGTTGTGCAAGCCCTCAGTTATATTTCATGCCACCGGAGTATATTTATTTCCACAAGCCTCTTTGTTGTGACCTAATCTACCATGCTACAGTGACTCAGTAATTGCCATATGCTATTTATTTGTGAAGGATAAGAACCATCATATACAACATTTGTTGACTGTGTTCTCCTTGCTGTCCGTTTATAGACTTTAACAATATATGCTTCTGCTTATGAGATAATGGCAGCTGAAAATATGGAAGGTTTACACCATCTTATTACCCTCGAACAAGGAGCTGTATTAAGTTTTTCGGAATCTGAAGCTGAAGCTATCCTCTTCACGGAGGATATTGCTGATCATGGAACCGTATTAGCCCCAGACGATTTGTACAATGATCTATTACGACTTAGAAAAAGGGAAACAGACTTTTTTTTATCATGGGCTCACATTGTCTAAATATTATAAAGAAAAAAAAAATTCCGAGGGGCTTTCGAGTTAAAAATGTGCCCACAATTGGTCGTTACAATGTGGAGTTTTGTAAAAAATGGACATCAGTCCTAAACAAGTGCTCGTTTGACCTCTTGTTATTAGTCAAAGAGGAATCGAAAAGAGAGATGAAGTCAGCAAAATATAAAATAAGGGAATTTGAGAATACGCATGCTGCTATTTTGAGAGCGGACAAACAATCGGATTGGGAAGTTAAATTGAATACACAAATTGACTTATATAAAAATGAGTTAATTAAATTTAAGGCTGAAAAAAGAAAGAAGGTAGACATGGACTATGAACAATACAGGGTTTATCATTGGCTTACAGGTGCTTATCCTAAATCTGATAGAAGACCTTTATTTAGGAGAACCACCTTTAAATCTCGGGGTGATACCTCCGATGATACAGTAACTACGGAGAGTGAAACTGATTCCACAGTGAGGCCTAAACAAAAAGGATGGGTTCTTTCTCCAGTTGGCAATCATACTCGGGCACGTTTTTTAGAATCTGGCCTAAACACACCCGGAGAGGCCAGCAGAATAAAAGGCAGAGGAAGGCCACCCAAAGGTCGCAGGACTTAGTTTTCAATCTATCAAATAGATCTCTATCTGATGCCGAAATAGCTGTATTAAGTAAGGGTTTATCTTTTGTGCCTACAGTACCTTTTGATCATACACAATGGAAGATCGAGTCCTTTATGTTAAATAAAAGTTTAAAGATCAAGGAATATTTTGCCGATAAGGTGTCTGTTCCGAATATAATACCCCCACATTTGTTGAAACTACAAGCTAAATCAGCGTTTGATCCATTGAGCAGCAATGCCTCTATTAGAACTTTCTCTCGACTATTGGATAAAGCAGTCAGTGAGAATGTGGACTGTAAAAAAACGAAATTTTGGATTTTGAACAAGCAAGAACGCTTAGCACTTAAAAATCTATCAGCGTATGATGATATTGTGATCCTCCAGGCGGATAAGGAGGGTGGGATTGCTGTGTTGAACCTACAAGATTATAGGGATGAAGCATATAGGCAATTGGGAGATGTGACAACATATTTGAAGTTGACATGTGACCCTACCTCTGTATATAAGAGGGAATTAGATCTAATATTAAAAGAAGCGTGTAATCAGGGAATTATCTCGGGTGAAATTAAAAAAGCCCTTGAGGTTAAATTCCCTATTACACCTTTGCTGTACCTTATCCCAAAATTGCATAAAGACCTTGTGAAACCACCCGTGTGACCGATTATAGCGGGCCGTGGCTCATTATACCAACCCATATCCACATATTTGGATTCCCTACTACAACCTTGTGTTCAAGCTAGACCTACTCTCCTCAAAGATACCAATACCTTGTTACATTCGTGGCTAACTTGCAGGATTTGCCATCTGATTGTTGGTTATGCTCTGCTGACATCTGCAGTTTGTATACCTGTATCCCTCATGGTGAAGGTCTGTTAGCGACCAGTAATTTCATTACGGGTAACCCTTTGTATGTGGGGCCTGATGTACAATTTTTTATGAAGTTATTGGAACTAACTTTGACCCGTAATTACTTTTTGTTCGATGGTTCTCATTTTGTACAACAGTCTGGCTGTGCGATGGGGTCCAATGTGGCCCCATCCTACGCGAATGCATTTATGTTTGCCATCGAACAGGAAGTATTTTTTGCTGACCCAGAAGTGGCTAGTAATGTACTAGCATACTATCGATTTATCGATGATCTGTTCATAGTGTGGGGAGCCAGTGCGCGAGCCTTTACAGATTTGATTGACAATTATAATCGATTGGATAAACCGGTTAAATTTACCTGTACCATCGATTTTAATAAAGTCAATTTTTTGGATGTAACTATCAGGAAGTTAGATGGTAAATTGGTTCAGTCTTTATATACTAAAGCTACTGATAGGAATAACATTCTGCTGGCTAGTAGTGCACACCCGGCACCCCTTAAAGATGCACTTCCCTTCTCCCAGTTTCTGAGGGCTCTCAGAATTGCTAAAGATCGTCAGGAGGGGGTTAAACAACTTGAAGCTATGTGTGTCAAATTTAGTGACAGAGGATACAGCGCTGCTGTTATACAACGTGCTAAAAATAGGGCTTTGTCTATTCCTGTAGATAAATTATTACCTGCCCCATCTAGCAAGTCTAAAGATATTAGTAATAAAAAACACATCTGGGTTAATAAATTTAACCACATGAGTACTCAAATTAATCATGAAGCCAAGGCCCTTTGGCCCATTATTACATCTGATAAGGATCTGGGGTCTTTGCACAATACCACTCTTATGTCATGTTATCGAAGGGGTAAGAATCTTAAGGACTATTTGGTTCGTAATGATATCTCCCTGTTAGGCCAAGCTAATAAGACGTCAATGTTAGGTAAATCCAGAAAGGGATGTTTTCGATGTCCCAATTGTATCACTTGCAGGTCTCTATTAGTAGGTGCCGTATTTTTTCATCCATTTACGGGGGCCAAATTTAATATTCAACATCATCTTACATGTACATCTAGTTTTATTGTGTATGCTATCACTTGCCCTTGCTCAAAGATGTACATCGGTAAAACTGAATGTACACTGAGAGTCCGTATGACTAACCATCGTTCAGCCATTAGGGCAGCACTAGGTACGGGTACTAGTGAACAGCCCGTTGCTAGGCATTTTGCCGAAGCTAAGCACAACATTGCCTCTTTGAGGTATAGGATTATCGATCACATACCCCCACTTCGAAGGGGTGGTGATCGATCTAAATTGCTTCTCCAGTGTGAAACCAAATGGATTATTCGATTAGATACTTTAGCACCTAAAGGTTTAAATGAGGTGCTAGGGCTGCAGTGTTTTATTTGAGTAAGGACTTGTGATTTCATTTATTTTTTGAAAGATATTAGAGCATTGGCTAGTTTCTGGTTCCAATTTATGATTCCCTATAAGTATCTGCATATTTTGGGTTATCCACTAGTGGGAGTTGTCACATTAGTGTGAGTATTTAGGTAATGGCAGTATTTAACTATAAAGGATATTGTGATATCTATTGATATTAAGAACTGTAGAGAGAAAATGCTGTAGCAATGGTATTTTAAATGTATTGTTTTATGTATGTGATTAGGTATGTCTAATGTGGTGTTTTTAATGTTATGCACATTTTTTCTAGCTAAAATGTATAAGATAATGCTATGCACATTTTTATTTTTATTGAAATAGTATTTGTGGAGGTTTTAACATTATACACTGTATTTTACAGCCATGCACATAATTGTATGACGATATATTGTTATTATGTTTGAGGAAAGCCGTTGTGAGTAATTGCAGGTTTTCTTTAATATAATTTGCACATTGTAATGTATTGTTGTGATGTTACTATGGTAACATTTGGTAGCGTGATGCAACTTCTGGCGCGACTGCTTAGTTGCAGCGTGCACGTGGAGTAGCGGATGTCACACTAGAGGGGTGAAGTATTTAAGCTGGGTAAGTGTACATTTGTATTTATATGTGGCTTGATAAAAGCGCTATTAAACGCGCTGAAACGTTGCTGACAAGCGTGTGAGTTTGGAATGAAGTTTTTTCCTACGGAGTGCCGCCATTGGATATTTTATATATATATATATATATATATATACATATATATACAAAACAGAAAAAACTTTTGCTATCGGCGCTAACAATAATATACTGCAAATTTATGTGTGCAGCAAATAAAACAAAGGGGATTTTGTCATGATTTGATCAAAGCATTTAAGCCTGCAGCCCAGCATCAAGGAACCCCATTTTTCTGCAGGTCCCTAACTCTAGCATATATGCCTAGCACATCATTACATTGCAGTTAAATGTACTCACCTCCTAGATACAGAGGCACACATCTATACAGGGGCTGTCTGTTAGACACACCCAACTAGGCCTTTTATAGCCTTAATTGAAAGCTGCCATGATAGCACAAGGCAAAATTTTGAAACAAAACAGAAAAGATGCTGGGTTGCAGGCTTAAATGCTTTGATCAAATCATGACAAAATCCCCTTTGTTTTATTTGCTGCACACACATAAATTTGCAGTATATTATTGTTAGCGCCGATAGCACAAGTTTTTCTGTTTTGTATACGTATATGACATTTATATTGCCATGCTGCTGGTACCATGTATGATATGGGTAAAACCGAGCACGGGCATATTTCTTTTCTGATATATATATATATATATATATATATATATACATATCTTTTAAGCAAACCCAACAATCGTATGTATATATGTTCCCACCATTTATACTTCATTGCAGATTAAATGCAGTGCAGAAAATGTCACCCTCCCCCACCCTCTTCTGCAGCTGCATAAACTAATTACTTACTTCAGTGCTTGAAGCTGATTGATCCCCTCTGCTTTCCTCTTCATCAGTGGCAGGCAGCTGTTAGTAATCGCAGCTCTCTGTCACTGTCCGTCAGCAGAGGCATCCTTCCTGTTAGTGCCGATCCCCCTCGGTGCTCTGGCTCCTCACAGGTACACAGAGACCGCGCATGCCGTGACATCATCACCCCATGCCGTGCATGTGACCAGTCATCAGCCGAATGCCCGTGCATTGACAAGCAGGTAGACGGAGCTTTGGAGCTCATACTTCTCCTAGGTAATAGGCAGATATTCCTCTCGGACCACCTAATTTCACCCGGCGGGGTCTGACCGCAACCACCAACTCCCCACTGGGGATTGGTAGCAGGGAGCGGATTGTGGATGAGGGCTATGAATGTGGTGGTGGCAGCGCGTGCGTGGGGTGCGAGCAGGAGTCACTGCGGCATGAGTTTGTGGTCTTTGGTGTCACCCCCTTAGAGGGTGACACCCGGTGAGGCCCGCACCCCCCCCCCCGCACCCCCTTGTGACGCCACTGGCTCTAAGCATTCCACAATTGCATTAAACAAATAGAGAATTAGAATATGATAACTATGGAACTATTACCCATTCTCAACAACCTTGTTCAGAAAATTCATGACAGAAATGAACATTTTCTGCCCACAGAAAGCCACTTACTGCTACAAGCATTGCACGATGAGGGGGACTTAGCCAAACAATGCTCTCATAGCTAGTGTGATGAGTTGTGTGAACTATATTGAAATGTGGGTAGCTCAAAATCCTACAGAGAAATTGGCTAATTTTTCATGGCTTGGGCTAACCTCAAAGGAAAATATAAGTTGGTCTGGTGCTAGATCATCTTTAGCAGTTGTTCAGCAAATTTCTTCCATTACTATTGATGAAGAGCAATATTTTGACCAGTACAGCCCAGCACACAGTTGGAGACTGCCATAGCAGTCTCCTATGCCTGTGGGGGAGAGCGATCACACTGACCACACCCCCCCTGTCTTTGCGCCAGGCTGAGGGGTTCACAGTGTCCCCCTACTCATCGCGCAGCTTTGCGGTGCTGCTAAAGTGTATATTTTGTGTGTGTCTTTCTCAAGGGGGCATGGTTACACCACAGTGATTAGGCCACGCCCCCTCTTCACCTTGTCCCGGCAGGGCTCTCTACGTCTCTGACTGTAGTGGAATTTATATTCTCACTTCCAGCAACTAACTCTTCAGTGGAACGTGTATTCTCACTTATGTACTCACTATGAACTCACTATGGACAAACAAGAGATCAGATTAGATATTGACACAGTAGGAGTCAGCCCAGGGGCGGATTGGGAAATGAAAGTGGCCCTGGAAAAAACTGAGGAAGAGGCCCCATGTGGCTGCGCCATAGGCGTGGCCGAAAAAGTGGGTGGGGCTTAGTTGCAAGGGGTGTGTCCTAATGTAAAATGCCATGCTCGCAAGCCACTCCGCCCATTTTATCATGCTGGGGGCATGCCCACCGCTCCAGGAGCTGATAGCCATGCTCCAGTCCTAAGCACAGTGAGCATGTGAATGTGCATTTTCTTACCTGTATGATTTCTCTGCAGCGGGGAACCTCTGGAGAAATTTATCCTTCCTGGACAGACAGTGTTTTGAGTCGGTATTCATTATTCATGCAGGAGATCACATTGTCCGGAAGCCGCCTGTTTGCCTAGGAATAAAGCCAATGTCATCAACATGCAACCAGAATACATAGTAACAGAAGTTTTGGGGCAGGACAAAATGGGAGTTTCACATATCAAACAATTGTATCTTAATAAAATATATTTTCTCATTTGGTACAATCTGCGTCTCCCCAGCGCCATTATCCTGTGTCTCCCCAGTGACGTCCTCCTGCCCTAGCGCAGAATAGGCCCCCTTTCTCTCACGTCATGTTCCCTTAGCACAGAATATCCCCACTCCCCAGACAGATCGTCCCTTAGAAAACAATATCACCCTCCCCCACAGACAGATCATCTGCCCCTAGTATAGCAGATGATTCCCACAGACAGCTCATCTCCCCCTAGTACAGCAGATCCCCCCCTCCCCCAGATCATCTCCTTAGCACAAAATAGGGAATCGGTATGAAATACCAATGGATGGGGTGCCGGCTGTCAGTACACTGACAGCAGCATCCCGTTGTTTCAAATCCCAACAGGGGAACGGTGAGTACTGCTCCCCTGTCCTATTTACCCCCTAACCCTTGTTTTTTGTACCCTAATACAAACTCTCCCTACCCCGCACCCTAACCCTCCCGGTAAGTGCCTAACCTTCCCCCCTTAGTGCATAACCCTCACCTCCCCCTGTTGGTGCCTGAACCTAGCCCCCCCTGCTTGGAGCCTAACCCTAACCTCCCCCCTCCCACAGCCCAACCCTAACCCTCCCCCCCACCGCGGATGATACTTACTTTGTCCCGGTGTCCTTACGATTTGGATGCCAGCTGCCGGGTTTCCAGCGTCTGCATCCCCAGTCATGTCGGGGTTCCGGCGCCAGTCTTTGGGATTCTGGTGCCAGAATTTTGGCAGCCAGCATTCTGATCGTCGGGACATTAACTACATCCCCAAAATTGCCCCTCCCCCTCAGACAGAACATGTCCCCTTAGTACAGAATAACCCCCCCCACTCACAGACAGACTAGTACAGAATAGCCCCCTACCCCCCATGCAGAGACAGATTTAGACCTCATCAGGCCCTAAGCAAGATATCACTTTGGGACCCCACTCCCTCAGCTGCATGCAATTTTATACACAGACACTGCCATTATAGCCGCACACACACGCGACACCCATAGCCGCACACACACATACACGACACCCATAGCCGCACACAAACACAACTGACATGACACCCATAGCCGCACACAAACACAGATGACATGACACCCATAGCCGCACACAAACACAGATGACACCCATAGCCGCAAACACAGATGACACCCATAGCCGCACACAAACACAGATGACACCCATAGCCGCACACACACAGATGACACCCATAGTCGCACACACACAGATGACACCCATAGTCACACACACACAGATGACACCCATAGCCGCACACACACAGATGACACCCATAGCCGCACACACACAGATGACACCCATAGCCGCACACACACACACACACGACACCCATAGCCGCACACACACGACACCCATAGCCGCACAAACACACACACGACACATATAGCCGCACACACACACACGACACATATAGCCACACACGCACACACACACGACACATATAGCCGCACACACACACACAGTGCCCTTACTGACAGATACCACTTTCTGACACAGATAAAGACACTTACTGACACAGACACAATTACTGACATCTACCCCTTATTGACACAGACACCACTTACTGACACAGACAGCACTTACTGACACAGACAGCACTTACACCACTTACTGACACAGACAGCACTTACAGACACAGACACCACTTACTGACAGACAGTACTTACACCACTTACTGACACAGACACCACTTAGACACAGACACCACTTACAGACACAGACAGTACTTACACCACTTACTGACACAGACAGCACTTACTGACACAGACAGCACTTACACCACTTACTGACACATACAGCACTTACTGACACAGACACCACTTACTGACACACACAGTACTTACACCACTTACTGACACAGACACCACTTACAGACACAGACAGCACTTACTGACACAGACACCACTTACAGACACAGACAGTACTTACACCACTTACTGACACAGACAGCACTTACTGACACAGACAGTACTCACAACACTTACTGACACAGACACCAGACACACGACACACAGACTTATTTAATATACATTCATAAAGCACAGAGCCTTCATGACATACACAATACCTCCCCTCCCCCTTTCCTTACCATTGGCACGCACCTTTCTGGGCTCCTCTCTCTGGTCACACACAGCACAGAGCAGTGGAGAGGAGGGCTGGCTGTGAGACAGAACAGATCCTGGCAGCTGTCCAACAATGTGCTGAGACAGTCTGCCGGGGCTGGAACTATGTAAAAGGCCTCCCCTCCCCCCCAGCCCAGATTGTCTCCTCTCCTGGCTAGTGGCGTCCCCTCTGCTTGTACTAACCAGGTCCCTGAGACTCCCAGGCAGCCAGCCCCAATTGTTTCCTCTTCACTCTGTCCCCTCCCCAGGCTGTGAAGTTACAGTTTAACTTCACAACCTGTGGAAGGGACAGAGCATACTTGCCTACTTTTGAAAAAGCATTTCAGGGAGATTGTGAAAGCAGCACCTATGAGCGCGTGTTACAGTGGTGCGTGTACTGATAAATCTGAGAGGCGTGTCATACATGTGATGGGCGTGTACTGATAAATCTGAGAGGCGTGTCCTAAACCTGACTTACATCCAAATGTAACCCCAGCACAAAAGCAGTTAGTAAGATCTGTTTGTTGATGAAAACACACTAATACTTTGCAGAAATTCATAGGGATCATTGTGCCTTATAATAACCAATGCAAGGAAATGACACTAATGATCCCATTTGAATGTATATATCTCTGTTTTTTAATATAACAGCTTCATAATGGGGGTAAGGTGAAATGAGGGAGTTTGGTAGACTCTTCAGGGAGACAGGGAGATTGCTACTATTTCAGGGAGTCTCCCTGACAATGAGGGAGAGTTGGCAAGTATGGGACAGAGTGGAGAGGAGACAATCGGGGCTGGCAGGCAGGCAGGCATGGCGGCCCTCCCCTCCTCCTCCGTGACTCACTTACCGACGCCGGCCACGGACCAGCTCCTCCTCTGTGGTGCTTGCTGTCTGTGATGAAGCAGCAGCAGCACCTTCCCTGGGTGGGTGGGGACTAAAAGGAAAGCCTCACATGAGAGAGGCTGGCTGGCCGCTTTACTAGCTGTGACAGGCAGCCGACGGGCTGCCTGTCATGCAAACACAGGGACAGCCTGTGACATGATTCGGGGGGGCGGGGCCACAGATCACAAGCGGCCCCACTGACCAATCGGCCCACCGGGATTTATCCCGCTGAATATAACGGCCAATCCGCCCCTGAGTCAGCCTAATAGTGAAGACTCATTTTGCACAACTATCCTGTGTGCAGTATTACCACAAGATTGTCAAGAACAAAAATTTTCAAAATGCAAATACTCCTACTCTCAAAACCAAAATGAAAGTGAGGGGACATCATCATCTACATAAGAGAGCTTTTAAAAAATATTTATTTGTTCTGTAGACACATTTTTTAATGAAAATGTATATAGCCAGGATACCTTGTGAACTTTAAATGTGCTTCAAATGTCCAAACACAACCAAATTCTATGTACAGCCTGTATTTTACCTTCACGACAATATGGGATCCCATATTATGGTGTTTATGTTATAGGGCGTGGTGTAGGTTGACTGTGCTGATGGGATCCTCGCAAATGTGTCCTGGTTTTTTATTTTTGAAATATAGTAACCCTACTTTTATATTGATTCCACCTATAAATCATTCTACTATTTGAATTTATAATATTCATAATCAAATGAAAATCGACACTAATAGCATAACTTGACAAAATAACATTCTAAATATTATTTACTGAACTATTTGAAAGTGAATGTGGTGGCCTTTTTGTAAAATTAAATTATCAACACTTATTAAATATACTTTTAATGCAGTGTTCCTTTAGCTAACACATGGTGGCAGCAGCATCATACAAGTGTTAACATATGCTAGACCTAATACTGATTATCACATTGATAACCAGCATTAGGTCTAGCATATGTTAACACTTTGTTATGAGATATATATATACTACTATTCAAATTAATATATCTTGACCACAACAACGCTCAATGATTTGCAATCAGGAGAGTATTAAAAGTATTATATTAAGTATATGAAGATATATAAATATATGAACATTGAATGGAAAATAGCTTTTGAACTACAAAAGGTTATCTTACTGTTAAATTTGGTTATTATTACCGAAAGTGTATTAACTCAATGGGGCATATTCAATTGGAGGTGAGGTTTAGCAAAAGTAAAAAACATCACCCCCCTCATGCCCAATTTTGGATTACTGTAGATATGCACGCTCCCGATACCTGCAGTATCCAATAAAAAAAGTGGTTGCTGAGTTATAAGCGCTGAAAACCCAGCGGCACGTAACAAAAATAGATGGTCTCCGAGGCTCCGGGTGGCCTCCCCTTCAGCTTGTCACTGGGAAGGGAGCTGCTGGGAGCCTCCAGTGGCTACTGGGAGCCTCCAGGGTCTACTGGAAGGCACAAAGACTTCTGGAAGATGTAGTTATCCCAGCACTGGCAACAGGGGGGTTTACACTCACATGGGGGGGGGTTACACACACTGGGGGTCACTCACATACACACTCACTCATACACACTCTCGCATACTCACCCAACTACAGGAGACCCAGCTCCCGATGACACCGCTTTGGAAGGTGAGTAATAATGGACTAATTAGGCTAATTGGAAAATCCCAATATCTTAATGAGTCCTCAGGGGGGTGATGCCGGAATCCCAGAGCAAGTCCAGCTGATTTTTCCTAAAATTAACGATTTTAGGAAAAATCAGACTGCTCTGGAGGTGTGAGAGAAAAGACGCAGTGAATCACCATGTCCCATTTTCAGTCACCTAATTGAATAGTAAAACGCTGTGGCTACAGAGAAAACTCAGCGCCGCATGTTTTTTAAAAAGCCCGCCCACAATTGGATTCTCCCCTATGACTTCTTAGCTACTTAGAGCCTGATTCAGAGGTGGATACTAATGCATGCTCGGCTGCAAAATGTGGAGTCACAGGGGCGGTAATATACAAATGCTAATTTCAGCCTTCCCCTTGTGTAATAAATTACTATGGACCATAAGGGTTATATGTAATGCTGTAGGCTTCAGACTTCAAGCATCAGCAAGTCCCATGTGAGACTGCCTGTTGTTTTAAAGTAGCAGTCATTTAAAAGGCAAATCCAGGTTGATTTTGCCTTGTAATTGACTGCTACTTTAAAACATTGGACAGTCTCGCACAGGACTCGCTGATGCTTGAAGTCCGTAGTCTATTACATATACCAATTAAAGTGCAAGCTTTGAGATACTGTACCGACTTTCAATACTCATGGACAGTACAATTCTGCCAGTGGTTGTAAACTCCACTATTGACCTACCATCGCTTGCTCCATGGACACTTATGACAGCCTATGGCAGGGTGCAGTGTCTCCTTCTGAAAATCCTGTAAACATGGCCTCTGTGGTTGTGGATCTGCATTTTAGAACATAGCTGCGTTCACTGACACGCCCATAGCACGCCCATGAGATGAACTTTTTTTGGTTTCAGGCCACCTCCCAGTAACTGCCCAGAAACAGCCATAGCTTTCTGCTGCCAGTACAGAGGACTGTGATCCCACACACAACAGTCTCAGTAGTACACATAGATCGTAGAGGTTTCCAGAACTTTTCATGCATGCACACTAATAAATAATTGCTCAGCATTGTGTGCACCTCTGATTCAGGCCCTTAGGGGTTATATTTACTAAAGTACGGGTTTTTAGAAGTGGAGATGTTGCCCATAGCAACCAATCAGATTGTAGTTAATATGTTCTAGAGCAGGGGTGGGGAACCTTTCTCTGCCAAGGGCCATTTGGATATTTCAAAAATCATTTGCGGGCCATACTAAATTATCAACTCAAAAATGTGCCATATATGTATATATGTATATATATATATATATATATATATATACACTATATATATATATATATATATATATATATATATATATATATATCAAATATAACCACACGCTGTATAGAATTACCAAAGCAGAACATTATTAATAATGTCATGTGAACCTAAATGATAACCCAGTTCAGTGATAACAACACACAGCCCCAGGTAAAACACAAGATGTGGCCTACTCACAGTCCAGGTGCTTCCTCTTAGGGGCCCATGATGTCGTGGGTGGTGGTCTTGCAGTCCGTTGTGCTCTGGCTGGACTCCAGGCTGGGGTCTGACATGCAGAGGATCGCACCCGGCAGGAGGAGGGAGGGATCCAGCATCACCTTGCTGCAGACATGAGCATGGATGCCCGAGGCACATTGCCTGCCCGTGCGGCGCATGGTACAGCAGCTGCTGGAGGAAAATGGCAGCTCAGCACCGCCTTAGGGATCCGTGAAGAGAGCCCTGACGTGACCAGTAGGCGGAGGTCACGATGATAGGTTGAGGAGACGCAAATGCGCTCAGTCATTGGTTGGGAAATGAGGGATGTTACTGGGCCGGCAGCTGCAGCGCACACAGCATGTCCTGCAATACCCGGTCAGCCACAGCTGGCCAGGCCTGATAAAATGAATTTACTGGCCGTATACGGCCAGTGGGCCGGAGGTTCCCCATCCCTGTTCTAGAGGGTGCTAGGTAAATGTTAAGTAGAATCTGATTGACTGCTATGGGCAACATCTCCACTTCTAAAATCCAGCACTTTAGTAAATTTACCCCTTAAGGTGGGTACACACCTAACAGATATATCTGTAAATGATAGTCGTTCATATACACTGAACAACCATCATCTTCCGGGTCCGCCCCCTCCCCACGGCTGCTGCTGCATGTGGACAAAATACGTCATTCACAGACATATCACTGGTACACACTAGTTGACGGGCACTAGATATATTGGCCGATCAATTGGTCGGCCAATATATCTGTCAGTGTGTACCAGCTTTAGTCTCTAATATCAGTAAGGAGAACTCTGCAATAATATGAGACACTTATTAGATACAATGTAATTAAATTAACTGTTTTCTGAAGATATTTGGTAACAGTCTTTCTTGAGCTTTACATGCACATAAACTGCTGGGATCTTTGTTAAACTTTCATCAAAAATGAAGGAAAAGAAAGTAGTGAAATAGAATTAAAATGCACTAGACTTTAAATGAGTACTGTATATTATAAACTGTCAGTGCTTGTGTGACAATTTATTAGAACCTGAATAACAATGTAGTGTTTTTTGGGCAGCAGTATTTAACTGCCTAATTGATATCTACAGAGCAATAAACAGTAGATAATAAGAAATACAAATGAAAGCATTTTTGGTAAATATCATCTTTATTTTGTCATATAGATTTCCTCGCACACTCCAAAGATATACTGGTACAGTAGGTTACCTGGTTGCCAACAAAAAATAACCCTAGTGTGTATGTGTGTGCATGTGGTAGGGAATATAGGGGCAGGGGCTGGTGTGAATGGCCAAATATTCTCTGTGAAGCACTGCGTAAAATGTGAGCTCAATATAAATACCTGGTTTGAAATAAATACAATAAATATTAAAGACATATAGGTATATTAGAAGCAGTATGGCATACTTTAAAAATGTACATTTGTTTCTTCTCTATCTTTTCATATTTTTAAAAAAAAAATGCTTCTAATGATCAACATACAGTAGGTCTTCAAATTAAATTTCTCATTGTGTTAGCACTTTTTAACTAAGGAATAATAAGGTTATGTTTTAATGTAGATTATTCAATAGTCCCTGAGTGCACTGCTATTTCAACCTCTTTTCTCTTTTTTTAACAAATATACTTTCAATACTCTATTAGATATTAGTTATTCTAGTGCCGAAATCTCTATCTCCCCTTTTCTGATAATCTCTTGAATTCTACAGCTGGGTATTCTTGCGATTCCTGACTTTTTCTTCAGATATTGTAAGAGTGTGTACATTTCTACGATCTTGTTTTATCAAAAGAAAAGAGGTCGCATCTGAAGATCTAATCTCATGTGCATCCTAAAATTCATCAGGCTTGTTGGTCCTATATCAAACAAATCATTAAGTTTGTGAGCACTACCAATCTCTCTTATGATGCCTTGGCAGCAGCATAGCCTGATATCTGTAGAGTGTGTACAGAGGCACAATCTATTCAGCAGATGATTTTGTGAGATCAGGATGGCACGATGGCCTGTAAAGGTATGTACGCATTAAGGGAAAATATATTCATTCACCTGTGATCCAAAAGGAGGTGCAGCTCTTTAATATGATAAACAGCAATCACAAGATACATACAGTAAGTAACAAACTGAGAATAATGCGCTCCTCCACCAAGAAGTGAACTAATTAAACTCAAAATATAAATACTTTAAGTGTACAGATTGTCACTTAGATATACACAAAACTGTGTAAGTCACTAGTCAAAGTCAATGGTTCTATAGTGGACAACGGGTGTGGGTGTTGTTTCAATCAATCCAGATATACCTCCAGTACACGGCTTCACCAAGTATTTCTCTTGCTACTGATCATAAACGTGGTCCACATAAAAGGCATCTCATAGTGCAAATCTTCCAACAAATTTATTCATACAATAATATAAAATAGTAGCACAGGTAAAAAGTGACTGCATAATGCATAATGCAATAAGCCTTTTGAGAAAGGCACATGTACAAGCATAAGGGGTGAATACAAGCCTAGGTAACTTTCATCTTCTCCTGATTGTAGCCTGCTCCCTTCAAGGTTCCATTTTTAAACCACCAACACATTTTAACATTACTGTCTTTTTCCAGGTGTGCCTATGTTCTGCCTCCATGGGGTTTATATAGATCTAATTGTGACCACTCCCCCTGGCTTCACTTAATCAATGGGGGAGCTGGTTAGCCCTTAATAGAATGGTAAATTGTCCCAAAAACTCTCTATAAGGTGCGTGCTTACATACTCAATAAATATAGTGATAATACCTTTTGGACGGTCAGTATAGTAGTTTTCAATGGCATCGCAAATGTTGCTGTGTTCGCACACTTCTTCCGCCCGCTGATTTCCTATCTTTTGATGGAGGTGACGTGTATGCGTTCCACCTCTTGAGACGCATAACTTACTTCTGCTATCAATGTATGGCAACCATGTATTCCGCATGTGTGTTCACTTAATACTCACTATAGTGAACTTAATCGCTCATTAATGTCTTCCCTAAACCTTAATAAGGGGATAAGGACAGAATACATCTGTCTAAAACTGAAACAACCTTTAATGTCAATCTGGTTGCTTGTATCTGATAGCACCTAGAGTCTACTTTTATTCATTCAATGGGACCGCTAATCTGAACCAGGAGTGACAGGGGTCCAAGGTACATATACATATCAGACAGGATGGATGCATATAAAAGGATACATAAAACAAATTAGAAGTAATAAATATTAAGTAATAAATATGTATGTATTAATCTGCATGGTCATTGGGACTTAAGCTGGGTACACACTGGAGCAATGTCGGGCCGATATGCCATTTCGTAATGACAAATCACCTACATTGCTCAGTGTGTATGCTCAATATGCGGGTGCCCGTGGTCGCTAGCAAACTTGTCAGGTTTGACATGCTGCACATCAAACCTGATGATATCGCATGCGACCTAATGTTTGTTAATGTAGGAGAGCACAAATGATTGTTCGGTCATTCATTAATCACTGTAGTGTGTACCATCAATCATGCAATGTCCAGGGTGTCCCTGGACATCAACCCAATTGCCGGTTGTCTCAGTGTGTAGCCAACATTACAAATTGGATGTATAAGTATCATCTGAAGTATTATTGGATAGGTGTGTACCCAGCTTAACAGCCATAAATATCTTCTGAGGAATTCAGAAGTGGATGAATCACCATTTGATACTTCTCAGTGTCCTACTTTGTAGAGCAGTAATTAAGAAAGTGCCACTTTTTCATTAAAATAAATATAGAGACCAAAGGATCTATAATATGTTGCTCTCCAGTATTTGTTTTTCCCAATTCTACGGGATTTCCCAGGTTGCACTACTATATGAAAAGAAGCACATTTTACAGGCTTCTCTCATGGTCATAGGCCCTCATTCAGAGCCGTACGCTCTGAGCAAAGCGCACGCTCTGCATGAGGGCCGGGCTCCATTTTCATGGAGCGTCCTCCTGGACGCTCGTATAGCTGTGGGTCACCACCCACAGGCTATACGAGCGTGCATTTTGATGGCCGCGATGGTCGTGACCATCGCGACCATCGAAATTGCGAGCCGGAGCCTGCGGTTGAGGTTTTCAACCGCAAGCTCCGGAGTGATTTTGGCTCTATCAGAGCCAAAATCACTCCCACTGACATCACTAGTGATGTCAGTGGGCCGGCTTCTGACGGGAGGCGTTCCCGTGGGAACGCCCCCGTCAGGGAGGCACGCCCCCGGCACGCCCACCAAAGGGGGCGTGCTGTCAATCAACATTGACAGCACGCCCCCTTTGATCGGACACAACGAGCGAAGGAAAGTCCTTCGCTCGTCGTGTCTGGCGCATGCGCACGACGGAGCTCCCTCCGTCGTGCGCATGCTCAGTGCAGACCATCGACCCACTTGCGAGCGGACAGCCGCTCGCGAGTGGGTCTGAATCAGGCCCATAGTCCTTTTTCAATCTGTGAAACTAGTTGAATGAGCTGATCCAAGGAATCCAGAATAATAACCTAAGTCAAAAAGTCTTCAATAGAATTAGACAATTGCTTCCACACTAATGATTCAAAGTAGGTTTGTGATGAGGGTTCTTAAGTTTTCTTACTTTGTTGTTCTTACAAAAACATATCATAATAACAATTTTTTGACACAACAGTTTTTTTGTTAATACAGACATTTTTATACTATTCACAAGGGAGCATGTGGTGGGTGAGAGATTGCTGGATGAAGTACTCTAACACTTTTCTTCAGGGGCCATGCTGCCTATTGCAGCCATGCAGCCTAATGTGGCAGTGCATGGCCCCTGACTCCTAGTAGCCAGTCCTCATCACACACCATGACTGGATCCACTGCTATTCCGCTGTGGTCATGCTTTGTGTAAGCAGCACAGGGAAGAAGATTAATCTACAACAGGTGGGGCTGGAAGGGGGTGGTAATAGTTCAGGGAAGATAATTCTAAAAATTGGGAGGTTATGAAGTTATGATTAGGTTTTACTATGAGGTGAAGGACTTGCTCCTTTTATAGGGTTAAAAATAATGAAGAGTGATTTTGATGAGACTGAGGGAGGTGAGCAAGTTAATGAATATAAATAAAATTAATTCATGATGTGGGACTCAATAAGGGGAATGGGGGTGTTAATGATTGTAAAGGAGTTAATTATGTTGAATGTTCTTGATACAATGATGCTGCTTGAGTTAATGATTTTAGAGGAGTACTAGAATGCTTTGTCTATTGTATGTAATTCACTAAAATGCTTTCTGTATCGTATATCAATTGCTACTATTCTTTGTGCTGTTTATGACTAGGATGCTCTGCCCACCAGTATTAAGTACTGATAGAGGCAATTTGATTTTTTTTCTTTTACACTTTTGTAGGCACCTACAGTTGATTTGGTCCTGCCTACATCAGGCCACTTTTATAAATTGTTTCAGGGCTACTTTACGTTCCCAATCTGCCCCATTTTCTGTATACATTTTCTAGTAGAGTTAGAAAGAATTACTCAAAGTTGCCTGAAAAAGGTTGTACAAACTGAGTTTTGCAGCAGAACTGATCACAGAGGTATGAAGTCCATTGGTACAATCTTTACTATTCCAGTACAGTACCCACATGACACATGCAAATATTATGCCACCAATGCATCTATACTATAAATGTCTAGATCATGTCAATGTCCATATACAAACGGAGCCCAATGTCCATATACAAACGGAGCAGTGCTATGAAAGATATTAAGGTTATGTTAGCAATGCCTTATATAGTATACAATGTGTGCCACATCATAAAGAACATTTCTTTTTCAGGAAGTGGGACAGATCACATGACACAAGACAGTTCATGACTAAGCCTCTATAAGCACTTCTCACCACATATACTTGTACACTGTTTGAAGAACAGCACATAACGTAACATGCATTTTATAACATTTATTCTCTCCTGGGCTTTTCTCATTGGTAAGCAACTTTCGAATGACATAAAGGGGTGTTGATTACAGAACAGTACTGTATATCTAAATGTGGATGAGGGAATCAGCAATATTGCTGTATAAAAATATACTGTATGCATATTATGTATTGCTTGAGCAATTGTTAATGCTGACACTTTATTTGCAGGTGGAAATAATGCACAGTCCATAAACCAAACCCCAGCATCTCTGACTGTACTCCCGGGAGATCCTGTCTTATTGGAATGTACATATAAAGTTTCCACCACCCCTTATCTGTTTTGGTATGTTCAGTATCCTGGTGACCCTCCTGTAATGTTGATACATTACCTGACACGAACACGACACAAAGGATTTTCAGCCGAGCATAATACAAGCCAATCATCCTTCCACCTGAGGAAAGACCATGTTGAACTGAGTGACTCTGGCATGTATTTCTGTGTAGTGAGTGACACAGTGACTGATCTGCTCAGCTCTCCTGTCACATAACTCTGTATGTGCTCATGTGCCATTAGCTTATCCTGTTCTACAAAGTTCCTGTATAGTCATCTTAGAACTTTGTGAATAGAGCCAGACAGCTGGCAGCTAAAATGAAGCTTTTATCATCAGTTATACAATCTACTACAAATCTACTCATAAGATCTACAAAGAAGGTAGAAACTGGCATTGTCAGCTTTTGATGTGAAGGGGAACGGAATTTGAAAAATAGACTCCTCATTTGTTTCACTCATACACCTTATAAGACTTATCAGACCTCAACACATACCTCCCCATCTGTATGTTCAATATTGTGCGCCTGATCTCTATCACATCTGAATATTCTGTATTGTGCTCTCGCCTCCTTACCTGATGTATTATGTTCTATATCCCCCTCCCACAAAATAAATTTGTAAGTATTGTACCCTTCCCCTCCCCTCATCTGTATGTCTACACGCACCCATTCATTGGCTACAATTTCAAATGGTTTCAGTAGCATGCATTTATTATGAGTATTCTCCACTGTGCTGGACTAAGGTAAAAAGTCTCCACATCTCCCTATCTCATGGCTTGATATGTACGTTTGGGTGGCTTGTTGCTGTTCTTCCAGCCGATGACGCATATAAAGGGTGGAATTCCACCTGGTCACTACCACTTGCTTCAGTTGGTGGAATGGCAAATATAACTGTTCTTACAGCTGCTGCAATCTTCTACATGTGGTTGCTGAATACTGGAAATGTCCAGAAATGTTATGGGTCACACCAGTAATTTTTTTGTTTTTTTATTATAAACCACCAAACTTACTGTGAGAGCAAAACATGGTATGTGTTGAAATTCACCCTGTTCTAATGCTCGTACAATGTTACTTGCGTTATCGGAAATTACAAATCCTCAGGCGAGTCTTAGCAGGGTAAGCTATTTTGTTATCACATCCCTGAGTTTTTCCAGCAGATTGACACCGGTATGCTTCTTAGTGAAGCCGGTGATACAGAGAGTAGCCTGCCTGTGTATGAGCTGGTGTTGTGTGTTAGATGCTGAAGGTGATACACCCACCCAGTGGGCTGTCACAGTCATGTAATCTTTTATTATGCCAGTACCGCATGTCCACATATCTGTAGTTAAGTGGATAGTCGATACAATGGCATTTTCTAGGCAAAGAATAACTTTTTTCATGTCCTGGCACAAATGAGGAATTGATGTTCTGTTAAAATGGAATCGAGAGGGAATTTGGTAGGTGGACACATGACGTCAACTATTTGTCTGAAAACAGATGCATTGATGGCAGATTTTGGACACAAATCTAATGCTAACATAGCGTTCATGGCTTCAGTGATTTTCTGTGCAACAGGATGGTGGCTGTCATAGTTGGTTCTTCTTGCAAATGATTGTTTCACAGTAAATTGTTGTTTGAAACTACTAGCCTTCATCTTGGTTCCCTTATATGATGAAGATACATAATTACAGATGTGTCCTCATACATCTACCCTTCTTGCGCGTTAAACAGCCTTTCTAGCTGTGCCATGCCATGGTATGACTCGTAGTGCCGATCATCTTTTTGTGCAACTTTTTACCTTCACATGCTTCTTACTCGCATAGAGGTGTGAATAGGTAGCAGCTTCTGCTGATTAAAATAATATGCATATTCCTATATTCTGTGAGCGACTATGGGTGTAAGTGCATGCGAAATGCTACGTTGCAGTGTCAGCTGGTGTAACTCTGTAACTTCGTGTTTTTTCATGCAGATACACCTGTATTCGCAGACAGAACAATAGGCATGCCGCATATCATTTTAATCAGCAGAAGCTGCTTGTGCTAACAAGATGCATTGAAAGTAAAAAGTTGCACGAAAGGACTCAGATTCAGACCTGGTCGCAAGCACTGAGCGCTCACAACCGGGTCAATGGTGGCCCAGAGCGCATGCGCACAACGGAGCCAGCTCCATCGTGCGAATGAGCGAGACCCGGATAGCGACGGGCAATCCGTCGCTCCGGGTCTCGTACCAATGGGGGCGTGCTGTCGATGTTGAGTGACAGCACGCCCCCTTTGGTGGGCAGGCCAGGGGAGTGGCTGCCCAAATGGAGGCATTCCCATGTGAACACCTCCGTTTGGTGCCAGCCCCACTGACATCATGAGTGATGTCAGTGGGAGAGATTTTGGCTCTGTTAGAGCCAAAATCTCTCTGGGGCTTGCGGCAATGAGACCCTACCACAAGGGTCTCATCGCAAGCCCGATGGTCACGATGGTCTTGACCATCGCGACCATCTTCCTGGCAGCTCGCTATAGTGCGAGTGGCGAGGAGGCTGTTCTAAAAAAAAAAATAGCCCGGCCCTGATTCAGAGTGAGCGCTCTGTCAGAGCGTCCGGCTCTGAATCAGGTCCTCTGTGCGCCATGAGTCACACGAAGCTACCACATTATGTGTAGCGCGACTTATAGAGCATGGAGGATAGATGTATCAGCAGCCGTAGTGTCACAAGCTGCCGTCGTGGCTGTTTACTCTCTCATGACCCAGCTGTCACTCCTCTTCAAGGAATCTGTGTTCTCCGGCCGCAGCTTTAGACAGCCTCCTCTGTTGCCGGGCAATGCAGATGCCAAACTGGGATGGTGACTGTGGTTGCTAGGAGATCTAGACGCCGGGATGGTGCACGCACTCCAGAATCTACTGACTGACGTGCTTCACCTCAGCTGCTGGCCATTAGCTAATTTTTTGCCTTGCACTCCATTGGTGCATTATCTTTTATAAGCGCCATCTTGCTGGTTATAGCATTTTCTTACTTATGTGCCTGGTTCCTGCCCATCGAGCTCCTGCCTGTCTGTGCCTTTGTCAGTTAGAGATGCTGGCTTGCTGTGATACCGCCAAACATCTAACAGCTCACCTACTGAAGTTATCATCCAGAGCAATTGTACAAGCTTAAGGGATGCTTGCAGCAAGCCACTGTCTCCTCAAGTCTGATCTTTGTCTGTGACCTCACAGCTTCTGCAGCATTACCACCTAGCTGCCTCTGTCTGCTTCCTGGTCACCTCAGCCCTCAAGGCCACACAGCACTCATGGCCGCATCTAGGCACTAAAGACCACACCTCGGCACCAGTCCTGCACCTCAGTCCTCAAGGCCGCTCCCTGCCACCAAAGCCGCACCCTGCCATCAAAGCCACACTTCAGCCCACTAGGCCACATGTTGTCACTAGAACCATCACCAGCCTCATAACATTTTGTGGTCATCAGGATTGCCGTGTAAGCCCCTACTGTTTAAGACAAGGCAGCCCCATAAGTACCGGTGAGCATAACCAGCTCTATGGGAACAGCAGGTGGCTGCTATTGGCAGAAGAAATCACCAGTGCATCTATAGTGGTCATACCACCTAGCTGCATCCATCTGCTTCTTGGTCACCTCAGCCCTCAAGGCTGCCATATTTTGCCACCAAAACTATCACCAGCCGCATAACATTTTGTGGTCATCAGGATTGCCATGTAAGCTCCTACTGTTTAAGACTAGGCAGCCACCTAAGTACTGGTGAGCATAACCAGCTCTAAGGGAACAGCGGGTGGCTGTTAATGGCAGAAGACCTCACCAATGCGTCTCTGGGGGATTCCTAGGAGAACGTAACATATAGTAAGCAAGGATTCTTTTGGGGAATCCTGGATATGGGTGGAGTCAGTTTTCCTTTGCAAATTACTACCAATGATCGCTAATGAGATGTTTGATGATGTGATGGCTGTGGAGATTGCATATGTTGGGATTTATCCATGCATGTTGGTAGCTAATGCTGGACTGCTTGTTGGTGGATTTTTGGTTTTATGCCCAGGCATGACAATGAACTTGTTCTTATAATTGGCAGGAACTGCTGCAATTGGTGGCTGACTTACTTTGACACAAGCAACATAATCCTCCTGAATTTTATCAGTTTCTTCTTGTCCAACACATTCATCGTCATTATCTTAATTAGCATCAGATACACAAATATTCCCCTCATCCTGTAGCACTTCCATAGTAGCATTCTTAATTTCTATGTCATAACCATTTCTATGTCATCATTATTACTTTTACTACTACTGATACTGACATTTCCAGATGGTTCACCCTTATACTCTCCTCAGGGATCTGTGAAGTTTGTGAATACAAATTTTAGCATTTTAAAGGTGACACATCTAGACTCAGAGTGAGAAGGTGGTGCATGCAAGGTTACAGAAGATTAATAGTTTGTGTGTACTTGTGCGCTCAAGATTTGTCACTTGCAGCGGGAGCGGGAGCGGCTTCGGGTATGAGAGGTAACCATCCTAAGTATCAGAATGTATCTTTAAATTAAGAATACCCAGCGCTCAACTATAGTGTGTGATTATGATAACATACATGTGTGTCCTATGTAAAGGACCTAATGGCAAATGGCAGAGGACACTATACTTGGTATTAATATAAAACACAATTTATTTAGTTATCTAAAATTATGTGCATAGCAATAGTAAATGCTCTAGGTTATAACTTTCTTGATTCAATGTCAGAAACAGTATTACTTATATGTATCAAATAGAAATTAAATGAAATGCACAGCCGGCTATTATGATGTATTGTATACCAACACAAACACAGTACAGAACATGTTGGACTACACAGGGGAGGGTGTGTGTGGGTACTCGTGTAAAAACGTGGACAATTGTGTATGGTGATGAGGGGGGATAGGTAAAAAGGGAATGTGGGATAATTGTCCAAAATTATTCCTGTAATAGAACTTAATGGGAGAGATGTACTAATCTCTGAAAAGTGATAAAGTGGAGAGTGATAAATGACCAGCCACTGTCATGGTACAGACTGTATTTGAAAAATATTAATGGTGGGGGGCCCTGCGCACTGGAATAGACTAAAGTCGTTTGGGGTGTGCTGCAGATAATAGGTCGCCCTGACCATAAATATAGGTAACACTGTGATCTACCCTTTCTGTGTGATGACTAAATAATAAATGAATACAGGATGTTAATGATATGAACACACTTTTAATTCCAAAAATGTGGGTGAAGTGAGTATAATGAATTAGGGTATACACATTAACAGCAAACTTGTGTTCTCATGTAAACATGTCTACACAGTTAGCTGTGATGGTAATCCTATAAAAAAAGTCTTAGTGTACACTAGTACCCAATGCAATAATATGAGATAACATTGGTGGGTAGTAGGTAAAGTTCTGATTAATAAAAGTATCTCTGTCTAACACCTGTGTGTTCAAGTCTGTCCGTGCGAGGTACCTTCACTTCCTTAGCTGAGCGGCGTCCCACTTTCCTTGGCATTGTGGTGCACCTCTTCTTTCTTTGATGTTGGTTCTGGTGGGGGCGGTGGGGGACAGGTGGTTTCAGCCCAGTCTTATGGTACACCTAACTCGTGTGGCTACCTCTACCACTGTGGTGCTCCCTGCGGATCACCTTGTTAAGGTTCACCTTGGGGCATATAGCTGTGGAGGTGCCTGGCTCTGGATGTTGTGACCTTTCTCCAGTCCCTATTAGGGGTCCGTAGTTGGTCTCTCCCTCTGGCCCGAGCGGTGCGCCCGCCATCTGTTCCTAATTGCTTCCGGGTCCCAGTCACGTGACCGCGGGTCCTGTCTCGCGAGTCCTAGCTTCCTTGATGCTGTGTTTGAAAAATGACAGTTGGGAGCTGATTGGCTGGTAGTTTATAACTCTCCAGTTTATCACTTTTCAGAGATTAGTACAGTACAACTGGCCCAATGAGCATAATGTTGTAGCTGATGTTGCATTGCTACAGTCTGACAATCCAGCTTGTCCTGTTTTAGCCTTCCTAGCGGTGGGTTATAGTGACCAGCTGTTGCTGTATTAATTGTAATGGGTGCTCCTAAAGTGCATATGGGTGCCGGTATTCCCCTGATAGTATGCAGGCCTGTGGCCACTATGATATCAAGACTGCGCCTCATGGACCCATCAGTACTTACCCTTTCCTTGCCAGGTGGGCCTTTGTGACTCTTGTACAATGGTCCGCGGCAGCTTCAGGCTTGTGTTGGGGGCGTCCGGCTTGTTCTGGCTGCTTGTAGATACACTGCCTCCGTATCAGCGAGTCTGGCCCGGGGTCCAGAGAGTAGTTTGATGAAGTAGTTAGTAAAGTCACAGAGGGTGGCCCAGGGTCCAGATAGTAGTTTTTGATGACGTAGTTAGTAATCCTGGAGTGGTGTGTCATTAGGGTTCCAACGCGTTTCAGCTTGGTACTGCCTTTTTCAAGGGTTGTAATGTGCTGTTAGCAAAGTCTCCTAATTATACTTCCTGGTTCGTTCCTCTTTGGTGGGTGTGGTTAGCGCTGATTGACACCATCTGTCAATAAGGATAATAGATAAATGGGAAACACAGAACAGATCCTGTCGTCAGTGTGTAAATGACTAGATCAGAATCGGTTGACATGTTAATCTCTGCAAAATAATGACTAATGTAATGTGATATGTCTATACCCATACAATGTGGAACCAAAGGTGATTAATAACTGTATGATTTTATGCAGTCTTAAGAGACTGTGCATGTACTAATAGGTACTTACAGTTGCAGATACTTATGAATCTTTATTGTTAATATTACAAATAGGCAATGAAAGTGTGGCTGGGACAGTAAATATAGTGATTATTATATTTCTTAAAGATGATCTTCTTGTCTGTTAATACATATGTTGCCTTCTAATTGTATTATAAAAAAAAAAGAAAATGTCTAAATAATTTTATAATAATTATATAAAAAACATTATAGTTATCATAATATAATACAAAATAAATATTTCATTGGTTGTATTTACCATGTGAGATACTAATGATGGTGGACCTAATGGTGGAGGAACTCTCCTAAGGGATTATATTGGGTTTTGTGGTCCCAGTCTCTAAACTGATGGTCCTGTATGTGATATGTGGCACTAAACATTACAGACTAGTGCCATATCGTTGGCCGAAAAGAGAAAAACAGATAAAATCTTGGTGAAAATGACAGATTCATAGTATGTTTTCCAATTCGAGGTCTATAGTGAGACCGCTAGGCTTGAGTGCGGCTTTTGCTGTTATCCATCTAATTTCTGCTATTTTGGCTTTTTTATCATAGTCTCCTCCTCTCCAGTTGGGTTCTATTTTTTCAATGGCTGTGTAGATGAGATGCCTGGGGTCCTGGTTGTAGTTCACTTTAAAGTGCTGTGAGACACTATGAAGTTTGAAAAAGTTAAATCATGTTTCTTCTGTGTTCCCCTATTCTTTGGCTCCACTAGACAATTAAGCCAAAGAATAGGGGAACACAGAAGAAGCATCATTAATATTAATATAATCATTTTATATTTATACCAAGTATAGTATCCTCCGTCATTTGCCATTTGATCCTTTACATTGGACACACACATATGTTATCATATTGACACACTATTGTTGAGTACTTGGTTTGGTCCTGACTTTTGCAATAGGCATTCTAGTGCATGAAACAGTAGTAGCAGGACCACAACTTGCAAAGAAAGGCTATGGCCTGAGCCTTTCCTTACCACTGTGTGTGGTATAAGACATGTTGACATTTTTATGTTTTTTGGCAATAACGTTTCCCTTCATAGTTAGAGGTGATTTTTTTATGAGTGTGAATACTGTTAGATTTCAGGTGCCCTGTCTTAAACCTTCTATCCCCTTGAACTCCCTTGGTAGATGTTGAAGAATTACTAAGACTGCCAGCCCTACTACTACTCCTGCTCTTCTATCGACTGATACATGACTGATTTTTTTAATTTAATTTTTTTAATTTTTTGGGATGCAGATGACAAGGCACAACCACAGTAAGTACAGTAATATATGAAGCCTTACAGAAATACACACTCTAGTAGAAAGATTTTATTGACACCGTATGAAAATGCCTTTTTTCACTTATTTATTGGGGTGCAGCAGATGGATACACAACCACACCCCTAAGTACAGTAATATACGATACCTCACAAAAACACATACTCTAGTAGAAAAAATATTATTTAAATTGAATTAGAGAACATTGCAGATTTTGACACCAGATAAAAAAATGCCTTTTTTGTACTTATTATTGTTAGGGGTGCAGCTGACAGGGACACAAGCACACCCCCAAGTACAGTAATATACGCTGCCTCTCAGAAACACTCACTTTAGTAAAAAGAATACTGAATATTTTAAATAGAATTATAAAATACTGCAGATTTTTTTTAGACACCAGAATTTTTTTTGCAGTTATTTTTTTTATAACAGAAAAAAGATCTCTTCTTTGGGGAGCAGTTTACTCAGACACAGCACAGTACTATTTTTTTGACAAATAATCTTGAAATCTCATTCTCTGCCCTCTTACACAAGTGACAATATAACCATATATATAATATATATGATATACAACAGACTGTTTGCAGCACTAGATTGCAGGTGCTACTAGTGTCTGACAAACACACACACAGTAGCGTGTTTGCAGTTTGCTTTGTACTGGATTGCAGTTAACTTGCCAGCTAGCGACTTTCAAACAAATACAGTCATTTTCAGTGGCAAAGATGCCTGCAGTCACCCTTCCCAGGCACCTGCTCTATCTACCCACTACAACTCACTATCCCAATGGTAATGCTAATGGAATTTTTTAAACAACAGCTACAGCCCACACCCTCTCCCTACACTCTCCTTTGAGAAAAGGCACCAACATACACAAGATTCGATATTTCCGGGAAAATTCCGCTTCGCCTCATTCTGAGATCCGTACTTGGCTGGAAGACCTGAGTCAGGATTCGGTTCTCCTTCAGAAACTTTAAGTTCGTGTATGTTTTCTGAACATAAAACTGAACCACTCATCTCTATTTGAAAGTTGCCCTCTTAATATTGGCTCTGTTAACAGAATTCACAGTATACCTGAATGTTATGTCTCATTACCACTTGCACTGACTGATTCCAGCTCAGTGGGAAACCTTATTGATCAGTGTCTAGTACAATGCTACCGAATAACCAGTAATCTCCAAAGTTGTCAGTATACCTCTAGAACCAATGATGGCTCTCTATAGTGTCAGTCATTGTAAATCTGCAAACAACAGTATTGTGTTTTGAGATGATAAATAAACATTTAAATTTGCCTGCACAGTTGAATTGTCACTCAACAGGGGGTCCCTGCAGCATGTGTATGGGTGATCAGTGGGACGTCCGTGCACACCAGCAGATGACCGAAATAACTTTCAGATATATCGGCCATCTGCTGTGCTGCAGGGCCGATCCGATATGTCTGTGAACGATGACGTTCACAGATATTTAGGGTGTACACACCTGCCGATGTATTGACCATTAAATGGGAAGGCCAATATATCTATCAGTGTGTACCCAGATTAACTGTTTACAAACTGCATACTGTATGTGCACAGATAAGATACACGTCTGGACTGATAGACACACCACTTTTACCTTTACAGGTAAAACTCAGACTAAGGGCTATATTCAATTAGCAGTGAAAAGTCCAAGGTTGGACTTTTCGCCATCATCCACACTTTTTCTGGGGATAAAGGGAGTCATTCAGACCCGCTCGCGAGCGGCAGGACGCTCGCAAGCGAGTCGATGTTCCCCCACTGCGCATGCGCACGATGGAGGGAGCTCCGTCGTGCGCATGCGTGAGACCCGGCGAGCGACGGGCTCTCCATCGCTCCGGGTCTCGCACCAAAGGGGGCATGCTGTCGATGTTGATTGGTGGGCGTGCCGGGGGCGTGCCTGCCAGACGGAGGTGTTCCCATGGGAACGCCTACCGTCTGAAGCCGGCCCCACTGACATCACTACTGATGTTAGTGGGAGTGATTTTGGCTCTGATAGAGCCAAAATCACTCCAGGGCTTGCGGCAGCGAGACCCTACCGCGGGGTCTCCGTCGCAAGCCCGATGGTCGCGATGGTCAAGACCATCGCGACCGTCATCATGGACGCTCGCATATGCTGTGGGTGGTCACACACAGCTATGCGAGCGGCCAGGAGGCCGCTCCATTTTCAGGGAGGAGGGCCCTGATTCAGAGCGAGCGCTCTGGTCAGAGCATTCAGCTCTGAATCAGGCCCAAAGTCTGCGTATCCCCGTATTCAATTAGGAATCAGCTAAAACGGGACCCGGCGAAAAGGTAAGTTTCGAAAAGTCCTGTCACTTTTGGGGAAATCAGCCTGTCACCCCCCAGAAGATGGTCTGACATGGGGGATCACTATGGGTACTCCCCGAATTGGTCAGCTAAATGTATTTGGGCTTTTTAAACGGTGTCGGCAGGTGCTTTTAATGCATCTTTGTAAATGTGGTGAAGAATAGCATTTAGCAACATTTTTTGGGGAACACAACTAGTCCCGTCAAATTTGGGGTACACAAAAATGGGTGCAAGCATATTTTGAAGTCCCTAAAGTGAACTTTTAAAATTCTTCAAAAATTCACCTGCCGCAACCAACCACATTCTAGAAAACACCTGCCGAATACTTGGGGACCCCCCCCCCCCTCCCCGAGTCTATCGCTAGTTTTTAAGTTTGTCTCCCAACTTTTTTTTTTCTCCCCCAAAATGAAACCACTTTTTTGGGGGTGTTCTATGCTACTTTTAAAAGTTTTTTTATACAGATAACTTTTAGGGGACATTCCAAGGGCTGCAGTGTACTTTTTTAAAGTCTGCACCCCAGAACCCCAATTCTGCACTTTTTTTCGCCACCTATTCTATGGTGAAAACTTGAAACCTGTGAAAAGTCCTTGAAATTGAATATGGGAATAAGTGAAAATGGCGAAAATTACGTCATCGGCGATAAATTATTGCCGATAACGGACTTTTCGCTCCAAATTGAATATGGTCATTAGTGGTAGGTGATTAAGGTCCAATCCCAGATATTGCCATAAACCTTGCTCCTGTTTGACTAAGCAATTTTAATCTCTGCCTTCATTCTGACTCACCCTCTGCCTCTGCTCTTGATCTGATAACCTGTGTACTGACCCTGCTCATATCTGGGCTTTGGCAGGTCTGATAAGCTGTGTACTGAACTCCCAGCTACAATAAAAACAATAATACTGTCTCCTAATGGTACTCTTCTGATACCATGTGGATACATTTGGTATCAACACAGCGCAATTAGGAGACAGTATTATTGTTTTTATTTGTCTGTTTAGAAATTTGCCAGTTCACATTACTGGTACCTAATATAATATTCTCATCTCATACAGTTTCTACTTGCATTAATCATTTACATAGATTTCAAGCTTCCGATGCTAGTAAGTTAAGAGAAATAAGATAGTATAAAGTAGTAGTATAATATGTTCATATAATTGTTTCATTGCATTTTGCATCCAGTAGAAAGAAAGCTAAGGCTTTAATGACCTGTAAAAATTCTGTATGACAGATGTCCCAGTTTTCCTTTTTGAAAATATGGCAACCCATTAAATAATGCTATAAACAAGGTTATTCCAAAAAAACTATATATAATTATTATCCTGTATTGATAAAGTGTAAAAAGATTATCTAGTGCTGTACTTTATTATTAACAGTATCAAAATGAATTAAGATTAAGTGCTACTTATTGGATACTGGCTCAGCCACATAACAATGGGAAAAAGTGCTTAGTAGCATTATGTGATCCAGGGCAGGATGTACTAATGGGAAAATGTGGTAAAAATTCCAAAAATGAGGACAACCTTATTTCCCATATGTACAAACCTTGGCCCTCATTCAGAGCCACTTGCTAGCGGCAGTACGCTCGTTCCGAGCGATGTTCGCACATCTGCGCATGCGTACGGTTTTTAGTACGCATGCGCGAACCAGTCAGTGCGGCCGAAAATCGTTGGTACGCAATATAGCGAGGGCCTGCTATTTTGAGTGACAGAATGAGGCGTATGTGGGTGGTAACAGGGGAAGGTGCTTGAAAACGGGGAGTGGAGATCCGAACGCAGGCGTGCTTAAAGGTCAAAACGGGCGTTTTAAGGGAGTGCATAATTAATACAGCAGCGTCATTGACCACGTCACTTGGTTTTTTCTAACTCAGAACTGCTCGCAAAATAGCGGTTGAAAACACCAACCACAGAATAGCGAGCAGTTCATACACTGTACGATGTACTCGATTAATCTAATAAATAGCGGACATGACGTATGGTTCGTGCGGCCAGGGGGCGTTTTTATCAAATAAACGAGCGTATGTTTTGCTCGCTTGTTCAGACTTAGAGGTGGGAACAGACTGCAATTTGCGAACGGATCATTTGAATAGCCACCCCTTGTTTTTGAACGAACGACCACAAATAGCGAACGGCTCTGAATCAGGCCCTTTGTGCCTTATAGGCAACCCACCTATAGATGCCGTTGCCTAAAAGAAGCCTATGGGATTCTTTCTGCATAGTTCCCTGAAAGGAATCCAATATGATTCTACTCCGGGACCCCCAAAGCTCGTGCATGCACTGGCTGGCAGCCATGCATGAGCAGGAGGACTCTTGGGTCTTAAACCCGGAAGGCCTCTGTCACGATACCTGGTAATGTTCCCAAAATCAGGCCCTCTTTCTTACCTGTCTGGCCGCTTTCAGATGCAGGTGTGCCCTGGCGGCCAGGAGGCACACGACTTGCGCAACTATGGTGGTCTCCATGGCCATGATACCCAGAGTGCCAATGTCGCTGTACATGTGGGCACTGTGCAAGATTTGAGGTGGCATTCCTCATGGCATTATTCCCACCAGGTCAGCAACATGGAAAGCACCATCTTGCCCAGCATCATGTGATCGAGTCCAGGCCAATCCTGTCCCTCCAGGTAATCAGCTGACACTCCCAGCCAATCTGGATCTACCCATGGGTATAAAGATTCCAGGTCAGCAGGGCCTGGGTTGTCAGTGCCATAAATCACACAGCTCTGCGTTTGAGCTTTGTAGCTGTACTCTTCTGTATTCACAGACGGTCCCAGCGGTTCCTGACTAACGCTGACGGTGTCAGCGGTTCCTGACACCATTCCTCTGGTGTCAATTCTGACTTGGCCACAGTCATTGGTGCAAGACCAATATTCCTCTACCATCAATGCAAGACTGATATTCCTCAGCCATCGGTGCAAGTCCAATATTCTTCAGCCATTGGTGCAAGTCCGACATCTTTCAGTCATCAGTTCAAGGCCGATGTTCCACAGTCATCAGTTATCCCTCTAGTGCTAGCCCAGGTGACCCAGTCAGGGGGCCGTGGCTGGCACGTCGGGCGCAGTTGAACCAATATTCACTTGCAGGATTCCCTGGTGAAGACCACCTGTGGGGTAAGACTTCGCACCCCTGCTCTGGGTCTTCACCAACACCTTGGTGCTAGTTTTAGTCCCCCCCACTGTATCCTCCTGTCATTCTCTTCTGTGGTCCCAGCTGAGATTATTCTAATCAATGCAAAGAGACTATATCAAACCATCCAGCTTCTCACACTCCTCCAGCCCAAACCCACACGACCCACACACAGGGTCGAAGACACAACAACATCAATTCCTGACAGCCTCTGATTGCAAAGGGCAGCTGTTTTCAGAAGGGCTGTACATTGCGATTGTAATTGTACTTGCATACCAGCATTATTATTGCCGGTATGCATGCGGTAAGTGACAGGATGTATCACATCCAAAATGCAATGCTTGATACATCCCACCACCAGTCTGAAGTCAGAGGATGTTAAGAAGATGATTTGAGATTTTTTTAAGATCACCTAAAGAGGAAAGTTTTCTGGGAACACTTAATGGTTGGAGGCTAAAAGAAAGTCTTGTTGTATGAGAGAGAGAAATCCATTGAGTGGGTACAGCCCAAACAAGTGTTGTAAATGGGAATGGCAATGAGTGTACAAGAAAGTCCCAGATTGGGAAAAGATGAGGGGTTGAGTTGGGAGATATTTTCAGAGCTGAAGAGATATATTGTCTATGGCTTTGTTTGTTAGCAAAAGTATTTTATATTTGACTTGGTAAAACACAGCTAACCTACTTATTAATCTAGCTGCTGCATTTAAAATAGATTAAAGTTCTGTTTAGGGAGGACCACCAAGTAAGGTATTCCAATAATCTGTACAGGAGTTAATAAGTGGATTACTTCTAATTTTTGTAACATTTTATGTAAGATATGTGCATATTCTGGAAATGTCTCTTAGATGTTTGGAATGAGATTTGGACACAAACTACATGTGGGTCCAAAGGATCATTCTGAGTCAAAGATGGTACCTAAGGAGAAAATTTAGGACCTAATTCTGAGACATATGCAAGACTGAATGAGGCCAGATTTTTTCAGACTGCACATGCGCTGCAGTGAATATATGCATATCTCCATGTAAGTCTAAGTCAGACGAATATCAGCCATTTCTCTTCATCCATGAAATGGGCATTACTGGGTGCCAAAAAATGTAAGAGAACTATCTCTTGGGCATGTGGCCAGAGTTACACCAGATTTTGAGTAGTGCATCTACCGAGGGAGGTGTAGTGCATAGTGCGTAGCATGAAATAGGTGTACCATAAGTGCCGATAATAGTGATGAAAGCTGCACTAGCAAACACAGGCTGGGGGCTGTTGAGTTCAAAAGATAGTGCAACTCAGAATACGAGTGGATGCTCATATTAGAATTCCATTTGCGGCCAACGTATGGAATATCATCAGAGTTGTGTGTGCCTTATCAGGTAGGCACCTTCTGTTGACTGGTTGAAATATTGTTAACTCAGTTTTTGAAAGATTGAATTTAAGGTTATCCTGAAATCCAAATGAACTTATTAGTTTTCCCAGAGAAGTGGTATATATACTGTAGATCATAGTGAAGCTAGTGCCGAGCCAATTACTAGATAAATTGGAGAGGATGAGGGTCCAGAGAAACAAAGGAAGGACTGGTTTGATATATAGGATGAGAAGAACCAGGATAGAACTGTGTCAGAAGACCTTGGGATTGTAGAGCTTGTTAGAAAAGAGAGTGATCAATAATGCCAAATGCAATTTGAATGTGAATAATGACCTTAATTTAGCTGTAAGCAAATCATTGGCCACCTAAGTCATTAAGGTCTCAATATAGTGTTGGAAACGGGTCCATTAGGTTGTTTATGATATGACGTGTTTGAGGTAAGTGAGGTAATTGGAGGCTTGGACAGGTAGGGCAGTTGCGAAATCGGACACTAATCTGAGAGAGTTGTCAGAATTATTTTTTTCCAGAATAAGAGTTGTAATGGTCAGGATAGGACCAGTGGCTATGTGCAAGTAGAGAAGGGTTCATCTCATATCCTGCATCTAACTTATTTGGAATATCCAGGAACCCTGGAATGGCCAGTGTGCTGTTCTGTACTGTGTCACAAGATAATATCATCAGCGCCACTACAGGGCTTTTCTGTCCGCTGTGCCGGCCACGCCCCCTAAGTGCATGATGGCATGCGTAGGAGGCGGGGCTGGCAGTGTCAGTATTTACATCACTGACAGGAGAATCCTCAGGACGCTCTAGGCGGCACTGCAGAAGTGATTCTGGCTGCAGAGTGCCATGCAAGGCACCCTACTAGCCAGATGCAAGAACTGCGGTAGAGTGGCGGTGCCGCCGACAGGATTCTGTACTCTGTGCGGCTGCACCACTCATACACTCCTAGTTACGGCCCTGAAAATCAGCATGTCCAGGTAAGGGTTATATAACAAGCCCCAAATGATAGCTTTAAATTACCGTAACTGTAAATTACTCCAAGTGCCTAGCATTAGCTATACATGGAACTAATACATCATTCATATTGTTTCTAATGCATACTTGTATCTGTGTGTGTTTCTAAATAATGCAAATAGGCCCATAATATGTCATGCTTAGTGTCCAGCTTATTAGCAGAGCCATAGAAATTGAGGACTGACCCAAATATTGAATATTTCCTGTTTGTGTCTAGTATACATCTGTGTGTAAATGTATACTCTGTATATTGAATGTAGAAATATTATGCTGGTATATTCCCAAGGAAAGAAATCACAATTTACAGATTTAATCAATAAAAATGGTCTTGAAAACAAAAAAAGCAATCCAGCATGTGAAACCAATTAGGCACTTGCAGAATTTCCTAGATTGATATCACATGAAGGGGGCTTTTGGCAGAAATAAATGTGTTTAAAAACCATGAAAAACTGTTATCCAATTTCAGGGGAACAATTGGTTATTCCATTCTGGGCCAGATTCTGAGATGGTGGTAATACAGCCGCAGTCTCAGATGCTCTCTCTCAATAGCGGATGTGGAAATATGCAAATGCTAATCTCAGCTGTCCTTTGTGTGGGATGGAATGATGGAGTGTATAAGTGATGAGACGCCCACTTTCAGGCTCTGTGATCTGTGAAATTGTGATGGAGATTGCAAACATTACAACATTGATGCAACATCGGTCTCACAATTGACATTTGCGGTAGCCTAGTATCTACTCTCCTCAAATCCAACTAAACATGACCACTGCAGCATTCGATTTATAACACATTAAAGAAACAGACCCTTTTTGCATTCACATTAGGCCACCTCCCAGTCTCCACCCTAAAACACCCAGGGATCACAAACTCCTACTGATTTGTTAACAATGGCGTACCCAAATGCAAACGTCATCAGACTCTCAGGTTCGCGAGGGGGAGCCTTACCCTGTGCATAACGGGACCCAAGCGCCCGTTAATCGTGCGTGGCAAAGCCACGCGTGACCATAACATGGGTGTGTGCCCTAATTACCATAGACCACACCCCCTAAATGACTTTATTTGGGGGCGTGCCCATATGGCATGCCTCCAGATAATGCCAGTCTGGGGCAAGCCCAGCACGTCATCAGTATCTGGGCTGCCCCAAGCCCTCTTCCTGCACTGAATGGATGGCGCACGCATGCGCGCAGTATCCAATGCCCAACTTCCCGACTGCCCACGGGGCACTTCACCTCATGGGTGGAACAGTGGTGAAGTGCCCGAAAAATGAGACTGTCCTGCTGATATTGGGAATGGTTGGGAGGGGTGCTCCCTCTATGGGGTGGCACCCCTGTACACCCGCACTGGTCAGACGTGCCTCGATCCAGCCCTTACTTAAACAACAGACAAATAGTACTTAGATTGGTGTGCAATAAAAACAAAAAATGCAGCTAAAATTACATATAAAAGTGTTCACCCTAGACACTTTGGTGTGCATCCACCTTCGTGAAAATACAAAAGTAAGTGCCCTTTAACCAGCACAGAATATATGACTGTAATCACTATAAGGATTCCAATGCTGGACTTGTATTGAAGAATCATATTTTCATTATTCTTTTTTGTATACCTTAAGCATTACCTGTATGTTAAGAATCATACAATAACACTTGATAAGTTCTTAGACTCTGGACCTTTAACTGCATCTATAATATGTGCCTTTCCCATAAAACATCAGAAACACAGAAGCACTAGCAGAGTAATACTATTGTCCTCATTGCCTGTTTAAGTTTGTGTGATCCAATGAGAGATTGTGCGCACAGTGGGCCTGATTCAGAGACGGACGCTAATGCAATGGCAACTGTGTTTTCGTACGCAACACAGCTGCGAAAATATGCAAATGTCAGCAAAGATCACCTCAGCATAAAGATGCCCACTGCTGCCTTCTCACCTGTGTGTGACGATGTATACCTACCATAAACATCGGTAACATCAAAGCACATCAGCAGCCATCTTACCCTTGCGGCCTTGGGTGCTCTTCTGACACGCAGAGCTGCTTATGCACTCGCAATGGCTAATTTATGCACACCCATGTAATGCCTGTGTTTTTGTGACCACTCCCCATTACCACCCCAAACGCTTGCAGTCTGTCACTCACTTGGCGATGGATTCCTCTGTGAGTGCGTGACTGCAATGTGATCGCAGCGCACACCCAGTGCAATGCATATGCATGCGCAATGACAAACAATCGCTCGATCCGCATGAAAATTGCATTACCGTCCATGCCTGAACTAGGCCCTGTGTGTGATCAATATTGGTGTATTGTCATACAGTAGCAAACTGACTGAAAGCATCCTGGAAGCTATATATATATATATATATATATATATATATATATATATATATATATATATAGACCACAGAGGCGGCACTCAGAGAACTCGGAACACCAAATATATAAAGTCCAAATTTATTCCATCATCAACGTTTCGGGACCTCTAGTCCCTTCCTCAGGATGCGACATATAATATAGACACCATACAAAGTTATCAAACAGCTTTATATAGCTTACCATATAGGACGCCCGCTGCTCCACACGTGTGATGCGCCCGGGATCAGACCGCGACATGGGCCACCAGATCCGCCGGAAACACGGTGCGTGTCAAGCACCGGAAATACACAGCGTTCCAGAGGCTCATGTGATCCCCTCAGGCATAGCGTCTACCGGAAGCAGCCTGGAGCCCAATGGTTGCCATAACAACAAATTAAATAACAACAAATACGTAATGCATAAAAACAAACACATAAAAAAATGTATATGTACAATGATCAAGGGAAAAATATATCATGACCAAAGTAACTACTCCAATAAAATATACAATAAATTATGGCCCCATACAGGCTTAGACCGCTAAATCACCAAAAAAAATGTAAATGTATATACTAATGAACGTGTGTATAGTGAAGATATCTATTATACTTAAATTAAATTATATAGTGAAAAAAATATTGAAAAAATTACACATGTGATCAAAATATAACTATTAAAAGTGATGTACAATCCAACAGAAAACCGTGGAAGTGGAAAAAATCTGTGAGAGTGAAAAAAAATTCTTGTAAGAATATATAAACAAAAATATATATATACCTATGTGCAAAATATACTAAAATATGTGTGAAAATGGAGTGACAAGGCGACTGTGGATAACAAGCACCTTACTTCAGTCCAATCACCACAGATATTCTTCATCAAATAAGCAAAAATGTGAAAAGATGGTGATCAAGCTTTATATCAACAAAAAACAAAATACATATATAAACATGTAACAAATACAAGTTAAAAACTAATGTGTTCATGTGACCGATGAAAAAAGTAACAGTGCTTGCAACATTACTTAAACAATCAAAAAGATATCACAATCTGCAAGTATATTGTATCTGCGGTTAAACCGACAGTCACTTAAGTATATATCATATATAAGACCTGCGTATTTTTATCTATATATTGTCAAAAGTGTACCCCATCTGTTCGTTACAGAACAAATTGTTATTTTATTATTAACCCATAATTTAAAGAAAACAATTCAACCCCAAGGACTCGTTGAGCCCTCGCGGTGAAAGGATATCCAATCTGTGAATCCATACTGATTCCAACTGGAGAAGTTTTTTAGCTCGATTACCTCCTCGTAATGACTCTGGTACATGGTCAATAACCTTGTATCGAACTGTGGCCAAGCTATGTCTCAAAAGGGCGAAATGCCTCGCCACAGGTTGTTCGCTCTGTCCAGAGACTATAGCGGCGCGAATGGCTGCCCGGTGTTGCGCCATTCGCTCTTTAAATTGGCGCTCTGTCTTGCCCACGTAGTATAAACCGCATGGGCAAGACAGAGTATACACCACAAACCGGGAGCTGCACGTTAACGACCAATTGATGTTAAATTTTCTACCCGAATATGGGTGTGACACGAAGGTGCCCACCTGCATATAACTGCACGTGGTGCACCCTAAACATCTAAAGCATCCTCTTTTGCGACTAAGAAAATTAGAAGTACCAGACTTGAATGATGAAATATCAGATTTTGCAACCATATCCTTAATATTGGCGCTACGTGTGTAGCTAGGCATTATGACAGAATTCTGTAACAATTTAATATCAGGATCGTTAGCTACAATGGGCCACAGTTTCTTAACCTTTGGTATTAATCTTTGGCTTTTTACATTAAATTCATTAACCCAAGGTACTCTCCCAGTAAGCCCTTTCTTTTCAGTCTGCTGTAATAACTGAGTCCTGTCATGTGCCAAAGCTTTAGCTTTGGCTTTTTTAAGGATTTTCCATGGATAACCTCGATCTAAAAATGTATCAGTCATTTTCTCCAATTGCTTACAAGTCTCAGCACGATCACTGGTGATCCTGCAAACTCTTAAATATTGTGAGTATGGAAGTCCATATACCGTATTTCGGGGGTGAAAACTATCATACCTCAACAGGTTGTTCCTGTCAGTTGGTTTGACATATAAAGAAGTAGAGATCTGTGAATTTTCAATTTTAATAGAAATATCCAAAAAATTGATTTCCTTATCACTGTGTTGAACAGTTAGCTTAATCGGACATGTTGATGCATTCTGTGTCTCAATAATATTCAACAATCTGCTGATGTCACCCCGCCAAAAAATCAACAGATCGTCGATGTAACGATAGTACAAATAAATGCACTCAGACACACTAGCATCAGCTAAAAACAAGTCATGCTCAACCTCTTCCATGTAGGCATTGGCAAAGGACGGAGCTGCCGCTGACCCCATGGCGCATCCCGTCCTTTGCCTATAGAATGCCCCATCAAAGAGAAAATAGTTGAAATTCAACGTGAACTCAAGAAGACTAAGGAAAAAACTCAAATCAGGACCTTCATAATTAGGATTGTTAATCAGAAGCCTCTCAACCGCATGAATACCTGACTCGTGGGGGATACACGTGTATAGACTGGTCACATCACAGGTGACCAGCACAATATCGGGTGGAAGAGTATCAATCACAGAAAACCGTCTCAATAACGCTGTGGAATCCTTCAAGTATGAAGGCATATTTTGGATACACGGCTGTAGAAATGCATCAATATAAATTGCCAAAGACTCACACAGAGACCCCCTGGCTGAGATAATTGGTCTGCCCGGGGGCCTCTGTGGGTTCTTATGTACCTTTGGGATAATATAAAAAAGTGGTACCACAGGATGATCCGTTACCAACTTATTATGTATTGACTTTGGGATGATACCAGTTTCCAAAGCTTGATCTAACAAACAGTCGATATGCCTTTTAAATTCAACAGTAGGATCACTAGAAAGAAGACAATACGTATCATTGTCTCCTAATAGTCTCAAACACTCTTCCATATAGAAAGCTACATCCATCACCACGATGGAGCCCCCCTTATCAGCCCCTCTTATGACTATGTCCTGTCTGTTCCCCAAAGCTTTAAGAGCCAACAATTCTTCTTTGGACAGGTTGGGCTGAACAAATGGAGATGAATTCTTCTCTTCTGTGGGGAGTGAATCCATTATTCTATGGAACGTCTTGATGGAAGAATTAGTGGAATTAGGTTCAAACGAAGATCTTTTCCCAATTTTGCTCAAAAGTCCAGAATCGGTGCTACCTGATGTCACAGATGGATTTTTGCTGAAAAATTCCTTGAGTTTAAGGGTTCTTTGAAGTTTGTAGTTGTCAATTTTCCATTTCAATTCGTCTAGGCCCTTAGTGGGTACAAACGAAAGGCCTTTACAGAGTACACTAGATTCTGCTGGTGTTAGCGCTGTAGATGATAAATTAAAAATCAGGTCCTCCTTCCTCTCAGAGGTCTTCCTGCACCTCTGCCTCCACGCTTGGCCACCCCTTCTATTGGGTCTTTTCTTCTTGTGGTCATTCCCCTCGGAGTACCTACCCCATAAGGGGATTCCTGGGGATGTATCAGCCGCTGTGGTTGGCTGAATTCCTCAGACTCACTTGCAGAGGTGCTAGAATGTTGTTTAAAGGTCCGAAAATTACGCGAATATTGTCTAGGACCTGCTCTCTGAACAGAAGCGCTGGACCCCAACCAGGAATATACTCTATGAAATTCATAGTCCTGTTGGACTTTGTTGAGCTTTTGTTTCTTGTATCTCAGTAGTTCCACTTTGTATTGTTCCATTTGTTTTTTAAGTTTTTCATTCCAATCAAGCATGGAATCTGCCCTAAGTAGTGGCTGGACTTCTGCTTCATAAGTCTCAATCTTAGCCCGGACCGTGTTCACTTCCCGTGTGGATTCTTCGATAATTAAAAGCATTAAATCCATCGAACATTTATTTAAAATCAAAATCCATCGTTTACAGAATGGAATACTTTGTCTGCCGATGGTAGGTGTATTGTGAATGCGTAGACCCCTAGGGATTTGCTTGGCCCTATAGTAATCCGATAAAGTCCGGCCATGTAACATGTAATCCAGTTCTCTTTTCTTTAACTTGAGCAGATCCTTATATATGTCATCATTAGGTATATGGCTAGCAGCATCAAACACTGGTTCCTTCAACAAAATCCCCTCAACCTCTACATCAGAGAAGCTGAACGTGTCGGAAGTATCATATTGCAATATATACGATGTAATCTCATTGGGATCCGGCGCTGTTGCCATTCTTAACTGAACTGTACACAAACTGAAGCAGGCAGCTATGCGCTGCTTCAGCGTTCATTCGTGCACATAAACACAAACCACAGTCACGTAAGTAAAATGTACACTAATGTATAGTGGCGTCCTGCAATGGTCTACCGAACAGTGGGGTGCCTTGATCCAGTCCTACATACCCTCACACCGGATATACCAGGACAATATAGAACACACAGATGATCCGGCACTCTCCTTCAATAATTTATCGATTTGCTTGCTCTGGTGCCCTCCTTACCAGGGATGCTATCCCCGCAATATATAGGCCACAGAGGTGGTTGCCATAACAACAAACAAAGTAACTACTCCAATAAAATATACAATAAATTATGGCCCCATACAGTATAATAGATATCTTCACTATACACACGTTCATTAGTATATACATTTACATTTTTTTTGGTGATTTAGCGGTCTAAGCCTGTATGGGGCCATAATTTATTGTATATTTTATTGGAGTAGTTACTTTGGTCATGATATATTTTTCCCTTGATCATTGTACATATACATTTTTTTATGTGTTTGTTTTTATGCATTACGTATTTGTTGTTATTTAATTTGTTGTTATGGCAACCATTGGGCTCCAGGCTGCTTCCGGTAGACGCTATGCCTGAGGGGATCACATGAGCCTCTGGAACGCTGTGCATTTCCGGTGCTTGACACGCACCGTGTTTCCGGCGGATCTGGTGGCCCATGTCGCGGTCTGATCCCGGGCGCGTCACACGTGTGGAGCAGCGGGCGTCCTATATGGTAAGCTATATAAAGCTGTTTGATAACTTTGTATGGTGTCTATGTTATATGTCGCATCCTGAGGAAGGGACTAGAGGTCCCGAAACGTTGATGATGGAATAAAATTGGACTTTATATATTTGGTGTTCCGAGTTCTCTGAGTGCCACCTCTGTGGCCTATATATTGCGGGGATAGCATCCCTGGTAAGGAGGGCACCGGAGCAAGCAAATCGATAAATTATTGAAGGAGAGTGCCGGATCATCTGTGTGTTCTATATTGTCCTGGTATATCCGGTGTGAGGGTATGTAGGACTGGATCAAGGCACCCCACTGTTCGGCAGACCATTGCAGGACGCCACTATACATTAGTGTACATTTTACTTACGTGACTGTGGTTTGTGTTTATGTGCACGAGTGAACGCTGAAGCAGCGCATAGCTGCCTACTTCAGTTTGTGTACAGTTCAGTTAAGAATGGCAACAGCGCCGGATCCCAATGAGATTACATCGTATATATTGCAATATGATACTTCCGACACGTTCAGCTTCTCTGATGTAGAGGCTGAGGGGATTTTGTTGAAGGAACCAGTGTTTGATGCTGCTAGCCATATACCTAATGATGACATATATAAGGATCTGCTCAAGTTAAAGAAAAGAGAACTGGATTACATGTTACATGGCCGGACTTTATCGGATTACTATAGGGCCAAGCAAATCCCTAGGGGTCTACGCATTCACAATACACCTACCATCGGCAGACAAAGTATTCCATTCTGTAAACGATGGATTTCGATTTTAAATAAATGTTCGATGGATTTAATGCTTTTAATTATCGAAGAATCCACACGGGAAGTGAACACGGTCCGGGCTAAGATTGAGACTTATGAAGCAGAAGTCCAGCCACTACTTAGGGCAGATTCCACGATTGATTGGAATGAAACACTTAAAAAACAAATGGAACAATACAAAGTGGAACTACTGAGATACAAGAAACAAAAGCTCAACAAAGTCCAACAGGACTATGAATTTCATAGAGTATATTCCTGGTTGGGGTCCAGCGCTTCTGTTCAGAGAGCAGGTCCTAGACAATATTCGCGTAATTTTCAGACCTTTAAACAACATTCTAGCACCTCTGCAAGTGAGTCTGAGGAATTCAGCCAACCACAGTGGCCGATACATCCCCAGGAATCCCCTTTAGGGGTAGGTACTCCAAGGGGAATGACCACAAGAAGAAAAGGCCCAATAGAAGGGGTGGCCAAGCGTGGAGGCAGAGGTGCAGGAAGACCTCCGAGAGGAAGGAGGACTTGATTTTTAATTTGTCATTTACAGCAGGGATAGCATCCCTGGTAAGGAGGGCACCGGAGCAAGCAAATCGATAAATCGATAAATTATTGAAGGAGAGTGCCGGATCATCTGTGTGTTCTGTATATATATATATATATATATATATATATAGTATATATATATATAATAAAACATATACAGTTTAATATATCCAAATAAATTATATTTAGCAGGAAAAGATGTAATGTTAGCCATCATGACAGCTTTCACAGTGCCCTAAAAAAGAAAAGTAAGATTAACACTATGAGAATCATTAATCACCATATAACCTTTCTACATATTTATGCTTTTTTTGTGAATAATGAGACTATTAAAACGTAAAATCTTCTGAAACATTAATGTATACTATTTAGATTAAAACGAAGGTCAGCCTGAAAGGGAGCATATTCTGACAAAATAATATTTTGAATGTTCTTTTTACATCTATTTAAAAGTGATGGTGATGAAGTAAGTAACTCTCCAAAAAGAATACTGTATATTGACATTCTTATTTTGTGTTATGAATTGATTACAGAACATTACAATAAAACACATTGAAAATGCCAATATCCCTTTGCTAACACGTGGTGGCAGCATCACCACATAAGTTTTACTAGGCTGAATGTGTAAGTTAGCACAGCTCTCACACACCCACAAAACATATATCTAAGAGATTGAAGTTACAGTATGTCTAATTAAGTACAGAGCAAAAATATGAAACAATCAATCACTTTGTGATACAAGTTTGTATTAATGCAAACAGGAAACTAGATTATTTTGTCCAAGATAAGGGACTTGTTCAGTTTGATATTTGTTCTATGGATTTTTACTTAAATTGTATATTTTACGAGAAAATACTCTAAAAACCAGCAATCAGTGCTTCACCCTAGCTCTGGGGTATCCTCCATAGTGGGGGATCCCTTTCTTTGGGGGGTCCACATTCTGAGGAATACAAGTGCTGGGATGACCAGTTTGGGGCATTAGATTGCTTTGGCAGGGGGGACCCAATGCTGTATGTTCCCCTTGTTGTGGTATTACTCCCCAGTTGGTTGAGCCCAGTGGTGGCTACTGGAAATACAGGGGAACCCCACGCCATTTTCCCAGGACCAGAACGGGCTCAAAAGTCCAGTGATGGTCATGTTTTTTTAGAAGACCCCACACCATTTTTTTTTATTTTTAACTCTTTCTTTAGCACAGAGGCACTGCACAGATCAAACTGATCTGTGCATTGCTTCTGCTGAACACGCTGCTGAGGAGAGGGTCTATTTGAAACTTCTATTTTGGCCTGAGTTTGATCCATTTACGATCATGTTTGCAAGCATGTTTCATGGTAAATCCCCATTTCGTATTCCTGTCTATGCAAAGTACTTGTGAGTTATTTTTATGGTGTATTTAATTGCCTTTGGTAAATCTCTGTGTTGGAAAATCAGGAGAAACAGACAGGAATGCAATCTCGGACAGATACGATTCTTAGACAATATACCCCTCAGGCCCTTATTCAGATTATGGGAATAGACTAAGAAATAACAAATACTGTAACAGTGCATCTTGGTAAAACCATGCTGCACTGCAGGTGGGGCAGATGTAAAATGTAACTGGAGAACTGCTGTACATGTCTCTTCTGTGGGGTTGGGGTATTTGTCTAGTGTTTGTTGAGGGAAAAGAAATGAACATCAGATATCTTCTGTTGAACTTCAGTAAAGTGCAAAAATAATGTTATTTCTAGTCATTTCCTTCCCAAAGGTTGACTAAAATTTAGGCTTCGATAACATCCTGGAGGGCAAATGTTTGATCAGATACCATTCATTAGCTATTAGTTCAATTTTTAGGCTAGAGGTGTTTTTTATTTTCCATTACAATGAGCAAATAGGTTGCTTGAAAAAGGTAGTTTACTCTGTTAAATAAGGGATCTCCTATGTAACTTAGGCTGCATACACACGTAAATATTTTCTGTCCAACCATCCAACTAGTTGATTGATTGGAATGTAAATCTGGTAACTTATGGGAGTAAATGATGATCAGCAATTTGCTCCTAAATACCAGAAAACAGATGAAAATGGTCGTCAGACAAGTTTGTTAAATGTTTGATCTAAACAATTTGTTCAAACAACAGTTTTTGTCCATTTTCCGGCATTTGGGAGCAAATTGCTGATTGTCATTTACTTTCATACGTTACCAGATTCCAACCAATCAACTAGTTGGATGGTTGGACAGAAAAATCTTTACCTGTGTATGCACCTTAAGACATCAAGGTGCTCTTCCTGCGGAGGGTCAATTAGTAAGCTTAATTACAGTAAAACATCACTTCTGACATTTAACAAATCAATTTGAAACAAAGTTAAAAAATGTGTGTCAACTTGGTTTAGAATTTCTATTGCAGGAAGTGAGGCAGATCACATGACACACGGCACACCACATGTATATCTTTATAAGCACTTCTAGAATCATACAGTGTCATACTGTAGAACAGCACATACCACATCATGCATTCTATTACACTTATTCTCTCCTGGACTCTTCTAATAGGTAAACACATTGCTGCAATATTGAAAAGAGTGCTGACTACATGGTATACAAATGTCGATAATGGATAAGTAAACATATATACATATAATATAATGATGAATTAATTGCTAATGTTGGTACTTTATTTACAGGTGGAAATAATGCACAATCCGTAAGCCAAACACCATCATCTCTAACTGTACTCCCAGGAGATCCTGTATTATTGGAATGTATATATAAAGTTTCTGGCACACCCTACCCTGCTTGGTATGTTCTGTACCCTGGTAAAGCTCCTGCACTGCTGATACATTACCTGACACAGAAAGTCTACAAAGGATTTTCAGCCGAACATGATACAAGCAAAACATCCTTCCACCTGAGCAAAGAGAAAGCTGATCTGAGTGACTCTGGCGTGTATTTCTGTGCAGTGAGTGGCACAGTGACTAAGCTGCACAGCTCACCTGTCATATTACTTACTGTGTGTCTTATTAGGTAATACTGTTCTTGTAACATCACTGGAATTTTTGAATACGGCAAGACAATTGGCAGCATATAATTTGCATAATGCATTCAGTTCAGGCAACTGAGAGGCTAACTATCTAACAGTAAATGATGTATTGGATGGTGAGCCAAAGAACAAGAAATAGAAAGCACACAATGAACACATCACAAGGTTACATTGAGTTAGGTTCTACTGTACAGCGAAACACGAGTTGGAATTCCCTATCTCTTTGCCTCACCAATCTACATACAATTTATTGTTAGCTATAGTCAGGGGCCTCTAGTTGTGGCCACAGATGGAAAGATTACAGCAATTACAAATCTGTGTCACACTTGCACAATAACATCTGACTGGGAAGACTGTCTCAGAAAATGTACACATCGATCACTATAAGCTTTGAATGAGAGTTTGAGCTTATTATTTTGTGGATTCTCTCCTATATAACCTGTTATGGATCTTCCTTTCATCACACAGGGGTACATTTGAAAGTGAGAGTTTTTAGAAGTGGAGATGTTGCCCATAGCAACCAATCGGATTCTACCTATTATCTTGTAGAATGGTGCTAGTTGAATGTTAAGTAGAGTCTGATTGGTTGGTATAGGCAACAGCTCCACTTCTAAAAACTCTCACTTTAGTAAATTTACCCCATAGAATTGTTTTAATAACAATTGTCAATTTCTTCTTAATAGATTTGTTCTGCTTACTGATAACCCCATGTTCACACTAGACGATATGTCGTCTGATCTGGCGGATCAGAGCGAATTATCGGGCACATCATCTAATGTGTACCCGCTATGTCATTTACGATGCATCGTCAGCGACATCCTCCATCGCTCCTGCATGCAGGTCCGACAGGGGATATCGTTAGTGATGGCCATGCTGCCGAATGATCCGTCACTCCTAGCATTGGCAAGTGTGTATGCACTTGCCAATGACAGCTCAGTTTTAATAAATCCAATGACATCTAAGCACATATTATTAAGTCAATCAGAGGCTTTGTTATTCCATTCTCTAACTTATCAAATTAACTAGAAATAAATACATTGGCAACTCCACCCCCGCACCTCCCCAGAGACACCAGTGACATGAAGTTAGATATTACAGTGGAGTTGACTTAATACCTTAAAAGCATATATTACTAAGTTTTTTAATGACAAGAAGTCCATATTAAAAATTTATCCAGTAATACATGTTTTTATTATTATTCCTTTCCAGCACATACAGTACATCTGTCAATCAATTATCCCCCCCCCCCCCCCCACACAGATGTTCTTTCAGATCTCTACCAGCAAACCAGGAGTTTTTGGAATACTAATTAATCTCTAAGAACTCAGGTTTAAAAAAAATCAAATGACTGAATGCCATGATACAGGGCTATAGTAGGGCAAAGAGGTGCCGTGTGCTGTCACACAAGACCCCCTGTGCATGTGACAAAACAAGCACCGCTAGCAGGAATATGGGTGCCAGGTACATCTTAAGGGCATGCCCTGTGTAGCTGCTAGCTGTAAGAGGGTGACATCAGGGTAGTGACTGTGCTGCACCCTCAGCCTTGAGCCCTTGTGGTGGAACCAGATTCATACCACTTTTTAGAGCCCTGTCACAACACCTACAAGAGTCGGGTACCAATCAATAAATCTACAGTAAAAATGTCGACATTGTCTAGGTAGACACCAACTGGTAGATAAGCAATAGGTCGACAGGTACAAAAGGTCAACAGGTACAAAAGGTCGACCCACAAAAGTTCGACATGGATGAAGATCGTCAGGTACAAAAGGCCGACCTTTTGTACCTGTGCTGCAGAGGGGCTGCTGGGTAGTATGAGGTTTATGACCACTGAGCCCTTTGAAACCAACCCAGACCAAGAAAGGGTGGATAGCTATCTATGGGCCTGAGTCAGCAAGGATCGCAGTTGCTAATACAAACACAGTCAGCTGATTGTTGCGTACTACGCATGCGTATGCATCGCAGTGCACATGCGTGAACTATCTATTGTGATCAGGACTGCGATCGCAGAGGCAACGTAGACCCCACGCAGATTGATTGACAGGAAGAACCGTTTGTGGGTGGTGATGGGGGGTGGTGGGGGAAATGCAGGCGGGCCAGTGCGTTTGCACCCCGTTGCAGGGGCATGCATAAATTATCTACTGCGATGCCATACGCAGTCTGAGGTCTCATAGCATGTGTGGGTGCTAGCAATTTCTGAGTAAGGTCAGAGCTTGTGCAAGTGTGCGTGAGCCTATGATGGTAATCGATTGTACTAATGGTTTCGCTATTCTGCTATATATTACGGATGTGTGCAATGTAAAGTGGGCATCCTTATGTAGTGCTGAGTTTGCATTGCGATCCATTGCATGCAATGGATTAGAATACTATCGCAGTTGAACTGCATGCATACGCAATATTGTGTTCTGTAGTGAATCAGGCCCAGATTGACAGAGGTTGTGTTCTACTTGTATCTCTCCCAAAAGAGTGGGTGCTGTGCACAGGGACAGGAGGGAGATATGAGGGTTATGCCTAATGCTGGGTATACACTAAACCAGCAACATGCATCTCAGCAGGTGGCAGTCAGATTGTGTCACTGTGACACAGCTGCCGGCTCATTGGGGGATCCGACTGAAACAATCACCCATCCCCTCCCTAGCAGAAGCAGAATGACGGTGGTGATTAGTGAGCCAGCAGCAACAGTGACTTGGTAGCTGGTCTGCTGACAGCTGGGCCGCCCTGGCCGGTGTGAGTAGTGGAGTCAGGTAGGGCCATTTGCTAGCTGGATCTCCTCCCTTTCTCTTATGTTGCTGGGGAATGAGATGAATGACATCTCGATAGTCTTGTCCCCAGCGCAAACTAAGAGGGAGAGAAGCCGTACGTGAGGTGAGGTCCCGAATACATTGGCCTGTCTAACACAGAGCCACCACAGTGCTGCCATAGACATCGTGTTTTCGGAGAGGAACTGTCACAAATAGACATGTCACCAGACCCCAATTAGTGTGCACTGAGAAAAAACCTTGCAAGCGTGGACCTGCTGACAGGCAGCTCAGGGTGCTGAACAGAAGGAAAAAAACAAACAGGCAAGTATTCTATTATTTCACGTGGGACTCTCTCATATAATGGGTGATTTTGCCCCTAAGCTTGGAGTTCCAGAAACATACTGTATATTGCATTGCCTACTCATTCACTGAGTGCCTCATATTGATTCAATGATCCATTATACGGTCCTAACTCATGGTTGTTATAATGTGGGGGATTACCAATTTCGGGGTTTGGGAGTGAATGGATATCTATTTTTAACCCTTGCCTGTTGGGAGGTAGAAGTACAGAGGGCTATACTGTACAAACATCTGCACAAACTCCATTATACTTATCCAGACTGTTCTGTACTGTATTGAGCAGGCACTTGCAGTGGTCAGGCAGCGCACCTTGGAAAATTTTCTTTACTGACTTTTTTTTTTTTACTATAAACAAACCATGTTTTGTTCATTATATGATAAAATTATCTTTTGAAGTCTTCATTATGGCCTTATGAGTCTAAATACTGCAGTATAGATTAGTAGCCCTCGGGCTTCATTTAAGTTTTTAATGTGGCCCCAATGTCTTAAGGTTGAAGACACCTGCACTAAACAGATATATCTTCAGATGATGGTTGTTTACACACACTGAACAACCATCATCTGTGTCCTGTGTGTTGGAGGGAGGCGGGTCCCACTGGCCGGGGTGTGTTGTGCCTCCCTCTCCACGGCAGCCGCTGTAAGTGTATGGGCGGTTGACTGACAGCTCGTACATGCAGCACGATGCCCCAATATATCTGTAGATATACTGGGCATCAGTTGTGCCGCACAGCCGACGCAATATGTCTGTGAATGACGTAATTCACAGACATATTGCTGGTACACACTGGCAGAAGGGCACCCGATATATTAACCCTTGATAGTGGCTAAATCGTGTTAAGCAACGTGAGTGCTATCATAACCATAATCACAGACAGCGGTATCAGATTGAGGTACCTGGGGACTTGCTGATTGAGACAGTTGGTAATGCTACCGCGCTCGCAGACGCTCTCTCAATAGCAGTTGCGGGAATATCATATATGCACATGCTAATCTCAGCCTTCCCTTTGTGCTCCATGGTGTGATCTGTGCATTTGCAATGAAGATTTTAAACACTCCAACATCAATGCAACATTACTTGCACCATCGACATTTGCAGTAGGGTCTACTCTATCTACTCTCCTCAAATCCAAGTAAACATGGCTCTTAAGCATTGGATTTGCAATTGGGAGCACTGCAGCTTTCCCAAACACCCGTGACCCTCCTATAACATGTTTATGAAATGGCCACTTTTTTTTCACTTTAAATCACCTCCCAGTCTCCACCCTGAAATGTCCAGGAATTGCAAACCCCTTCTCAGGTATTAGTGATGCTGTATACAATTACAAGTGGCATTGGATGCTTGGGCTCGCATGTGCTGGACTTTACGTGCATGTACAGTAGCAAAACATCGCTTAGCTGTGTTACTATTGGCACTGCATCCATCTCTGCATCAGACCCTCTGTGGCAATGTGGTATAAAATGTGCTGCTTCTTGTATTGTTAATCTGACACTGAAACTCTAGCTCTATCGTCTGTTTATCTCGTCTAACACCCTGTGGTACTGTATATTAGTTAATACAATGTATGCTTTTTTAGAAACAAAAAAGATGAAACTTTGTGTTTATAAAGTTAGTGAGGATAATTGTTGCAATATACAGAATATCATACTGTATCTAAGGAAATACTGTTTCAAACCTTCCACTGCAGAGGATAGTTCAGATTCCGAGTAAGGTTTACAATTACAATTTAGTTTGTATTAGGTACAGGGGAAATGTTAGTTCTAATTAGAGACTTTTTATTGCCCTATTAGTTTAACTGTTAGGTAAGAGTTTACTTCTTTTTCTGTTTGACTCAGGAGATGTTAGGATTTTCTTGACCAAGAACAGTAGGTTACTTAGATTTTTACCCTCTCACGTCTACCTATTTAGGACAGTGGGGGGCTGAGGTAGAAGCTAGATAGAAGCTACTTAAGAGCCTTTGGTATGAATGGTAAATTTGTGGTAAGAATAATGGCAGGCCCGTGGTCCTATACTAAATAACCCTTTTCCTTTTTACTAAAATGTCCACATCTGCCCAGACACTTTTGTTTTGATCTGATGCTTATTCTGGGTCTACTGGAATTTTTTGAGTTTTAAAAGGAATGTTCTTTAGTGACAATTGTTTTCCATGTGTGTACCAAGAAAAAAGAAACAAAAAACATACAGGGCCTGGATCAGAGGTGCATGCGATCCGATCGCAGTGCCAATGTTTACATAGTTGATTAATTATCTGCAATTCCACATGTGCGAAAGGTCCTGAAAAACCCTACAGTGCGTGTGTTACACAGAGGGTACGCTCAGCAATTCTATAGCGATCGGGAGAGATGGTATCAGAAATGGGGTGGCAGAGTACTGGGCATTCCTGGGGGGTGACTGGGAGGTGACCTGAAGAGAACACAAAACATACATCCCATGGGCATGTTATGGGAGTGATATGGGCATGTCAGTGAAAGAAGCTGCATTCTCAGATGCACAGCCACTTCCACAGAGGCCATGGTCAGATGGAGACACTACACCTGCCATGGGGCTGTAACAAGTGTTGATGGTTCACATGGTGGAGCGCCAATGGTGGCGTGTCAAGAATCCCCAGCGCTGTTACAGCATTCAGAGATGCTGCTAGTGGCCGTCTCAGTGCTTTCTCATTCAGATGCAGGCTACTACACCAAGGGACGGCTAATACTAGCATTTATATTATTATCACAGCCGCGGCTCTGGCAACAGCAGCATCCACCTCTGATTTAAGCCCTCAGTGTTCAAATGAAATTTCTCTTTGTCACAGCACTCACCTATGATAAGTATTATAAAAGCATTGTATATCTTTCACCATAGCCCCCAGTGGTTGCAACTACAGTGTTGGGATGAAGTGTCTTTGGTTGGTTATCTTCTCCAGAGGACAAGATGTAACAGAGATGAGACAATAAATATATATACATATAGTTTTCTGGACGCTTCTAAAAAAATTTAATAAATGAACAAATATAACTATTCTGGACAGGCTTAGAAGCTGCCACCCTGTTATATATATCACTATCACATAAATACCACGGGTAGTAATTCCCGTCATTTCATACTTCTTCCTGAATTTTTCCATCTTTTTCGCATCGTAAACACACAAATAATCTTTAATAGCTGTCCTAAGTATTTAGGTTTAGTATTTTTGTCACAAAGTATTAGCATAAGTCATAGAGTAGGCCAATGCGTGGTGCAAATCATGGAGTGGGTCATTCATATCAGACCCATGTCTTTTGCCTTTTTACCCAGGTTAGCGAATGAGTTGCACACAAAAGCAGCATGAAATGCCAGTGTAAGTATTCAGGGTGCCCATACATTGTACATTGTTGCATTAATGATGTGAATAAGACGCATGTCTGTGGTGGGACTTATGGCGTGGCTAAGGATCAAAGTACGTGGCATGCCAAACGGGAAGAATTATCTGTATATGGATTTAATAATAACCAATAATTGTAAGAACAGTTACATTATATTAAAGATGTTCAATTATCTTATCCTCCTAAAATAATGAAGATCCAATGACATCTATATGATTGTACCAATAGTGGAAAGGTGTTAATTAGCAGATAGTAAAGTGTGTTAGTCTACAGCAGATATAAGCCAGTTGTTAATAAGTCATGATTATTCTCTATAAAAGCTGGTATAATGACAATAATATAATGACAATAGTCATGGAAAATATGCACAGGAAAGTGGACTAACTTTACCTGTGTGCCAGCAAGGTATATCTGTTTCAGCTGAACAAGGTTCCTGCCTACAGCTGCAGTAGAAATGTTTCACCCAGTATTATAGGTTATATGCGGCTGGCTGTATATTAGCATTCCTTATCTGATGCACTTCGTTCCCACAGTTTGAACTTTTGAAAGAGATGAGACAATAGTGTAATATGATTAAGCAGGGATATTTATCTCTTATGGTGTATACACACGGGATGATCGTCAGCGATAACAATGTTGAACAATCTCCCTGCACTTTCCCGGTGTACACCACCAACCCACCAATGATGGGCCAGCGACCTGCAATCAACGATCACAGGTCCCTATGTAACCTGGCCGATATCGACCAGGTTGGTCTGCATGCACTGCAGATGGATGATATCGTTATTGTCCATACGTGCCCGCGCATCGCTGGTGGTTTGTGGGTTGGAAGGCACCAGAAAATGCACAAAAGGAACGATAACGATATGATCGATATAGTTATTGTTCATATCGTGCATTTTTATCATACTGTGTGTACGCACCATTACAGGGTGGGATGTACTAAGCAGTGCATCCGCGATGCCGTACATTCCACATCTCATCGGGAACATACCGCTGTTGATTACCGCGGCATGTACCTAGAATATCGCAAAGGACATCTCCCCCCATAAGAGCTGTCCTTTGAGATGCCCTAGTACAGAGAGACTTCCGGGTTTAACACCCAGAAGTCCCTCTGGCATCCTTCTGCGCATGCAATGAATTCTGGTGCTTTGTATATGAGGAAAATGCACTAAAACCCCGAAAACTGCAATTTTGGGGGTTTTACCACATTTTCCCCCTTAGTACATCCCACCCACATACTCACCTATTTCAAATTTAAGTTATGCATTGGACATTCATTTACTGACATTTATCAGATCAGTTTGAATCAAAAAAAGTTTCTTTACAAATGGCAATGAAACAGTGTATCAAATGTGTGTCAACCCGGTTTAGAAAATTCCTATTGCAGGAAGTGAGATAGATCACATGACACACGTCAGACCACATGTATATCTTTGTAAGTAATTCTGGCCCCTTATAGTGTCATATCGTTTGTAGAACAGCACATACCACATCATGCATTCTATCACATTCATTCTCTCCTGGGCTCTTATCATAGGTAAACAAATTCCTGGAATATTTAAAAAGGTGCTGACTACAGTATGTATAATTGTGGGAGAGGGAACAGTAAATATATAGATATCATACATTGATGCATTAATTGCTAATGCTGGTACTTTATTTACAGGTGGATATAATGCACAATCCATAAGCCAAACCCCAGCATCTGTGACTGTACTCCCAGGAGATCCTGTATTATTGGAATGTACATATAAAGTTTCTGGCTCACCTGTTCCTGCTTGGTATGTTCAGTATCCTAGTAAAGCTCCTGCACTGCTGATACATTACCTGACACAGAAAGACTACAAAGGATTTTCAGCCGAACATGATACAACCAGTAAAACATCCTTCCACCTGAGCAAAGAGAAAGCTGATCTGAGTGACTCTGGCGTGTATTTCTGTGCAGTGAGTGACACAGTGACTAAGCTGCACAGCTCTCCTGTCACATAACTCTCTGTGTGTATCTCATACTGCTCCTGTGACATGTTATCCTGTTCTAGAGACATAAAAAGAAAGATATACTTTTCACTCACTTAGATATATTATGTTCCATGCCACAAACTCATAGTGGAAGATACAGTGCAATGTTTATATCATGCAATTGTTTTAAGGGGTGTAATAATGTTTATGGAGGGCCCCCAAGTTGTGAGGTACATACTGTACAGAAAATAGAATCACATTCACAAGGCAAGCTGGGTTCCCACCAGACTCAGATGGTGATGCAGATCAAATCAGTGCAATTGCGCCCCCCCCCCGTTCCCCCCGTTAACACTTCTCACTACCCCCTACCCTTTAGACCTGTGCAGCAGCACATCGGGTAGAGGCAGTAAATAAACTGCTGCTGCTTAGCAACAGCAGCCTCCTGCCCAAGCCCAGCAAATGCTGCTGTGTGCTGGGCTGTGAAGGGTCCGCTGAGCAGCAGCAGTCTCCTTTATCCCCCTGCCCGAAATGCCACTGTGCTGCTTTACAGTGGCCAGCGATAGTGGGCAGTAGTAAGTCTTACAAGGTTTGGGGTGATAGCACTGATTGCCCCTGGTACATAGGCAGACCACTGTATGTATAGTGGAGCGGTGGCTGCTACAGGTGGTCTGGAGGACCACAGACGTATTGCATGACTCAGATTGAGGTAAATTGAAGCCACAACTTTGGGTACTGACAGGCAGAACCATGATAGTTGGAATGTAGTTCACTGGGACTCATGTGAGCCCTCTTGCGCACTGTGGGGAGGCTAGTAACTGTGGTCGTTGTCATTGCTACTTACACCACTCTGAATTGCACATATGTTTGCAATGAATGCAGCCTACATAGGAATGTTCAGTACTGTAAGTGAAAAATAGATAGATGCAGCCACATTTGAACTGAGGCTGGCTGCGGTGGGGAGGGGCTGGGGGTTGGCTGAGAAAAGTGATGGGCGCTGGCTGAGGAAGGTGATGGGGGTTGGCTGAGAAAGGTGATGGGGGCTGGCTGAGGAAGGTGACTTCACTCGCGCTGAAAAACAGTAGGGGGAAGATGTACTAAGCTCTGGAAAGGGCTGCGGCTTTAACCATGCAGGAATTCGTTTCAAATCGTAAATGAAGAAACAGAACTCGGCGTGAGAAAAACCAGAGGCTGCTTCATCGTAGCACTTCGTGTACAGATTCAGACTCATTCACATGATCAGTTCAATCTAGCAAAGTACAGTAGTTTTGCCACTTACAGTTGTTCTATTTATATGAATAAGACACACAATTTAAAATGCAAAGCAAATCAGATGCACATAGAAAATGACACCACTAAAATTTATGTGCAGACTTTCCCTTCCCCATCTGAGTATGAAGCATTGCTAATTTGTGTAAAACAAGTGTGTACTGCAGTGGAAATCACTTTTTAAACATTTTTGTAGCAAATTTATTGGTTTAACAACTGTGGTCCTTGCTGAATCAGGCCCACTGTTGGAGAAAGCTTAATTATGAAACAGGGACACAACCATGTGGTGCACTGTGCCTGAAGGAATTATGGCCCTTGAAAGGTACTCTATTCTCAGCACTTACCTGAGATATGCGGCACAACACCACCTGACTGAGAGGAGCCAGGATGCAGAAATAGAGGACCAGCAGCAGCATCGTGAGGTACCGCAGAGCTTATTAAGGCCTAGGTTCTTCTGTGGATGGTTACATTTCAATGCAGTGTCTGATGATGAGTTCATAAAGATGTTCTGTCTCAACTGTACCAACTTAATTAATCTGTATGATCAGCTTCAGCCAGACACTGCATGGTCACGTTTTTATACCACTGGCTCCTCTCAGTCAGTCATCTGCAGAGTGCTGGGCATATTACAGCCAGTGGCGTCACTAGAGTTGATATCACCTAGTGCGGTAAATGGACCTCACATGAGCCACAGGCATGCCAATCTGAAAAGGCGGTCTCGTGGGGAAGGTGGCGTGACCTTGTGGAATGCCCCCGTTTATATCAATCTGGGGACGTAGCCAGCACTCCCAGAGATGCTGGGCTTCCCCCAGAGACTCTCCCCACACTGCTGGCCTCAGTGACTAAAAGCCAGTCACTTCACTGTGACTTTATTCCATCAATTTGGTGTTACCCTCTCCACCTCTCAGTCAGGCTCCTGCTCCACTTCCTGCACTGTCTTCTCTACCTCACCCTCCCTATCCTCCTCTCTGCTCCTTCTCCTCTCCCCCTTCATCTAATCAAATAACACATAAAAGACACACAAGACAAACAAACGCAGAATAAGAAAACCTATACTAACACTGACACTACACTTCTCACCATCACACCGCAGGCGCACACAAAAAAAACACAAACAATACAGAAAAAAATATACAGCAGACAAAAAATTTTACAAACTTATTAAATAAGACAAGACTACACACAAACAAAACTTTCAGAAAGCGCTAAATAACTCACTAAACTGCTCTCAAAAGTCTACTCTCCTAACACAAACTACCTCCAACTAGAGATGTGCGCCGACTCCTGTGTTTTGGTTTTGGATCTGGATCTACCATGGTTTTGGATCTGGATTGGTTTTGCCAAAACCTCACCTCCGTGTTTTGTTTTCGTGTTTTGGTTTTGGATCTGGATTTTTTCTTAAAAACTCATAAAAACAACTAAATACATATAAAATGGGCGTTTTTGTTCCTACAGTATAATTAACCTCAATAACATTTATTTCCAGTAATTTCCAATCAATTTTGACCACCTCACAATATTATTTGCTTCATCTAGTTAAGGCCAAAAGGTTGCATCCAGCTAGCTGGCTGACTAAGCTAAGTGACACAGTGGGCGGCACTAACATGTGGCAGTTCAGTTTCTAATTTACAACACAGATACAGTGTGTTATACAGTGTGGGTTGGATACACCAATAGAGCACTTACTGTGACAGCAGTGTCAGCAGAGCGGGGTTGCTGAAGGTGTCCTCAGTACATGGAATGGCAGTGCGGCGGTGCTGACAGTGTCCTCAGTGAAGGGTACCGGTGATGTTGGCAGTGCGGGGGTGCCAGTGGTGTCTTTAGTGCAGGTTTGCTGGCTGTGTCGGCAGTGTGGGGGTGCCAGCGGTGTCTTTAGTGCAGATTTGCTGACTATGTCAGCAGTGCATGGGGGCCAGCGGTGTCTTTAGTGCAGGTTTTCTGGCTGTGTCGGCAGTGCGGGGGTGCCAGTGGTGTCTTTAGTGCAGGTTTGCTGGCTGTGTCGGCAGTGCGGGGGATGCTGGCGGTGTCCTCAGTACATGGAATGGCAGTGCTGGCAGTGTTCTCAGTGAAGGGTAGCAGCGGTGTCGGCAGAGCGGAGCTGCCAGAGGTGTCCACAGTGCAGGTTTGCTGACTGTGTGAGCAGATCAGGGGTGCTGGTGGTGTCCTCAGAGTGGGAGTGTCGGCAGTGTCGGGGTCACTAACGGTGTCCTCAGTACATTTGGCAGAAGTGCAGGGGTGTCGGCAGCGGGGGATGCTGCCAGTGGGGGTGCCGGCAGTGTCGGCAGTGGGGGGTGCCGGCAGTGTCAACAGAGGGGGGTGCCGGCGGCTGCCGACGGTGTCAGGCAGCGGGGATTGGCGGGCGCCATCTTCTTTTCCTCTTTTGTGCTGTTTTCAATGGGCTTAACGCTGATTGACTGGGAGTTGTGACAGACGGCTCTCTCAGCCAATCAGCGTTAAGCCCGCTCAAAACAAAACCTCGCGACTCGACAGAAGGGGTCACGTGGATTTGCCTCGGGTCAGGGATCCGGGGCAGGCAGGGAGATCCGAGCTGCGCTTGGAACGCCCCGGATCTCCGAAATTCGGGTGGGTTCTGAGATCTGAGATCCGAACCCGCTCATCTCTACCTCCAACCATCTCACTAGACCCTCACAATGTGCTTGGGCAGTTTGGGGCATTTTTATAAGGGGTTTGTGATGTACAAATAGAAGTGGTATGTTTGGGCTTATAGAAATACATTAGGAAGTGCTCGCTGGTTTTTGGTTGATTTTCAGAAGGTTTTTCATTTCTATTTGCTGTCGGTTTCCATCGGTGATGACAAAACCGATGAACTTAATACCAGCAAAAACCGCCAGTCGGTTTTCAATTGAGAGTGAAACCAATGGATAGTATATACACATTTTTGAGGCACAAACCAGTCGGTGTCCATCAGTTTTAAAACCAACGCAAAATGACGATTAGTAAATTTACCCGTAAGGGTAATTTTTAAATAGGCTCTTCAGTCTCTTAGCAGCAAAATATATAATGTAAGTCTTAAAGACAGCTTCTAGAGAGCTGGATTAATTGTAGGATTAACACTTTGAGAATCATTATTGGCCATATAATCGAAGTATTATCTAGGAAATCTAATGTGTCAATGTATGCTATTTAATTTTAAAGAAATATCAACCTAAATAGGGAGCATCATCTGACAAAATAACTATACTCTACATACAAGGGCATAAAATAAATGTTTATGCAATATTATTTACCTAACACATGGTGGCAGCAGCATTACATAAACTCTACAGAAACATGAATTCGCGTTTTAGGCTGTTGATCCTGGGGAGAGGGATTCTCAAATTTTCCAAATATTTTAATCACTGACAGTAAACTTGAAACTAACAATATTACTGGGGACAATAGAGAAATACTAATAAAAGTATTGTCCTTACTCCAGATTTCTATTTTATTAGCTGGAGTTTTCTTAGCATGCACTTCGGAAGAAATATCTACAAATCTCCATGATCAGTAATTTAGGCTATCTTTACGGGATGTAGTCAGCATCCCAGTGCACACAATACCAGTGGTCAGAATCCTGACTCCAGATCCAGATGGCTGCAATCCCGACGGTGAGTATTAGAGCTAGGGTTAGGAAATAGGGTTAGGCTGTGGGAGGGGAGGGTTAGGCTGTGGGAGGGGAGGGTTAGGGTAAAGCTGCAGGGGGGGAGTGGTTGGGGTTAGGCTGCTGGAGAGGAGGGTTAGGGTTATGCTGCGGGAAATGTGTGTTAGGGTTAGGGGTTGGGTTAGAGGAAGGGTTAGGGTTAGGAATTAGGGTTAGGCAATAGGGGGAGGGGTAGCGTTAGGCTGTGGGAGAGGAGGGTTAGGGTAAGCTGCGGGGGGATCGGTTGGGGTTAGGCTGCTGGAGAGGAGGGTTAGGGTTAGGCTGCGGGAATTGTGTGTTATGGTTAGGTGTTGGGTTAGAGGAAGGGCTGGGTTTAGGAATTAGGGTTAGGCAATAGGGGGAGGGTTAGGGTTAATCTGTGGGAGGGGAGGGTTAGGGTAAAGCTGCGGGGGGGATCGAATGGGGTTAGGTTGCTGGAGAGGAGGGTTAGGGTTAGGCTGCGGAAATGGTGTGTTAGTGTTAGGGGTTGGGTTAGAGGAAGGGTTAGGTTTAGTAATTAGGGTTAGGCAATAGGGGGAGAGGTAGCGTTAGGCTGTGGGAGGGGAGGGTTAGGGTAAAGCTGTGGGGGGGATCGGATGGGGTTAGGCTGCTGGAGAGGAGGGTTAGGGTTAGGCTGTGAAAATGGTTTGTTAGGGTTAGGGGTTGGGTCAAGAGGAAAGGTTATAATACTTAACTGCATGCGTCAAGATTTACACCTTTGGGTTTACACTGCCGGGATTCTGACCACTGGCATTATGTGCCCCGCCATCGCCTTGCCAACCCATCTCTACTGTACATTGTCTGTGTAAGGCTTTTATTTATACACTGTGCAGGAGAATTGGAATGGAACATGCCATTTAAAAAACATCAGGTGACACAATATTTGAGTTCTGCTTTTGTTATCGTTATTTTGCACTGTATTTCTAAATTTGCATTTTGCAGAATTTATACTATGGGGTCTATTTATGTAGATGTTTTTGCAAACTTTACACTATATATCACATCACTACCAAAGCAGTTAGTAAGATCTACTTGAAACACACTCATGCTTTTCAGAAATTGCATGTAGCCATGGGGATCATTGTGCCTTATAACCAATGCAGGGAAATGATACTAATAATCCCATTTGAATATTTGAATATATATATATATATATATATATATATATATACGGTATATATATATATATATATATATATGTGTGTGTTTTTTTTTATATAACAGCTACATAATGGGGGTAAGGTGCAATCAGGGAGATTGCTAGACTCTTCAGGGAGTCAGGGAAATTGCTAAGATTTCAGGGAGTTTCCCTGTCAATCGAGGAGAATTGACAAGTATGACTTGGAGGAGTTTTTTTCTCTCTATTTGCGCTAGAGATGTTATAATCATCATGACCAAGTAGATTGCGTAAAATAGGAAATCTATACTTTTTCGATGAGGGGGTCTTTCTAAGGCATCAGGAGGCTGAAACAGAATAAATTTGGAAACCTCTCATATGGTGGGTCAGTTTGTAGGAAGTATAGTGCTTGGTCCCTGTTATGTGACAAATTACCCCTTTCCCTCAGTATCTGCTATAATGTCTAGCAAATCAATTTGAAACAGTTTCTTTAAAAGCACAATGAAACCTTGAAGTATAAAATGTGTGTCACTTCAACAAGAACATTTCACTACCAGGAAGTGGTGCAGATCACATGACACAAGGGAGAACATGTCTACAGCTTTATAAGAACCACTAACCCCATATAATGTTACAGTATTGGTAGAGATGCACATAACCAAACACATCATGTATTTCATTCCTTTTATTTTATCCTTAGCTCTTCTAATAGGTAAACACATCTCTGAAATATGGAATACTTATATTATTATTACTATTATTATTATTATTATTATTATTATTATTATTATTATTACTGCTATTATATATGTATTGCTGTTTGAATTGTTAATGCTTCCATTTTTCTTGCAGGTGGAAATAATGCACAATCCATAGAACAAACATCAGCACCTCTGACTGTCTTCCCAGGAGATTCTGTATTATTGGAATGTACATATAAAATTTCCACCTCACCTTATCTGTTTTGGTATGTTCAGTATCCTGGTGACGCTCCTGGAATGCTGATATATTCCGTGACACAAACACAGCACAAAGGATTTTCAGCCAAACATGATAAAAGCGAAACATCCTTTCACCTGAAGAAAGACCACGTTGAACTGAGTGACTCTGGCGTGTATTTCTGTGCAGTGAGTGACACAGTGACTAAGCTGCACAGCTCACCTGCCACATAACTCTCTGTGTGTCTCATACTGCTCCTGTCACATTAGGTAATCCTATTCTTCAAAAGATATAATAGTCACTGAAGTTTGTTAAAAAAAAAAGCCAGACCAATAGTCATGCCTTAATTTGCTGCAGGCAACTACATTGGGCACAGAGCAATCAACTACACATCTACTCATTATTAGATCTACATAATAATGTCGAAATCATTATGTACAGTAAGAATATTATATACTTGCATTCATTTTAGTTTAAAAAGAACTGAGTTAAAAAGTCTTACTTCTAAATAATGTATCATGATTAGTAAATCAAAATAATCAACTTTGTTGCAGAGTATCGCATATAATGTGCTGCTTTGTTCATATGTTTAGGTAATCAAAATAATCAATATCGTTACAGGTATCAGGCATCTGCTATTGAACTAAGGACCTGATTCTTAATTAAGAATAAACTAATACTCCTTTCACACATGAAAATCCCAGAGTTTTGCACGTGAACACGCATTGACCCAGGATATTGATATGTGTGAAAAGAATCAACTCGGGACAAGGGGCCTCATTCAGAGGCGGTCGGAGGATGCAAGCGGTTGCTCAGAAACTGGGCGGCCACTTGCATTCTGACCGCACGCCTCTGTTGCGGTCGTTAGGCTGTGGGTTAACACCCACAGCTCTAACGACCGCTCGGGTGATGGTCGCGATGGTCAGAGACCATCACGACCATCGGGGCTTACGACAAGACCCTAGGGTAGGGTCTCACTTGTCGTAACCCCCGGAGAGCTTCTGGCTCTGTCAGAGCCGGAAGCTCACCACTGACATCACTAGTGATGTCAGTGGGGCCTCCCCCAAACGGCAGGTGTTCCCATAGGAACGCCTCCGTTTGGGCTGCCACCCCCCCCGGCCCGCCTTCCAAACGGGGCGAGCTGTCAATCAACACCAACAGCTCGCCCCCTTTGCAAAGAGACCCGCTACGACCAGCGCTGTCGGTCGTAGCGGGTCTCACGCATGCGCACAAGGGAGCCGGCTCCCTCGTGCGCATGCGCACTGGCAAAACATCGAGGCGGCCGTGCGGTCGTAGACCGTACGGCCGCCTCTGAATAAGGTCCAAAGTCCTGCATCCACAATCCTGCTCTTTACCAGAGTCAGGCTGAAACCCGGGAATTTGATTGGTTGAATTTCCAGGATCTTAAGTCTGAAAGGGATATAAAAAAGAGCAAGTAATTGTGCACCAAATACCAGATTTAAAGAGTGATTTAGATTTGAGGAGGGTATGTCTTAACTAGGGGTGAGCGGGTTCGGATTTCTGAAATCCGAACCCCCCCGAGCCCCCCCGATCCGAGTCCGATCCGAGTCAGGCTCGACTTTTCCCACCTGACTCGGATCTGAAATCGAGGCAAAGCGTCATCATCCCACCTTCCGAGTCTCGCAGGTTTTGGATCCTATATAAGGTACCCGCGTCGGCGCCATTTTCTCACTCGGCTGTGGACAGTGAAGAGGGAGGGTGGGAGTTAGGGCTGGCTGGGCTGTGTAGTGTAGTGTAGTGCTGCTGTTGTCCACTACTTCAAAGACCATAGGGGCTGGCTGTGTTGTGCTGTGCTGCTGTTCTTAATAGGGGCTGTGTCCACTACTTCAAAGTCCATAGGGGCTGGCTGGACTGTGTTGTGCAGTCAGTTCTCCATAGGGGCTGTGTCCACTCCAAAGTCCTGTGCAGTGTCCCAGTCCTAAAGGGGTTCTGTAGTGTTGTCCAGGGGGTGCTCTGTCCATCAGGGGTGCTCCCCCCAAGTGCAAAAAAAATAATATATTTTCTGTGTTTGTGAATTGTGTGCGCAGTAGCCGCACGTGCATCAACAAAGTAGTGCCAAGCGTGCGCCTGTGTCATAAGTAAAGGGCCGGCTGGCTTGACCATTAAAGGGTGCTGTAACCCCCAAAGTACACTCCAGTCCAAACCAAAAAAAAAATTATTTTCTGTGTTTGTGAATTGTGTGCGCAGTAGCCGCACGTGCATCAACAAAGTAGTGCCAAGCGTGCGCCTGTGTCATAAGTAAAGGGCCGGCTGGCTTGACCGTTAAAGGGTGCTGTAACCCCCAAAGTACACTCCAGTCCAAACCAAAAAAAATATATATTTTCTGTGTTTGTGAATTGTGTGCGCAGTAGCCGCACGTGCATCAACAAAGTAGTGCCAAGCGTGTGCCTGTGTCATAAGTAAAGGGCTGGCTGGCTTGACCGTTAAAGGGTGTTGTAACCCCCAAAGTACACTCCAGTCCAAACCAAAAAAAAAATTATTTTCTGTGTTTGTGAATTGTGTGCGCAGTAGCCGCACGTGCATCAACAAAGTAGTGCCAAGCGTGCGCCTGTGTCATAAGTAAAGGGCCGGCTGGCTTGACCGTTAAAGGGTGCTGTAACCCCCAAAGTACACTCCAGTCCAAACCAAAAAAAAAAATATTTTCTGTGTTTGTGAATTGTGTGCGCAGTAGCCGCACGTGCATCAACAAAGTAGTGCCAAGCGTGCGCCTGTGTCATAAGTAAAGGGCCGGCTGGCTTGACCGTTAAAGGGTGCTGTAACCCCCAAAGTACACTCCAGTCCAAACCCAAAAAAAATATATTGTCTGTGTTTGTGAATTGTGTGCGCAGTAGCCGCACGTGCATCAACAAAGTAGTGCCAAGCGTGTGCCTGTGTCATAAGTAAAGGGCCGGCTGGCTTGACCGTTAAAGGGTGCTGTAACCCCCAAAGTACACTCCAGTCCAAACCAAAAAAATATATATTTTCTGTGTTTATGAATTGTGTGCGCAGTAGCCGCACGTGCATCAACAAAGTAGTGCCAAGCGTGCGCCTGTGTCATAAGTAAAGGTCCGGTTGGCTTGACCATTAAAGGGTGCTGTAACCCCCAAAGTACACTCCAGTCCAAACCAAAAAAAAAATTATTTTCTGTGTTTGTGAATTGTGTGCGCAGTAGCCGCACGTGCATCAACAAAGTAGTGCCAAGCGTGCGCCTGTGTCATAAGTAAAGGGCCGGCTGGTTTGACCGTTAAAGGGTGCTGTAGCCCCCAAAGTACACTCCAGTCCAAACCAAAAAAAATAATATTTTCTGTGTTTGTGAATTGTGTGCGCAGTAGCCGCACGTGCATCAACAAAGTAGTGCCAAGCGTGCGCCTGTGTCATAAGTAAAGGTCCGGCTGGCTTGACCGTTAAAGGGTGCTGTAACCCCCAAAGTACACTCCAGTCCAAACCAAAAAAAATATTATTTTCTGTGTTTGTGAATTGTGTGCGCAGTAGCCGCACGTGCATCAACAAAGTAGTGCCAAGCGTGCGCCTGTGTCATAAGTAAAGGGCCGGCTGGCTTGACCGTTAAAGGGTGCTGTAGCCCCCAAAGTACACTCCAGTCCAAACCAAAAAAATATATATTTTCTGTGTTTGTGAATTGTGTGCGCAGTAGCCGCATGTGCATCAACAAAGTAGTGCCAAGCGTGCGCCTGTGTCATAAGTAAAGGGCCGGCTGGCTTGACCGTTAAAGGGTGCTGTAACCCCCAAAGTACACTCCAGTCCAAACCAAAAAAATATATATTTTCTGTGTTTGTGAATTGTGTGCGCAGTAGCCGCACATACATCAACAAAGTAGTGCCAAGCGTGCGCCTGTGTCATAAGTAAAGGTCCGGCTGGCTTGACCGTTAAAGGGTGCTGTAACCCCCAAAGTACACTCCAGTCCAAACCAAAAAAATATATATTTTCTGTGTTTGTGAATTGTGTGCGCAGTAGCCGCATGTGCATCAACAAAGTAGTGCCAAGCGTGCGCCTGTGTCATAAGTAAAGGGCCGGCTGGCTTGACCGTTAAAGGGTGCTGTAACCCCCAAAGTACACTCCAGTCCAAACCAAAAAAATATATATTTTCTGTGTTTGTGAATTGTGTGCGCAGTAGCCGCACGTGCATCAACAAAGGAGCAGCGCCAAGCGTGCGCGTGTGTCCCATAAGTAAAGAGCCGGCTGGCTCATTTCTTAAAGGCTGGTGTAACCCACAAAGTGCACTACTCTCCAGCAAAAATAAAGAAATATTTTCTGTGTTTAGCCGCACGTATATATCAAATCGATATAACATAAATGGAGGACCAAACTTTCTCCGATAAAAATAAAATAGAGAAAGATCAAGAACCACTTCCTCCTAGTGCTGAAGCTGCTGCCACTAGTCATGACATAGACGATAACATGCCATCAACGTCGTCTGCCAAGGCCGATGCCCAATGTCATAATAGAGGGCACATACAATCCCAAATGACAAAGTTCAGGAAAATGACCTTGAAAAAAACATTTAAATCAGCTGAAGAGAAACGTAAACTTGCCAATATGCCATTTACGACACGGAGTGGCAAGGAACGGCTAAGGTCGATCCCTAGTATGTTCATGACTAGTGGTTCAGCTTCACATGACGATGGAAGCCCTCCTCCCACTAAAAAAATCAAAAGAGTTAAGCTGGCAAAAGCACAGCGAAGAACTGTGCTTTCTAAGAAGATATCACAAATCCCCAAGGAGAGTCCAAGTGTGGTGGTGGTTGCGATGCCTGACCTTCCCAGCACTGGACGGGAAGAGGTGGCTCTTTCCACCATTTGCACGCCCCCTGCAAGTGCTGAAAGGAGCACCCACAGTCCACTTGCTGATATGCAAATTGAAGATGTCACTGTTGAAGTACAACAGGATGAGGATACTGGTGTAGCTGGCGCTGAGGAGGAAGTTGGCGAGGAGGATTCTGATGGTGATGTGGTTTGTTTAAATCAGGCTCCGGGGGAGACAGTTGTTGTCCATGGGATGAAAAAGCCCATCACGGTCATGCCTGGGCAGAAGACCAAACATTCCACCTCTTTGGTCTGGCAATATTTATATCCAAATCCGGACAACAACTGTCTTGCCATATGTACCTTATATAAAGGTGGAATAAGTAGGGGTAGGGACGTTAACCACCTAGGAACATCCTCCCTTATACGGCACCTGCAGCGCGTTCACAATAAGTTACTGTCAAGTTCAGAAACTTTGGCTAAGACCGTAAGCAGTCCAGGGACACCTAAATCCCGTTGTCCTGTTGTATCCAAGCGCCTGCAAACCACACCGTCAACTCCCTCCTCGTCAATTTCCTCCTTAGTCAGGATCGGAAGTAGTCCTGCAGGCCATGTCACTGGCATGACTGACTCTCTTATCCCGGATTCCTCCGGAGGATCCTGCATTGCTACGCCTCCTGCTGCCGCTGCTGCTGTTGCTGCTGCTGGGAGTCATTCATCATCCCAGAGAGGAAGTAGGAACACCACTACTTTTTCTAAACAATTGACCCTCCAACAGTCCTTAGCGAGGAGGATGAAGTACGACCGCAGTCATCCTGAAGCAAAACGTATAACTGAGGCCTTGACTGCTATGTTCGTGTTAGACTTGCGTCCGGTATCCGCCCTTTGTGCAGTGGGATTTAGACAATTGCTGGAGGTAGTGTGTCCCCGGTTCCAAATCCCGTCTAGATTCCACTTCACTAGGCAGGCGATACCGAGACTGTACAGAAACGTCAGAAAAAGTGTCCTCAGTGTCCTGAAAAATGCCGTTGTACCCAGTGTCCACTTAACCACTGACATGTGGACAAGTGGAACAGGGCAGACTAAGGACTATATGACTGTGACAGCCCACTGGGTAGATGTATCACCTTACGCAGCAACAGCAGCAGCGTCACCAGTCGCAGCATCTCAGAAACGCCAGCTCGTTCCAAGGCAGGCTACGCTGTGTATCACCGGTTTCAGTAAGAGGCACACCGCCAACAACCTCTTAGAGAAACTGAGGGAAATCATCGCCTAGTGGCTTACCCCACTTAGACTCTCCTGGGGATTTGTGATATCTGACAATGCCACCAATATTGTGCGGGCATTACATCTGGGCAAATTCCAGCACGTCCCATGTTTTGCTCACACAATAAACTTGGCGGTGCAGAATTTTCTGAAAAGCGACAGGGGCGTGCAGGAGACGCTTTGGGTGGCCCGAAAAATTTCAGGCCACTTTCGCCATTCAGCGACTGCGTGCCGAAGACTGGAGCGCCAGCAAACACTCTTGAACCTGCCCCGCCATCACCTGAAGCAAGAGGTTGTGATGCGGTGGAACTCAACCCTCTATATGCTTCAGAGGATGGAGGAGCAGCAAAAGGCCATTGAAGCCTATACATCCACCTATGACATAGGCAAAGGAGGGGGTATGCACCTGACTCAAGCGCAGTGGAGAATGATTTCCGTGTTGTGCAAGGTTCTCCAGCCCTTCGAACTTGCCACACGTGAAGTCAGTTCAGACACTGCCAGCTTGAGTCAGGTCATTCCCCTCATCAGGCTTTTGCAGAAGCAGCTGGAGAAAGTGAAGGAGGAGCTAAGACGGAGCGATTCCGCTCGGCATGTGGGACTTGTGGATGAAGCCCTTCATTCACTTTGCCAGGATTCCAGGGTGGTCAATCTGTTGAAATCAGACCACTACATTTTGGCCACCGTGCTCGATCCTAGGTTTAAAGCCTATGTGGTGTCTCTCTTTCCGGCCGACACAAGCCTGCAGAGGTGCAAAGACCTGCTGGTGAACACACTGTCAGCTGAAGCGGAACGTGACACGTCAACAGCTCCTTCTTCATTTTCTCCCACAACTGGGGCTGCCAGGAAAAAACTTAGGTATCCTAAGCAACCCGCTGGCGGTGATGCAGGGCAGGCAGGACCAAGTTTGGACATCTGGTCCGGACTGAAGGACCTGGCAACAATTTCTGACATGTCTACTGTCACTGCATATGATACTGTCACCATTGACAGAATGGTGGAGGATTACATCGGTGACAGCATCCTAGTAGTCATGTCAGACAGTCCATACCTGTACTGGCAGGAAAAAGAGGCAATTTGAAGGCCCCTGTACAAACTGGCTCTATTTTACCTAAGTTGCCCCCCCTCCAGTGTGTACTCCGAAAGAGTGTTTAGTGCAGCCGGGAACCTTGTCAGCGAAAGGCGTAGGAGGTTGCTTCCACAGAATGTGGAGAAGATGATGTTCATCAAAATGAATTATCAGCTCTTCCAGGGAGACCAGCCTCCAGAACGTATAGAGGGACCTGTGGTGGTGGATTCAAGAGGGGACGAGTTAATACTTTGTGAGGATGAGGATGTACACACTGAAGAGGGTGAGGAATCGGTGGATGAGGAGGATGAGGATGACATCTTGCCTCCGTAGAGCCAGTTTGTGCAGGGACACATTAATTGCCAGCTTGTTTTGTGGGGGCCCAAACAAACCAATCATTTCAGCCACAGTTGTGTGGCAGACCCTGGCGCTGAAATGATTGGTTTGTTAAAGTGTGCATGTCCTGTTTATACCACATAAGGGTGGGTGGGAGGGCCCAAGGACAACTCCATCTTGCACCTCTTTTTTTTCTTTGCACTATGTACAGTTTGGGGCCTAGTTTTTCAAACTGCCATCCTGTCTACCACTGCAGTATCACGCCTAGATGGGTCACGTGTTTGTGCCGCCCACTCGTGTCGCTTAGCATAGTCATCCAGCTACCTCGGTGCAACCTTTTGGACATAAAAACACTATTGTGAGGTGTGAGGTGTTCAGAATAGACTGGAAATGAGTGGAAATTAAGGTTATTGAGGTTAATAATAGCACAGGGGCAGAAAAACCTACAAATTCTGTGATTTTAGCTGTTTTTATGCTTTTTTAAAAAAAAATACAGATCCAAAACACAAAACCCAGAACCCAAAACACGGAAGGGTGGTTTTGGCAAAACCAATCCAGATCCAAAACACGAAGAAAGATCCAGATCCAAAACCAAAACACAAAACACGAAAAGTGGCCGGTGCACACCCCTAGTCCTAACTCAAATCTAAATTGCAGTGTAAAAATATAGCTGGCCAGTATTTGTGGGCTACATGCAGAAACAGTCAATATTTACCCTGCATGCTAAATAACGATTGTATTTGCACCCTTTGCATTGCAACATGGGGCCGTATTCAATTTGGAGCGAAAAAGCCGTTTTCTGCGAAACTTTTTCACCGATGATGTCATTTTCAGCGACTCCACTTTTCCCTGTATTTTATCGCCTAGGAATAGGTGGTCAGAAAAAGTGCAGAATTGGGGTTTTGGGCAGCAGACTTCCCAAAACCACTCTGCACCACTTGGATAGACCCCAAAGGTAATCTGTGTCAAAAAAAAAAAAAATAACCTTAGGACGCCCCAAAAAAGTTCTTTCATTTTGGGGGTGAAAGAAAACAAAGTTGGGGGACAAACTTCTACACTAGCGAAATAGAATCTGTGGGGTTCCCCAAGTATACCGCAGATGTTTTTTTGATTGCAGGTAGTGCGGCAGGTGGATTTTTCATGTTTTTTAAATTTTCATATTAGCAACTTAAAAATATGCTAGCACCCATTTTCGTGTCCCCGGAATTTGATGAGACTACTTATTTTGCCAAATAAAACCTCCTAAATGCTATTCTTCACCACCTTCTTAAAAATGCAAAACAGCACCTATTGAGACCGTTTAAAGACCCCACATACCTTTAGCAGGGCTATTCGGGGGTACCCAAAGTAAACCCCCATGTCAGAGCATCTTTTGGGGAGTGTCAGGTTGATTTCCCCAAAAATGACAGGACTTTCACTGATTTCAAATTCGCCGCCTCCTGTTTTCGACGATTTCAAATTGAATACCGGGATACGCGGGCACGAGCGCAATACTTTTTCGCAAATGAAACCAGCGATGACGGTGAAAAGTCAGGCAACTGACTTTTCGCTTCTAATTGAATACAGGCCATGGTTTGTCCAGGAGCACAGTTACATGCTCTTTCTTACTTTAGTCCCAAAACAGAATCAGGCTCTAAGTGCATTCTGATATTTTATTGTAGATAAACTAGTAAAAGTACTAGCTCGTATCTCTATCTGTATGTAGACACAAATTTATTTGAAATCCTATATATTTGGGATGCTGGTATGCTCTGCTTGTTTGTTTATGATATGAATAAACTGCACTGGTGTACCTTTAAGTAATCAGCTAATGTAAAAAAAAAAAAACATTTATTTATTTAAACAGACCTAATTCATAATAAGTTACAATGTCATAAAAAATCTAACATATAAAAAACAATAAGGGAATTTATGTGTACAATATATAATTTCACTGTATATGAGGTAGTTTCACAAATGGATCCTCCAGTGAATTTGTTTCCTCTTAAGGCCCATATTCAATTACCCGTGAAAAGTCCTGGACTTTGTACTTTCCGCCGCCTTCGCCTGTTTGGGACGCGAATTCGCGGCTTGCACATACCCACGTTTAGTCCTATTCAATTGCAGAACAGCCTAAAATGAAAATCGGCAAATGCATAACAGGCGGAAAGTACTGAATAGATTGGGGGAATCGGTCTGTTCCCCAAAATAAGATGCCCTGACACTGGAAATCATTACAGATGTGTACTATTAGCCCTAATAAATGTATTTTGTGTCCTTAAGTTATATTAAAAGCTTTTTAGAAGTTTTGAAAGTGGAGAATGATAGAAAAAAGTATTTTTTGGTGAAAATAAATAGCCCAGTCAAATTTGGGGTACTTGAAAATGGGTGCTAGCATATTTTTGTATCTCTAAAGTGCACTTTTAAAAAAAGTTAAAAATCCACTTTCTGCATGCACCTGCAATCCTAAAAATACCTGGCCCATCCAAACAGCCCCCCAAGAAACCTATTTCACTAGTTTTTATCCATGTACCCCACTTATTTAATTTTCGCCCCTATAATGACATGTCTTTTTTGGGGTGTTCTGATGTATTTTTTATTTTTTGGGGGGCTAATATAAAATAGAGATTTTGCACTTTTTTCCGCCTGCCATTCATTGGAGATACTTTTCCGCCTGTTACAGTGCATTGAGTTTCCGCGTACGCAAAAACCTGCCATGGCACGGGTCACACTACCCTAGTTACAGCCCTGGTGGTATACATCATAATGCCAGCAGAAGTTTGGCATCAGATTTTTAACACCAGAGATTATGGTTGGATGGTGGTATACATTATCATTCCAGCAGAGATCTGGCACCTGATTTTTATCACCAACAAAGATAAGGGTTGTAAGGCGTACACATTATAGGGTGTGGTATACGAGATAGACAGTACTTAGATAGATAACGTCTAGGTAGACATCAGATATTAGACAGACAATAGGTCGACAGGGACAAAAGGATGACAAACAAAAGGTCGACATGTAAGAAGGGTGACAGGTACAAAAGGTCGACAGGGTCAAAAGGTCAACACAAAAATTGTCGACACATGATTTTTTTTTCTAGCCCTAATCTTCACCCTAACCCTCATCCTCCCCTTGGTGCTTAACCCTTAGCCTCCCTCCTGGTGCCTAACCCTAACCGTCGGGGTAAGTGCCTGACCCTAACCGTCCCTTAATCATATGTCTACAATTTTTGTGTCGACATTTTGACCCTGTCGACCTTCTTACATGTCGACCTTTAGTGTGTCAACCTTTTGTCCCTGTCGATCTTTTGCCCTTGTCGATCTATTGACTATCTAACATCTGGTGTCTATCTAGACATTGTCTATCTAATTACTGTCTATCTAAAATCCGGAACCCCACATTATAATGCCACCAAATCAAGCTTCTGATTATTAGCAAAGATAGAGATATGGGTTAGAGGGGGGTATAGATTACAATGCTACAGTAGCAGAGATGTGACAACTGATTATAATTATTATCATAGATAGAGATAAGGGTTAGACTAAACATAATGCCATCAGAGATCTAGTATATGACTATTATCACCAACGGAGATAAATGTTGTTTTGGATACACATAAACCCAAAAGAGATTTGGCATCTGATTTTTATCACTAGAGATTAGGGTTGGATGGGGGCATACATTATAATGCCAACAGAGATAAAGATTCTGATTATTATCACCAAAAGTGATAAATATTGCATGGCGGTATACATTATAAAATGTATATGAAAAGAAAGTCACTGTTTGAGCGTGTCCATGTTGGGTAACACCCAGAGGTCCAAAATATGGTTTCCAATGCAGTATAGGTTTCAGTGGGTTCCTCATTAATTCTACATAGTGTGTCAAAGAGAAGAAAGGCCACATATATAGATGGTCAAAGCACCAAATAAATAACTAGCTTTAGTACTAATCACAATTTGAGCGTGTCATCCACAGTAATATATATCCATTTTCTAATTCCACTCCCCAATAATAAATCCAACAAACCATAATGCAGGAGTAAGATGCATTCCATAGTGTATTAACTTTAATAAAATTAATAAAATGCTGAAATTCCTAAAACATAAAATCCACCAAAGGTAATAAGATACCAGCAGCTGCAAGTACTGAAACCTACAATAACAGGTAGGATATAGCAGTACAGTTAAACATATTTGCAGACATTTAATTTCTGCCCTCCAGGAAAGTGCCCAGAAGGGAGGTGTAACAGATCAGAGAGACAGGTTGGGGCTGAGCGCTATGCACTCCCATTCCTGTGTTGCATAGTGCCATGAATCATGGGTCCCAGAAGTGGTGGAGGGGCAAAGATGACCCAATTCTCTGAGAATCGTGTAATAACATCCACAACCCGTGCAGTGGTAAGTGGGCAGTATACATGAAGGTAGCCTATTCATCCAGGAGTCTCCCAGATGTTTCGGGAGAGTAGGTAAACATGTAGTCAACTGTCCTGATTATGATTGTGTAGTCCTGATTTTGACTGAGTATTCCATTCATTCAGTGATGATCATTAGGTCTGTCCACTTCGCACTGTCCACTTATGAAGGGAGAGCTGCATTCACCAAACAGTTGTGCACACAGCATTGCCCATGTATTTGTATAGAAAAAAGCCATGGCTCTTACTAAAACAACGATAATAGCTAAAAATATAAAAATAAACCAGGTTACTGTGGTCAGGCCCTGGTTTAAGTCTCCGTCAAGTTGTCAATCTTGCCCAGTATCTTTTAGGATAAGTTTAGATTTTGACCAGTTTGATCAGTCACAATTAATCCTCAAGTTAGATTCTCGGTTAATATTAGTTTAATTTGGAAACCTTGCATTGAACTATTTGTTTGATTCTGCGATTTGTGCAGTTTTTTATTAGTAATTGGATCAAGCAGATCACCTGAAACAGTCATATGCTGCATACACACAGTACAACCTGCACAACCAAAGATATCGCTGATAGACAACTTTCTGTAGTGCTAGGCAAACGATTTTTGGTGTACACACTGACAGATATCTATGATAGATATCTATGATAGATATGTCAGTGAAGTAATGTCTTTACAAGCAAATCTTGACAAAATTGGCCAAGTTGGCCTGCATGTACAGTCGACTATAGATATCGTTATTATTCATGTGGGAACGCGCATCATTGGTCGATAATTCACTGCATAAAAATTAACGATATGAACGATTTATTTTTGAATGATAACGTTATCGTTCAGGAAAATCGTCCCGTGTGTATGCAGCAATATACCCACTTTAAATAATTAGTCAGTTGGTCTTTATGGGACATATTGTAGAGGCTATTTTTAAGGCTCTCCTATGGAAGACCAGTTAGTAGAAAGTGGTAAGCCCCTATCCGGTGGGCCACAGACAAATACCACATTTCCCTTTTATTAAAATATACATCTCTGATCTGACTTTTTTCAGTTTAAAACAAATGATTAGTGATGTATAAAATATGTGTCAAGTCACTACAAACATTTCTAATTCAGGAAGTGGGAGAGATCACATGTCACTAGGCAGCCCATGTTTGTATCTGTATAAGCACTGCTAGCCCATACAGTGTCATACTGTTTGTAGAACAGCACATACCACATCATGTATTCTATCACATTCATTCTCTCCTGGGTTCTTTTTATAGGTAAACAAATTCCTGAAATATTTAAGAGTGCTGACTACAATATGTATATAAATGTGGATGAGGGATAAGTCAAAATATATATACATGATATGTATTGCTGGGAGAATTATTAATGTTGGTACTTTGTTTGCAGGAGGAAATAATGCACAATCCATAAGCCAAACACCAGCATTTCTGACTGTCTTCCCAGGAGAGACTGTATTATTGGAATGTACATATAAAGTTACTGGATCTCCTGATCTTTTTTGGTATGTTCAGTATCCTGGTAAAGCTCCTGTACTGCTGATACATTACCTGACACAGAAAGTCTACAAAGGATTTTCAGCCGAACATGATACAAGCAAAACATCCTTCCACCTGAGCAAAGAGAAAGCTGATCTGAGTGACTCTGGCGTGTATTTCTGTGCAGTGAGTGACACAGTGACTAAGGTGCACAGCTCTCCTGGCACATAACTCACACACATCCTCACACTTCCCCCTGTCACATTGTTATGCTATTTTACAAAGATATAGCAATGGTATATATATATATATATATTATTTTATTTCAGTTTTTTCATTATGACTGGAACACCTCATTAACTTTATGGGGTCTAGTTACTAAGCAGTGTTAGGAGACAGAGCTCACAGCACCACATGCTCTCCTCTCACTGCACCCCTCATCCAACACATCACCTCTTACCCAGCACAGCATCCCTCACCTAGCACCCCTCTCCTAACACAGTACGTCTCACCCAGCACATCACCCCTCAAATAGCACCCCTCATAGCACAGATTACACCACAGCGACCCCCACCCAGAACTCCTCTCCCAGCACAAAACTCCTATCTCAGCACAGCACAATGCTCCTAGCAGTGTCATATCCCTTGGGCTCCCACTACCAATATGTCTTCCTTTCCCCCATAGCAGTGTCATTAGCACCCTGAGCTACCACCTCCAGGGTCAGCCCTAGCCAAATTTATTTGGTAAGCAAATATATTAACCGGCACCACTAGGTGTATTGTTGCGCGTGCCTAAGGCGTGCATCCGAAAAAATTTAGGGGGCATGATCTCGTGAGTAAAGCTGTACCCACGAGCAACACCCCATTTTTGTCACGCTGGATGCATGTCCATTACTCCGGGAGCTGCCGGGCATGCTCCCAGTCCCTCTCGCCAATGAATAGATGCGGCACAGCAATTATTCACCGCTTGCTCAAAGCAGCTACCCACCTTTTTTTTCTAGTGAGAATAGATATGGCTACTATGCAGGTGTATGGAAGTCACACACACACACACACACAACACACACACGTCATTAATTGTCTCACATACCCACAGTCACACATTTTATCTCACACACAGCAGTCCCCCATTCTCTCTCACACATACACAGCAGTCACCCATTCTCTCTCTTACACACAGCAGTCCCCCATTCTCTCTCACACATACACAGCAGTCACCCATTCTCTCTCTCACACACAGCAGTCACCCATTCTCTCTCTCACACACAGCAGTCCCCCATTCTCTCTCACACATACACAGCAGTCCCCCATTCTCTCTCTCACACACAGCAGTCACCCATTCTCTCTCTCACACACAGCAGTCCCCCATTCTCTCTCACACACACAGCAGTCACCCATTCTCTCTCTCACACACAGCAGTCCCCCATTCTCTCTCACACATACACAGCAGTCCCCCATTCTCTCTCTCACACACAGCAGTCACCCATTCTCTCTCACACATACACAGCAGTCACCCATTCTCTCTCACACACACAGCAGTCACCCATTCTCTCTCTCACACACAGCAGTCCCCCATTCTCTCTCACACACACAGCAGTCACCCATTCTCTCTCTCACACACAGCAGTCCCCCATTCTCACTCACACACACGGCAGTCACCCATTCTCTCTCTCACACAGAGCAGTCATCCATTCTCTGTCACACACACAGCAGTCACCCATTCTCTCTCACACACACAGCAGTCCCCCATTCTCTCTCTCACACACAGCAGTCACCCATTCTCTCTCTCACACATAGCAGTCCCCCATTCTCTCTCACACACACAGCAGTCACCCATTCTCTCTCTCACACACAGCAGTCCCCCATTCTCTCTCACACACACAGCAGTCACCCATTCTCTCTCACACACAGAGCAGTCACCCATTCTCTCTCTCACACAGAGCAGTCACCCATTCTCTGTCACACACACAGCAGTCACCCATTCTCTCTCACACACACAGCAGTCCCCCATTCTTTCTCTCACACACAGCAGTCACCCATTCTCTCTCTCACACACAGCAGTCCCCCATTCTCTCTCACACACAGCAGTCCCCCATTCTCTCTCTTAAACACAGCAGTCACCCATTATCTCTCACACACAGCAGTCACCCATTCTCTCTTTCACACACAGCAGTCCCCAATTCTCTCTCTTACACACAGCAGTCACCCTTTCTCTCTCACACACACAGCAGTCACCCATTATCTATCTCTCTCACACACAGTAGTCACCCATTCTCTCTCTCACACACAGCAGTCCCCCATTCTCTCTCACACACACAGCAGTCCCCCATTCTCTCTCACACACACAGCAGTCCCCCATTCTCTCTCACACACACAGCAGTCCCCCATTCTCTCTCTTACACACAGCAGTCACCCATTCTCTCTCACACACAGCAGTCCCCCATTCTCTCTCTCACACACAGCAGTCCCCCATTCTCTCTCTTACACACAGCAGTCACCCTTTCTCTCTCACACACACAGCAGACACCCATTATCTATCTCTCTCATACACAGCAGTCACCCATTATCTATCTCTCTCACACACAGCAGTCACCCATTCTCTCTCTCACACACAGCAGTCCCCCATTCTCACTCACACACACGGCAGTCACCCATTCTCTCTCTCACACAGAGCAGTCATCCATTCTCTGTCACACACACAGCAGTCACCCATTCTCTCTCACACACACAGCAGTCCCCCATTCTCTCTCTCACACACAGCAGTCACCCATTCTCTCTCTCACACATAGCAGTCCCCCATTCTCTCTCACACACACAGCAGTCACCCATTCTCTCTCTCACACACAGCAGTCCCCCATTCTCTCTCACACACACAGCAGTCACCCATTCTCTCTCTCACACAGAGCAGTCACCCATTCTCTCTCTCACACAGAGCAGTCACCCATTCTCTGTCACACACACAGCAGTCACCCATTCTCTCTCACACACACAGCAGTCCCCCATTCTTTCTCTCACACACAGCAGTCACCCATTCTCTCTCTCACACACAGCAGTCCCCCATTCTCTCACACACAGCAGTCCCCCATTCTCTCTCTTAAACACAGCAGTCACCCATTATCTCTCACACACAGCAGTCACCCATTCTCTCTTTCACACACAGCAGTCCCCAATTCTCTCTCTTACACACAGCAGTCACCCTTTCTCTCTCACACACACAGCAGTCACCCATTATCTATCTCTCTCACACACAGTAGTCACCCATTCTCTCTCTCACACACAGCAGTCCCCCCATTCTCTCTCACACACACAGCAGTCCCCCATTCTCTCTCACACACACAGCAGTCCCCCATTCTCTCTCTTACACACAGCAGTCACCCATTCTCTCTCACACACAGCAGTCACCCATTCTCTCTCTTACACACAGCAGTCCCCCATTCTCTCTCTTACACACAGCAGTCACCCTTTCTCTCTCACACACACAGCAGTCACCCATTATCTATCTCTCTCATACACAGCAGTCACCCATTATCTATCTCTCTCACACACAGCAGTCACCCATTCTCTCTCACACACAGTAGTCACGTATTGTCTCACACACAGTAGTCCGACATTGTCACACAGGGGTAATATATAGTTAAACCACACCATTATCATTATATGCCCAGTGCCTCTGAGTCAGACTCAGACACGTCTGTCACTGACACACTGTGTGTTAACAACTTTTCAGCATGTCAGCCATCCCAGGCCCAGGAGGAACTTGATTACCGATGGTGACGGGTGGCCCAGGAGGGTGGTGCTGCCGGCTACTGCATCAGCCCGCAGCACTGACAACATGAAGATGGCCGCCAATGATCCTTCCCCAACAAGGGTGGTGGCTCCTGTCCCCCACTGCATTGTTCAGCCCCAACACTGTTGTGTGCTGTGCTGCCACGTGACGGCATGACGTCACGTCGCTCCCTACATGCAAAGGGATCCATTACAAGTGCAGTGCAGCTGTGTTTCAGTGACAGTCTGCCCGCGGCCCACCTCAGCTGCTGGCTGCCTTGTTACATAATAAATTAGCGTGGTAGCAGCCAGTGCTCCCTCCTCGGCTGCGTACCATGCGTAATTATAGAACCGACCCTGACCACTCCCCATGTGCCCCCCCATAGCACTGTCATCAAACCTGAGCTCTCACACCCCCATGTCTCTGCCTCCACATCCTCCCTATAACAGTCTCATCAGCACTCTGAGCCCCCACTCCCCATATGTATCTGCCTTCCACTCCCATAGTATTGTCATCAGCCCCCTGAGCCCCTACTTCCCATCTGTATCTGCCTTCCCCTCATCCAGCTCTTACCTTTATTCTAAATGGCTGGGGCAGGGCAGGGTCTTGTAGCTCCAGGAGCGTTGCCTGGCTTATCTTGCAGCTGCTCACAGTGCGGTTCCAGTGCTCACTGCTCAGGGTCAGGTCAGGCAGAAATGAAAGTGAAAGTAAAACTCTCTGCCTGTGAGCCTTAGCACCGCTCTGTGTGCTGCTGCTGTAGTGTGACATCTCCTGGCTGGCTGGGATCGCTGAGCAAGCGATCACTGACAGAGCCACCTGAAATGAAAAGAAAATCTGCCACCCTTAGCTTGGGAAGCTCCTAGGCATTCCAGGTGCCCCTAGGCATTTGCCTATTATGACTATGCCTAGGGCCGTCCCTGCGCCAGACCCTAAGCAGTCGCCTGGGATTCTTAGTGTGAATCCGCTACTGCAGTGAGCCTGTCTGGGGGCCCCCTCTGTGTGTGGGCCCAGGGACGACCACCGCAATATACCATTGCTCCGGGCACCATGGCTCCTAGCTACACCTCTGGAAACCAGGCCAGTAAGACTGTTCTAAGGTACCCAGCAGTTAAGGGGTGTATGAAACCAATCCTGAAGTTGTGCCATTAAGCACGCCTCTTGATACGGAACTAAGGGCCTCATTCAGACCCACTCGCAAGCGGCTGTCCGCTCGCAAGTGGGTAGATGGTGTGCACTGCGCATGCGCACGACGGAGGGAGCTCCGTCATGCGCATGCACCAGACGCGACGAGCGAAGGACTTTCCTTCGCTCGTTGTGTCTGATCAAAGGGGGCGTGCTGTCGATGTTGTTTGACAGCACGCCCCATTTGGTGGGCATGCCGGGGGCGTGCCTCCCAGACGGAGGCGTTCCCAAGGGAACGCCTACCATCAGAACCCGGCCCCACTGACATCACTAGTGATGTCAGTGGGAGTGATTTTGGCTCTGATAGAGCCAAAATCACTCCAGGGCTTGTGGTTGAAAACCCCGACCACAGGCTTCTGGTCGCACTGGCGATGGTCGCGATGGTCAAGACCATCGCGACCATCATCCTGCACGCTCGTATGAGCTGTGGGTGGTGACCCACAGCTATACGAGCGTCCAGGAGGACGCTCCATTTTTATGGAGGCCGGCCCTCATTCAGAGCGAGCGCTCTGCTCAGAGCGTCCGGCTCTGAATGAATGCCAAAATCAGGTAAGATTAAACCCCCACGATCTCTTGGAAGAATCATACCATTCAGGTCTAGGCGAGGGTTGCTTATGAGCTGCACTGGGTAGTTTAATAGAAATGTCCCACTCTGAGAGAAGTTTGGCCCCAGCATCCAGATTGCAGACCACATAAGATGATCCATCATACGAGATTATCAACTTCACTAGAAATCCCCAACGATACTAGATCTCATGAGAGCGGAGAGCTGATGTGATGGGTGACAAAAGGCTTTGTGTAGAAATAGTTAATGATGAGAAATCTGTAAATAGCTGTAAACTGCCCAGGACATCAGAGTCACCTGATGACCTAGCAGACTGGAGGTTATGTTCTTTAGTTGGGAAGAAATGAACACGTAGAAGAGTGTTTCTGGGCAGAGATCCAGAAACCGATCTAGGTCTAGGGAGCCAGTGGATTCAATCAATTAAAAGGTCTTTGTCATTCGTGTTAGGAAGAAGTTTGCAAAAGAGTGACATGGCATAGTCTTCCAATTCAGAATTAGAAACAGAGTCCGGGATACCTCGAATTTTAATATTGTTTCTTCTAGAGCGGTCCTCCATATCATCCATTTTATCTTTGAAAGATTCTAATTCAGACTGTTGTTGGTTATGTGCTGAGATAAGATCATTGTGCAAAACCACCAATTCTTCCAGTTTACGTTCCAAATGGTCAGTGAGGACTCCAGTGGCCGAAAGTTCTGATTTGACATCACGGACAGCTGCTGTGAGCTCCTGGGTGAGATCAGTTTTAAAGGGCGCCAGAACTTGACACATAGGGGTAAATTTACTAAAGTGAGAGTTTTTAGAAGTGAGTTTTAAAAGTGATGTTGCCCATAGCAATCAATCAGATTCTAGCTATTATCTTCTAGAAGGTGCTAGTTAAATGTTAAGTAGAATGTGATTGGTTGCTATGGGCAACATCACTTTTAAAACTCACTTCTAAAAACTCTCACTTTAGTAAATTTACCCATAGTCCGACCGTCAATGTAGCATTGGAGTCTGGATCCACCCCGGAATCTGCCAGCAAACTGGATGCACATCCAGAACCAATGCTGGCCACTGATGGTGTAAATGGGCATCTGAAAGTGAATTGGAGGATCGGGCTGCTTTTTGACTAGAGAAGGCCACTGGAGGGGGAAGGGTAACTTTGGCTCTTTTCAGAGGCATGATAAGGTGAGCACGTATGACACACCAATATAAACAAAATCTATCGCACACCCTCGTCCCAGATTTTTCAGCGAGAGAGATGAGCTGTGTCAGCTAGAAGAGCAGATAATGACTAGTTGATATACATTACTAACATGGGTGGATAAACGGAAATAGATGTGGATCACATCTGCAATATGAGTAACAAAACAATAATAGCAGCTATAGAAAACCAAGAAAGGTGTAAATCAGGTAAACAGGAGCCCGAAGTCTGGTAATGCCATCAGGAAACAGAACAGCCAGTAGAGCAGGGCCAGCCTTTATGTTCCCCAGAATAACTGCACAAGTGACTGCAGGCAGTAAAGGAGCACTAAAATGACTGCTGATTTGTAGGAGGCACTAGGCTTGCAGCATGTTGGTACTGGGAGAGACTACCTTTATAATAATAAAAGCTCAGACTATATAATAACCTAGATAGAAGAGCCAAGGATCAAGGAGAAGGGATGTCTGAAGAGCTGTATATTAGAGCCTGTAAATGTGGTGTAATGGCTAGGGCTCCCAAGGAAGGCAGACTCATTGGCGGGCAGCAGTGGGACCAACTGTTTCTGCTGCAAGGGTATAAGTACCACAGAGAAGTGGAGAGATGGAGCCAGCAGGAATCTTCCACTGCTATTCAGGAGCTGTGGGCGCGATCGCGGCACTTCACCGCTACTCAAGGCCACGGCCTCAGGCCTACTTCCACGCCGGACCACAGGGATGCAGCTCCTGCCCACCGCGACCCGTCACAAGACACCCGGCAGCTGCAGAAGGGTCGGGACACCTCCGGAAGGCACAAAGAGGGCTCCCAGTACAGATAGGAGGGCACTACAGGGACACACTCCTGGAGCTCCCACAAGACTTGCCCACATTCAATGGTGGTCAGGCACGCCCCCTGATCATTTTTTTTTATGAGAGGGGACCCTGTTTTTCTTTAAAAAAAATTTTTAACACAAGAATATTTTTCATCATTAAAAAGTCCATGGTAATGAATGGTATCTTGTGCATACCATCATATCATAATGCCCTTAAAGCATGCATTTAATATATTTTTGTATGTGCAACTCAAAAAATAAACGTAAATGTATGTTTACTGTACACATTTTACCACTTTACTTTAGATGAAAATATATCCAAATTTAATGAGCCTCACTATTGAAAAATATAATACATTTGTAAAAATGAACCAAATACTAAGAATTTCCTTATCAGACAAGCCCATTGTAGTTTTTGAGATTATAATGCATTAGATACTGTTCTTGAGGATCTTCAAAATAAAACCGAACAATTGTTTCAGGAACAAATGGGTGTGTTAGTGTTGTAGGGAAGTCCAACCAACAGCCAGTGGCAGTGTGAGGTCTCTCTTCAGTTTAGTTACAAATGAAACACATTTATTCCAGGAAGTGACACAGAGTGTAGATATAGATAGTTGATGATAAGATTTCCACATCTTTTGTTCTCTCTACATCATACAGTACATACACACAGATGGTTTATTAAAGTGTAGATACAGAATCATGAATTTTATCATCACATGTATCCTGTCTGGGACCTTATTGATTGGTATGTAATGCTTTGAATAAAATTAATTTTTATAGAGCATAAAGGGGATTCTGATTTGTGGGCACAATGTATTTAGTATAACTATACATCATTATATTAAGAAATGAATTACTGATATATTTACAGGGGAAAATACTGCACAGACTGTAAAGCAGACATCAGCACCTCTGACTGTCCAACCAGGAGATACCATATTATTGGAATGTACATATACAGTTTCTGGCAATCCGTATCTTTTTTGGTATGTTCAGTACAATGGTAAAGATCCTTCAATGCTCGTTAATGATCTGACACAGAAAAAGTACAAAGGATTTTCCATCATAGAGGATAAAAGCAAAACATCCTTCCACCTGAGGAAAGACCACGTTGAACTGAGTGACTCTGGCGTGTATTTCTGTGCAGTGAGTGACACAGTGACTAAACTGTACAGCTCACCTGTCACATAACTCTCTGTGGTTCTCATACTTCCTTTGTTACATTATGTTATCTTGTTCTATAAACAAGGAAGATAGATTCAAGATACATGTTATAAACTAGATAACAATTTATATTATTCCATACTAAATATTTAGAGAAAAACTGTATGCAGTGGAAACACATGCTGGACCCTTGTTACTCCATAAAGGGCCTGATTCAGTGATGTACGCTAATGCTGATGCAGCTGTGGATTTCTACGCAGCGGCTGTGCAAAAATATCTGAATGTCTCTGCCACTGGGATTTGCATTGAGACCCACTGGTGGCTTCGTAAATCCAAGCAACCTCATGCATAGCTGCAGCTCAGTCACAGATCAGTGAATTATCAGACTTCGGAGTAACAATATGGTCATGTAAAATGGCCGCTGAAACTGAGACACCAGAGCTATTTTGACTGCAAACGAAAGTTACAAATTTGCTTTTGGCTATCTGGATTTCATGGCCTTCAAGCAATATATCATCTTTATACACAACTACAATGAATAAGCTGTTCTCCTACCACTTATAGTATTTGTGGTTACAATGTATTTAACTATAATAAATGATTGATATGACCATACACATAGCTATACATCATTATATTAAGGAATGAATTGGTAATGCTCTAACTATATTTACAGGGGAAAGTACCGCACAGACTGTACAGCAGACACCAGCACCTCTGACTGTCCAACCCGGACATTCTGTATTATTGGAATGCACATATATAGTTTCTGGCAATCCGTATCTTTTTTGGTATGCTCAGTACAATGGTAAAGATCCTTCAATGCTCATTAATGATCTGACACAGAAAAGTACAAAGGGTTTTCCATCATAGAGGATAAAAGCAAAACAACCTTCCACCTGAGGAAAGACCACGTTGAACTGAATGACTCTGGCGTGTATTTCTGTGCAGTGAGTGACACAGTGACTAAACTGCACAGCTCACCTGTCATATAACTTAGGCCCTGATTCAGAGCCGCTCGTAAGCGGCCGCTCGTTCGTTCTGACCATCTGCGCATGCGTACGGATTTTAATATGCATGCGCGAACCAGTCAGTGCGGCCGAAAATCGTTTGTTTGCTATATAGCGAATGCCTGCTATTTTGAGTGACAGAAGGAGACGTATGTGGGTGGTAACAGGGGAAGGTGCTTGAAAACGGGGGAGTGGAATTAGAACACAGGCGTGCTTAATGGTCAAAACAGGCGTTTTAAGGGAGTGCATAATTAATATAGCAGCGTCATCGACCACGGCACTTGGTTTTTTTTTACTCAGAACTGCTCGCAAAATAGCGGTTGAAAAAACCAGCCACAAGAATAGCGAGCAGTTCATATGCTGTTCGATGTACTCGATTAATCTAATAAATAGCGGACATGACGTATGGTGCGAGCGGCAAGGGGGCGTATTTTTCAAAATTACAACCGCAAGTTTTGCTCGCTCGTTCAGACTTAGACGCGTGAACAGACCGCAATGAGCGAACGGTTCATTTGAATAGCCACCCCTTGTTTTAGAACGAACGACCGCAAATAGCGAGCGGCTCTGAATGAGGGCCTTAATTCTCTGTGGTTCTCATACTTCCTCTGTTACATTATGTTATCCTGTTCTAGAAATAAGAAAGATAGATCCAAGATATATGTTATTCACTAGATTTAAAATGTATACTATTCCATAATAAATACTCATATGCAGTGGAAACACATGTTGGACCCTTGTTGCTCCACAATATACAATTAAAAAACAATGCACAGTAATACATCAGATGCAGTCAGTCAATCATAAGTGGTGCCTGATTGCCATCGTCAATTTTGCACCAACAGCTGAGCATAGTGATATATGGACTTTGTTGTGGTGTGCTTCATCTACATTTGTATAATCATTCCCCTAATGCAGTGGTTCCCAAACTTTCTTGAATCACAGCACCCCAAAAATGTCAGCATTTTTTTCTGACACCCCTAGATCAACAGTTATTGCATTTAGTAAATTTTGCTTACCTGTCATCCTTTGGCTCAGTTATGTGGTGGTGGACAGGGTTGTTCTCCTACAGTATTGGTAGTCCACATATTTTATGACTGATAGCCACTAGCACTGGTTTTTCCTATCACATGACCATACATAATTTGATATGGTCTTTGAAAGACAACCTGTGGCACCTCTGCCCTGAGGCACCTGTGTTCGGGAACCACTGCCCTAATGTATTTGCCTCTCTTGCATACTTCCAGAGCCGGCTCGAGGCATGTTCGACCAGTGCGGTCGAATAGAGGCCCCACCCCATAGAGAGCGTACCCCTCCCAGCCATTCCCGATTTCAGCGGGACAGTCCCGTATTTCGGGCACTGCCCCACAGTTCCACCCGCGGGACGAAGTGTCCCGTGGGTGGTCGGGATGTTGGGCACCTCCATCGCCGCAGTTGTGCCGCGATGCTGGCCCATGGGAACAAGAATGTGCAGAGAGAGAGAGCTGGGCGCAGCCCAGCTACTGACATAGTGCTGGGCTCACCCCCTAGCCTGACATTAAATGGGAGGCGTGCCATGGGTGCCATCTAGGGTGCATGGCCTCCTGGGTCCCTCGTCGCACAGGGCGCGGCTCATGCTGGAGCCGGCCCTGATACCCCCCATCCCATTCTCTAAGTACAAGGAGTCATAATTGCGAAATGTAGACAAATCCAAATAAGTGTGGAAGCATCAAGAAAATTTGTCATGTACCTATGCACTACAAAAAGTGCAGTTTGTGCAAAATAAAGACCCTTACATTTAACTCTAGATCAGCAATATTGTATTTACAACTACTACTCTACTATGCTTACTATACTATTATTAGAGGTAGATGTATTAAGCTTTGGAGAGGGATAAAGGGCCTGATTCAGAGCCGGACGCTATTTACGGACGCTCATTCAGAAAAAGGGGCTGGCTATTTAAATTAAGCGCTCGCTCTTTGCGGTCTGTTGACGCCTCTATGTCTGAACGAGCGAACGAAACATGCGCTCACTATTTAGGAAAAAACGCCCCCTGGCCGCTCGCATCATACGTCATCTCCGCTATTTATTTGATTAATCCAGTACATCGAAAGGCGTATGAACTGCTCGCAGTGCTTGTGGTAGCATTTTCCTACCGCAATCATGCAAGCAGTTCAGGCTAAAAGACACCCAAGTGACGTGGTCGATGACGCTGCTTTGTTAATTATACACACCCTTAAAACACCTGTTTTGACCGTTTGGCACGCCTGCGTTCGGATCTCCACTCCCCGTTTTCAAGCACCTTCCCCTGTTACCACCCACAAACGCCTCATCCTGTCACTCAAATTAGCAGGCATTCGCTATTTTGCGAGCACACGATTTTAGACTGCACTGACTGGTTCGCGCATGCGTACTAAAACCCATACGCATGCGCAGACGTGCGAACATCGCTCGGAGCAAACGAGCGGCCGCTTACGAGCGGCTCTGAATCAGGCCCAAAGCACCAACCAATCAGCTCCTAACTGTCATTTTTCAAACACATGGCTCTATGTACTAAGCCTTGGAGATGGATAAAGTGGGTGGAGATAAAGTACCAAGCAATCAGCTCCTAACTGTCATTTTTCAAACACAGCCTGTAAAATGACAGTTAGGAACTAATTGGTTGGTACTTTATCTCTCTCAACTTTATCTCTCTCCAATGCTTAGTACATCTGCCCCTTAGTCCTTTATCCCACTCACTCATCAATAAACAATTTGCTATTGTGTAGTTTTAGTATGTGCTGTATCTACAATACATTTCCTTCCAGTGGCAAATACAATGTAGCTGGTAATTTTTATCAATATCCCTATTTTTCAGTATTGACAACCATAAAATATATTGTTTATTACTCTTAGATGTATTTTGCATCATCATTTTTCAAGTGCTTTATTAGTTCATATTTATTGGTAACTTCAATTAGATTCAATTAATAAGTGTATATTATAACCCAAATCAGGGGAATGGGATTGAAATGTTCTAATACCGACAGTGAGAGACCGACGGATGAAGAACCCGATGGGCACCCGTAAGTTTACTAACCCTCCCCTCTCCCCCCTCTAACCCTAACCCTCCCTTAGGGCTGCCTAACTCTAACCTCCCCACCTAGTGCTTAACCCTAACCTCTCCCCAGGGTTGTCTAAACCTAACCCACCCTCCCCGCACAATAAACCTAAGTCTCCTAGGGGAGGTGCCTAACCCTAACCCCCCCTTTCCCTATCCTAACCCTAACCTTCCCCAGGGGTGGTGCCTAACTCTAAGTCCCCCGCGGTTCCCTAAACCTAACCCCCCCATCTTTGCGCTAAGTGCATACTTACCCTGCAGGAGGGCGATCGGTCTGGCATCCTTTGGTGTTCCGGCATCAGAATTAACATAGGCAGCAATATTTCGATGCCTATGTTAAATCCCTTGCCGGGATGACACTGTCGGGATTGAGACCAGCGGCCGCTCATAACTGCATCCCAAATCAGGAAACATGAAAAGTTGTAGATTGTATTGCTCCATGGTCCATTCAGACTGATCACTTTGACTTGTCCACCAAGACTGATCACATTTACGTGTCCACCAAGAGTGTATTACATTGACATGTCCACTAATACTGTATCACATTGACCTGTCCACCAAGAGTGTATCACATTGACATGTCCACCATGAGTATATCACATTGACGTGTCTCCCAATACTGATCACATTGATGTGTCCACTAAGACTGATTACTTTGACATGTTCACCAAGACTGATCACATTAACATGCCCAGCAAGACTGATCACATTGACATGTCCACCAAAAACATTGAACTATTAAAATGCCCTGGCTTGTGTCACTGTAATATATTTTCAGATGTTGGTAATGTAGAAGCTACATTATAATAAAAGTACAAATGAGGTTTCACATTTTACCAGAAATTAATCAGTATTTTAATCGCCAATAAAAATATTAAAGCATACAATGTATAACCACTTTGTACTGTAGAAGATGGGTGCTACCAGTGGTAGAAGTTCAGACAGAGTTTGCACAATGCTTTTCTATAGATTTTTCAGTCTTTTTACAGGTTATCAGAACTGATGGTCACCTGACTGCCAGAACCCAGAATAAGACACTGGAGATGGACGTATAATAAAAGTGAAGAGTAGGTATGCTCCTTTATAGAGTGCTGGGCATACCGTACATCTAGATGCAATAGTCTAAAACTGGGGAGTTTGAGTGGTATCCAGTCACATGGTCAATATTTTCCACGTTCTCACCACAATGTCGACACTAGAATGTTGACATGGTTCAACTTGTCAACAAGCACAGGTCAAAATCCTCAGAATGTCAACATGTTCACAATGTCGGCACCTGAAATGTCACCATGTGAAATGTCAACATTCTCAGAATGCCAACAGTTAGGTTTAGGCTGTGGGTGGAGGTGTTAGGATTAGGCTGCAAGGTGGAGGTAGGGATAAGCACTAGGAGGAGAGGTAGGGGTAGGGATTAGGGTTAGCAGATGGGGCAGGTATACTGTCACGGCTGCCGACACTTGAGACTCCTGGAGGGAGGCAGGCATACTAGGCACAATAAACTGGGGTTGTCTTAGGAATGACCTTTTCATGAAACTCAGTAGCACAGGATAAAAGTAAAATAGAATTTATTCACAAAAGAAATATAATCAGCAAGGACTCATATAAAGTCTCAAACAGCACAGAGGTTCACATAGGCAATAATAAATATAGGAGAAAATCCCCAAATATATATATGCAGTCTTAAACATATAAGAACTAACGTGATAGGGAACTCCAAGTCCAGTATGAGGCTAACACCTCAGGATGACATTGAGGACCATTGCCAGGGTAGAACCCTGTAGTAATGGAAATCCAGAGCAGAGCGAGCCCTGCAGAATAATATAGTCCTGGGACAGGGCCGAGCCCTGCGATGCAGTGAGAGATGAAGCAAACTTGAGCCTTGTGGTGTAGTGAAGTCGGAGCAGGGTTAAACCCTGTAAGGCGATAAGATTCCAGAACAGGGTTGAGCCCTGCGACGTGGCTAGGGTTCGGAGCAGGGTTGAGCCCCGTTATGCAGAGAAGATTAAAGCAGGGTTGAGTCCTGTGATGTGATGAGATTCCGGAGCAGGGTTGAGCCCTATAACGTGGCTAGAGTTCAGAGCAGGGTTGAGCCCCGTGATACGGATAAGGTTGTAGCAGGGTTGAGCCCTGTGATGTAATAAGATTGTGGAACAGGGTTGAGCCCTGCGACATGGCTAGGGTTCGGAGCGGGGTTGAGCCCCATGATGCAGAGATGATACTGTAACGGTGCAGTTGACAACTGTAACAAAAATGAGTTCAATATCCACAGGAACGGAAAGACAACAGGCAAAGTAAATAGTGCAGCAAAATGATGAAACCACAGTGAAGGAGCAGTAAGCAATACTTAGGCAATAGGAATGCTGGGCTCTGTAGTGCAGCGGGTAACACATCAGAAGTTCATCTGGAATATAACAAAGTCCACAGCAATCCACAGGCACAGTGGGGTCTGCCAAGAGTCCAAGAAAGATCTGAAAGCAACGTTGCACAGACACTGAGACACAGTTAGTAACAGGCTTTATACTAGAGGTCTGTGGGTCTCATTCAGACCCGCCCATGAGCGCAGGATGCTCGCAAGCGGGTTGATGGTGCCATAATACGCATGCGCACGATGGAGGGAGCTCCATCGTGCGCATGCGCGAGACCCGCATAGCGATAGCCAAGCTGTCGCTATGGGTCTCGCACCAAAGGGGGCGTGCTGTCGATAGTGACTGACAGCACGCCCCCTTTGGTGGGCATGCCGGGGGCGTTGCTGCCCAGACGGAGGCATTCCCATGGGAACGCCTACCATCTGGGTCCGGCCCCACTGACATCACTGGTGATATCAGTGGGAGTGATTTTGGCTCTGATAGAGCCAAAAGCACTCCTGGGCTTGCGGCAGCGAGACCCTACCACAGGGTCTCGTCGCAAGCCCGATGGTCGCGATGGTCTTGACCATCGCGACCATCTTTTTGGCCGCTCGCATAAGCCATTTTTAGGTAGGAGGGCCCTGATTCAGAGTGAGCGCTCTGGTCAGAGCGTCCGGCTCTGAATCAGGCCCTGTGATCCATACAAAGTTTCAGAACATGTGACCCAAATGGAATCAGGTTTGAAATAATGAGTAATCTAGGAATCCCACAACCTGACGACACCTGGAAAACAGATGATCACTTTAATACTCTATCCCCTGAATGAGAAGCATGCCAGCAAGCAGTATAGCTCCTCCAATGACCACAATGGAACTTTGGCAAAAGTAGTCTATCTTTATGCACTGAAATAGTCGCAGTCCTGACAGTACCCCCCCCCCCCCTTTTTGGGTGGTCTCTGAACACCCACCAGGTTTTACAGGGAATTTAGCATGAAAATTACGTATCAATTTAGGAGCATGGACATCAGAGTCTTTAATCCAAGATCTCTCCTCCGGGCCATAACCCTTCCAGTCTACAAGATATTGCAACTGATTTTGATGCTTACGTTAATCCGGAATCTCATTGATCTCAAACTCCACACCTCGATCAGCTGCCATGGGAGGTACCCTAGGCAAGCTGTCATGAAATCGATTAAGAATCAATGGTCTAAGCAAGGAGACATGAAAGGAGTTAGGTACACGCATGGTTGGAGGTAACTGCAACTTACATGCCACTGGGTTGATAATTTTTATAATCTGAAAAGGACCAATATAACGAGGAGCAAACTTCATGGTAGGTACTTTAAGTCGAAGATTTCTAGTAAACAACCAGATACGATCCCTCACAGAATATTTAGGAACAGCCAAACATTTTCTATCAGCAAAGGTTTTATAATTATGAGAGGCTTTCCTATAACACATGTACCTGGGTTCAAATTCCAGAAAAATTTTGGAGGGTAGCTTTAGCTGCTGGGACATCCACAGTAGGAATTGACTGAAGCTCAGGAACTCAAGGATGTCGACCAGTATTGGCAAAAAAAGGACTTACACCTGTAGCAGACGAATAATGAAAGTTATGAGCAAACTCAGCCCAAGGCAAAAAATCTATCCAAACATCTTGGGAGGAAGAAATATACATTCTTAAGAAGGTCTTCAATTCCTGGTTCACTCTTTCAGTTGTCCACTTGACTGAGGATGATATGCAGAAGAAAACTGCAATTTCATTTGCAATGATGAACATAAAGCCCTCCAAAACTGAGCAAGAAACTGGACACCCCGATCAGACACTATCTCAGAAGGATGTCCATGAAGACGAAGTATCTCTTTTATAAATATTTGTGCTAATTTGGGGGCTGATGGAATTCGAGCCAAAGGACAAAAATGAGCCATCTTGGTAAAACGATCCACCACTACCCAAATAACTGTACACCCCCTAGACTCAGGAAGATCTGTAATACAATCCATGGAAAGATGGGTCCATGGTTGGGTGGGAATGGGTAGTGGTCGGAGAGAACCAACTGGAGACTGCCGGGAGGACTTATGTTGTACACACTTAGAACAAGAACGTATAAACTCTTGGACATCTTTTTTTATGGAAGACCACCAATAGGAACGTTGCAAAAAAGAGTACATTTTACGAACCCCTGGATGTCCAGAGAAATGAGAATTATGAGCCCAGGAAAGAAGTTTACCTCGTAACTCAGGTGCCACAAATATCTTCCCAGAAGGAGGATCAGGAGAGATGGAAATTGAAGAAAAGGCCAGAGGGTTTATTATAGGGTACCTTTGATCCTCATTTTGTTCTTTCTCTTCCAACATTGAGCGTGAGAGAGCATCTGCCTTTTTATTCAAAGAACCTGGGCGATACCTGAGGACAAAATCAAACCGAGAAAAGAAGAGTGCCCAACGAGCTTGTCGTGGGTCAGACAATGGGCAGTCTTCAAATACAACAAATTTTTATGGTCTGTAAAAATAGTAACAGGATGTTTTGCGCCTTCTAATAAATATCTCCACTCCTCCAAAGCTAACTTAATAGCTAACAGTTCTTGTTCCCCGATGGAGTAATTACTCTCAGCACTTGAAAACTTTCATGAAAAGAATCTACAAGACACTGGGCCTAATTCAGACCCGCTCGCGAGCGCAGGATGCTCGCAAGCGGGTCGATGGTGCCAAAATGCGCCTCCGTCGTGCAAATGCATGAAACCCGCATAGCGACAGCCAAGCTGTCGCTCCGGGTTTCGCAACAAAGGGGGCATGCTGTCGATGGTGAGTGACAGCACGCCCCCTTTGGTGGGCGTGCCGGGGGCGTGGCTGCCAGATGGAGGCATTCCCATGGGAACGCCTACCATCTGAGTCCGGCCCCACTGACATCAGTAGTGATGTCAGTGGGAGTGATTTTGGCTCTGATAGAACCAAAATCACCACAGGGCTTGCGGCAGCGAGACCCTACCACAGGGTCTCGTCGCAAGCCCGATGGTCGTGATGGTCTTGACCATCGCGACCATCATCATGGACGCTCGCTATAGCTGTGGGTGGTAACCCACAGCTGTGCGAGCGTCCATGAGGCCGCTCCAAAATGAGGTAGGAGGGCTCTGATTCAGAGCGAGCGCTCTGGTCAGAGCGTCCGGCTCTGAATCAGGCCCTCTGTTCTCCCATCTGCAGCCACTTGAGACAAAATAGCCCCAACTCCATAAGTGGAAGCATCCACTTCTAGCATAAATGGTTTCTCAACGTCAGGTTGAACTAGAATGGGGACCGCAGAAAATGCATCTTTAAGAGTCTGAAAGGCATTCAATGCCTCTGGGGACCATACTTTGGGATTAGCCCCCTTTTTTGTCATAGCAGTAATTGGAACAATTGTTGAAAACGCTTTGATAAACTTTCTGTAATAATTGGCAAAGCCTAAAAATCTCTGAATAGACTTTAATGAAGTGGGCAAAACCCAATCTTGAATAGCCTTTAACTTTTTAAGGTCCATCTGAAGCTCAGAACCGGAGATGATATACCCCAAAAAGGGTATAACTGGAACTTCAAAATCACACTTGGAGATCTTACCATAAAGCTTATTAGCTCGGCGTGGCTAGGGTTCGGAGCGAGGTTGAGCCCCGTGATGCAGAGTAGATTGAAGAAGGGTTGAGCCCTATGATGCGATGAGATTCCGGAACAGGGTTGAGCCCTGCGACGTGGCTAGAGTTCGGAGCAGGGTGGAGCACTGTGATACGGATAAGGTTGTAGCAGGGTTAAGCCCAGTGATGTGATGAGTTTCCGGAACAGGGTTGAGCCCTGCAGCGTGGCCAGAGTTCGGAGTGGGGTTGAGCCCCGTAATGCGGAGAAGATTATAGCAGGGTTGAGCCCTGTGATGTAATAAGATTCCGGAACAGGGTTGAGCCCTGCGACGTGGCTAGGGTCGGTGCGGGTTGAGCCCCGTGATGCAGAGATGATACTGTAATGGTGCAGTTAACAATTGTAACAAGGATGAGTTCAATATCCACAGGAACGGAAAAAGACAACAGGCAAAGTAATGGGGGGCATCCACTAGACGATTTTAGCAGGCGATTGAATGATAACGATATCGTTATCGTTCAAAAGTTTAAAAATCATTTAAAAATCATTTAAAAATCGTGCAGAAATTGTTTCTAACGATATATGATGCGTGCTCCCGCTGATCACTTGGAGATCGCTTACAAATCGTTTACACATCATTCACGCTGAACGATCAAACGATGAACCACTCCCTGACACTCCCACACCTCCATTTTGTTGATTCTACCCTGACGGAGTGTGTGAGAAGAAGCAGCAGTATTTGGAGGACCACATGGATCACATTTAAACATCAGTAAGTATTTAATTGAAAACCACTGACCACCAATGTAGCACTCCTTGGGGACTGCCACTGGGAAGGGGTACAAGAGGCGGCACACAATCGGGTTGTGGCACTTGGAGGGTGCTGCATCAAGGGACTTGGGGGTGCAGCTTTAAAGAGCTCCTGGGGGTTGCTGCATAAAGGGCATACTGTGGGGGTGCTGCATGGCCATACTGTGGGGGTGCTGCATAAGGGGCATACTGTGGGGGTGCTGCATAAAGGGTATACTGTGGAGGTGCTGCATAAAACGCATATTGTAGGGGTTCTGCATGGCCATACAGTGGGGGTGCTGCATAAGGGGCATACTGTGGGGGTGCTGCATAAAGGGCATACTGTGGGGGTTGCTGCATAAAGGGCATACTGTGGGGGTGCTGCATAAGGCTCATACTGTGGGGGTGCTGTATAAGGGGCATACTGTGGGGGTGCTGCATGAAGGAGGACTACTGGGGTTGTTCTATAATGGAAACTTGCTGGATAATGCATCTGTTTTTTTTTGGGGGGGGGTTTATATTTTTTCTCACTTGCAGACATGACTGGAACTCAATCCAGAACTTTTGTCTTCGGGTTCATTGAAATGTACCAGGCCAATGAGTGCCTCTGGAAGATAGAGACTACTTTAACCGTGATGTGAAGCTTAAGGCACTGAAGCAATTGATGGTATTCAGTCGGGAGTATGACAGTGATGTTGGCATAGACTGGGTGAAGGCAAAGATCCAGGGTTTGAGAACAGTGTTCCTGAAGGAGCACAAGAAGTGTGAAGATTCAAAATGTTCGGGAGCAGGTGCAGATGAAGTCATAAAACAAAGTTATGGAACTATGACCTGCTCAAATTTGTCCTTGACCAAGAGCCAAAGAAACGGGCACGGTCTTCGCTGGTACCCAAGGTAGCAGAGACCCTCTTGGAGAATGTGAAGTGGCAGGACCAGGTATGCAATTAAACTATTGTATTTTTTTTTTGTACATAGGGCCTAATTCAGACCCGCTCGCGAGCGCTGAGCGCTCGCAAGCGGGTCGATGTTGCCCAAGTGCGCATGCGCATGACTGAGGCGGCTCCATCGTGCGCATGCGTGAGACCTGAACAACGACAGCCAAGCCATCATTATGGGTCTCGCACCAAAGGGGGCGTGCTGTCGATGGTGAGTGACCGCACGCTCTCTTTGGTGGGCGTGCCGTGGGCATGGCTGCCCAGACGGAGGCGTTCCCTGATAGAGCCAAAAGCACTCCAGGGCTTGCGGCAGCAAGACCCTACCGCAAGGGTCTCATCGCAAGCCCGATGGTCACGATGGTCTTGACCATCGCGACCATCATTTTGGCTGCTCGTTATAGCTGTGGGTGGTAACCCACAGCTATGTGAGCGGCCAGGAGGCCGCTCTTAAAAAATATAAGGATGGCCCTGATTCAGAGCGAGCGCTCTGTCAGAGCGTCCGGCTCTGAATCAGGTCCATAGCATATTATTTTACTCTTGGATGGACAGGATGGTGATGCTCCAAATGCTGACTTTTAAAAAAAAAAAAAACACTTGTAAGCCACTATATGTATGTTTATTTTGATAAAATCTAAATACTTTTAACTTTTGTTTGTAATTTTTCCAAGGAGGAAGTCCCGTCAACCAGAGAGACCACAGAGGCTATGGAGTCAAGAATAGAGAGGCCGTCAGTGGCAGCACCCGCCAAGAAGCGGAGGACGGCTTTCAAGACTCCATCCTCTGGCCCATCAAGAAGTGACATATTTTTGAGTCACGCGGAGGAGGCTTTACATACATCCCCCGGTCCAAATCAAACTTTTGGTGCTCGCATCGGCAACAAAATGGACAGCATGGCTAAAGACCAGCTGGGACATTTCAAGCGCATAATATATAGCGCTATGACACTAGCTCAAGAAGGTAAACTTCAAGAGCATAGTAATATAGGGTTATATATTATGCCGCAGCCCATCCCATTGTCTTCTGACAATTTCCCTATCCCACCTCATAGACCTGCATCCCAACTAATGCCAATTCCTCCTCCGTCACATCCCCTCACCTATCATGCGTCGGGCAGCCCACAGACACCAGTTCCGATTCCCAGCACATCCAGCAGTGACGTACGCTCATCATGGATGAGTGCACATGCCACCCTGGAGGCCGACGAGTATTGGAATTATTAGTATTTTTTTAATAAACTTTTTTTTAGTGGTTCAAAAATTTGTCACTTCTTTTTCTTTGGTTCTTTGTCAAGGCTGAACTTGAGCATTTACATAGTGCCTTAACTTTGGCCAATGTTGCACCTGTTTTCCGAACGTTTTTTTTTCTCCATACTTCTTGTGTTCCCATGGACACTGTTTTTGAACCCTATTTCTTGGTCTTCACCCTGCTTATGTTGACATCACTGTTTAGCTCCCAACTGTATATTACGATTTATTTCAGTGCCAGAAGCTTCTCATTTTTTGGTAGTCCCTACTAAGGAGGCACTCATTGGCCTGGTAATATTCAATGAATCCGGAACAGATATTCTTTTTTTTTTATATTTATAAATTTTACAAAGTTCAATACTCTGGTCTTGTGTCTTTCTTTATTGATGGTGCTTTCATGTAGAATAAACGGTGGGTTGTTGGTGTGTTTTTTATTAACCAATGTATGTGTCAGCAGTGCTTATGGAGGGCAGGGCACAGTTCTCCGCTAAAACAACCTAGCAGGAACGCTACTGATCTCTGCCCGGACTGGCAGTCCCAGGATGAGGAACAACCTTCCCCTGGGGCTGGCTGTCTTCACCATGAGTTGTATAGTGTGTGTATATATATATATATATATATATATATATATATGTACATATATATAGAGAGAGAGAGAGAGAGAGAGAGAGAGAGAGAGAGAGAAATAAATAAATAAATAAGTAAATTATATCTAGATCTAACATTTTTTTTTTTTTTTTTTAGAGTACAGAAGTTTGAGGTGAGTGTAAGGAGCCTGTGGGGACCCCAGCTAGGACTGCATGAAGTGCAAAGTGATTAGGAAGAAATCACGTGCCCTCCATTCATCCTATATATACTGAACCTGAATCATTTGTGAACACAATATTCACTCCTAATCATAACTTAATACCCATATTATATCCAGATGTTGGTCTAAAACCACAAAAAAACATTTTAAAACAGAAAAATAATTTAAAAAAACAACACTTTTAAAACAGCAAACACTTTATAATATTTACCCCCCCAAAAAAAGGAATAATTAAAATTGATTTAATCTAAAAGCATAACCAACTTTTAATTAAGAACATTTTTGTAAATAATCTAATGACATTTTAGAAATTTTATTTCAAATAAGTATCCAACACTAAGTGCATTAAAAATCTTTATTTTTATTTTATAAATTATTGTGTATGGTATAAAAAACAATTAGATGTAATTTTCTTGCCATTCCACGGCACCCATACCATTCAAGAAATGAAGGTATTCCTCCCTGATTGCTTTTGCACGCCCTGATGCAACCATAGGGACTCTGGATCGGGATACTGATGGCAAGAGTTCATTGTTCACCATTTGTTCGGGCTGCTCCAAAACAGAGGTAGGTAAGTGTGTTTGCAATGTTGCTTTATGCCATAAAAAGTTGTGTAGAGCACAGCAGGCCATTACTACCCATTCAATTTTTGTAATTTCTAGATTAATTGGAGTATAGAAAATTCTAAACCTGCTGCACATGATACCAAACGAATTTTCAACAATACGCCTAGCCCTTGAAAGGCGATAGTTAAAGATACGCCGCTCTATGGTTAAACCCCTTTGGGGATAGGGTTTCATTACATTCTCCTGTAAGGCAAAGGGCGCAACAGCTCAATTGATGCTTGCATTGTGAAACAGGTGGTAAATTGAGGGCTCCAGAGATCATATGATGGTAAAATTCAGTGTCCATACATGATCCACCATCAGATGCACGGCCATTTTTACCCACATCTATAAAAATGAATTCATAGTTGGCATTGACAATGGCCATCAACACAAGGATAAAATAACCTTTATAGTTATAGTAGAGTGAGCTACTATTAGCTGGTGGGACAATGCGCACATTTTTCCCATCAATTGCCCCACCACAATTTGGAAAGTTCCACTTCTCTTCAAATTTGTAACCAATTGTTTGCCATTCCTCCATGGTAGATGGAAGCTAAAACAAAATAATATAAAAAAAATATATAAAAAAACTCAAAAAGACATTTAAACACATTATATTCCAAATTAAAACAGATTATTAAAAAGGGTATGTCAAGTGTGTTTTAGAAACTAAATTTACTATGAGTCCTGCACATACACATTTCATGGGGGCAATACTGGGGTCCTGCAGCATATAGTAGAGGGGCAGCACATGATGTGTGACAGATTAGGGCAGACTGCGGGGACCTGCAAGTGTATACTAGGAGTCCTGCACATACACATTTCGGGGGGGGATAGTGGGGTCCTGCAGCATATAGTAGAGGGGCAGCACATGATGTGTGACAGATTAGGGCAGACAGCGGGGACCCACAAGTGTATACTAGGAGTCCTGCACATACAAACATTTCTGAGGGAAGAGGGAGGTAATGGGTTCCTGGATCACTTAATAAATGTACAGTATAAAATGTGATTACCTTAAAATACTCAGCCTTCAAAACCATAAATATGGCTCGACATGTCTCCGGGATTATGCGACCTAAAGTTTGCACAGAGATGAGGGTGCCAAACTTTAATTCAGCAAGGGATCTGCCAGTCACCAGGAACCGCAGGGTAGCGATCAGCCTCTCCTCAGGGGTATGGCCCTTCGCATCCTCGTATCCTGCCTCTGGATACAGGGCGTCACCAAACTCAATAACTCCCGGAAGGTGACGTCATCCATCCTCAGATAGTTGTGAAAGACATCAGGGTTCTCACGAAGTCCCATCAGCAGTGGCATGTGCGACAGAGTATCCCTCTGCAGCAACCACTCCCTGGTCCAGCATGAGTGCACCCTTCTCCATCTCTCAGACCTCTCCCTATCAGCTAAAAGCATGACTCCAGCATATGCTATCATCACACGATAGCGATAAGAAGGATCCATGAGGAAGAGAAATAAGTACAGTTTGTTTAAAGACAAGCCAAAAACAAACCACAGCAAATTAGCAATGCAACAGCGTTCAGCAGGCATAAACCAAACCAAACTAGCCACAGAGCATAAATGCAATGAGTAAAATGGCCGCCACCTATTTATTCCATCATTATAGCCACGCCCATCCCTCTAAAATATTATCTGCCCACTGTAGCTGAAAGCTGTCAATCACAGATTGAAACGACATTGTTTATCGTTAGATCGTATGCAAATCATTTGCAAATCATTTGCAAATCGTTCAGAGTGGAAGATCAAATTTCAAGGGAAAATTCAATGGAAAATCATTTAGAGGATGGACAGGGATAAAATCATCTAGTGGATGCAAAATGATGAAACCACAGTGATGGAGCAGTAAGCAATACTTAGGCAATAGGAATGCTGGGCTCTGTAGTGCAGCGGGTAACTGGCATCAGAAGTTCATCTAGAATATAACAAAGTCCACAGCAACCCACAGGCACAGCGGGGATCTGGCAGGAGCCCAAGAAAAACCTGAAAGCAACGTTGCACAGACACTGAGACACAGGGCCTGATTCAGAGCCGGACGCTATTTGCGGATGCTCGTTCAGAAAAAGGCGCTGGCTATTTAAATTGAGCGCTCGCTCTTTGCGGTCTGTTGACGCCTCTATGTCTGAGCGAGTGAATGAAACATGCGCTCTCTATTTTGTAAAGACGCCCCTTGGCCGCTCGCATCATACGTCATCTCCGCTATTTATTAGACTAATCGAGTACATCAAAAGGCGTATGAACTGCTCGCTATTCTTGTGGTAGCATTTTCCTACCGCAATCATGCGAGCAGTTCGGGTTAAAAGACAACCAACTGACGTGGTTGATGACGCTCCTTTACTAATTATGCACTCCGATTAAATGTCCGTTTTGACCGTTTGGCACGCCTGTGTTCGGATCTCCACTCCCCGTTTTCAAGCACCTTCCCCTGTTATCACCCACAAACGCCTCATCCTGTTACTCAAATTAGCAGGCATTCGCTATTTTGCGAGCACACGATTTCCGACCGCACTGACTGGTTGGCGCATGCGTATTACAACCCATACGCATGCGCAGATGTGCGAACATCGCTCAGAGCGAACGAGCGGCCGCTTACGAGCGGCTCTGAATCAGGCCCACAGTTAGTAACAGGCTTTATACTAGAGGTCTGTGATCCATAGGAAGTTTCAGAACATGTGACCCAAATGGAATCAGGTTTGAAATAATGAGCAATGTAGGAATCCCACAACCTGACGACACCTGGGAAACAGATGATCACTTTAACACTCTATCCCCTGAATGAGAAGCATGCCAGCAAGCAGGATAGCTCCTCCAACGACCACAATGGAACTTTGGCAAAAGTAATCTATCTTTATATACTGAAATAGTCGCTGTCCTGACATATACTTAACAGAAAGCCTGCAGATCAGATCACTACAACAGAACTGATGGTCACCTGACTGCCAGAACCCAGAATAAGACACTGAAGATACCGCTGCCACTGGGACCAGGTAAGTAACAACTGAGCCACCAGGGACATTAGTACAACATTCTATCATGGAGACATGATAGTGTCGACATGCTAAAAATTTTAACCATGTTGACTTTGTGATTTCGACCTAATGATACCACATCTGTTTGAGCTGTGCATCCTGGATGCATAGTAAATGTTTTCTTTGGGACACGCCGGCGGCACTCCCATAACACGCCCATTAGATGCACAATTTTTGGGCAACTTTAAGTACTAAAGATTCTTCATCTTTACTTTATAAGTACCCATCGATTACTCTTCTTCTACTGTACTGTAAGTCTTATCACCTGCAAAGGATTCTTCTATTTTTAGTGAAGGCATTGATAACATGTTTTTTGGCTTGCTTGTCCCCTCAAAGGGGGATGTAAACCTCTCTCTCTCTCTCTCTCTCTCTCTCTCTCTCTCTCTCTCAGGGCTGTGCCCTCTGTGTGCATAGGAAATATACTGACTTGAACTATTTGAAGTATAGGTGATTCTAATTTTTGCCTTAAACTGTTTGGTTTTAAGTCAGAGGTTTCTATAGTCTGCCTGGACTGTAATGGTGGAGTTTGTGAACCTCTGCTTTAAGTGTGCAGCAAATCAACTATACTGGTCTTTTACCTGCTCCACACAAAGGAGCAGGTATTATATATTGTAGTTTGTAAAGCACTTACTAAGAAACTATGGCATATAAGGCATCCTGTTCCACAAATACTATTCTGTCATAGATGAATAGGCTGAGGAATCGGGTATGGGGAGTCAAAAGTGACAATGTCACCGGTCACTATGTTGACCTTATAATGCTCGTGCCCCAGAACTTGACTTGGCTGAAGTGCTTTTTAGAGCATTTCTCCAATGAGTGTATTATTAAGGAGGCCAATCCCTGGCTGTTTTTTCAATCCCAGGATTCAGCATTGAAAAACTCTCAAACCCAGGATTCCCAGAATTGAGTTGATCAATACAGAGGGGGAGATCCGGTGGGGAATAAAGAAGTGACCTGTTTGTCTTTACCATATGTGCACGGCAGAAGAGTGCTGTGAGAGCTACGGCTCCTGCTGGCTAGAAATCAAGCACACCACTAAGGATCCACGTGTGACTGTGACTGTGAACACCTGGTATGTTGGTCTACGGTGGCAGCCAGACGGCGTCAGCTGTTGCCCGGCCACGGTTGATGCTAGATCTTGTGTGGCCAGGACCTCTGTGATGTATCAACCACGTGACCGCTGCAGGAGGACTGGACCGCTCCTGCGTTACCATCCACAAGGGCATTGAGTGGGAATAAATATTTGTGGCGAGCGTAGCGAGCCACCGTGCCTGAAGCATGGGGAGCATAGCGAGCCCGCGAGTGGACACTTTTGGTCCCCCATTAGCATCCCCGCCCCTCCCCCTTTCATGCCGGGTCACGTGGGTGTGACATCACAGGTTCCCTGCAGCCCTCTATTCTAGTCATAACCGCCTGGCCACCCATCGGCAAGGTCCAGAGAAGGAGACCTGGCACACATGATGGCAGAGCTGCCGGGTGATGGCGTGACGTCACTACTGTGCGTCCCGCCGGCGGAGATCAATGGACCGGGCATTCACATGGAAACCTTTTGCTGGGCAGCTGATTCATTCAACATGCGCACTGTGATCACGAAAATCCTGGGATTGGAGGGACCAATCCCGGTATTCAAATACCGGCATTTTTTTTTCCCTGATCCCGGGAGTAGCCTCCCTATGTATTATAATTTTAAACATGCAGATAAGCATATAGTTAACAAACATTTCCACATCAAATAAGTACACCAGCAGTACGTAAAAATATACATCCATTTAAAATATAATTTTGCTGTAATGATATGCTTGCAGCAGACCATAAGATGGCACTAGCACCTAAATAAATATTAAGAATTCAAAAAAGAGATTTGACATTTGCTGTGGTTTATGAGGCTTTGGTGATGTTTCTGTATCGTTCTCTGATCTTCTTAGACACTTCAATATATGTAAGCATTCTCTGTAGTCATTTATTTCCAGCTGTCTGGGTCGTATAGGAATGGCAAAAAAAGAAAATCACAATGCTTCTCATATACATAAATGCCCCTACTTGTCCTCCTAGCCCTCTATACAGTGGACACCCAATTCACAGCCTTTGGAACTAGAGATCAAAAGTTTTAATATGTTACTATAATTTTGAACATTTCTCCAGCAGAATGCAGCTCTTAGTGTACCATTCAATTCCCTAATATTTTTTTTTTTTCCCTTGTGGAATTACCCAATAATCAGTGGCGCTGGCTATCTTCAGAGGTGCTAGGGTGTTCAGCGTCCCCTTACAAACTATGAAAATGGGCCTTCCTACAAACAAAACTTTTTTCAATGTGGCTAGTTTAAAATGGGGACAGAGCAACCGAAAGGGGGATTTAAAAAAATATATCAATTACACTGAAGATAGTTTAAACCACAGACCAGTAGAAATAAGGAGACTAATATTTTGTTTTTCTTTAAAATATTTTTCCTTTAAAATACTATATACAAATCATTGTGTATAGATAGCCATTGATAGCTACTTGCTATATTGCCATCGATGGTAACACCACCAACAGCCATCCCTAGTTAATTTTTCTGCTCTCCCCCATAAAGGGGAAACATCAGTTATTTTGCAGAAAAGCCAATAGACCTTACCCAATTCTTAACATTAGAAGAATTTATAAACTCTAATGCTGCATACACATGGGACAATCTGTTCAGCAGACAATATCGCTGAACGATCTTCCTTGAAATTCCCGGTGTGCTAGATGAACGATATGGTTCATCCACACACCAAAGATATCATAAACGACCAACAACCATTCTCCCATATGGAAAATGAACGATATCGTCCATGCGGGAACGCACATCATTGGTCGCTGAACGGTCATTGGCTACATAAAAATGAATGAGTTGAATGATATCATTCATGAAAATCATACCTTGTGTATGCATGCACCTTTAGATTACACAGGGGGTAGTTTAAATTACACACCAGTAGAAATAGGGAGACTAACTTTTTATTTCTAATAAATATTTACTTTATAATACTTGTTATATGCAAATCACTGTTTGAGTATATATTTACGTGATCTACACAGAAGAGTGCATATATTTGCATCACTTAAAAACAAGTTGCATTGTGGGCATTATAATTTGAAATCTAGAAAAATGAGTCCGCACAAGTAATACAAGAATAAATTGAGAGCATGACATATAAGGATTAGAACAAATTAGTAAATACCAACATGATGGTCTATCACATGCAATAAATTCTGGATGACACTAGGTCGGTGGTGCACCCTCAAAAATTTGTGCAATACACATATAGGAAAGTTATTGTGAAGAACAAAAACTAAAGAAAAAGACAAATATGTCTTTGTAGGCGCACTCTTAGGACAGTATGTAGAGATAATAAGTAGAAAGTTATTAAAACTTAGCATTTAATAAATAAACTTACTAAAAAGAATTCTCTTCAATATGGTGATAAATACAAAATTTCACACTTAGATATTATAGATAACTATCGACATATTGATACTATGATCAAAATGAGGAAAAATCAAGGTGATACATAATAGTTGTATATCATGCATGAAGAGCCAAAGGTGATCAAGCCTTCCCGGCGAAACGCGCGTCCTGTGACAGCATTCAGCTCCGGATCTCACACACACTGCAACCCAGTACAGCCGACCTTTGACACAGGTATCCCTTACTATCGCTCAGACACGCTCTCCCATCTGAGTCCTTAGTCTGTGACTCCCCCTGCAATGCCCAGCTGGTACCAGGGCTCAGATGCAGCTACATCTCAGAAAGCAGAAGTGCTTTACTGTTGTTCTTCTGTTCTTCTGAGGCAACGCAGCTATCACTCTCTCATTCCCAGTTTGATTCGACTGAGAACAGTAGAAGTGACTTTGTGCGTCTTTTTTACCTCAGACCTTGCTCTTTTCATTAGAACACTCATATACTAACCTTCCAGACACTATTATATTGAGGTACATTTCTCACTGGTTTGCCCTATAGACGGCACATGGTTATGATTTCTAGTGCACCATGATATTATCTATTAATTGTGTTCTGATGTGAGCTTATTATATTTTACCTGTGTTTCAATACTGTTACTCCTTAAACAGCACTGGGAGAGTTAAACTGCAGTTGGAATTACTGTCCACCTAATGATTGATTTCCAATCTATTATTTATTTTGAATTACTTGATTATTTATCTTATGTCAGTCATATTATTTGTTTGCGGTGTGCTGTCTCTGTGTCCATTGTGGACTCCAGTAGTAGATACAGGACCTAAGAGATCCATCTAATTTAAGTATAAATGTTCACCATTTTCTTTATCCTGCATATATCCATTGGTTAATAATAATATATAATAATTTTTTCTATACACTGTATATTATTTTTCCCTCTTTCCGCACTGACTAGTGTGTGTCAGATGTGGAAAGGGGTCTAATCTGCTGATTAAAACAATTTTCAGTTAACCTTTGGCTCTTCGTGCATGATATACAACTATTATGTATCACCTTGATTTTTCCTCATTTTGATCATAGTATCAATATGTCGATAGTTATCTATAATATCTAAGTGTGAAATTTTGTATTTATCACCATACTGAAGATAATTCTTTTTAGTAAGTTTATTTATTAAATGCTAAGTTTTAATAACTTTCTACTTATTATCTCTACATACTGTCCTAAGAGTGCGCCTACAAAGACATATTTGTCTTTTTCTTTAGTTTTAACTTTCCTATATGGGCTTTATAATTTTCATATATACAAATTATCATACCTTAATGCACTTTATGCTATTTTTAGACTCAAACACATGGCTAAAGTCATCCCCTTTTACATTTTTACCCTGAAAATAAATTTTTAACACTTCCCATGTGGTGGGTATTGTAAAGGAAGAGATATATTACAAAAAATAAAATACAAATTATATAATCTCCCTAATTTTAAATTATTATGATATAAAGTGACATACTATATAAGAAGACTAACATTCATTAAGGCATTGATGGAGGCGAGCAGGCTGGTATAGAGCAACAGAGGCCATACGCAACTGTCTGTAATTCTGGTTCAGTTCAGACCTCTCCCATATAATAGCCCAACCACACAACAGAACAATATGAAATGATACCATTGCTTTGCCAGCTTTATTATAGACTGAAACTTCTGTGACATGCACATTATGGGATTTGTGAGGAATGCTAATAACAAATGGTAAAGCTAAACGAAACCATTGTATCGCTGGAAAATTGCACTTCTGTAAAATATATGAGTTCCACAATAATTCCAATTTGTTTGACATTTCACTGAAACTTCATTTATTTTCACTTTGAAATAAGACTACAAAATTAATCTGTATCCAGTTTTGTGGATTTTAAGAGGTCTCTGAAAATATGCGCATCTGAAAGCGTGAAATATTACATCACTGTAAATTATACTTACCTACTCTCATAGAACATCCGGCTTTCTCAGAAGCCTGGAAAAGCAGACAACTGTCCCAGAGGCTACTGCATTCCTTTACGAAAAAGGAATGCATTAATCACAGATTAAACGATATGTGCCTCACTGCAGCTTTCAGCAAGGCTCAAAAAGGTAATAATCAATCTGTGTGGTAAATCACACTTCTATAAGTCACACATTTAGCTGTCTCATGTGTCACAATTTATTCACTTAATATAATACGCATTGGTTTGTGAGTATAGCATAACGTCACACTAATGCTGCTATATAATGTCAGTTTTATTCTGACTGATCAATTCATATGAAGCTCACAAATCACTTTAAGCTGTGCTGCCAATAAATGTTACTGCAATGTTAACATCATCCCTACTCAGGAAGCATTATTAACACACCATCACTTCTAAACTAGTACATGCATGATATATACATTTTCATGGGACCTTGTGGTGGACCCACTTGAAACGCCAACATGCATGTTTCACTGTGTAAACAGCTTTATCAAGGCTGAACAATTCAATAAATTAATTTTTTACCTCTACTTTTCACTGTACCATTCCCAGTGAATGGAATCTTTAGTATAGTAACTACTAAAAGTCAAGTTTAAATGTAATGATTTTGTGCATGTGCACCCATCTCTAACAACCCCTAGCCTCTTTTGTTTAATATAGTCTAACTTGGTTGGAATAGGGCTGCACCCCCATAAAATGAACATTACTGGTGCTAATTACTATGGGGCCTCATATATGACTATAACTCGTCATCTATTGGAGTGTGCAGATATATGTACTCTCTTTCTCTAGAACTAAGTGTCCCAGAGGCACCAGTTGCCAGTTGTTGCTGCCCATTTCTCTTTTAAAGTGGGACATATGGCTTGATCATGTGATTCGTGCAGAATCAAGTTATCATGGCCCCATCCCCTGCTTTAAATAGCGGGTTGGGGGGCCATAACAATGTCAGGATGGCATGACGTATCCTGCAATGCCCACGTGACTGTGACATGCCCCCCCACATCGCCGACTTGGCTGCCCATCCCATAGGGAGTAGCCAGAGAGTTGACAATTATGCTTTAATGTACAACCTACTATACAAACACTTTGGGGTCAATTCTAAATTGGGAGCAAGCAGACAAAGCAAGTAACTTTGCACATGGACAAACCATGTTGTAATGCAGGAATCAGTATGTAATCCCGACAGCGGAAGCCCAGCAGGGGTGAAGATCCCGATCGCTAATTTAGGTAAGGACCCCTAACCCTACCTCCTAGTCTAACCCTAACCCTCCTTTAGGGGTGCCTAACCCTAACCTCCCTCCCTAGTGCCTCTCTAAGTGCCTAAACCTAACCCCCCTTCCCCGCAGCTTAAACCTAAGTCTCCTGGGGGGTGCCTAACCCTAAACTCCCCCCAGGGGTGCCTAACCCTACCCCCCCTTCCCCTTGCGTAAACCTAACCCTCCCAGGGGGGGCCTAGCCCTAAGTACCCCTGGGAGCCCTAAAACCTAACCCCCGCGGCTGTCCATGCCCGGTGCCTGGCTTAGCTTCATTCGGTATGCCGGGCGTCGGGCTTCCGGCGTAGGTCTAATGACAGGCTTCGGGATTTCGACGCCTATCATTAGTACCTTGCCGGGATTTGATAGTTGGGAAGTCAGCAGTCGGCATTTCGACCGTCGGCTTCCTGACTGCATCCCGTAATGCAAGGGGTACACATTTATTTGCTTTATGGGAAATACTGGACACATAGCCAACAAATAATGGACAGCTTTACTTTTATACTGCAGTTTAGATTTGAGTTTGGACACGTCCCTCTCAAATCTAAGGGTTAAATATACAAAGAATTGTGTCTGGTCGAGTTTGCATTCCCATGCGAGTTTCTCCTGAATTTGCAACTCGGAGATTTACTAAAGGCATTTTATGATTGCAAAAACATGATCCTGCACAGATATAGACTACCAAACACGTAAATAGAAGTCAATAGACCATTGAATCAACCCGCAAGTACTTTTGATAGACCGGTTTACTAAGAATCAGGTTTCAAAAACACAATAGAACACAGAGCAGATTAGAAGAATACAATAGAAGTGCCTGTGACCTGCGTGTTTTGATGAACCACTGCACAGATCAGTGTGATCCGTGCAGTGCTTCTGTGTGCTATATGTTAAATGTACTTGTACTCGGTCGACATACAGTACATGTCGGCATTATGTAGTTGACTGTATGTTGACATTTTGGGAGCTGACAAAACATACTTATCCCTTCTCCTCCATTTCTTTCAGCTATACAGAAGAATCCACCTGTCACTCTCAAACATGTCTCCTGCTGCCCACCAGCTTTTCCCACACATGCCACCCCCTTCCCACCAGATTTTCTCTAAAATACCTCTTTGCCTGCCAGATTTTCCCTCACATGCCCTCTTTACACCATGCTTCCCCTCCCATATCTCCCCAACCATAAGCATTTCTCTCACACACCCCTCTGTGCAATAGCTTTTTTTTATGACATGGCACCTGTCTACCAGGCGGGATACAATAAAGAGCCATATTAAACATATGTATTATTTTGTCACTAATTATTACTCCATTAAGGGCTCCCAAAAATAATATTAATATATTTTTTATTTGGGGCCATATTAAGTAATTAATAATTAAAGCATCATTATATTACAAACATGTTATACACTTTTATCATTAAGTATTATTATTATTATTATTATTATTATTATTATTATTATTATTATTATTATTATCTCCATCAATTAAAATGTTTTTTTTATTGTTTTTGATGTTATTGTCCCAATAACAAATCAATCAATCGATTAATTATGGTCCATAGAGATATTTATTATTTTTTTAAGCCAATAATTGAGTATTAATTAGTGACAAAATTATTTATTATTTTTTATGTTCTGTTCAGACAGATACAGTAGCTTGAAATGAGTGTATTTTGAGCAATCTCCCTAACAAGAGCCATTTTCTGGCATATTATCAACATCTTCACATCCAGTTTGCCCTTTCAAACCCGTGACTTTTTTATTATGTTCTACCTGGTCATAAAATGCATGTAATATTTAAACATTTTTTGCAATTTCTGGCAAGTCACAGGCTACATAAATTTGGCGACTTGTATGTAACATTGAAAAAATTGGGATTGCGATTTGCATCCAGTTGAGACACTCTATTACATACAACTTGAAACCTGCCAGAAAATTAGCAGTTTGTCAGAATCGGAGGCTATTTCATTCCACCCCCCCCTTTATGTCAATAATCATTTTGTTGTTCCAATTTATTTTTTCTATCTTACTTGTACTTACTTGTACTCGTATTTCCAATTGTAATGGTTTACTGTCTTTATTAACTATCAGTTAAGAATACAAATGTCTAAAACAGCATCTATTGTGTGATCTTACTGTGTCTGTGATCATGGGTAAATGACATGGCAGCAGGTTCTACATGCATTACAGTTTTGTAGGAAAAGGTGATTAACATCAGACTACAACATTTTTAACACTATTAAACTTTTACAACCAACTGAAATGCTTTATGTTTCTGTTTAAAAAAACATTTTCTTTCATTTAAGTCCATACCTCATTGTGGGGCTCCCTAAATGAACACCTGCACCACATTACACTGCATTCTTCCATTGTGGGTATCATCAAAGAACACTGACTGCGTTAGGTCCATTCTACTCCTGTATGTTCCTGACACCCATCTTCTAATCCCATACATGAGATTACCCACTTTTAGCCCTTTTTAAATTAAATATATTCACACCAATCAGCAACAAAACTTATCTTGCTATAAAAATGTGACCTCTACCAGAATTACAATATATATGGGAGTATAAAATAATAATTCATTTTAATACACTACAGACATTGATTATAAATAATGAGGTGCTGAAATTGCTTCTGATGTTTCAGTGTGTATTTTGAGAGAGCTGCTATTAAACTGCAGTGAGAAACCAAGCACAGTGACTGATGCAGTATATAGTCATTTACATGAACCTCCTAGTATACTGTATTTAGGTTATAAGTTATGAGTTAACCACAGAATTCAGGTCACATATGCATGACAAACTGTAGCTCTTTAAATAAACTCCATATAGAGTCCGCCTGTGCCTTGCCTTTTCAGAATGTAAATTCACACTGTTTGAAAGGAGAAGTGTTCATAATGTAATACTATGATTTCACTTTGTAACTCAAAAGCACAGTTAGATGGGTGAATCTGACAGACAATTGTGTAAATCTAGTATGATGAGAAAAACAAATGTAAAAAATGCATAATACAAATAATTTTCTCTAGCTAGGAACAGGCAAGTCAGAGTCTACTGCAAAACATCTATCAGCCTCTGAAGCTAACAACCTAGATTTAAAGTAGGATTTACTAAGCGTTAGATTTACAGGTGTTTTGAAACTGACGTCATCCGCTGCAGATAGACAGCTAGTTCTAAAGCTAAAATACAGCATTTAGTAAAGGTCTGACCTTCTACACAGAACTTGCCGTCAATTCCCATTGATTTCATAACCACTATCCCACCATAAGTCAGGTGAAAAACTGCTACATACCATATATATTAATATATATAATTAGGAGGGTCTGGCACCTTAATCCAGTGCCCACACGGTAAGGAGTAGTATATAGCTGGACGGTGTGACACTCAGGATACAGTATAAATCACAAAAACACAGGTGATGTGATCAACATTTCAGTATTGCAAGTGTCCAGTGGTGGCTCCAGAGCAGTCCAAAATTCAAATAGGGGAGCAACACCAACTGCCATCCCAAACACTGCCACACATCACAGGCCAGGACTCACTGGCAGTTGGCGTGGCTCCCCTATTTGAAGTTTGGACTGCGTCGCAGCCCCACCTCTGGAGCCACAACTGCAACTGTCTTCAGGATAACAATAAAGAAAATAACATTCTTACAGTAATATACCTTCACCAACACCCATGGTCAAGCAATGAAAGTCCATTTCTGTGTCCGGGCGCCGGATAATGACATCATAACCATGTGATTCCTGCAACCTATGACCATGGTAACATATAGTACAATAAGCAGCAGTGATAAGCATACACTATAATACAAATAAATACAACCTCTACAAAATAGAGAGGTGTAAACTCATCATATCAACACATTAATAACAATGCAATAGGAAATCATATCCAATAATATATCTAAACAACATTACAATATTGCCCACGTGTTAATAGCAGCAAAATTTGAAGAGGCCACATGTCCATTATAAGAAAATAACATTATCTTAAATTCTTAATATAAATAGCCAATACAGCATAATCAAGCTACTAGTCAGAAATTTTAGTACTATCACCTATAAATAGTTTACAAAGCCATAACAAAAGACGACATATCCAAAATCCATGTAAACAAAAAAATCAACACAAGAAATACAACCACAAAAATGGGAGGAAAAAACATCAATTATAAAACCAAGGAGTCAGATTGACCTGATAGGATAGTTTAAATATCAGTGTTGGACAATAATCTTTGAGGGAAAGCAAATGAATAAGCCATTCCTAATAAAGCATGTTTATATATCAAAATGTTGTCATACTACCAGACAAAAAGTGTGAGATATTCACATTTAACCTATGAGGGGAAATAACATCCAGTCTATGTATCTATTGTGTCTCTCGTCGAAGGAGTGATCTTCCATGATTACATCCCCCACCAAGAGTATGGTATGTGATCAATCATTCTATGTTTAAGTGATGTCAAAGTATGGCGAGCCATGACAAAGTGGTGTGCTACTGGTTGTTCACTACTTCCATTTCTCAGGGATGCCTTAATGCAGAGGCGTCACCAGGTCTGGTGACACCTGGTGCGCACTCTGGATACCCCCATGCGTACCGGAGGTGCGTCCGGCTGAAAAGGGGGATGTGGTCTAAATAAAGAGGGATCCCAATAACATCACTCCGGGGGCAGCCCATAATCACTGGAGATGCTGGGCTGCCCCCGGAGACTGGGCAGTCTGCACTGTTGGTTCCTATTCTATGACAGGAGCCGGGTGCTGCAGGAGAATGTCACACTGCAGCACCCCGCTCCTGTCACTGCAGAGGAGCCGGCATTTTGATGTAACCCCTTCCGAGGGTGACACTCGGGTGCGGCCCTCACCCCCTGCACCCTCTTCATAAAGCCACTGCCTTAATGGCCGAACGATGGAGGGCCATATGTTCTTTAAACTTTCTTTGTGTTTTGTCTATGTACGACAACCCACATGGTCATATGATCTAATGAATTATAAAACTGGTATTACACGTCAGATGATGGTAAATCTGATTTTTTTTTTACCAGCATGATGATGATGAAAATTATCACCTGCAATGAGAAACTTACAGGTCACACAGGAGCATCTGTAGCACCTGGTTTCAGAAAGAAAATCCAATGGTAGTGCAGTATTTTTTGTGTCCACATGGGTTTTAACTAGGATGTCACGCAGGTACCTACCCTTGAGTAACATGGCATAAGGTCTGTATTAGATAAGCCCATATTTTATCAATGGTCATAGATATTTTGATATAAGGTCAATTTCAGGCAATAATGTATTAAAATGGGTGACCCAAGGGAATCTATTTGTCTTATCAGACATATTTCTCTTACATAACAACTCATTATGGTCTTTGGTCTGCAAGGAATCTATTAATTTTCTAGATGTCAATATTGGAACGGTAGGAAATGAGGTCCTAATTCAGAGGCGCTCGCAAAAAGCAAGCGCTCGCTCTGAATCAGGGCGGGCACATGTTTTTTTAGTTGCGGGCTCTTGGCCGCTCACATAGCTGTGGGTTACCACCCACAGCTATAGCGAGCGGTCATGATGATGGTCGCGATGGTCAAGACCATCATGACCATCGGGCTTGTGACAAGACCCTTGTGGTAGGGTCTCGTGGCCGCAAGCCCCAGAGAGCTTCTGGCTCTAATAGAGCCGGAAGCTCTCCCACTGACATCACTGGTGATGTCAGTGGGGCTGCCCACAAATGGCAGGCGTTCGCATGGGAACGCCTCCGTTTGTGAAGCCACCCCCCCGCCACGCCTACAAAATGGGGCAAGCTGTAGATCAACATCGACAGCCGCCCCTTTTGTAGTGAGTCATGGAGCAAGCGATTTTTGCGCTCGCCCCGGGGCTCACGCAGTGCACATGCCGCGCGTGCACACTGAGCCACCATCGACCCACTTGCGAGCACAATGCGCTGGCGATCGGGTCTGAATCAGGTCCTGAGATCACTACTACTTTATACTCTAAAATTACTGACCACAATACATTATTTAAATTCCAAAGTTATCATCCAATGATCTTAAAAATGGGTTTGCTCTATTCTCAGATGACTAGGGTGAGAAGGATCAATAGTGACCCATTGGTGCCCAGTGTCATGATGGATGAGATGGTTCAGAAGTTCTCATCTCGTGGATACAATAGACATAATTTATTGCAGACCAAAGAAAGACTCCTGGCATTGGACCGTAATGAGTTGTTATATATGAGAAATAGGTCTTATAAAACCAATATATTCCCTTGTATCACCCAATTTAATACTTTATCACCTCAGATTGACCATATATCAAAAAATATATGGTCATTGGGCCTGATTCATTATGGATCACAACTGCTAATGCAAAAGCGATTACGCACGCAGTCTGACTGCGATGATATGCTAATCCTCTGTGATCGCTATGCCATCGCAGCACAACATGAGGATGCCCACCTTACCTTACACACATCCAGAATACTTAGCAAGACTGAGAAACCATCAGTAATAATGAGTACCATCTCAGCCTCACGCACACTTGCACAAGGTCTGACCATATTCAGGAATTGCTAACCTCGTCTCACGCTGTGAGTACACAAGCTGCATATCATATGGTATCACAGTGGCTAATTTATGCACGCCCATGCAATGGTGTTCAAACGCCCTGGCATGCCTGCGTTTCACTGACCACACCCCCTTCACCACCCCCAAACGGTACTTCCTGTCAATCACTCTGCGATGGGTCTGCGTAGCCACTGCTATCTCAGTCCCGATCACAGTGCAGAAAGCAACAATCAGCCAATTGTCCTTGCTGAATCAGGCCCATAGATAAGCCCAGATCACTATCAGATTTGATCAAATATAGACCTTATGCCACGCGACTCAAGGGAAAATAACATGTGTGACATCCTAGTTAAAACCTACAGTATGTGGACATAAAAAATACTGCATTACCATGGCAGGATACTACAGATGCTCCTGTGTGACCTAACCTGTATCTTCACATTCAGCAAGCACAGGCAAAAGCTCCACCAAATAATTCTCCTTAATGAACGTTTGACCATCAGTCTTACAAGTAATACATGATTCATAAGTGTCTGGCCACTCAGGTCTACATAGCAGTGTCCACATCCAGGGCTGCCAAGAGAAATCCTGGGCCTCAGTACAGCAACTTCCCAGGGCCCCCCTGGAGGGGGTGTGGCCACAGCATTTTAGGGACAAGGCTGCACCTCTTTGGGGGCGTGTCTAACATGTGAAAAGTAACCACCCACAGGAGCATGACATGGCTACCAGCAGCCGGTACATAAGTATTCACTATTAGGATCCCTCCCAACACTGGTGATTCAGCGGTCGGGACACCCGCGCACCTAAGGTGCGCACGGCCCAAAGAGGGACGTGGTATTATGGCACGCTCCCGTTACAATTGATGTTGTTCTGAGGAAGGGGATACGATCCCTGAAACATTGTCCCAATAAATCACCCTGGCATAGGGTTCACTTTTCGATTGAAAAGTCTCTGAGTGCCGCCTCTCTCCATATATTGCTATCTATCTATATATATATACTGTATATATATACATATATATATATATATATATATATTAGGGGTGAGCGGGTTCGGATTTCTGAAATCCCGAACCCCCCCGAGCCCCCCCGATCCGAGGCAGATCCGAGTCAGGCTCGACTTTTCCCGCCTGACTCGGATCTGAAATCGAGGCAAAATGTCATCATCCCGCCTTCCGAGTCTCGCGGGTTTTGGAACCTATATAAGGTACCCGCGTCGGTGCCATTTTCTCACTCGGCTGTGGACAGAGAAGAGGGAGGGTGGGAGTTAGGGCTGGCTGGGCTGTGTAGTGTAGTGTAGTGCAGAGTAGTTTTGTGCTGTGCTGTGCTGCGCTGTGCTGCTGTTGTCCACTACTTCAAAGTCCATAGGGACTGGCTGTGTTGTGCTGTGCTGCTGTTGTTAATAGGGGCTGTGTCCACTACTTCAAAGTCCATAGGGGCTGGCTGGACTGTGTTGTGCAGTCAGTTCTCCATAGGGGCTGTGTCCACTCCAAAGTCCTGTGCAGTGTCCCAGTCCTAAAGGGGTGCTGTAGTGTTGTCCAGGGGGTGCTCTGTCCATCAGGGGTGCTCCCCCCAAGTGCTAAAAAAATTATATTTTTTGTGTGTTTGTGAATTGTGTGCGCAGTAGCCGCACGTGCATCAACAAAGTAGTGCCAAGCGTGCGCCTGTGTCATAAGTAAAGGGCCGGCTGGCTTGACCGTTAAAGGGTGCTGTAACCCCCAAAGTACACTCCAAACCAAATAACAAAATATTTTTTCTGTGTTTGTGAATTGTGTGCGCAGTAGCCGCACGTGCATCAACAAAGTAGTGCCAAGCGTGCGCCTGTGTCATAAGTAAAGGGCCGGCTGGTTTGACCGTTAAAGGGTGCTGTAACCCCCAAAGTACACTCCAAACCAAATAACAAAATATTTTTTCTGTGTTTGTGAATTGTGTGCGCAGTAGCCGCACGTGCATCAACAAAGTAGTGCCAAGCGTGTGCCTGTGTCATAAGTAAAGGGCCGGCTGGCTTGACCATTAAAGGGTGCTGTAACCCCTTAAGTACACTCCAAACCAAATAACAAAATATATTTTCTGTGTTTGTGAATTGTGTGCGCAGTAGCCGCACGTGCATCAACAAAGTAGTGCCAAGCGTGCGCCTGTGTCATAAGTAAAGGGCCGGCTGGCTTGACCGTTAAAGGGTGCTGTAACCCCCAAAGTACACTCCAGTCCAAACCAAATAACAAAATATTTTTTCTGTGTTTGTGAATTGTGTGCGCAGTAGCCGCACGTGCATCAACAAAGGAGCAGCACCAAGCGTGCGCCTGTGTCCCATAAGTAAAGAGCCGGCTGCTCATTTCTTAAAGGGTGGTGTAACCCACAAAGTGCACTACTCTCCAGCAAAAATAAAAAAATATTTTCTGTGTTTAGCCGCACGTATATATCAAATCGATATAACATAAAAGGAGGACCAAACTTTCTCCGATAAAAATAAAATAGAGAAAGATCAAGAACCACTTCCTCCTAGTGCTGAAGCTGCTGCCACTAGTCATGACATAGACGATAACATGCCATCAACGTCGTCTGCCAAGGCCGATGCCCAATGTCATAGTAGAGGGCACATACAATCCCAAATGACAAAGTTCAGGAAAATGCCCTTGAAAAAAACATTTAAATCATCTGTAGAGAAACGTAAACTTGCCAATATGCCATTTACGACACGGAGTGGCAAGGAACGGCTAAGGTCGATCCCTAGTATGTTCATGACTAGTGGTTCAGCTTCACATGACGATGGAAGACCTCCTCCCACTAAAAAAATCAAAAGAGTTAAGCTGGCAAAAGCACAGCGAAGAACTGTGCTTACTAAGAAGATATCACAAATCCCCAAGGAGAGTCCAAGTGTGGTGGTGGTTGCGATGCCTGACCTTCCCAGCACTGGACGGGAAGAGGTGGCTCTTTCCACCATTTGCACACCCCCTGCAAGTGCTGAAAGGAACACCCACAGTCCACTTGCTGATATGCAAATTGAAGATGTCACTGTTGAAGTACAACAGGATGAGGATACTGGTGTAGCTGGCGCTGAGGAGGAAGTTGGCGAGGAGGATTCTGATGGTGATGTGGTTTGTTTAAATCAGGCTCCGGGGGAGACAGTTGTTGTCCATGGGATGAAAAAGCCCATCACGGTCATGCCTGGGCAGAAGACCAAACATTCCACCTCTTTGGTCTGGCAATATTTCTATCCAAATCCGGACAACAACTGTCTTGCCATATGTACCATATGTAAACGTGGAATAAGTAGGGGTAGGGACGTTAACCACCTAGGAACATCCTCCCTTATACGGCACCTGCAGCACGTTCATAATAAGTTACTGTCAAGTTCAGAAACTTTGGCTAAGACCGTAAGCAGTCCAGGGACACCTAAATCCCGTTGTCCTGTTGTATCCAAGCGCCTGCAAACCACACCGTCAACTCCCTCCTCGTCAATTTCCTCCTTAGTCAGGATCGGAAGTAGTCCTGCAGGCCATGTCACTGGCATGACTGACTCTCCTATCCGGGATTCCTCCGGAGGATCCTGCATTGCTATGCCTCCTGCTGCTGCTGCTGCTGTTGCTGCTGCTGGGAATCGTTCATCATCCCAGAGAGGAAGTAGGAACACCACTACTTTTACTAAACAACTGACCCTCCAACAGTCCTTTAAGTACGACAGCAGTCATCCTGAAGCAAAACGTATAACTGAGGCCTTGACTGCTATGTTGGTGTTAGACATGCATCCGGTATCCGCCATTAGTGCAGTGGGATTTAGACAATTGATGGAGGTAGTGTGTCCCCGGTTCCAAATCCCATCTAGATTCCACTTCACTAGGCAGGCGATACCGAGACTGTACAGAAACGTCAACAAAAGTGTCCTCAGTGTCCTGAAAAATGCCGTTGTACCCAATGTCCACTTAACCACGGACAAGTGGACAAGTGGAACAGGGCAGACTAAGGACTATATGACTGTGACAGCCCACTGGGTAGATGTATCACCTTACGCAGCAACAGCAGCAGCGTCACCAGTAGCAGCATCTCAGAAACGCCAGCTCGTTCCAAGGCAGGCTACGCTGTGTATCACCGGTTTCAGTAAGAGGCACACCGCCGACAACCTCTTAGAGAAACTGAGGGAAATCGTCACCCAGTGGCTTACCCCACTTAGACTCTCCTGAGGATTTGTGATATCTGACAACGCCACCAATATTGTGCGGGCATTACATCTGGGCAAATTCCAGCACGTCCCATGTTTTGCTCACACAATAAACTTGGTGGTGCAGAATTTTCTGAAAAGCGACAGGGACGTGCAGGAGACGCTTTGGGTGGCCCGAAAAATTTCTGGCCACTTTTACCATTCAACGACTGCGTGCCGAAGACTGGAGCACCAGCAAACACTCTTGAACCTGCCCCGCCATCATCTGAAGCAAGAGGTTGTGATGCGGTGGAACTCAACCCTCTATATGCTTCAGAGGATGGAGGCGCAGCAAAAGGCCATTCAAGCCTATACATCCACCTATGACATAGGCAAAGGAGGGGGTATGCACCTGACTCAAGCACAGTGGACAATGATTTCCGTATTGTGCAAGGTTCTCCAGCCCTTCGAACTTGCCACACGTGAAGTCAGTTCAGACACTGCCAGCTTGAGTCAGGTCATTCCCCTCATCAGGCTTTTGCAGAAGCAGCTGGAGAAGGTGAAGGAGGAGCTAAGACAGAGCAATTCCACTCGGCATGTGGGACTTGTGGATGAAGCCCTTCTTTCACTTTGCCAGGATTCCAGGGTGGTCAATCTGTTGAAATCAGACCACTACATTTTGGCCACCGTGCTCGATCCTAGGTTTAAAGCCTATGTGGTGTCTCTCTTTCCGGCCGACACAAGCCTACAGAGGTGCAAAGACCTGCTGGTGAAAACACTGTCAGCTGAAGCGGAACGTGACACGTCAACAGCTCCTTCTTCATTTTCTCCCGCAACTGGGGCTGCCAAGAAAAAACTTAGGTATCCTAAGCAACCCGCTGGCGGTGATGCAGGGCAGGCAGGACCAAGTTAGGACATCTGGTCCGGACTGAAGGACCTGGCAACAATTTCTGACATGTCTACTGTCACTGCATATGATACTGTCACCATTGACAGAATGGTGGAGGATTACATCGGTGACAGCATCCAAGTAGGCATGTCAGACAGTCCGTACCTGTACTGGCAGGAAAAAGAGGCAATTTGGAGGCCCCTGTACAAACTGGCTCTATTTTACCTGAGTTGCCCCCCCTCCAGTGTGTACTCCGAAAGAGTGTTTAGTGCAGCCGGGAACCTTGTCAGCGAAAGGCGTAGGAGGTTGCTTCCACAAAATGTGGAGAAGATGATGTTCATAAAAATGAATTATCAACTCTTCCAGGGAGACCAGCCTCCAGAATGTACAGAGGGACCTGTAGTTGTGGATTCCAGCGGGGACTAGTTAATACTCTGTGAGGATGAGGATGTACACAACACTGAAGAGGGTGAGGAATCGGTGGATGAGGATGAGGACGACATCTTGCCTCCGTAGAGTTTGTGCAGGGACAGATTAATTGCCAGCTTGTTTTGTGGGGGCCCAAACGAACCAATCATTTCAGCCACAGTCGTGTGGCAGACCCTGGCGCTGAAATGTTTGGTTTGTTAAAGTGTGCATGTCCTGTTTATACAACATAAGGGTGGGTGGGAGGGTCCAAGGACAATTCCATCTTGCACCTCTTTTTTTTCTTTGAATTATGTACTGTTTGGGGCCTAGTTTTTCAAACTGCCATCCTGTCTGCCACTGCAGTGTCACTCCTAGATGGACCACGTGTTTGTGCCGCCCACTCGTATCTCTTAGCATAGTCATCCAGCTACCTTGGTGCAACCTTTTGGACATAAAAATACTATTTTGAGGTGTGAGGTGTTCAGAATAGACTGGAAATGAGTGGAAATTAAGGTTATTGAGGTGAATAATAGCATAGGAGCAGAAAAACCCACAAATTCTGTGATTTTAGCTGTTTTTATGCTTTTTTAAAAAAAAATACAGATCCAAAACACAAAACCCAGAACCCAAAACACGGAAGGGTGGTTTTGGCAAAACCAATCCAGATCCAAAACACGAAGAAAGATCCAGATCCAAAACCAAAACACAAAACACGAAAAGTGGCCGGTGCACACCCCTAAAAATTAGTAACCTCAAAATAACAACAGCAGCATGAATATATGACAAAAAAATGACTAGCAATCATGAGGACACTATCAAGTCAGGTGACTTAAAGGCAGGTAAGCATTGTAACAAAGCAATGAGAAAGGCAAGTCCGATGCTTGGTTGCATAGGGAGAGGAATCAGTAGCAGGAAGAAGTAATAATGCCACTGTATAGGTCATTGGTACGGCCTCATCTTGAATACTGTGTTCAGTTCTGGAGGCCACATCTCCAGAAGGATATACATACATTAGAGACTGTACAAAGAAGGGCAACTAAAATGGTCCATGGCCTACATCACAAAACTTACCAGAAAGACTAAGAGATCACAATATGTATAGTCTGGAGCAGAGAAGGGAAAGGAGGGACATGATAGAAACTTTCAAATATATCATTGGTTTTAACAAGGCGCAGGAGGGAGACATTCTTCAAAAAAAGAGAAGTACTAAAACACGAGGAAGGACATGCACTGAAACTGGAGGGAGGTAGATTCAAAGGAAATTTGAGGAAAAATTACTTCACAGAAAGGGTAGTAGATAATTAGAATAGCCTCCCATCAGAGATTGTAGAGGCTAAGACAGTAGAACAATTTAAACATGTTTGGGATAGGCATAAGAATATCCTTACAAAGAACTGAGGATCACATAGGGTTGAGGTTACCAAAAGATAAAAAAGGGCAGACTAGATGGGCCAAGTGGTTCTTATCTGCCATCAAATTCTATGTTTCTAAGTGTCCATTATAAATGCACGCCTCTCTGAAAAGACAGTCCCCAAACATAGCACAGAAGCAGGGCCAATCGACCTCAAGTTCAAGGGCAAAAAACAATCAAAAAGCACAAGAGATGCCCACAGCTGACAACAGAGATTACCAGGGCAAGAAATCTTGATTGTGGCTCATTTAAGCGGGCTCCTGTATTGTCTAAAATGGAATTATGACTATCTCCTCTGTTTCCAAAAGGAATATATTAAGCAGCCAAAAGTTACCAATCTGTGGACCAATGGTTCCAAAACAGTCCTTTAGCATCCAAGTGCAGATTATGTTCACCAAGTATTGTTTAACGTAGAGATCCGAACCCACCCGAATTTCGGGTGTCCGGGGCGATCTGAGCGCAGCTCGGATCTCCCTGCCTGCCCCGGATCCCTGACCCGAGGCAAAACCTCGCGACCCATCTGTCGAGTCGTGAGGATTTGTTTTGAGCGGGCTTAATGCTGATTGGCTAGGAGAGCCGTCTGTCACGGCTCTCAGCCAATCAGCGTAAGCCCATTTAAAACAGCACAAAGGATAAAAAGAAGATGGTGCCCACCATCCCCCGCTGCCGGCACCCCCTGCTGCCGACACCGCCGGTACCCCCGCTGGCAGCATCCCCACCACTGCTGACACTCCCGCACTGCTGCCCAATGTACTGAGGACACCATCAGCGACCCCCCACACTGCTGACACTCCCACACTGAGGACACCACTAGCACCCCTGCACTGCCGACACAGTCAGCAATCCTGCACTGAGGACACTGCTGGCACTCCTGCTCTGCCGACACCACCAGGACCCTGCATTGAGAACACCCCTGCATTGCCGACACAGCCAGCAAACCTGCACTAAGACACTGCTGGCACCCCCGCATTACCGACACAGCCAGCAAACATGCACTAAAGACACCGCTGGCACCCCTGCACTGCCGACACAGCCAGCAAACCTGCACTAAAGACACCACTGGCACCCCCGCACTGCCGACACAGCCAGCAGACCTGCATTAAAGACACCGCTGGTACCCCCGCACTGCCAACATCACTGGTACCCTTCACTGAGGAACATGGCAGCACAAAATGAGAGGGGGGATTCCGCACAGAACCTCTATAAGTAAAATAATTAATTGTTTATTTACTTATAAACCAACCATCCTATATTTGGATACAATATGTATCGTTGAGTGTTGTTGGTGGTGCTCCCAAAGTCCAGTTTAATACAAGCGTTAAACAAAAAGAAAAAAAGAAGGACTCGTTGCTGGGGCACTCTCTATGTATATCCATAAAGAGTGCCCCAGCAACGAGCCCTTCTTTTTTTCTTTTTGTTTGACACTGCCAGCACCACAGCACTGCCATTCCATGTACTGAGGACACAGTCAGCAACCCCGCTCTGCCGACACTGCTGTCACAGTAAGTGCACTATTGGTGTATCCAACCCACACTGTATAACACACTGTATCCGTGTTGTAAATTAGAAGCTGAACTGCCACATGTTAGTGCCGCCCACTGTGTCACTTAGCTTTGTCAGCCAGCTAGCTGGATGCAACCTTTTGGCCTTAACTAGATGAAGTAAATAATATTGTGAGGTGGTCAAAATTGATTGGAAATTACTGGAAATAAATGTTATTGAGGTTAATTATACTGTAGGAACAAAAACAGGCCCATTTTATGTGATTTTAGCTGTTTTTATGATTTTTTAAGAAAAAATCCAGATGCAAAACCAAAACACGAAAACAAAACACAAAGGAAAAAAATCCAAAACCAGACTCAAATCCAAAATATGGGGAGATCCAGATCCAAAACCAAAACACGAGGCTCGGCACACATCTCTAGTTTAACGCTGCAATTCATTCCAGGGGGAGATATGCAATCCAACAAAAGTCCACTGCATAACAGGAGCCTGGAAAGATGACCTCAACATGTTTCACTGGGCTATGGTCACCCAGGAGTATAGTTGCGTGGGTCACAAGTGATCTTTAAATGCCAACTAAATAATTTGTAAAATCGGAGCACATGTGGTTAATTGCATCAAACAAAAGAGAAAACTGTCCATCAATTTTAATTTCCAACTATATTAAGGCAATCTTACTTAATTCCCAATCCTTATCAATAAATTTTGGTAGAAAAATATAAAAATAACTTACTTAGAATCTGTAATTCCTTCTTCTTCAGCAGTCTCCGGTGACCGATAATCCGATCACGTAACCTCTCTTGGTCACGTGATAAGTGCCGGCCAATTGAATGCAGACTGATGTAAGCAATGTTGAATAATGCTGGCTGCTGTCTCGCTGTTGTGCATTCCAATCACGCGATCAGCATTGGTGGTACGGAAACTATTGCCGTATCACGTGGTACACAGATTGGTAACTCCTGGCTTCTTAATATATTACTTTTAGATACAGAGGAAATAGTCATAATTCCAGTTCAGACAATACAGATCCGATTTGCTTGAAATTTTATATTCTACATATGCTTTTATCTATTGCAATATTTTTTTAATCTGCAGTGAGCACTTTATGACATATGTGTGCACAAAGTGCATATATTCAAAAATTGAATTAATTTGTTTGGGTTTATTTTAAAACCGTTCATCGTTTATGTATATGTAGCGCTGGTATTTATTTATATTTTCAATGATTATTACTGAGACTTACAACCCCTTTACCAGCTGCTTCATGACAACACATCAGTCTATTTTATTTTGAGTGTTTACACCGAAAACAAGTTCTGATATAGAATACCTACTCTTGTTCCTATGAAACATACTGATGTGTTCTTTTATGATTTTATTTGAAATGTGACACATAATAAACAATGAGGGATACACATGACTCACATGGAAATAATAAATACATTCTGGTATATTGAAAATCCATGTTGATATTTTTTTAAAGTAATTATTACTAATTATTTTAATATAAAAATACATATTGTAAAAGTCCTCTATAAATTATATTTTGCATACATATTTGTTTTGTTTCATTAAACTTGTTAACAGTATAATAAGTAAGGAAAATGTCATTAATTTTCATGTGGAAATACAAATATGATTTTTTCAAGAAGTAAAGTAAGTTTTTCAAGAAACAAGTAATGGAATGTAGGTCATACATATCGTTTAATGTGCCTGTGGGTAAACTCCATAAGCAATACTGCTTTCATAGGCATTATGTTTTTGGGTGGATGTATTACACAGTGGGTTGCTCTAGGACAACTGAATTCTCTTTAAAAGAAAGTACCTGAAATTACTACAATATAAAGTAAGTTATGATGTAGATATGATGTAGAATAAATACCCATGTTGCTATGATATTAATGTGTTCTTTTTATGATATTTAAAATTTGAATCATAACAAATGAGATATAGAAACAGAATATGTCATAAATTGAACTAAATTAAATTCTGACATATTGAATAACCCATGTTTATATTTTTCTAAACTATTATGTAGATAACAGGTATTCTGCAAATTTAACAACATGGCACTACACATAGACTTTGACTAGAGCCTGCTCTCTGTAAAGGTGAAGTAAATATCTCTATTTATTCAAAAGCAACATTTCTATGTATAAGTTATGGGCAGAATATGGGATATAATATACTGCAATACTGCAATGCATCACACTGTATAACCAGAAAACTAGTAATTATGAAAAAAACAAAAAGTAATATAACCACTGCACACTACACACACGTTTTTCATTTCAGTTACTATTTATTTATTCAAAGTTATTTATATAGCGCACACATGTTCCACAGTGCTTTTACAGAGAATATTTGTCCATTCACATCAGTCCCTGCCCCAGTGGAGCTTACAATCTATATTCCCTACCACATGCTCACTCACATACACACTAGGGTTAATTTTTCTTGGGAACTGATTAATCTACCAGTATATTTTTGGAGTGTGGGAGGAAACCGGAGTATCCGGAGGGAATCCATGCAAGCACAGGGAGAATATACAAACTCCACACATTTAGTGCCATACTGGGAATCAAACCCATGACCTTAGTGCTGTGAGTCAGAAATGCTAACCATTACATCGTTGGTGCTGTCCCATTTATAAAATATTTATTGCTATATTTAAAATGAAGGCAATACAACTGGGTTTATAAGAACATTGTCTAATTATACTAGGGGTCGTGAGATTTACTTTTGCTAAATCATGGGCAGAGGTTTTGCTTTTTTATTAATTATTTAATTTGATTGGATTTAATATATTGACATAACATAACATGTTTACATGAATGATACAGTACATGGCCAATTACTTAGTTATCAACAGCAGGATGTGTAAAACAGAATTACTCATTACTCTGGGGAGGGTTTGCGTAATGGGAGTACTCACTGTGTAACTAGCGGGACCTCTAATAAATTCACTTTCGGAAATGGAACCAAAATTATAGTTCAAAAAAGTGAGTTATTTACTACAAACTTCATATTAATAATTCTATACCTGAAGACAACTGAAATAATTGTAACCATTAAGAAATATATTTAATGTTTTGTATTTGTATTTATTTGATTTCAATTTTAGAAGGCTTTTCCATCAATTTTGTCCATTTATTTGTTTTAGTATAGTGGGGATGAAAGGGGAGAAATAATTCTAAATTATTTATAATTTCAACTATATATGTTATTACAGGGTACAAATTACTAAGTATGACAGCAAATTACAAACAAGAAGCAATAAAGAGAGTAACAATGATGCTGCTAAAGTATAGTATAGTTATAGGAGAACGTAAACACACTACTGTAATCTTAGTGCTGTGATCCTTTCAAGATCTGAGACATCTGTTTAAGTAACATGAGATTCAATAGGGAGGAGGTGTAAGATTTTAGTTGAATTTGTTGGAGATTACCAAAATGTGTTTATTCAAACCTAAACACTAGCAGGATAAAGTCCTGAATGCAAACTCATTTGAATTAGATGTAGAATACATATACTGTAATAATGTTATTTGTCCATTGTCTAACTTTTAAATATTTGTATATCTTCACTACATAATGTATTCTACAAAATCTAAGAAAACACAAACAAATACTGCATGACCTTGCATTCATTTATGCATATGTTTTCATTAAAGTAGTTTTCTTTTCTAAATTAGTTCATTGTAAATGCAACAAACACATTGCAGTGGAGACACATTTATCAGTATATGAATGAGGAATTGGTTACATGGCATGTTACTATGGCAAGTACAGAGACCATGTAAACTTTCCAGTGTGATACCAACTTTAGCAAAGTCATTGTTCAGCTTGCAGAATATTCTCTTCTGCTGTTATTCATTTTATAGAAACAAGTGAGAGCACTCATTATAGTATGTGATTATTCATATTTCCACACATCTATACATATCATTTGATATACCCTAGAGAGTATACACAGATGTGTATATGAGGTGTGTATTGTGAGCTATGTGTGTGGACCTGTAGACATAATGCACAGCTTCTTACAGTGCTTACATTGTCAGATCATTATGATGCAACTTAATTACTTGGCTATGTATTAGGTCAGAGGTTCCCAAGCACGGTCCTCAAGGCTCCCCAACAGGTCAGGTTTTAGAGATATCCATGAGCACAGGAGGTTAAATCAAATTGACTGAGGTTCTAATTAAGTCACCTGTGCTATTTCTAAAACCTGAACTGTTGGGGAGCCTTGAGGACCGCATTTGGGAACTTCTGAATTAGGTGTTTATTGGCATGTCTATAGGAAATACTTTTTGTATTACCTTGTCTATTATGCTATTCCCAGAAAACGTATAATTTCATATCAGCCTCTATATGTTCTTTTATTTATTAATTTATTTATACTACTGTGTATTATAGAACTGATTACAAAATTTAGAAGACTATTTGTCGCACATCCCTCTTACTATAGTCTATACATGGCAACTGAGAGCAGATGTTTTTATAATAGAGAATATCACTGTGTTGGATCCGGCAACAAGTTCATATTTGGGAGAGGGACACTTGTGGCTGTGACACCCAGTGAGTACTGATGTTAGTTTTAACTAATTTGATTGAAAAGCTCACCAATAAAAAGTTTGTGGTTTGTGATATTTCACTGTAAATTATATTTGTAGAAGAAATGTGATATTTACAAGAGGGACAAACTATCTGGTATATACAGTATCATACTGTAAGGTATCATCTGTGTGACATCAGGAAATACAAATATAGTGGCTACAAAAATATATATACTCTATTCAAGATATAGTTGATTACTGGTCTAATATTATTCATACTATCATTCCCCATAAATTGTACACTTAAGGGTGGAAAAAAATTAAATGTATTGTTTATTTAAAGAACAAAATATGTTCAGTTGCAGCATTATTTACTTACTACAGATTGATTCTCCCATTGTCAAATAATCCGAAATGCTGAATTTTTTTTAGCATGACTGAGATAGTGAAACCCTTGCTTTTTGATGATTGAAACTACACTCAATTATTTAAGGCACAAAATTATTACAAATATTGTAAAAAAATATCTTCAGGCTTTGTGTATAAGGAGTATCTGAAACATAAATTAATTTTATGTATGTACACAAATTTTGTTTGCGCCACAAAATTATTGAAAATATTGTATAAAAGTACCTGCAGGCTGTGTGTATAAGGTGCATATGAAACATAAATGCATTCTGTGTATAGATTTGGGTCCCTTTCCAAAAATATTTCATAATGATATTAGGGATGTGCAGGCTCGGTTTTACTCGGATTTACTCGGTTCTTATCGCCACTTTACCGCAAATTTGGATTTATTATATTGGCTATCCAAAACACATGATAGGCGATAGCCAATAAAATGCTGTTTAAAGATCCGAGTAAATCCAAGTAAAACCGAACCCGCTCACCCCTAAATGATATGCAAATATTCCAAAATACAGAATATTCTTATATCCAAATACCCCTGGCCCAAGCATTTTGGATATGGGAGACTCAACCTGTAGTAATATTTCAAATTGCAATAAAATCAACATTTTCAAAATAGTCTAGTTTTGGAACATAAAGAATTTTGGAAATGCAAATGTAGAAAAGATGGCAATTAAATGGAAATTAAAATGGAAATTAGCTGTGTTTCTACATTAGACAACATGAGATTACTGTAATCAGATCAATCACTGTGTATAGTGCAACTGATAAGCTAGTATTTGGAAGTGGAACCAGACTCCATATATTACCAAGTAAGCATTAATCTTTAGTGTATATTTTCTGTAAACTAATGTATCCTATTGGGTAGTTACAATTATTAATGTTATATATTTGCCACACTCCATTGTTGACAGATACTGTTGTATATATGCACTATGTTTTGCAAAATATAGATAATTCTAGGGGAGGTAGTATTTTGTGTGATAGGTCTTATATTAATTCTGAAATTACATAATATTATTATTTATATTGTAACTACAGAAAGCAGAGTTTAGAATATAGGCACCACATAAAGGGAAACAATCACTGCATAGGGAGGAAGAGAAAAAATGGGAGTGTTTAAAAAAAAAGAAAAAAATAAGAAAGAAAACCCAATTACATAACTGTATTTTAACACTCAGTAAACATATTAAACTGACAAACAAAGTTATTAATAATGACTTGCCCTAATTAGCAAATTAGTGCAATATGGTGAAATTAGACATAAAAAAATGTTTAAAATAGGGAGCGATTTGACTATATGGATATATGGACTTTAGAAGTAGAACTATCTGTAATAGTACAATATTTATGCCGCAGGTTTTGTTCAAAATCATAAAATTTAGAATCCCTAAATAATATTTTATTGGGAAAGAATGCTGACTTTTGGACAAGAGATATATTCAATGATAGTAACTTTATCATCCTTGTATCTCTTCACTACTTAAATTGTTCCAGAGTGTCATTGTAAATGCCATTGTAAATTTATATTTTAAACAATTGTTCATTGTACAGTATATGAATGCAAAACCACTTTAATGCGTTAAATATGAGTAAGGGCTAGAGGCTAGTTATATGTATGGCCGGTTCATATGGCAGGTATGGAGATTTAATACAGTGTGATGTGAACAGTATCTGGAGCAGGAATCTCAGTTAATATTTCTTCTGCTGCTATGCATTTTATATAAACAAGTGCATACTTTACTGTAAGGAAATACAGCAGATATATTAGATTTCTACAATTATCTGTACATTATAGACAGTGGATATAGACAGTGGTACAAGTAGAAATGTTGTGGGAGCTTTACAGAAACCCGAGACCATCCTAACTCTAGTCTCCTGTAGAAAATTGTGTGTACCGTAACCTAGGTGTACATACGTTGTATGTGTGCATCTGCAGAAATTAGAGCACAACTTCTTATATTGTATACATTATCTGTTTGTTATGATGCATCTTAATTATTTGGCTTTGTATTACATTTTTGTTTCCACCATATCTAATAGAAATTTTGATTTCTCATCTTAATGTACTGTACCATACTTTTATCAGAAAATGTATTATAGCACTTTTTTCTTTTTAATTCAATCATACCAGTGCATAGAGAATTGCAGAACTTTATTTGTCACTCACCCATCACATTAAAGCCTATAGATCTCAGCTGAGAGCAGATGTTTTTATATAAGACAATATCACTGTGTGGAATTTGGCAACAAGCTTATATTTGGGAGAGGGACATTTTTGTCTGTTACACTCAGTAAGTATTGAATGAAGTATTAGTTCATTTTATCTAGGTTGATTAAATGGTAATAGACAAGTCTACAAGAATGAACTTATGCGTTTTGTGATATTTCATTGTAATGTTATTTGTAGAAGAAAGGTAACAATTGGAAGAGGAGCAAACTAATTGGAACATGCAGCAAGTATCTGATATGTGACACCTTGAAATACACACACGCACAGTATCTACTAAAATAAATATACTTAATTCAAGCCCTGGTTTTGTTACTGGTCAAACTTTATCAATATTAGGATACAATACCAAATAAATACGCTACTTTGGAGAAAATAAGATACATATTTTGTTTATCCATAGAGCAATATATGTAGAATTTCATCTACTTTTGGAATATATGGAAATTTCGTAACTGCGATTGTAAAACTATGATATATTTTACATATCTAGCACTGTTTTTTGGATTAGTGATGATATTATTGTAATAGGATGAATCACTGTGTATGGTGCTGCTGATAAACTACTGTTTGGAAGTGGAACCAGACTTCATATAATACCACGTAAGCATCAACACGTAATGTTATTTTCTGTAAACTAGTGTATTATGTTGGATAATTACTTATTATCAATACATATTTTACAACTCTATACAAAAATAACATTATTTAGAATGCAAGTACAAAAGTAAAAGTTTACTACAGGCGTTACATTGTAGCAAATATTTACTGCATAGAGAGTGAATGAGGGAGAGAGAAAGAGGGGGAGTGGCACTGCCAAAGAACCCCGATAACAATAACATAAATACATGTAACATGCAATACTACTCCAAAAGAGAAAATGCAAGGGGTGAACTAGACATAAAGGGCCTCATTTATCAAATAATATTATCACTCAAATGAGTGATAAAACTCGCTGTGCATGATAAATGGTGCTCCAGCCAATCAGTTCCCAACTGGAGCTGATTGGTTGGAACACCATTTATCAAACACAGTGTGTTTTATCACTCGTTGATAAATGAGGCCCAAAATGTATAATAGTGATTCAGTTGATAATTTGCCTCTGTAAAGGGGGGTATCCACTAGACGATTAAGTTGAACGATTGAACGATAACGATCCTTTGATCTTTGAATCATTTGCAATTCGTGCATAGGGAGGAAGAGAAAGAATGGGAGTGTTTTGAAAAAAAGAAAAAAATAAGAAATAAAACCCAATTACATAACTGTATTTTAACACTCAGTAAACATATTAAACTGACAAGCAAAGTTGATTAATAATGACTTGCCCTAATTAGCAAATTAGTGCAATATGGTGAAATTAGACATAAAAAATTTTTTCAAATAGGGAGCGATTTGACTATATGGATATATGGACTTTAGAAGTAGAATTATCTGTAATAGTACAATATTTATGCCGCAGGTTTTGTTCAAAATCATAAAATTTGGAATCCCTAAATAATATTTTATTGGGAAAGAATGCTGACTTTTGGACAAGAGATATATTCAATGATAGTAACTTTATCATCCTTGTATCTCTTCACTACTTAAATTGTTCCAGAGTGTCATTGTAAATGCCATTGTAAATTTATATTTTAAACAATTGTTCATTGTACAGTATATGAATGCAAAACCACTTTAATGCGTTAAATATGAGTAAGGGCTAGAGGCTAGTTATATGTATGGCCGGTTCATATGGCAGGTATGGAGATTTAATACAGTGTGATGTGAACAGTATCTGGAGCAGGAATCTCAGTTAATATTTCTTCTGCTGCTATGCATTTTATATAAACAAGTGCATACTTTACTGTAAGGAAATACAGCAGATATATTAGATTTCTACAATTATCTGTACATTATAGACAGTGGATATAGACAGTGGTACAAGTAGAAATGTTGTGGGAGCTTTACAGAAACCCGAGACCATCCTAACTCTAGTCTCCTGTAGAAAATTGTGTGTACCGTAACCTAGGTGTACATACGTTGTATGTGTGCGTCTGCAGAAATTAGAACACAACTTCTTATATTGCATATTATCTGTTTGTTATGATGCATCTTAATTATTTGGCTTTGTATTACATTTTTGTTACCACCATATCTAATAGAAATTTTGATTTCTCATCTTAATGTACTGTACCATACTTTTATCAGAAAATGTATTATAGCACTTTTTTCTTTTTAATTCAATCATACCAGTGCATAGAGAATTGCAGAACTTTATTTGTCACTCACCCATCACATTAAAGCCTATAGATCTCAGCTGAGAGCAGATGTTTTTATATAAGACAATATCACTGTGTGGAATTTGGCAACAAGCTTATATTTGGGAGAGGGACATTTTTGTCTGTTACACTCAGTAAGTATTGATTGAAGTATTAGTTCATTTTATCTAAGTTGATTAAACTGTAACAGACAAGTCTACAAGAATGAATTTATGCGTTTTGTGATATTTCATTGTAATGTTATTTGTAGAAGAAAGGTAATAATTGGAAGAGGAGCAAACTAATTGGTACATGCAGCTAGTATCTAATATGTGACACCTCGAAATACACACAAGCACAGTATCTACTAATATAAATATACTTAAGTCAAGACCTGGTTTTGTTACTGGTCAAAATGTATCCATATTAGGATACAATACCAAATAAATAGGCTACTTTGGAGAAAATAAGATACATATTTTGTTTATCCATAGAACAATATATGTAAAATTTCATCTAATTTTGGAATATATGGAAATTTCGTAACTGTGATTGTAAAACTATGATATATTTACCGTATCTAGCACTGTTTTTTGGATTAGTGAATATGATATTGTTGTAATAAGATGAATCACTGTGTATGGTGCAGCTGATAAACTACTGTTTGGAAGTGGAACCAGACTTCATATAATACCACGTAAGCATCAACACGTAATGTTTATTTTCTGTAAACTAGTGTATTATGTTGGATATTTACTTATTATCAATACAGATTTTACAACTCTATACAAAAATAACATATTATTTAGAATGTAAGTACAAAAATAAAAGTTTACTATAGGCGTTACATTGTAGCAAATATTTACTGCATAGAGAGTGAATGAGGGAGAGAGAAAGAGGAGGAGTGGCACTGCCAAAGACCCCGATAACAATAACATAAATACATGTAACATGCAATACTACTCCAAAAGAGAAAATGCAAGGGGTGAAACTAGACATAAAGGGCCTCATTTATCAACGAGTTTTATCACTCAAATCGAGTGATAAAACTCGCTGTGCATGATAAATGGTGCTCCAGCCAATCAGTTCCCAACTGGAGTTGATTGGTTGGAACACCATTTATCAAACACAGTGTGTTTTATCACTCATTGATAAATGAGGCCCAAAATGTATAATAGTGATTCAGTTGATAATTTGCCTCTGTAAAGGGGCGTATTCACTAGATGATTAAGTTGAACGATGAACGATAACGATCCTTTGATCATTCAATCATTTGCAAATTGTTTGCAAAAGTGTCTAAAACGACCAGCGATGCGTGTGCCCGCTGGTCGTTTAGACATCTATCATCTTTCCAACATGCAGGTCAACCTGACGATATTGTCAGGTTCAGCATGTTTCCAGATGATTTATGACCCTGCACTGAATGTCTGCTCGTTCAGTGCAGGCTCATCACACGACTGACAAACGACTGAACGATTACAATGTCGTAATCGTGCAGTCGTTTTCAGATCTTGTAGTGGATACCCCCCTTAAGTGGAATATTTGGTCATATCACATTACTTTAGCATCAGATATTGCTGAAAATCATAATGGTTGAAATCTCTACAGTACATACTGTTTAATTGCTAATTAATGTTTCCATTTTGTAATGGTATGATTCACTGTGTAACAACTATGAGAAGCTCTTCTTTGGAAAAGGAACCAAACTTGTTGTTAATCCAAGTGAGTGTATTCTTATCTTATTGCAAGTAGTCTATAAATGAATAATATAGACATACAGTAGTCAATAACTATCTAAAATAATGCAATTAAATATTTAATTTACAATATTATAACATAATATGCCAATTAATCTGTAAAAAGCAGAATTGTTAAATTTATTCTTTCTTTATGATGTGATTATATCTATATTGTTGATGGTTACACACAGTGGGGCAGATGTACTAAATTCTGGACAGTGATAAATTGGAGAGTGATAAACTACCAAAAATGAGCTCCTATCTGTCATTTTTCAAACCCAGCCTGTAACATGACAGTTAGGAGCTGAGTTGCTGTTAGTTTATCATTTTACAATTGATCACTTTCCACAGCTTAGTACATTGCGAGTTATTGTTATGATGTGTGCTACTGTGGTAATAACAACAACAAGTATACATTTGGAAAAGGGACCTCGCTGTCTGTGTTACCCGGTAAGTAAATTTCTCTTCTGTGTAGTCATACCTATATAGCTTAATATTTTTTTTTTAATTTGTGAACCTCACATTGGTCCAGACATTTCAGATCACATAATTAATTACATGTCTGAAGGGTGAGTGTATATACTGTATTATAATCATTTTGCCAATAACACAGTTATAGCAAAGCAAAACAATTATGAAATTGCTATAATTTTTCAGAATTTAGTAATGTCTGTTGTATGATGTAATTTAGTTAATAATATACTGGTTTTATTTTTACATCAAATTAGGTACTGTATGTTAACAGATATCTGTGCAGTCATTTTTCATGTTAAGTGACCTCACTTATCACAGATGGTAGGTCTCTGGTAAAATAGGTGGTTTGTGTTATTGAGAATACCACTGTGGGACTATTGGAGGCTCCAATAAGCTCACATTTGGTAGAGGCACAGATGTAATTGTTATACCAAGTAAGTATTATTATACACATACATGTACATGCATGTTCTAAACACACACAATGTCTTTGGCTTAATAATACCTTTTTCATATTTGCATGGATGAATCTAAAATATAGTGATATATTAGCATACGAGATAATTCATTTGTTTCCTCTTCCCTCATAAACTGAGTTATATATAGCAGTAGTTAAATGCATGTGTTCATTTAAATATTGCTGTTTCAACTCACATTAATTTAAATTTTTATATTTATATTTACAACATGAAAACAACATGACATTTTAGACATTTTAGATTTGAAATCCCAGTGTTGATATCCGTATTAATAAAATACAAGTAAAGGTAAAGGAAAACAACAGGTATAAAAATAGTAAAAATAGAATAAAATTAATCAACTAATTTATATGAAGACATAGAGATTTCATAGGCATATGGACTCTAGATAAACAACTGTAAACTTGCCTATTATATACTAAAATATTAGCCTACTTACTTTGTTTATATTATTTACATGTATCTGTATTATGTTTTGTTGAGAGAACATTATAACGATTGTGTTGGCTTTCTATAAGAAAAAAGTGAGTCACAATTAACTCAATGTCAGAATAATCAGTGGTTGTATGTAGTTGTTTAGGCCATAAAAAAAGTTTGTCACAGTCACTGAGAAAAAACAACTTTAAAAACATAAAGGAGTAAAGATGGGTACACACTACGCAATTTTATACCCATCCGGCAGGATGACGCAATGGAATGATATAGTGTGCCACAATGCGGTGTATAACGGTGCAATGTGTCATTCCATGCTGCATTTTGCAGCATGGTGTCATTCATTACATCGTCTTATCTGCTGCGACAATATAACACTATTTGGGTACATTCATCAGTAAATCATGATTAGCAAGGAGAAGGACAGATATCTATACTGTATTTTTAAGTCAAAGGCATGTGTGAGTTTATGAAAAGTCTTTTAACACTGTGCTAGATCTGGATATGACAAACTTATATTTGGGCAGGGGACCAGACTAAATGTGATTCCAAGTAAGTTCCTAAAACACTTTCTCTCCTGTGCTTTGATACTGTAATAAGCTAAATATATCAGTAATGTCATTACATTAATAACATAGATGCATGTAGGAACACAACGTTATAAAATTGGTATTATAAAGTATCATGTGATAACCTGATGTCATGAGAGCTGATAAGTTACAGTGTCTTGATAAGAAATCATATTTAATTAAATTAACAGTACCTATAAGTATAAAATGCTAACAAAGAAAAATGACTCAGTTGTGTGAAATGTGATACAAGTGTTTCTGTTGTCAGAAAATAAAACATTCTGCACAGCAAGTATGGAGTAAATGTAACATTATTAATATGTTGTAAAATATATTGTGGAAATTTGCACAGTGGGTAGTACAGAACTGTACGAAATGTTATTAGACAATAAATTTCTTACCAACATTTGTAGCAGGAAATTACCTTACTTCATACTTTTAAACAGTTGAATGGGTGTTTCTGGTATCACTGTAGTATAATATACATGTTTATTTGTAGTGGGGTTACACACTGTGGCTGCTTCTGGTACCTACAAACTCATATTTGGTGGCGGGACTAAGTTAATAGTGGTGCAGAGTAAGTTTACAGATATTATGTATGTATTAATTTATCCAATTTTACATGTATTGATTTTCTTTAAATACAATGCTATTTAAAAAAAAAATATATATATATATATATATATATATATATATATATATATATATGTAGGAAAATAACCAGCGGCACTCCAAGATTGAAAATACTAAATGTTACATTGAGACCATAAGTCAAATTTTTGTCCAGCAATCTATAAACCAAAACAGTTTACTCCGGTGCCATTCTCATTAAGAAATCATGCACATAGGGAGGTGGACGACACGCACAGAATTAGTACCCCAATAACACACTGTATACACAGTTTGTCACTTGCCAATATTTCAGAGGGCAAGCTCTTTTATCTACATGTACATATATACATGTATGTCTTGATAAAAGAAGTTGCCATCTGAAACGTCGGCATGCGACAAACTGTGTATACAGTATTTTATAGGGGTACTAATTCTGTGAGTGTCGTCCACCTCCCTATATGTATAAATAAATATATATATATATATATATATATATATACTGCATATAAATAAAATAGTTTGGGGAAAATACTCTATACAGTACCTGCCACTACAGTATTGTTTATTTGTGTTTAGTGGTAAAATAGTAAACAAAGATACATATAATCTGTTGCGTATATATCATCCAGACTGTCCTAAAGCACAGACCAAGATCCTTTCATACTGTATGTAAAGATGTTTGAGAAAAAGTCTTCAACAAAATCTTTACTTCAATAAATTTAGAGGTGATTGGGTTCAAAATAATACCTTACAGTAAGTAACTGTAGTTGAAGGATAGTGTAGAGATGTGAGTCATTGTGCTACTTCAGGTACTTGGGGAAAGCTGGTATTTGGAGGAGGAACACAGCTAAATATTATTCCAAGTAAGTCTTTAAAAGCTTTACTTGATATATATTGTTATTTGCCAGTACTTGTGATGCCATATAGACAATATTTCAAAACTATTAAGGTCTCTTTGTCACTAAAGCATCACACACATGAGGTAAGATACAGATTTGTCCTGTATTTTGAAGTGAATGGATCTCCATTCATGTGTGAGATGGTGAGTTTATGAAAAGTCATTGAGCACTGTGTTAGATCTGGAAATGATAAACTTATATTCGGAAAGGGAACCAGACTATATGTGATCACAAGTAAGTGCCTGAACCACCTTCTCTGGTGTTCTGATAATAAGCTGAATAGAAGTATATCCATTACATTATGAACATCCAAATACGTTAGAAGTTATTTTCACCAAATTTGTACTGTTTACTAAATCGGATGTCAAATGAGCTGTTCAGCAATACTGTATTGATAAGAAGCCATATTTAATTCAAATAAATAATCATTTAACTAAAATGTGGGTAAAGATGAAAACTCAGCCGTGCAAAATGTGATAGAGATTTCCCTGTTCTCAGAGAACAAAATATTCCTAACATTAATTTTGCTATTTAAGCAGATTATAGAAATATAGGATTATTATTTTGGGCCAGGTTTATTCTTGAAGAATGGAAATGATTTTCTTTTAAAAATGTTTTTTCTAAAATAGACATGTTCCACAGCCACTAAAACTAGGGTTATTGCTCTGTCAGGTTGCGGTTCAGTGGAAAAAGCTCCTAGGTAAAAATCCTGGGTCAACTCACCCATCATTCTTTCATAGGTCTCGAGCAGGGTTTTGCACATATAAGACCTGGGTATGGCTCAATGGAAACAGATATCACGGATCATCCAATCCGGGTTCCACAGCATGGGAAGAGCCGCATTTCCCGATGCTTGGAGATGATGTAATCTCTAAGCACCGGCAGAGGTAAGCTCTGGCAATATCCTGGGTCTAGACTGCTGTGTAAGTGGGGTTCAAGTTGCTGTGACTCGGCTTGAAACCCATGTTCAGTGTCCTGGGCTGGACACATGATTTTGGTAGAAAAACAGTATTAAAGAACAATTGCAAATACCCAAATATGGCATTTTTTTATGTGAAGCCCTCGATGTTATAGTTCTGAAATAGTATAAGGGGCAAATTTACTAAAGTGAGAGTTTTTAGAACTGGAGGTTTTGAGATATCTTCTACAAAGTGCTAATTAAATGTTAAGTAGAATGTAATTGGTTGCTCAACTTCTAAAATCTCTCACTTTAGTAAATTTACTCCTAAGTGTACAGTATATATACCTGTTTTATATGAATAGAGTAGATAGTTTGTTACCAACATTTTCAGTAGAATTTTAGCTCATACTTTGAAATAACTGAAGGGATGTTTTTGGTATAGTAGCATCCCGCTTTTCGACATTTCGTTAGTACGGTGATTATTACTATGTTCAATATTCTTAGCACATGTTCCATTCTTTTAGCATTTTTTTTAGCCTGACGTTACATCAAAGAAAGGTGACACGTACAATACAGTACTGTATTACAATCCTAACTTATTATTGTGGCGATAAAAACATAAGCTGTAAGCCTGTTACTGTACTTTAAATGCCAAGTTAGAAATTAGTAAACTTAGTGAGCAACGCACGTCTATGGCTGCATGGTCAATTGCAAAACGGCAATACTATCCTTTCCAATGATTTTCAAACTTGAAGAGGTTGCCTGTAACCAAAACCCACTTTATGCGTAAGTTCCTACTCTATAATTGTATACAAACACATATATATTACTATGGGGTTACACAATGTGCCTGCTATAGGTAGTTAGTGTAGAAAGTTATATTTAGTGGAGGAATGAAGATAACAGTGACTCAATGTAAGTTCACAGACCTTATTTATATATAAAATACCAACCAAGATACTTTCAGATGTAAAGGTGTCTGAGATCATGGGGTTCATTTAGTAAATGTTAGCTTCAAAAGCTGCAGCTTCCCAGTGCACTTAAGCCCAAAATGTAAAAGGGCAATGCTTTTAGCAGAAAAAAATATCATTAGTAAATAAATGCCCATGACTAACATTTTTCACTTGAATGTATAGCTGGATGGACTGAAAACCTTTCAGTGCATACAGCCAGGTACTGTAGTTGAAGTATAGTGTAAAGCTGTGAGGCAGTGTGTTACTTCAGGTGGTTGGGGAAAGCTGGTATTTGGAGGAGGGACCCTACTAAATGTTATTCCAAGTAAGTTTTTTTGCTTAACTTTTACATAATATATCTACTGCAATTGTACTCCAATATTTGTGATGCTATATAGGTAATATGTCAAAACTGTTTCGGTCTCATCACCTTTCATGTGTGAGTTTATGAAAAGTCAATTAACACTGTGCTACATCTGGATATAACAAACTTATATTTGGACAGGGGACTAGAGTAAATGTGATTCCAAGTAAGTGCCACAATAATCTACATATACATTATATTATTAACACCTTAAGGGTATTATTATGTACCTGGTGAGTTTATGTTTACAAGTTTGATGTCATATGAGCTGCTCAGTTATACTGTCTTGATTAGAAGTTATATTTAAGTAGATTAATAGTTCTCATTTGTTCAAAGCATTGGACAATGTAAACAGCTCAGTTATATTAAATATTACAGAGAATTTTCTGTTCTCAGAAAGTACAACTTTATGTCCAAATAGGATGTAGAAAAATGACAGGTAATGATGTGTCACAAAATATCTTCCAAATATTTGCACAACTGCAGGTAGAGAGATGTATGCTTGTCACACTGCATACTATCTATTTAGGAATATTCACATTTGTAATTATTCACATGTGTAAACAAGGAATATCATGTCTGACTGACTGACTGACTGACAAGAAAGAAAGTAGTCAGTATTATAATTGTATTATACTGTATAACCAGTGCTGATTACTGCATCTAGTCTTTATTTTGTCTGCCTAAGTAAGTCTATTATATGAAGAATGTAATATTAGAGTGTGGGTGCTATATTGTCTAGGGGTTTACATAAATTAATCTTTTGGCAAATGCACAAAAGTACACATCGTAGTATGATAATTTAATTATATTTCTGTGTATCTATCAATGATAGATAGATAACTGTATTCAGATATATATATATATATTTATATATATATATATATATATTTATATATATATATATTTATATATATATATATATATTTATATATATATGCGATGGGGTTACACACTGTGCCTACTTCAATTAACTACAGACTCATATATGGAAGTGCGCCTTAAGGCCCCCATACATCAGCAATTTGAAAACCACAATTGAACAATTTGAAGATTTGTTGCCTGATTTTAGGATTTCCCAATCTAGCAATCTGCGCCCATACATTACAGATCTTTTTTAGTGATTTGACGATCATTTTCAGCAAACACAGATCTGTCAGTCTTGAAAGGCCCATCATTTTACTAGTAACGGTCTGCAAATCTGCTGATCATGTCCATACACTAGCAATCTACAGCCCCAATCGATCTGTGAAATCTATCATGCTGATTTAACAATTGCAATCGCTTTTTGGTTGCAATCTGTGATCTATGAAGCCCATACATTGCAGATTTCTTATACAAACATCTGCAAATTGTAGAATTGCCACAATCGATTGCTGATCTACAGTATGGGGGCCTTAAGTTAATAGTGGTTCAGAGTAAGTATGTAGCTATTATTTATGTATTTATTTATTTGCTTGTCTATATATTTATTTTCTTAAAAAAAGAAAGCCCACCAATATACTTTCAAACGTAAAGATTTAGAGAAAATGCCCTAAACAATATCTTTGTTTGAACTTCAGTGAATGTATAGGTGAGTGGACTGAAAACTACCAGTCTGTTAGCTGAAGGATAGTGTAAAGCTGTGAGCTAGTGTGTAAATACAGGTACTTTGGGAAAGCTGGTATTTGGAAGAGGGACAAAGTTAGATATTATTCCAAGTAAGTTTTTTTTTACTTTACTTTATATCTTTATTTGTACTTCAAAGCTTAAAACATTTAGTATAACAAAAGCGAATTGTACTGTACTTTCATGCAACATTTTAAGATAATCTGTATTATGGTGCATACACACGGTCAGATTTGATGAAGGATTAAACGATTGCATGATTCAATGATTTTTACAACGATTTGAACGATTTCATGAACGATGAACGTATTATAATGAATTAAATCGTAAAAATCTGTCTGCAAACACAGTCGATGTCAGAGATCGTTATCTGACATGCGGGAACGCGCATCGTTTGTCGATGCATGCTCTACATGTCAATGATATGAACAATTGAACGATTTTTACAATCGTTATCGTTCATATCTGATAAGAAATCTGACTGTGTGTATGCACCATAACAATGGTAAAGTATAGAACTGAGTAGTCACCTTACCTTACTACAGTATATTTATATTATGCAGACAGTTTGTGGACTACTGTAATTATAAAGAATGGAGACATTACATACTGTACAAATTTAGACTGTGCAGATATAACATTTTATAATAACTGTTTTCAACATGAAATGTGATATCAACGGAGCTATACATTTATTGTAATTTTATTGGTGAAATAGTCATATGCTGGTGAGATCATTTAGATCTAAAAAACTGAATGATTTTTGTAATGACATGGAGTACTGTGACTACAGCTGGAGTCAATAAGCTTATATTTGGTAAAGGGACAAAGCTCAATGTGTCACCAAGTAAGTCTGAATATCTTATGTTTGTAACATTAGCATTGTGTAGTTGGTAAGAATAATGTGAATAATAATAATAATAATAATAATAATAATAATAATACCTATAATTGTGATTCTAATCATCTTCTTACAAATATTATTTTGAAATAATAATTTTTCATTGAATTTTGTTATTAAAGTACGTAATCTTGTTTATTTTGTTTCTGCTAATTGCATTAGGCTGTTTCTTTTGTAAAGATAATACCCTAATATTCAAACAGCTCAGTGTGAGCAGGGTGTGCACTGATGCGATAAATGCTCTACACGATATCTTTAACGATTTGGCCGATTCAAACACATCGTAATGACAAATTGTTAAAATATGTGTAGTGTGTATGCACTACATCGTGTAGTGCGCACTCCCATGGGGTAATCAGCCTCATCGCCTGACTTATGTGCAGAATTTAAGATTAGGCGATGTGGCTGACGATTCCATGCAGCACTATGCAAGGTGCCGGCATATCGGGTAGGCAGGCACCAGATCGCCCAGTGTGTGTGGTCCGCCCAATATGTCGGCCCATAGGTGCTGGGATCGTGAGTCGCATCGGTGGGTACACACATCATTTTGTGTGTACCCAGCATTAAGGCTGGAGTGTTTATTGGACATGCAGAGTGATCTGGACAGTGTATACACAGGTTAATTTAATAATATTTATCAGGTAGTTTCTCCTACTATTTCAAAACAGAATTTTAGTCACTTATAGCTACAATAATTGATATGAAATACACACAGTTTATGTCTGTATTTTATTATGGGTTTATGTAGAATAAAATTTGGAATAAACTGGCTGGTTTATGAGAAAAATAAATCAGAGATAGAGAGTTACTGACGTAACGTTCCATATGAATGCCTGAAAAGAGCATATACTCAGAGTAACTGTGCATACAGTAGGTTTTTGTTGAGGATCCTCTTACTGTGACAATAGCAACTACAAATATATGTTTGGATCAGGGACACATCTGTCAGTAATTCCCAGTAAGTAGTCTTTCATTTGCTTCAATGACATCAGAAATAGTCACATTTGTATTAGCTAAGCAGATCGTCTACATACTAGCCATGGTTATGTGATGCAGTCTATTTTTATGACAACTCTTTCATTATTTAAAACACATGTATCATCTATAGAACAACATATTAATTTATGTAATTCCTTCCAGCTGGATGCTTTGACAGCATTAATAACATTGTCTCTCATATCATAAAGTAGTCCGCAGGTGGCTGTTACACTCATGTTTTTGTTAGTGAGGATGTCAGTGTGGGGTAGTGGAAACCTGTATAAACTCACATTTGGAATTGGAACAGTGTTATCAGTCTCACCCAGTAAGTCCTGACATGTCTATTAAAGTCTTAACAATGCATTTAACAAATAGAACAAACTGTAACCAAATAAAATAATTGAGGGACATAACTAAAACAACGTAAGGTCTCAGTTCTGTAAAATAAATGTATTTCACAATATATGTCTGGGAAATTGTGTAGAAGTTATGTAATCTAATTACTTTTTTGTGTAAACTTGAGATAGTAAATTAATGTATGTTAGTGCTGGGTACATCATTTTCTAGCCCTGTAAAAGCATTTGGGGTTTTACATTAAAACTATTATATATTTTAATATAACATTTAGTTGACTCTTAGTAAATATAACAATAGTGTAATATGTGCAATGCATAGTTCTGCCTAGATAAAGTTGTCACAGTAAAGGGACGGTGAGAGTAGACTGTATGATACTAGGCTTTTTGTTGTGGCATAAACTGCTGTGATAATAACAATGTGAAACTTATTTTTGGGAGTGGGACAAAGCTAGAGGTTTTACCAAGTGAGTATTTCTTCTTTATGTCTGTACTCTTAATATGTCTTTTATTATGATCTTTTTATTAACCTCTTTCATGTAAGGAGGATGTAGAATATTTATTATGACAATAATAGTATCTGCTATGATTTCAACATATCTCTCCCTACATATTATTTAATCATATCCTTATCATGTAAATTAATTATTTGTACAATAGGAATACAACAGGGGGTATATTTACCAAGGTTGGTTTTATTCTTTCAAATCAATCTAAATCGATCAACATCGATATTGTGTTTCTGGGGGGCTAAATCACACATTTACTAACACTTAAAAAAATAAAAATAAATTGTCTGTTAGTAAATGTGTGATTCAGCTCCAGAAACACATCATCGATGTTGATCAATTTAGATTGATTTGAAATCGATTACACTCGATTAATATCAATCTCTAGTAAATATACCCCAGGTGTCATTTACATACTATGTGCTGGGTGCCAAATCACAAGAACTCGGGGTCTGACTGAGGGGTGTTATTTTTCATTTTTACAACTAATCACAGACTGTTCTCAATCTACTTAGATACTGTTAAGTCTGAAGTTGTGTTACTTACATAACAATATCTTTGTAGCAGGTATCAAAATATTTAGATCTCAATTTACTAAATGCTAATAATTTTGAGATTGTCTAAAAAGTGATACCAGTGTCCCTAATTACTATGCTGTCACTGTTAGGGTCATCTTTACACTGGGAGCTGCCTTAGGCACTAGGAATAAATATGTATGCCACTTGCTCACATCTCTTCAACACCACCTCCTTCATTAGTTTAATAGTAATAAAAAGTATTACTGGTAAAAGGAACAAGTTGTTATAAGGCTATAAAATCTGAAAATAGAAACCCATTGCTGTTCTGTTCTAAGCATATGGTAATTAGAACCCAGGTAGTCATGACCTACATGCATCACATACCCATGTTAGTTATACTGTATATATTCTAATACTAATTAGAAGCAGTTATATCTCTTCTGAGTACAAGTTCCTCATAGCATATAATTGTAATGACAATTGTCACTGTGTTTAGGAAATGCAAATAGGCTACTCTTTGGATTTGGAACTAATCTCATTGTAAATCCAAGTAGGTGTCACAAAATATATACAAATTATAATAGTTTTTTACAGTGTCTACGCATTCATTTGTAATATTTAGGTTAATGTCAGTATAACAAATCAAGTAATTATTGCTATCTGAATTGTGTTTGTTTGCCAAACTAATATTGCCAGATGTGTGAATACTGCTTTTTGTTTGTGTTGTTGTTTTATATTTTTAATAAAATCATTTTCAATGTCAGAAATTATATATAGAGATTGAGACATCAAATTTCCCTTAATTATAGATTGTAAAGAAATGGAAAGTCTGTACATATTTATATACTTTAATACCATGCTATTTTCAACAAACGCCTGGATTGGTATGGTATTACTGTATATATTATCTGCATATTTATTTTTTAATTCTTATTTATTTGATACCTATTTACAACACAAATGGTCAACTTAATCTACCTATTCACCTACTCTAGCCCCTTTACATTGGGCTGATGTATTTTTGAATTGCCACCTAACACTGTGGTACTACTAGTTACAACAAACTTATTTTTGGAGAAGGAACTACATTAAATGTAATCCCAAGTAAGTAAACATTGTACAGTCTGTGTTAGTAGGGCAGTGGTTTTATTTACATATTATAGACTTAAATGCTGACTATTACAAGCAAGTCTATCATTGCGAATGATATATTTCCTTGTGTTATTTTGAAACGTTTGGAGAAAAACCTGTACCCCAATGCTATGTAATAAGGTGAGCTTTGTAGATCTTCAAAATGACATAATCATTACAATTAAGGTGAAAAACTTCAGGAATAAAAAATAGTTTTTCAGCTAAATTGGTGAAGCTGTACTGTGCTGGTGTTATGTTAAATACAGAGCTGGCCAAGGTATAAACGGAGGACTTTCTGTTTGGTCAGTAGTAATCTTTATTCCAATAATATTTGAAAATTATTGCTAAAGAAAGATAAATCAACACCATGTTTTATTTATTACACTAATAAATGCTGTGAAATGTAAATATTAGCTCATGACAGCATGTACAGTAGAGGTAATTCAGGTGCTATGATAATAGTGCTTGTTACATACTGAATTGGTTCTTGCTATGAGGTGAAGCGATGTGCATCCAGTAGTGTTGGCTTTAAGCTGACATTTGGAGAAGGCACCAGATTACATGTTATACCAAGTAAGAATTAATTTGTTTATTGTAATAAGTCAGGGAGAAGTGGTGTAAGCAAATGAAAAAACAACTATTTGTACAGAGAAAGTCTGCATAGTATTATTAATCACTCCCATCTTACATTTTGTGTGACTGGGGCTGTGAGATCTGACATAGAATTTACTAACACATACATCTATATTTTTCAATATTAGTTGGGTGTGAAGATAGTACCAACCATTTCCCTACCGTATATCTTGAATATCATTAAAAACTAACCTTGTTTCATTGTTTCCCTAAATCAGTAACAACCCATGGAAGAAATGTAAAGAGGAATAGATAAATAATTGGAGCTTTATATTCAACTTATAGTTATTATTGCTTTTTAACGCTCTAGCATCAGGTAGTTGAGTAGGGTATTTTTTAAAATTGACGCAAATTTTTTTTTTCCTGTACAGTAGCTTTTGCACCAAGCTACTGTACAATCATAGGATTGTTTCAATACCAGTGCTCAGTACTCTCAGTGCTCAGTACTCTCAAATGTAAATAAAAATCAACAGACAGCTGCCTGCATAGAAAAAGGTATCCCAAAAACCTTTTGATTGGTTATATATATATTATACTGTACAATCAAGTTACATTTACTTATAGAATTGGGAATTGTACAATGGGATGGTAATTCCCGGAGTAATACATTAATGAGGTCACTTGATACGTGTCAACCAACCAACCAACTGATAAATACATTGATTAATAAATATAACTGTTGAAGAAATATAAAAGAAAATACATGGAAACTGAAACAAAATTATTTCAAATAGCAAGTATTTTTACCTTTTTCCTGTTGTGATCACAATTGCCCCTTTACGCTATGAGGTTACTCACTGTGTACAAATAATTTCAAATACACATTTGGCAGTGGGACAAAGTTAACAGTGATCCCAAGTAAGTACATAATACAGAATTATCAGGTATTTTGCTGTGCTGTAGAAGCAGCTATAATATGTTATGTGATCAAGAAAAAAGTTATTTAATATTATATAAAATAACACAATATGGTTTTAGATGAACCTATCTTGTAGGAGTCTTCCAGTTATACTTTGTTTTATGCACTGTATTTCTCCCCTACACACACAGTCACTTTATTATACTACAGTAAGTAATGTATGGATAGATACTGTATACAGTACAAGCATTGAAGTGCTAACAGCGATGTACAGACATGAAACTGTAAGGATATTTGAGATTTAAGATTGCTGGCTGCTTTGGAAATCTAATATGATATGGATGTCCTGTTTAAGCTGCATAAGCTTTAGATATCAGTTAAGTTTCATATAAAGAAGTATGTAGTCACATTCTTATAATTAATATTACTATTTTGCTAATATTATCACTTGACAATTGAACCGTTGAGTACTAGTGGGAAACTTCTGCATAAGTTTTCCTGATGTGTAATATGTGTGCAGGAAATTGGATTCTTGCAATGACATTAAACACAGTGTTATAATAGTGGCTTCACTAAACTTATATTTGGACAAGGGACCACTTTCCATGTGAGAATAAGTAAGTTTGTACTAATTTATCCTGGATACGTGCAGTTTAATTAGTGAGGTCATTATGCATTAAATATATTGAAAAAACATGTAGCATTAGGTATTACACTTTTGGTGAGATGTTCTCCTGGCATGATATGTTATTTCTAAAAATATTATAGTACCCAACAGTGACTTAATAAGTAGATACAATATACAGAATTCTCATATGCGTTTTATACAATCTAAAAGCAGCTAATAAAGTACTATATTATTATGGCACAGAAATTAATTACATATATATATATATATATATATATATATATATATATCTATATACAACACTATTCCTGACGATGGGACCAGGAGGGCCTTGAAACGTTGAATTTGCAATAAATTTTGATATTGGAAATCCTGGAGTGACGCTATGTGTTCTGTCACGTATAGTGACCTTACACTTTGAATCTCTTATGCCATCCTCAGAGCGAGCACCCAGGTCACCTGTTGTTTTGAGAGGAGTATAGAGTGCTGAGCCATTTGGACTGTATATATATATATATATATATATATATGCCATTTGTATAAAAATCATTTATAGAGGCCCTGGAGTGACTCATGTGGTTTTGTACTAATTCTATAGTACTACCCAAAGCGTTTTGTATAATTACAACGAGAGCACCCAGGCAGCTGACTAATATTATAGAGGAGTACCAGACTATTGGACTTGTATGATCTTATGACATTTGTATAAAAAGCATTTATAGAAGCCCTGGACTGACTTGTGTGGTTTTGTACTAATTCTATAGTACTATCCAAAACATTTTATATAAATATATATATTTTTTTAATTTACTGTAGGTGTGTGTATATATTATATATACATATACACACATACAGCAAATCTATTGCTGTAGTTACCTTTATCATTGTGCCTATGGAGGTGACAAAAAACTTATATTTGGAGCTGGGACTATTATTTTAACTGTTCATCTAAGTAAGTCACTTGTATCTAACAACATAAATCTATTCTCTTTGACCTTGTCTGAACCCAGGAACTCCAGCCCTAAGATTATCCTGCACCTTAAGTCAGTTGCACTGCTCCAACCTTTTATTTGTAAATGTATCTACAAATTCAAGTCTTACTACAGTAAATTATGACTTACAGTAAATTACAATATTGATTATTATTTATATTTTGTTGCTTTTTGTCTCTTATCACCCAATTAGATTGCAAGCTATTCAGGGTAATGCTCTTCAATCATGATTGATTTTCCTCTCACTGTACTTGTTCCCATACATGTTTACTTTAACTGCAATTTAAGCTGCAGTACATATATACATACATACATACATACATACATACATTCATACATGCAAAAAAGAGTTTGTAGACATATTGATAAGGATGTAATATTTAGAGATGTTCCTCTATAGTTTTATGCAAAATATTATTAGTAATGATAGTAAAACACACTAATGAATGTAAAATTAAATGTAATTCTGGATGAGTTTGGATATTAATACTTTGTCTGTATCAGCAATGCGTAGCTTTCTGCTCTGGTTACCAGTTTATGTAATGAGATATCTGACTGTGCTAATACTGGCAGCTGGAAGTATATCTTTGGTGCAGGCACAAAGCTCACTGTTCATCCCAGTAAGTCATTATCACTGAACTAATTTTCAACCATAATCTTTATCTATGTATCTCAATGTGTTCATGAATTACTTCTTATACAAAATACAGTGCTGTAATGTTTGATCTATAGTACTGTATATAGGTACACTGAACAACTTACAGCTTTCCAAAGGTAGACAGGTCATTGTAAAGAACATAATGATAAAATATGTAAAGACATGTATCAGAGTGTGAATGCTGGAGGTAACTATGGGAAACTGCTATTTGGACAGGGGACGAAACTAAAAGTTAAGCCAAGTAAGTTTGACTAATTATAAATTACTTTGCTAAATGTCCATGTTACACCATGTTAAAAGAAAACTTAATGAATTTGAATTATTACATAGCTGAATAATAATAATATATGTTTTACCATATAGTCTTGCTACATTCATGTTTCCTATTTACTCATGTGATGTGAAATTTAAATGTCTTCACAAGCACCCTAATTATATATAGATTTCTTAATTTCTTAAAATGTTCTTCTATGTGATCCCACTCTTGGCACAGTAATAATAATAATAATAATAATAATAATAATAATAGATAATTGTTGATAAGGACAATATTTTTTTATATTCATTTTATGTGCCCTATACCATTTATGTGAAAACAAATTTCATAAGATGCACTATCCACAAAACACTGTTACCATATAGATAAGCTACAGCACTAGGTTACAACTTACAACAGTTCTTGTAATGAAGTTGATCATTGTGTAGTAATGATGCAAGAAAGCTTATATTTGGGAAAGGGACCAAGCTCAATGTAAAACCAAGTAAGTAAATATTATTTATCATTACAATCTATAAATATATATGTATACATATATATATATATATATATATATATTTATATATACATTATAAATTAATAAGAACATATAAAATCACTATAAAGAAGGAGGAAAATAAAAGATTATATTTCACAGAAATTATAAGAGACAGCTCTTTATGGTTTATTTCTAATCTAACAATTTGAAATGTATAAAACTTAAGTGGTGGATTTCGGCTCCAGTGTATGGTATCAGTTCACAGACTACAGCAATGTAGCCTTTATCAAGTGCGGTTGAAGAGTAAGGACCATCTCTTGGCTGCTCAATTCTAGAGAGCATTTTGTTATTATGTTGCTGCACAAATAATTAATAATTATGTGTGTATGTATGTATAAACATGTACAAGTGCCGCCCATCTGCTCTGCACTAGTTTACTATTTGTAGGAATGCACCTGGGTATCCACACTGCTATTTACAGCTAAAGTGCTGGATTCTGTGCACATATATATATATATATATATATATATATATATAGTCGGGTGCATAAATATTGGTTGGGACATTGACAGAATTTTCATATTTTGGCCTCTATTCACCACCACAATGGCTTTGAAATTAAACAAACAAGATGTGCTTTAACTGCAGACTTTCAGATTTAATTTGAGGGTAAATACATCCAAATCAGGTGAACGGTGTAGGAATTACAACGGTTTCTATATGTGCCTCCCACTTTTTAAGGGGCCAAAAGTAATGGGACTATCAACTCAAAAGCTATTTCATGGACAGGTGTGGGCTATTCCCTCGTTATTTCATTATCAATTAAGCAGGTAAAAGGTCTGGAGTTGATTCTAGGTGTGACATTTGCATTTGGAATCAGTTCCTGTCGACTCTCAATATGAGATCCAAAGAGCTGTCACTATCAGTGAAGCAAGCTATCATTAGGCTGAAAAATCTAAACAAAACCATCATGGAGATAGCAAAAACATTAGGTGTGGCCAAATCAACTGTTTGGAACATTCTTAAAAAGAAAGAAGGCACCAGAGAGCTCAGCAACACCAAAAGACCCGGAAGACCACGGAAAACAACTGTGGTAGATGACAGAAGAATTATTTCCCTGGTGAAGAAAAACTCCTTCACAACAGTTGGCCAAATCAAGAACACTCTCCAGGAGGTAGGTGTATATGTGTCAAAGTCAACAATTAAGAGAAGACTTCACAAGAGTGAATATAGATGGTTCACCACAAGATGTAAACCATTGGTGAGCCTCAAAAACAGGAAGACCAGATTAGAGTTTGCCAAACAACATCTAAAAAAGCCATTACAGTTCTGGAACAACATCCTATGGAAAGATGAGACAAAGATCAACTTGTACCAGAGTGATGGGAAGAGAAGAGTATGGAGAAGGAAAGGAACTGCTCATGATCCAAAACATACCACCTCATCAGTGAAGCATGGTGGTGGTAGTGTCATGGCGTGGGCATATATGGCTGCCAATGGAACTGGTTCCCTTGTAATTATTGATGATGTGACTGTTGACAAAAGCAGCAGAATGAATTCTGCTCATATTCAGTCAAATGCTTCAGAACTCATTGGACGGTGCTTCACAGTGCAGATGGACAATAACCCAAAGCATACTGCAAAAGCAACCAAAGAGTTTTTTAAGGCTAAAAAGTAGAATGTTATGCAATGGCCAAGTCAATCCCCTGACCTGAATTCGATTGAGCATGCATTTCACTTGATGAAGACTAAACTAAAGGGAAAATGCCCCAAGAACAAGCAGGAACTGAAGACATTTGCAATAGAGGCCTGGCAGAGCATCACCAGGGATGAAACCCAGCGTCTGGTGATGTCTATGCGTTCCAGACTTCCGGCTGTAATTGCCTGCAAAGGATTTGCAACAAAGTATTGAAAAGTGAAAGTTAGATTTAGGATTGTTTAGTTTGTCCCATTACTTTTGGCCCCTTATAAAGTGGGAGGCACATATAGAAACCGTTGTAATTCCTACACCGTTCACCTGATTTGGATGTAATTACCCTCAAATTAAATCTGAAAGTCTGCAGTTAAAGCACATCTTGTTTGTTTCATTTCAAAGCCATTGTGGTGGTGAATAGAGGCCAAAATATGAAAATTCTGTCAATGTCCCAATATTTATGCACCTGACTGTATATATATATATATATATATATATATATACATGGCCAGTTAACATTTCTCTTTAGCCTAGTTCTTCCACATAAGTGAAGCTGTTGTTCTGCTCAGATCCATTTTGTTGAATTATTGAAGCTTAAAATATAATGATTTAGGTCCTACATTTAATAATAGAGGCATTTAGAAGGATTAGCTCTGTATATACATTAAATAGTTTATGCAGGATGGACCTCTACATAAAATCGAAACATTTTTGCATGACATGAAAATCAGCCCTGGTTACGACTTAAAATAGAGCTTGATGTAAAGGTAACAGTTAATAGTGTCTCTGGATGGGGAAAGCTTATATTTGGGACTGGAACACAACTCTATGTAATTACAAGTAATACTTGTTTCTTGTCAGGCACTTAGACAATACAGATTATCATTTTATTGTTTGTGTATATGAAGAGCACATTTTCGAAAAGCTGCAACCTTAGTGATCTTTTCTAGACAGCACTTTATAAAAAAGAAAACAGCACAACTAAAATAGAAAAAAAAACTTATTATATATAAATAAGAGATAATATATCCCCTATTATAAATTATATTGATACTATTAGTCACTTAGTTTTGTGACCTTATAAAGTCAGAGGCTAAGGGGTCTATCAAGCTATTTTTTCATAAAATTATGTAGAAACTGTAGTTTCTGCATAATTTTATAAATTATGTACTAATAGCACAATGCAGATTGCAGTCCTCGTATTTATCAAGAGGGACTACGATCTCATCCATATGTAACAAACTCCAAAAGCCTACAGCTGGCAGAGGAAACTGACACTGTGGACATGTGCAATGTTAACTTATCCCGGAGAAGTCTTTCACAAAAAGCCAGGTATATATCTTGTAGGGACATTGGTTAACACGAGTTTCCCTTGGTACACAGCAGAAATATTTTCATTCAAAATTAATATATCCGCCACGATACGGAACCTTAATAATCGCAGCAGTTCCACGATTCTTAATAATTAGGCCTCTAAGTGCTTATATTGAGGTTATGGAAAACCAAAGGGACTTAATACTTATATAATTAGTTAGGGGTGCTTTTTACGTTATAATACTCAAGTTTTCCAAATGACACCCAGAGTGATAAAACACTCACAGATTATACACATTTTAAGATGGGTATACAAACATATATCTGCAGATAATGGTTGTTCATAAACACTGAACAAACACCACTGCCATCTGGCCGTGCATCCCGCTCTCTGGCGGCCAGTGCAGTAAGTGTATGGGCGGTCATCTGATTGCCTGTACACACAGCACGATGTGCACAGACATATCATCTGTACACATTGGCCGACACACACATGATATATCGGCCATTCAATTGAACGGCCGATATGTCGGCCAGTGTGTACCCAGCATTATTTACAGGGATAGATAGATAGATAGATAGATAGATAGATAGATAGATAGATAGATAGATAGATAGATACACAACATTAGTATCATTGAGCATTACTTTTATTTATATGAACAAGTTCCCTGTAAGTTGCATTTTTTTGGCTATTAAACAGTCACAAAAAGGATTTACTGTAAATTCTGGAATGCTAAATATAATCAACAGGTTAACAGATTATTTAGAATCGAGGGGACATTTTTACTAGAAATGATATTGTACTCAAGTTATATAAGTATAAGTATGTCTATAAAAGTGCAACAGTGTAGACTATAGAACTTTGTCTTACAATACTGGGAAGTGCAGTATTTGTTATGTGATAATTCATTGTGTGATTATGGTAGTGGAATAAATAAACTCACCTTTGGACAAGGAACTGTGCTGACTATCAGTCCCAGTAAGTAAGTCTCATTTTATAGTGAGGGAGATTCACTCATTCACTTCATAAGAACTATGAGAAATGTAATATATTATTACAGGTGATATTAAATATTGTACAGGGGACTGCTGGGTCAAAGTTGAAAGTACTTGTTTTAGTACTCTAATTGTTACAATATAATATGGGTAGCACATACCACATACAGAGCAGTCAGTGCCATTAATGTAATTGTTGTTATAAAATTACTCATGTGTGCAGCCAAGCATCTAGCAAACCTGATCAAAACAGTACCTGCATTAATTACAATTTTGTTGTTCATCCCAGAAAATGGGATTGGCAGATGTCTGCAATGAGCAATGTATAATCTAGTCATGATCTGGCTGTTTGGTTTGATTTTTGGTGACTAGATCTGAACAGTTTGGGGCTAAAGCTGGGTGCACACTATATGATATATTGTACGATATATATCGTTCCAACGTGGATCAGCACAATATATCATACACATCGAATTAATAATCATCCAGCTTGAGTAAATGTCATTACGACATGTAGTGGTATTTACTATTGATTTTTAATTCTAAACTTGCAGACTAGTTATACATATAGCTAAAATTATTTAATTTTTGAATGACATCGTTAACAAATAGCTCAATTTAAATTCTACAATACACTAATCTAACAGAATAATTTTACAGTAACTGAAATTATGCTACTAATGTTAAATTGATGTTATCATCACAAAAACTGATTTGTTAAATAGGTGTTTGGTTCAATTTTCAAGAGTTAGATATAGACAGTGAATTGTAGCTTTGTCTGGTTTTTGTGTTGGTGTTTGTGACTGTGCTTATGGTGGGAATAACTGGAAGCTAATATTTGGAGAAGGGACACGGTTAATTGTTCGACCCAGTAAGTACAAGTTTTACTATTTATATTTTACATATGGATCCACATATACATACAAGGCTATATTTATCTTCATATAAAATAAATAAGAATACATTATTTAATAGATAATTTTCTACAGTATGTTGCTCATATCTAACAGTCTATTGAACTCCTCCTTAAAAATGTATCCATCCAGCAATAATTACTATATAGAAGTTGTGGAATATACTTTCCCACCACCTTTAACTGTGACACAGTAATCAATTCTAAGATGATTACAACTCACCAAGTATTAAAACCCTATAAAGGAAGTCCTGAAAGTCAGATTTAATTTTAATATATTTACTATAAATTACAGGATCTCATCGTGAATTAAAATAAAAGAAATGTGAATAAAATACATAATATAAACACATTTTCTTTATAGGAATTTAGAAATGTGTCAATGTTACTTGAGCATTATACATATCTACTGTGTTAGTTATAGGACCTTTTAGAAAAAAAAGTTTATGTATGGCCATAATTCAGAACACCATGCATTAAAGGTTACATGTAGCAATTATATCTGTCTTTGCACACATTATATGTGGTTTTACCCATATTAACTGTTTTAGCAGTGCTCCCCACAGTGGGAATAGAAAGAAACTGTCAGTGATTATGTCCATGTGTATGACATTCCTAAAAAAAAAGCAAAAATTATTAAATTTTTTTCATTCTGATTTTTGTGGGATTTTTAGGATAACTGACTTCAGTATAAGTGACCCCCAATCTTTATAGCAATACACAATAACTACAATTTTATTCTATATACTTTTTCTTTGAGTTCCTGATTCTGTGTTATTGGTTTTGTCTGGTTTACATAGAACATACTGTATGTTGTGAAGTTAAAACTTTATAAAGCTTTAATGACTTTTAAAAGCAGCTGCCCAAGTGTCAGCAAGAAAATCACATTTGGTTTGCGTACTGGTGTGTGTGACTGTGCTTATACTGGGAGTACTTATAAATTGATATTTGGCAGAGGGACACAACTGGTAGTCCAGCCCAGTAAGTAAATTTATATATTTATTCACAATAAATTATGCTATTGATGAATATTTTTTATACATAGTTTATATTATATGTGATATATACAAAGAATTGAGAATCACCCTACACACTCAACACTACTTGAAATTAGCGAATAGAGCATACATTAGTATACACTCAATAATATCCTAATAGTTAAGGGGTGTACACGTAAGGTATACATATAAGGCAGTATTTGTAAATCTGGGCAAAAGTTCTGATATATGTAGCCTAGGACTCTAGAGAAGAGATAAATTGCTTAAAATATGAATATATATTATTACATACATTAAACCAGTATGAATAATGAGATCATTGTCTGGTTGTCAATGATAAACATCAGTAACCAGCATCCCCCCAGACAGGCTAATGGTTAATGTCATGGTGTGTGTGACTGTGCTAATACTGACGGCACCGGGAAACTGATTTTTGGCAAGGGGACCAAGCTGACTGTTCTGACCAGTAAGTCAGATATTTTACTTCAATGATGCGTAATTAACAATAACATAAGTAGTAAATTATTTATGAATTAACAATAGCAGCCACTCTGTGCTTATTTTGGGGCTTCATAGTTTCTGTAATATATGTCTGGAAATGTTATTGTACAGAAACTGAACAATGATACAGTTATAATAATAATATTGCATGGGAGGTATTTGCAGCCCTAGATCCATATTGAATAGTTACATTTCAAGATCCCTATGACATGACTGCTGCATATGTTATACACACAAGTTGCTTTATGTAAGAGAGCTAACATTCACAAGTAATAAACACATGGAAAAGTTTGAGGATATATATTACAAATGAGAAGAAGTAAGATACAGTTGTTACTGTGAGTGAATATACACCTATCTGACCATACTGTCTTTGCCCTATAGCCAGTGATTCTCTAGTTCGGGTCTCAGGACCCCATACAGTTCATGTTTTCTAGCTCACCTGTGGATCTTTATAATGTGACAGTTGGTCACACACCTGTGCACCTGCTGGGTAGTTTTGAAAATGTGAACTGCTCAGGGTCCTGGGGACCAGGGGTAGAGAAACACTATCCTATGGTATCCAGGGGATCGTTTCTTTATAAGCCACCTGCGGACAATGATCTGGCAGTTTAGGACAGTGGTCAGATTGTCCAATCTGCCCATACAGTATATGGGCAGCTTCATCTTCCTTTTGCAAAAATAGTTTTAACTCTCCCAAGTTCAGTTAAGATGTGAAAACTTTTACATGTATGTGTGTGAAATACAGTAGCTCTTTCATATAAGGTATTTTATTTTTCAGGTTTATTGGTCCTTTACTGTACATTGTTTCTATCATTACTGTACTGTTATATATTTATGGTTAGAAAACATTAAATTCATGTACAATTGATCCTCAGTTATCTTCATTCTATATTTTAACACAAAATACAAATATGAAGAAAAAAGCAAAGTTGCATATGCAAAGGTGACAACACTTACAGTCAATTTAAGTAAAATGAATTGTCTATTAATGTGAGAATCTATCAACCAGACATATGTCATATAAAAATATTATGATTTACTAACAGTAGAGATGACTCTGTTACTGTACTACGGGCCTATTACAAATGTACATGGCTCCCTCAGAGCACATATTGTATAACTGTGTATCACTGTGATACTGGAGGAGGATATGGAAAACTTATTTTTGGTTCTGGAACAAAATTAATGGTTAACATTGGTAAGTTGTTTTACGTGTGATTACAAATGTATCTTTATAAAGGTTAGATTGCCTTATTGTTATTTGGAGTGCAGCCTATTGTTATACACAACATAGCTATAGACTTAAACCTACAGGTTCGTGAAAAAGTTTGATTTCTGCTCTACTTCTCTACCAATGAGACAGCTTGAAGATAGGAAAGTAGTTATGCTTATAATGCATTAGTCGCTAAACACTAATTAATAATATTGAATTAAATAACAAATAACATACAAGTAATATAAACACAGGTAACTGTCATTGAAATAAATCTGCTGTATCAGGTTTCTGTATAATATTTCCAAATACATTTTAAAATGACACCATTATTGTCTGTGTTTATTGGTTTAACAGTAATAGTCCTACACACTGTGTGACCCAACCTGTCACCACATAATTACTGGATCAGCGAATAGTTTGGTCACTCAAGAATGTGACCAGTTTTCACTGCTGGGGCAAACAAATGAACAGCAATGCAGTCATAAGCATCTATACAAACTCACAGTACATGGTGTCAATGTTTAATCAGAAATAAATATGAAAATTAAATATTTCCCATCTATTGTTGGAGTAGATCATTGTGGTATTGTATTTAGATTCCACAAACAAAGCTGTCATGTTACTGTAGAGGGCTTTCTGGCAGTGTGAATAGTGCTGGCTGGAAGGTCACATTTGGATCTGGCACTGAGCTATCTGTGCTGCCTAGTAAGTAGCAAATCATCACTGCCTTTATTTTTAAATCCATAATTCATATTTAATGATATTTATATAGCTTATATTATCTATGATCAGGATCATTTAAATAAGTTGCTATATACTGTATATATTAAGCTTGGGGAGTACTTACCTCTAAACACTATGAGGTGGTAAGACACAAGAGTGGAACGACTGTGCGATTACAACATTGTAATCGTGCAATAGTTCATCATGCTGTGCAGTGGATAATGTGCCCACACTGAATGATATGTCGTTCAGTGCAGACACCCTCCCTCACCCCACGAACATGCACAACCTGCCGATATCGACAGGTTTGCCTGTATGTTCAGGCAAAGACAAATGCCGACAATGACCTGCGGGAATGCGCATCGCTGGTCGTTTAATGAACGATTAATGAGCAATTGAACGATTACGATGTTGTAATCGGTCAATTGCTATTTTTTCTTGTCTAGTGGATACGCGCCTTTATAGTAAACTTCATTGCAATGATCATGTCTAAATTTCAGGCTGATTTAGAATTCATGCATATATTTAGTTAGGACTGGCTAGAAGGGGTGGACTGTGGCATCACCTGGTTAGCTTATTCCCGGTTTCTCATACAGAGTGCAGCCTGTAGTAGCTAGAATAGCATTAACATGTATTGTATGTGACGACTACAGAGGACCCATGTCTTTTTGTCTACACATTTATTAAATACTTGTAGTACTTTTTCATTTGTATGTATGTGTATAACAGAAACAGAGAGAGGGAGAGAGAGAGAGAGAGAGAGAGAGAGAGAGAGAGACGTCATTGTCTGTAAATATTATCTTTATAACTGATGACTGAAGACTGAAGAAGACATTTCTTATATTTGGTTAGTTCTGCTGTCATCACCGATTTGGAATATTGGACAGCATAAGAAATAACATATTATTCCTCCATTGTAAATTATTATGGATATTAGAAGTCACTTTGTACTTACAAAGCTATTGGTCTGTTTTTATATGATCAAGGAACACCTGTGTGACTTCTATGTGATCTCCAGTAGAGGGTATATTATTTAATACAGTGTAATTACATTACTGTAACCCTGTCTCACATGTATTCAACAGCACAGCATCCTCAGACATTGTTTCTACATTTCTACTAGAAGCACTGTACATTAACAAATACATTGTTATGAATAGAGCCATGATATCCAGGTTGTCCTTTTGTGTGTGACAGAAGAAACCCCAAAAGGTTTTTGTTAGGATATGTTTCAATGTGCGACTTTTCCTAGCAACAAATTAACATTTGGAACAGGAACCACGGTGACTGTGATGCCCAGTGAGTATTAATGCTTAAAATGGAATACTATCACAGAACTACACAAATACAGAGTATATGCTTAAAATACCCCACATATTTCATGATATAATTAGTGCAGATGAACTCAGTGCTGTTAGTTAAGTAGTTAGGTTACTATGGGTGAGTTTGAGATCTTGGTGGGTTTGACTTCAAAATTGAAAGCAACACTAAAATTAAAAGCAAAGAGCGCTGGGCTTCGCACTTCATTTTAGTGGCGCATTAAATTTTTACATCAAACCCGCCAAGAAGCATGGCCTTGCAAAAGCCACCACTTCATAAATATACCCCCTTACATCTTATATGTGACATTTGGTGATTTAATGAATATCCATATACATTAAGCAATGATACTATTCAATATCCTGTGTTACTGTTACTTTTTATAAATGCTATGATGGAGAGCATGAGTGATAATTACATGAAATGTGCTTCATAGTCTAAATGCATTAATTATAAATGATAAATAAAATATGAGAGCATCTGGAAAGAGTACAGTTTTTTTTAAATTAGGAAAGCGTAATTGTTGTATCTAATTCTGCAGTTGACCTTTGGAGATGACTCTCCCCATACTTCCCCTGTCTCTTAAGGTGCGTACACACAAAACGATGTAAGTAATGAACGATTTTCGTTCAGTTTTTCCCTTGAAAAAGTGAACGAAAATCGTTTTACAAAGTAGTTGGTTTTACTTTACTTAATAAACGATTTTCTGTGTGTTGAAGGAAAAATGTTGCGACTTCTATTGAAAATCATTCAGTTGGCCAGTCTGACTGAACTACAATCGACAAATGTGAATGCGCATGAACGATAATCGTTCATCGTTTATCTTTTTACATTGAACGATTTTTTGACCGAATGAACGATATAACGACGTCATTATAGTTAAATCATTCAAAAAATCGTTGTGTGTGTATGCACCTTGAGCATTAAATACAATGAAAAATACTTAGCATGCTACCTAAAATTGGGCATAGAGAGTGTCTGAAACCCTTCTGAAGAAAAGAAAATATATATAAAATAAATATCACTGTGTCTCCCTTTTAACAGCACTTGTTAGATGTCTAGTGTTAGCCACTGTATCTAAAATATAGGTATGTGTCTGAGTTAGTGTTATGAGCTTTGTCACTGTGCAAATAATGCTGGAAGAAAGATAATATTTGGATCAGGGACCAAGTTAAATATCAAACCCAGTAAGTCAAAATTCCTGTAAGTCATTGGAATGCATGTAAACACCATTTTAACAACTGTATTTTATATATATATATATATATATATATATATACATACATATACGGTACCGCTTCTACAGCAATTTATAAAAGACAATATAAGAGTGATAAGATATGAATTCTATATATTTGAGATCTGAAACTCCATACCAAAACAACATTTCTACATGCCAGAGCTCATGCTTATTGCTCATGCTGTCTACCAATTTTTACATGTATTAATAATATGCTCATTAACGGTTACATTTTAAAGACAATTCCCACATTAATCCTTTGTGTCATATATGAAACATTTTAATGTTAGTAAACACAAATAAGGTAAATGCCGCACTATAATATGAAATATTAGTTTATTGTAGTTACAGAAAATACTTGGAAAATAGAACATACATACTTTAAGTAAGCAATGTTTTTCACTGCTTCTTGTGTATGATCACAAGTTCCCTTTTTTGCTATGGGGTTACACACTGTGTACAAATAATATCAAATACACATTTGGCAGTGGGACAAAGTTAACAGTGATCCCAAGTAAGTACATAATACAAAATTATCAGGTATTTTGCTGTGCTGTAGAAGCAGCTATAATATGTTATAAAAAAATAAGTTATTTAATATTATATAAAAATAAAACAATATGAGTTTTAGACAAACCTATCTTGTAGGAGTCTTCCAGTTATACTTTGTTTTATGCACTGTATTTCTCCCCTATACACACAGTCACTTTATTATACTACAGTAAGTAATGTATGGATAAATACTGTATACAGTACAAGCATTGAAGTGCTAACAGCGATGTACAGACATGAAACTGTAAGGTTATTTGAGATTTGAAGACTGCTGGCTGCTTTGGAAATCTAATGCCTGATATGGATGTTCTGTTTAAGCTGTTTAAGCTTTAGATATCAGTTCATTTTCATATAAAGAAGTATGTAGTCACATTTATATAATTCATTTTACTATAATATTATCACTTGACAATTGAACCGATGAGTACTAGTGGGAAACTTCTGCATAAGTTTTCCTGATGTGTAATATGTATGCAGGAAATTTGATTTCTTGCAATGAAATTAAACAGAGTGTTATAATAGTGGCTTCACTAAACTTATATTTGGACAAGGGACCACTCTCCATGTGCGAATAAGTAAGTTTGTACTAATTTATCCTGGAGATGTGCAGTTTAATTAGTGAGGTCATTATGCATTAAATGTATTGAAAAAATATGTAGCATTAGTATTACACTTTGGGTGAGATGTTCTTCTGGCAATCTGTATGTTATTCCTAAAAATATTATAGCACTCAACAGTGACTTAATAAGTAGATATTATTTCTGCTAATGTACAGTATTTACACAACATGTGTGATGCCACTATTCAGTATGATCTGCTGCTGGCAGACTTTTTTAGGTAACATTGTGTGCCTATCTAATGGTTCTCAGTAATTAATCTATATCTCCTGTTGATTAAAACCTATCCCCAGTGACTCAAATGGCTCAAAGTTTGCAATAACCTGAAATGTTATGACATGCTACCTTTCTATAGCTGACAGCTAGAGTAACAACACATGTATTACTGTAGTCACATCTATCACTGTGCGTATGGGGGCAACTACAAGCTTATATTTGGAGCTGGAACTATTTTGTCTGTTCAGCCAAGTAAGTCATTTGTATCTGATAACACAATGTCATTCTGACCTTGTCTATGTATGAACTCCAGCCCTATGTTTATTCTGTCCTTTAAGTCAGTTCTTCTGCTCCAACCTCTTACCTATCATTGCATTTACTTGTAAATATCTCCACTAATTCAAGCATTAGTAAATATAATCTTGTATTCCAAGGTTAAGTACATATTGCCTTGCATTTTGTTTCTGTATGTCTCCAATTTAGATTGCAAGCTTTGCAGTGCCTTTAATCATATTTGTTTTTTCTCTTATTGCTCTCCCATATGTGTTTACTTTACCAGTGATATAAAGTACATATTATAGTGTGCAGGACAACATAAATACATCTATACATACACACTTATATAATACAGTTATTAGACATATTGATATGGATAAGTGTTGTTACATTTTGAGATACTTTTATGCAAATCATTATTAATAATAATTAGAAAATACTCTAATGGTTGTATAATGTAGATGCAGTCAGGATTTAGGGGCCCATGTATCATTCAATATTTGAGGTAAAATCCCCGAAAACACATATCAGCCAGCGGAGGGATCTCCCAGATCCCTCCACCGGCAATGGGCGCCGCTCATATGCAGTCCGTGGGACTGCGTATGTGCAGCAGCCCCGAATGCACTCCAGCAACACATCGCAGGAATGGGCTCCTTTCGGAGCCCGTCACCCTGCATGTGCCAGATAATACATCCGGCTGCTATGATTGCATTTTGCAATGCGATCATGGGCTGTACTGCATGTCCTGATCGCATTGCAAAATGCGATCATTAATAAATGGGCCCCAAAGTCTGGATTTACTGTATGTGCATCTGCCATGGCAATGCTCTGGTTATCAGTTTATGTATTGGGATTTCTGACTGTGCTAAAACTGGCAGCTTGAAGTATATCTTTGGTGAAGGTACAGAGCTCACTGTTCATCCCAGTAAGTCATTAATGCTCAACATTAATTATATGACTTAGTTTGTATTTTACATCACCATACACACACATGCATGCACACACACTCACACTTTATACATACGGTAGTATTGTGTATGTCAAAGATCTGAAATACTAAAATACACAAAATGCTGTAAGAGTGGTGGGATGCTTAAATGAAACTGAATATTAGATGTGTCCAAATTGTCCTTGCTCTACTTTATACACATAGCGTAAATATAATCATGTAACATGATATTTATATTAAAAATCACCATAATTAATGATATTCAAATAAAAAAAAAAAAAAAATATATATATATATATTCTATGGGGTCAATCCTATTAGCCGCGATGATCTTGCCGGCATGAGTGATCGCGGCAATGGGCCTCTTTACGGTAGCCCGAATTTGCAGAAGTTTGGGCTCAGAGCGGCCCCGCAAAGGGTGCGAGGTGCCAGTCCGTTGCCGGCATATTAACGCCGTTGCAACTGCAACTCGAACACCTCGTGGTTAATTGGATTGAGCCCTTTCACTTGTTCCAAATCTTCATATAATAATAATAACAATAATAATAATAACGACAACAATGGGTTTTCATTGCGACACCAGCCGCACTTTATGGCAGCCTGGACTCGCATAAAAGTGCTCAAATCCCTACAGAGATCTGAATTCTGCAAATTCAGGCTCGGCGCAGGTTGCAAGGGGAGAGAGATGTGGTGCAGTTGTCGGTGTTTTAGTGCCATAGCAACGGCAGATCACACTCTTCGCACACAATTGGATTGACCCCCATATTTGTATATTGTTTTTAATGTGCCATAACCTATTTATGTAAACACAAATTCTAAAGGGATACAATACCCAAAACATTGTTGCTATAAATCCTAAACTACATGACTGTGTTTTACTAACAGACTGTTATAAGAACACTGAGCACTTTTTGTACTGCAGTTGAGCATAGTGTAATACTGCAGCCACAAAACTTATATTTGGGAAAGGGATCAAGCTCAATGTGAGACCAAGTGAGTAATCACTACAATCTGTATTTTCAATTTACTTGGTAAACGTTGTACTACTGTATTAAGTACTACAACATTTCTGCTCCAATATGTAGATTATGCAGCAATTTTATGCTTACAGTTATTTGACCTTATATAACTACATAGTAAAATTGATGAAGGTATATCCACTAAAATAACTATATCTAGGCTGCTTCTTTCTACAGAGTAGTATTTTACTAAAATATATGATGGATACATATATGTCACATAGCAGACTGCTATAATCAATTACTCTTGCCTACAAACTTTACAGAAATCCTAATCATTATCGCCCAACAGGTTACATTTCTTCTTCACCAATTGCTTCCACGTAACTTAAATTGATTATCTATTTAAATCCCATTAATCACTTATTGATATTAATAATACCTACATTTAAGAATACAGAGGGAATTACAGGAAGATGGCAGTTTGCTATATTTGTGAACTGTTGTCACCATATAGTTTTGTACATGATGGATTTCTGATATGATACGTATCAAAATATATGGTAAACAATTAAGCATAAAACTTGGCTTTAAATGATCTCTTGGTGAGTTTTGTAAATTTTTACTAAGTTTCCAAGTTTGCATGACATGAAAATCTGCTCTGGCTATGAGCTATAATATGCTTTATGTAAAGGTAACAGTGGATGTGAGAATAGTGGCTCTGGATGGGGAAAGCTTATCTTTGGCACTGGAACACAATTACATGTGATTATAAGTAAGTCCTTATTTGTTGCCTTTGATTTAGGCAATATCAATAGCTTTAACTTACAGTTAATTGGGGATATCTATGAAAAGTACTTTTGTGAAATCATTTTTACTTTGTATAGCACTATGTTAAGACTTTTCGAGTATGGTTTACTTTTGTTTAATATCAATCTTTGCCTGGGAACTGATGAGACAAAAGGGGAAATTCAGTTCTGCATAATTTTTACGGAGTGCCTCCAGAACTGTCGGGAAAGGCATTCCATGACCAATATTCTTGCCCATTTATCCTCACATACCATAGAGGTGTGAAAATGAGCAGATTGCCCACTGTGAAGTGGTAATGTGCCAAGCCAGACACTGCACTGATGTTAGGTGGCACATGGCACTAAATTCAGTTGCCCCTTAATTGTCTTATCCAAGGTCACAATGAGTATCCCAGTATTATCATTATTCACTTAGTCAGGGGCGTAACTTGGTTTTTGAAGGCCCCATAGGAAAAGTTTGTAAGGGCTCTTATGTACCACCCAATGGTGAAAAATGTATATAGCACGTAACTTTGACAAGAAAGATGGGCCCCTCTCATGCTCTGGGCCCCATAGCAACTGCACCACTTGCACCTATGGTAGTTACACCTATGCACTTAGTGCATTTAAGCTCTTGATAGATCCTTCACCTATACCAGGTGTACCTCCAGCAAAGTCTCTGCTGCAGTCTCCCCAGTCAATAACTGTACTATCTCAGAGCATCTTTACTATATCCTGTATACCACAATCAGGGCACAGACCATGTACTCGGTAACCAGGCCCTATACCATAAGCAATAGTTACAATTTTGGAATACAACAATATAATTAAAAATATTATCTTTAAAATGTAATAATCAAGTGTAATAATTGGCAATTCAGTTTCAAATTGCTAAATGATTAAATGTTGTTTATAACACTTTGAAAATTAGATTTAGCTGGAATTTTACCATTATATGTCAACATAATACTAATATAACATTTTAATAATGTAGTATTCTGCACCAAAACCTGTAATATTGTCTTATGTTATCAAACTGTAAATGAATCTACTGTCTACAGTCATATGTAAAAATATTCATAGAGAAATATATAAGGATATAGTAGGTGAGAGTGATATAATATATCATGCCTCTATGAGTATATTATTATTATTATCATCATCATTATTATCATTATTATTATTTACACCTACTAGCAAATACATTGATAGTAACAGATTTGTTAGTTACATGTACTTTGCTTGCTCATATGTGTTGCACAGTACAGTACAGTTTTTTAAGCTGGGAACACACTTAAAGATGCAGGTACAAATTGAGCGATGTAATGAAGGACAGAACGATCCCTTGTTCCGTCCTTCATTACCTGCAATGGCGCTCATGAAATATCTTCTGGTTGGCCATGCAGCACGGTCGGCCGGATAATAATGCTTGCAACTGCGGGAGTATGCAGATAGTCCATACACACTGGACGATCCAGACGATATGTCTTTCTGAATCAGCCAGAAACTAAATATCAGGCCGACATCGTCCTAGTGTGTGCCCAGCATTAGAGCCATCCTTATATAGAGAGATACTGTAATGCTGCACACTTTTTTGTTACAAGGTTATCTTTGGAAGTGGGACCAGATTAACAGTTAAACCAAGCAAACATTCAGAAAACAATGATATTAGAACATACTCATGACATATTGGAATAGTTCCTAATGTGTTTCCAACCATTCATATTTATTTTATTGATAAGTTACAAATTCTACAAAATAGTGAGACCAGGCAGAATAAGACACTTGTAATTGTAAAACTACAGATGAAAGTTTATTGAAACATCTTTTATAATGCAGTTTCCTAGTGCCATATCCTGCAGTGTACAACTTAAAAAAGAAGGCAACCATAAAGGACATTGAAAAAAAACCAATATTAATTCAAAATATAATATATATAAGAATTCAGCTATTATATAGGTCATGGAAACCTACAGTGACTTCTGTAATAATAATTAATAGTTGTAGGTGTGTTTTCTCACTATTGAATATATATTGATAGCACCTCTATAAATTATAAACCTCTGTATTACAATACTAGGAAGTGCAGTATTTGTTATGTGATAATTCATTGTGTGATTATGGTAGTGGAGGATATAAACTCATCTTTGGACAAGGAACTGTACTCACAGTAAATCCCAGTAAGTATGTCACTTTTTACAGCAGAGATGATTTCTTATATAACTTTGTAATAAATATGATCTAAGAGAAATGTGATATAATGTTATCACATGTGAAGCTAAATACACAGTGGTCTGCTGAGCCAAATCTGAAAGTTCTTGTTATGTTGCCCATTTGTAACAACATGACAAAGGCTGCACATGCCACATACATGATCTGGTTGTTCAGTTTGGTTGTTGAATGACTAGATCTGTGCAGTTTGGTGCTATTATTACTGATGCATGGTTGTGGTAAGTGTTGCTGTACTTGGGAGCTATGGCAATAGTCACAGAGTATGTAATATAATGCATATAATTGCAGAAGACATAACAATTATAGCAAACTGCCATATTAGTTGCATCAACAAAATACAATGGGAATACTTTGTATGTAAATTTGAAATGTAAGAATTTCCAAAGAAAATCATTATAATTAGAGCTTAGTGACATGTTCAAAACTGTTTTGTGAAGCATTTACCTCATTCTATATTTTGCTGCATAATTTTGCATGTTTCACCATTGGAACAGTATTTGGCTTTAAATGTTCCCAGTCCTACCCCATTCACACCACACAACAGATTGAATTGACCATCATCGTCTTACAGTAGCTCTATTCAGTTTTATTCAGAAAAATGTAGGCTGTCACCAAAGGAATTGTTTCTACATGCAGCCTGGAAATACAGAGCCTCCTAATATTGTCAAGTGGCAACAGTTAAGAATTGAATAATGGACAGTGAGGAACCCTATGGAGGAAGATAGTTAAACATAGGCAGCTAAATGTAATGACATGTTGCACTGTGCTAATACTGGCAGCAGGAAGCTCTTGTTTGGACAAGGCACAAAGCTGTATGTTTATCACAGTAAGTAATATACATTATTAAAGTAGCAACAACATTAATCATAGCACTCACTGAACAAACAGTAACATTTAAATACATTATGTTAAACTGTATTCCTAATGTGTCAGTATTTTTGTCCATTAGTAAAAGAAAAATAGCCATAATTTCTGATTAGAGAATAACATATAATAAAAAAAATTTGCATTTTTCATTTCAGGTACAAAATTATATTTTTAGATCATGTACGTACTGTATTAGTTTCTTTTGAGAGTTAGAAAATAATGCAACTTCCATAAATATTATAATATGTATTTACCATAAATTACAAACTTACTTGCAATTATTTTGATCCTGTGTGAACAAAATAACAAATATCTCATTCCAAATTCTATAATAAATGTATTAAAATTAGAGATGTGTAGTTCGGTTTTACTCGGATATGTTCGGATCTCAAAAACGGCATCATATTGGTTAACCGGCTAACACGTGTTTTGGATAGCCAATAAGAGAAATCCAAACTTGACGATAACAACAAAATAAAACCGAACCTGCATATCTCTAATTAAAATGATACAAAAAAGCTACAAATTATATCAGATACATTATACCTTAATGGCTGATGCCTTAAATTCTTAATACAGAAGATCGATTTTCTATATATAGCGAAATACAGGTCAGTCTAGTTTTTGTGTTGGTTCTTGTGACTGTGCTTATAGTGGAAACAGCTTGAAGCTAATATTTGGAGTAGGAACAAGGTTGATTGTTCAATCTAGTAAGTTACATTTTTACTATTTATACTTTACACGCAACACTTCAAATAACAATGTGATGAAGTCTAAAAGTGATGGAAAATCTTTTCACCACCTATAACTACTCATATACTCAAAGAACAACCATCAAGCTTGAAATCTATGTCTGCATATAGTGCATAGTGTACCCAGTATAGTAAATTATTAGGTTATTGCAATGGCACGTACACACGGTACGGTAACATAGGATAGGATTGTTAACGTTGAAATATGACAGTTTCTGGGCCCTGCTAACGACCATACGATGGATGATGCGCGTCCACGTATGGTCGTTGATGATGAACTACCGTCGTCTGTGCAAGCAGGCAGACCTGGTTGATATCAACCAGGTTAGCCTGTTTACTATATGGACCTGCAATCGTTGATCGCGGATTGTTATAGTAGTGGGGGGTCTGCTGCATGTGCTGGATGCTCGATGCAGCACATGCAGAATGACCAGACAACGATCGTCTGATCATTATCTGATCGTTGCTATCCTACCGTGTGTACATAGCATAAGTTATACAGGGCTTTCAAAACACTATAAAGCATGAGGTGTAGGATAAATAATTGTAAATAGCCACTGAAGTCAAACTCTATTTTTAAATATTTACTATAAATTGAAAGGAATAATAACTAATTAAAATGATAAAGTAATGTAAAATGCACAGTTGTACAAACAAATATTATTTATATCAGTTTATACATTTATCAATGTGCATTTTACATATGTTCTTTGTTTTTTCCAGGTTTGGAATCTATTATTTGAAAACCTTGTGTTTACTATATTTAACCACTGTTTCTCCACACTATCCCTGCCTTATTTCATGAATGTGTTTAGCAGTACTCATCACAGTGTATTCAGTAGGAAACTCTAAGCGATCTTGTCCATGCAATTAACATTAATATTATCAAAAAGCAAAGAAAATCTGCCTTTTGCTTTGTGGATCAATGCATTTGGGTTAACCTCCTCTACCAATAAGTCTCATATACCTTATCACTGTAATTCCACATTATGATTCTCACTGGCTTAATATACATTATAGTTGTAATGTTATGAATAAACATATAAACAGTAGCATATTGTATGCTGGGCATTAAAAAAAAAAAACAGACCTAGCGCATGTTCCTGGGGAAGTTTGGTTTGTGTACTGGTGTGTGTGACTGTGCTAATACTGGGGGCATCTATAAACTGATATTTGGCACAGGGACAAAGCTTATTGTCCAGCCCAGTAAGTACATTTATATTTTCATCCACATTAAATGATGCTATTGGTGAATAACTTTATACATGCCTTACTCTGTCTATACTATATGTCATAAATTGGTGTTTACCAGATGTATCTATTACTACTCCTACTGCTGAATGCTCTATTATTGCCTACCACTTTCAATGTACTGAAGTTGATCATGGAGAACTAAACTGTATACTTACAGCTACTGTAAAATAAATAGTGAGTAAAATAAGGTATAAACCCAATGATATGCTAATAACAAGTATAAATGCATGTAATATATATATATAACCTTTAAAGAAAGAAGTGCACTCACCAGTCTTCTAAAAAAGTCCTTTATTCCAACATTTAAAAGTAAATACAGGATCAGCTGGTGCAGCAGCTGATCCCTTGACAGACCAGCGCACAGTTACTATGATGTCTAGAAACTCAATGCCTTGACAAAGGTCCATGTTGGACCGAAACGTTGGCTGGCAAATTACATTGGTATATTATTAAAAGCTGATCAATGTTGCTGAAAATCTGGAGAGTGCTTTTTTTCTTTTCATTAAGAAATACAATTGATGTTTATGGAAATTTCTCCGCAAGTTTCCTTAAAAGGCACCCCAGTACTATGAACCCATTTATATTGAGAGTGCCGGATCTGTTTAATATATATATATATATATATATATATATATACACACACATAGCACTTAAAATTTCTCCCCAATTTATTTTACAGTAACCTAACACTTATGACCCTAGAAAAGGGTAAATTTGCTTAAATGATGGAGCTATATTCATACATACATACATACATACACACATACATACACACACATACATGCATACATACACACACATACATACACACTTACATGTATGTATGTATGTGTTTATGTATGTACATAAACACATACATACATACATACATACATATAGAGTATTTATACCTCTACATTGTTTAGTTGCTAAGATCCCACATATACATCAATGGTTAATGCCATGGCGTGTGTGACTGTGCTGATAGTGGTGGCACCTGGAAGCTGATTTTTGGCAAGGGGACTAAGCTGACTGTTCTGCCCAGTAAGTAAGCTACTTTACCCCCACCATGTGATATTAACAATAACATATCTAGTAAATGATCTGTATGAAAGCATAATTTATCTTAAGGAGTGCTTACAGCATATGGAGCAATCATTGATCCCTATTCATGAGTTAATAACAGTAGACATGTTTTTTTTCTAAATAGTTATTCTGTACTTATTTTGTGATTAAATTATATGTTTCTATTATAGGTGACGAGTATTATAGTGTGCAGTGGTCCTAGGATGGTGCTTACTTATAAAGTTGACCTAAATTCAGTAATCATTCTAGTCATATTGCTTAGAAGGTATTACACACACACACTGTAATGCAAATTATCTTGTATAAAAGAAGTTCACAAACATCCACAAATAGTAGATATGTCAAATTAAATATGTTATTCAACATAAAGATGTTGTTGTGAGTTTGACATTGACATACACCTATTGACAGAAGACTTCCCACCTGTAGTTCCATTAAAGGTCACTGAAGCCAACCTCCATTAAGGTGTCCTTACCATACACAATGTGATTCTGTTAGCTGACAGGATAATTTTAGACCTAATTGGCTGAGTTTATCAGCCCCAGTAAGACTATAGCTCAAATCAATTAAATTGGGATATCTGAGACATCTGAGACCACAGGGTATAAGTAATAGGCTATGGACTGCAGTCATCTGCGAGTTCTGTGCAAGACTGCCCAATATTTTAAAGTACCAGTCAATTAAAAGGCAAAACCAGATTGATTTTGCTTTTTAAATGACTGCTACATTGAAACAGGATTAGCAGATGTCTGCAGTCCGAACCCTTGTACATATACACCCACAACTGGTATATAACACTGTTTATGTTTTTCCTGTAATAGTCCTATAATATTTCCAAATATGCATTTACTGGTTGTGTTTAACGCTGGATCAATGAATATTTTAGTCACTCAAGTTTGTGGCCAGTTTGTTCTGATGATACTACAGTATTCCGGTGCACGGACAAACAAATGGACAGCAAAGGGGGACTGTGCCTCTACACATAAAGTACTGAGGGTAATCATTTGCCCATTTTTCTATTATAATCAAAGAAATATTGAATAGGAAGAAGAAATAGAAACCCTTCTAGTAAGTATTGGAGTAGAAGTCATGAACTATTGTTTTTGGATTGCACAGCTTATGCTCTTACATTGTAGCTGAGGTTACAAAGTCCTGCTTACTATACATCTCTGTTATGATCAGAGCTGCCATTTTCACTTGTATGTATAAAATAATGAACAAGTCCAGCCTAGCACAGAGCTGTCATGTTACTGTAGAGGGCTTTCTGGCAAACAAATGAACAGCAATGCAGTCATAAGCATCAATACAAACTCACAGTACATGGTGTCAATGTTTAATCAGAAATAAATATGAAAATTAAATATTTCCCATCTATTGTTGGAGTAGATCATTGTGGTATTGTATTTAGATTCCACAAACAGAGCTGTCATGTTACTGTAGAGGGCTTTCTGGCAGTGTGAATAGTGCTGGCTGGAAGCTCATATTTGGATCTGGCACTGAGCTATCTGTGCTGCCTAGTAAGTAACAAATCATCACTGCCTTTATGTAGAAAATTCTAATTTAAGTATGGTGTTATATGATTTAATTAGAAAAAAGTCCACTGTAAATTAACATGATATTAGACACCTTGTATTTCCAAGACTTAGGTAAAATAATTTGGCCCCCAGTTACACAGTGAAGGAACTCCTCTGTGCCTTATAAAGTTTTTTAATTAACAGTAGATAGTATATTACCCAATATAATTATGTGTGCCTAAAACAACAGCATGTCCCCCAAGTCCCCAAGTCATTAAAGTCCAATGCTGGGGACACACCAGACAATTTCTCAGAAGATGTGGCGAAGTGGACCAACATATCGTCCGGATCGTTTAGTGTGTATGCACTATGCGTGCTCCTGCGCGCCGACATCAGGGTCATTCCATCGGCCGTGCATGCACGGCAGATGGAGTGACCCAGTTGCCAATGCCAGTAGGGTGAATGTTGCAAGTGATCATTGTATCGGGCGATCGGACACCAGATCATGACCGCCAAATATATCGTTCCATCGCACCATCGGGTGTTGCATTGGCGGGTCGTGTATTGTGTACCCGGCTTTAAATTACATTCAATATCTTTGTATTTTCTACTAGAGATAAAATAATTTTAAGAATTCAGGCACAACGTTAATTCATGAAAAGAGCCATGATATACAGGTTTTCCCATTCACATGTACAGAGGAAAGAAACATGAAGGTTTTTGTCAGGATCTGTTTCAATGTGTGACTTATGCTACCAATAACCTTGTATTTGGAACAGGAAGCACACTGACCGTGATGTCCAGTGAGTATTACAAGGGTATTCAATATGGGTGCGATAACATTGCTTTTGCGTTAATATCGGAGCTATGACGTCATTATCGCAGGTTTTAGTTTTACACTGTATTCAATATCAAAGACTTATCGCAATTTTGAAAAGTCTTTGATAAAAAATGGGGATAACTTTTCACCATTGAATAGGTGTCGGAAAAAAGTGCAGAATTAGGGTTTCGGGGTGCAGGCTTAAAAAAAATAGCCTGCACCCCTGGGACTGACATTTAAAAAGAACTGTGTCAAAAAAAGTTTAAAAAAAAAAATAGGGACACCCCAAAAACTTAGTTTAAAAATTGGGGTGAAAAAAAAAATGGGAAAAAATTGATCTGCATGTATGCGGCAGGTGTTTTCTAGAATAGAATTATAGCGGCAGATGCACAAATGCAGAATTTTTAAAAACTTACTTTAGGGACATCAAAATATGCTAGTACCCATTTTCATGTACCCCAAATTTGATGGGACCACTTAAGAAAACGAAAAAAATAACCTAAGTGCTCTTCTGCAACACTTCTTCAATGTCGGGAAAAAAACAGCTGCTGTGGCTATTTAAATCCCTGACTTTCAATTAAAGGCTAAAACGGGGGTACCCATGGTGTTCCCCCATGTTTTTACAACTTTAGGGGGTCTTACAATTATTTTAAGGAAAAATTCGTAACTTTACGCAAATCCAACTTCGGAGTTTCCTGTTTTCGTTAATTTTATATTGAATACGGGGATAAGCGGGAGCGCGCAGCAGACTTTAACGCAGGTAAAAACTCTGATATGAAACGTTAACTTCGGCAGTGAAGTTAACGTTTCATATTGAATACCCTTCTTAATGGTAAAAAGACTTTCTGTCATAGAGCTACAGAAACACATGACTTATCCTTCAAAGACCCTTCATATCTTTTATTACTTTATGGTAACACTGGTCTGGAAACATGTTGATATGGCTGTAAGTTGGGTTTTGATTAGTGCTGTTGTCCAGTTTTTTTTTATAAGTAGTCAGTGAAAGCATAAATGACACTGACTTTTTGCTTCTTTTTACAGTATATGTACTGTAACATTTGTTGGTGTCCATAAATTAAGCAATGGTGGTTTTCTATGTTATAAGTTACAATTTCGTTTTAGGAGTGTTGCGTCATAGAGGATACACTTACATTAGTGATAATTCCGTAAAATATTCTTCATAGTATATATTTACATTAGAACATTTATTATATAAACAAAATAACAATTACATAATTGAGAGGACTTCAAATTTAGAGAATAATAAGGTTTGTAATTTTGAAACATGATATCTACAGTGCTTATCTCCTTCACACAGTACGTTTTCTAGCATGACTTCATAAACTTAAGCAACCAAACTTAATTTTATATTTAATAGCATGTATCAAAAACCTGTTGACTCTGTAGTTAATAGCATTAAAGTAATTGTATACCAGAGATGCTGTACATTGTAGACAGCTTCTTATTGAGACATTATTCTACAAAAATAAATAACTGGTTCTAAGATGTACACAAAATGAAAGCAAATATTTCACTTTAAACTAAATCATACGTTATGTATACGCAATCAGTGACAGAGTCATCATATGTACTTGGCATGATGTACATCACTGTGTTAATGTTAACACTGGAAAACTTATATTTGGTCATGGAACTAAACTGGTGGTGAAACCAGGTGAGTTTACAATAAATTATTGCAATAAAATGTTGCATTCTATGCATCTATATTCCAAAATGTAAGAATTTACAACACTAAATTAAGTAATTAAAAAAGAGGTTAACAGAAGAGTAAATTATGAGTGATTATGTATGTTTTAATTACCATTGAATCACTCACAATAACTTACAGAATACAAATGTGTTAATAAGCCTAAAAAAATCATTAACAATTCTGATTCATTTAAATAACACATTAGCCCGATATGATAGTTTGTATGACAGAACACTTTGTAGAAATGGGACTTTAGTAAATCTTAATAATATAATATACATATATACATCTCACAGTATCAGTGATAGTAGTTTAATGGTAAACAATAGCCAGATTCACTTGTATTTATGTATCAAGATAACAGAAACAGTAACCAAAGATAGAATTACTAAACAATAAAACCTATTGTATACAAATGTGCATGAGACATTCATAAGCAGTCCCAAATTAGAAACTGCCACATGAAATGTTTTATACTATTATGGCTACTAAAACAAACAACAACAACAACAACCAAACAGTACAATAAGGAATGTTATGTACAGCAAATAATGAAAATGTAGTACTGTGAATTTCAAGTTCGTATTGCTCATAGTAGGGTTCGGAAAACAATATACCAGAAGAAGGGTCTGGGTACCTAAAATGTGTTGTATCTGTGCCACAAAGCAACATAAAATAGCAAAGCTGACATCTAATTTGTTTTCAAAACACTGGACAACACTGGCCTAAATATATATATTGCACTATAATATGTTCAGTGCTACAGAGTTAATTGTTAGGGAATCTATCACTGTGCAAATTTAAATGGTTACAAACTCATATTTGGTGATGGAACCGGCCTGATTGTAAGACCCAGTAAGTATAATGTACAACCCTAGCTTGTAGATATAGGACCTTTTATCTGGAAATTCCCTATCCAGAAAGTTCCAAAACCTGAATGGAAAGAAAAATAATTAAAACATTATTATAATGAATCATTCAGTCACTGCAAGGGGCATTGCTAAATAATTTAATGAAGTGAGGAATGCCAGGAGCAGTCTGGTAAAAAATAGAATACAGCCTTTTTTAAATGTAATTTACTGAAGTTTTAGGTACTGTGGTTCAAATTAAGGAAAACATCAAATCACAAGCATTCCAGGTATTAGTTCCATGTAAATGTATATCATGCATACATTACTTTATGTGTTTTTGGAACTTTCGAGATAACAGGCTCCTGTACGTATATTTCAATTACTAGAGAATAGATGTCTACTATAGATATTATAATGAGCTTTTTGAATACGGAATTATGGTCGGTTAGAAGTTGATCTTTGCATCCAAGACCACGATGAATGTGTTGGCTATGTTACTCTATTGTACTAGCAATCCATTCTATGTCATAGGCAAGAGCTGAGGGGGATTACAGGTACCCAGAATTTCCACCTTTAGATCAGATTTTCTGATTAAGAAAAAGGGATAAGCTGTTGCTCTGCCATTTCCAACACAGCACTATAACTTGTAGTGACTACTCTTTACAACAGTGTAATTAGTAGGCCATTCCAAAGTAGAAAATCCCTTAATCAGAATGCCCCCAACCCTGTGTTTTGCCCCTGTGTTGCTGTTCTTAGTAGTGGTTGACATGGATGAAGATAGACAGGTACAAAAGGTCTACAGTGTTCAATAAGTCATAATTGATATGGTCAACACAAAAATGGTCAACGTGTGTTTTGTTTTTCTAACCTTAATCTTCACTCTAACCCTAACTCTCCCCTTGGTGCCTAACCATAACCCTCCCTCCTGGTGCCTAACCCTAACTGTCCCTCCTAGTGTCTAACCCTAACCCTCCAGTAAGTGCCTAACCCTAACCATTCATCCTGGTGCCTAACCATAACCCTCCAGTATGTGCCTAACCATCCTTCTTAGTGCCTAACCTTAATGGACGGGGTAAGTGCCTAACCCTAACCATCCCTCCTAGAGACGAAAGCCTCTGGTAAGTGCTAGCCCTAACCCTAAAAAAGAAACAAGAAAAATCCAAAAAACATGTGTTTGGCCATTTCAATGTCAACCTTTTGTCCCTGTCTACCTATTGACTGTCTTCCATTTGGTGTCTATCTAGACATAGTCAACCTTTTTACTGTAAATCTGTTAATTGAAACCCATGTAAATATACTGCATGAATGAGATCTTATTCATACTGTATGACATGGTTGTCTTTGATCCATAATATAATAAATCTATCCATTATTCATCATACATAAAGCTCAATGGCCTCAACAGAGAGAACACATGTAAGATACAAAATCATGATTGCATGTCAAGGTGTCAAAATACACATATAATTGGAAACATGCATCTAAATTATTCCTTTTTTGTATTAGTTTGCATTGCACATAGAATTGAACAGTATTATCATACATATTGGCAAGCAAACAAAGTGGAAAGTGTACCATTACCATCGCAATTATTGTCACACTATTTTGACATTTGTAAAGAAAAACATACAACCATTTGTAAAATAATATAATTATTGCTTCTAAATGTAATAGTTTGCAGAATAAAGACAAAATATTTGTCAGTACATTAGCCTTTGAAGTCATGGCTGTGTGACGAAAAATGTTCTTGCTATGCTGTTTGTCATTGTGATAATGTTAATGACAAACTTATATTTGGAAAAGGAACTAAACTAGTGGTGAAACCAGGTGAGTTTGCCTAAATGTCAATACTTTTCCATTGTTTAATAATGTAGATTTTTATAGGACATACAGTATACTTCAATACAGATATAGAAAAGAAGAATATTTAGAATACAAATAAATACATACATTAAATTACATTACAATACCTCAAAATATAGCAGAATAGTCATAAATCTGAACAAACAAAAGTTAGTGATTTTTAATTACTTTATTCTACAACTATATGCATGCACATATCCATACATTACATGATGATCTTAGGCAACATTTTGACTCACCAAACTTTACAAGAAACTAAAACCAAATTAGTACCTATATTTAATTAATTATGAAAATCCAGGGAATTGCAAAAAAGCAGAATAAAGTATATTAACACATTTCATAAAATACTTTAGCTGGTTATGGTCTTGTGTGCTAATATGATGTTACTGTTAATATGTTTTCATTACACATTTATCACTGTGTATGACAGTGTTGGATATGGCAAAGTAATTTTTGGCTCAGGTTCAACACTGGTAGAAAAGCCTGGTATGTATTGATAATTTATCATCACAACTATATGTGTACAGAGTGTCTGAGACAAATGCATTTTACTTCATTTAAATTATATTGTTTAAAATGTTATTATATTGATGAAAAATGGGATGAAAGCAGTATATACATTATGCATCATAATGTGAACAGTGAGTAGCTATCAGTTATAGATTCTTTTCTCTTCAAAAATATGGTACTTCTATGATTTGCATAATTACTTTAACATCTAGGGCAGGGGTATTCAACATATGGCCCTCCAGCTGCTGTAGAACTACACATACCAGGATGCCTTACCAAAGTTTTACTATTAGGGCATGCTAAAAAAGTTCTACAGCAGCTAGAGGGCCACATGCTGCATACGGGATGTACAGCATACCAGTATCCTAACCGCTGGCATCCCGAAGGTAAGTATTGCCAGTTAGGGGAGGGTTAGGGTGCGGGTTTAGGGTTAGGCACTAGAGGGAGGGTTAGGGTTAGGCATCGAGGAGGGAGGGTTAGGATTAGGATGCGGGGAGGGGGACGTTAGGTTTAGGCACTAGGGGAGGGAGTGTTAGGTTTAGGGTGCGGGGAGGGGGAGGTTAGGCTTAGGCACTAGGGGGGGAATTAGGTTTAGGCACCGGGGATGGAGGGTTAGAGTTAGGGGTTAGGGTTAGACTTACCTTGTTTTCTTATGGGTGTCGGGATTCTGACTGTCAGGATGCCATTGTCAGTATTCTGGCCAGCGGCATCCCGACTGCCGGCAAGCCATACCCAACCCGTTGAATACACCTGGTCTTAGGTTTATTATTTTTGTTGCTGCAGAATATTCAAAACATGAGAACAATTTATGTTTTGAGATTAAATATTAAATAAACATACAATTAAATTATATTTTCCTGCACATGTACATGGCACATGGGGTTTACAAACAGAGCCGCTGTTTGCCAAACTCCTATCAGCACAGATGTTCCTACGCTAGTTGAAGTTCTTTATCCCCAATTATTGTGTATACTCATATCAGTACAATTCCTTTTCTTTGATAACAAACATACCTATAACTTTCATGTGCATTATTCATTCATCCAAACAATTCCCAGACATCACATAGCTGTCACCTTAAGCTATGTCAACTCATCAACATGTATGTGTATTCTTGCCAAGCTGTTTATCACAGTGCTTATGCTAATTATGGTAAATTGATATTTGGACAAGGAACAAAACTCACAGTGAAGCCTGGTGAGTTTATCTTTAGCATACCAATATTATTAAAACATTTCTATAGAGCATACAAATTTACAAAGCACTATATATATTTTTAAAACACAATTTCCCTGCTTAAATGTGATCTGTTGCAAGGAGATATACGAAATGACTTCTACAATTCTAAGCAATATCACCTATTTAATTAATGGAAATATAGATTACTTATCAAACAAATGATTTTTAATGTGATGTTAGCCACCATGAGAGGAATATTTTTGTATGCATGCATAGCACTGTGTGGATAATGATGGAAGCTATGGAAAGCTCATTTTTGGTTTGGGAACAAAACTGGTGCTTCAGATTGGTGTGTATATAACAATGATTTTAGATTATTTGTGCACATTATTGTGTCAAACTTGGAATAAATTTATTGAACATATTGTTACAAAGCTAAACATGTCCATTGGCATTATACCTAATATAATTTTAGTTATGTAATCCCAAATTTCAGCCAAATATATTATTATTATTATTATTATTAATACCATTTATTTATATAAAGCTAGCGTATTTCGTTCTGTTTTACAATTAAGTACAAAACTGTTATAACAGGCAGACAATAAGATAAGAGGGACTTGCTTGGAATTGTACAATATATAAGGAAATATACTATATCAGGTATGTATTTTACCTATAGAAAGATACAATACGTTGGTTTAATGTTAAATAAATCAGTATGTTTAAACTTTAATTGTAGATGAGACTCCAAGCACCTATACTTGATTTGGTTTATGTGACAGTGGAATGTGGGTTAATTATATTTTTATAGTCTAAATAAATGTTCACTAAATGAAAGCACAATTCATGTGGGTGCCACAGGTGAAAAGCAGCTTTGCAGCCTACATAAATCTCCTGGATCAATAGAGAAAACAAAAGAAGACTCTTTTGTGGGGCACATACTCCTAAAATATAAATGTTATTTAAATGATTAAAATATGGAATTTACATTGTCCAAAAAAAGCAAAAAATGTAAAATGAACCCCTGGATATCCCACTTCTTGAGCCATAATGCAAATATTCACATATTGATAGGGCTATCCTATAATGTATTGTTGTGGCCAATCTGTTACATATTTATTTTCACCAAAGACTAGCCAATGCAGTTCCCTTTTACATGCACATTTGTATTATAATTTATATTTCACATAAAATATAAGCATTTCATTGGTTAGCAAGTCACAGTGTAAGGAAGTGTAACATTGTGATCTTGAGAGTGTAAGAAAACTGAATTTTGGAAGAGGAACACTTTTGTCTGTGAATCCCAGTAAGTCACTACTAGACACATATTTCTCTATTTCCTCCTGAAAAAAAAATCACATAGGGATCAATGGTCCTTACATGAAGATTCAGACTATGTCCTCACACATTAAATAAAAGAAATATCCGCACACATTAAATAAAATAAATATCCTCACGCATTAAATAAAATAAATATAGAACACAGAAGATAAACAGAGCAAAATAGGTATTAGTGATATATATTCAAATAAGACATTTCATGCACACTGGATTTGTTACCAAACTGATAATGGACAAACAGAACATGTACTCTTGCTACACATTAGTACCATTACTACACATTATATAGAACAGTGTATACTTGACACTTCAATGTAATGCAGAAAGCATGCTACTTTGTTTTATTTTATGATATTGAGGTTGCTTTTTATCAAAGTTCAAAAAATCCAGCAAAAATTAGTTTCATCGCAAGACTTAGGGATTCTCCCTATTCACCAATCATTAACTATTCTGTGATAGTGCTATTTGCAGTATAGTTATGTGCCTGACGACTGTCCCACTATAGCGTTGCCATCTAAAGATAGTGATAATAAATGCAGTAAAAAGAAAAAAAAAAGTTTTTTTTTCAATTAAAACAAACTATTTATTCTTCTGAAAATTGTATTAAAATATTTATTTATTTTTCTACTTTCTATTTTCTTTATTAACTACTTTGAAAAAAAATTGCTCTTGGAAGAGACTGGGCTTCTAGAATTAGTGCTTATGTCACATGGAAATTCTGGGTAATGCATGAGCAGTAGGTGCCCAACTTACTGCTGCCAGATTTGTATTTACAATAATCGACCATTACGTGATAAGATGAATTTTTGCATGTACACTTCATGTATATTATATGTATACTGTACAATCTATCTATCTATCTATCTATCTATCTATCTATCTATCTATCTATCTATCTATACAAGCATTCAGTGTTGAAACTGTAGATATCCTGAACCCCAACATAATGGAAGATACCCTCTCAATATCATATTATTCACTTGGCTAAAAAAAATCTGGAGTATTTCAAACTGTTAAAGGTTGTTAGTTGGAAGCAAACTGAACAAGCCATGAGGTTTAGCAAATCCCAAACTTCCCATTTTAAGTCCAGACTTCTCCTTTAAAAACATCTTACCAAACTATCTAGAACTGCATGTCTTTTCATGTCCATACAGAGTTAAGATCAGAACTGTGTATAGAACTCATGCAGACAAGTTACAACTACTAAATGGAAGTGAGAGAAACCAATTGTAAATGTTGGAAAAAAAAATGTGTTTGAGTTTCTGTTTATAATAAATATAATTTATGTGCCTCTTGTACATGAGCAGATTTTCATCCTTTGCTGAGTAAATTGGCTGCAATATTAACTTGTAACAGAATAGAACAGTAATCACTTTGTCTTCTTTCAGAAACAGACAAGGATCGTCCTTCTGTGTATCACCTCAATTCATCTGAGCCAGTGATAGGTCAGCCAGAGCCAGAGTCAGAGTCAAGTCTGCCAGAGTCAGTCTGTCTGATCACTGACATCCCATCTGTGAGAGAGACACTGTTGTTGGATAAAAGGAATATATCATCAGAGGCTGTGCTGGATAAGTCTGACAATGATGTGTGGAGGAACAGTATAGTGAAATGGAATGATGAAGATCCTTCTCAACCACTTCCCTGTGCACTAAAATACGGTGGAATAGATATAGATCCAGAATATGACACAGGTAATGACAATAGACAGCACTAGGACACACTATATTGTCTTCCTTCAAAATATATAAAATATGATGAACAGATAATCTAATTCACAAGGATCCCATGTATGTTGGTGCAGTGAAGTAGAAGCATTTTCTTATAATGCAGTTGTTTGATATCTATCCACATAATTTTTTTTACATTCTAATATTAGGATCTAAATAACTACAATAGCACATATTTTCATTTATTGTCATTCCCCAGTATAACCATACTTATTTTTCACCCTGAACCTTTCATATAAGGATATTTCATTTGGATCCAGACTGTGTATATTTATGTTATCAATATAAAATGAGTAAATATGTACTTGGTGCTACTGTGTTTGATATTGGAACAACTTTAAATGTTCAACAAAATATGTACTTTATCAATAAGACAATTTTATGCACATTTTTAGTTTTAGCTAAGTTTTCTGATAACTTCTTGGTTTCTTTTTCAGCTGAAACCCTTAATACATGTTCATCATTGTCCATCGATGAGACTTTCAATACGAGTAAGTAACCCCTATAACAGTGTTGGCTAACCTTGACACTCCAGCTGTTATGGAACTACATAACCCAGCATGCACTACTACAGTTTTGCTATTTGGGCATGCTAAAACTGTGGCAGGGCATGCTGGGATATATAGTTCCACAACAGCTGGAGTGTCAAGGTTAGCCAACACTGCCCTATATACTAGTCAATGATGTAAGGTATTTGCTATTTACCGCTGAGCTTTTATATATCACAGGGTAAACTTTTATGTGCAATCAGGCAGTTAAAGATATTCATATGATAGCTGTCACTCACTGAACTAGTACATACAAATAGCTTATTTATCTTTTTACATGCTTTGTACTTGTATAATACACGGTAATAAAGGAGCATGTGGATTCACAGATTTTACCAAACATGTTTAACGCTAAACAACCTGTTATAATGGATTGTTGCACTTTATGCACAATCTGACTTTTCAGAACTTTGTTTATATTATGGGCCAAATTCAATTAGCTACTGTAAACTCTTGGGATGACTTAACATGCATACTGTGTGGTAATTTTGCTTGCCGTGTGTATCCATGCTCTGGATTAATGTGCAATTCAATTGCAAAAGGCTTTTCTTGGCAGTCACATGGTGATTCCGGCTGGTAATACTCATAAGTGTGAGGAAAGGTTGGTGAAACCACCTTGTACTCCAAAAAAGTGGCAACTAACATTGGATAACTGTATAAAAAGCTATTAGTGGGTATAAGCAAAGTATTTGGGTCTTTTAAAAGGTGTGAATTGGCAAAGACCATTCATAAATTGACACTGATGGTTCAACAATTATAAAGCACAAAAAACAGAATTAGAGATGAGCGGTTCGGTTTTGGCTCGGATCTTCCTGCCAAGTTTGGATCTCAGACCAAGGCAAAACATTTTGCCTAGTTCTAAGATCCGAACTTGGTGGAAAGACCTGAGTCAAAATCAAATCATTCATATAAAATAAGCTTCTTCGTCTTCTCCTCCTCTTCCTCCTACTCCTCTTATATATGATGCCAAAAAAGCTATTAGACCACTGACAACGTAACAATGCAACAAAGAGAGACAGAGCGACAAATCTTATATATAAAATTAATTGGTCCATTTGTTTGTTTGCCTGTCCGGTTATGCTTTCGGACACCCCTGCACCGATTGGGATGAAACCAACATGAGGTGGTTCAGTCGGATCCTGGCCAGGTTTTGGGTAGATTAGGGTCCCAGTAGGACTTCCTGTTGGTGTACACTGGGCAGAACTTTAATCAGGGGAGCCCGTTCTGAGCCTTCCACTGGATGGATTTGGACAAAAACATCACAGAGTGGTAACTGTGGATCCCAGAAGACATAATAGAGGGTTGAGGTCCTATTCGGACCTCAAGTTGGTGTACACTGGGCAGAACTTTGAACCAGGGATGCTTAGCAGAACTTTGACCCTGGGAGCCTGTTCTGGGCCTTCCACTGAATGGATTTGTATGACATCACATAGTAAAAAGACACACCCCTGCTTTAATTGGGATTAAACCAATGTGAGGTGGTCCAGTTGGATCCTGTCCAGGTTCTTGGACCTCCCGTTGCTAAACGCTGGGCAGAACTTTGACCCAGAGAGCCTTTTCTGAACCTTTCATTTTGATGAAAACTTTACAGAGTGATAAGATTGGATCCCGGAAGACATACTAGGGGGTTGAGGTCCTGGTCGGACCTTCCGTTGGTGTACACTCGGCAGAACTTTGATTCAGAGAGCCTGTTCTGGGCATTCCACTGGATGGATTTATATGCAAACTTCACAGAGAGGTGGCAATTGGCCTGGGATGCCTAGTTGAGTGGTTGGGGTCCCAATCGGACATCACAGCGGAGTGCACCAGGCAGAGCTTTGACCTAGGGAGCCTGTTCTGGGCCTTCCACTGGATGGATTTGGACAACATAATAAACATAATAGTGGACATAATAAAACTTAATAACTTGAAGATTTAAACCCGGGCAACACAGAGTACTTCAGCTAGTATAGGATGAAAGCTATAAAACCATTACTGTACTTGATGCAATCATCACACCCACAAAAGCAGACTGAACCCAGAGGTATATAAATAAATGTTAATAATGTTAATAATTATAGTGTTGTTAAATATCTTTGCCAGGCCTTATGGGCTGCCAAAAAGTCATATGCGCCCTGATGTTGCAGGAGGGGTTTGGCCACACCTTGCTGGGTGCTATAGGTAGACACTATACACTGAGGATGGAGTGACTATACCATTTTGAGGATGGTGTTGCACATCCTCAACAAGCTCAGGTCATCAGAGAAGCCTGGGTACTTTGCTCCTAGCCTTCTCTTGGTTTCCCTGAAATGCAGAGATAGATGAAAAGTAATGCAGAGATAGGTGAAAAGTAAACAAATAACCTAAATAAGAGGAAAAATATCTAAAAACTAAAATGATATGAATCACACATTCATGCATGGACAGATCTATGCATACTGCTCAATCGGGTATCTTATTTATTTGATTAGGGCACATATATAAAGTTGATAATTGTTTACAATGATGAACCATATTGCTTTAATGATGTTTGGATGTCTTATGTTTTCTTCAGACCCAAGCATGAATACATTGTCCTTAACAGTACTGGGATTGAGGGTACTTACTGTCAAAGCTATAGTCTTCAATCTAATAATAACCCTGCGACTTTGGTCTTCTTAAGGTGAGTGGTAATACTACATAATATATATCTTCACTCGTCTTCCTTCTTATCGTTTACTTTGTTTAAATATCTAGATCTGTATTAATAAGCGCATTTAACAAATTACAGTACAGTTTAATCAAATTTGTAGCTACAGACTTTAAATTTACCAGTGTATCCCTTGGTTGTCCCAATGCCTTAGGTGAAGCTTTATAATAAATTCTGAATTAAAAAAAACACTGTGAATATTACCTTATTGCCCTATAATATCACACTATGATTAAATAAACTTTATTAAGGTACAATTCTATCCACTGTGAACTTGCCTGAAATTACCATAGTAGTGCATAGTAAAGCTAATTTGCAATAAAAACTTATGCAAATAATTATATTAAATATAAAAAAATTCATGTTCAATGATCTTGTCCTAATACTAACCACTTTGGGCCTGATATTTAGTCACTCACTAAAAGCATCTGCAAGCGCGGATAGCCATGGCACCATGACTTACTACCATATCATCATGTGAGTATTACAAAATAGCAGCCCAGCTGCCACCTATAAGTGCCCATTTTACAGATGCACAGAGCAAACCTGCAGCTCTCATATCCTCTGTAAAGATTGTGCATGGTGCAGCACATGCAGAGTCCTAAATAACTTCTTGCAGCGCATGTGCTGTCTGCTGACAATCTTGAGAAAGCGCCAGAGCTGTGTCCAACTGGGAATCAGGCCCTTTATTTGTGTTGAAGACATTTGTTTTCAAGACACAAATCTAATACAATATGTGTATATAATGCAATATCTTTAAAATATATGTAAATTAAAATGACTTATTTTTATCCTATAATATAATATTCCACAGACATTGGAATTTAAATAGTAACAGGATATATATAAAGCACAATTATGAGTCAACTAGAATATCACAACATAATTTTCAGCAAGCTATATTTAATGGAGGAATACTTGGCAGATAAAAAAATTTGCCATAATCATTTTTGTTCACTGTTAAAAATGTTCAAAGTATCCCACTTCAATGGCAACATCCACACCCTGTATACTTCTGTCCTGTACTATATAGTCATAGCAAATGACTAATCATGTCTTCCTCTCCCTTTACAGGAATTGATCATTTACACTCAGAACAACAATAAATTAAAAGTGAACAATTATTCAACTCAATACTATCAAAATGAAAAGAAATTGTTATTCATATTTTCTTTCAAATACACAAAAATAATTGCACAGGATGCAAAGAAAAAATATTGTGTTTCATCACAACTGACAAGGATTGGAACTATCTAACAACACAAATGTATTGTGTTCATGTTTCGTTAATAACTGTTGTTTTTTAAACATGTTATTAGTTATCATACTGTCATTATAGAAATAGATTCTATTCTCTTTTAATCAGAAACTTTTACTTTGTAAATGTATATTACGAAGTCAACATAAATTGCCATAGCATTCTCTATATTATAAGTCACTGCCATTAAATGAGTAGATATTTGTTCTTAGCTTTGTGTTTTACACCAGTTATATGAATGTTATATGTAAATTTGTTGTACTATATATGTTACTTTTGTACACTGTAAACATGAATGTCAAATGTTTTATTAAAGTGTTTATAGATTTAAAAAATAATGCTTCATTTTATAAACTGGAATATTTTGTAACATTTTACACTTTCAAGTATCATGACAATAATACACCAGCTGTGCAACAAATTATTTAATATTACTACATTCAAATTTGAATGGCACCACCGTTTCACACAGATGTGTAAAATATAAATGAAACCAAGCAAGTATTAAACACAGGGCAAAACAAAGGATAAATCCTGTGACAAAAAAATCAACAGCAGTAAGGTGGTTAGTTGATTGGATATGTAGTGAAATGTAATATTATTTGAATGTAGTAAAAGCAACAAAAACTAGTTTATTATACAATTGAAAACATTCCATTATCAGCCTCTAAGTGTTCCACAATTACCCATTTTTTTATAATGTAACAATGCCATACCATACACAGCTTGAAGTGTGCAACACAGTTATATGAGAAGAAGGGATTGCTAAGGGAAAGTTTTCATGTGATCAGAAGGAATAATGAAAATGAGTAATGTGGTGTTTATTTGGTTTGTACAAATGCAGTTCATATGGTAATCTAATCTCAACATAAACACATCAGTCTACCCTGTGCCACCAACTAGCTATATATCACCTCCATTTTACAGTTCTTAGCCCTGTAAAGAATGGTAGCTATTACTCTATACAAGGCCTTATTACAATTTCATATTAGTCTAAGTACCAGGGTGCCTGTCAAACCTGTCATTAACAACCCTCACACATATGATTCTTTTAATTGTGCATAAAAACAGTGGCTTCTACTGCACATATCTAGTTGTCAGCCATTACAAACACACACTGGACTTATTATAAGAATATTTATACTACCCTGGGAGAAAATAAGTAATTTGCAATGCTCACTGCAGTCACTTTAATAAGCCCCGCAGCTGTTTTTCTGCTTCCACTCATACTGAACAAATATGATTGTAAGCAGTCCTCAAGCATTCCATGGCAAACGTTGGTCATTTCAACTTTCCAAGAGTCTACAGTCCCTTCTGGACCCAAGCTGCCATGTACCTCAATTAGAAGACACATTTTCATGTTTTTATGATCCATTGGTTTTTCCTGGAAATATGTTTTATATATTTATTTTTTTCAATGACAAAAATGCATGTTGCTATATTTTCTTATTGAATATTGTGGTCATTAAAAATAGATGACAAAAAATACTCTTAACCTTAAACTGAAGTATCCCTTTAAGATGTGTACTACAGAAATAATATAGCTAAAAGTTTATTTTATTGAGAATTCTGTCTTAGAGCCTGCAATTTCCAGAGCACACAGCCAAAACACAACTGTATGAGTGACAGAAAACAATCCCAATATATAATCACCAAGGCCTACTGAATAAGATGGGTACGAGATGCCAGCGCTTGGGATCCTGGTGGTCAGAATCCCGATGCTGGTATCCCAACAGAGTTAGGATACTGACACCTGTTGGTAGGTATCCTAACCCTCCCCCTCTCCTTACCTTTATCCTCCCTGGTGCCTGAACCTAACCTCCCCCCCTAGTGCCTAAACCTAACATCCCCCTCCCTGCACCCTAAACCTAACACTACCCCCTTAGGGGTCTATTTACTAAGCAGTGTCAAGAGACGAAGTGAAATGAGATAAGGTGCCAGCCAATCAGCTCCCAACTGTCATTTTTCAAACACAGCCTGTGACATGGCAGTTAGGAGCTGATTGACTGGTACCTTACCTCTTTTCACTTTGTCTCTTAACTAGGGATGTGCGCCGGACCATTTTTGCCGGATTTGGATTTGGATTTGGTTCTAATTCGTCGTCCGGCTTTGGATTTGGATTTGGATTTGCCAAACTGCGGTGACTGGCTTTGGATTTGGATTTGGATTTGGATTTGGATTTTTTTACAAAAATTTACAAAAAAAGCTAAAATCACATAAATTGGTCTTTTTTTTCTTCCTAGAGTATTATTAACCTCAATAACATTAATTTCCAGTCAATTTAGACCATATCACAGCTTATAATATTGTTTTCAACATTATTGGCCAAAGGTTGCAGTGAGCTGACTGGTTACTAAGCGACAAAGCAGCGGCACAACGACACCACAGTATAAAGCACATCTATGACACATTGCCACACAGCAGTGGCAGAAATGAAAAGTAGTGCACACACCCAGTGGGGTACGGCCAGCAGAGTCACAGTACTTGTTTACAAAGTGGGCTACGGCCCTAGGAGTCACAGTGCACAATCTTATTAGCATTACACCGCACATAGGGCCTGATTCACATTACACCATAAAGTAGTGTCTCTTATTTATGTTACGACACACAGTAGTGCCCCTTTTACACAATGCCCACAGTAGTGACCCTTTTACACAATGCCCACAGTAGCGGTGTCCCTTACACAATGTCCCCCAGCAGTGGTGCCCCCTATGCAGTCCCCTTAGTAGTAGGGTCCACTATGCAGTGCCCCCAGTAGAATGCCCCCCAGTAGTATGCCCCCCATTAGCAGGCCCCCCCCAGTAGTATGCCCCCCATTAGCAGCCCCCCCCAGTAGTATGCCCCCCATTAGCATGCCACCCAGTAGTATGCCCCCCCAGTAGTATGGCTCCCCCAGTAGTAGGCTGCCCCAGTAGCAGGCCCCCCCAGTAGTAGGCTGCCCCAGTAGTAGCCCCCCTGTAGTATGGGCCCCCCCTGTAGTATGGCCCCCCCTGTAGTAGGCTGCCCCAGTAGCAGCCCCCCCAGTAGTAGTAAGCCCCCCCAGTAGCAGGCCCCTCAGTAGTATGGCCCCCCCAGTAGCAGACCCCCCCAGTAGTATAGCCCCCCCCAGTAGCAGGCCCCTCTGTAGTATAGCCCCCCCAGTAGTATAGCCCCGCCTAGTAGCAGACCCCCCCAGTAGTGCAGACCCCCCCAGTAGTATAGCCCCCCCCCCAGTAGCAGGCCCCTCTGTAGTATGGCCCCCCAATAGTGCAGATCCCCCCCAGTAGTATGGCCCCCCCAGTAGCAGACCCCCCCCAGTAGTATAGCCCCCCCCAGTAGCAGGCCCCTCTGTAGTATGGCCCCCCCAGTAGTATTGCCCCCCCCAGTAGCAGACCCCCCCCAGTAGTGCAGACCCCCCCCAGTAGTATAGCCCCCCCCAGTAGCAGGCCCCTCTGTAGTATGGCCCCCCCAGTAGTATAGCCCCCCCCAGTAGCAGACCCCCCCAGTAGTGCAGACCCCCCCCCAGTAGCGCCCCCGGACCTTTGACAAGTAAAATAATAAAAAAAATAAAACTTACCTGTATCCCCGCTCCCGCGCCGTCCGCTCTGTCACACGCTGAGGAGGGAGACGGAAGACGGAGCTCATGTGTGAGCTCCAGCCGGCTCCCTCCGTGCAGCAGCCAATGAGAGTCTGTGTGACTCTCATTGGCTGCTGTAACAAACACACAGCTGCCGCTGGCGGCTGTGTGTCTGTGTCTGTGTAGGGCAGAGCGCTATCACTGCGCTCTGCCCTACATGCGAGGAGACCTGATGTCGGATTCTCTAGTGAGAATCCGACATCAGGCGGCCGCCGTTCGGCCCCGAACGGGGATCCGAGTCAGGCGGTGAACACCCGAACAGGGTTCGGGTGGACTCAGATCCCCAATGTTCGGAGCGGTTCGGATTCCACAGAATCCGAACCGCTCATCTCTACTCTTAACACTGCTTAGTAAATAGACCCCATAGTGTCTAACCTTAACCCCTAACCCTGCTACTTACCTTCGGGATTCTGGCAGTCGGGATTCTGACAGGTGTCAGGATTCTGGCAGCGGCATTCTGGCTGCCAGAATTCCCGCATCAGGGATATTGACTGCATCCCTACTGAATATATGTAATGTAATATTAAATTTTTATGGTCACAATGTCAGGGATATTGACTGCATCCCTACAGAATATATATAATGTAATATTAAATTTTTTATGGTCACAATGTCAACACCGATTTCTCAACTAGCTAATAGTGGGAAAAAGTTATAATTGAAAAGTCTATAAAAAATACCCAAATATTAAATAGAATGTATTTTGCTACTGGTAAATGTAATGCTGCATTGAAATAACTGGTAACTCCCAGACTTGATCTAGGCTTTAGTGTTATTCACTTGGTGAGATGAAACTGCACTAAATCCTATGATTATCTTCTAATTATTTCTTATTATTTATATGGGAAAGTAATGCCTACAATAACATTGGAAAATAGCCTGATTTTATACTAATTTTCCCCATCCTAAATAACTTTAGCCTGAAGAACCTTCCATATACAGTACTTTCTGCCAATGGATACATAAACAGGACAAAGATAAGTTGGGCAGCCATGTCTTGTCTAATTTGTAATTAATGAAAAATCATCAGTCTTATTAAAGTCTGTGGTAAAAACCTTGTCAGAAGCCTGGGAGTGCATGGTTTTTTTTACCGAATCTTATTGGCTATCCAAAACTCGTGACAGCTGAAATCCAATAAGATTCGGGAAAAAAAACCGAACGGAACCGAGTAGAACCGAGCCTGCACATCCCTAGTTTAAACTACTGTCAATGGGATTACAAGATACAGTACTTATTTATGAAGCCATACAGAATGTGTAAGATTTTACAGACTGAATTGCCTACAGAATTTGCTACTGTGAAGTAACAATCTAATAATAATAATAATAATAATAATAATAATAATAAATAATGTTATTTAGTTAGCACTTTTCTCCCAATAGGACTCAAAGGTCTTTTTAATTTGCATTTAAAATAAACAGAAGATTCATACTAAGGGTTCAATCCAATTAGGTGCGAATTGCGAGTAGTGAGTTTGTTTCCTGAAGCTCGCAGACTTCGCATTGAACCGCGCTTCCGAGAATTCTCCAATTCAATTAAAAAGGAGGGGTGCGAATTGACTGCCAAATGAGATTTGAGAGAAGTGCATGAAAAAGTGGACCCCCAAAATGGATAATTTCATTAGCAGGACCGTATAGAAGGCTGTTTGTGGGCAATAGTAGGGTACTATACATTTTTAATTGGTGTCAAATGGCTGATTTCTGTTTTTTCTTTTAAAAACTGCAAAAAAATGGGCATTAATGAAATGCCTAAGTAATCGTGAGTCTAGAGTTTCTGAAGGATTCTAGAGTGGAGCTGGAGTCACAAAGCTAAAAGCTTTGGAGCTGATTTAGGTTGGATCGCACGCTATCGTAAAACTGTTGCGTTCTGCACATGCATCGCAGTGCCCATGCACGAACCAGGCGTCGCGATTGGGATAGCAGTAACTGTGCAGACCCATCGCAGAGTGATTGACAGTAAGTACCATTTGTGGGAGGTGACAGGGGGGTGGTTGGCGAAACGCAGGCGTGCCAGTGAGTTTGAACACAGTTGCAGGGGCGTGCATAAATTATCCACTGCAATGGCTTACACAGCTTGAGCTCTCACTGCATCCCGGAAGGATAGCAGTTTCTGAGTAAGGTCAGACCTTGTGCAAGTGTGCATGAGGCTGTGATATTAGTCGATGTTACTGATGGTTTCACAGTCTTGCAAAGTATTGCGGATGTGTGTAAGGTAAGGTGGGCATCCTTATACTGTGCTGCGATGGCATAGCAATCGCAATGGATTAGCATATAATTGCAGAGAGACTGCGTGCGTAATCGCAGCTGCGATCCAACCAGAAACAGGCCCTTTATCCCCAAAAGTGAGAATTTAGGTGCTGCTAATAGTATTTCATCTGCAGATCTAAGTGAGTGGTGGTGTAAGGAATCAGAAGCTGCCTCAGGTACCATGGAAAGTGCTTGATTCTGACTATGTTCCTCAGATGAAAGAAAGAGGATTTAATTTTGGCTGATACCTGATGTTTCAGTGTCAAGCCACATTTAAAGGAGGAGATTGGCTGAAGCAGGGCCGAAAATCAAATTTTTGTCACCTGGTGCAAGGCAGAAATTTGGCTCCTTCCCCCGCCGTCCTCGCAGCAGTCTGTGCCCCCACCGACTTCCCGTACCTGGATCTTCTCCTTGCTTCTCCTTAAGGCAGCAGCAGGCTCCTCACACACACTGTTCTTCAGCAAGTAGAACGTCACAGCCAACCCCCATCACTTTCCTCAGCCAGCACCCAGTCCCTATCACCTTCCTGAGCTAGCCCCAGCCCCTTACCACTTCAGCCAGCCTCAGCATGGGTGGGAATGACATGTGGCAATGTGAAAGTCAATGTGACAGCACACTAGTGCCAGATTAAATCCTCTGGAGGCCCCTAGGTAGTTGTAATCTTGGGGCCCCCTCACAAATTATCTCCTAAAATATTTTTCATTTTACCAAGCAACAATTGTAATAAACCCTACGTAGGTTGCACAGACATCTCACAGAATATAAGCTTTTAAGAGACAAACTGTAAGGTGAACCCGTAGTCTATGGTTTATGTACTTTAAGTTGTTAATGTGTACATTACATTAATACAGCATATATAGACTCTATAGAGTCTTTAAAGTAAAGTTTTCGTTTCTTTGAGTTGATTTATTTTTTCTATATATAGTATACAAGTTAAGGAAGCTTGATTGTAATGTTCTTTCAAGATCAATCTTTGATCCATTGTCACAGGGCCTCTAAAAGGCATGCCTATTTGGTAATCCGGTACTGCATCTCACCGCCATGTTGCCGGCTACCCTAATCGTGACTGAGCCTGCAACAGCCCAGTACAGTGTGCACTGTGCATGTATTTCATAGAGAGCAAGGAGAGAAGGGAGGAGGGGTGCTGCTCTCTATAACTTTGGCATTGCACAACCAATGGGGTGGCGCTCCTGTTCGGCCACAGTGCTCGAATTACAATGGAGCTGGCCCTGCGGTGCCCCCTGAAATGCAGCATGGGCACCGGCCAGCTGTGGAGAAATGTGCCCCACCGTAGCATGCACCACCGCATTGCATTGTTCATTCATTTTTTTCATAGCAAGCGTGGCCATGCCTCCTGCATTTAACCATACCCTCCCTGTATCACCCAGGCCCACAATATGACTCTACGGCCCTGGCTAGATAGGGAACATAAAACAAATTACAATTTCATCTATACAGAAAGCAGAGTTTTTTGATTGGAGTAGACTCACATGACAGCTCTAGGCCTTATTGGTTCTGAAGTAGAGTAGTCAGGTGACAGCTGGAAAGACTTAACATAGAAGCTATTCACCTCCTCCCCAGTGCAGAACATGGTGTAACGGGTGGGACATGTATCAAACTTTGGAGAGAGACAAAGTGGATAGAGATAAGGGGAGATATATCAGCCCTGGAGATAGATAAAGGGAGAGATGTATCAAGCCTTGGGGCATCCCAATTGGGATGCGATGCATCCCGACACTCTTCGCATGCATGCCGGGATTTATTAGGACGGTATGCATGAACAAAGATGCAAAGTACAGCTCTCTCGGTAAGAGATGTCCTTTGCGAGTGAGGGACTTCAGAAGTCCCTCTGGTGTCATCCTGTGCATCCGCGGCTACTATACATGCGCAGTATAGAACCTGCGAATGCACCAACTTTCTAACATCGCAGCTGTATGCAACTGTCAGGTTTGCGTACAACTCTGAATCAGGCACATAATTATTAGTCAGTAGTTTGCATAGCTCAGCAGTCAGGCCAGCCTTCACCTGCAGCTCCCAGCCAGCTGCCCTTATCCGATTTATATTATGAATAATGCCGGGTACACACTAGACGATCTTTAGTGTGTACGACATCGGCAGTGGCACTTGCTGATGCCGGCAGCGACAGAACATCAGCATGGTCCCCGCTAAGATATTGCCCTTCAGACCTGCATGCAATGGCTACACTTTACGGCAGCCTGGATTTGCTGCATTTTTTGCTTGCAACCCCATAGGGCTTTGAGCAAAATTCAGCAAATTCAGGCTCGGAGCGGGCCATGAAGGGTGCGAGGTTCAGGTACGTTGCCGGCATTTTAACGCCATTGCAACGCCAACTCACACCCTTCGAACATAATAGGATAGACCCCATGGATTTGGAATTTCAACTATTACTAATATTATTATTATTATCATGTGGGAAGAACAGAACATACATAAAACAATATATATAAACTAGATATACAGAACAAATGCCCACGTGAAAACAAAGAGTTGGTAAAACTATACAAGTTACTCAACAGGAGATAAATCAGAAATGAGGTCACTGGGCCTGATTCATCTTGGTTCGCAGTTGCAAAGATGCACGCAATCGGTCGATTGTTGCATTCAGCGCATGCGTATGCATTGCGCGAACTAGCAATTGCAAACAGAATAGCGATTGCAGAGGCTACGCAGACCCAGAGCAGAATTATTGACAGGAAGTGCCGTTTGTGGGTGGTGATGAAAGGGTGGTCGGGCAAAAGCAGATGTGCCAGTGCGCTTCAACGGCGTTGCAGGGGCGTGCATAAATTATCCACTGCGTGGCCATAAGCAGCCAAAGCACTGATAGCGTGCGTGGCTGTTAGCAAATTCTAAGTAAGGTCAGGGCTTGTGTAAGTGTGCGTCTGGGTCCGATATTACCGATTGTTTCGCTATGTTTCCCTAGAATACGGATGTGAGTAAGGAGAATTGGGGCGTACTTATGTCTGCCTGCGATCGCAATGTAAATGCAAACATTTAAATAGCACCGCTGATATTAGCAACTGCGGTGCGTGCGTATAAGTAGAATTGCGAACCGTAGTGAATCAGGCCTCTGTGTGCAGTTGGGATCTACGACATGAATGTTACATTGCAATTTATATTTATGCCGGATGCACCGTGGCTCTAAACCACTTTACATGGATTACATTTTGTACAAATGTTTCCAGTTTTGTAGTTGGAATAATGTTTTCTTAAATTGTAGCAGTGGCGTAACTAAGGGGGGTCGAGCAGGGCGTGTGCCCTGGGCGCCATAGGACCGGCGGCGTGGGGGCGCCCCCGGCCACGGTACCGGCCAGCTATAGTTAGGCAGTGTAGCGCTGACTGCAGTGTGTGTGGTCAGTGCTACACATTTACACAGGACCGGCACTAGGCTTCCCAGCGCTGGTCCTGTGCTGCACAGCCGAGCCCCTTCCCTCCCCCTGAGCACTTGCCCAATAGCGCCAGGAGGGTGGCAGACGGGCTCATGCTGTGCAGATCTTGGTGGTAGTAGCAAATATTCAGCGCTAGCGGCGATGTGTGTGTTAATCAGCAGCCAATGAGAGTCAGACGACTCTCATTGGCTGCTGCTACTGCACACACATCACCGCCGTGCGGCAGCGATGTGTGTGTGAATCAGCAGCCAATGAGAGTCAGACAGACTCTCATTGGCAGCAGCGCCCACGGCAAGAACAGGGCTGGAGCTCACTCATGAGTTCCGCCTTCAGGCTCATGCAGTGGGTAATGGGAGAGACGTCATGACGTCTCTCCCATAATGCTGAGCGCGCCAGCCCGGGAGGACTGACGTGCGGCGGCAGCGGGAGCGGTGTCCGGAGCTGGAGCGTGGATTCTGGTAAGTGCATATATATATTTTTTAACGTGTCTGCACTACTGGGGGCACAACGGGGGAGGGGGTGGCTACTACTGGCGGCACCGTTACTGGGGGGGACCTCTACTGGGAGTGGGGCACTTCTGGTGTCTACTACTGGGGGGGCTACTACTGGGCGCACTTCTACTGGGGACTACTACTGGGGGGGGGGAAACTACTACTGGGGACACTATATAAGGTGCTTACTACTAGGGGCACTGCACTGGGGGGGACCACTACTGGGGGCAATAATAGGAAGGACCACTAGAGGGGGCACTGTATAAGGGGCACTGGATAGTGGGGATCACTACTGGGGGTCTGCATAAGGGGGACCACTACTGTGGGCACTTCATAGGGGGGACCACTACAGGGAGCACTATATAAGGGGGAACACTACTGGGGGCACTACTACAGTGGGCACTATATAATGGGGAACACAACTGGGGGCACTTCATAGGGGGAACCACTACAGGGGGCACTAAGCGGACAGGGAAGTTGCTTATCTCACTGGCTTCTGCCTGCAGTACCCGGCAGCCTGCACTGGCACCATCCCCTTGATATCCCATCAGCCACTACAGCCTCCCCTGACCTCAGCAGCCGTTAACATGCGCAGGAAGTGCCTGCCTTCGCCTCCTGGCTGCTCACCCTGGACTGCAGCCAAAGACAGGACTGCAGGACCCCCAGACAGCGCATGAAGACGTCAGAGAGGTAAGTACACATGACTTCCTACTTAACAAAGTTATATATGCGATATATAGTGAAAAAAGTAACAATTCAGTTTTTGTTTTCTTTATGAATAGACCCCAGTATAAGGACAATTAAATCTAGGGTTGCCAGATGTGATACCTGCAAATGTGATACCATTTGCAGAATGATTGCTGGGCCTATAGTTCACTTACAATCTATCTACCAGCTTATTTTGCTATGCAAGCATTTCATGTGTGTCTGTGTTTTTCAGGACTGGTCTGGTAATTCAAACTAAGGCCCTCATTCAGAGCCACACGCAAGCGGGCGCACGTACGTTAGGCGTACGTACAAAAATATTTAAATTCAATGGCTCGCTCGTATTTTCGTTCGCATCTAAAATTCCTCCCTAAACTCTGACGACCCCTCCTCTAACTAACGAGCGTACGAAATAGCGAGCGTACATCACCGAAATGGCTTGAAAGGAACGCACGCACAAGTATAAACAGGAAGTGGCCTTGTCAGATGTCGATTACCTGCTCCTTTATTCTGCCTACCTCCATCAATCGTATCATGCCAATCAATGTATCAATTAGCTTAATTGTTTGTTTTTTTTCAACACAATGCAAGAAACTTTACTCTTGTCTGTGTTTGTGTTTACCCGCAGAATACGTACGGATGAAACATTCGCTTGTATTGTTTAAAAAACATGTGAACCACAATTAAACAATTGTACTATTGCTGTGTATCCCCGCATATTTCCCTGGGTTCATTTCTTTATTTAAATTTGCTTACGCATGTCACTGCATCAAGCCTATCCTAACTCTCCAGAGATTTCTGGCCCTGTCGAACACATGACTCATACACTAACCAATAAAATTGCTCCTGTTAATTTCCAAAATACATTAGCCAATCAGAAAATTTTTACACACTTTATCAAAAATGATTTTTAAGAAAAACACCATTGCCATCATGAGAGCCTCCGCATTCACCAGACGTGAGCTGCTGGTGCTTACGGAGGTAATGGATCGCCGGATCACCAGCCAGCCAGAACCCATGACCAACCGGCAGAAGCGCTCCGCGTATGCGGAGGTACGGTCCCGCCTGCGGTCCTTTGGATCACGCCGCAACATCGGGCAGCTGGAGCGCAGGTGGTCCGACCTGCAACGGCGAACGCCCCGCTTGCTGGCATGCTTTCGCATGCAGATCCTGGCAAGTAAGTGTTATGTATTGTGGTTTTAATGTTTGTGTTTGTGGGGCAAACTGCGTGTGCATGTTTTCATGTTTGTTCTATTTATTATTTGTACTCATATCTGCGTGTGCATGTTTTCCTGTCTGTTCTATTTATTATTTGTACTCATATCTGCGTGTGCATGTTTTCCTGTCTGTTCTATTTATTATTTGTACTCATATCTGCGTGTGCATGTTTTCCTGTCTGTTCTATTTATTATTTGTACTCATATCTGCGTCTGCATGTTTTCCTGTCTGTTCTATTTATTATTTGTACTCATATCTGCGTCTGCATGTTTTCCTGTCTGTTCTATTTATTATTTGTACTCATATCTGCGTGTGCATGTTTTCCTGTCTGTTCTATTTATTATTTGTACTCATATCTGCGTGTGCATGTTTTCCTGTCTGTTCTATTTATTATTTGTACTCATATCTGCGTCTGCATGTTTTCCTGTCTGTTCTATTTATTATTTGTACTCATATCTGCGTCTGCATGTTTTCCTGTCTGTTCTATTTATTATTTGTACTCATATCTGCGTCTGCATGTTTTCCTGTCTGTTCTATTTATTATTTGTACTCATATCTGCGTCTGCATGTTTTCCCTCTTTTTATGAATTTTTAATTCTACTGCTATTTTTTTTTTTTTTTTTTTGTTTGTTTGGCCGGATTTGTCCATAAACTAAACGCAATTTATTTGACATATTTTAGGGGGACAGCCAAGACTCCGCCGTCAACGTCGGCGTTCCCGCCCACTCTCCCCAACCCCCAGCCAACACTCCACCCCAAATCTTTCCCCTATTCCCCACTCCTCCCCATCCTTCCCAGACCCTCTCCCGGAAATGTCGGGACTCCTTCCCCTCCGTCCCACTTCCCCCTCTCCTCCACCCACCCCTCTTCCAATTACCCCCTCCCCGGAGTCCAGCATAACTCCGCCCCATTCTTTGGGGAATGACGGATCCTCCGAGGAGGATCATGGAGGTTTTGCCGGAGCTCCCGATTTTTTTCCCGGTATGTTTTGTATTATTTTTTTTTAAAGCACAAACTGTTTGTATGTAATCATGTGTCGTGCCTTTCTTCGTGTTTTTGTGGCTTGACTTTTGTTGATTGTGAAGGTTTGCCTTTACCTCTTCCTGGTGATTTAAGCATACACATATCATACCTGTGGGAATTTGTACCTAGGCCTTGTATTTTTGCCAGCCCACACTTTTTATTTATGTTTTTGGGTTTAGGAGTGATTTGTTTTTTAATTAATGTTTTTCAGTGGAGTCCCTATTGTTGTATTAACCCACACACTTTTCTCACCCACAGAGGAACAGAGGCGTCGGCAAGAGGTGGCGGATGTTGTGGGGCAGATGCGCCACCATGTAATCGGCCTTCTGGTAGCCCTCGACCGGCTGTCTGGCCTCCTTCGGCATTAGTTTTTTTTTTTTTTTTGTATTTTCCCAATAAAATTTTAAAGACAAATATACGTTGTGGCTCATTTTTAAAAACCAAAACCAAGATAGTTTAGCCTGACATAAGTTCCTGCAAGGATTTCCCTTTTGTAAAAGTTAGATTGTGTTTTGTCTTTGTATGTCAAACAGACACCAGAAACACATAACAGTAACAATGTAATTTCCCTTTTTGGGTGTAGTGTCAATTTCAGATTTCTACATTTTCCAGGTTCCTACTTGGTGCGCAAGCTGCTTAGGCCAATCTTACAAATCCCAAGGTTGGGCCAGGCTTCCTTTTGGTGTGGATTGGAAAGCTGAAAACATATTTCAGTTTTGCTCATCTGGCGTCAGTACTGGTTTACCCCTTAGTCAAATGTAACTTGTGTTAACCTGGTTACACTTGCTGTTAACGTCCCAAAAAAGGAAGACCATTTCACTCTTCAAACATTTATTCACCACATAACAGAGAAAACAAAGTGGTCACTCCCAAAAAAAATACACAGTGATAAATTCAAATACAACACATACCAAGAAACAAATAAATAAAAACACAAAATCAAGAACTGGTTGACGAAGGACCATGCCAACATGATTCCACAAACATGGCGTTGCGATATGGGTTCCAGAATATATGCCCAAAAGGACCAGATCCAGGTTTGGTAAGGGTAGCAGGAAGTAGTGAGCGTTGGAGTGCCAAAGATTATGTGAACAAACAGAAGATGGTGAGAAAAATAAAAAAAAATTAGATGTTTGCCAAAAAAAAAAAACACATTAGGTATAAACACTGGAGTTTTGAACAAACTTACCTAAAAAATCTGGCCACCACATCATCGCGTATGGCCCCCCCACATACTGACCTTCGACCAACCTCGGGGGGGCCATCCTCAGGTAAGGCATCCTCTGGCTGCATTGGGACACCACTCCTTATGGCAATGTTGTGAAATATCCCACACAGGACCACAATTTTAGACACCATATCCGGCACATACATGAGCTCGCCACCAGAGCGGTGGAGGCATCTGAATCGGCCTTTTAAAAGGCCGATACAGCGCTCCACCACTTGCCTGGTGGCTGTAAGTGCGGAATTATACGCACTTTGTGGCCCTGGTGTGGGAGCCAAATAAGGAGTGAGCAGCCAGGACATGCAAGGGTATCCACTGTCTCCTGTGAACAAAAATAGACCACATCAGGAACACTGTGTATCAAGCTTAACATTGTTATGTACTAAAGGTCTCCACTTACCCAGAAGCCACGCATCACCAGCTTGTAGGTTGGTTAATTTCTGCCATATCCCTGATTGCCGGATGACGAAGGAGTCATGAGCACTTCCGGGTAATTTAGCATTCAGGGACAGGATCTGGAGGGAGGCATCACATACCACCATTACATTCAGGGAGTGATAGTGTTTCCTGTTTCTAAATATGGCCTCCAGCCGTGCTGGAGGCTGAAGTGGTATGTGAGTACCATCCACAACCCCTATGATGTGTGGGAAGCCAGCTATTTGGTAAAAATTGGCCTTGGCCACACTAAGGGCACCCATATCCAAAGGCATTTTAATAAAATGATGGAGGTGCTTGAAAAGTGCCTCCATCACTGCCCTCAGGATCCGGGAAAAGGAGGATTGGGAGATGCCCGCCACTATTCCGACCGTTGTTTGAAACGATCCTGAGGCACAGAAATGTAACACCGCCATAAATTGCGTCAGTGGTGGTATTGCTGTTGGACTGTCAATTTGCCGCTCAAGATCACTTTCTATTAATGAGAGAGTGTCTATGATGATTTTGGGAGGTAGACGGTAGCGTCTTAAAACCTCATCATCGGGCATTCCAAAAAGGGTGACACGTGTTCGAAATATCTGGGGCCTTGCATGCCTACGATGCCTACGCCTGGGACGAGTTTGAGGTTGGTCGTCTTCCGGGAGCAGGGCCAGAACAATTCGCCCCAGATCTATCTGAAATTCAAAGTTTACAATGTAAGGCTTTTGACCCACCCCAAAAGTAAGAAAAAACAACTTAGCTTTCTGATACCATCCATAGCTGCTTACATGCCGGGGTATTGTCATGATATGTATAAACTGTAAAAAAGGCAACAATGAGACGTCAAAAATTTAAAGGGTTTTTTTTTAGGTAAAAAATTGTTGCAAGCCAACACAGAAAATAACGGAAAAACACATTTGGCCATCGATGAAAACTACATTGCACACCGTACGTCAAATAGGGTTCAAATGAACCCAAAAAATGGAAAAGGGAAAAGCAAAACTGGATTATATGATGAATAAGCTGTCCAAAATGCGGAAAATTATTCGCAAATGCAAGTCACTACACCAACAGTCAAAAATGCGGAAAATTATTCGCAAATGCAAGTCACTACACCAACAGTCCAAAATGCGGTAAATTATTCGCAAATGCAAGTCACTACACCAACAGTCAAAAATGCGGTAAATTATTCGCAAATGCAAGTCACTACACCAACAGTCAAAAATGCGGTAATTCATTCGCAAATGCAAGTCACTACACCAACAGTCAAAAATGCGGTAATTCATTCGCAAATGCAAGACAAAAAATGGACTTACCCAACTCGAATATATAAGATGTCCTCAAAAAACTTCTTTGGGTCCGAAAAAAATAAAAAACTAAAAAATATGAAATGAGTGTTAAACAAATTAACTAACCACAAAACAGAAGAATACAACAATTGGCCACAAATTTGAATGCACAAAACTTACCAAATCAGGAAAGGATGTTGAAAAAATGAAAAAAATGCGAACGGAAAAACCAAAGAAATGTAGCAAAAACAAACAAAAAAACAACTCTCCAAAATCCTCCAAACGCAACCAACCAACCAAATCCAAACCACTTCACCGACAACACTCCAACAACCCCACCTCGAATCCACACACACCAAGCCATAAATAGTGTTTATTTTCCCGCACAAATTAAGGCTGAATCATAGGGACGCACAATCAATGATGCGGCCGCAAACTAACGACGCATGTATAAATACGTCACGAAATCACATAGAATTTCTGGATGATTTCATGCTGGAAGCAGAGACATGGCTTCAAACCAGGGAAACAATGGTCAAAATTGCGGCGGTAAGGCCTTCATGCATTTTGTGTCAATGAGTATTTTAAAACATAATATTGTGCAAGTTGTGAAGTGGCTAAATCTGCATATTTACCCAAATAGGTGAGGAGGATGACATGGAAGAGACTGCTGGCCCCAGTCAACCCGCCAAAGCTGCAAAAAAAAAAAGGCAGCCACATTTCACAAGCAAGGAGATGGAGGTTTTGATCCAGAAGTGCGTTGACATCCTGCCCCAGGCAGCCAGGAATATGAGCCAAAGCCAGAAGTGGAGAATGTGGGAGGAGGTCGCCGTTGCTGTCAATAGGGTGGGTGATTATGTCCGTCTAGCCCGGGATGTCAAACGGCGGTAAGTAAACACTTTCCCATCCTATAAACAAACCCCATTGTTAAAAAAAGGATAATGGTTCCAAATTCATTCCACAGATGGGCAGACTTCAAATATCGTCTAAAGCAAAAACTTGCCGACAGGGCTAGGCATGCAAGGGGGACAGGTGGGGGTCCCACCCCTGTGTCATTGGAGTTGACAGACTTAGAAGAGATGGCACAGGGGTGTGTGCAGGCTGTGGAGGTGTTTGGCGTGTCCAACATGGATACGGACATGCCAGACTTTGCGGCTCCTCATGTTGGCCAAGGTAAGTCTTGTGATGTCACCATCTCAGAAATGCTATTGTGCCAATATGTAGATTCTAATGTGAGTCTTTTCTCCAATTTCCTAACAGAGACAGAGGCGGAAGAGTCTGCTCCAGAGGGGAGCCTTGGCCGCAGAATTTCTGCTGACTCTGCAGGGGAGGAACCAGTACATCCGGCTGAGGACCCTGCAGAAGCCAGTCCAGGGCGTGCCCCCTCGCAGGCAGTGGGCCTCCTCACAGAACTCAATTTTAAATCGGATTGCCATACGGAGATTCTGCAGAGGATGGACGCCAGTCTGCTACGGGTGGCTGAGGCCCTGGAGCAAAATGCTGCGGCCAACGTGACCATTGCTCAGGCCCTGGCGGAAAATACCAGGGCCAACATCCGCATCGCCGATGCCCTGGAGCAGCTCGTTCGCCAGCACATGGTGGAGCCGACCTCCCTTCCTGCCGGAACATCCAGATCCTCCACCTCTGGCACAACATCAGGCAATCCTCCAAATGTGCCTAGCCCTGTGCCTAGTCCAGAGGCCACAACATCTGCCTCTGGACAGGCCAGCCCGATGGCATCCCGGACCCGGTCTGGCGCCCACCCTCACCCAGCCAAACGGGCGAGAAAACGGTGACAGCAATGGCGACTTTTCCCACTTTCCTTCTGTGCTTGGCTCATATTCCTTTCTGGTCAAAACTTCCCTCTCCTTTCTTGTGAAATGTTTTTAAATTTTGTATTTACGATTATGTTAGTAGTTATGTTTTTTTTTTTTTAGATCAAATATCTTGGCCACAAAAAAAGGCAATACAATATTATGCCAATTTGTTTGTGTGTAAACAATAAATTTAAAAAAAAAAACAGACATTGTATTGTGACATTATTGTACAAATGGGTTACATTTAATCCTGGCCTTAAACGCAAAAACTGACCCTCTTTTGTTAAAAAAAAGGCCTCTTTAAGGAACGTTTAAAAAATCACATAGCGATGCAAATTCCACAGTAAACCAAAAAAAAGGGGAGCTAATTAAAAGATGATGACATTATTTTTACAATAGGCCATAACCACCAAATTGTGGCCAAAATAAAAGCCCAAAAATGTACGCTAATTGATTATGTAATCATGACATTAGCAGCTCTGATTTCCACCTGCGTACGCTTTTGTGCTATCCCAATAAACTGCTTTCCAAACACATACCAAGCCGGATTTCAATCCAACACTAATTACTTTACTGACCAGCCACGATTAATCGCAGCACCATCGTGGAGTCCCGGGACGGAGGAGAAGGCCATCGCCAATGTGGTCGAGTAATCCTGACCCTAAGCTGTGCGAGCATTTTGAAGGGAAAGCGGATGTTTCAGTGACGTATGAGACGGTCCGAACACATTTGACGTTCGCATCTGCTAATGTATGTACGCCCCAAAAACGCTTCGCCACGCCTGCGTTTTGTCATCTCCACCCCCGTCAACACCCAAAAACGCCCTGTTCTGTCAATCACATATGACATGTCACTTCCTGTACGCTATTTTAGGAACGAGAGAAAAAAAGCTCGCAATCTGCCGTACGCGCATGCGCGGTGTAACACCGACGCATGCGCGGTTAGTCAACATCGGAACGCAACGAGCGTACTCTTGTTAACGTGCGGCTCTGAATGAGGGCCTAAATCTATATAATAAGCAAGAAAGTGTGTGTGTATGTCTGTTTGTCCTTTATGCAGAGTTTTGTAACTAGCTCCACCAAATTTGGCATGGTGATGTAGTTTGACCAGGATTAGGTTTTTGCCTAGGTTTGAACTTTGTCAGGGCCACACACTGTCACACAATCCCATAAAACTAGGACTGTCTTAAATTACACAGGTTCTGCGGCTGAAGGGCCGGCTTCAAACAAACAGTCACAGTGCCTTGCAGGCTCATGAGCAGCTCAGAATTATACATTCAGACTGTGGCAGACAGCATAATCAATCCACAAACTTTGATCCTGGCAAAGCTTAGAATACAGAAATTACAAACAGCATGGGAGATTGATTGCAGCCACACAGTGCCACTGCGGGCTGGCCTCCAGTCCCAGCATTCCCCCCCTGATGGCAGCCCTGCTAGACATGGTCTTCAATGTTGGTCTGCAGAGTAATTTCAGGGGGTGATTCAGCTGCGGACACAGTGACAGGAATCCTGATTATCAGGAATCTGCGCATGCATCTGACCCATACTGCACATGTGCAGTACGGGTCTGCGATCCTGCACGAGGTCCAGCAGCAGACTGTCACTGATTGACAGACTTCTGCCATTTGTGGGCAAGGATGAAGCGGCAAAGCCTCAGTTTCCCAAAATGGAGGTGTGTCACCGCCATTGTGGGGGAGTGGTGAGGTCTCCGTCCGCTGGCGAAGATTTCCTGGCCTCCTTTATTCATCTGCGGTAGCCGACTTGCGTGACTCCATGGTCACTCAGCCGGCCGAAGGGATCACCAGTGATCCGATGCTGCATCCTTGGATGCAGCTCTGATCAGTAATGCATGCAGGAGGCCTTTACCATATTACAACTATCACAGCTGCTAACATGTTAGCAGCTGCGATATCATATCTGTCCGTCTGTACTAATTTCTGTTCTGTAAGTCAGTCTGTTCCTCAGGGGCTTCTTAAGAGAGGAGGGGGCCCGTGTGCACTCCCCGTGTGGGCCCCCTCCTCTCTCCCCGGTGGCTGCCAGCCACCGGAACATTAGTAGACTCCAAGCACTAGAGTGTGCCCGGAGTCTACTGCGCATGCGCAGAATGCTGGAATAATGGCCGCGGTGGCCATTTTCCAGTGTTCTGTGCATGCTCAGTAGACTCCGGGCACACTCTAGTGCCCGGAGTCTACTGCGCATGCGCAGAACACCGGAAAATGGCCGTGGCGGCCATTTTTCCGGTGTTCTGAGCAGCGCTGACACCCGACGCGGGATCACGGACAGGTAAGTTTAAAAAAATATGGGTGCAGTGTGTGCAGTGCAGGGCCCCCCTGGACCTGGAGGCCCGTGTGCCCCACACACACTGCACCCATTATAGATACGCCACTGTTGCTCCTGCTATACCCCATTCCAAACTGTGTGAGAATACACTGCCTGCACTGTCAGTTACTCCTAATTTGCATAGTTATCCAGGTTAAAGGTGAAGACAATGTAAAAAAAAATGAAGGCTTCAGGGTCCAGACTTCAACCCAATACTGGGTATCCCAGCTAGTATAAAATGTAAGTTGTGTTACTGTATAAGAATGAGCTACAATCATAATTGTATGTCAAAAGTTTGGCAAAAGTATCAGAATAATTATAACTGTCTTAATATGTGGGACAGAACACACTTACAAACATACGCAAAAAATTTAATTATACTGTCCCTTCAACATTGAGCTTACATTCCAGCACACCTAGAGCTACCAAATTACCAGATCTAGTATGTGTGTGGTTACTAGGTCAGGATATCTGTACAAATATGAAATAAATATCCTCTGTAGGTAACAGAGTTAAATAGCTGCTATAACACGTACCAACCAATCAAACATTTGCATACAGCAGAGTATCAATACGTTTTGGGTATTCAAATCCCGACCCTGGAAGCTCGACTCTTTAGAATCTCGACGCCGGCTGGTAAGTAGGCTAACTCTCCCCTCTCCCCCCCTAACCCTCCCTTGGTAATGCCTAACCCTAAAACTCCCGGGGTTGTGCCTAACCCTAAGTCCCCCCGGGGGTGACTAAACCTAAACCTCCCCTTCCTGCACCTTAAACCTAACCCTCCTGAGGGGGTGCCTAACCCAGGGTTTGACAAATGTTTCTAAAATCTAGGAGCCAAGATAAAAGTGTTGGAGCCAGACCCCCCCTTCCCCCGGGGCAGCTTTACGGAGCACCTACGCAACAGGCAACCAATCCCCATGGCCACACCACTAACGGGGTACCCCAGATAAACCACCCTTCTTCAGCCACATTGCTGTGCAGCTCCCCCCCAGGCATACAACCTCCTCCCACAGCCACATTACTGAGCAGCTATCCCCCCTGTCCAGGCAACCAACCCCCACAGCCACACAACTACGGGGGTACCCCCAGGAAAACCACCCCACCGCAGCCAAATACCCCTAAGCAAGCAAAGCCACCTCTGGCAGTGGTGGAACTAGAGAGTGGTGGGCCATGGTGCAAGAATATGCTTTGGGCCCCCCTATTCAGTGCCCCCAATAGTGGTCCCCCTATGCAGTGCACACAGTAATGCCCCATATACAGTGCCCCCAGTAGTGCCCCATTAAAAGTGCTCCTTATACAGTGCCCCCAGATGTGGTCCCCTTATGCATTGCCCCCAGTCGTAGTCCCCCCAGGAGTAGTCCACCCTATACAGTACCCCCAGTAGTTGTCCTCCTATACAGTGCCCCCAGTAGTAGTCACCCCCCTAAGAAATGCACCCAGTAGTGGTCCCCATATACAGTGCCCCCAGTAGTGGTCCGCACTATGCATTGCCCCCTGTAGCGGCCACACCATCTATACAGTGCTCCTTACACACACACACAAAAAAAAAAAAATACAAACACAACTTACCTGGCGTAGCTAGGGTGGTGCGGCCGGTGCCATCGCACAGGGCACCACTGGTCAGGGGGCGCTGTTTGGGCCTATCAAATTTCTGTTTATTATCATTCTTGCTTGCAGCTTCCTCTTATTCATCCCCAGCATCTCCTGGCCTCTCCTATCTCCTCCCTGGCCCTTCCCCATGAAGCCATGGCCCTTTTTTGGGTGCATTATCTCGCTTTGGAAATGAGGGGGGCGCCAATGCTCTTTCTGGCACAGTGCACCAAAAAGTCTAGTTACGGCTCTGATCGGCAGCAGGGGTTTGCTGGGGCAGACAAGGAGCTGTTTCCACCCTCCCTGCAAATCTGGTCGCCAGGCAGCAAAATCTGGTCGCTATGACGACCTGTCCCCTGGGATTTGTCGAGCCCTGGCCTAACCCTAACCTCCCCCCGGTGGTGCCTAAACCTAACCCCCCCACGTGCAGCTAACACCTGGCTCCGGTGCCTTACCATTGGGATGCCGGCTGTCGGGATTCCGACGGCGGTATGCTAATCGTAAGGGGGACCGCGGTGTCTGCATTTTGTCTGGTGGCGGGATTCCGGCATCTGTATATTGACAGCCAGCATCTCATCCGCCGGGATATACACTACATCCCTATTAATACAGTAGTCACTATATACTGTAAATAAAGGTTAATAATGTGTGCTAAAAATCAGGCAGTTTAAAACAGATTGTCTGCTGTGGATTGTAATACCCATTACCCAAGCATCACCTTACATAAATGTCATACTTTCTGTTTTTGCTAGTAATGTTAAAGTTAATACATTTCTGGAAATGCAAAGTGCAAATTTCAAATAGTATAAAACAGAATGTTGTTATAATCACATACTGTATACCACTACCACACTTTGGCAATAAATATATTTTGAATTAGTAAAATAAGCTCTATCTGAAGCTTACAAAATCTGCATTACTCAAAGGAAAAATAGTTTTACATTTATTTTTAACTCATTGTCTGTCGATCTAACTCCCACGGCCTTTCCATGACGTCAGAAGCTCCAGTTAGATACTGACTACTTTCCACCATGTCAGATTAAAAATATAAACTAGGTTAAGGAAGGTGGTTTTAAAAGGCGAGCTGCACAGGTGCAAGAGGGCCAATCTATTGTTCAAGCAACCGCTCCATAACAAAACTAGGTCACCTTTGAAGCCTCTCTCAATACGACAACCACATCCTTTTCAAAGATGCAAAGTTAAAAATACAGTGAGATATGATCAACAGGAACCCCAGTGACAAGCGAATAAGTGAGGCAGGTGGGCAACCACAGTTGCAGAGAGATGTGCCATAATGTTTTTGTGGTAAAGTGTCACACAATGAAAAAAAAAAAAGTATAACAAAAATAATTTTTATGTAAGACAAAATATTGCCCATGTTGCAGAGCCTAATTGTGTGTCTAAATACTCATTTAGATAACGCAGGCGTAGTGTCTTGTTCTTATAATCAGAAAAAGCAGCCACTATACAGAATTTGCAGCTTAAACTAAAAGTTACATTTTGAAACTGGTATGATTGTTATAATTAGAATCTTGACTAACATTTTAGCAAGTGCTTTTGTCTGGTGGATTTTGTATACGAATAATTTCTGATAGTTACATATAAATATTATTTTTCTCGTTAACAGTTTACACCTGTATTGCTTATTATAGAAGTAATAAAATACTGGGCAACACTGCCACCTATGCTTCTGAAAAAGAATAGCAAGGTAAATAGAGTGAAGGTGTGTTTACCTGTATACTGCTAGATTAAATATGTAGATGGCAGGACTGAAAAGGGGAGTCCACTACTACAGGGGCATTACTATATGGGCACTACTACAGAGGAATTACTATGGGGGTATTACCAGGGGGGGGCGCCAATTACTGTCTTGCCCCGGGTGACAAAAATCCTAGTTTAGGCCCTGCCCTGAGTAGAATCTGAGTTAGAAATCTACCTTTAACATCTCTAATATTGGACCTGATTCAGAGTTGTGCGCTAATGCTGCTGCAGCTGCAGTTTCAGCATCTGTGGATGTGTGAAATTATTCTACTGCAACAGCTGCAGTACTGAGACGCCCATTGGAGCCTTCGTAGCTGTCAGCAACTGTGTACTCATACGCAGCGTCGGATGCAGATCAGGCAAATATTGTCACCTTGAGTGAGTCTATGGTTGTGGAGCATTGCCACCGTACCTGAGACGCTGGAGCATTGTTATCTGCAATGATCCCTGCATACAGGATCGCAGACATTGCCGGTAACACACCCCGAAAATGGCCGGAACAAGCCACTGTTTTAACCGTTACTCCCTGTTACCTCCCTATTAATCACTTGCGATTGAATCCTTATTGCTAGCCATAATCACAGTTAAATTGCCGTGCGTGCACATCGGGCTAGGACGCATGCCCAGACCACCGACAATCGCTCAACTGTGTGAAGATCAGAATAGCATACAACTCTAAATCAGGTCCATTATCCATTATCATTTATACTGTACATACTGGACATGATTGAGAGGTGCATGCAATGTCGATGCTGCATGCAAACAGTCAATGTTTTCAGTCTGTGCATGTGTCTAAGTCACTCTGCGTGTGCGGCACATTTGTTACTGCTCTAAGATGCAGAGAGATGCAATTTTGGTGGACGTTTCAGGAAGGTAACAGTAGGTGGCTAGCCAAACAGGCCTGTCACGGGCGTGTCGTCCAAAGACGCAGTTGCACTGACCCCGGAGGTTATGTTCAGACAGGGGAAATTGCACCTGCCATAGGGTAGGTGCAATCTCCGATGGTGTGTCTTAATACACACAGATTAGCACCGCAGCCGGTGGGTGTCTCTGTATGAAGACCAACGGCCGTAGCATTAGCATAAAGACGCAGCAAAAGACGCAGTCGTGGCTGCAACTGTGTCCGCCTCTAAATCATCATATAATACAGTGCTTACTTATCAAGCACATAATAAAGCCCCATTACCAGTGGCGTAACTAAGGGGGGTCGAGCAGGGTGTGTGCCCTGGGCACCGTAAGACCGGCGGCACGGGGGGGGGAGAGGCGCTGCCGGCCATGGTCCGACCCACTCTAGTTAGGCAGTGTAGCGCCGACCACAGTGTGTGCGGTCAGCGCTACACATTTACACAGGACCGGCACTAGGCTTCCCTGCGCCGGTCCTGTGCTGCACAGCCGAGCCCCTCCCCCTGAGCGCTTACCCAATAGCGCTCAGGCTGTGCTAACACACACATCGCCACCAGCGCTGGCGGCGATGTATGTGTTAACCAGCAGCCAATGAGAGTCAGGCAACTCTCATTGGATACTGCTGCTACTGCACACACATCACCGCCGAGCGGCATCGATGTGTGTGTGAATCAGCAGCCAATGAGAGTCAGACAGACTCTCATTGACTGCTGCTGCGCCCACTGCAAGAGCTGGGCTGGAGCTCATGAGTGAGCTACTATTACTACTACTGAGGACACCATTACTGGGGGGAGCTACTACTACTGGGGACACCATTACTGGGGGGGAGCTACTACTACTGGGGACACCATTACTGGGGGGGGAGCTACTACTACTGGGGGCACCATTACTGGGGGGGTGCTACTACTACTACAGGGGGCACCATTACTGAGGGGAAGCTACTACTACTGGGGGAACCATTACTGGGGGGGAGCTACTACTACTGGGGACACCATTACTGGGGGGGAGCTACTATTACTGGGGACACCATTACTGGGGGGAGCTACTACTACTGGGGGCACCATTACTGGGGGGGGAGCTATTACTACTGGGGGCACCATTACTGGGAGGAGCTACTACTGCTAGGGGCACCATTACTGGGGGGAGCTACTACTACTGGGGGCACCATTACTGGGGGGGAGCTACTACTACTGGGGGCATCATTACTGGGGGGGAGCTACTACTACTGGGGGCACCATTACTGGGCGGAGCTACTACTACTGGGGGCACCATTACTGGGGGGAGCTACTACTACTGGGGGCACCATTACTGGGGGGAGCTACTACTACTGGGGACACCATTACTGGCCGGTGGAACCTCTACTGGGGACTACTACTGAGGGGGAACTACTACTGGGGGCACTATATAAGGGGCTTACTACTAGGGGACCACTACTGGGGGCACTAAATAGGGAAGACCACTAAAGGGGGCCCTGTATATGGGGCACTGGATAGGGGGGATCACTGCTGGGAGCCTGCATAAGGGGACCACTACTCTGGGCACTGATTAAGCAGAACTAATGAGGTGCTGCAAGAGGGGGACCACTACTGGGGGCATTGCATACTGGGGGTACTGTATAAGGGGAGCTAATGGGGGGCTGCTTAAGGGGGACCACTACTGGGGGTACTGTATAAGGGGCACTACTATGGGCCTGCATAAGAGGGACTACAACTGGTGACATTGCATACTGGGGATACTGTATAAGGGGCACTACTGGGGTTAAGGTGCATATGGAAAGGAATGTTCAGAATGACGATAAAGGGGTGTGTCATGTTGACCCGACCCATTTTTAAATGACCATGCCCATTTTTCGCCGCACGCACCTTCGGGGCGCGCACATAGTAGAAGGGTAGGGGCTCCATTTTTACATTTGCCCTGGGCTCCAAATACCCTAGTTACGCCACTGCCCATACTCACCAGTATATAACAAAGATATCCTAATTGTACATACAGTAGAGGTCTATGGACCTCATTCAGAGCCGCTCGCAAAATGCGAGCGTTCGCTCTGAATGAGGGTGGCCGCATCTCTAAAAAGAGCTGGCCTCCTGGCCGCTCGCTAAGCTATGGGTGATCACCCACAGCTTTAGCGAGCGGCCAGGTTGATGGTCACGATGGTCAAGACCATCGTAACCATCGGGGCTTGCGACGAGACCCTTGTGGTAGGGTCTCGTCTCCCGCAAGCCCCAGAGATCTTCCGGCTCTAATAGAGCCGGAATCTCTCCCACAGACATCACTGGTGATGTCAGTGGGGCCACTCACAAATGGCAGGCGTTCGTTTGGGAACGCCTCTGTTTGTGAAGCCACCCCCCCCGCCACGCCTACAAAACGGGGCGAGCTGTCGATCACCATCGACAGCTGCCCCTTTTGTAGTGAGCCCGGAGCGAGAGAATTTCTCTCTCGCTCTGGGGCAGAGCCCAACATCAACCGCTTGTGAGCGGGTCTGAATGAGACCCTATGTACTAAGGGGAGAAAAGGGATAACAACGCTAAAATCTCTGTACATATCGCTTCTCAGTATGTACTAAAGGGATTTTCTCTGTCTGCAGCCTGCTAGTGCTAAGTGCTTGCTACAATATCACACTGTACCTGGGGCACTTAGCGTTACCATTTCACTCAGCTGCATCAGGCCGTCCTCCGCTATAGCATCCCGGATAATGTAAAGGTATAGCGTGGTCCACGGGCTGCCAGTGATCATATACTGACAGAGCTGACATATGAGATTTGAAATCCGTGCAGTTACCTGAGGGGACATAAACTGTGTTCCGATTCTTCTGGATGGCTTTACTAACTTAATTGTACCGTGAAAAGGGATTTTTAACACTACCTACTAACGAATAGGATAACTGGTGTATACCCTCTGTTGGAAGGATTTTCCAGTTATTTAATATAACAATATATTGCAACAGTATCAGCTTTTTAGATACAATCAACTCCAAACAGATTGGCCACTGGCAATAGCAACCTTTTTTATTTTCATCTATGGTTACTAGCCTGCTCATAAAATATATATTTTTTTCAACAATACCTAATGAGAGGCTGATCAACTCTTTTTTATTTTTGTTGATATAATATGTGATATATTTGTTTTAAGCCATTCTTTGGCCTGACATATTGTGTTTTAGTGTATATATTATATTTTTTATTGAATAAATACTTGTACGAGATTAGAATTGTGTGATATCAATGTCCCAACTTAAGTGTTAGAGCGCAGTACATATCTGGTTTTCTGGATTTGGTTTTGCCAAAACTGCCCTTGCGTGTTATGGTTTTGGTTTTGAAATCATAAAAACAGTTGAAATCACATAGTTTTGACCTGTTTCTGTTCCTACAGTATTATTAACCTGAATAACATTTATTTCCAGTAATTACCAGTCATTTTTGACCACCTCACAATATTGATTTAATCCAGTTTAGGCCAAAAAGTTGCATCAAGCTAGCTGGCTGACTAAGCTAAGCAACAGCAGTGGGCATCACAAACATGTGGCAGTTCAGCTTCTAACATGGCACAGAGTGGCACTGCAGTGGAAGACAGGCTGGCAGTTTAATAATCTATACGACCCCATAGGAAGTTTAAAAACCAAGAATGTTTTCATTAATCAAGAACTAGGTCTGAGGCCCAAGGCAGTTGGAATATGTTTAAGGACTGAAGACTGGGAAAGGACGAAAAAGGATTGATTTGTTTGTAAATGTATTCATTTTAATATTTTGATTCTGAAAAAAAATTATGAGGCAGGATCAATGTAGGATCAAGTTCTTCAGTTCCTGAAAGACATCTTTGATCTAGCGGAGGTTTTTCATACATCTAATAGAAATAGGCCTAGCTTGTGGAGGTGCTGCTAAATAGTTCACACTGCAAACAGACATTTACTTTGTGCTCAGGGAGTTTGTTGGGCATAATGGGACCAAAACTTGCTGTTTACATCATGTTAGAGACTGTGTTTGTTGTGGACCCTATGTAGGGAGCCGGAGGTTGAGAAGGAGCTAGAGCAAGCACCGGAGCACAAGTCTAAGGATCAGGAACGCAGAGAACTCTCTCTCACAGCTGATGCTGTGAACACGTTGCACTGGCCACTACAGGGTGCTCCAAACACCGTTAAGTACCCAGTAACGGAACGTGATAGGCCAGAGATGATTGGCCTGCTGTGTCACATGGCCAAAGACAACATGGTGGCGCCCAGACAGCCGTGACACGGAGATGCCAATAGACTTACCCTTGTCAGGATGGACCAATGCTGGCAGATCCCTGAGTGCATGCAATGCCAGTCTCCCCATGCCTGCTCCCCTGCAAGAAGGACCGCGCCACAGCTCCCTCACCGGTAAGGACTGCAAACATCCATGCGGCAAAACCCTGGTCGTGACACATCAGAGGAAAGTAGACTGTAGCTCTCCTGCTGAAATACAACTCCCAGCATCTGTGCTGTCTGCAGGGCCAGCTGGAAGTTGTTTTTAAACAATGGGTGGCGTGCCTCAGGTTACCTTAGCCTCCTTTATGCACAGTATGTACCATGTAGATATGTATGTGACCAGTATACACAACTAATTTTTGTATTAAATGTATTTGCACTTTATTGCATACATCATAGCAGGAAGATGCTCTGTGCTGCTGCTCATATTTCTGGTCTCTCCCATGACTCCCACAATCTACCCAAATCTACATTAGCCGGTTATTCCATTTATAGTCACCTACATACAAAGGAGGCAAGCGTTTATTGAGCTGAAACGTTATTTATAACAGCTTATCAATTCACCAGGATCCTGGGGCAACCGGTTAAGGGTTGGGGAGGGAGCAATGAAAAAAACTGGGTATATTTGAAAATCTACCATGTTTTGCCCACCCAATCAACTTGGTGGTTCAAAATTATTTTAAAAAATGAAAGGGGCATACAGGGGATGTTGTCTGTGGCAATAACAATTTCGGGACATTTTTGGGATTCATCAACCGCATGTAGAAGATTTCAGCAGCTGTGGCAGTGCGACTTCAAACATGGCACATCTAGGAAACAAGAGTGGCACTGGCAGACAGGATGGCAGTTTAATAAACTATAAAACATGCTTTTCGCCTATGCAAAAAAACAGTCAGCAATGCCCCAAACAGCGCATAATGCAAAGAAAAGAGGTGCAAGATGGAATTGTCCTTGGGCCCTTCCACCCACTCTTGGGTTGTATAAATTAAACAGGACATGCACAGTTTACCAAACCAATCACTTTAGTGACAGGGACTGCCAGTTCTGGCTGAAGCGATTGGTTTCTTTGGGCCACCACAAAACAAACTACCAATGGGCAGCTGCCATTGCTGGCAATGATCTCTACGTGCACAAACTGGTTCTACAGAAGCAAGATGTTGTCGTAATCATCATTCAATTCCTCACCCTCATCAGTGTGTACATCATCTTCACACAATATTAATTCGTCCCTACTGGAATCCACCATTAAAGGTGCCTCTGTATTTTTGGACGTAATTGGCGGTAAAGGTTTTCCTCATGAAATTTGTAGTTAATCTTGATGAGCATCATCTTTTCCACATTTTGAGGAAGTAGCCTCCTACACCAATCGCTGACAAGGTTCATGTCTGTGCTGAAAACTCTTTCTGAGTACACACTGGAGGGTGGGCAGCTCAAGTAGAGCAAAGCCAGTGGGTGCAAGGGCCTCCAAATTGCCTTTTTTCCTGCCAATAGTCAAACAGACTGTCTGACATTCCTATTTGGATGCTATCATTATAATAGTCCTCAACTATTCTTTGAATCTGATGGAGCCACAGAAGAGGTCTCATTAATTGCAAGCAATTCTTTTAGACCCAACCAGATGTAAAAACTTGGTTGTGTTGACTCATCTGCATCACCAGTTGGTCTTTTGGGAAAGTTTAGTCTTTTTCTGGCAGCCGCACTTGCTGGAGAAACTGAAGGAGGAGCTATCGCTGTATCACGTACCACTTGAGCTGGCAATTTGCTTACCAACAGCTCTTTGAATCTCTTCAGATCTGTGTCCATTGGGAAGAAAGACACGATGTATGACTTAAACCTAAGATCAAGCACTGTCGCCAAAATGTATTGATCTGATATGAAGATTATGACAACCCTTGGATCCTGGTGCAACAAATAAATTACTTGATCTACAAGTCCGACATACTTAGTGGAATCACTTCATTTCAGCTCCTCCTTCAGTTTCTCAAGCTGCTTTTCCAACTGTATAATTAGGAGAATTACTGACTCAAGCTGGCAGTGTCTGAACTCACTTCACAGGTGACTACTTCGAAGGGATCCAGCACCTTGCACAACATGGAAAGTATTCTCCACTAAGCTTGAGTAAGGTACATTTTTCCCCCCTCCTCTTCCTATGTAATAGGTAGTTGTATAGCTTTAGATGGCTTTTTGCTGTTCCTCCATCTGCTGAAGTGTATAAAGGGTGGAGTTCCACCTATTTACTACCACTTGTTTCAGCTGGTGGCAGGGCAAATTCAACATTTCTTGCAGGTTCTACAATCTTCTACATGCATCTGCTGAATGGCGAAAATGTTCAGAAATTTTTCGGGTCACATTGAATTGGCATCTGAAGGGGAATGGGAGCCAGTGTAAGGCTTGAAGGAGAGCAGAAGCAGATGTAGAACATCTGGAGAGGAACATGAGCTGAGCAGCAGCATTGAGAACCGACTGCAGTGAAGAGAGTTGAGAGACTGGGAGGCCAGCTAGGAGGTTACAGTAGTCCAATCTGGAGATGACCAGCGAGTGAATGAGGGTTTTAGTGGCATCCTGGGTGAGGAAGGGTCTAATCCTGGAGTTATTTTTAGGTAGAAATGGCAGGACTGCGAGAGGTGCTGAATGTGTGGTTTAAAGGAGAGGGAGGAGTCTAGGATAACTCCAAGACAGTGCACTTTGGGGCTAGAGGAAATAGTTGTGCCATCAATAAATAATGAGATTGTGGGAAGTGAAGTAGTGGAAGAGGGTGGGAAGATAATCATCTCAGTCTTAGACATGATAAGTTTAAGAAAGCACTGGGAAATCCATGAAGAGACAGTAGAGACACATCTGGAAATACAGGTGAGGAGTGAGGTTTAGAGCTCAGGTGAGGAGCGAGGTTTAGAGCTCAGGGGTGGAAAGGTAAATTTGAGTATCATCAGCATAGAGATGATATTGGAGGTCAAAGGATATATCTGTGGTTAAGTGGACAGAGGGTACAACGGCATTTTGGAGGACATTAATTAAGTTTTTTAACGTCACTGTACTTGTTGGGAATTGCTTTTCTAGTGAAGTGAAATGGGATATGATAGCATGGACACAGGATCTCAAGTAACTGTCTAATACCCACTGCATTAATGGTGGATATTGGATGCACATCTAATAACAGATGTTATGGCATCAGTGATCTGTGTGCAACTGGGTGAATGCTGTCATACTTGCTCCCCCTTGCAAAGGATTGTTTAACAGTAATTTGTTTTTAAATACTACTAGTAGTCTTCCTGGTCCCCTTCTGGGATGAAGATCCACTCTAAGCAGCAGCAGGCATAGCGCTCAAGGATTCTTCTAAGGAATTTTTGATAGGGGAGGACTCAGTTAGCCATATCAAATTGAATGCAGGACTACTTCCGATCATGTTTGAGGATATTGTTGATGTAGGTCTTGGTAGTGGAGATGGCAGGTACTTGTATCTAGCAGAGAGAAGGGAGCTAGCGGACGCTGGACCTCTTTGAGTACATTACTAAAAAGGTCAGGCTCACACATTGCTCCTGCGGAGACACTTAGGGATAAAATTACTTAGGAGAAAGCTCTTAGAAATGGAGATGTTGCCCATAGCAACCAATCAGATTCTACTTAACATTTAACTAGCACCTTCTAGAAAATAATGGCTAGAATATGATTTGTTGCTATGGGCAACATCTCCACTTCTAAAAACTCTCACCTAAGTAAATTTACCCCTAAGTGTGTCTGCGGGAGCAATGTGTAAGGCATTTCTGAGCACACAGTTAGTTTCTATGCCTTAGTGGTTTTCATTATTTTGACACCTCTTCTAGAGTGACAAGGGTTTATATCATCACAATAAGAGGCAGAAGAATATGCCTCACTGACAGTTGCAGAACCACCTCACATAAATAAAGGCCAAGGCCTTTGCCACTTCGTGTGGTGAATGGCATATTGGCAATTTTGTTTTCCTGTAGCCAGCTTTGAGGTTTTTTTTCTTTACCGCTGTAAAATATTGGTTCTTTGCTTTTAGGTGCCCTGACTTAAACCCTCTTGGGTATTGGCTTTAGATGATGTTGAAGGACTAGTATCTTCATGACTGGTGGCAGCAGCTGCATCAAAAGTCTTAGATTGTTGTTCCTGCTTTTCTCTTCTAAACTGATCGTTATCCATTTTTCAATTTGCAGCTCAGCTCACACTGCGGGGATTCAAAGGGCTTTGTTGTATGTGAACAAACTCACTGTGGTACAGCACACAGAATAGTACAATTAACAACAGAACCAAATATATTTTTTTAAACTCTATTTTATACTTTTTTTTCAACTGACACTGCTTGGAGTCGCAGTGCTTATGCTTAGTGAACTCAGTGGGCTATGGCCTGTGAAGTCACTTCAGCACTAGTCTGTGACAGGACAGGGAGTGGTTGGAAAAAGCCACTGGATGTAACAGAACAACAACAAATATATATTTTTTGTTTACAGATACTGCGGTGTCACACCACTTATGTGAACGCAGTGGGATACAGCCTGCAGTGTCACAATGCTTATACGGACACACAGGGTGATGGCCTGCAGCATCACAGTGCTTATACAGATACACTGAGGTATGGCCTGCAGTGTCACAGTGCTTATACAGATACACTGAGGTATAGCCTGCAGTGTCACAGTGCTTATACGGATACACTGAGGTATGGCCTGCAGTGTCACAGTGCTTATACGGATACACTAGGTGACTGCCTGCAGCATCACAGTGCTTATACAGATACACTGGGGTGTGGCCTGCAGTGTCACAGTGCTTATATGGATACACCGGGGTACAGCACAAAAAAAAATCAACTTTTTTAACTTATTATTTTTTTAAAACTTTTCTCTATTTTTTTTTACAGCCCCTGAATGGACAGCACACCTATGGATGGACAGCACACCCCTGTATAAACTGCACCTCCCTGGATTTACAGCACACCCCTGGATGGACAGCACAACACACACACCTGGATAGACAAGACACTGGATGGACAGCACACTGGATGGACAGCACACCCCTGAATGGACTTTGCAACACTGGATGGACAGTACACCCCTTGATGGACAGCACAGCACACCCCTGAATGGACAGCACACTCCTGGATGGACAGCTCACTCCTGTATGGACAGCACAGCACACACAGCCTGCCAGACTACCCTCCCTGCACGGAATTTCAGCATAAAATGGTGCTAATCACAGCGGGGAGGGATTTATATGCAATCCAATGAGAATCTGACACGGAATTGATGATGTTTTGCCTCATTTTGGATTCAGAGTCTGGCGGGAAAACCTGAGCCTGACTCGGATCCTGCTCAAATTCACAGTGTTCGAGTGGGTCCGGTTCTCAGAGAACCGGACCTGCTCATCTCTAATAATAACACAGTTAGAGTTAAAAGCACACATACACTGAAGTGCAAAAGTAATGAGATACATGCCTTGTATCATGTTGGACACCCTCTAGTCCAGCAAAGTGCAGCAACTCAACATGGCATCGATTCCACAAGTGGACGGAAGATCTCTTAAAAGATGTTTACTCAAGTCATATGGATAGCTTCCAACAGCTCCTTGATATTTGTAGGCTCAGGATCTTCGGTGGGAATAGACCTATAAGCCACATTCCATAAATGCTTGATTGGGTTCATGTCATGCGACTGTGGTGGCCACATCATTCTCTGGAACTCTCCAGAATGCTCCTCGAACCAATTCTGAACAGCTTGGGATTGATATCTTGTGCATTATCCTGCTGGAATATTCCATTGTTGTGGGGGTACAAGAAGTCTATGAAGGGCTACAAATGGTCATCAAGAAAAGCAACGAAGCAGTTACCGGTCAATGACATGTTCAGTCAACGCATGCCACGTCAACACACCCCATTATGGAACCAACACCAGCCTGCATGGTGCCTTGATGACAACTGGGATCCATGGCCTCATGGGATCTTCGCCACACCGTAACTCTACCATCAGCCTAAAACAACTGGAACTGTGACTAATCAGGCCACACCACATGTTGTCTGTCCTCCTTAGCGATGTCACAAGCCCAGGTGAGGTGCTGTGTCCAAATGCATAGTGTTAATAGAAGAACTCTGGTGGATCATCGGCTCCCATATCCCATGAAAGTTAAAGAACGCTGCACCGACCTGCTAGATATGCACGTGGTACCTCCTGCATTGAATGTGGCATGTGTGATGTGAGCCAGTGTCGCATGTCTGTTACCATGGAAAATTGTGGCCAGACACCACTGGTAACAATCATTAAGCACCTGTGGTCGGCTACTACATTGTCCACAGTGGGTGGTTATGTCTTCCATGAGGTATTCCCAATATACACATGACACTGTAGATAGAGGAATGTTGCATGTCTGAACAATTTCGGAAATGTAGTGTTCCATTGTCGGGCACCCAGTATCTTGCCCAATTCGAACTCTGATAATTCACGTCGCCTTGCCATGAGCAGCCTAGTCGGTGTTCAAACTGACTCACGAGATATCAGATTACAACTTATGCAGGTCTGGCCATCTCCAAGATGTTACAGTACTGTGATGCCACCTTTACATACTGCTATCCCATGACATTTGGCACTTCAAATAATATTGAATAAAAATATGAGATATGGTAAGAACTTACCCTTGTTATCTCTATTTCTACGAAGTCCATAGGGTTCCACAGGATACCTTGGGTATAGGCGATGGCGGCAGACATCCAGGCACCACAGAGTTAAATTTTCAGCCTCCCAGGATGCACTGGGGTCCCTCTCCTATACCCCGCCCCCGAGCCTCAGGCCACTCAGTTTCGTAACAAGCCATAGGCCAGAGCAGGAGCAAAAAAGAGAGAGAAGACAGTCTGGAACACACAAGAATCACATTCTCACCAGAAGGAGATGGAGAAACCGGTGACCAGATCAAAGCCCATCTGCAGTACAGGTGCGACAGGGCGGGAGTCCTGTGGAACCCTATGGACTTCGTAGAAATAGAGATAACAAGGGTAAGTTCTTACCATATCTCATATTTTCTACTTCAGGTCCATAGGGTATCCACAGGATACCTTGGGGATGTCCCAAAGCAGTATCCTTTAAGGGTGGGGACGCTCCTGTGCTGTAAGGAGAATCCACTGCCGAAAGGAAGCATCCTGAGAGGCGAAGGTATCAAAAGCATAATACCTTACCAAAAATATGGACAGATGACCACGTGGCTGCCAATCACCACTGAAGCGCCACGTCGAGCTGTCCACGAAGGACCCACAGACCTAGTGGAAGAGCTTTAATAGAGGATGGAACAGGAAGACCTGTGAATCCATCCTGCCAAAGTTAGCGTAGTGGCAGGCCAACCCTTTTTATGGAAACCAGAAAGGACAAAACCGAGAGTCTGATTTCCTAAATGGACTGGTACGGTCAACTTAAATTCTTAGCGCCCGTACCACAGCCAAATAGGCCTCACCAGCAGACAGGACTGGGGAAGTAAAGGCAAGCACTGCCCTGTTCCTAGGAAAGATGAGAAAAAGGGAGGTCTACATGACAGAGCCTCCCATTCTGAGATCCTACTGGCCAAATTAAGAGCCAGAAGGAATACAGTCCTAGCCGTAAGCCATTTGAAATCCACTGAGCCCAGTGGATCAAATGGCGGTCCTCAGAGAGCCCTAAGGACCACAGCCAAATCCCAAGGAGCCACAGGTGGAACAAAGGGATGCTGAATATAACGTACACCCTGCACAACGGTGCGGACATCAGGAAGAGTAGCAATCCTACACTGAAACCATACTAACAGGGCAGAAACCTGCACCTTGAGGTAAGCAAGGCGAAGACCATTATCTAAGCCCACCTGTAGGAAAGCCAACCTCTGGATATCCGGAATACCCAAGGAGCCTAGCCTCTAGGGCGACACCTGAAAGAAAGTATACCATACCTAATGGTAAATTCTTGCAGATAAAAACTTCCGAGCTCTTAGCATGGACAGAGCCCCTGTTAACTTTAGAGCTGGAAAAACTCCTAGACCTTAAGAGGGCAGTCTCCACCACAGACAACCCAGGTCTGGGGATCAGCCAGGATCCTGAGACAACAGGTCCGAGCATAGAGGCAACAGCTTCGGAGTGTTAACTGAGAGGCTCCGAAGATCTGAGTAATAGTGCCATCTTGCCTACGCTGGAGCTATCAGCAGGAGCGTGCCTCCTTCTTGCTATTACTGGAGGAAGAAGGGATAACGGAGGGACGAGGTACACAACTTGGAAGGTCCTGCCTACGTCTATCAGAAGAGTCTCATCTCTGAAAGGCTCCACTTGTTCACCAGAAGATTGAACACCTCCTGATAAAGAGGACATTTCCCTGAATGCACGTCTTGACGGCTGAGAAAGCCTGTTTTCCATCTGAGGATTCCTGAATGAACACTGCCGATGACGGCAGGGATATAGCCTTCCACCCAAGCCAGAATTCGGGACACCACTGTTAGTGTCGCCTGACTTCGGGAACCTCCTAGGTGGTTTACATAAGCCATCATGATGGCGTTGTCAGACTGTACCTGCACGGTATTTCCGTGGAGGACCTGTCCTGCATGCTGGAGAACCCTGAATACTGCTCAGAGTTCTCAGATGTTTATGGGAAGCGCAAAAACTACTGGTGTCCACCTGCCCTGGAACAAGTGTGGACCCGTCATGCTTCCCAGCCACGGATACTGGCGTCCGTCGTCAGAAGGACCCTGTCCGCAATCCCAAAGGGGGTGCCCCTTGTTTAGGTGAGCTTTCTGCAGCCACCAGGCCAGAGAGAGACAAACCTCCGGGGAAAGCCTATTGACTTTATCCTATGGGGCAACCCATCCCATCCGGAGAGGATCAAGTTCTTTAGAGTGAAGCTGGGTACTCTCCACCATGTCGAACAGCGACATTTTGGAACCCAGGAACCACATTGCCAAGTGAATAGACACTCGGCGACTCTGCAGGCAACTGCGTACCTTTGCCTTTAATGCAGAGATCTTTTCCTCAATCACAAAGATCCTCAGATGTTGGGATATGGAGCATCCTCTGTGAAGAATCAGAGAGGACCATTTCCAGTTTATCAGTCAGCCCTAACGTAGCAACACAGATATTGTCCGTTGCATATGGCACTGAAGTATCTCTGGAGACCGTGTAACAACAGGAGGTCACTCGGATAGGGTAACAAGCGGACCCCCTGCCTCCGCAGGTGGGCTGCCATAACTACCATGACCCTGGTAAACCGTGAGGTGCGGAGGCCAGACCAAGGGGCAATGCCAGAAACTGGAAATGCTTATCGACCACTGCAAACCTGAGGAAAACACTGGTGTGCTAAGAAAAGAGGGATATTCAGGTAGTCACCCTGAATATATCCAACGACACCACAAAATTCCCAGGCTCCATTGAATGATGGAATGCAGGGTCCCCCTCCCGAACCGAGGAACCCTTAAGAATTTGTTGAAGGATTCGAGGTTGAGAATGACCTGGTAAGACCCAATGGGTGTCTGTACCAGAAAGAGGATGGAGTAATACCTCGTTCCCCTTTGGGGCAACGGAATAGGTACTATAACTCCTGCCTGGAGCATAGAGTGTAACACCCTCAAAAATTACAGGACCTAGTCCTGAATTGACAGAAGACCTGTAACGAAAAACCTTCTGGGAGGCTTTTACCGGGAGGAAAAGACATACCTTCAAGAAAATACTTCTCTTACCCCAGTGTCCGTGGTGGTCAGACACCAGCACTGGGCGAACTGGAGAAGCCGGCCTCCAACTCTGGGGGCTCCCGAGAGGAGGCCCGTCCCGTGAGGCTGAAGGCTTATAGTCCAACTTGGGAGTAGGACATCTTGTACTCCAAGCCTGTTCTTATGGCTGAGCAGATTTCCTGGCTACTGACTGCCTTGGAAAGCTGTATTTTAGACTTACCCTGGCCTCACAGGGCCGAAAAGACAAAGTCCCAGACCCTGATGGGACTGTAGCCGATGGCAGACACGCAGACATAGCTGCTGCCTGCAGGGCCACAACTGTGTCCAGACGAGGGCCAAACAGGACTTGTCCCGTAAAAGGCAAAGCATTCCAAATGGAATCTGCGTCCGCTTTCCAAGAGCGCAACCACAGGGAGCGGCAAGCCGCTACTGCTGCCGAGGAGATTCTGGAAAGGAGTAGGCTATATGTAAGACCGTCTCATTATGAACGTGGCAAAGTCTCTGAGAATTTGCCACTATCCACCTGCTCTGCTGGAGAGTCAGTGTGCAGAGATCCAGTTACCTACTCAGTGTTCCATGGCTCTGGCCCCCCAGCACATGGCCATAGCCGGCCTGGAAGCCCCTCCAGCAAGGGAATATTGGATTTTAGATATATTTGCACCTTGCAATCTGGAACCTCCTTCAAAGAGGACCTGGAGGGCATGGGCAACGTAGCACTCCTCACTAGGCGTGTAACATGAGAATCTACCCGTAAAGGTAACTCCCATTCGGAAATGTAATTACCCGCAAAAGGGGTATGCAAAAGGTCAACCGTTTTTGAGGCTGGAACCGCTTACCCGGATTTTCCACGCCTCCTCTAAAATGATCCACCTGACCAGATAGAGGAATTACAGTGGCAACACCCTTATCCTTAAAAAAGGCATATTTGGATTTAGCCACGGGGGATATGTAATAACCAAAGCCGCACGTACTGCCCGTAGAAGGCCAGGTATATAGACTTTAGACCCAGACTACGCCTCCTTTGCACTAAGGGGCTCGTGTCTGAAAAAGTCAATAATGTCACCGTCATCAGACGTCATGTCTTTACCCGTCTGAGACCCGAAAGGCCGTTTAGAAGGCCAAAATGGTGACTCCCCCTGTAAAACGTCCATCAGGTGCTATACCATTTGGACAATAAATTCACCCACACAGGCTCCTGCGAGACCTGGGGGGGCGAAAAACAGGATACACTGGGGTACCATCAACTGTCCAGGGACCCCTGCATGTGATGAGACCACCACAGGCTGCGATAACCCCTTGGGGAAACGCAGGGGGCGTTGCCCACAAAGGCTGTAAGCATCTTAGCCAGCCGAGGGCAGTTCCCTTTTTTGTGCAGGCACAGTGACAGAAATGGGGCGTGATATATAATACAACATGCCCTCCATAAACCCTCAGCGTCTACATATCCCTCCGCTAACTGCACATGATATCAGTACATTATAGCTGGAGGAGGATATCCTCGTTCACTTTCCGACAGGAGGAGTGTGAACGGAGCGTATGTGACCTCCCACACAGAAAAAACACGTTTACTGTGAGGTAATAAACACCCTGCGACACCGCACCGCAAGGGCTGTAGCAGAAGAACAGGGATAGGAAAAGGCTGACAGTCAGAAATGAAAGTACAGGCAAACAGCGCTAGCATCTAAGTCACATACAATGCACAGATAACATCCTGCATTACAGGCACTGCAATCAACTACACAGACCAGTGCCTGGTAGGAAACAGTGCTGCATACACTGAACTTAATTGAAGGAGAGGTATGCGGGGGACCCGGACCGCAATGGCATCTGTATCAGCTTCCAGCAGCGTTTGCCATCCCCAGCACATGTAGTGAGAAAATGGCCACCGAGGAGCAGAGAGAAGGCAGGGCCCGGGGGAGGAGCGCTGACACAGCCCGCTCAGACCACTGTGGAATGGCACTGTGCAGCCGGGGAGACGCCGGCTGTGAGACAGGGAAGGCGTTCTCCCCTGGCATGCTATCAACCCCTGGGACGCTGCGCTGTACCTTACATGCTACGGCCCGCTGTCCCTGGTGGTCTAGTGGAAGGCGCAGGATCAGTACCTGGCCCCACGCGCAGCCGGTCCCCAGGGAGCCCCCTGCCTGGGGACCAAACAGGACTGTGTTACCGGCGGGTGCCCACCGCGGGACCCCGCCGCTTACCTTGTTCCCCGTGCATCCGGCCACAGTCCAGGTAGCCGGGGATCACTGCTAGCTGTGACCCCAGCTACCTACCAGCATCCCCGGATCGTTACCGGTGTTCTGGTACCGGCGGGGTGTAGGAGTGACAGCATGGACGTCAATACTGACTGTCCTATGCTGGAGCACTCTAGTTGTGCAGCCACAGCTGCGAAGAAATATTCAGGGGCCTTAAAAAGACCCTCCTCTGTACGGTGCGACTGGTCCGGCCAGGCACCTACGAAAACTGAGTGGCCTGAGGCTCGGGGGCGGGGTATAGGAGAGGGACCCCAGTGCATCCTGGGAGGCTGAAAATTTAACTCTGTGGTGCCTGGATGTCTGCCACCATCGTCTATACCCAAGGTATCCTGTGGATACCCTATGGACCCTGAAGTAGAAAGACTTGCACTTTGATAGTTAAATTAAAAAACTTCTTTACCCGCGTTTTTCCCTACCTTCCCCTTCCTTTTAGATTGTTCATGCATGAGCAATGAATACTGATGTCCATAATGAATAGCAGACAGACAGCCCTCTTCTCTTCATAAGGTAGGAGGCTCCATAAGGTAGGAAACACCACTGCAAGAGACTAAAGGAAATACCTCCTTAAAAAGAAGATAAGGAATGGATCTTATCCCTCTACATCTCATACTAAGGCATATTATAGACTGTAATAATGAAAGAAGCACTGCAATGCTGCTCATTATTAATTGTATGCTATACAGTGATTTTTATTATTGATATACTTTTTATGTTTGATGTGATTGTGTTGAATAAATGTAATTTTTTAAACTAGCACTTTGAAACTGTAAATTTATAGTTGACCCATAAGTACTGTGCATAGACTATACATACATAGGAGGTAGTGAGGTGAGCCAGATCTTACCTTTTTTCAGTATATACTAAATAAAGCAGTGTAACTTTAAAAAGCGATCATAGAGATCATAAGGACAGCATCTACATAAACCCCCTATTAATCATCGTAGACACATGTGCAAGTGATACACTGTACTTTTATAATTTTAACTAGTTGTTGACCACAGCTTTGAAATCGCTTTTACCAAAAAAATTTAATTTGAGATGTTCTAGTTGTATTGCTTTGGAAACGCACTCTGGGCCTGATTCAGACCCATGCGCGAGCGCAAGCGGATCGATGGTGCCCTATTGCGCATGCGTACGACGGAGGGAGCTCCGTCGTGCGCATGCGCGAGACCCGCATAGCGACGGCCAAGCCGTCGTTATGGGTCTTGCACCAAAGGGGGCGTGCTGTCGATGGTGATTGACAGCACACCCTCTTTGGTGGGCGTGCCGGGGGGCGTTGCTGCCCAGATGGAGGCGTTCCCATGGGAACGCCTTCCATCTGGAGCCGGCCCCACTGCCATCACTAGTGATGTCAGTGGGAGTACCTTTTGGCTCTGATAGAGCCAAAAGCACTCCTGGGCTTGCGGCGGCGAGACCCTACCGCAGGGTCTCATCGCAAGCCCGATGGTCGCGATGGTCTTGACCATCGCGACCATCTTTTTGGCCGCTCACATAAGCTATGCGAGCGGCCAGGAGGCCACTCCAATTTTAGGTAGGAGGGCCCTGATTCAGAGCGAGCGCTCTTGTCAGAGCGTCCGGCTCTGAATCAGGCCCTCTGTCGCAGGAGTGGCCCACGTGACCAGCATTACAGACTAGTGGCAGCAGCCGCGCCTTCACCCACCACTCACAGCAATATTATGGTGTGGCCTATGCATAGACTGCTATGTAGCCTATACTATTCATGTCAACACAGGCATAAAGCACCACTCCCCCTACACCTCAGTAGCCACGTCCATGGGGTCACATCTATCTCTTGCATTGATGATGTCAATAAATATTGTTTTTGTTATTGCTCAGCTTTAATTTGACGGATCAAGACGAAATAATGTGCAGGTTATTTCTAGGAGTTTCCACCACAAGCATGAAAATCATGAATATTGTTTTCCTTAGTTTTTGCACCAACTTGGAACAGACATAGCGTTCTTATTATATTAGTATAGATGTAGGAGCAGTGGCGCATCCTTATTGTGTGAGGGTGCGCAGTGCACACAGACCCATTATACAAGGGGGCCTCATGCCATCCACCTTGCACCCACAGTTTTATATTGCTGCCAGAATAATTTTATTTGCTCCTGACTAAGAGCTATGTTCCATTATATCTCTACTGCAATGGTGAGGTGTCATGGTTCCTGCATTGACAGCTTGGGGTTGGTGGATAGATTTACTGTGATGGTGGTCAGAGGTGTAGCATGGAGCCATGGTGCCTGGAACAAGTATGCTACTGTAACATCCTTGTGGCTCCTGTCACTGAGGAGGAGTCAGCACTTTGGTGTCACCCCTCAGTGTGCCCCGCACCCACCTTTAGACGCCACTGGCTTTAATATTAACCACTGAGCCTGGGGAAAATGACTGTATTGAGCAGTGCATTGGGCTCCAGGGAAGGTGCAGAGCTGTAACGTTTAGCTCTCTCCTTACTCTGTTTGGGGGTAGGAGAGCTTAGAATGTTTGAATACTGCATGACTTTTCTGGAAGTGATTAGTATTAACCCCATTTCAAAATAGGGGGCCTGATTCAGAGATGGATGCAAATCCTGTCGCGACTGCAATTCCATCCACAACGGGCTTGTGATATATTATATGCTAATCGCTTAGCTGATGTTTTGTGCACTGAGACGCCCACCTTTGGCATCTCACATCTACCACTTTTGTACAAAAGCATAAACATAATTTTTTTGAAACACAGTATACCATAAAAATAACAATTCTTATGGTATACTGTGCATGAACTTGAACTTTATACATTTTGTACAGGGCAGAGGGCTTTGGGGGTGGCACCATCACTGCCCCACGGCCCTTGCTACTGGCTCATATATTGAAAGAAGCCTGAGATGATGAAGATATTGGCAGTGTGATCCAAATGTTATAACAGGCAGTGCTGTCAAATAATGGGGCTGATTTAGAGTGTTATGCATGTAGATTCAGTCTGAGGATGGGTGGCGCCATAACTGAGGTGGGAGGGACACTGCCATCCCCAGAGGTAGTACTGGCCCTGCCACTGTGTGAGCCTTAGAACAGCCAGCCAGGCACATCTGAGACATCTATTGTCAGTGCTAATCCTCACTTTTTCAAATCTGTATATACAGAGCAGAATGTAAGTATGAGGTGTGAGGTTTTATTTCCTATTTTGAGCAGCCCTTGTCATGAGTCCACAAATATCTGCAATTCCTACACTGTTAGAATGCTTCAAATAGCAATGAATTGCAGTAACCACAAATCTGTGTGTAATGACATGAGTGTCACATAACCACACAATTTGGGAACCATTGCTCTATCAGTATTTTAATATAATAAAATATATTAAAATAGTTACAAATAATTTAATTTCAGAGCGCAATTACATCATCCAATAGATGTCACTGTAACACCACTTATGTTACTGCTAGTGCTTTTTGCTGGTTACTTGTAGTCTGTAGACTATTACAGAAATAACACACTAGAGGGAGCTTTCATTTGCTGACAGCTTACAGTCTTCCCTTTCCTTTTTTGTGATAACAATATCATAGGCAGTGTATTTTACTTGTAGAACATTATTTAAACTGAAGCATTACTTAAAGCCTCCAAACTACAAAGGGATATTGACAATTGCTTTTTTAAAAAGTTTTACAAAACTGGACGTAGCCTAACAAGTTGTCATGTTTAAAGGGCTACTGTAATGGGATGGAATGTACTCCGCCGCCCCACTACACCGAGCTCTACGGTGTTTTATCATTTGAGAGTGTTGCAGGGTTGTCACATAACTAGTTGCTAACTCAGACACTTAGGGGCCCATTTATCAACAAGTTTTATCATACGCAACAAATTTTAAAACTTGTTGCGTATGCTAAATGGTGCTCCAGCCAATCAGCTCCCAACTGTCATAAATGGACCTCTTAATCATACACATTGGAGGCCATACTCTTACAGAGAATTCTCACCTAGCATGGGGCAGGTACAAGTTTCGATGAAAAGTCCGATGGTAGTTTCTAAAGATGCACCAAGTGGGATTGTTGTGTCTAAAAACAGACAAATTGAGTATGACACCCAGCCACAGTGGTTAATGATAACATTCACAAATATTTAAGATTTTAGGTGCGCATCAGAACTTAGGATATTTGAGAAAAAGGGACAGTAGATGACAATGCTGTCCCTAGAGGGCTGCGGAAGCCTGGCCAACCCAGACTGTTTAGGACCACCGTTGAAAAATAAATAGAAAAACTCTGCATCAGTCTGTGCCTTGTCTCCCCAATGTGTCTCAGAAATGGTATGTTATACCGCCGGATGTCAGCCTGGCGGATGAAATACAGACGCCAGAAGGCCGGCATATGGAGATCCCGACAGGGTAAGTATAAAGGCTATCCCTAACCCTCTCCCCCAAACCCTAACCCTCCTGTAGGGGTGCCTAACCCTAAGCTCCTACCCTAGTGCCTAACCCTAATCCCCCCCAGGGGTACCTAAATCTAACCTCCCCCTCCCCGCACCCTAAACCTATCCCTCCTGTGGGGTGCCTAACCCTAAACCCCATTTCCCCTAGCCTAACCCTAACCCTCCCGGGGGGTGCCTAAGCCTAAGTCCACCCGGGAGAGCCTAAACCTAACCCCCCCCTGCGGCTATCCACTCCCGACGCCCGGCTTACCTACGATCAGTATGCCGAGCGTCGGGACTTCGGCGGGCGGCTAATGATAGGCATCAGTATTTAGACGCCTATCATTAGTCCCATGCCGGGATTTCACTGTTCGGAAGCCGGCGGTCGGCATTTCCATCGCCGGCTTCCTGACTACCTACCTGTGTCTCTGCTTTTCTGTCCATCATCTCCTCCATTTGTGTCTGTACTCCGTCACTTTTCCCATGTATATTCTGTGTCATTAAAATCTCCAGTCTGTCACTTGTGTCTCTGTATTACAACCACCTTCCCCATATGTGTCTGCGTGCCTGTCATCTCCCAATGTCCCCTATTAATCTTGGTGTCTTTCATCCTCATGTGTTGCAGTGTATCTCATATTCTTCTTGTGTCTGGTGTTGTACAGGGATGTTACTAAATAGCTTCTACTGTAGTGTACAATTGTTTTCAGACAATTAATTAAAATTGGGATGTTAAAGTGTCACCTGTTGGATTTTCTTCTTCTTCCTATACCTGTCAGAGTGGCAAGATGATTCCCCAACTTAACCTGAACCTGACGATGGAGAACTAAATTTTATGGTTTTTATTTTCTTCAGCTCTTTACAAGGAAGGATGTTACTCCAGAATGCACAATCAATATAAGAAGTAGACTGACACTAAATAATTAGTTTCAGACTAAAATACACAATTTAAGTTACAGTAACCATTTGCAGAGTTACACAGGTTTGTACGACAGGCACTAACATGCGACTAACATGAGTAATTTATACAACATTTCCAACTATAACACTTTTTATGAACTATTGGTCTGATTCAGCAAGGATCACAACTGTGACTAGTATACGCACGCAATCGGCTGATTGTTGCGTTCTGTGCATGCATCGCGGTGCTCATGCGCGAACCAGCTACTGTGATCGGGACTGCGTTCGCAGTGACTACGCAAACCAATCGCAGTGACTAACTGGAAGTTCTGTTTGGGGGAGGTGACCGGAGGGTGGTCGGCGAAACGCAGGCGTGCCAGTGCGTTTGAATGCCGTTGCAGCGACGTGCATAAATTAGGCACTGCGATACCATACGCAGCTTGGGCTTTCACTGCGTGCGATGAAGTTAGCAATTTCTGAATAAGGTCTGACCTTGTGCAAGGTCCGATTGTATGCATTGTTACCAATGTTTTTGCAGACTTCCAAAGTATTACGGATGTGTGTAAGGTAAGGTGGGTGTCCTTATGTTGTGCTGCAATGGCATAGCGATCACAGAGGATTAGCATATGATTGCAGTGAGACTGCGTGCGTAATCACTATTGTGATCGCAGTTGCAATCTGTACTGAATCAGGCCCTATGACATAAATATCTCAAACTTTCCCTGCTTTCTGTATTTTACTGCAGTATAAACCCGAGCTGTCCTTATGAGTCCCTGGGTGCATAGACCTAAAATATCCTTGGTGGTGCACAAAACTCTCTTCTGATGGCTTCAGTAGTTCCTAAATGGAAAGTTGCCTGTCTATCTGCCACAACTGTATTGTGTCCTAGGTTCAGTTAGGTTAGGGGGAGGGGGGGGGGGGTGCCACTGTTGCTTCTTTATAAGAGTACTGAACTCTTTATAGTTAACTCAGGGCCTGATTCAGCAAGGATCGCAAATGCAAAACTGCACGTAGGCAGCTTTGCAAATGCAAACCTTGCAATAATGCAAATGCAGCAGGAGGTGTATGACACCCCCTGCTGCATTTGCAATCCCAGCACCGTGACAGAGGTCACAGGCTGGGATCACCATCACGACCATCGGTGGTCGATGGTCGCGATGATGGACGGCACCGAGTTGTTTCTGCCAATTCCAAGGGGAAGTAAGGGTCAAATTCCACAGAGTAAATGTCCACAGATCTTCCAGAGCTTGGTCGGCATGGAACATATAGCGCTCAACGCGTTTCGCTGGATGTATTATTGTCCAGCTTCCTCAGGAGCATATCATTTGACCCTTACTTCCCCTTGGAATTGGCAGAAACAACGGACATCCGGAGACTTTACAAGAACCCATTTATGTGCAAATTACGCTGCCCAGGGATTGTGTGACATCCATAACACCTGGATCCGGTAATCCTATTTATTGCCATAAAGGGAATTTTATAGTCCACATAAACACAAAGTTCAAGACTGTTAAAGGACTTTTTATATACCATGAGCTACAGGTCATAGGATACTTACCTTTTAGCATGCAATTGCATATGTCAATTTACCATTGGTGATTTTTTATTTATATTAGGGGTGTGCACTGGCCACTTTTCGTGTTTTGTGTTTTGGTTTTGGATCTTTCTTCGTGTTTTGGATCTGGATTGGTTTTGCCAAAACCACCCTTCCGTGTTTTGGGTTCTGTGTTTTGGATCTGTATTTTTTTTAAAAAAAGCATAAAAACAGCTAAAATCACAGAATTTGTGGGTTTTTCTGCTCCTATGCTATTATTAACCTCAATAACCTTAATTTCCACTAATTTCCAGTCTATTCTGAACACCTCACATCTCACAATAGTGTTTTTATGCCCAAAAGGTTGCACCGAGGTAGCTGGATGACTATGCTAAGCGACACGAGTGGGCGGCACAAACACGTGACTCATCTAGGAGTGATACTGCAGTGGCAGACAGGATGGCAGTTTGAAAAACTAGGCCCCAAACTGTACATAATGCAAAGAAAAAAAAGAGGTGCAAGATGGAATTGTCTTTGGGCCCTCGCACCCACCCTTATGTTGTATAAACAGGACATGCACACTTTAACAAACCAATCATTTCAGCGCCAGGGTCTGCCACACAACTGTGGCTGAAATGATTGGTTTGTTTGGGCCCCCACAAAACAAGCTGGCAATTAAACTGTCCCTGCACAATCTGGCTCTACGGAGGCAAGATGTCGTCCTCATCCTCCTCATCCACCGATTCCTCACCCTCTTCAGTGTTGTGTACATCCTCATCCTCACAGAGTATTAATTCGTCCCCTCTGGAATCCACAACCACAGGTCCCTCTGTACGCTCTGGAGGCTGGTCTCCCTGGAAGAGTTGATAATTCATTTTATGAACATCAACTTCTCCACATTTTGTGGAAGCAACCTCCTACACCTTTCGCTGACAAGGTTCCCGGCTGCACTAAACACTCTTTTGGAGTACACACTGGAGGGGGGGCAACTCAGGTAAAATAGAGCCAGTTTGTACAGGGGCCTCCAAATAGCCTCTTTTTCCTGCCAGTACAGGTACAGACTGTCTGACATGCCTATTTGGATGCTGTCACCGATGTAATCCTTTAACAGACAGAGGCATGCTTGTCGCTGCTGCTTTGAGGATGCAGGTGCGGCTACAGCCCACACAATTCACTAAGACAGAAAAAAAAGAAGAATTTTTTTATTGTTTGTGGAGCGCACTTTTTGGGGTACACCACCCTTCAACAGACAGACGCACGCTTGTCGCTGCTGCTGTGAGGATGCAGGTGCGGCTACTGTGCATACATTTCACACACAAACACAGAAAAAAAGATTATTTTATTTTGTTGGAGCGCACTTTGGGGGTAACACCACCCTTTAACAGACAGACGCACGCTTGTCGCTGCTGCTTTGAGGACAGTATCATATGCAGTGACAGTAGACTTGTCAGAAATTGTTGGCACGTCCTTCAGTCCGGACCAGATGTCCAAACCGGCCCTTGACTTATGACACAGGCGCACGCTTGGCGCTGCTACTGTGTTGATGCACGTGCGGATACATCGCACACAAGTCACAAACAGAAAAAAAACAGTTTTTTATTTTTTGGAGCACTTTGGGGATTACACCACCCTTTAACAGACTTATGGACACAGGCGCACGCTTGGCGCTGCTCCTTTGTTGATGCACGTGCAGCTACAGTGCACACAATTCACAAAGACAAAAAAAAGAAGAATTTTTTTATTGTTTGTGGAGCGCACTTTGATGGTTACACCACCCTTTAACAGACAGATGCACGCTTGTCGCTGCTGCTTTGAGGATGCAGGTGCGGCTACAGCCCACACAATTCACAAAGATAGAAAAAAAAAGAATTTTTTTATTGTTTGTGGAGCGCACTTAGAGGGTTACACCACCCTTTAACAGACAGATGCACGCTTGTCGCTGCTGCTTTGAGGATGCAGGTGCGGATACAGCCCACACATTTCACAAAGACAGAAAAAAAAAGAAGAATTTTTTATTTTGTTTGGAGTGCACTTTGGGGGTTACAGCACCCTTTAACGGACAAGCCTGCCAGCCCTTTACTTATGACACAGGCGCACGCAGTCACTGAATGGCAAAAGTGGCCAGAAATTTTACGGGCCACCCAAAGCGTCTCCTGCACACCCCTGTCGCTTTTCAGAAAATTCTGTACCACCAAGTTTATTGTGTGAGCAAAACATGGGACGTGCTGCAATTTGCCCAGATGTAATCCCCGCACAATATTGGTGGCATTGTCAGATATCACAAATCCCCAGGAGAGTCTAAGTGGGGTAAGCCACTGGGCGATGATTTCCCTCAGTTTCTCTAAGAGGTTGTCGGCGGTGTGCCTCTTACTGAAACCGGTGATACACAGCGTAGCCTGCATTGGAACGAACTGGCGTTTCTGAGATGCTGCTACTGGTGACGCTGCTGTTGTTGCTGCGTAAGGTGATACATTTACCCAGTGGGCTGTTACAGTCATATAGTCCTTAGGCTGCCCTGTTCCACTTGTCCACATATCCGTGGTTAAGTGGACATTGGGTACAACCGCATTTTTCAGGACACTGAGGACACTTTTTCTGACGTTTCTGTACAGTCTCGGTATCACCTGCCTAGTGAAGTGGAATCTAGACGGGATTTGGAACCGGGGACACACTACCTCCATCAATTGTCTAAATCCCACTGCACTAAAGGCAGATACCGGACGCACGTCTAACACCAACATAGCAGTCAAGGCCTCAGTTATACGTTTTGCTTCAGGATGACTGCTGTCGTACTTCATCCTCCTCGCTAAGGACTGTTGGAGGGTCAATTGTTTAGTAAAAGTACTGGTGTTCCTACTTCCTCTCTGGGATGATGAACAACTCCCAGCAGCACCAACAGCACTAGGAGGAAGTGGTTCTTGATCTTTCCCTATTTTATTTTTATCGGAGAAAGTTTGTTCCTCCATTTATGTTATATTGATATATACGTGCGGCTAAGGCGCACACAAACACAGAAAATATTTTTTTATTTTTGTTGGAGACTAGTGCACTTTGTGGGTTACACCACCCTTTAAGAAATGAGCCAGCCGGCCCTTTACTTATGGGACACAGGCGCACGCCTGGCGCTGCTCCTTTGTTGATGCACCTGCAGCCACAGTGAACACAATTCACAAACACAGAAAATATTTCTTTATTTTGTTTGGAGTGCCCTTTGGGGGTTACAGCACCCTTTAACGGACAAGCCAGCCGGCCCTTTATTTATGGGACACAGGTACACGCTTGGCACTACTTTGTTGATGCACGTGCGTCTAATGCGCACACAATTCACAAACACAGAAAATATTTTTTTATTTTGTTTGGATTGCCCTTTGGGGGTTACAGCACCCTTTAACGAACAAGCCAGCCGGCCCTTTATTTATGGGACACAGGCGCACGCTTGGCGCTGCTCCTTTGTTGATGCACGTGCAGCCACAGTGCACACAATTCACAAACACAGAAAATATATATTTTTTTTGGTTTGGAGTGTACTTTGGTGTTTACAGCACCCTTTAACGGACAAGCCAGCCGGCCCTTTACTAATGGGACCCAGGCGCACGCTTGGAGCTGCTCCTTTGTTGATGCACGTGCAGCCACAGTGCACACAATTCACAAACACAGAAAATATTTTTTTTTTGCACTTGGGGGGAGCACCCCTGATGGACACAGTACCCCCTGGACAACACTACAGCACCCCTTTAGGACTGGGACACTGCACAGGACTTTGGAGTGGACACAGCCCCTATGGACAACTGACTGCACAACACAGTCCAGCCAGCCCCTATGGACTTTGAAGGAGTGGACACAGCCCCTATGGACAACAGCAGCACAGTGCAGCACAGCACAACACTACACTACACAGCCCAGCCAGCCCTAACTCCCACCCTCCCTCTTCACTGTGCACAGCCGAGTGAGAAAATGGCGCCGACGCGGGTACCTTATATAGGATCCAAAACCCGCGAGATGATGATGTTTTGCCTCGATTTCAGATCCGAGTCAGGCGGGAAAAGTCAAGCCTGACTCGGATCGGCCTCGGATCGGGGGGGCTCGGGGGGGTTCGGATTTCAGAAATATATATATTCATATGCTCTTTGTCTATATGTAATGTTGTTCATTATTATTGAATTGCTTAATATGTAACATATATCCTTGATTAATGGTTTCCCAACTTTTCCATTTTTATATTTATATTTATATTACTTTTCATCTGTATTTTGCATAAACCACTTGTTGTATTCTAACACTAGATATATGCTTCAATTTACGAATGTCACACTTGTTGTCCTCTCCCCAGACGCCGCGGTATGTTTGGATAGTCTGCTGATTAGTATGGACAAGCGTCCGGAGTTGCCTTAGTTACAGAAGCGTGTGTACACACGCGCCGCACATGACGTCATTCATGCCGTGACGCCGGGACGGAGTCGGAACACGAGCTCTGACTGGGTCACTGTTAGATGTACACACTATTTAAAGGTAAGCACTGTATGTTTTCTTTTGTTACACCCTGAGGAAAAAGCCCATGAGGCTTTGAAATGTCGGCTTAATAAACCACTTCTACATTTTTGAAAAGTCCGTCTGAGTGCCGCCTGGTCCTATGGTTATGGACATTAGCCGGATACATTTACCTTAGGAAGGCACCACGGCCATTACAACATTCAGGATTCCTGAGTGCCCCTCTACATGTTTGTATATATATATATATATATAAATATATATATATATTAGGGATGTGCAGGCTCGGATAGGTTCGAGTTTGCACGCCGAGTTCGGATTTTTCCCTAAAAAAAAACGGAACTCAGAACGAGACTTTGTCCGGGAATGATGATGTTTGTCCATGCAAGATGACGTTTTGCCTCGTTCTGAGTTCCGTTTTTTTGGAGGGAAAAATCTGTATATATATATATATATATATATATATATATATTAGGGGTGAGCGGATTCGGTTCTACTCGGTTCCGTTCCGTTTTTAAAACCGAATCTTATTAGCTATCCAAAACTCGTGACAGCTGATAGCCTATAAGATTCGTTTTTTAAATCCGAACGGAACCGAGTAGAACCGAATCCGCTCACCCCTAATATATATATAAAGACAATAGAAAAATAGGTTGTGCTGTCATGGAACTTAAAAATATAATAGGGGAGGCACCCCAACTATTAGAACTGTGTGTCAGGGCCAGCCTTAGAAACGACACATATACAGTATACATTTGGTAATACAGCGGCCACACATGGGAGAAAGCTCACGGCCTGTTGAGTGCAGTATACAAATTTTTTAATACAAAACAAATGGAGGTAATGTGTGTACATTCTAAATTATGTACACCCCCATATATACACGTAGCTGACTTAAAGGGCACCCACACATTGCCCTTAGCTCTTGCCAGGCCTGTTAACGGCAGGATAAACAATATTGTCAAAAAGAACAAGCTTCAACAAAAAAGATATATAAACTAGACAGCAAACATGTAAAACATCATACAAGTCTACAACTGTCTGTAGGCAGTGCTGACAATAGTGCTAAGTGGAGTGTTATGATGAGTGCCATCTGAATAACTATGCACTCTGCCATCCTGTGTATTAATCCCCGTGCCATCTGCATAAGTATGCACAGTGCCATATTGATTAGTATTTCCTGTGCCGTCAGGACTATTATGCACATGTGACATGTGGAGTGCTAGGCACTGTGCCGTCTGGACTGGTATTGGCATGTGGACTGCTCTGTACAGTGACAAGTGGATTACTATTCCCTGTGCCATCTGGATAACTATGCACTGTGCCATGTGGAGTAGCATGAGGTGGATTGGAGGGGTTACTTTGCAGAAATGGTAGCCCTCTGCTATGCTGTTGGTAATTTCTAACAGGACCCTCAGAGTACTGAGGAGGATACATTACATGAGGTTGTGGAGTGTGTAACCTAGACACTAGACTGTTAAGGAAGGACATCTGTGCCTCTCTGTTTTCACGTGAAATTCGTTCGTGTAGACCAACAAGCTGACTGACAAATGAATTTTGTAACTCTCTTTCATTGTCAAAGAAGCGCTGGAGTCGGGCATCCTCCTGTGCCAGGGATTCAGCATCAGAATCTCGCAGCTGATTTACCAGGATTCTGGTCATTGTGCGCGTTGCTAGCTCCATCTTGGAAGTTTTTTTCTTCCGCTCTGGTACTTCAAAGACTAGGAATAAAAGAAAAGAAAAAATACATTTACAAATGAAATCAAAGCAGTAATGTCAACTTGCAGCCTACTGCACACTAGCTTCACATTGCAACAGATACATTGAGTTTAGATTTCAGCATAGTAAAATCAGCATAGTCATACTATGACAAGTCAATACAGGACAATGTTAACATCCCAAAAATAGTGGCTGTATAGTAATTTACTGTTCCTGCGCAATGTCGGAGTCTCAGTCTGTGCAGGAGTTGGCGTCCCACTCGCACTGCTTCCACTCGCCTCAACCACACCCTCAAGTATATTGGTGTCTGGGACCCCCGTGGCAGCCATCGGATCTGTGTCACTTATCTCTGTGATGTCATCAAAGAGTATTGGTGGTGTCATTGGGCAGGATTGGCTGTTCTCCGGGGTAACACTTCGTGAAGATGCACAACTAGACAATGATATGGCAATGGGATTAACCAGTGCAGAATTGCCAAAGACTTCATTACACTGATCGTAGAAAACCCATTTCATTCTGGCAGCACCACTTTTCTGCCTGTTATGGTCGTGAACTTTGTTGTAGTATTTGCGTAGAGCTTTCAGTTTAATCACTACCTGCTGTTGGGTCCGCACAAGGGACCTGATTCAGAGCCGGACGCTATTTGTGGTCGCTCGTTCTGAAAAAGGGGCTGGATATTTAAATTAAGCGCTCGCTCTTTGCGGTCTGTTGACGCATTTATGTCTGAACGAGCGAACAAAACATGAGGTCGCTATTTTGAAAGAATGCCCCCTGGCCGCTCGCATCATACGTCATCTCCGCTATTTATTAGATTAATCGAGTACATCAAACGGCGTATGAACTGCTCGCTATTCTTGTGGTAGCATTTTCCTACCGCAATCTTGCGAGCAGTTCAGGCTAAAAGACAACAAAGTGACGTGGTCGATGACGCTGCTTTGTTAATTATGCACTCACATTAAACGCCCGTTTTGACCGTTTGGCACGCCTGCGTTCGGATCTCCACTCCCCTCATCCTGTCACTCAAATTAACAGCCCTTCGCTATTTTGCGAGCACACGATTTCCAACTGCACTGACTGGTAGACGCATGCGCATTACGAACCATACGCATGCGCAGATGTGCGAACATCGCTCGGAACGAACGAGCGGCCGCTTACGAGCGGCTCTGAATCAGGCCCAATGCCCTTTGAGGTGAGGATCTTAGCTATGTCTGTGTAGACTATCGCGTCCTTCACTGTGCCACTGATCTGTTTGCGGATTTCCTCCTTCCCTCTGACTGCCAGCAGCTCACGGATCTCCTCTTCCTTCCAGTGTGCCATGCTTCACTCTCTCTCTCCTTTTCTGCAGTACAATTGTGACATCAGAAGCCAGCGCCACTGCCCCGCCCGCTCAGCCAATCAGGAAGACCCAGCTGCTCAGCTAATCAGCCTGTGCACCGCCATCTCAGCCAATAAGCGCTGTTTACTATGCCCGGAGTAGAAAAACCCGGGTCGGCACATTTCAGACAGCCGCAAACCCGTGTAAGACCCGGGAAAAACTCAGGTAAATACCTGGATCGAAATACTGGGATTTAGGTCCCATGTTGACCCTTTCAGACAGAAAAAAACCCTGGGTCGACCCGGATAGAGCCGGAAAATTACCGGGGAATTCTTTTCCCTGTCTGAAAGGGGTATAACTGATCATAAAAGTCATTGTACCATTATACAACTGTACTTTATTATGTGCTGCTTATTGAGGTTGACTTTACGGGATTCCTATGGTTTTAAAAATAAAAGTATCTGTAACACTCTTCTCCAGTATTGAACGTTTTACTTACTGATATGAATGGAAAAAAAAAACCTGTGTGTAATACTATATATATATATATATATATATATATTGTGATAGGATCATTGGTAAAGTGGTCTGTGGCAGGTACATTTGTCCCAGATTCCTGTCTTATGTGTTTTAAACCTCCAGGAGAAAGTCTGCAGTGTAGCAGGCTTGAGTCTCGGCTTTTTGAAAAGCCGGTTTGGGACCTGGGGGTTGTGGGTGAGAGGAGAGGGAGGGCTCCACCCATGGCCACTCCAGGTTTTGGTTCTCTTAGCCTGGTAACAGGCTTGTTAGGGTTTCCACCTGAGAGTGGCCAATATAAGCCTAGTGTGTTGATGGCTGATTGTCTCACCTGGGAGAGCAGACAGGGAGTTTGCTCAGAGACGCTTGAAAACCTAACTGTAAGTGTTGTGCTGTGCCCTTGTTGCTGGTGAGGGCATTAGGCCCTGCCAGGTTCTGGTAGTGAGGGAACTACCTGTGAAGTTAGTGCCCCGACAGAGCTAGGATTTATGTTTATGTTTTCTTTATGTTTGTTTCTGACATTGTACAATAAAGACTGGCGCCGACCAGCTTGTACTTGCATCCAGTCTGGCGTACTGTTTCCCAGCTGCTGTGTGTGAAAGGAAGGAGTCCTCTACCCAGGAGAGGGACTCCCTAACCTAACTGTGTCACAATATGGTGGAGAATGCGGGCAACCACACACACTGAAGTTGCAGCAAGAGGAAAACTTTCCATTTAAAAATTAAAGGGACAGACACCCAGTTTGCGAGTGTGGAAATAACACTGTGTCCTTGGAGTCCCATAGAGGAGGCGTCAGCCAATGCTCAGAGAGGCAAGGTTCAGCTTCCAACCTACATCCCAGAACAAAATGGAGGACATGATTAAGGCCTTGCTCCAAGCTACAGCAGCTCAGCAGGAATCTACCAAAGCTCAGCAGGAGACGAACAAACTTCAGCAGGAATCTACCTGGGCTCAGCAGGAATCCACCAGGGTGCAACTGTTGGCCTTGGAGACAGCCCAGAGGCAACAACAGGTCGCCATCGAGGAAACCTGCCAGGCCATAAAAGAGGTGCTACAGCACCTGGTCGCCCGGCCCAGAGATGTTGCTACTGGTCCTCCCACCCCCACTCACTCCATACGAGCCAGTCACTTCCTTCAAAAGATAACTTCGGGCGATGATGTGGAGGCCTATCTCGCCGCATTTGAAAGAACGGCCGAAAGGGAGAGTTGGCCCAAGAAGCAGTGGGCAAGTCTGGTGGCACCTTTTTTGTCTGGGGAGCCACAAAAAGCATATTTCGACTTATGCCTGGCTGATGCCAAGGACTATAAAAAACTAAAACAGGAGATCCTAACTCGCTTGGGAGTCACCACCTTTGTTCGTGCCCAACGGGTCCACTGCTGGGAGTTCCATAGGGACAAGCCTCCACGTTCACAGATGCATGACCCTGTCCATCTGTCCTCAAAATGGCTACAGCCCGAGACGCTGACGGGACCACAGATCGTGGAAAGGGTCGTGATAGACCGGTACCTGCGATCATTACCTGTGACTCTGCGCAAGTGGGTGAGCCATGCAGACCCTAAGTCCGCGGACCAGTTAGTCGAGCTGGTGGAGAGGTACGTGGCGGCTGAGGAGCTGATGAGTATGCCCCACCGAGCCCTGATGGCGCACCGGCGAACTCCCACAGACACTGGTAAGACTGTTCCAGGGGAGAAGGGTGCTGGGCGGTGGAATGTACCTAAGACTGAGGGTGTAGAACCTGGAGACAGGCCTGCCAGGCCAAGAAGGTTCTTGCCCCGTAAACGACTAGACATTAATATGACTCAGTGTTTCCGATGTGGTGGCTTCGGCCATATTGCCGCTAATTGTTCACTTACAACTGAACCTATGCAATGTGATACTGCTCATGTCTACCGCAGGGGGTCTTTCTTTGCACAGACAGCCTGACCGGCAGGCTGAGACTGATAAGCACATGTGTGTACTCACTGTAGATGGCAACCGAGTAGAGGCACTGTTAGACTCTGGTAGCTTGGTGACACTGATAAAAGCTGAGCTGGTGAACCCCTTGAGGCATACAGGGAAAACTGTTGGTGTGACCTGCATACATGGGGATACTCGATATTATGTTATGGCCGAGGTGAACATCGAGACACCATGTGGCTCTGCTATAGTTTCTGTGGGTTTGGTGCATGGTCTGGTGTACGATGCAATATTGGGGAGAGACTTTGCTCACTTCTGGAAGTTGTGGGAAAGCCATTTTGTTCCAGAGGTGAACAACCCCGATCCATTTGAGAAAGTAGTCGATGTAGTGGAGGAGGGAGTTTCTTCTGAGTCAGTTATTCCCTTTTTCTACTATGGTTGGCGAACTAGAGAATGCGGAATGTGACGGTGGCCCGCCAACTGATGTGCCTCCCATTGAGGTGGGAAGTGTTGTTGGGCAAGGTGATCGTCTGCCTGATTTAGAGGTCAGAAGAGAGGTCTTTGCCGTGGAGCAGTTGAATGACCCTACTTTGGTAAAAGCCAGGGAGAATGTAAAAGTAGTTGATGGTAAACCCGTAGACCCTGATAGTCCTTTGTCCTATCCCCACATGGCAATGTGTCAGGATTTGTTATATCAGGTGACTAAGAAGAGGGAAGATATTGTGGAACAACTAATAGTTCCCAAAGCCTACAGAAGAACAGTGTTGGATCTGGCCCATGGTCATATAACGGCAGGCCATCTAGGGGTAGAGAAAACCACTGAGCGAATAATGCAGAGGTTTTTCTGGCCCGGGCTTCATAAAGAGGTGTCTGACTTTTGCGCATCCTGCCCTGAGTGTCAGTATCATGCTCCCAGGCCACATTTTAAGGGTCCACTAGTTCCATTGCCTATTATAGAGGTGCCGTTTGAAAGAATAGCGATGGATTTGGTTGGACCCTTAATGAAGTCTGCCAGGGGACACCAGTATATTCTGGTCATAATGGATTACGCTACCAGGTACTCGGAAGCGATCCCGTTGCGCAATACGTCAACCAAGACCATTGCCAGAGAGCTAGTTCATGTCTTTAGCAGGCTGGGTATACCCAAGGAGATACTAACTGACCAGGGTACACCGTTTATGTCAAAAGTCATGAAAGAGTTATGTCGCCTGTTCAAAATTGAACAGTTAAGAACTTCGGTTTATCACCCCCAAACCGATGGGCTGGTCGAGAGGTTTAACAAGACGTTAAAACACATGCTTAGGAAAGTGGTCGACAAGGATGGTAGGGATTGGGATTACTTATTGCCGTATTTATTGTTGGCCATAAGAGAAGTTCCCCAGTCCTCCACCGGGTTTTCACCCTTCGACTTGTTGTATGGGAGACACCCAAGGGGGTTACTAGACATTGCCAAAGAGACATGGGAGGGGCAGTCTAGTCCTTACAAAACCGTGATTGAGTATGTTTCTCAAATGCAGGAGAGAATTGCTGCGGTAGTGCCGATAGTGAGAGAGCACCTGGAACAGGCTCAACAGGCACAGCAGAGGGCATACAACCGCAATGCTCGGTTACGCAGCTTTGCTCCTGGGGACAGAGTGTTAGTATTGGTTCCCACTGTGGAAAATAAACTTTTGGCTAAATGGCAAGGGCCCTTTGAAATCTTAGAAAGAGTGGGGCAGGTCAATTACAAAGTTTACCAGCCGGGGAAAAGAAAGCCGGAACAGATATACCATATAAATCTGTTAAAGCCCTGGAAAGATAGAACGGCACTGTCGGCCATCCGAGCCCCTCCAGTAAATCCAGGGCCCTTAGTTCCCGAAGTGACAGTGGCAAAAACCCTGTCGGCAATTCAACAACAAGAGGTCAAGGAGTTTCTGATCAGAAATAGGGTGCTGTTCTCTGACGTACCTGGGAAAACCTCAGTCATTAAACATGACATCATCACTGACCCAGGGGTTAAAGTTAATCGAAAGCCCTATAGGTTGCCAGAAGCACAAAGAGAATCGGTGTCGAAAGAAATTAAAAATATGCCAGAGTTAGGGGTTATTGAAGAATCACATAGTGAATGGTCAAGTCCCATTGTGTTGATTCCAAAGCCCGACGGGAGTGTGCATTTCTGCAATGACTTCCGAAAGTTGAACAGTGTTTCAAAATTCGATGCCTACCCGATGCCAAGAGTGGATGAGTTGATTGAGAGACTAGGGACGGCAAGGTATTTAACCACTCTTGACCTAACCAAAGGGTATTGGCAAGTACCGTTAACCGAGAGCGCCAAACAAAAGACAGCTTTTTCAGCGCCAGAGGGCTTGTTTCAGTACAAGATGTTGCCCTTTGGGCTACATGGGGCACCTGCTACCTTCCAAAGAATGATAACAGGATTCTAAGGCCCCATAGACGGTATGCGGCTGCTTATCTGGATGACGTGGTCATTCACAGTCCTGAATGGCAGTCTCACTTACCCAGGGTACAAGCAGTGTTGGACTCCATCTATAAGGCAGGTTTGACAGCCAACCCAAAAAAGTGTTGTCTAGGCATGGAGGAAGTAAAATATCTGGGATACACCATTGGCAGAGGCCTGATAAAGCCTCAGCTCAATAAAGTTGATGCCATACAAAACTGGCCACGGCCTCTGAATAAGAAGCAGGTGAGAGCCTTCTTGGGAATTACGGGGTACTACAGGAGGTTTATACCCAACTTTGCCACCATGGCAGTCTCACTGACTGACCTGACCAAAGGCAAACAAAAAGTCATGGTAGAATGGAGTCCTGAGGCGGAGAAAGCTTTTCAGGAGTTGAAAGTAGCATTGTGTTCCCAACCAGTCCTGATGACTCCTAATTTTGACAGGGAATTCATAGTACAAACCGATGCATCAGAAGTAGGTATAGGAGCGGTCCTTTCCCAGAACAAGGAGGGTGAGGAACACCCTATTTTCTATCTAAGCAGAAATATGAATGTACATGAGAGAAACTATGCCACAGTGGAGAAGGAGGCGTTGGACATAAAGTGGGCGTTAGAGGCTCTCAGGTACTACTTGGTTGGAAGAAAGTTCAAATTGATCACTGACCATGCCCCTTTGAAGTGGATGTCCGAAAATAAAGACAGTAATGCGAGAATTACGAGATGGTTCTTGGCGTTACAAACTTTTCAATTTTCAGTGGAACACAGGCCAGGAAGCCAGCTGGCCAATGCTGACGCGTTGTCACGCGTTCATTGTTTGGGGGCTTCAGTTGTTCCGCCCCACAGGTCGAAACAAAGGGGGGGATATGTGATAGGATCATTGGTAAAGTGGTCTGTGGCAGGTACATTTGTCCCAGATTCCTGTCTTATATGTTTTAAACCCCCAGGAGAAAGTCTGCAGTGTAGCAGGCATGAGTCTCGGCTTTTTGAAAAGCCGGTTTGGGACCTGGGGGTTGTGGGTGAGAGGAGAGGGAGGGCTTCACCCACGGCCACTCCAGGTTTTGGTTCTCTTAGCCTGGTAACAGGCTTGTTAGGGTTTCCACCTGAGAGTGGCCAATATAAGCCTAGTGTGTTGAGGGCTGATTGTCTCACCTGGGAGAGCAGACAGGGAGTTTGCTCAGAGACACTTGAAAACCTAACTGTAAGTGTTGTGCTGTGCCCTTGTTGCTGGTGAGGGCATTAGGCCCTGCCAGGTTCTGGTAGTGAGGGAACTACCTGTGAAGTTAGTGCCCCGACAGGGCTAGGATTTATGTTTATGTTTTCTTTGTTTGTTTCTGACATTGTACAATAAAGACTGGCGCCGACCAGCTTGTACTTGCATCCAGTCTGGCGTACTGTTTCCCAGCTGCTGTGTGTGAAAGGAAGGAGTCCTCTACCCAGGAGAGGGACCCCCTAACCTAACTGTGTCACAATAATATATATATATATAAACTCCCAACATCCACATTTCCCGTCTCTCCCTCCCCACCCTCCTCCTTACCCATCTTTCGCACCCCCCTGCTTTCTTATCTCTCTCCCCATGCTGTATTTTATCATACTGATTGTGGTAGAACAGGAGCACTGCAGTCTTTGCATAACTAGCTCAAAGAGACATGTGTAGTAAATTTTATGTCATAAATGATGCAGTTTGGAGAGGGGAGCAGCACTATTTCACGACAGCTGCCAGTAAAGCTGGGTACACACTATGCAATCCGTCTTATGATATATCGTTCTGACGTGGATCGGAACCATACATTGTGTGGATCATATAGTGTGTATGCCCGATCGCGCGTACACAGCGGTCATTCATCATATTGCCCAGCAGATGGGACGATGCAATGAAGAACGCCATGCTGCTGAATGCAGCATGGAATATTTCTTCCTCTCCCTATCCCTTCCTCTTCGCATACTGCCTCACCCTCTTTTTACCCCTTCTTTGCCTGTTCTCTGCCAATTTTCTGTCATTTCCACTTTCTCCATGGTAGCCACGGGAATCGGTATGACAAACCGCCGGACCTAAGCCCGGCGGATGAAATACAGACTGGACGTCCCGCAGATGAAGATCCCGTCGGTGGCCGGTAAGTATCCTAACCCTCCCCTCTCCCCCCCATAACCCTCCCTTAGGGGTGCCTAACCGTAACCTCCCCCTGGGGGTGCCTAACCCTAAGTCCTGCCGGGAGTCCCTAAACCTAACAAAGAGGCTAACAGATTCCAAAGCCCGGCTTATCTAAGTTTGGTATGCCGGGCATCGGAATTTCGGCGTGGGGCTGATAGGCATCGGTATTTAGACGCCTATCAGTCCCATGCCGGATTTCAAAGTCGGGAAGCCAGCGGTCAGCATTTCGACCGCCGGCTTCCTGACTTCATACTTAGCCACGCTGTCCCTCTGCAACTACTGGCTTTTAGCGGGGCTTCTCTCCTCTTCTAATATAGGACACCTGTCCCTTCCCTTTTTTTAAAATGGGGGCAACAGCCTCCTCCATCATAAACTTGATCCCTCATGGCTTTGGCAATGCATCCACTCCTCAAAAGTCTGGTCATCCCAGGGACCTGGCAGTGATGTCTTCCTAGTCATAGGAATCCCAACAAGCAGATACCTCGTGAATTGCCACTGCCCAGCAGAGCAGAACTGTGCAGTCTCTCAGCCACACATTCTGGAGTGGGACATCTTGAGTCATGATCAAGTTCTGCAATGCAGTCATGTGTTTTAAGCGGCACTGAGAACCTCAGGCTGTAGCAGGGGCTTCCCTTTTTTTTATTTCGACAAACCGGGGGTGGGGGGCAGGGGGGTTACTAAGTATGGTGTCCAGTGTACCTGCGCACAATGGACACCAAACACAATATACTGTATAGAGTGACTTGCAAAAGTATTTAACTCCCATAAACAGTCAACAGATTTGTCTGTGTTACAAATTACATAGTTTCAGATAGTGTTTTTATTGCAAATTAGTAGGCTTTTAAAGTGAATTTTCTACCACATACTATTTGCCTGACTTTTTTTTTTTTTATATAAAAACTGAAAAATTATGTATGCATAAGTAAGTATTCAACCCTAGCAGTTTACTACTTGATAAAAAGCTGTTATTGCAGCAAATGGTAGTTCTAAGTCTGCTTGGGAAAGTTTCTACCAGGTTTGCAAGATGTTTGAGTCATTTTTGCCCATTCTTCCTTGTTGTTGGATCACAATTTTAGACTGCAATTTTCAATGGCACTACTCCAACTCTGTCCACCTCTGATACCACTTTCAGACAGAAAGCCCAGCTTTTACCCGGCATTTGTGTCCTGGGTCGTTTTTTCATTCCCCACCTAAACCTCCCTTCAGACAGAAGAGTCAATTACCAGGTCAAATATTTGAACCCGGTAATTTGCTGATTAAAATGGGTATTTCTTCTGTGTGAAAGGGTCAACCCGGGTCTAAATTCCCAGGTCTCTGACTCTGGTAAATTCCTGGGTTGAAGTCCCGGGAATTTCATCCCGGGTTGACCCTTTCACACAGAAAATAATGATTCATAGACAGAGGCTTGAAAGTAAATTGATAGAATCTGTGTAACACAATGAATTATGAGTTTGAAAATATACTTTAAGAGCCTACTGGTTCTTAATTTAAAAAAAAAAACGTCTCAAACAGTGTGTGTGTCATTTCTAGTACAGACAAATCTGCTAGCTTTTTAGGGTGATGAAACTCTGTACCCAACAAATACACCATTAATACATTAAAAGCAGGCAGTTAGTTCCACATGTTGCAAGTCTTCCTCTTCTGGGCATAAAACATTAGAGACTCTAAACATGCTACTCACAGTATTTTGTGTGCGCCATTATCTTATATATAAAATTAATTGGTCTGTCTATTTGTCTGTCTATCCGGTTATGCGGACACCTCTGCACCAATTGGGATGAAACCAATGCGAAGTGTTCCAGTCGGACCTCCTGTTGGTGTACGCTGGGCAGAACTTTGACCGGGGTAGCCTGTTCCATGGGATGGATTTGGACGAAAACTTCACAGAGTGGTAACATTGGATCCCAGAAGACATACTAGGGGGTTGAGGTCTCTGTCGGACCAACTGTTGGTGTACACTGGGCAGAACTTTGACCTAGGGACGGTGGGCAGAACTTTGACCAGGGAAGCCTGTTCTGGGCCTTCCACTGGATGGATTTGGATGAAAACTTCACAGAGGGGTGGCAATTAGTCTGGGATGCCTAATGGAGTGCGCCGGATAGAACTTTGACCCAGGGAGCCTGTGCCAGACCTTCCACTGGATGGATTTGGACAACATCACATGATATAACTTGAAGATTTAACCCAGGCAATGCCAGGTACTTCAGCTAGTAGTAAAATAATACAGACATAATCTACTTAATCACTACGGTCCCTTCTCCAAAGGAGTGGATTAACTCAGTCAGTAGACATTTACAATGCAGTGCTAATTGGTTTTATCCTAATACAAGGAGCTTAAAGGGATTCTAACGTTACGCTTCTGTATAGTTTCTATATTAAAAGGAGGAATGTATAAGAATAAATAGCTATTATAGTTTATGAAGTTTATAGTTTCTAATGGTGCTAGTAAACCAGGCTTACAGAGCTCCTGATTCACTAGATACTACTGTTTTTTCTTGTGTTCCCCATCATTCATTTTTCTTTATCCAGAGCTTGAACTTCTATTATTCTTATGAAGAAATGTAAATCCTCTCACTATACAATAAGTTGGATGCTTTGGAAAGTAGCAAGTTACATGTGTGACATCACTAAGGACATGACCAAGTATAGAAAGGGACAGAAAAAAAAATGAGACCGGACATGCAACAAAATGTTTTTGTACAGCCATGGCCAAAAGTATTGGTATTCACAAAGTTTGCTGCTTTAGTGTTTTTAGACCTTTTTGTCAGAGTTACTATGGTATACTGAAGTAAAATTACAAGCATTTCATAAGTGTGAAAGCTTTTTGTTGACAATTACATTAAGTTTATGCAAAGAGTCAATATTTGCAGTTTCGACCCTTCTTTTTCAAGACCTCTGCAATTCGCCCTGGTATGCGGTCAATCAACTTCTGGACCACATGCTGACTGATGGCCGCCCATTCTTGCCTAATCAATGCTTGGAGTTTGTCAGAATTTGTGGGTTTCTGTTTGTCTACCCACCTCTTGAGGATTGACCACAAGTTCTCAATGGGGTTAAGGTCTGGGGAGTTTCCTGGCCATGGACCCAAAATTTCGATGTTTTGTTCCCTGAGACACTTAGTTATCACTTTTGCCTGGCAAGGTGCTCCATCACGCTGGAAAAGGCATTGTTCGTCACCATACTGTTCTTGGATGGTTGGGAGAAGTTGCTCTTGGAGGATGTTTTGGTATCATTCTTTATTCATGGCTGTGTTCTTAGGCAAAACTGTGAGTGATCCCACTGCCTAGGCTGAAAAGCAACCCCACACATGAATGGTCTCATTATTTACTGTTGGCATCACACAGGACTGATGGTAGCGCTCACCTTTGCTTTTCCGGACAAGTGTTTTTCCAGATGCCCCAAAGAATCTGAAAGGGGATTCAGAGAAAATAACTTTACCCCAGTCCTCAGCAGTCCAATCCCTGTACCTTTTGAAGAAAATCAGTCTGTCCCTGATGTTTTTCCTGGAGAGAAGTGGCTTCTTTGCTGCTTTTCTTGACACAAGGCCATCCTCCAAAAGTATTTGTCCTGTGTCATGCCAACAGTAAAGCATCCCGAGACCATTTATGTGTGGTCTCACTCACAATTTTGCCTAAGAACACAGCCATGAATAAAGAATGGTACCAAAACATCCTCCAAGAGCAACTTCTCCCAACCATCCAAGAACAGTTTGGTGACTAACAATGCCTTTTCCAGCATAATAGTTATCACTGTTATTGCAAGGTGCTCCAAGTGGCTCGGGGAACAAAACATCTAAATTTTGGGTCCATGGCCAGGAAACACCCCAGACCTTAATCCCATTGAGAATTTGTGGTCACTCCTCAAGATGAGGGTGTACAAACAAACACCCGCAAATTCTGACAAACTCCAAGCATTGATTAGGCAAGAATGGGCGGCCATCAGTCAGCATATGACCCAGAAGTTGATTGACAGCATGCCAGGGCAAATTGCAGAGGTCTTGAAGAAGGATCAACACTGCAAATATTGACTCTCTGCATAAACTTAATGTAAATGTCAATAAAAGCCTCTGACACTTATGAAATGCTTGTAATTTTACTTCAGTATACCATAGTAACATCAGACAAAAAGGTCTAAACACTAGCAGAAAACTTTGTGAAAACTAATACTTGTGTCATTCTCAAAACTTTTGGCCATGGCTGTACAGTCACCCAAGTGGAAATTTGACTTACAAAACCCATCTTACATGATAAAGACATTTATTTGGTAAAAGCAGGATTTACATTTTTGTGACTGGTAAATACAGTAGATTCGCATTACAATAAAGCACTTGCTTACTTTCCACCTTCCAACCACAAAAAGATTGTTCCTGTGATAGCTAGCATCAATGAGGAACACTGCTCATGCCTGTGAGCTGTAAGTCTGGCAGGAAGACACTTATGTATTATATCAAAGTTACTGAACTCATGTAGTTAAGGTAGTGGTGTGGAGGGCAGGGACTATAGTATAACGCAATTATAATAGCAATAAATTACAACAATATTGGAAAACAAAACCACAAAAGAGAGCTAGTAATTTTTTTTTAATATAATTGATATGTTAATTATAGGCCTATTGTAAGTGGGAAAATGAATAAACAAGATAAAATTCAGCTAATCTGTATTTTAACTGTATGCAGTCAGGAAGCAGACGGTCGAAATGCCGACCTCCGGTTTCCCGTCTGTGCAATCCTGACCGGGGACTAATGATAGGTCAAATTCCCGACGCCTATCATTATCCCTACGCCGGGAGCCCAACATACCGAACGAATGTAAGCCGGGCGGCGGCCGCAGACAGCTGTGGGGAGGGGGAGGATTAGGGGCTACTTGGGGGAGGGGACGAAGGTTTAGGCACCCCTGGGGGGAGGTTAAGCTGCGGGAAGGGGGTTTAGGCACCCCTAAGGGAGGGTTAGGTATAGTTATTTTTCTTATTATATTAGATCACTGCTGCCAGTCTTCCGTCGTCTGGATTTGAACCGCCGGTCATTCATACCGATCCCGTTATTAACATTAGTCTGACCCTGCTACGAAGAGGAGTCATCAGGTTTAAAAGGAAAAACACCAAAAAACAGACCAGAATACAAATAAAAAGCATATCTTTAAAAAGACTTATTCAATTTACTGAACAATAAATTGAAAACTGCAATAAATACAGTAATGCTGGCCATACACTAGTACGACCAGCATAAGATAAGATTCCTTTTCCGATTTCCCTCGAACTCCCCGGCAGTCACAAACGCACTTTGGACACACGATGTACATACAATCTCACGTTCCGATCGATCGTGTGCCTGCTGAAAAACTGATCATCATTCTTCAAAATGTCACTGAAATGACAGCGGTCGGACGCACAATGCATCGCATGGTGAAAACACGGCAAGATCAGCATATGAATACAACAGATCATATGGGCTGCACAAATGTAAGGTAATAGGTTGGCTTTGCCTTAGTAAATATTGCAGTTTTAAATGTAACGCGCTGAAATCTCAGCACTTTCAAATATAGGCTACCTATTACATTTGGACCTTTCTTTGCAATTCCAAGCTCCTAAGGAACTCTAAAGCTGGGTACACACCTGGAAGACCAAGCAACCCAGCGATGTGATGTAATGATATATCACATCGCCATATACAATGCAAGATCTGGTATATGACTGTGCACTATATCGGATATTGTTATATATCTATTGTAAACTGTACTGTATTGTCACATCTGATGTGCAGCACATCAGATGGGAAGATGCAACCACCCGATTCATTGTATGATAAATTGGTTGGTTTGCAGGGATCTGTCCTGGACGATATACTGTATAGTGTGTACCCACCTTAAGTTCCAATATATTCTATTGTTCTTAGCATGTTAGAACAACCTTTGGGAAGGGGGGGGGAGGGTATTTATCAAAGCTCGGAGAGAGATAAAATTATGATAGAAAGCTTCCTGCATTTTACAGGCCGTGTCTGAAAAATGACAGGAGCCTATTGGTTGGTAATTTATCTCTCTTCAAGCTTAGATAAATACCTCCCATGGTGTTCTGTTTATAAGCACTGGGTCCCACAAATTTAATAGTGAAAAAATTGTCAGAGGAATGGTGGTCTCCTAATAAGGAATAGCATTTTAAACAGTGTTATAACTTTGTTTGTACTCCTGTGTTTCAGTGCACTACTAAGAGCCGGCAACCAAAAGGTTGTATTCTAAGGAACTCATAATCTAACAGTTTATTTCATATTAGTTTTCTGGTCTTTTGTATTGTTCATTACAGAGCATATCTTAGAGCACTGCTCATCACCCCATTATATTGTATAGACCAGTCAATTGTGTGATTACAAATGTTATCATTGGTATAAATTGCCATTATTAATTCCATATCTTATTTCTTATTGTTTATTTAATAAATATTTAAAGCCATTTATATGTATTTAAGTCATTCTGCCATACAGGCTGTTTTTGAATTTGTATATGTGCTGTCCTCGATTGTTTGTTTAGAGAAGCGGTTCCAACCTAGGGTTCAAGTATTCCCAGGGCAAAGAAAAAAACATTTTAGTAATGATGGCGGGTGGAATGCAGGACAGGTTTGGCACCCATCAATGGAAGACACGCTTTCCTAATTCACCGTGAGCAGGCGTTCACTTACCTCATGAGCCTAGCCTTAAAATTAAGAGAACAGCATGTGTGGCCCTTAGTTTGTCACTTTTACATTTTTCTGAAGCTGGAATGAAGCAAGAATAGAATGCATTTATATTTTTCTCATTTAAAAAAGAAAAACCTTGTTTACAGCACATTGATTGCTTTTTTTTTTTTTTTTTTTAGAAAGAGGCTCCTAAACACTATCTAATAGCAATTATATCCATTAAAAATGTTATGTTTTCAGCCATTAGGTGTACAAATAACACAAATAGACTGAGAAGGCAGCAACTAGGTAGAGAAGAAAAGTTGAGAACCATTAGGTTTAAAGGCATTTTAAAAGGAAAGGAATTCATGTATACAGTGTTTTAAAGCATAACTGGGCCTATTTTGAGAGAGATATAGAATTTTTTTTTATTTATATATATATATATATATATATATATATATATATATATATATATGTATATATATACACACACACATACATACACACACAGTATATATAATTTAGTTTTTTTATGAAGATCATGGTTTAATATGTTGCAACGATTTAAAAAATAAATAAAGTGGGAATATAGTGCTTGAATTTTTATTTATTTTTTTGAATAGAGGAGTGTGTGCAAAAGAGGTAAGAAGCCAGCATCAAAAACACAAATAAATGACTCAATAAAAACTCTGTAGTGCATACTTATACACATTAGGTGGTGCAGATACTATATATTTTGTGGTATGATATAGTGTGACAAGTTCAAGTTAACTGTAAGCTTGGACACATCAAGTGCAAGTTTCCTCTATGCTCCCCATCTAGATTTCACACATTTAGTAAAGGATCACGCCACATATCAGCAGACTCTAGTTTCAGTCTATAGAATGTAAAACGGTAAGGCAATGCCTGTGATCCTTACTGTTCGCTTTTGAAATAGAAAACTACATGTCAAGGTGCTGTATAGAAAGAAAAACAACCAGAAGTCTAGTTTGTGAATAATGCTATAGAAAATGGTGTCCTCAAAGCTCCTGCCTAAATAGTACATGCCAGATCGATAGCTCATGAATTCGCCATTGTATAATGCATAAAAACGGTAGAGGGAGAAATACTGTATAACCTCCTGTCAGCATGATAATATACAGCATGGTAGGATGGACCTCAGGAGACTTCCATAACCCTTTCTACAGCTTACTGAACCTGGGTTACATGTGTGGCAGGACGGTTGGAAATATACACTATACCAGTTTCTAAAATTAGCTTCAACATAAAACTAGATACCAGCCAACACAATAAATGCAATATAAACACATCCAACACAATGTAAGAAAGTGAAATCTTTATTGGCCAGGTCACCCACAAACAGACTGTAAAATGGAACTTCGAGTCATCGCCCTGGAGAGACACAAACCGAATCATCACAGAAAGGAAAGGATGCTAATGGAATTTCTTGATGTCCAGCAATGTGTAAACCTTGCTCAATCCAATAGTGTGTCAGCAGTTCCGGCAACTATAAAAGAATAAAGAACATATAATATCATCCTATTCTGTTCTTTAGGAAATACGGTATATCTGCAAGTAAAGAAAAAATAATTATATATATATATATTTTTTTTTTTTTCCCTTTTTTTTTTTGACAAGCCCAATTTATTATGCATGCAACAACAGAAAACTGTGCCTTGTAGTAGTGATTCTTTACAGCGTAAACAGCTCATATCATGGAAGTTTGTGGTCTTGCAATTTACCACTAACTTGTTAGTTAAAATACAAAACTAATTTGTATTAAAGTAAGCTGAAGGCTGAAGATCAAAATAAAACGAATATGCTTTCCAACATTTATTTTTCTTTAGTACTGATGTTTACAATCATTTTCTTTTAACATGCCAGCTTCGATCAGTTGTAAAACAATGCCCTCTGCTGGATAAATTAAGCAGCAAACAGAAACAAATCGGACTCTGCCACCTAGTGGCAACAGTTCAGCAGTACAAATATGTATTAAGGAAAATACATGTATATAGCAGTGGGCAGAATGTTTATTACTGCTTAAATCAAATTACATTTTACATGTTTTACTGTACAACCATCTTCAGCCTTTTAATGTACACTACAGGATCATTTTAACTAAATAACGGATAACTAAACAATAGTGTAACAATGATGAACACAATGTCAGACATCTTACAGGGTCATTTCCATCTACATAAAACAGTGAGTGCTAGAGTCAAACACAAGATGCAGCTCTCGTTTGCAGCTTGTGATTGCGCCTTCTGCTCATGTCCTTCTACCAGTTTTCACCAAGGACTCTAAGAGGAGGAGCAACGGGAGGAGCATCTGAAATGGATCAGCACATGGGTCCAGCTAGGGGGAAGGGCACCCTTGTAAAATTGTTTTCTAGGCGACAGCTTTAAATCGTGTGCCATGTGGACTTTTACATAGATATTAGTGAATGACCTAATGATAAATTTTCATACTGGATAAGCTTGTATTTTCTTTGTTCTCTTTAATGCACACTAAGGGACTGATTCAGAGACGGACGCTAAAGCGATCGCAACTGCATATTTGTACGCAACGCAGTTGTGAAAATATGCAAATGTTTCCAAAGACCACCTGAGCATTAAGACCCCCACTGCTGCCTTCTTACCTGCATGCAACTACGCATACCTTGGTAACATCAAAGTACATCAGTAGCCATCTTACCCTTGCGGCAGGTATGACCTGCTGCAGCCTTGGGAGCTTATCTGACACGCAGAGCTGCGTATGCAATCGCAGTGGCTAATTTATGCACGCCCATGTAACGGCATTTAAACGGACAGGCACGTCTGCGTTTGTGTGACCACTCCCATTACCACCCCAAACACTGGCAGTCTGTCACTCACTTGGCAATGGATTCCTCTGTGCGTGATAGCAGTGCATGCGCAATTGCAAACAATCGCTCGCTCTTCAAGAAAATTGCATTAGCGTCCATCTCTGAATCAGGCCCTAAGTTCCTGTGCTGCACACATTAGCAAAGATGCAAAATGTGCCAAAAACAAAGGCTAAATAACTGCTATACAAGCAGTGTAAGTAATTGTATTAGACTTTCACCAGTCAATAAAAGCTACTTACCTACCATTTCTATTTCTGCTGATAACACAACAAACACTAATTCTGAGTCACACGCAAAAGCGTACATGGCAGAATCTATTGGCGGACACCCGTCAACAACTTTGTGGACTTCTAGACTTACGAATGCATGTACACGAGGAGATTGCAGCGGCATGCTGCAAACTCCTCATGTGTACATTCGTTCGGCCGAATGTGCAAAGACACCCACTTTTAGTGTCTGCGCATGCTGTAATACCGATTGGTGTGTCCTATGTTGGCACCACTGAAACTTGCACCTGTTCTATGGCAGGTGCAGTTTCTTAGTCTGACTACGGACTCCTACGAATATGGCTGTGCGCTTGGTAACGCGGCAGCCTGCATTATTACGCCCTCGACACTCCTATAATACGCCCACTGAACATATTTTTGCGTGCACTACTAGCCACCTCCCAGTCACCGCCCACCACTTTTCCAACACATTACTGATACCGTCTGATCATTTGCAAAGGAACAAAAAGAAAGATGAGCAAGTCTATAAGTGGTGCACTACACTCCGTTTACCATTTCACTTTTATTGAATTGATTTATAACATTATAAGTGTGAATTACATATTAAAAACAAGTATTGAAATATGGGTAAAAATAAGTGTGTATGAAGAAAGAAAAGTGATAATAAAATTGTATTGTTCACAACTGTTTCAATGTTTAAGTTGTAGTGGCTGCAATAATCATTGGTCATATCAAAACAAATGTTCTCTCATAAATCTGTATAATTGTTAATATTAATAAACTGAATGTATGAACTGAGTGTAGTGCACCACTTATAGACTTGCTCATCTTTTCTTTTTGTACTGACTATACAAGTCTGTGGTAGCACCCCCTTATTTCAAAGATGATCTCTAGAACACCATAATAAATATTACAAAGGGTATATGAGATATATAGTAATAGAAAGAAACCTAGTGCAGTAGACTAATTTCTGTTACGCATCATTTGACACAGAGCCTTTGTGTGTACACTCCGTGCCATGGGGGTGTTCAAAAATATTTGTGTATGATCAGTTGAACAAAAAAAAAACCTAACTACATGAACATCTGTATTGTGTGCAACACAGAATCAGGTCCTATGCTCTAAGCTTGCTGGCTGGGTGTTCTCCTTCACTCAGAACTATCCTTTGTTCCCTACATCCAATCTGTACCCTCATCCTGTTATATACACTTTAGAAATATCTCTGAAACATGCACATACCTCACACACAACACTGCAAAGGCTTTATTTAATGCACTCATTAGCCTCTGCATTGCCTATTGCGATTCCCTGTTTACTAGTCTTCCTCTAAATGGAACTTCACCCATACAATCTATTTGAATGCAGCAGCTAGTGTAACTTTCCTCGTACAACTGTTTTCTATTTTTGTATGTTACTTTATACAATATTAAAAAAAACTTCTAACAAAGTCATTAACAGAACTGCACTAGCATACGCCGAACATCTCTCGTCCCTTGTCTCAAAATATCTCACAACACTCTCCACTCCATCCAAGCTCTGCACCTTTCTTCCACATTTATTAATTGCCCCCATACCAGATTACAGGACTCTCAGGCAACACCCACTCTGGGTTTTTTTTTCCCTCGTACACCAAGACTCCCCCTACCTAGCCTATAAATGTCCCAGAAAACTCACCAATTTAAGAAATATCCAATTTCCAAACAAACCATGTTTAGGCTATTTTAAACAGTTGCCTCCCATAAAAACCTTTATTAATTATCTCTTTATACTGAAACAAATTATAGCCCCCCCAACATTGTTGTGCAACTGGATCACATAGCCCTACAAAGCCCTTATTTCCCCATGCAATCTGGCTGGACCAAAAAAAATAGTTTACTCAAAATCATTAGTTTTAGATATACATACTTAACAACATGACTGAAGGGAAGAAAATTCATCCAACAAAGTTAACGACAACCAGGTGCAGGATAGTGTTGGCAAAAAGAAAGTCTGCAAAAGCTCTCTCTGGAGAGATCCCCAAAAAATCTCCTTTATTCTGGGGGTTAATTTGGATCCTTAAACACACTGCAGAGAGAAAAAAAGACCATGTTATTTTATCTGGCTTTAACAATAGGTTTAAATAATGTTTTATTTCATGTGATCACGGATTCAAAGTACACATCCATTAACTGTTGTTTTCTTGCTGACGTTCAACAGTACCATATGAAACCAAAATCATGAGATCATAACTTTCTATTTTCCTGGGAAGACAAATCTTCAAATAGCTGTAAATGTAGAATTGTTAGCCTGGTGGTGCTCTCTACGAGAGTTTAATAGAATATTTTGCACAGTAAAAAGAAAAATGCTTTTTGTGGATGCACTCTTCAATTTAACATTTAACATTTTACGTTTATGTATATCCTAATAAAATAAGAAACACATTTTAAGTTCAAGTAATTCAGAATTATAATTTGTGTATAATCATGCAAATATCACTGCTGTAACAATTAAAGCATAGAATGCCGACCTGCTATTGTGACTTACTGTACAGCATTTTAAGTGTCTGCTTTAAAACTTCACACATGATGGTAAATCATACTAGCAGATCGGCATCCCATTTTTGACATAACAGTGCATTCCCTGTGACGACCTTTTAACTGGTTAACTCATATACCGATCCTTACAAACAATAGCCATCACCTTAATGCAAAGAGCATTTAGTGTAATAATCTGATGCCTTAATGCCACTAGACATTTTTAAGGCTCATAATGGAGAAAGCTCCAGTGCAATCCCCCATTTCCTGATGGAAGTCATCAATGTCAGATACATCAACATTGTAATTCACTACTAAGCAACGCAAATTTTATAAAGTGTTCAAAACTAAGGCCCTGATTCAGAGCCGCTCGTTAGCGGCAGTACGCTCGTTCCGAGCGATGTTCGCACATCTGCGCATGCGTACGGTTTTTAGTACGCACGCGCGAACCAGTCAGTGCGGCCCAAAATAGTTTGTACGCTATATAGCGAGTGCCTGCTATTTTGAGTGACAGAATGAGGCGTATGTGGGTGGTAACAGGGGAAGGTGCTTGAAAACGGGGGAGTAGAATTCTAACGCAGGCGTGCTTAAAGGTCAAAACGGGCGTTTTAAGGGTGTGCATAATTAATCCAGCAGCGTCATTGACCACGTCACTTGGTTTTTTTAAACTCAGAACTGCTCGCAAAATAGCGGTTGAAAAAACCAACCACAAGAATAGCGAGCAGTTCATACGCTGTACGATGTACTCGATTAATCTAATAGCGGACATGACGTATGGTGCGAGCGGCCAGGGGGCGTTTTTATCAAATAAACGAGCGTATGTTTTGCACGCTCGTTCAGACTTAGAGGTGTGAACAGACTGCAATGTGCGAACGGATCATTTGAATAGCCACCCCTTGTTTTTGAACGAACGACCGCAAATAGCGAACGGCTCTGAATGAGGGCCTAAATCCTCTATGTACAAGCTAGTAGCACCATAGTCCATCAATATTAAGAACTGTCAGCAAGGCTGGTCCTTACTTTGGATAGTTGAATTAGTACGGCACACAAAACATTAATTTGCTGACATGGATTTATATAAGCAATTATTGTAGTTACTAATAGACTTAGGGGTATAGTTATCAAAGGTAACTGCGGTCTTCTTTTTCTTAGCAAAAGCAGCCCCCATAGGTATCTGTGGGGGATGATGAATTGTGAAATTTACGCTTTCCGGTGATTGGTCAGATATCTAACGCCATCTTTATCCTATGGGTTACATTCTGCAAAAGTTTTTGGGAGAGGGATCACTCCCTGGTAAAGTTGCATGCACATGTGCAGTCACATACACCATAACTGTGCCAGGGTGAGAAACCCAGGAGTGAAGTGATCACATTACATCTTAATAAATAATGTGAATCTGCCAGTGAATTAACATTTTTAGGTTTAATAGAGTAATCTTAAATTTTAGTGCATGCAATCTTATAGGCTGTTTTATTGATGCAAGTCATATTATTCATTTACTTGACTTATCTGTTCATTTGCTAGCATTGTGCACTTATTCACTGGTTATTTCTACACCTCTCCTGTTTTTAGGTTGTAAAATTCTAATTATTTCTTCAATCCAAACATAAATTCTAAAAGTATACATAGTAATGATCGTAGAGTTCTCAAAATAGATTTTAAGGTTGTATCTTCTACATACACCATCCCCGGCCTTAAATAAGAGAATTCTCTTAACTGTTCATTCACCATATGTCCCTTAGTGGGAGTGGCTATTGCAGGCGTCCATTATTTCTGCTCACCCCCTCGAGGTGAGCAGAAATGTGAGGAAAGGACTTTTTGAACACCTTCGTTGTCGCGCCTAATAGTTTAGATGGATTTATCCGCTTTACGCAACTAAACCTGGTCTATTTGGGTGCGACCAGCAAGAATGGGTGCCCGGCCCTGGGCCAAAAGTGATGGGCAACAGGGCAAGCTAAAACTATTGAATTGCCCCACTAGATTTATTAGCATAAAAATAGGGGAAATCTATTGGAAATCTTTGACTTCTGAAGGTCTCCAGTGCTTAAAAGCAAAAATGTATAAATAAATCCCATTAACACTCTATGGGGCTATCGAGAATTCATGTATTTTTGAGCATGACTACTACAAGCCTTGTATGGGGGCTACAAAAATGCCACATTTACCAAGCTCCAAAAGGTTTATCTTAACAGAGCTCGTCTCTATTAGCCAAGATAAGGTCATCTTTAGATGGCATTAGCCATTGTAGCCTATATGCTACATTAAAGCAACATTTTTCGGAGAGGAAAACAAAGGTGACTTGCCAATTAAACAAGCTGAGATCGAACCTGGAGGTAAAGCTTTAGGGCCATATTAATCAGCACTTAATTTCTACAAAAGTAGGTGAAAATGTTTATTTTCATCTATGTTTGTAGAAATTAATTAGATATCACTGATATTTCCTGCGTACCGTTCAGACCAAATATTTTCAGAAGTTGACTGAGGGAATATTCGCCATCTTCAGATGGCATTTGCTCCTGCACCCCGAAGGAGTCCCGGGTTGCAAATAGGGATGCTTTCGGATCCCTCCATTCCTGTCCGACTCATTCCGCTGGACGACAGGGCTTTGCGCGCCTGCGTGAACCTAGCTCACACAGGCGCACTAGCACTGCAGATAACTTTTATGACCCATAGGGGTCTAGTTACTAAGCAGTGTTAGGAGAGAGTGAAAAGTGATAAGTCTGTGATAAGGTGCCAGCCAATCAGCTCCCAACTGTCATTTTTCATACACAGCCTGTGAGATGACAGTTAGGAGCTGATTGGCTGGCACCTTATCACTTTTCACTCTGTCTCCTAACACTGCTTAGTAACTAGACCCCATAGTGTTAGACATCACTTTACTATTTTCTTTATTTCTATAGCAGGGTCTAATTGGACACCCGGCCATGTTATCAGCACCTAACAAAAAGCATTTTTTACAACAGGCTCTTAAGATCCTGATTAAGTACACAGGAATGTATGCACGTTATTTGGAGACCTATATTTTTGGTTACTGTGCACAGCACCAGAGAGACCAGTCTTATTACTCAGTGTATCATACTGTGTATAAGAGAAGCCATGGCTCTGTCTTACCGCCCAGGATGAAGGAGCCCACACAAGAAGTGAAGCCGGACAGAAACGAGTTGAATGGGAAAGTGCCCACCAGCAGGCAATACAGAAACTGCATGGCCCCCGTCAGCAATATATACAGCAGGTAGGCGTCCAGCAACTTGAGCCGCTGCGGGGTGGAGCTGACATACTCCTCGAAGAAACGGGACACTACAGAGAGAACCGACACTGACATGACTGCTGGGCCGCACTAGTAGGTTAGTAGGGTTGGGAAACGCCGGATGCTACACAGCGGAAACCGGCTCCTGGGAAGACGTGGCGCTGCTATTACACATGTGACGTCATCATTGCTGGACGGAAGTTATAGCCCACACGTCACTAGCTGTCAGGTACATCACACACACGGTTACAGCACACAGCAATGCATGTAAGGGAAATGCCATCAGCAGCTGCATGCATATATTATTATTATATGTCCTTGCTACACCCTGTGGGACGCGTCTTCCTTCAGTCAGTGTTATCTCCCATAGACAGTGTAATGTGCAGAGCTCTACAATGGATGTACAGGGGCCAGATATAAATAATAACACTCGGGATACATGCTTTGTCTTTAAGCTGTCAAATGTATAAAACCCTAAGTACGTACACATTGACCGTCTGGTGACTGTAATGTCTGTACGTGTGATAATCCCTTAACTGTATTCTTACTATACACTGTCTTTATAACTACTGACATCAAGGCAGAGCCAGATTTAGACTTCAGGGGGCCCTAGGCAAGATACTGGTTTGGGGCCCCCCTTCCTCAAATAATCCTGTGCACAAATTACAGTAGGTGTCCCTGGAGCAAGATACACACGTCATTATATACACACATTAATATTAATATATAATGATGTGTGTATCTTGCTCCAGCGACAATACCTATCTATCTATCTATCTATCTATCTATCTATCTATCTATCTATTTATCTATCTCTATATCATCCCGTAATAAGTATGTCTATGTAGCCAACTGCATACACATGTATATGTATGGAAGGGGTGGTAAAAAGAACCGAACGGAACCGAGTAGAACCGAGCCTGCACATCCCAAGTATATATATATATACACATGGGATAGGCGAGACGTGAGGAAAGGGGGACGAACAGAGGTAGACAGGAGGAATAGGGGACAAACAGAAGTGGACTGGAGGAGAGTGGGACAAACGGAGATGGGAGGAAAGGGGGAATAACAGAGGGAGACAGGAAATGGTGGGGGTCATAGGACCAGTATCCAATGTAATCCCCACATTGACCTCACTTGGGGGGGTGGAATGAGTCAGGGGAATGGAAGTCTCCCGTGGGGTTCCAACATCAGAGGGGAGGTAGAGTTGGACGCTAACTGCAATGCAATGCACACGGGGGGTTGTTCGTCGGAGGCTGGGTACATGGGAGGGCGCAGCAACGGAGGAGGCTGTCCAGCACTTAATGTGACTGCAGGGGCTGTTGGAGTGAGCTGTCAAGATCAGCGCATGCTGTGGCGAGGAGAGCCTGACTACACTGCAGGGTGGCTGCAATGGAGGAGGCTGGCTACAGCAGCGCAGGGGAGTTGGTTGAAGTGGGCTGATTAGATCGGCGCATCATGCGGGGAGGGGGGGAGGAGACTGGCTGAACTCACTGACTGTCGGGTTGATTGGAGGTGAGGAGCAGGAAGTGGACTGGAGCCATGCTGCAGTGATGACAGTGATTCCCCGGGCCCGGGGTGCAACTGTGTCTCTGAGTCGGTGTGGTCGGTGCCCTGCCCCACATATTAGAGGCAGGGCACCGACCACACCGATGTTAGCAGGAGCACTTCAAGCACAGAGCAGAAGGATACCTCCAGGGCCAGATTTCGGGGTGTTAGGCACACAGGCCCCATAGGACCTGTCGGGCCTAATGGTAAATCTGGCCCTGCATCTAGGTGGTTTTGATTCAAAATCAGCCAACATTATGAAATAATTCCACTCATATAAATTAACCCCCTAATTACTTCACTTAGGGGTAGATGTACTATTCCTTGGAGAGAGATAAAGGCCCTGATTCAGAGCTGGACGCTCTGAATCAGGGCTTTTTTTTTTTTTTTTTTGGAGCGGCCTCCTGGATGATGGTCACTATGGTCAAGACCATCGCGACCATCGGGCTTGCGACAAAACCCTTGTGGTAGGGTCTCGGCCACAAGCCCCAGAGAGCTTCTTGCTCTAATAGAGCCGGAAGCTCTCCCACTGACATCACTGGTGATCTCAGTGGGGCCGCCCACAAACGGCAGGCGTTCGCATGGGAACTCCTCTGTTTGTGAAGCCACCCCCACGCCACGCCTCCAAAATGGTGCGAGCTATCGATCAAAATCGACAGCCGCCCCGTTTTGGTGCTAGACCCGGAGTGACGAAGCGCCCGTCGCTAGCCGGGTCTCGCGCATGCGCATGTCGGAGCCAGCTCCGTTGTGCGCATGCGCAGTGGCCTACCATCGACCCGCTCGCGAGCGGGTCTGAATCAGACCCAAAGTACCAACCAATCAGCTCCTTTCATTTTTCAAACATAGCCTGTAAAGTGACAGAAGCTGATTGGTTGGTACCTTCTCTCTCCAAGGCTTAGTACATCTACCCCCCAGTCTTATAAAAACAAAACATCTTAACGCCATTAAACCATTAACGCCTTATGTTTTACATTGCCCTCCATAAGAGGATACAGTCAATATCCCGGCAGCCGCGATGCTGGCGCTGATATTACCGGTGCCGGAATCCCGACGCCTCTCACAATAGGGGCTAAGGTTAGGCACTAGGGGGAGGGTTAGGCACTGAGTGGGAGGGTTATGTTTAGGGTGCGGGGAGGGGCAGGTTAGGTCCAGACACCAAAGGGTTAGGGTAGGGATAGGGGGAGGGTTAGCATACCGAACAGCAAGTGTCGGTATGCTAGCCCTGCCGGGGTCTCGACTGCCGGCATCCCATACACAACCCTTCCATAAGCTATACCTAATACCCAATACTAATACTCCGAATACATTAATGTACCTGTTGGTGATCTCATCTGTTCCTTTCCGTGCACTCACAGATAGGTCCTGCCAAGTCTTTGAGTAAGGAGAGGTACCATGAGAAGGGAGATGGGCTATGCCACCTATTGCTGCATCACACAGTCCCTGGGAGGGGATAACTATATGCAGCTAACCGCGCTACCTCTACGCTCCCCATTTAACTGTAAAATTAAATACTGGATCCTTCCCGGGATCACGGCTCTGGCTTCCCCGACTGGTAATCACTCATATTTTCCTGAATCTTGAAACTGAGGGAGGTCCTGTGATAAAAGGTTGCATGGAGGTTGCCTTTAGGGATACACTACAGGCAGCCAGGGTGGATACACTATGAGGCTGCTATGGTCAGAATGAATAGACACAAGATGGGGGAATACAGAGCAAAACACTTACAGGATATGGATCAGTTATAGGCGAGGGGCACAGTTCATATTACCCCCATGTGCATATATGAATTGTGCCCCTTTCCTATACCAGACCCATATCCCTGTATGTGTTCTGCTTGTGTGTATTGTCAGTATGAGGAAAACAGGTCAGGGGGAAGCAGCAGAGGTGCATAATTTATGTCAGGGGTAGAGAACCTGCTGTGAACTACATATCCCAGCTTGCCCTAGGGCATGCTGAAATTATGGCAGGGCATGCTGTAATGCTTAGCTCTATAGCAGTTGTAGTGCCACAAGTTGTCTACCCCTGATATATATTATGTCAATGGTGCAATACAGTGAGGGTGGAGTATGGGTAGTATGTATATATATATATATATATATATGTGTGTGTGTTTGTGAATTGTCATTAGGAGTAGAGCCAGGATAGTTTATGACTCACTATATGCACTAAACACAGAAGCTGTCGGTGATATTTCTGTATATTATATACCACAGTTCTGGCGAATCATCCAAGCTTTATAGCTGTGTAATAATCAAACTATGCACACAGCAACAATAACATGACTGTGCAACTTAAGCGGCCCATACCCGGTGTGATTTTTTTGCACGATGTGGACGATTTCGATCAATCGTAATGATCAATCGTATACATCGTGTGTGGATTCTGTATGTTTACGATGCAGATGTGCGTCCCCGCCGTCGTATAGCTGGATCGTAGATCTTACGGCAAAACCGTAATATTGCTATCTATTTTGTACAATGTGATACACATTAGCATCTGTATCATATGATCGTAACGATCAATCGTACACCATTTGAACACATCGTATGGCTAATTTCAAGGGAAGAATCTCAAGGGAAAACGTACAATACATCGTGACGTTTCATTATCGCACTGTATGGCTGGCATTACACAAGACCCTGACTGTCATCTACTAACAGGATTTGATGTGCATTATAAGGGACTTGCAGGGAGTTCTGAGGGCATGTGAGGGTGATTAACATGTGGAGACATCTGATACCATGTGGGGAGGTCTGAGGGACATTAAGGTCTCAGCATCTGGAGAGCTCTGTGGGCATATGGGGAACATTTGTCAGGCATATATGGGGTGGCAGTCTTCAGCAGTTTAGGAGCACCAAAACTAAATTATTTGTTGCCCCCATCCTAAAAATGTTCTCATACCCCTGTATATAGACATGATGTGCCAGAAATTTAATTTTATTAACCCCTAATGCCGGGTACACATTTAGCGATGTATAACTGTATGATATTTCGGGCCGACATATCATACTGCGGGTACACATTAGAGCGGTGTAATGAACGAAGGAACGACACCTTGTTCTGTCCTTCATTAACTGCTACGGCGCCTCGCGCGATATTGTCCAGATGGTTATGCAGCACGGCCGACCAGACTATTGGGGTCATTCAGACCCACTCGCGAGTGGCAGTACGCTCGCAAGTGGGTCGATGTTCCCCACTGCGCATGCGCATGACGGAGGGAGCTCCGTCGTGCACATGCGCGAGACCCGACGAGCGAAGGACTTTCCTTCGCTCGGAGTGTCTCATCAAAGGGGGCGTGCTGTCGATGGTGACTGACAGCACGCCCCCTTTGGTGGGCGTGCCGAGGGCGTGCCTGCCAGACGGAGGCGTTCCCAAGGGAACGCCTACCGTCTGAAGCCGGCCCCACTGACATCACTAGTGATGTCAGTGGGAGTGATTTTGGCTCTGATAGAGCCAAAATCACTCCTGGCCTTGCGGTTGAGAAACCCAACCGCAGGCTTTCACTCGCAGTTGCGATGGTCAAGACCATCGCGACCATCATTTTGCACGCTCGTATATGCTGTAGGTGGTGACCCACAGCTATACGAGCGTCCAGGAGGACGCTCCATATTAATGGAGGTGGGCCCTGATTCAGAGCGAGCTCTCTGGTCAGAGCGTCCGGCTCTGAATCAGGGCCTATATCGCATGCGACCACGGGAGCGCACGTTGGCCGTACACACTGAGCGATGCGGCCAATATGTAATTCCGATTTTTGTGTGTGTGTTTGTTTTCTGCCAGAGGATGCATCTAAAAAATACAAAGTTCTATTTATTTACCTTTTTGTTTTTTTTATAGCCAGACTGTTACATAGCAAATATTCCTTAACAAAACTTTTCAGTTGTGACAAGCTCCAACAAAAATAGCTACAGTATCAGCTATATTTATTACCAACTATGCAACGCTTCTGTACTAGTGTAGTTTCTAGGTACACCCAAAACTCTCAACGTCACGAAAAAACTCCCAAGCATAATTACTTGCTATGATTACTACAGTGACACAGCACAATCTGCTACCTGGTAATGATGTAACGGGGAGCAATGACAGTATTGCCGTCCTCCTCGCTCACACAAACCTGTGTAACTTCTTTCATAGGTTCCTCCTATCTTCTCAGCTGACAGCTAGCCACTCCTGCTCCATTCATAATTATAATACATACTTCTGGCGTCTACCAGGTACAATAGCAGGCGTCTTCCATGTTCCCCGTCAATCAAACGTAATCTCCGCCCCTTTTTTATTCTCCACCTACCATCCCCGCCCCCAGCCATTCTGAACGTTGTATCCCCGCCCTCTTTCTGTTAATTTTTTCTCTTTGCCCCGTAATCGATCAGCTGCTGCTTCCCAGTTGTGTAATGCCCGGACTTCAGGACACAGATCCTGTGATGGCCGAGCAGCTGGAGGAAAGGTAAATGGCTCCTTTACTGTATGTGTTATATATTAGAGACAGGCAGGATTGTTAGGCCCTCCTCGTTACACAACAGATTGATCAAAACAAGCTGATGTAATGGAAATCTCAATGTTAGTACATTACACAGATATAAAGGTTAGCTATATGTATTTCTTTTTTTGTGTAAATCCGTTCATGTAGTTGTCTAAATGACATGTGTTTCCATACAGCTACAGGTGGTTCATTTAAAACACTATAAGGAACTAGGAATACATCGTGTTAAAGACCAACAAATTTGTTAATAGTACTAGGCCTGCCTTATATTTTATTTTAAGGAAATTATTCATAAATGAAAATACATTTGATATTTAGATAAACTTTTGATGCGGTTATTTAGTGTAAATATTACTATTACAGTTTTTTAGTGGTGCTGGCAAGTTATCTACAGGGTTGGCAACCAAAATCATTACTAGTAAATTTTATGTAAAATGTACAAACATCCCCCACCAGTGTTACATATAAAAATATTTAGGATCTATTTCTAAAAGGGATGGGTATTCTAAGCTCCGGCATCCCCTGTGTCGGGATACTGAACATATCCCCTCTAAAAAACAGCATTATTTGTATGTAAAATGTTGTTGCACTTCCTCTATCTCTATAATTTAATACATTCGCACCCACCAGAGAGGTCCTGGGGAAACCCACACATAACCTGCAAATGAGTTTCATCCCCTGGCATCTGCGCAATAGCTGACGAGAAGCACAGTGTTTCCTTGTTTGAGCATTGCGTTTGCTGGTAAGGCTACTCGTGTGCATAACTTCGTATAGATTTCGGACTGTGCATACTTAGCCTTGCAAGCAATCGGCCAATTTCAGACTGCGCAAGCCGTAAGGCTACTCGTGCACTGCGAGGGGTTTCCATATAGTATTTGGTAAACTCTTAAGATAGAAAGGGGCCTATTCATGATGTTAATTATCAGACCCCGATAATTAACATTCTAACTTGCCACGGAATCCGGAGCAATTCAGCATTGCTCCGGCGCGGTGACAATTGATCTGAAAAATCAGCTGTCCCGCGAGCGGCTTCACTGCTTCTTTGGAGCAGTGAATCTTTTCACTGGTCCTGTCGGAGCAGTGATGCTAGTGCGCATGCGTGCCCTACAGTTCATGCATGCGCACAAGAGCCCTGGCAGATGGAGCTGGACAGGGACGGAGGGATTCGAAAGATCCCTCTCTGCAACCTGGACCTCCTTCCCATAGGGAAGTAGTGGGTTGCAATACACAAGCAGAAGCACTCGCCATCTGAAGATGGCAAATGCTGCCGCACTCAAGCTTTTCAGAGCTTGATGAATTCTGTCCCCAAACTAAGCTATGGGGACAGCGGGCCAATCCGCCAGAGGAAGGTAGGCAGGAGATATCTGTGATATCTCATAAAACAGGGATGAGAAACCTCAGGCCCGGGGGCCATATAAGGCTCCCGGAATAGTTTGGTCTGGCCCTCTGAGCTTTTTTCTGCTAGCCTCATCTGGCCTGCAGGATGCCTAGAATTTCACCCTGCAGCCAGAATCTATGCAGCAGTGCCGCCTGGTGTGTCCTTAGGACGCTTAAGACTGTCACACCGCTGCCCTTACAGCTCCCCGGATCATCCTCAGTTTGCTTCGGGCATTGCTGTAATCACTTACGATTGTGGCCCGCCCCTGTGTGACATCACATGAAAGGGGGCGTGGTCTGCACCTGGCCCACGAATAATGTTATATATATCAACATGGGCCTTGGCAGAAAAAAAGGTTCCCCACCCCTTTCCTAAAAGATTAGAGAAGCAAAATGAAAAGGCAGAGAAGTCTGTGATTTTGCTTCACTTTTTAACGAGAGAGAGAGATGAAATATTATGTTCTCTCAAGCTGAAAAGCTGGACAAAAGCATTTTGTTCATTTTATAAATAGACTTCTAGATGTCTTCCTTATGAGTATGATGCTGTCCTTATGTAACTCTCTCTCAAGTGTGTCTTTGGCTATGTAGTACAGATCACACAGGAAGTTGGAGCAATAGGAAAAGTATACAAACCAATCCTGACTGACTGCAGTGTTCGTTTGACAAGTCATGGTGACTCAGCATGTGATGGCAGTATTGGCTTCAAGTCCGTCATACATAGCTGCACAATATGGCCATTATTTACTACAAATGATTAGAAATTAATGTACAGCAATACAACTTTATGCCAAGATTCTGACATACCTTAATGGTGGTCCTAAAATACAAACGTGGCTAAAGACAAGTTCTAAGATTCCTACTGTACTTGTAGTAATCCCTGATATATAATTAAATGTTTTGAAATCATATAAAATCTTAGATTGTTAAATTTGATCATGACCTTCAAACAATGAGTTTTTGTTATAGGAGAGTACTATATCCCAAATAGGGGCCGAATTCAATTAGGAGCGAAAAGTCGTGTTTGGCAAAAAGCATTTGCTGATGTAATCTTTTTGCGCATACCAGCGTATTGCCCTATTCAATTCCCGGACGTTTTCGCATGTGCGAAAACTCCATAGACAGAAACAGGCGAAAAGGTGTCACCACCTCAGAGGCAGGTGAAAAGATGTGTGAAATCCATATTTTGCCGTAAAAATTTGGAAAATTCGTTCAGAACCCTTTGGACAACCCCCCGAATGACTTAAAGTATTGGGCCAGGTATTTTGGAGTGCTGCATGAATGGGACAGGTGTTTTAGGTTTGCAGGTGGCTGCAGCAGGTGTTTTTTTAAACTGCACTTTATAGACACAAACATATACTAGTACCCATTTTAATGTACCCCCAAATAATTCCAACTATTAATTTAAAACAAAAAAATGGCTTTATATCTTTTTCCAACATTTATGCAAATATAACAACCATTTGGCTCAATTTAAGAACCCATAATACTATTATTAGAACTATTAATACACTTCTATATTGATTTCCATGGTCAGTTAGACTTTTTATGGGGTACAGACTGATTTCCCCAAAATATGCTGTACTTTTCACTAATTTTGCCATTCGCAGGTTTCGCACATATGTGTTTTCGCCTGTTTTGCAATTGAATAGGGTGAAAAGCGGGAGCGCGCATTGTGAAAGTACGCAGAAAGTTTTCTTCAAAACTGGCGAATGAGGCAAAAAGATTGCATCGGCGAACTCTTTTCGCCTACCGCGACTTTTCTCTCCTAATGAATTCGGCCCTAGGTTATATTTAGCTTTATCACATCAAGGTAAGGATAATTTGAGGATTTACTTTCTGTAAATCATAAAAATGTTTAAAGATATATTTAGAAGACAAATATTCTCTATAATGTTTGTGTTTTTCCAGAGTGGTTCTGCTCTCATTATTGCCTATATCTTTTTTTCATGTAACCTCAAGTTTTCACCTTAACCAACGGTGTAATCGGGTTTTTTAAGGTAATATTTAATACAGAGAGGACACAGAGAATCTCTAATTTCATTGAGCCAGACCTTTTTCATATACTTTGTGTAATGACAACTACATGGTGCCAGTTGTATTGTTATAGAGGGGATGTAGTCATGTGACCCGACAGCGGAATGCCGGCTAGGGATTTATGATTGGTGTCAAAATACCGACGCCTATCATAGTCTTGATGCCGGAACGCAGAGGACGGCATCCCGAACTAAGGTAAGTCTGGGGCGCCCTTAGCGTTAGCCGCGGGGGTGGGGGGACGATGACACCTTCTATGTTTTATCTTGGCACCTGATAACGCTTATAAGAACTCACCATCTTCTAAAGCTCTAAAAATCCAAACTACTTTTAGTGTCATACTATGATACCTACAACTGATTTAGCTCACCATCAGACATTTTATGGCAACCACAGTGGCACACAAATAGGTCGGCTTGTTAGCTTTTTGTTTTCTCTATTTTACATTTCTCTTTCCTCCTCATTCTTTTTAGGTGCGTTTGACTAGGGTCAGAACACCTATTGTATTCATTCCTCATCTGCATCTGTGTGCGTTGAAGTAGGCGGGTCTATAGCTACCTGTAGTCAATCAGAGCAATATCATCTTCAAAAGCAGTACAGATTATTTAAAAATGTAAATGTACTGATCCGGAGTCTTGGGAGCAGTGGGCAGTGATCTGTCAACTCGTGTGATTACATAAGTAAGGGCATTTTGCATGTGATTGGGGTATTGTCATGATGTGGACATGCAAAATAGTGAAAGGAACAGGTTCCCTAGGTGCTGGCAGATTGCATTGCATGTAATCCTTTCAGACCACATATATTAAGGCAAGCCTGCACATATTTATCCAAAAGTTAGGAACCAGTGATATTGTAATGAAATACTTGTAAACCATGAACAGTGGCATTGATTAAACGCTACATTGTGTCTCCACAAAAAAATGCCCATGAATGTTTGCCCCCACATAAATGTTACTTAATTGCTCATTAACTTCTACAGAAACACTACGGGGCATATTCAATTAGGTGTGGGTTTTGTCTGCAAATAATCACGTAGATCTCGCAACCAATTTTGACTTACCGCGGGTATGCACACTTCCGATACCTGCAGAACTCAATAATAAAAAATTGCTGAAAACCTGCAGGAAAATAAAAATGCTGTCACGGAAGACCCAGACACTTACTGATGTGTTCTGACTGCTCTGCTGTTACCGGCTGCCGCATGCTGCACACTCCTTGAGGGGGGGAGACAAAACTCACACACCACTGACAAGATCTCTCACACACTGGGGCTAACAGGATCACACACATGACGGGGATTCACACCGGGGGGGTCTTATGTGACAGGGGGCCCCATACATGACACAATACATGATGGCACCATGGAAGACCTTACTTAAGCCATACTTGCCAACTATCCCTCATTGTCAGGGAGACTCCCTGAAATAGTAGCAATCTCACTGTCTCCCTGAAGAGTCTAGCAATCTCCCTCATTTCATCCTTACCCCCATTATGAAGCTGTTATATTAAAAAACAGAGATATATACATTCAAATGGGATCATTAGTGTTATTTCCTTGCATTGGTTATTATAAGGCACAATGATCCCCATGAATTTCTGAAAAGTATTAGTGTGTTTTCATCAACAAACAGATCTTACTAACTGCTTTTGGGCTGGTTTACATTTGGATGTAAGTCAGGTTAGGACACGGCTCTCAGATATATCAGTACACGCACCACTGTAACACGCGCTCATAGGTGCTGCTTTCACAATCACCCTGAAATGCTTTTTCAAACGTAAGCAAGTATAACTTAAGCATGTTCAGGGAACCGAGGAGGAGGACATCACTGCAGAAGGTAATTTTGGACTACTTAAGCTAATTGGAAACTTCCAGTTGCATAATTAGTCATTAAGGATGGGGGGTGTTAGAGGTTCAGAAGCAAGTTTCTACAATTATCACTAAAAATATGATTGTAGAAAAATTTCTCTGAAGGTGCTACAAAAAAAAAATTGAACATCCCCCAAAAAACAAAAGTCTCTCCCTTCCCCCCCCCCCAATATAGTACTAAAAATCTCATACATGCGGGTGTGAGATTTTTGGTAAATTTGCACCTATCTGAATAGTCCTCTATGTATCTGCCAGTCTGCCCTTACAAAAGTGCATTATACCATCCTGTGATTACACCATCCCAAGTATGGCCACCAAAAATAGCACAATATACCAAAATAATTGCAAAAAAAAATGTTTTCGTTAGCTATGTATATATCTGGTGGCACTCACGGGAAGTGAAGTGATATGAACCTTGTGTCAAAGGCAGCTCTATATTAAATAAAGTTTATTATCCTGCTTATATCTTGCACCCAACTTATTTTGCCTTTCTTTCCGGCACAGATCTCAAAGTTGGTTAACTGGCTGGATCCCATCTTGGTGTCCAACATCCATGTCCAAATTAAAGGCTGTGGAGTCAAGGATCCTTCAATGTAAGTAAATAATGTTAATCAAACTCAATATGTTTCAACTTTGTATATGCTGATTTTGCACCATTTAAAAGATAATTCCACTTTGGAGGACTTATTTTGTAGCTATAAATTTTGCAGAGTAGATGCAAAATGTATATTTTGCCCATATAACCAGTGTGATATTCCTGTAAAGTGCCTTTAATGAGTACCTTGTTGATCTCTCCTCTTTTTGTGGGGCCAGGTGTTTGCAGTCCTTTTTATTATTGTCCCCCGTCTTTTGTGTCACCTTTCTGATTCCAGCAATGTGAACTATTTAGGTCTATTTTTGCACACTTAGGGCTGTTTATTAAAGGACACAAACCACAAATTGAGGGGAGTGCAGAAGATATCATTTCTATATTATAACGACTATATACTGTATTTTTTATATCTAAAAGCTATTTTTTAAGGAAAACAAAATAATGGAACATTACTAAAACAGATTTTTAAGAAAAAAAAAATCCCCCAAACATGCTCAATACAGCAGAATGGGGTTCACCATTGTGACAAGTAATGGAGCATACACACTGTCAGATGAACGTTTGAACGATTTTGCAAACTATTTGAACTACGAACGATTTTTGTCTGCATTAAAATGACTGAAATCGTCCAGAACTTACTGCAAACACATCAGATGTCAGATATCGTTATCTGACAATTGGGAACTCTCATCGTTCAGACATGTCAGATATGGCAGATTTTCCTTCAGATATGAACAATTGAACGATTTTTGAAATCGTTATCGTTCAGATCTGAAGAAAAATCTGACCGTGTGTATGAACCATAACCCTCTGGATATTTTTCACAATTCAGCTGCAAGATAAAATGATGGTACATCAATAATAATGACACTACCATGACAACTGGCAATTTAATTAATAGGCGCCTTTATTTAAAGAATCACTAACATCAAAATTGTGTATAAATTATGCTTACACATAAACTTAAGGACCGTGTAGTGGCTTCTTGATTTGATTTCCTTGACGTTGTTCGGACATATCGCTGGTAGACACTGACCAACAGACACAAGATATATTGGCCGCTTAATTGATCGCCCAATATATCGACGTGGGACTCCGGAGAGGTAAGTAATATTATGGATGCAGGGTGTCCGGTGCGGGACCCCCCTGGGTTCCCCACACACACTGCACCCATTATAGATACCCCCTGGCCCCTTTATAAGATACAGTTTTGTTGCTGGTTACCACAGTAAACAACCGGAAGCTATACAAGCTTTGCTACCATTGATCATACCTTTCGAGAGATCGATCTCTCTCTCTCTTCCCCTCCCTCCCTCGTAATTTTACCTACGTTTAGGGCTCCCGGGGGGGACTTAGGGTTAGGCACCCCCCGGGAGGTTAGGGTCAGGCTAGGGGAAGGGAGGGTTAGGGTTAGGCACCCCCCCTGGGGACTTAGGGTTAGGCACCCCTAAGGGAGGGTTAGGGGGTAGAATAGGTTAGATTATACTTACCTTCCGACGTTCGGGATTTCCACCTGTGTCGGGCTGCCGCTGCCGGGATTTGAATTGCCGGCCATGCTGCTGTCGTTAAATCCTACTGATTCCCTTACTAGAACACTCGGAGAACATACAAAGGAGAGTAAGACATTGCTGACTGAGATGCTGTATACCTCAAACTACACTGTGCTCAAATCTGACTGCTATAACCCCTGAACATTGCTATTGGTCACTTGTTACAGCCCTGTTTTGCATGCATGCACAATACTTATTGAAGATTGAAACTGGGTAAAGCACAAACTAGTTTCTAAATCCCGAAAGTTTGTATTTACTGAGATATGTGACTCCTATGTTGTTACTTACATAACTGTAGGAGAGGTGGAAGTAAACAGAGCAGTAGCTTGGTGCTCTACATGGGATGAGCATATGTCTTGCCCAAGTACAGTAACATGGAAGACCTTGGTCCAATCTGGTGACCATTTTGGTCTGCTTACACTGCGTTATGGTAGTATGGGAATAAGATGAACAGACTGATAACATTTTTCACCATGCCCAATAAAACTTTCTAATAAAGATTCTATACATTGTTATATTTATGGACCAGTGCAACCCTCACCCATGGTGCAGTATTGTGCCAGTTGCCCAATATTATTGTGTGTGGTCAACTTGACTCCTGAAAGTGTTGTGAAGACTTTACTGTTGCTTACACAATTCAGTTAAAGGGTAAAAACAAAAGACGAGAAAACTATTTCTTTTCTCTTAAATGTCTAGTTCTCAAATGGTGGTTGGCATTTACTTCAGTAATCATTTTGGTTGACCTGACTTGGAAACCACACATAGGATAGAGACTGGCTAGAGAAAGTGGATGAGGTTTAAATAAAGTTGAAATATAAATAATAGGGAAACCATAAATTACATCATTTTGGTGCATAGGAGTCAGCACTCCCAATATTCATGCTGCCTGAGCCAGCTCCTACATGTAGAGTGTGTATGTATGTATGTGTGTATATATATATATATGTGTGTGTGTGTTCACTCTAGCTCCGGCGGCAGGCAGGGCAACCTTGTGTGCGCGCGCCCGAAAAGGGGGCGTGTCTATAAGACGCGTCCCCTTTTCGTCATACCTGGGGGCGTGCCTGGCGCTTACGGACATGCCGGGCAGCCCCCAAGCGCTGCAGAAAGGGAGAATAGATGCCAGGCGCATGCGCCCGGCGTCTATTCTCCGGCGGTGACCAGGGACACGGCATGTTTCTCCACCCGCGGGACACTGCGTCCCGCGGGTGAGAACGGCACCCGCAGCCTGTGAGGGCAGGGTGCTTTTGCTAAAACAGCCTAGCGGGAACGCTATATATATATATATACACACATTATTTATATATATATATATACACACATTATTTATATATATATATATACACATTATTTATATATATATACACATTATTATATATATATATATATATATATATATATATAAAATGTGTGTATGTATGTGTGTATATATATATATAAATATATATGTGTATGTATATATATATATATGTATATATATGTATATATATATATATATATGTATATGTATATATATGTATGTATGTATATATGTATATATGTATGTATAATTATATATATATGTATGTATATATATATATGTATGTGTATGTGTGTATATATATAGATATATATGTATATATATATAGATATATATGTGTGTGTATATATATATATATATATATATATATATATAGATATATATGTGTATATATATATATATATAGATATATATGTGTGTATATATATATATATATATATATATATATATAGATATATATGTGTATATATATATAGATATATATGTGTGTATATATATGTATATGTGTATATATATATATATATATATATATATATATATACCTAATATTATTTTTTGTTTGTTTGTTTTGCTATGTACTAAACTTGGTGGTAACAGATGGGAGACATTTATGGGGTCTGTTTACTAACCCGTAGACAATTATAAGGTACCAAACAGCTTTTGTCATTTTTCAAACACAGCCTGTAAACTGGCAGTTAGGAGCTGCTTGGTTGGTACTCCATCTCTGTGCACTTTTTCTCTCTCCAAGGCTTAGTGCATAGATCCCTATGTTTTTTCATCCACAGTATTAGTATCATTATATATTTACATTATTTCATTATTTAAAACATCCCCTACAAATTAGTATCTGTGTAATAATGCTCCAGTGACATTATTCTCCTCATCTCCTCAGGTATCCAGAACAGATTTTCTGCTCGTTATGTTTCTCTCCCCGATCAAAGCAAGATCTGGACATTGACAGTGAGCCCTGAGCTCCAGGAAAAGACGCCTTTAGTGATGGTCCATGGTTTTGGAGGGGGAGTGGGACTATGGATTCAAAACATAGACCCTCTTAGCTCACGCCGAGCTCTCCATGCTTTTGATTTGTTGGGATTTGGACGTAGTTCCCGGCCAACCTTCCCTAGTGATCCAGAGGGAGCGGAGGAGCAATTTGTTTCTTCCATCGAGCAGTGGAGAGAAGAAATGGGGATCAAGGACATGATTCTTCTGGGGCACAGTTTAGGTGGATTCCTAGCTGCATCCTATTCAATCAAATACCCCCAGAGGTGAGACTGACAGTTTGTTGTTGACATAAACTAAGATTTTCTAGTTACTAGTCCATGATGTGGAAAGTAGAACATCAATCTTACTAGATAAGGGGAACTCAATTTGACAAATTTTACATGGATCTTTTAGAGTTGAGTCTATAAATTAGCCTGATTCATGCATATTTCATAGTATAAAAATGCACATGATATAATTTTGAGATTACGGCTTGTGATTGATGATTCTGCTCACAAATCCCATTTAAATTTGGTTACCTATATTGATTAGCCGTCAGACACCTGAGGAGGGGCAATTGCAGTAAAATGTGTTACTGTGGGGGTAGTGCTGCTTAAAGTATGCATACAATCACAAACATGTAGGACTAGGTTATATTTTATGTTAAGTAGACCTTTAGCTGTACTTTCTCTTTACAATAACATTATAAAACCGATTGCTAGATAGCTGGTTCCTGATATTTTGTGGCTTCAGTTGTTCCTTGCCGGATAGGCTTATTCCAATGCCTGTTGTCCTAATCTGTTTTATTAATCCAATTTCAGAGTGAAACACCTTATTCTTGTTGATCCTTGGGGCTTCCCTCTCCTACCTACAGACCCCAGTGAGGTGCGTTCTCCCCCTGCATGGGTGAAAGCTGTGGCTGTAGTGCTCGGGCGATCCAATCCTTTAGCGGTTGTGAGAGCAGCAGGACCTTGGGGTAAGTTTACTTTGTATTATTTATCATATTAAAGGGGTTGGTGCTGGTTAAAAATGTGGAAGCAAATTGGAACAGATATCTTTATTTGAAATCATTAACTAGCGGAGAGAATTCAAAAGTAGGATAAAACATGTTTTCCTGAATGTTTCTGCTAGTTACTGTAATATAATTTGTTCAGCCACTACTATTTCCCTTATTATTCTATTGGCTAGTTCTCCTTAGTACACCTAGTATGTATACTTTACTGTTGCTATGATGTAGTCACGGGCCCTAAGAACATAAGTACCTGTTTACTTTTAGTTCAATTGTCGTAACGTCACCTGACATGAGGTGTGTGTGTGTGTGTGTGTGTGTATATATGTATTATTATTATTATTATCGTTTATTTATATGGCGCCACAAGTGTTCCGCAGCGCCTTACAAAGTACATAAACAAATAATTTCACAACTGACTTACAGTAAAAAATAGGACAAGGACATGGATAATATACATTGATACATAAGTGACCATAACACCTAGATATGCAACAGAGCATAAGCAACCAAGTGTTAGGTGCCCTGGTGGGGGGTAAGAAGTAGGTGAAAGTAAAGTAAGGAGAAGCACAAGAGGGTAGAGCTTACATTCTAAAGGGGAGGGGCAGACAAACAGGTGTGACACAGATGGGGTAAACGGAGGAAGGAGCATGTTGCAGCAAGTTAGGATGGGAGCTAGAAGGCTTTGATGAAGTAGTGGGTCTTGAGAGCCCGTTTGAAGGATTGTAAGGAGGAGGAGAGTCTGATAGGGAGAGGGAGAGAGTTCCAAAGGTCGGGAGCAGCACGGGCAAAATCTTGGAGGCGGGAGTGGGAGGAAATAATCAGTTGGCATGAGAGGTGGCGTGCATTGGTTGAGCGAAGGGGGCGGCCAGGAGAGTGGAGGGAGATGAGGTCAGAGATGTAAATGTGAGAGGAATGGGCGAGGGCTTTGTAAGCAAGTGTGAGAACCTTGAATTGGGTTCTAAAAGGGAAGGGGAGCCAGTGGAGGGCTTGTAGGAGAGGGGAGGCAGATGTAGAGCGTTTGGAGAGGAAGATGAGTCGAGCAGCAGCATTGAGGACAGACTGGAGATGAGAGACATGGGAGTTGGGGAGGCCAGATAGGAGAAGGTTACAGTAGTCCAATCTGGATATGACCAATGAGTGTATGAGGGTTTTGGTGGCATCCTGGGTGAGAAAGGGTCTAATCTTGGAAATATTTTGGAGATGGAAGCAACAGGACTGTGAGGGGCTCTGGATATGTGGTTTGTAGGAGAGGGAGGGGTCCAGGATAACTCCAAGACAGCGCACTTTGGGGCTAGAAGAGATAGTTGTGCCATCAATTGTTAAAGAAATAGTGGGAAGTGAGGTTATGTTGGAGGGTGGAAAAATGATCAGCTCAGTCTTAGACATATTAAGTTTAAGAAATCGCTGGGACATCCAGGGAGAAATAGCAGAAAGACAGTTGGAGATACGAGTGAGGAGAGAGGGGGAGAGGTCAGGGGAGGAAAGGTAAATCTGAGTATCATCAGCATAGAGATGATAATGGAGGTCAAAAGAGCTGATGAGTTCACCTAGAGAGGACGTATACAGGGAGAATAGTAGAGGTCCAAGAACGTATGTATGTATGTGTATATTTATGTGGTGTGTATGTACACCCATCAGCCATAACATTAAAACCACTGACCGGTTAATTGAATAACATTGATTATCTCGTTACAATGGCACCTGTCAAAGGGTAAAATATATTAGGCAGCAAATCACCAGTCAGCTCTTGAAGTTGATGTGTTGGAAGCAGGAAAAATGGGCAAGTGTAAAGATCTGGGCGACTTTGACAAAGACCAAATTGTGATGGCTAGATGTCTGGTTCAGAGCATCTCCAAAACGCCAGGTCTTTTGGGGATGTTCCCGGTATGCAGTAGTTTGTCCTTCCTTGGACCACTTCTAGTAGGTACTATCGATGAACTGGAGTCTGGTCTGATCCCACAGAAAAGCTACTGTAGCACAAATTGCTGAAAACCACAAGAGAGTCGCTGTCACTGTTTAAGGTATAATTATCTTTAGAGCTTTGCTCATGGCGCTGTCTCCAATTCGATCTAGATTGTGCTCTATTATTACGCCTAGCTGGTTCAGTACCCTTCAGCCATCTGTACACGCGTTGTTCATCATAATTTTGTACGACGTGTAATTTTGATTTTTTAAATTTTTGTAGTTCTTTCTTATAGGTCTCAAATTGTTGGTTCAGTTTCAGCCACCACGTTGTTGTTAGGATCCTGCAAAGTTGGTTCCTCTGTTTTTCGATAATTCTCAAATTTTTATTTTTTCCTTATTAATTGCAATTCGCATTCTGCCTCCTCCACCATCAATAACATCAAATCCATGCTACATTTGTTTAAAATGGCTACCCACCGGCGGCAGAATTACATAGTTTTACGGCCTATAGTGGGAGTGTTGTGTACTCTTAATCCCCTGGGGATGAGTTTTTGTCGATAGTAGTCTGATAAAGTCGACCAGTGTAATAAATAGGCCACCTCTCGCTTTCTCATTCTGAGAAGTTGATGATAAACCTCATCTGGGGAACTACAGTGCCTTGCAATAGTATTCACCCCCTTTGCATTTTTCATGTTTTGTTTCCTCACAACCTGGAATTAAAATGGATTGTTTGAAGGTATGCATCATTTCATTCACAGAACATGCCTACAACTGTGAAGTTGTGTTTTTTTTTTTTTATATTGTGAATCAAACAACATTTAGGACAACATAACAGAAAACTTCAGCGTGCATATCTATTCACCCCCCCTAAAGTCAGTACTTTGTCGAGCCACCTTTTGCAGCAATTACAGCTGCAAGTCGCTTTGGATAAGTCTCTATGAGCTTGACACATCTTGCCCCTGGGATTTTTGCCCATTCCTTAACGCAAAACTGCTCCAGCTCCTTCATGTTGGATGGCTTCTGCTTGTGAACAGCAATCTTCAATTCTGACCACAGATTCTCAATTGGATTGAGATCTGGGCTTTGACTAGGCCATTCCAAAACATTTAAATGTTTCCCCTTAAACCACTCGAGTGTTGCTTTAGCAGTATGCTTCCGGTCATTGTCATGCTGGAAGGTGAACCTCCGTCCCAGTCTCAAATCACAGGCAGTCTGAAACAGGTTTTGCTCAAGAATATCCCTGTATTTAGCACCATCCATCTTTCGCTCGACTCGAATCAGTTTCCCAGTCCCTGCTGCTGAAAAACATCCCCACAGCATGATGCTGCCACCACCATATTTCACTGTGGGGATGGTGTTCTTGGGGTGATGGAATGTGTTGGGTTTGCACCAGACATAGCGTTTTCCTTAGTGGCCGAAAAGTTCAATTTAAGTCTCATCTGACCAGAGCACCTTACTCCATACATTTGGCGAGTCGCCCACATGCCTTTTGGCAAACTCAAATTGTATCTTCTTATTTTTAACACTAAGTAATGGCTTTTTTCTGGCCACTCTTCAATAAAGCCCAGCTCTATGGAGTGTACGGCGTATTGTGGTCACATGCACAGATACACCAGTCTCTGCTGTGGAACTCTGCAGCTACTTCAGGGTTACCTTTTGGTCTCTGTGCTGCCTCTCTGATTAATACCCTCCTTGCCTGGTCTGTGAGTTTTGGTGGGCGGCCCTCTCTTGGCAGGTTTGTTGCGGTACCATGTTCTTTCCATTTGATGATGATGGATTTGATGGTGCTCCGGGGGATCATCAAAGATTTGGATATATTTTTATAACCCAACCCAGAATTGTACTTCTCAACAACTTTGTCCCTGACTTGTTTGGAGAGCTCCTTGGTCTTCATGGTATGATGCCTCTTGCTTAGTGGTGTTGCAGCCTCTGGGGCCTTTCAGAAAAGGTGTGTTTATACTGACAGATCATGTGACACATGTGATTTCACACAGGTGGACTTCATTTCACTAATTATGTGACTTCTGAAGGTAATTGGTTGCACCAGAACTTTTGAGGGGCTTCATAGTGAAGGGCGTGATTACATATGCACATGCCAATTTTCAGAATTTTATTTATAAAGATTCTTTTTTATATATATTTTTCTCATTTCACTTCACCAAATTAGACTATTTTGTGCAGATCCATCACATAAAATTCAGATAAAAAAATAAATAAATAAATTACAGGTTGTACAAAAAAGGTAAAAAGCCAAGGGGGGTGAATACTTTTGCAAGGCACTGTAACTGACAGTTCTTTTAGTTATGTTCTCATTGAACAGAATCTGTGCAGCCTGAGCTGGTGTAAAGCTCAGTGTATCCCCCACAGGCAAATTTAGACTTGGAAAACTTATAACATCATTGGTAGTAGAAACATTCTCTGTAATAGATATCATATTGATAACAAACTGATTTAGTGTTCTTAGGTAAACAGTGGGTGCCTTGATACTTAGCAGGTTTACACACACTTGCCCCAATGTACATAGCAACAATCCGGCACTCCCAAGTTTGTAAGAATATCGACCTGTGTGCCTTTGCTATGTTATGCACAGATTTGCCTCACTGCCGGATTGTTGCGATATATATATATATATCTATATATCTATAACTCTATGTCGGAAACACTACTATAGACTGATTTTCTTTAATCTCTGTAAACTTCTTATATTTTTTTTTTCCAAATGTATTGTGTGAGGTAACTGAACTGTTATGGAGTTATCTCTGGTGATATAAAGGGATTCACAGACTTGGGATAGAAGTGATACATTCAATGGCTTAATGCAGTGATTCCAAAACTGGGTGCCATGGGTTGGTGGATCCAGGAGCAAATCAATTATTTATGGTCCATGTAATAGAACACACCAGAGCTGGTGGCTGCCAGTCATGAAACATGTCGGCAAACGGAAGTGCAGTCCTGTCCACTGCCACATAACTGAACCTAAGGATGATTCATAAGCACAATTTAGTATGATTGCTGATTTTCCCAGTAAGAAACGTTTGTCCAAGGGGTGCCATGATAAAAATGCTGATTCTCTAGGGTGCCATTATTCATGAAAGTTTGGAAAGTCAGGAACCACTGGTTTAAGGTAAAAATCGAAATTATAGTGGGTATAGTAAACAGTTTATCTCTAAATTGTGTAGTAACTACTATTCAGTTTTACTAGTGGAATAACCATAGCCTTTACAAAAGATCTGTTACATACACAAGTCTAAGGCCAAATGTGACTAATTAGAGTTAAAAGGCCATAAATGTGTTGGCATGAATGCAATTTAAGAATAAAGGTGCCCACACACATAGCGATCAGCACACGATCAGCCGATGTGTACGATTTGTGTACGATTTCCCTTGAAACTCTCCCTGGCAGCGCTGCACACGATCTCCGCACAATTTGGTGTCCAATCTTCATACGATCTCTCCTGCATCCAGACTTTCACAGTGCATCGCCTCCTAGATTGTCAGATCTGCCCTACTGCACGGCAGATCTGACGATGCGATGTGCGACCAGCGGGGACGCGCATCGCATCGTGATCGTGAGTGGGGGACTCACGATTTGGCCATATTTTATACGATCTGTTGCTCCAATGTGTCAGAATCTGCCAGATCGGGTAAAATATCGCTATGTGTGTGGGCACCTTAACTTAGTCAGTGTTTTATTTTTAAATTCCACATAGATGATATTTTCTTACTGTTTTGATATTATAAAACAGTATATGCTTCACTTTTCTGCTTTATGTGGTCTATTTATGTCTTTACTCCTTTAAAATGTCTCCCCACAGAATCTATAATATATATATATATATATATATATATATAAAAACAAGTAAACAGGTCGCACACACTTTATATAAAACTTGAGTGTGGGTGCCCGGTAATAATAGATATAGCAGCAAGAACCAGCACACCACCAAATCCGGTAGTTTTAAACAAGCATCTTTAATGTAGCATCTGTAAAAAGTTATATAAAAGAAGCCATCATAGAGCCAACTTCAGTAAATAGTAGTAAAGTACTCATCCATCACTGTAGGATATTTTGTAAAGTACTCATCCATCACTGTAGGTAAGAACCGGCCATCCCAACGGGCCGTTTCGGCACATCTAGTCTTTGTCAAGGGTCAGCCTCAATTAAGCTCAATTGAGGCTGACCCTTGACAAAGGCTAGATGTACCGAAACGGCCCGTTGGGATGGCCGGTTCTTACCTACAGTGATGGATGAGTACTTTACAAAATATCCTACAGTGATGGATGAGTACTTTACTACTATTTACTGAAGTTGGCTCTATGATGGCTTCTTTTATATAACTTCTTACAGATGCTACATTAAAGATGCTTGTTTAAAACTACCGGATTTGGTGGTGTGCATCTGGAGTATTGCTGATAGATAGATAGATAGATAGATAGATAGATAGATAGATAGATAGATAGATAGATAGATAGATAGATAATGGGATTTTCTCTCCTAGCCAGTAGTTTTTCATTTGTTGTTCCGTTTCTAAGATTGATCTGTAAATTCCAGGTCCAAGATTGGTGCAGAGATTTCGCCCAGATCTGAAGCTGAAATTTGAGGAGTTCTTTGAAGATGACACCATTATGGAATATATTTATCACTGCAATGCCCAGACGCCGAGGTAACCAGAACTTCAGAAAAGGTTAGATTTAATTTATGCTTTTCATTGGTTATTCACTAATCAAGTTTATTCTTCATATTACTGATAGTGGTGAAAGCGCCTTTAAAACAATGATGGAGAAGTTTGGTTGGGCTAAGCGCCCAATGATGTCCCGATTTCACTTGATTCCTAAAGACCTTCCCATCACATTCATCTATGGAGCAGAGACCTGGATTGACCGCAGTACAGGGGAAAAGGCTAAACAGCAGCGATCTGATTCTTATGTACATACACTGGTAAGAGATAGTGATCGACATGGGCTAATTGATATGCTTCAAGTACTAGTGTTGGATGCTGTTTATCTATATAGTTGTTGCATTCTATTTAGAATCAATTCCAAATTGTCAAGGCTGACTCTTTTGACAATGATTGGACGCTGGAGGTGCTCAGCACTTGTCTGTATATTTCAATTACATTTTCACTTAGTCAACCAATTCATTGGGAAATAACACTTTATATTCATGGGGTATATTCAACTTTATACTGAACAATACATATGGATTCTGCGCTTCTACATAGATATGGATTGCAATATGGCAGAGAATGAAAAGGTCAAAAACTCGATCTTAAACAATGTACATTTAATAACAAATGGAATTAAACTAAAAAAATAAATATATAAAATTTTTTTCAATATTTCAATAAAATACACACATAAAATTACAATGAATATAAACATGCAATATCCATACTTCTAAATAAGGACTTGCTGCAAATGTCACAACTTGATAGCTTTGTGTGAATAATATTGGCTGAGGCTGATTGAATTTGTCTTTGTGTGAAAGTAGATAGTCAGTCAGCTTTTGGCACCTTGGTTTAGGGAAAAAATTGTCACTTGCAGCTGCAAATCCTCCTGCTAAGGAGATATCTATCCTGTTTCCAAGGTAGTATCAGAACTGTCACTGTGTGTGCTGAGTCAGCGCTGTTATTGTCTTACCTGGACCTGTATGAGATCACAGGTCCCAGCGCTCCTGCTGCACGCTACGGCTGCTGCGTGTACACAGTCCTACGGTCTAGCAATCGAGGTAGCCGATCACTTGTGGCTGGCTATAGGTAAGTAAATGAGATCTGGATCAAGTAGCCCATATATAAGTCAGTTAGACAGCAAGTGGTGCAGGAGTCTCTTTAGCAGCTGACACAATGGAAATCCAAAACAGCGTGCAAATGCTTAATTCAGTATATATGGGGTATATTCTCTGACATGTTTAGCCACCATGTTGGTATATTCAATTTTAGGCGATTTGCCGCTGCGATATTCAACCTCACACATCAACGAGTTTTACGATATCCAAACATTACTGTTTCTTGTGTACCAAGGGTTGCAAGGTAAAATTAGCGGTGCTACTGGTCAGTTTCAGAAGCCACTTTGTGGCTATCACAGAGAGTTGAATCCGCCCCATGAAATGTATTTCAGCACATTTAACATATGAATATTGCAGAGTGATATAAATTCACAATAGATCTTTGAGACAAAATGGTGGTAATATCCTCATAAATAATGCATTAATTCATTAACACTAATCATTTCTTCTCCACAGGCAATCAAAGGTGCTTCTCACCATGTGTACGCAGACCAGCCACGCATCTTCAATGCCATGGTGGAAGAGATTTGTGATGCAGTGGACTGAGATTTCCTTGCAACACCCGGAAAAGAAGATCAGGTCCTTGAGTCTGAAAGATGCTATGGACAAATGCATCCTAAGCTGAAGACGTACTATAAAATGCCAGTCTGGCTTAATTCTGAGCTTTATACTTCTGACAGGATAAATTACAGCACATACTGAATACAGTAGGTCTCTTACAGTGCCACAAATTGTTGTGGTGACATTGACTAACTACACTCGTGATGTCTCTACTGTGTCTCTCAACCACTGATACGAATAACTCTCTCTTCTAAGGATCCTAAGCAATGATTGTTTAAACTTTATGGTGCCAATTTACAATATTTTAGGTGCCCTCTTGCAAACTGAGGAGCATCTTGAAATCTTTCCTTTTTCTAAAATACGACAAATGGTTATTTACAATGGTTTGCTTTGTGACCATAGTAGGATGACCGTCCCAATGTTCATGATGAGAAGCACAAAATGAATTTGCTCCTAGAGGGTTCAGGGCATGTATAGGAGACTGTGTCTCCCCAAAACCTGTGTCTCCCCAAAACCTGTGGGTCTCTCCTTTAAATGTTAGAACTACCTCTTTCAGGTGCTAAGCATGTGTATCAATGTTGATCTGTTTCTTGTTTGTAACTGTAGAAGTCAATGTTAGTGATGCATATTGTGCCATTCTTTCTAATAATTGTTATGTTCAGTTTTGATACATGTTTATTAATGTATCATTTTAATAGGGTAACATTGCGCATAGTCACTGAATTCTCAGCAGCTGTAATAGTCATACAAGGTGCTGCTTTGCCTTTATGTGCTTTCCTTTACTTTTATACACTGGATGGGTTCTTTATAGGGTAGCAAAAGTGGGAAGGAAGGGAAATGTTATGGCTACATGATAGAGAAGAGCAATGATAATCCTAAATAAGACTAATTAAGAAAACATGGTAGTGGGATGAGGATCTTTAATATTTCATGCCAGTTACCATGCAGAATACTGTATATGCAGATAGATATGTTTGTATGCATACGCGTGTGTGTGTGTGTATGTATATGTATATATATATATATATATATATATATATATATATATATACATATATATATATATATATATATATATATTATACACACACCGGGACTGCCCTAGCATGCCATTACTTGGGTTAAGTAGTGTAATAAGTTATCTTTTACAGTAACTTCCATTTTTGCCAATGAGTGGCAATTATGTCAAAGTAGATTACACTTGATTTTTTTCTCATTAGATAGAGGACATTATTATAAACAGTTAGATCAAGCCCAGTAATCATACCTCTGCCCTCTACAATACAAGTATATTCTATTGCACACAGGCATGTAACCCAGCAATGTCTTACTATCTCAGGGCGTGATATTGTCACAGAGTGCCTTGAATGTGAGAAACTCTTTAAAGCAAAGTTTTTATACCACTTTATCTGTACATGACTGGTTACTGCTGCTGACACTTGCCATACTGTATGCTCCTGCTTTGTGTTTTATTACAGTGTTCTGAATTTTGCAACTTTTAAATGTTGCAAAGTGAGAGCAGTAGCTTCCTATGTTTACAAGATTGCTAATGCTACGTAGCTGTATTTTACTGTTCCCTAGATCAGAACAGCTAAACAGTATGCCGTGGATTTTGATTAATGAGCTATAAACAATTCACTTGTGCAGTAGTTAAAGTGAACATCCACCTTCTTTAGGTTATTACATTAATTCAGTTGTTTGTCTGATGTTATTTGTGCATCTTAGGAGAGAAGGGTTTTATCTTTAGTGTCCAGAATAAAACACTTTATATCTCTTTCTGAGTTTATGCAGGTATAAAAATACTAGCCACACCATCTGCCATCCATATTTAATAAATAATTACCAGGGAAACTTGTGCATTTAATACCTTCATGTTGTCCTCTCATCGGTTAACTGTGCATATAGTATTACAAATGTAATTGTCTTCAAAAGGACACAGTCCCAGTACTTCAGTTATCAGTTCTATAGTTTGTTTGGGTCTTTTTTTCTCCTTTCTCAATAATTATGTTTTTATGGTTAAATTAAGAATTATTAGTGAGTGAAATAAGAGCCAATGGAACATTGTGGATATTCCAAAAATGTTACTGATATGCAATGGAAATTCATTGCAGCACACAGGACTATATTTAGTTCCAAAAACAAAAGCACTTGCCAAGAACCATTTACTGAGTTATATTTATGTTTCAATTACAACATTAAATTATTTATATTTCTTTAGATTTTAATTTGTTGACAAAATGCACAAGGCCAGTATATAAAGTGATCAATATTCACTACACAGTGTATATTTGTTACTGGTATTGCACAAATTGTAATATTTGTATTATGATTAACTAAATATGGTGAAATGTTTTTTTTTTCCCATTTCTTTAAAGCTAATCTGAAGATGTCATGCTGCGTTGTATAGTTTCATTAACTTTATACTCATTTCTATTTAAAATAAAGTCTTTTAAAGATCTTTGTCAAGTGGATTTTATATAGAAATACTCCTAATAAAAACCATTAACTTTGTACAGAAAGTAAGGAAAATTTTACAGCAAGACTTTCAGTTTTAAGGCAAAAAAGTGAAACTAATTATATTAGCAATAAATACTGTCATACACTACAAAAATCCAATGGAGCAGTGAGTATGATCTCACTGAAAATAGGCAATAATTTCCTGTATATACAAAAGTTTCATAGAAGACTACATTTAAAATTTAAGGTCAAATGCTCTGAGATTCTGCTCTGAGACTCACTGGAGATCACACCTCACTAGTGGAAGATAAGCAGTAAATGCTGAAGGATAGTGAAGATAAATTTGCATCTACTATCAGCTTTACCCCTGAAGAAGTCTTGTTTAGAAGACCAACACGTCGGGTAATGTTGCGGCTATACCCACCATGTAGTGTTGACCAGTGAGCTCACACCCATTCAGTGTGAGACAGGCTAATTACATCTCATCACTAGTGGGACATTACTTTATCTAATGCTCTCTAATCTAAGCATGTTCTTAAATTCCATACCAATTATTTAAGAATAAAACATTTTAAAATAGTACCTAACATGTGGCCAATGGCCTTTTTGATTTGGGTGCTTTCTTAGTATGAGGGTCTGATACCAGGATCCACAAAGAGCTATACATCAATTGATACATCATCTAAAACAGTTTCAAGAAGGAGTGTTCCCATCCTTTCTGGTTGATTAAAGAAGAACCATTTATGCTGTTAAACTAATATTCTCTTAAAAGGTCTTCACATAAGTGTGACAGAGTGCATAGCACAAGTTTTTTTTTTACTAAAGAAAATATATCAGTAGGAGTCCTTTTTAATGATATTTTTGATGCACCATTTACATTTGTTTGTGGTGTGTGTATAATTTAGGTCCTGTGCTAACGGAGAATCAGTAAGGAGGAGCAGCCTATCTTATTTGATTAATATTAATAAAAGGATAATATTGTTACTATTTTGTTTGATTTAATTTTTAGCACAGGAAAAGGAATAGTTTGGTTAGATTGATAACTATGTGTTTAAGTGTATATAAATAGAAAAATGTATTTCAAATTGTAGTTCCTATTCACTCCAAGCACAAAAAATGCCTGAGGATCTGCTATCTTGAAATTTTGGATCAGAAAATAGCTTTAAAAAAACTTGAAAAGAAAGTTTTTAGCTTAGTTTGAACCAGATTCAATGCCTTACAGGTGGTAATTATTATAGAATTTCCTACTAAATCATCTCATAGGTAATTGGGATTAGTCTGTAAAAGTGCTACCAGGTGCAAATCTGGACTAAAAGCCTGTTCTAAAGAATAAGAAGTAAATTCATTTGTTTTGTTAATCCAGTCAATTTAGGTTTATTTTAGTTATTGGAGCAGTCTCCTTCGCTCAGTTGGCATACTGGGTAAGTTTAGCCTTGGAGTTGCTGCTGCCAGTCCAGTTGTCTCCAGTGGTATTGTTGAAGAACAGTAGATTATTTTCAGTTATTTATTTTCTGAGATGTTTTCAGCAAACAAATTCTGTGGAGCTACAGTACCTTCCCTTCGAAAATAGGACTGTCCCATTGAATAGCTTCTACGAAGATCATCTCAAAGGGGAAGTATGTTTCCACTCTCCTTGCCAGAATCTGAAGCTATGGAAGAATATATTAATGATAATTTGCAACAAGTTTTTTTTTTCAGGAAGTCTTATTCACGACCTGGCACAGGCTGCTTCTTTGTGAAGAAGAAGGATGGTGGACCCCAACCATGTATTGATTACCGTGGCTTTAATGCAATAAAAATTGTTATCCCTTACTCCTAAATCTAGACTTATTCAAAGGAATCACAATTTGATTAGAATCCGGGACCATGTTCAGTACCAGATATGGTCATTTTGGATATCTAGCAATGCCCTTCAGCCTGTAAGGATGTACATCAATGGTCAATGTTTGCCGACCATCGATGTTTTTCATGTGATGTTTTACCATCCGATGGCAGCATTCTGATGTTTGTTGCCAATGAATGGTAATCATTCGTGTTCCGATGGTGGCTTCTTTTCTTTAAATCCTAAAAGCTATGCCTCCACTGGCTGCTGTGTACTGTGTCTCTACATCTGAAAATCTTCATGGTTCATGCTGCTGGTTTCATTGGAGGCTGTCTCTTACTGACTCAGACGTGACCCTCAGGTCCTCACTCCCTTCCCTGTCTCTAGGCTGCTGCTAGGCAACAGGGCATATTGTTAGCTCTGATTGGCTCTCTGAGACAGTGAGAGCCAATCGGTGTGCAGCCCTGGCCCTGCAGCAACAGCAGTCACTCACAGACACACAAAGTGAGCAGGTCCCAGTGTCACCGGTGACGCAGCAGCAGTGACAGTGTTTCTCTCTTCTCCTCATCCTCAGCTCTGCCTGCTTGGCTTAGCTGTTGTTGTTGCTCTGGCTCTGAGCCCCACTCCCAATCCTGCCCCTTGACTATTCATATAAATAGTTTTTACCATCTAATTCTTTTGATGCTTTGGTTAGTTACCATCACATCGAAAGATTCAATGGTGGAAGCCCTGCCATCATTTTATGGTGGGCTTCCAATGTCTATACCTACTCTAATGTTCCTACTGTTTTTACTAAATATGTAAAGGAGATCTTCAGAGATGTGATATACTATTTCCTGATGACATACTAATCTTTTCCTATAGTCTTTGGGAACATAGAAATTATGTGGCTGAGATGTCATCATGCCTGTTGGCCAATCATTTATATTGCAAGCTAGAAAAGTGCCTGTTTTATCAACCTCAACTGCCTGACGCATCTATAATTGTTGAATGGCCACTGTCATGTGGTCTGAAAACAACACAACGATTTCTGGAATTCAGAAACTATTACAGCCAATTTATTAAAAGTTTCTCTACCTTGGTGTCTCCCATACCAAGCCATGAACAGACAGACCTAATCATGCAAAGAATAGGAGCTGTCAGCCTCCTCGGTGGATTCTGCCTTATACCAGAATGTCATTGGTGCTCACTCTGGCTGACACAAATAGATCCTAGTGCCCAACGGAGATCGCCGGCTCCACCGCTCTCTATTTCTCCTTTGCAAAGACCGCGTCACACACTCCTGGACCCATAAGACCTGCTCTGCCTAAACCTCCTGCTGTGCGCCACCTGTCAGATTTACCAGTGTGCGTTCCATATATCAGCAGCTATACACTTCGCGGTCTCTCTTGGTTTCAGCTGGTCCTTTGGCATTGTACAGGAGTTCTACTGTCTACTGCTCAAACACAGTCTTTTCTAAACCATAATGTGGATTATCTCAGCCATTCTCCCTGTCATCCATATTTTGTTGTGCTACACTTGCCCTGGATTTTCACATATCCACCAAGGTTTTGCCAAGAATATATAGTGGTTATATCTACCTACCTTGCAGTGCTGGTTTCTGGGGCTGCCTGTGTGACAGCTGCTGATTTGGGACTTTGTACAGAAATTGTCTGATATTTAAAAGTATTTTAATTTGTTACAGCTAGGAACAGGAGCCATTATTTTTCCTTTTGTTGGAGCTCCCTCTAGTGATGACTTCATGTACCTGCTCCCAAATACTTCTCTGCTTTTTATTACTAGTATTTCCAGCGCCATCTAGTGGAGGATCCTTGTCACAATCCTGACTTTTTACATTCATATTCTAATAGGGGAATTCAATATGGAGCGATAAGTCCGTTTTTTGCGTTAATATCGCACCTATGACGTCATTATCGCAGGTTTTAGTTTTACACTGTATTCAATTTCAAAGACTTTTCGCAGGTTCGAAAAGTCTTTGAAAAAAAACGGGGATAACTTTTCACCACTGAATAGGTGGCGAAAAAAAGTGCAAAATTGGGGTTTAGGGGTGCAGGCTCAAAAAAAATAGCCTGCACCCCTGGGAATGACATTTTAAAAAGAACTGTGTAAAAAAAAAAAAAATAGGGACACCCCAAAACATTTATTTAAAAATTGGGATGAAAAAAAAAAAATTGGGAAAAAATTGTTTAACAATAGGGAAATAGGTTCAGGGCTATTCTGCAAATATGCAGAAGGTGTATTCTAGAATAGATTAATAGTGGTAGGTGCACAGTTGCAGAATTTAAAAAAAATTACTTTAGGGACATAAAAATATGCTAGTACCCATTTTCATATGCCCCAAATTTGATGGGACCACTTAAAAAAATGAAAAAAAAAACCTAAGTGCTCTTCTGCATCACTTCTTCAATGTTGGGGAAAAAACACCTGCCGCAGCTATTTAAATCCCCGAATTTAATTTGCAGGCTAAAAACGGGGGTACCCATAGTGATCCCCATGTTTTTACAGCTTTAGGGGGTTCCTACAATTTTTTTAAGGAAAATTTCGTAATTTAATGCAAGTCCCACTTTGCAGGCTCCCGTTTTCGTAGGTTTCATATTGAATACGGGGATAAGCGGGCGCGCGCCCGATACTTTATCCCAGGAAAAAGCTCCGATATGAAACGTAAACTTCGACAGCGATGTTTATATTTCATATTGAATACCCCTCTTAGTAATTCTTTGTGTGACATACCTCGTCACCTGTCCTGCAGGCCAGGTTTTCTGCTTGTCTTGGTTGGAGAACAAATGCATTAATGTTGAATGTTGAAGCATGTCAGTTGATTGCATTCCCATCAGTCAGAGTGTTCCTGGCCTCAGCTGACAACAGAAACCAATCGGAGACATGCAACTCCTTTCTAACGCTGGCCATGCACTAGTACGATGTAGTAGGATGCAATTCATCATGCGTTTTCCCTTGAGCTCCCCGGCAGTCCCGACGGCAGGAATTGGTGCTTTTTAACACACACGATCTGCATACGATTACGATAGATATGATGGGCTGCACATCTGATAATACGATACGTTTTAAGAGCGGCGGGAGCGCGCATCAGATCATATCCTATCTAAATGCTACACGATTTCGACATGATTCATCGTATGACGCATTGCAAATCGAGCAATCGGCCCGAAATCGCCAGTGTATGGCCAGCAATTAGCCTTCTCTGGCAATCCGTCCAGTGCCAGAGCAACAAGTCTCTTCCCTGAGAGATATCCTGCTATCCTTAGCTGAGGACCTCATTCAGAGCCGGACGCATGTGCGGCCGGATCATTACGGGCATTTTTCGTTCGCTCGTATACACAGCGAACAGGGAGTGACCTATGTCATTTGATTGACAGAATGTTCCGTTTATGGGTGGTAACGGGGGCGGAGATGAGAAAACGCAGGCGTGGCAAGTCGTTTTTTGGGCGTACATGTATTATCTTGTGCGAACGTCCAATGTGGACGCTATTTTGTACACGTCACTGTGTGATCCAATTTCCATTAAGACTGCTAGCTCAGCTTGTGGTCTGGTATAGTCTATCGCAATGACGATGGTCTCCTCGTTCTTCCCCGGACTCATCGATGGTGTTGCGATTAATCAAGTGAGGCAACAAAAACAATTAACTTTTAATTGCTAAACAGCTTGTAAGGTGTTTAGCAAATAGACCTTTTTAAGTAGCTAAAAACCGAACGCAGGTGAACTACTCAGCTGCTAATTTCTGGGGCATACAATCAATTAGCTAACAATTTTTTTTGTTTTTTGTGTGCTTTTGGCATATTTGTAAGTGTTTATTTTTAATGCAAACAATATTGTACGCATGTTTGTTTTTTTCAATTTTATTTTTTGACCAAGAAAACACTCGTCCTTTTGTTTTTGGATAATTGTTAATAAAAACTCAATTGTTTTTAACCCTTTTTTTTGACCAAAAAATATTAAGTATTTCTATTTCTGTTGTATTGTTTGTAAGTTTGTTAGAGGGATTACCTTTTAACCAGTTTGTGAATAAATCAACAATAGAATTTGGCAAATTTGGTTCCAAAGTTTATGTTTTTTTTTATGTTTTGGGTTTAAAGTTTTTTTTTTAAAGTAAACATTTTTTTTTCAGGGAACAAAATGTAGAAATCATTTTGGCCACACCCCAACAAAGTAAGTGGCATTTGAACACAAATAAAACAAATAAAAACAATTCACAAGAAAGGAGAGGGAGGTTTTTGGCATGCAGGAATATGGGACAAACACAGAGATGGATTGTGGGGAAATTAGCCAGTGATGTCATCGCCTTTTAGGCCGTTTGGCCGGGGGTTGGAGGGAGCCTGAATGGGTCCGGGAAGTCCTTCGGCTGGGCTGGCCAGAGGCAGATGTTGTGGCCTCTGGACTAGGCATAGGGCTAGGCACATTTGGAGGGATGGCTGTTGTTGTGCCAGAGGTGGAGGATCCTGATGTTCCGGCAGGAAGGGAGGCCAGCTCCAACATGTGCTGGCGAACGAGCTGCTCCAGGGCATTTGCTATTCGCACGTTAACCCCAGTATTTTCCGCCAGGGCCTTAGCAATGGTCACGTTGGCCGCAGCACTTTGCTCCAGGGCGTCCGCCACCCGTAGCAGATTGGCGTCCATCCTCAGCAGAATCTCGGTCTGCTGATCCATTTTAACATTGAGATCAGTGAGGAGGGCCACTGCCTGCGAGGGGGAATGCCCTGGACTCTCTGCCACAGGGTCCCCAGCCGGATCTACTGCTTCCTCCCATGCAGAGCCAGAAGAAATTCTGCGGCCAAAGCTCACATCTGGAGCAGACTCATCCGCCTGTGTCTCTGTGAGAAAAAAGACAAAATAGTAAAATTATAATCTAGATATTGTCAAAAACACATTTCTGAGTTGTTAACATTACAACATTTACCTGGGGCAACATGAGGAGCCGCAAAGTCTGGCATGTCGGTATCCATGTTCAACACGCCATACACCTCCTCATCCTGCACACACCTCTGGGCCAGTTCCTCCAAATCTGTGAGCACAAGTGACACGGGTGGGACCCCCACCTGTCCCCCCTGCATGCCTTGCCCTATCAGGCAGTTTTTGTTTAAGCCGCTCCATCTGTTGGTTTAAAATTTGGCATCATTCCTGCAGTATTTTGACCTGTAAACACTTTTTACTAAAATGTAGTTTTTACGTACCGGCGTTTGACCTCCCGGGTTGAACGTTCAAACTCACCCACACCATTGACAGCACCGGCTATGTCGTCCCACAGTTTCCATCTCTTGGTTGCACCCATATTCCTTGGTGCCTGTGCCAGGTTGTCATTGCACATTTGCACCAAAACCTCCATCTCCTTCCTTGTGAATTGTGGCTGCCATTTTTTTTTGGCCCTAGTTTGCCTACTAGGGCCAGCAGACTCTTCCATGGCATCCTCCACACCTTTTTTTAAAAATGTTAAAAACATTTTTTAGTAAAATGTTTTAAAATGTAATGTTAAACATACACATTTTCCCATCAAAAATAAAAACACTTACATGGTGCCTGTTGGCTAGTACTTTGCTGCTCTGTACTCATTGTTTTTTCTCAATGTAGCAGACCGATTTGGGCCTTCAGTGACGTTTTTAGACATGCGTCAGCATTATTCGGCCGCATCATTCCTTGTGCGCTCCTATTGTCCGTCCTTAATTTGAGCGGGAAAATAAAGCCTATTTATGGCTTGGTGTGACTCGAGTCGAGGTGGCATTTTATGATTGTTGGAGGTTTTGCGGTGTAGTGGATTGTTGGTGATTTGTGGTTGTGTAGAAGGAGTAGTTGTTTTTTGATATTTTTGCTTTTTTTCTTACTTGTTTTTTTTTCGTTAGCATTTTTGTATATATTTTGGCTTTTTTTGTTTGAATTTTTGAGTAAGTATTTTCAAAAATCCACCTAAAAAAATAATAGTAAATAGTTTCCAATTTTTTTAAATAATTTTTTTTTTTACAGTTATTTTGGCAGTGACCCAGTGACGTTTTATAACTTTGGGATATTTGTCTGTTTTTGGTAAGTGTTTTTGGTTTCATGAATTTACAAATTCGATGTGCTGGTCTTCGCATATGTTTCGCTAAGTAATGTTTTTTTTTTCTGTGAACAATCATGTCTTACCACTAAATGTAGCGTACTATTTAGCGAATTAATGTGTTTTTTTAACTGTAAAAGTAGCGTAGTATTTAGCGAACTAATGTGTCCTTATTTAACTGTAAAAGTAGCGTACTATTTAGCGAACTATTGGTTTTTTTTAATTTTAACTGTAAAATTAACGTACTATTTTGCGAACTAATGTTTTTGGAATTTTTCTGTGTAAATTCATGTCTAACCACTAAATGTAGCGTACTATTTTGAGAACTAATGTGTGCTCCCTTCTCTATTTTGTCGAAAACGATATTTGTTTTCAATCATAGTTTATTAAATTAATCTTAAAAATATTTTCTTCTTTTGAAATGTAGGTTGGTTTGCACATGACACGTCCCAGGCCTGTAAGCATCTTTGGTTTGCTTGGAAAAGATAAGTATATTTTTCTTGACACATTTGTCTGAAACAATAACTACCTGGCTTAACATTTCAGGTTGATGTTGGTCGTATTATATTGGCCATGGTTCCAGAACCCGACCAACCTCAACTTCGTCCCAGGCATAGGCCTTGTAGGCATGCAAGGCCCCAGATATATAGAACACGTGTCACCCTTTTTGGAATGCCGGATGATGAGGTGTTAAGGCGATACCGTCTTCCGCCACAACTCATCATAGACACTCTCATTAATAGAGAGTGATCTTGAACGGCAAATTGACAGTCCTACAGCAATACCACCACTTACGCAATTAATATCAGTGTTACATTTTTGTGCCTCAGGATCCTTTCAAACCACTGTGGGAATAGTCGCTGGAATATCCCAATCCTCCTTTTCAAGGATCCTGAGGGCAGTGATGGAGGCACTTTTTAAACACCTCCATCATTTTATTAAAATGTCATTGGATATGGGTTCCCTTAATGTGGCGAAGGCTAATTTTTACCAAATTGCTGGCTTCCCACACATCATAGGGGTTGTGGATGGCACTCACATACCACTTCAGCCTCCAGCAAGGCTGGAGGCTATATTTAGGAACCAAAAGCACTTTCACTCGATGAATGTAATGGTGGTATGTGATGCTTCCCTCCAGATCCTGTCCCTGAATGCCAAATTCCCTGACAGTGCACATGATTCCTTCGTCATCCGGCAATCAGGGATTTGGCACAAATTAAACAACCTACAAGCTGGTGATGCGTGGCTTCTGGGTAAGTTGACACCTTCTGTTGAAACCAATGCAAAGCTTGTTACACAGTGGTCCTGATGTTTTTTTATATATTTTCACAGGAGATAGTGGTTACCCTTGCACGCCCTGGCTGCTCACTCCTTATTTGGCTCCCACACCAGGGCCACAAAGTCAGTATAATTCCGCACTTACAGCCACCAGGCAGGTGGTGGAGCGCTGTATCGGCCTTTTAAAAGGCCGATTCAGATGCCTCCACCGCTCTGGTGGCGAGCTCATGTATTTGCCGACTATGGTTTCGAAAATTGTGGTCCAGTGTGGGATATTTCACAACATCGCCATAAGGAGTGGTGTCCCAATGCAGCCAGAGGATGCCTTGCCTGAGGACGGCCCCCCCGAGGTTGGTCAGAGGTCAGTATGTGGGGGGGCCATACGCAATGAAGTTGTGGCCAGATTTGTTAGGTAATTATTTCCACAAATTTTTGTTACTGCCACAATGTAGACATGTAATATTTTAAAGTACACTTTTAACAGTTTTTTTGTTGTTGTTTGTTTTTAATCCCTCAAATGACCCTAAAAATCCATGCCTACTACCTGATCAACACAAATGACTTTATGTGGACACATTGGATATAACTTCGGGAACAATGATTTCTTCTCCTCATTTGTGGATTCATGTTGGCATGCTACTTCTTCAAACAGTTGCTGATTCTTGATTTAATTTTGGGGTTTTTGGGGTTGTTTGGACTTGTGTGTGTGTGTTTTCAATGTTTGATTTTATTGTGTGAAATCACTTGGTGTTTATTATTTGTGTGCATTAAATTTTTTTTTTACGTTAAACAAACATTTCCTTCGGAAATTACAAGCAAGTGTAACCTGGTCCAAAAAAATGCAAACTTGCTTAATGGCTAATCCTGTAATTTCTTAAATACTAAACGTTTTTACCCTGCTTTGTGGCTAAAAACAAACACCAAAGGTATTATGGTGAATCAGTATGTTTTCTAATCTAGGCCTAAGCAGGTTTGTTTTAATTTTTACATTACCCCCAAAAAAGAAAAAACTATTTTTGCCGTAAATTCTACAAACCTATTGGTATTGTTAGGTGTTTAATGTGCCAGCTTACATACTAACTTGAGCTTTCTACAATCAAATTTAAATTTCTTAAAAATCAGGGTAAAAGAGTAGACTTGTGTAAGGTTCAACAATCTAAGATTTACAGACAAGGAATGAGACTTAAATTAATCAAAATACATTTTATTTTTTTTATAATTTTTTGGCCTAAATAAAAGAAATTTGTGGCGCAGGAGCGCCAAAATATGGTCCAATGCCACAAGCATTGCAACGACATGGCCCCTCAGAATCACCAAGCCAGCCAAAATTTCAGCGTTATGCCTCTGTTCCTCTGTGGGTTTAAAATATGTGCGGATTACTAAAATGACACCTTAATTTAGATGTTAAAAAACCACTTAAAAATCAGAGTATACAAAAAAAACATGACCAAAACAAAAGGAAGGCAAAACGAAAAGATTCTAAAAAAAAAATGGACAAAAAATAAGAAACAAAATAAAAAAAACTGGATTTCCAACTACGCAAAAATACATCATTTGTTGGTACCGTAAACAAGAAAGACACAAGTATGAGTGTTTGGATATGTGTCATATGTGTAAGGGGAAAACATCCTGGACATTGTTTCACAAAGATATATATAAAAATCATTAGAAATACTTTACAATTTTGAACTGCACAGGCAAAAGGACAACATCAACCAAAATTTAAATAATGAAAAAACAACCATAGTTTAAAAGGGAAATATACCGGTCAAAATGCTGACTGGGCCTGTAGCCCCGAAATCCACCTCATCAGAGGTGGGCCAGTGGATCACGGATAGAGGAGGGGTAATTTAGGTGGAAGTTGAGGGTGAGGAAAAGAGAGGGGGGGGGGTGGAGGGGAGGGTGAAGTTGGAGGGATGTGAATGTGAGGAGAGGGAGGGGACTCACGGTCGGCCAGGTCTGGGGCGGAGGGGGAATTTGGGGAAGAGTGGGCAGAGAATGTTTGGGTGGGAGTGGGGGATAGGGGACGAGCCCGACGTCTGCGCCGTCATAGTCTGCGCTCAGCCCCTAAATGATGTTGAAAAAATTATTTTTATTTAAATTTTCAATTTTAGTGCAAAAATTTTAGACACAAAAAAAAGGGCTATACTGTAAACATGCACACGCAGGTAGGTCCAAAATAAAGAAACAGGGCTATACTGTAAACATGCACACGCAGGTAGGTCCAAAATAAAGAAACAGGGCTATACTGTAAACATGCACACGCAGGTAGGTCCAAAATAAAGAAACAGGGCTATACGGTAAACATGCACACGCAGGTAGGTCCAAAATAAAGAAACAGGGCTATACGGTAAACATGCACACGCAGGTATACTTAAATTTTAAAATTACAAAAAAAACACTTTGATGTATCTGCAGACGCAAATTGGCCAACAGGCGTGGGGATCTGCGCCTCAGATCCGACCATCTGCGTTCCAGTTGGCCGATATTTCGGCGATAGCCGATGGAACGCAGGCGGCGGCGCACCTCCGCGTAGGCCATATGCTTGCGGAGGTTGGTGATGGGGGGCGGATGGTCGGTGATTCTCTGGTCCATCACCTCAGTGAGGACCAGGAGCTCACGCCTACAAAACGCGGAGGCTCTCATGATGGCAATGATTTTTTTTACACAAAACAGTTTTAATAAAGGTCCTAGAAAAATTTTGATTGGCTAATGTACTTTGTAAATTAACAGGAACCATTCTATTTGTTATTGTATGAGTCATGTGACCTACACCCTCACAAATATAATGTGAGTTATGATAGGCTTGATGCAGTGACATGCGTAAGCTAATTTAAATATAAAAAATAAAGTTGTAAAATCGGCCTAAAAAAAAACGCTAAACAATAGTAGCATTCAAACAAACTTTTAATTTTGAACAACCATCCCCTTGGTCCAACCGTACGTATTCTGAGGAAGCAATGACACACACTAAAAATAATAAAGTTTATTGACATTGAAAAAAAAAACGGATTGCAAACATGTGAATAACAATTAAGCTAATTAATATAGTGATTGCCATTAATCGATTCAAGTATGTTTGCTGAATGAAATAGCAGGCAATCAAAAACTGACAGGGCCACTTCCGGAAGTGACTTGTGCTTGTGCTCCCTGCAACCAAAGAGGAGACGGACGGTCGCTATTTTGAACGTTCGCTAGCTAGAGGAGGGGTTGGGAGACTATGGGGCGGAAAATTAGCTACGAGCGAACATACGACCGAATGCTTTAATTTAAATATTTCCGCTCGTACGGAGGACGAGCGAACGGCCACTTGCGTCCGGGTCTGAATCAGGCCCTGAGTTCCTTGTCTGTTAAGCCTGCTGATACTGTGGTCCACCCTGCTTTAGGTATAGCAGAGGCTCCCAAAAGCAGTCCTCAAGGCTCCCCAACAGTTCAGGTTTTAGACATATCCATGGTTGAGCACAGGTGACTTAATTAGTACCTCAGCCAATTTGATTTAACCACCTGTGCTCAACCATGGATATCTCTAAAACCTGAACTGTTGGGGAGCCTTGAGGACCGTGTTTGGGAACCTCTGAGTTATAGTGATTGTATTCCAGCCTTAGCAATTGCCTGAGTAATAAACCTCACTCCAGGCTGATTATCACCTGAGGATTTATCTGTGTCTCCAGCCTGCAGGATCCTCATGTTAGTGCTTATCACAGTCTTCAAGCAAGTGCTGCAGACTGCATTTCCCAATCTTCTGCAGATATCCTGATCCCTGGTGTTGGGATAACCCCTGAATTCCATGCAAGTTACAATTCAGTGAGTTATCTTCCTCTACTTCCAGCCGTTGTATCAGTGTCCAGCACTAGAATCCTTCTACCTGTATTCGGCAATCTCCTCAGTACTTTCCAGACTCCGCTATATCCAGACTGAGAAAAATCTAACACCGTTCTTACTGTGTCCTGTAATACCTAATCTCCACAATGCTACACTCTGTATGCAAAAGCGATGTACCAGGCGCTCACTAAAAAGGGGTTTAATGTGTAGATGTCGGCCCCAAGAACAGAAAGAAGAAATCCCTTATTCTTCTAATACTAAGATAAAAGAAATGGCATATGTGGACATACAAATAGGGACTGTCAGGCACAGACCATAAGCATAAGTGATGGGTGTGTAAACCGTAAATTAACCTTTATATACAGTGAATATATGTAATGCATATACCATGTAGAACTGTGCCTGTATATGGTGATAAGGGTAAATGAGGACACTAAAGATAAGGTACGTTAAACTGGTCTCTGTGATATTCTATATAAAATAAGAGGGCTGACACTTTATATAGTTAAAATCCAAATCCCTTTATTCGAGTTACAATGCTCTGGGAAGGGGATTATGTGAGAATGTAAATAGAATAAGGGTTTTATTAAAGAGCTATAAATTAGGGACTGGATAGCGGATTTGCCTAAATGTTAGTAATCCTCAATGCAAGGAGTGAAATGGGTAAGAGTGGAGTACCGGCCTGGGGGTAGGCATCCCTTGCCCCCAATAAGAAAGTCAATGATAAGTCCATAAGAGTCACTATAGTAAACGAATGTCCTGGTGAGGCCTCACCTTCCTGTGTCTCTGGTCTTTTTTTCTTCTCCTTGGGTCAGTCGATCCGGACTAAATTCCGGTGTGCGCCGACTACCTCTTTAATAAAACCCTTATTCTATTTACATTCTCACATAATCCCCTTCCAGGAGCACTGTGACTCGAATAAAGGGATTTGGATTTTAACTATACAAAGTGTCAGCCCTCTTATTTCATATAGAATATCACAGAGACCAGTTTAACGTACCTTATCTTTAGTGTCCTCATTTACCCCTACACTCTGTATCTACCACATAGTTGTGCAATTACCACCTTGCTGCACTACTGGCTCCAGTATTCTGGGCCCATTCTGGTGACTCCAGCATTCCAGTACCATTCAGGTAACTCCAGAATTCTGGTACGATTCTGGTGTTCAAAGCAATCTGGTCTCATTCTGGTGTTCCAGTAATCCAGCCCCATTCCGGTGATCCAGCATGCCAGTTTCATTCCGGCTGTCCAGGGCTACTTCCGGGTTCCACGTGATCCAGTGTCCTCCTGGTTCTAGCCTGATTGACATACCAAAACTCTCTATCCTACCTACCTGCACCTATGTGTCTTAAGCATCCATCATCTGGTTCCCATCATGACTCCGGCTGTCCCACCAGTGCCTTAAATTGCCAGCAGCCACATCTTGCTTACCAGTCAAACACACAAGTGCATCTCATACACTTCACATTCCTGTCCAAGTCCATGAGCAGAAACTACTACAATCGCCTTAGACTCCATTCCAGCCTGAGACTCAAATTCTGTGCTGCTCTTGATATCTCAAAGCCACCTCTCGCAGACTGGACTCAGTTGACTTCTCATCTTAACCCTTCATGCTTATCTGCACAGTGTACACCCTGGCAACCGACACAAGGCCACAAGCAGAGTACACCCCACGTCCTGACCATTCGGAAGTCGGTTCCTGATGGCTGTGTATATGTACAGGTGTATCCAGCCTCTTCTTTGCTGCAATGCATGCGAACGCATTGCAGCTAAGCACAGCAATCACCAGACTGTGAGCACTCGCAGCTTTCGATTCCCCATTGAAGTGTATGGTGTGCGCTTGCATACACACATGCATGCCATAGATGCGGGCATAGATCAGTGTGGCTACATCTATATACATGATCTTACGTCCTTATCTCAGGATCCGGGACTGTTCTATTAAGTAATTAGCACTTGTTTCCCATGGACGTTGATTTATATGTTTCTTTGCAGGTTACACAGTTCCCTCAGAGGGTTTTATATATGTAGTGTTCAAGCCACTAGATTACCTTGTCTTCTACTGACCATGTTTTTCTCTTACAGTGGGTTCTCTATTTGCCTTGTAAGTTTCTTTAGACATCACTTGTTATGATTTTCTAGGCATGTTGTGTTCTTTATTTTTCATATTTTAAGCTGAACACCTTTCCATTGCTAGATGTTAACCACATAATTGTTCATATGTTCCCGGACAGTAGCTGTCGCTGCCCTACCCAGTTAGATCATACTGTACTCCACTCTTGGGCCATGGGCTCTATTTTCTTGCTCATTTGATCCAACAGCGGCTATAGTTCCTCTGATATGTATTATTTATGTGTATTCAACTTGTTCTGTGTTCTATACATATTATTAGTTTTTTGCTTTCCTTCTTTCTTACCTACTTCTCCTCTCTTATTCAATTTCTCCCCCCAGTCACCATATCTTCATTCAGGAGGGATTATTTAGTGGTCAGTGACTTCAGTGGCTGTACATTAATATATCTTTCTATACCCCTCTCATCCAAACTCCCATGGCTTCCACTGCCCATGCTGATATAAATTTATACTCTTTATATCAGAAGGGGCTTAATATACAAGAAAAGTGTTCCACATTTTTACGAGAGCTCTGAATAGAAAGGGTAGATGTTGCATTTCTGCAAGAAATGCATTTTAAGCAGCACACTTCTCCTAAATCAGGTAATTATTATTCCGGCAGATCTTTTGTAATAACAATTCTATGGGAAAGTCTCTAGGTGTCGCTATCTTATTCTCCCATAGGCTACCATTCTCTGAGGTCTCTCACCACATTTTGGAAGTAGGTAGCAGCAGTTTATTAGTGAGATGTTTTGACTTCTGGAGCCACTGAAAGGGTTGTCTGATTAGTAGGGGGAAATTTCAATTGGTCCTTAGACCCAGCCCTTGACTGCTCTCCCATTTCTCCTTGCCCCCCTACATGACCACTGTGGAGTCCGCCAGCTCATCCATGAATAACAATTGGTAGCTTTATGGAGGACTCAGCATCCCACAGCTAAAGATTACTCATTGTGTATACTTCTGAATAGACTATTATCTTGTGGATCATAGGCATTTACAATTTTACTCTCACAGTGGAATCGGCCACATCACATGGTTCGACCATGATCCAGTTTGTGTCTCAGTTCGACTGCAATCTACGCCTCCCCTGAACATTTCCATTCCAATGGCACTCATCCCAGTTTAAGTATCTCAGAGTCATTCTGTCCAATACTAACTAACCTTTTTCAGCTTAATTTCCCTTGATAAATACATTTAAAGCTGATTTCAAGAAATGGACACAGCTCTCCTGGTTAGGCTAGATTTAGTACTGCAAAAATGAATGTCTTGCCAATGGTCTTCTACCTGATTCAAACACTTCCAATTATGGTCCCAATTTCCTTTTTTAGGGCATTGCAGGGTACGGTGGGGAAGATCCTATTGTGATGTGCCGGAAAAAACTTAGACATTACATTTTTATTCAGGCTGGCCACCGCTGACCAGGGATAAAAGACATGGGGTCAGGTAACCATTAAGCACTGAGGGCCTGATTCAGACCCGCTGGCAAGCGGGTCGATGGGGTACTGCGCACGCGTGGCGCGCGTGCATGCGGAAGCCCCGGAGCGAGAGAGAATTTCTCTTGCTTCGGGGCTCACTACAAAAGAGGCGGCTGTCGATGTTGATCGACAGCTCGCCCCATTTTGTAGTCGGGGAGGGGAGGTGGCTACACAAATGGAGTTTGTGGGAGGCACCAATGACATCACCAGTGATGTCAGTGGAGAGCTTCCTGCTCTGTTAGAGCAGGAAGCTCTCTGGGGCTTGCGATGGACGAGACCCTACCACAAGGGTCTCGTCTCAAGCCCCGATGGTCGCGACCATCACCTGGCCGCTCACAAAAGCTGTGGGTGGTCACCCACAGTTTAGCGAGCGGCCAGGAGGCCGCAACCAAAAAAACACAAAAAACGCCCTGATTCAGAGCGAGCACTCTTCAAGAGCATCCGGCTCTGAATCAGGCCCTGAGACCATATATGCTAAATAATGGACTACTATACTAGTTTTTTACATTGGGACCGCACGCTTGCACTTGGAGGCTGCATGTTTTTGCATACTAATAACGTTGACAACACATTTTATTTACATAATCTGAGACTGTGCTTCTATTCATATGGAGATTCTATATCCTGCGTACTAACAGCGTTTGCATCACGTTTGTGACTGGGTCTATTGACTGCTGGAGACTATAAGCTTTGTTTGCTAACATACTGGACCAATTAACACCTGCTTCAGTCTCAAACTTGTTGGTTCATATTAACCTTTATTAGATTCTATTTGTGTGTCCCTAATAGCAGTGTCCTGGTGATTAACATCAATTTTATTACCAATTGACATGCTTATTGGTGGCGAGCCAACCTGGTATATATTTTTCCATTGTATGTTATACATGTAAATTTTATGCCTTTTTTTATTTATGATCATTCCTATATAATTAGTAATTTTATTAAGCATATTTTCTTCTATACCGAGTGCTCTCTTCTATTTTTCTTAGTAGTTTCTTGCATTTGGGGATCAGCACCCCTGATATTGTGGTGAGCAGCGGTGGTTATTAGAAGTACATAAGTGTCTATAAATGTATCTATTGATTATATATTGATTTTTGTTGGACAGTTCTACATCATAGCGCCTGGTGTATATGTGTGTGGGTACAGTTATTCACACAATATCCATTTTTCTTGTGTGTTTCTGTACGCACATCCATATATCCATCACATTTATTTTATTTTTATTCAGATGCCTCGTTTCTCACAACCTTGCGACATAACCCGGGCAATCATTAACACCCCTCTCTGTTTGGTCCTCAGTGGGTATTTCACTTCTAGGTCACTTAGTGGATTCGGGAGGATTGCAATACTTTAAAGATCTTCAGCACACATTTGTTCTTCCATCCAACTCCAGAAGTTCCCGCATCTCTCTGATCTCTGCTGGAGGTGTAGTTAGGTGCTGGGCACTCTGCTTTATATTTGGTGGAACTGTCCAGTGCTGGCTGGCTTCTGGCAGATGGTCCAGTGGGACTCAATTTCTGACACATCTAAATTTTGCCTTATGGATATGCCTCTCTCTCAATTTAAGAAATCAGTGCTCCAACATCTCATAAACACGTGTGAGTGACTATCCCATGCTTTTTGAGGTCCCACGTTTGGCCCCCTATCTCTCAGTGGTTCCAGTGGGCTGATCTCTATATGAACAAGGAAAATATCATGTCCTCTTCTAAACTGACTTAACTGCCACCTGGTTTAATTAATTGAGATTCAAGGAGACCCCGGACTACTCTGTACACCTTAACAGATTTGGCTGACAACTTCCCTTTCCCTCCTCACCCATCTTTCCTTTCTCTTCTTTCCTTCTATTTTTACTCTTTACATTTACTATTTGTGTTTTCTCAATAGTCTACTGTTAGCCTCCCTTCATTGAATAGTTTTCATTTATTGGTTGAACCAACTCACAACTCATTTTAGACTTTGCTTAGGCCTGATTAGTGTCGATACTTGTGGATATGTCTGGACCATGTGTTAATTTACTGTTTTATTGCCGCTGTTTGCTAACAGTATGGACTTGTATGTACCTCTTTCTTTCTGTGTCTGTTGCTAATGTTGGTTTTAATAAAAACAGATTGTACAAAAAAGTAGGAAAAAAGGTGATTTTGTGGTAATTTGAGGCCACTTTAATTTTTTTCCCAAAAATGTTGTGAAAAATGATAAAAGCAATTATATTTCATCTAAAAAATGCTTTAGTTAAATTGTGGGTGCCTAAACTAATGAAAAAGTTGTTGTTTTGTTAATTTTTTTTAACACTCAAAAATTAAATGTAATTATTGGTCCAATTAAGCTAATTAAAAACTTTGAAAAACCTATTTAGAGATGCCCCTCCCCTAATTAGTCATTAAGGGAAGGGGGTGTCCAAGGGGTTCTGCAGTTCACTCTGGGTGTGAAAAGATTTTCCTTATCTTTTCACACCCTAAAGGGGGGGGGGGATGTGCGCACAAAAAAGTGATTTTCCTATGGAAAAAAAAAATTGTGAGTTTGGAATTGGATTGCAACTACAATGAGCAGGGAAAGTTCGCCATGAGAGCTGCTCGCACAAGCCAACTTGCCTCCCTCTGAATACTTTTTTATAGCCAGGCTCAGATAATTTTTAAAAGTCATGTATGACAGAGATTTGTCTTGGCTATTTAGTATGTTCAGATCATATCATATGTGTACCATAGACAATATTCATGTTGAATGCGATAATTAATTTTTACGGAACTCTTTTTTCATTAATTCCCCGGTGGAATATTAAAATGTGTATTGTATTATCTTTTTTGAATATAGAAATTGATTATTACAAAAATTAATGTGCAATCTTTTTATATATGCATTAGCTTTATATGATATATTTTTAGATAGAATAAAATTGTGTCCTTATTTATATACATACCTGTGTCTTTGTGTCGGTAATTTGTGCCATAGTAGAATGTTTTCATAAGCGCAGTACCAATTTTACTTTTCTGATTTTTGTAAAAATGTCTGTGTCACAATCCCAGGCTGACTCACAGACACAGCAATCTGGATCAGCTGGTCGTGATGCTGGCGCACCTATATCACTTACCAAAATACACGATTCTTCTGCCACCACGCAAGTTTTAAACTCTGGAGTCTTGCGATCTCCGAACAAATTATTAATAATTCATCTTCAGTTACACACAGGTATGTAGCATGGGCCTCACAGGCTCTCAAGTTCAGTAAGAATCACAGAGAAATATGCTAGATAACATATGTTTAATCCCAAAAATATTTTAAAAATTTAGTTACAAAAAATGTTAATAAAAATGACGCACAGATTATATATGCAAATAATTTCAAAAGATAAAATAAAAGGGTGGAATCAGAGAATATGAACTTACAAGTAACATAAATCTCTGCATGCAGGAGCTCACAAAGTTAGTTTTAGGTGCATCTTAACCCCAGAAGGCTGCTACCCGGAAATGGACATTGAATGCGGGATGGCATTTCTTTTTATACAGTAGATCTTTAATTATTATTTGTTCTTACTTAAACAGGTTCTCCATATCAGGTCAGCAGGGTTTGAGATAAATAGAGAACCTCTGTGATTTACAATACAGAATTACCTGGCCAAACCAACAGGGTTCCTGTTATAAAGATGTGTGACTGCATAACTCCCTCTTCAACTCCCACCTTCCTTGGTCAAAATAAACAGTTCTTTTCTCAGCTTCTATAGCACAACTCGGATGCATACAAGCTGCTTTAGATGTAGAGTACTGGACCTTGCTTTAAAAAAAGGTCTGGTTTTAGTATTTACAACCCAGGACACTCTGACTCCATGGGTCATAAAAGGAGAGAACTAGTTCTCCACACATGACCTCATGCTGTGAGGGATATTCATTCTTTTCATTATCTGAGAACCATCCACTAGATTACAGTTTCCAACTACCGTTTGCTAATTACAGTCCTTCCTGACATGCACACAGAATAGCAATTGACACACCATGTTTATACAAAATATAAAATGATAGAACATCATACATCATACAGAATAGACTTTGACATGTTATGCATTTTGAGAATCTCATATTTTGGGATGGCCTATTCGCTACAATCTAAAAAAGAAAACCGTTCCAAGACTAAGTCTAGTTCTCATCATTTTTGCCCTCATCAGGCTAAATTGCCAGGTTGATACCCACATGCTCGCTGTGCTGTCTGCGAGGAGGTCCATGATTCGCGACCAGTTGTGGAGGTTCTGGCAAGTCTGTAGACAAATCAGGTTGGGCTAGGTTGTTTGCTGTCTAGTTTTGATTTGTAACCAGCCAGACTAATAGGGCAGCAGATGCCCAGATTGTTTAACCTAGAATGTATCAGACAAAGGTAATTTCTCCTGATGTGTCAAGGTTTGAGACTTTGGGCTCCTCGGAGGTTCCATCTTGGGCTAGAATAATGGAGCATACTGCATTAGATTTTTGCAAAATATCATCCTCTTTAGAGATATTATTGACTTCTGCTGTTCGAAATATCCGTAACAACAGCTGGTGGAATATGTTAATTAATCAGGATTTTCTGACTGGTGTTTTTTCTGATGAGTAGGAACATTAGGGGAATTTATATTTTTAGGATCCAGGATCCTTATTAGATGAAGGAATTAGTGTTCGGGATGTGGATGACCTAGTAAGAGGCCTTGGACCTAAAAGTTGTAGAGAATCAGGAGAATCCTTCTAATGACTTACTCAGAACTAAAATATTGCAGAAAATTTATTTATTATTCCCTTCATTTTCCCAGTTTTCTGTTTTAGTTGTGCAAACATGGTTACATTCAGATAAGAAATTTCAGATCCCACATAGATTTCTAGTACCTCAGTAATGTAGAGTGGATGTTTCGGTAGTTAGCTGACCTAAGGCTACGGTTCTTCCTTTCTCATAATGGTGCTTCCTTAAGAGAAGGCTCAGACCTGATATGCTAAAGGATTCTAAAGTCAATTTATGTAGCCACAGGGGCAACATTGAGGCCTATTATTTCTTTGGCTTGGGTATTTAAGACTATTGAAAAGTGGGACGCTTTGGTGGAAGGTATTCAGTCAGACATATCAAAATCTCAGCTATTATCTATTGCAGAGCCGATTAAGATAGGAATAGATCATTTGGGTGAGGCCGCTTCAGATGATATCTGGATTTGCATTTGCAGGAAGGCACATATTATGGTTAAAATCATGCAATGTGGATTCTGAAACAAAGACAATTTTGGAAGGCTTGCCTTATGAAGGAAAACTTTTATATGGTCCTAAACTGGATAAGAAAATGTTAGAGGCTTCTGGTTGTAAAAGGTCTTTATTACAATTGGTAGGTCTTCCAAATTCAAGTTTCATTCCTTTCATTTGCCCTTTCAACAGAGGCATCCATCAACATCTTACCGGCAAAGGGACAAATGTCCTTGTTCCGAGGTGCTTTGCATAAAGGAGAACAAATTGGGACGGGTAGAAAGTATCCAGGGAAACGTGAGGTCCCCAGGCTACAAGATAAGACTGCAAGACAGGAAAGGCATACACACAGAGGTTTCTGTGATGGATTGCCATCATCTGTCATTCAGGGACCAGGAAGGAAAGTCCACATCAGACCACTCGATGACAGGTTTAATAGAAAATGTTTATATCCTCAGTCTTTAAGATCCACCACTGAGAAGATAATTTTTCCTCAAAGTTGTCAATTGACAAGGAAAAAATTTGGGCCCTAGATTTGTCCATTACTTAGCTTTTAGATTAGTTATTCTGGTACCAGAAATCAAAGGTCCCCATGATTTTGCTCCAATCTGTTAGTAGTCCAAAAACCAGATAGGAGACCTATTTTAAATCTAAAGGATCCATACACAAGGCTGCTATAGACAGTTCAGGATGGAATCAGTAAAAGTCATAAATTTAATGAAGGTAGACAAATTCTTGGCATTCATAGACATCAAGGATAGAAACATCCACATGCCTATTTGGGAAGAACATCAGAGATTTGCAGCTGACAGAAGGCATTTTTAATTCAAGGCTCTGCTTTTCAGTCCAGAAACAACCCTTTGTATCTTTACAAAAGTCATAGATAGACTGGGACGATCTGTGGTAGTAAGGACTGTTCCTTATTTGGATGATCTGCTCTTCAAAGTAGTTTCAGAGTAGTCTCTAAAGTTAGATATCATAAGGGCTGTGGCAGTATTAAAGTCTCTTGACTTGGGATCATGGTGAACTGTTGCCAATTGATAATCCAGTCAGTGCCTGAGGTTCTTAGGTCTTGTTTTTAATGCCCAGTCAGGAAAGGTCTTTTTTTGCTGACAGACAAGATCAGAGACAATCAGAGGCTAGTTTTAAGATGGTATTCTCATTTGAAGCAGTCCAGTAAGCAAGACTGAATTCTTGGATTTTTCGGCTAAACATTCTGAAAGTTGGTCTTGTTCCAGGGATGCTTCTTTTGGATGGAAAGTATTGTGGTCAGACAAGGCAGCTTTGGAATGTCCCCATGGTCAGCAGTGTTCTCTAGATGGATGAAGGAGAAAATAAAATTTTCGGTACCTACCGTTAAATCTCTTTCTCTAAGTCCATCTGGGGGTCACTGCAAACCCTTCATTATTTTGTTTTTGGATGAGAATGGTATGACTTCTGTAATTATTCTTATTCAACCTATCCTTTGGGATTTTTAACCACTTAACTGCCGATTTCTTTCATCAATACCGCACATTTTTTTTTGTTAAAAGTATTTTTAAAAATATATTTACATTTTATTAAAAAAAATATACCCAAGAGATGTTTTGCGCCCATGTGTCCATAGGCCCCCATTGTAATTTTACTTCTCATCCCATCAAAAATAGCCTCCCCAGTGTCAAAAGATATTCAGCAAAATCAACTCCCACCTGCCAGGGGTAATAGGTCCCCATGGCAGAGCTTCTACTCTCACCGCCAAGCCCCTCTCTCCCCATATGTCACTATATATGTGAAATTATTATTTTTTTCTATACTCCTCCATGGCAGCATAAAAGTCCCTCCTCCCAGTGCAAAAAGATGCTCCCCCCTCCTTAACCCCCTCTAAGGGACCTAGCCTCTCCCCCTCACCTTGTTACAGTGTGCAGCTGAGCATGGGGGAACTAATCATCAGTCTTGTCCTGAAATTCCAACTATGTGCTCCATGATGGGAGAAAGGTAGGATACACAGTAACTGCTGCCATCTAGTGGCAGTAGAATAGACTGCAGACGTCTTACAATGATACAAACAATATGGTTAGAGCAGACCTGGCCAAAAGGTAGATCACAATCTACTGGTAGCTCATGGTGCATCTGGCAGTAGAGCACAACCAAATGAAGTAAAATAAACCTGAACCGGCTTCTTGAGCCTCAGAAGCCCAGCTCCCAGTAGTGCAGTATGCGGGTGATGTCATGATTGCTGTTGTCCGCCTGCCTGGCCCTACAGAGCGTGCTGAGTGTCATGGGGAGCAGCTGTCCCACCAGTACAGGCTCCTTACAGCGCCAAGCACATCCACAGACTGATAGCAGCAAACTTTCTGCAAGTGCCAGAGTCGCTCCCAGAGGTAGTGTGTGGGGAGTGATTGTGTTATATTTGTGGTAAAGGAGCTGTACGGTGGACACTGCTAGGGCACAACTTCCTTCTGCTGTGGTACCATGCCACCCCAAGGAGATGTAGTTAGCAGACCAGCGGCCGGGATGCCATCGGTCTAAATTCTGATGCTGGAAGTCCGACACAGGACTTAAGATGGGCATTGAAATACTGACGCCTATGTTAATCCCGACACAGGAATACAAACAAGGCACCAGCGCAAAGGAGGTAAGCCGGGGGCGTTTTAGCTGTTAGCCGTGGGGGGCAGTGTTATGTTTAGGTAGCATAGCGTGGTTAGCGTTCAGTTTTAGGGCGGGAGGTTAGGGTTAGGCACCCATAGGGGGATTAGGGTTAGGCACCACTGGGGGGAGGTTAGGCACTAAAGGGGGAGGGTTAGGTTTAGGCACGAAGGGGGGAAACTTTGGTTTATGCACTAAAGGGGAGGGTTAGGGTGCGGGGTGGGAAGGTAAAGTATACTTAACCAACCCCTGTTGGGATACCGACCACCGGGATACTGCTGTCTGTATTTTGACAGGAGGCATCACGATATCAGTATTACATACCAATTCCACCCCAAGCACCGGCTCCCCACAGCACACAGCGACACTGAGTGACTGACTGATTTATTTATTTTAAATAAGACAACCTCTTATATTATTAAGCAGTGGAGATAATTACAGTTTATTACAAGTTTATGGTATGAGGCAGAGGCGTTTCTAGAGAGGAGGGGGCCCGTATGCAGTCTCCAACATGGGCCCCCTCCTCTCTGTCTGGTGGCCGGCAGCGCACTGAGCTGTGTGCGGCCAGCGCCAGAGTTATAGACTCTGGGCACTAGAGTGTGCCCAGAGTCTATAGAGTATGCGCAGGTCACCAGGAAAATGGCCACGGCTGCCATTTTCCCTCTACTGCGCATGCGCAAATGATGGTAAAATGGCTGTGGCGGCCATTTTTCAGTCATTTTTACAGCGCAGTCCTGAATCCAGACTCTTAAAGATGGTATTTGGTGGAATGGCCACTTCCAGCAGTTATGCCATTCTTTCAATGTCCATAAATCTTGAGTAACTCTCAATTCCATATGGAGTAAATCCACTCCGCTGGAGATAACTTTTTAGAGAAGAATGTCACATGTGTAGAGAACACATTTAGGGCATTTCCGTTGAGCTGTTGGAATCTCATTAAGGCATCCTTGCATTTCAGTCAGCTGCACATGTAGAGACTGGACTGTTTGGGAACCTGCTCTAGTGTAATTAATATTTCTAGGGCTTGGGTTTTCTGTCACAAAACTGTCACAAGTAAAGTTTGAAGTACTTTTTTTTTAGTGATAATAGATAGGACTCTTAACGTTGGTAACATGTGCCAGTGTTTATATACTCTGGCATAGCAGACTTGGAGAAACCACAGTCAATTCAGGACACAAAATAGAGCTAATACACAACAAGACTGAGATGAGACAAGACGCGAATCATGGGAAAACTATAAGCTGGTTGGAACACAAGTAGAAGTCAGTAGATGTTGAGAATGAGATGAGGTGAGGCACAATTCAATGGAAATCCAGAAGTGGATCAGAACACAGGCAGAAGTTGGTACAAAAAGAGGATGATGAAGCAATGCATAGTTAATAGGAAAGACAAAAAGCTGTTAGGACACAGGCTGAAGTTGGTACACAGAGGAACTAAGCAAGGCATTCAGGAACTTGGATGTAGGGAAGCTATGAGGCACTGGGTACACCATGAATTTGCTGGCTGTAATAACTAATCACTGTGGCCTAGGACTGAGCATCCTAAATAGAGTGTCATTAGATGACGTCACTGCTAGAGGGAGTGAGAGGCCTGCATAAAGCATACACATTGTGCACTATGGAACCAGGATACAGACTGTCCCAAGGTACACCAGGTTGTCATGGTGACATACTGCCATGACCCATATATGTGAGCCAATCGCCAATACCACACAGGCCATGGCCCCCAAGAGACCCACCTCTCTCCCCAGACAGTCGCACAGCCCTCCTGCTGTGCTTGGGTGAGTTGTGACTCTGATATACAAAACATGAAGCATTCCAAAAACTGATAAACAAAACAGAGAGCATTCCATAGACCGATATATAATATAAAAATCATTATGCAGACCTATATACAATACAGAGAGCATTCCTTACTTCACCATACATACAGTTAGCATATTTGTGATCATCTTAAAATACTGTAAAGAGAGTATTCTTGTTAGCTCCATACAATACAGAGAGTAGCCATGAGACAATATACATAACAGTGATCATTATACATACAAGGATCATCAAATGCCTTACAATACAGAGAGCATCCTAATGACTGCTATAAAGATAGCATACCAGTGACTACCATAAAATACAGAGTACAACCTAATGAATGCCATAGACTTGCATGAAAATGTGGGCCTACAGAAAAGTCATATCTTGGTCCAGGGAAAATAGCTGTGTGCAGTCTTCGTACTGTTTGATTGGCACTAGATTATCAGATAATTGAGGTACAAGTAAAAATGTATTATTTTTAATAATGTTTGTGATAAAAAACAATAATAATAATTTAGAGAGTTTTATTGTTAATGCATTTTGTTATTGAACCATAATGCCAAGAAATTCTGTTGATCATTTGCTATATGAAATAGACTCACAAAACATAATTAACAAATGAAAAACAAGAACTATTAGAAGGCGAAACAATGAAAACAAAAATGATTTTCCTCTTGTGATATATTTATTTTCTCCACTTAGCTGCCCCCAAGAGATACTATGAATAATAACAATTCTCACTTAATAGCCACACTGATTAAACCTTAATTGACAAAATCATTAAAGCACTTTTCTACAATTTTACTCATTGGGAAGGCAAACATGTTAGACATGGCGATGTATTAAGACCAACATATTTCTAAAATGTTTGCATACATTTAATTTTTTTATATGAATAATTTTCAATTAGAAAGATTATTAGAATGGATATTATTCTTAGCAAATAATTTAACATATGCACGAACTTGATTGTCATATTCTGTAAACACATCCCAGGACTGAATATGAGAATTACATTAATGTCTCACAGTCTATACTGAGATGACCTGTTTGGTCACTGCAGTACCGACGCTACCGCAGGAGCAGTTCTGCCAGATGCAGGGACCATGGGGTGGCGATGGTGTCACCCACAGGGCTCTGTGCTCTCTGTGATGGCACCTATCGCACATCCCTAGTTATGGTCCTAGGCCACTATACTAAATTTCCCACTGCTGTCCAGTCCTAGGATGCAAAGTGATGTTATGATGCGACAAGGGGTGGTTTATATTACTATCTGCAGAAGTTATATCTGTACCAGACAAATATTTTCATTGCTTCCTAATTGTCAGGATCCTGACTATTTCTTTCATTTGTTCTTGTGACTTACCCCTGCCACTGGTTCACCTACTGCTTCTGCCTGCCGACCTGCTGCCATTCCATAGTGCCCACATGTTCTGTCACCTCCAAGATGTATAGGTTTTATAATTCCCAGCTTACAGTACTAGGCCTCAATCCACATCAGAGCCTCACCTGGAGGTCTGCTGTGACAAGTCTTGATCATCTGACCACAACACAGCCAATTGTAAGACAGAATGAGCTTCCCTGCATCACCTAATATCGCTCAGCTTATCCCAGCTAACCCAGGAGTATATCCTCCAGCCTCTGGCACTCCTGATTCTGCTACAAGCCTGTGCTTATCATTCCCTGGCAGCACAAATAGATACTCCTGCTGGTCCCAGTCCAGTTCTGCAAGTTACTCCTTCTGGTCCCAGTCTGGTTTTACAAGTTATAGTACATCCCATATAGCTGGTTCTGCTCTGCAACCCAGCACTTCCTGTATAGCTGGTTCTGCTCTGCAACCCAGAACATCCCGCATAGCTAATTCTGCTCCACAACCCAGGACATCCCACATAACTGGTTCTGCTCTGTAACCCAGCACATCCCATATAGCTGGTTCTGCTCTGCAACCCAGCACATACCATATAGCTGGTTCTGCTCCGTATCCCAGCACATCACGAATAGCTGCTAATGCTCTGCTTTCCAGCACATCTCGTATAACGGGTTCTGCTCCTGGTTATCCACAGCTAGCATCCATTCCCGTGTTTGGTCTGCATCCTGTCCTGCTATCATCTGAGTGCTCCCAGATCCTGGACTACAGCGACAACCCAGTTTCACCCTGGTTATTACTCTGCCAAGTTCTGCCAATCTAGCATTCCTGATTACAGTTACCAATAAAGGAGAGTGTAATTTTCTACTTACAGTATCAATCCAGTAATCAGCCTGGTTAATCTACTGCCACACTCTTCTCTGCTACACCTGTCATCCTGTCACCAACACCGAAATCCTTGGCGGTCTAGTGGGTACGATCCGGCATCTCTACGCCGAGACCCGTGTTCGATTCCCGGTCAGGGAAGCATACTGGACTCTATCTATATCTCATTCCAGGTGGTCTCTTCAGGCCTGCCAGCTTCACCTACACTCTTCCAGATTCCTATAAAGACTTTTCCCTGACCCCGGTTCCACAAAAATAACATAAGCCTGACACTAATATTTACTAATTACAATAACATAAAGGTGCTGTAAATGATTGTAATTTGAAGTCCCGCATAATTTAGCATCTCTCAAATACCGCATGATTGACCATACTGTACACCAGCCTCCATTAGGGGAGGTAACTGGGCATTGAGATTAGTACAATTACTAAGATTACTACAATGTGAGACCATGTGGATCATGAGATTGGGCACTAAACCTAAAGGTCTCAATGATGACAGCTGGGTCTCAACTGTTGTAATTAATAAATATCCCCTGTTGTGGTCTATTTTTTTTTAAAAATAGATGCTTGTGAATGCTATGTATGATCTCTAACCAGTTGTTTATTGTATACTCACAGCTATATTTATCTTTTGCCTTGGTGATGGGAAACCTTCATTGGATTATGTCAGCAGCCATGCCCGGTGCACACTGCATGATTATGTTAATCTTCAGCATCGCCGGTTCGGGTGTGTAGGCCCGCTACTGGAGAGAATGTTCACATGGTGTCTCTGATATAAAACATAAGATCGCTTTATTACTGATGACAATAATAAAGCATTCTGCTGCATTTACATGTGATTATTGAAGTCACCTTGTTTCCTATATATGAATCCTTTGGATTGTGAGGGCAAAGGATGCAGGTGTATGAAGCAAAGGGAGTGTTATCTAACCCTCCCTCCCCTGTGCCTAAACCTAACCGCCCCCTCCCCGGAGCCTAAACATAACCCTCCCCACTTAGTGCCTAACCCCTAACCCTCCCCCTAACCCTGCTACTTACCTTTGGGATTCCAGCGGACGGCATTCTGGAGCTGGTATTCAGATAAGTGTCAGGATTCCGGTGTCTGCAATTTTGCTGATTTGCATCCCAGGAGCGTGCAACCGAGAGGAACAGTAAGGTACTGCTAACTCTGTGATGACAGCAAAGATTAAATAACGCCTTGATACCTTAGAGTTTGTCACTTGCTTGTAATTGTATGTTTATTTATAATAACTACATTGTAAAAAACATGCATGGGCCAGCGCCTTGAAGAAGCATGTACACTCCTCCAGAAATAATATATGGAAATAGAAACCAGAAATGTGCAGCACGTGCAAGCAAGTCATTTCTTATGGTAATATATAAATGCAGATACATGCAGAGTAATTTTAAGAAATATTGTTTATCAGCATCAGACACAGTATGAGATTATAAAACAAACATCAACAAACAAAAAAGCTTAAATTAGATTTTCTAATGGTTTTTAAAAAATCACTTTATAATTTTTTTATACAATCGCCCAAATTATTAAAAGTCACAAAATTTTGTAACCATAAGTATTTAAACAACAGAGCAGCGATGTTTCAAAATTTGAAATGGGTCAATTGACCACCCTCGGTAAACCCAGTGTTAATATGCAGTTATTTCAAATATGTTTGTCTATGGTTTACACCTTGTAATATACCACTGAAGTCTGTGCCTACACCTTGCTGCTGGGTTGTAACATATAAAGTAATGTGAACACACAGGATATCAGACAAATGCAAAAAAAATATAAACTAAGAACATAGCAACAAAAGGACTTTAAAAAAAACAATTGATACCAGAAACACTTCCTGATGCGCGTTTCACCATGTGTGGCATGTTCACCATGCATTGTGCACAGGTAATGTCTCCTCTATTTATGGTACATGCCCCTCTGTAGGTGGAGTTAAGTTTCCGATTTCTGGAACCCCTAGGAATGCATTTTTTCTAGTTGCCGTGTTACCAGTCTGTTTAGCCTATCAGTGGCTAGCCCTTCTCTCTTCTTGTATGATTGACCAATCAGGATTGACCCTCGAGCCACAAAACCATCAGCCATGCCACTTGTGATCTGCTGTGATTGATGTGGTGGGTGGCCAAGGAGCAGCCCTCCTATATCGCCCAACACACCACTCGTGTTACCACTTGATTGACAGAGCAGTTTGACAATTGTTAGTCCTGATCATATCCTCTGGAAATATTTAACCAGGTGAGTGCTGCTATGTATATTGAGCTGCCAGGAATATTATGCTAATGCAGATATAATAGTATAGCAGATTTCTTTGGTGGATCGAGTAGTTGTGGTTTTTACATCGCTATATTGCTCATTAACAAGGTAAGTATCATTAATTTTGTGCACTTGCAGTAAAACATAGTGCTGTCAATTAAAAATACTATTCATAGAGAGATAGATGCATAACAGTATGGTCTATTATATTGGTTACTTAATTCCCAGTCCTTTGGTTGCTCATCCTGAGGTGTCTGACTTTTGGCACTTGTAGTCTATATAGAGAAGAAGAAATATGTTGCAGCTGCTCCTTAGATAAAATTATAAATTATATCAGCACTGATTCAGTCTCTGCTAGTGACAAATTCGGAGATTGATAAAAAAAATCTAATTTCTGTTTAAAAATATATATAAAAGCCACTTTGGACAATATAGGTGCATATAAAGTATAACAATGATTTAATAGCTTAGGGTAGGTATCAGAAGAAATTATAATGGGAGTGTGGAGTTGTATTTATGACAAATGTCAGAATAGCTGTAATGGCAATAAGTTGTGTTTCCTTTTTAAGGTTAGGATGTGATTAATGTTTAATTGGCATGAATCATTTCAAAACTTTTATTGATATCCATATGTTTATCAGAAAAATAATTCTTAAAAAATGATTAATCACGTACTTAAATTCCATCAGAAATCTGCACTTTTTAAGAAGAAATCTTTATTTTATACCTCCTATATTAAATGATTTTTTATCGACAGTTTCACCAGACTAGTCCTAGATGACATTGAAGAAATCAACAAAAAGAAGTATATATGCTATTGGAATCTAACCAGAAACAAATGGTTGACCATTAGAGATCTACAGAGTGACTAAACTATTGTCAACAAACCTTCAGATAAGAGTCATTATGAATAGATCAGAATACAAGAAGGAAATATATCAACAACAGAATACCCCCACATAATGTAAATTGTAGACCGATCCGACAATAAAACCAGATGCAGATTCATCAAATTCATTGAAGACAGTTATAAGAAAAACATCACCAAAGAGATAAAATAATTTCTAGAAATAACCAATCCCTTTATGTTGACCATTTATATCCTTCTAAAGATTCATGAAGATGATAAGAATTCTCCAGGACGTCCCATAATTGCAGGGACTAACAGTCTCACTAGTAATATAGCTGCATATATTAACCATCGATTGCAACCACTGGTGGTCACTAATAGATCATATCTGAGGGCTACCATGGACACCCTTGCCAAATTGAAGGGCATTAACTGGGGAAAAAATATGTTCATGATACCAGCAGACACCATGTCGCTGTATACAGTTGTTAAACAAAATTGAAGATGCCTCTTGATATCTTCAAAAATCTGAAATTGATCCTAATAAAGTTTATTATTAGGAGATAGCATTAGGTGAAGGACAAATTGGTCAAGAGTGCCTTGGACGTCCATACGGCAAACCCAGTAAGAACCAAGGGCTTCCACAGATGTGGAATTTGCAATATGTGTAACAATGTTGCCAAAAATGAACTCTAAGATTACACAATTTGATGTTAATGGAAAGTCATATACTATCAGGAATGTCATCACCTGTCACACCACAAGTGTGGTGTACCTTATTGAATGTATATGTGGCCTCTTCTATAAAGACCATACATCCAGAGCACTTAAAACAAGGATAGGAAAACACTTACGAAACCTAAGAAAGGGACTTTAAACCCACTCATTACCAGAGCATTTTAAGCAAGTACATGGCTATTCTACTAAACACATCCAGAATTTTATGAACTTGAGATCTGCACCGGACCATTTTTGCTAGTTTTGTTTTAATTTATCATCCAGTTTTATTTTTGGTTTTGCCAAGATGCCGTAACTGGTTTTGGTTTTGTATTTTTTGTCAAAATTGCTAAAATCACATAATTTGGGCATTTTTTTATTCCTAGAGTATTATTAACCTCAATGACATTAATTTTCAGTCAATTTTGACCTCTTCACAGCTTACAATATTGTTTTCAACTTTTCACCAATATTGGCCAAAGACTGCAGCGAGCTGGCTGGTTAAACTAAGTTACAGAACAGCTGCACAAATACACGGCACATTACACATTACGCTGCACAGTAGCGTTCGTTAGTCACATTACATGACTTAGTAGTGTCCATTATTCACATTACACCACACAATAGTGTTCGTTATTAACATTACACCATACAGTAGTTTCCCTTATACATGTTACACCACAGTAGAGTCACTTATACACATTACGCCACAGAAGAGCCCCTTATACCTATTATGTCACACAGTAGTACCCCTTATACATGTTACACTACAGTAGAACCACTTATACACATTACGCTACAGAAGTGTAATATACACATTATACCATTGTAGATACCCTCCTCCTCCTCATTCCTCATCATCATTCCTCCTTCCCTGCAATGCACCAGCACACATACACAGGGTTATATAGCAGTCATTACAGCACATGCAGCAATCAGATGGGCACATCAGGGGATATCTGACACCAGTGGCACTCTAGGGTGCAGGGGGCATTCAAGGGGTACAAGGTTGAGGGTATGGGGGTGGGAGCTCAGGATGGAGGAGGAAAGTTAGAGGGCACAGGGTTAGGAGGATATTTAAGGGGGAACAGGTTTGGGGGGATGCTCAAGGGGCACAGGGTTGGGGCAGATGCTCAAAGGGGAACAGGGTAAGAGGGACACTCAGGGGAGCACAGGTCATGGGGGGATGCTCAAAGGGCACAGGATGGGGGAGGGGAGCTCAAGGTGACACAGGGTAAGGGGGGGCACTCAGGGGCCACAGGATGAGAGAGGGGAGCTCAGGTTTGGGGAGACAGAACCCCTTAATGCCAGGATCCCCATCATCTCCTGTCAGTCCGCACCCTGCACACATCCTGGCCGATGCTCACTCCTTTCTCCCCTGGGGGTGCAGCCCAGCACAGGTGTCAGGGCCAGCAGGTGGGGGGCAGTTAGAGCACTCAGCTTCTGTCTGCCAGATCCAATCAGCGGCTGCTACCATGGTAACAGGTCGTTGTTTGGCTGAGAAACAGTCATTCTCATCCAACCAGTGGCCTGTTACCATGGTAGCAGCTGCTGATTGGATCTGGCAGGGGATCCGATGCCGGAATCTCAATATTTTGGCTTGTTTTGGCTTGTTTTTAGATCTGAGCCCAGCAGGAAGATGTTGACTGGGACTCGGATCAGCTTGGATCCCTTAAGTTTGGGAAGGTTTAGATTTTATGATATCCAAACCGCTCATCTGTAGTATAACCATGTTAAGATTACCTGTAAAGATAGAGATGTGGAGTCCAAACTTGAATGAAATGGACATACAAAATAAAGACCCTCATCCTAGAAGGACTCAAAGAAAACTTTGAACTCAACATCTGGTCTCCACTACTGCCTATATTTCACCTTGCTATTCCCCCCTTTTTTCATTTTCATTATTTTAATTATATTTTGTTATGCCCCTTTTTCTTTATTTTCATATCTGGGGCATCCATTTATCATATATTATTTTTTAATTTAACCCACCATTTTGTAATCGCTTAAACTCTTATATGTTACGAATATTGCTATATATTTATTTATATATGCAGCGTATGTCAAGAGGATCCACATTTTAGGCCTGGGAATCATCCATAAACACAGCAGCACTTAGCTCCAGCCCTCCCTTCAGCCAAAACTAATTTCAAACATATTGGGGAAGTTTTAACAGGTGACACCCCTACTTTTGGTTTTAACAGATACTCATGATCGTATCACTTCTGGAGGAAAAATCGAGCTGTAGCTTTTTATGATGAGCCTGGGACCTGCCACTTACCACTTGTACCAGACCACATCAAGCCACACCTGAAATAATAAATTGCGCCCACTTCTGATGATTAATGTGAACCCTGTAGTGGGCACCACATCATATCTGGTTATGATGTCATCACTTTTGGCCTATTTAAACCCCACAGGATTGATAGATTGCACAGCCTTGAGGAACAGCAGCTACTCAAAATGTGTCAGTGCATTTGCAAGCTATATACAACCCAGTTTCCAATAAGGACTACACCAGTTGGACACAATAAAAAAATCCAGATTTACACTATATGCAATCCAACACTGTACACTCAGTTCCTATCTGGTACTGGGGCCTTCTTGGCCGCTATTGTCCTTTTTGTTTCTTTTGGAACCAAATATCAGTTTTTATGTGCCTATATTTATTTGCCCTGCATCTTGTTCTTAATTATATTAATTTGAGCTTTTTTAGAACTCATTTATATAATATTTTTATTGCATTTTTCACTTGCACTAATTGGACCTAATTTTTCATTTGTATAATAAAATATTCTATTTTATATTATCCAACCATGTGTTATGACTGGTATTAATGCTATGAGCCCCATTCTCAGTAGCTGATACCCCTATATAGTAGGTATGGTACTGGATGTTTTTCATCAATAAGAGCTGCCTTTCCCCATACCACACTGGGCCTGATTAAGTGATGGATGGATTTGCAGAGCCTCACAAAAGTGGCTGTGCAAAATCCATCCATTTCTGATGCAAATGCAGAAAGATGTGTCACACACCTCCTTGTTGCATGTGCGATGCCAGTACTGTGACCGACATCGCAGGCTGGGTTTACCATTGCAACATAGTGATCATTGGTCATGTTGGTTGCTCCTTTGGTCAGGCTGCAGGAGCTGAAGCTTCCCACAGCCTGACCGGGTGCTGGTCAAGTTAATGGAATCTGCATCTGCCAATGCAGACCCTAGCCTAGTTCCTCCCGGAAAACAAGGTCTACATGCCCCCATTTCTGGGAACAGTGACCAACCATGCCCCCACTCATGCTGCGGCTTGGGAGGGGGTCTGTGAGCAAGATCGCAGAACGCATTCTGCACATGCACGGAGCGGGTCCGCTGCAGGCGCTGACCCCTAACATTGGAGATGTGTGATCATCATCATCATCATCATCAAATGAACGTACATCTCTGAATCAGGCCCACTGTTCACTAGTACTCAAATGCTGTTTGGACTTGATCCCAGTAGTGTATAATGGTTAATCAGCTGAGAGGGAGGCAGAGTCAAGGAGACTCACAACTGTAATAATCAGCAAAGAGTTCCAGGGCAGGCAGCGATCCAGAAGAAATGGTCCAGTAATGGCCAAGGACACACACTGACAACAGCAGTAGAAAGAAAGCAGACTTCTAGGAACAATAGTACAGGAGCTCGACTAGGAAAACCTATAACCAGCAAGGCAATAATGGCAATGAGTGTATTTATGTAGGTCCTGGTCATTCAGCTGCTTGGTAGAACCATGTGATGACTGATCAGCTGCTAGGTATGGAGCAGTGAAAAGAATTTCCTTGCTCATGTAAATCAATTTGCAGGTTGACAATATATTTGCTAAATTCCACCAGTATTTCAGTTTGTAAGTTCTTCCACTGTGAATGTGAGATTGACTCTCATTTAATAGATGCATACAGTTCAGTTCACACAGTCTAGACATTTATGAGCTCTCGGTTGCAAAAAAAAAACAATTTAAGTTTCTTGTGCTGTGACTAATAACTGAATAAGTCACAGCATCTTTGATATTAAGCTGCGTTTATAGCAAAAAAGGGAGTGATAATGCAGATGGGGGCCAACACAGGATTGGTTAACTGATGTGCCAGTGTAATAGAATAGCATCTCTTATTTTTGATGATGAGATCAAAATGATACATGAAAAAAAATAATTCTCTGTATAGACTCATGACTACTATTACGAAAGAGAATTTTCTTTCTATCCATACTTAAGCATGTTTATGGCATTGTTGATTTCCAGAGTGTTGTAGCCTCATCTAATAAATAATGTCCCATTTTATTCAATGCTTCTGGTGGCTGTGTGGGATCAGAGGTAATGTAATGTGAGGGGATTAGGGTGAAAGCTGGTAGCAGAAAACATGATCTTGTAAGTTTTTTTTATTATACACTGAAGTAACAGATGAGCTATTATCAATGTCGCATCCAGATAGTTGATAATTTGAGAGCTGAAGATGTAGGAACATTTGATAATGTTGCTAACTTATTGACTTCTGTAAAGGCTTGCATATAACAGGGCAATATTAGGCCCCATCACAGTCCCCTGTAGCTACAAAAAAAGAAATGATCAAATAAAAAAATAAATAATTGTTGTGCAACACAAAATGCATCAGTAACTTAAAAAAATCAACAAGTGGCCCATTGTAGTGTTGACTGATCATGATGACATGCCTAATGGCTGACACACCTTTTTCCTGTTGATTTTCTGTATAGAGGCTGGTGATATCCAATGTCACCATCACGCACCCAACTTAGGAAATCAGAAGTTTCCCTCAAAAACAATTTACATTTTTTTTTACAACAGTTTGACTAAGGGAACCCCTAGAAGAAATGATGGGTCTTCCCTTGGGCTTTGTTAATAGTCAATTATGGGTATTAAATACAGAAACAAGATTTTGGGATATTCTTGTATAAGAAATGTAACAGTATTGTAATTAAGCCAAGCATTTGAAAATTCCATTTGAATAAAGCTAGCTAGGTCTTTTTTGAAATTGAAAGCTGGGTCATACACAAATCTTCTGTAACAGGTATAGTCATCCAATTGTCTATTCACTTCAGACATAGAGAGGTAAATGTAATAGCCTGTGACTTGCAGGTCTTGGTGAGTTCCTGGTGAGTCTGGTCAAAGTGTTAAAGTGGCAATGTTATATCCTACATAATACCTCTATGCAATCCTGCCTACAACCTCTAATGAATCCTGCCTATAACCTCTAAACCTGAGATGACGCTAATTAGCGTTGCGAATAGTCGCACACAGAAATAAATACCTTCTGACTCAGATTGTGGTTCCGAAGCACAAAAAGTTATAATTTAGGCATAAAAGAAAAAAAGTATGTTATTGCACATGATCTACACACTACATGCAAAGGTTACAATAACTATGGTACAATCGATACATATGCACGCACTCTGAATCCAGATTCCGGCATCAACATGAAACCTCCATAACAGGAACAAGAAATATGACTAGCTAACTAGGGTCAGAGAGCCTGGTTATGTACCTAAACAGAGATAAGCAATACAATAGGCATGAGCTGGCATATTCACATTGGTTCTTCTTCTTTGGTCTTCTGTTACAACATAGTTCATTGGTCTGTTTGTACTTGAGAAGTTCAGCCTCCCAGTGGCTCTTTGTGTACTTTTTCCTGCCATATAACTAAGCAATGAACACTTCATACATTGTACATTCTATCACCTAATTCCCTATAGTTCATAACTTGCAGATACTTGTAGCGATTTCCCCACCGATAGAACCGGAGATCTGCAAATACACAGCGGATCAGAATGGCACCAAACATGATCTACTTATTATGTACTAAACCATAAATATCATATAACATACATTTCTCAGTATTGCAAATATAAATAAAACTTTGGTTAATAACCTTTCTTGCTGCGGAACCTTTTCATGTAATTGTGTGTATATTTGCACGCATTGTGAATACACATGCGATGGTCTATGTGCATGCATGTATTTAATATATATATATATTTCTCTCCTTTACTTGGTTTTGATATTACTGGGCTTACAACAATGACAGGCAATGTGTTTACACATGTGATCAAACTAGGCTTGATGAGATCAACAGGTAAGGCTAATTTGTTTAAGCCTCAGACTTAAAGACAATGGCTTATTTAGCTAAACCCCATCAGATACCATGCCTACAATGGCTAACGATAGCTTAAATCCCTAACAATTGTTTTCAAATTCACTCTGTCTGAGTATATCAGTGTTTTTGTGTATTCTTGATTATTTGTTTCAGACAAATCTACAAAAACCTGTCTTGTCATCACTTAATATTTTAATGTAAGGATTATTTTCAGTTGTAGCTAAAATGGCCATTTTGCATCCAGTTGCAAAATGGCGTCTTGCAGATCTTGATTTTAAACAGATTCTGTCTTAGCCAATCATCCGGCTTCGACAGTCCACCCTTTGATAGCCAATCAAACGCTATAATAACCTATGTTGAATCTGTTTAGCCATGCATGAGAATATACTTTTTAATGTTATATATGGTGTGACACAGTTTGGTCATTTGAACCATTAGATAATGCATCTCGAGGAGGGTAAAACAACTCTTATACGCCATATACGGGTCCTCAAGGGACCATTGGCAGGATGTGGGAACTCTTATTACCTATAAAGGAAGTTTGGAAAGGGGGATTGGGACTGCATTACCTAAGATGAGTTAAAATAACATCAACGATATATTTATGCACAACCACACAAATCCAGGTCACATTATCATAGGGTACATTCTAATTCAGGGTTGTAATACAGTTCTTCCTTAACTTTGGTATCCATATCTCTATCGCTTACAACCACCATCTCAATTCCTTGGTTCACCCTAGTATGTTTCTTACACTTCAACATGTGTATGAAGATCTGGAGATGGAGTGTTTTTATTGGATGCCAAGCATTTCACCATGTGTAAGGGTCATAATTTCTGGATGTATCCTTCCCAAATAATATAACAATTATGGTACTAAGATTGGTCAGACACTCCCCTGATTGGTATAGCACTCCTCCTCTCGACTCCACTCCATTAACATCAACATCAGCTCCCATCTCCTTTATCTGTCCTCCGTCACATAAACCAGAAATCCCCAGACAAACCAAGATGATGGAGACTCTGGAAGAAAATACAAAAATGAACACAGCAGAACAATCCATTGCTGCAACACTGATCTACAATTTTTCTCAGCTCAGATATCTCACTGCCACCTTTTAATCCTCCCGGAACAGGTTCGCAATTGACAGGTCCTTGTTATCTGCCTTGACTCCGCCCTGTATCTCCACTGGGTTGGTTAACCTTCCTGCAGTGAGTGGAATGGACCCAGGTATCTCTCTCAGCCACCTTCAAGGATGTGGTACTTGTCAACAACACCTGATACTGACCTTCCCACTGATCAATCTGACAACCTGAGTTTAGAAAATTTCTGATCATAACAAATTCTCCAGGTTTGACATCATGACAGTTTGTCTCTGGCATATCGGGTGCCAACAATTTAAATTTCTGCTGCTGCTGCTGCAACTGTTTACTCTATGTTATAAGATACTTTAAAGTGACCTCGTTGTTACTTTTCAGATCTTCCTGTGGACTTACAATCAAATGAGGTTGTCTACCAAACAGTATTTCAAAGGGGGACAGATTAAGAGGAGGCCTAGGAGTGGTCCTTATGCTATGTAGGACCAACGGTAGTGCTTCTGGCCATCCCAGTCCAGTTTCAGCCAAGATCTTACTTAATTTATTTTTAATAGTACCGTTCACCCTCTCCACCTTGGCACTGGCCTGTGGTCGATAGGGGGTGTGAAGCTTACTATCAATACCCATCAACTTACACATACTCTGGAAGACGTCACCTGTGAAATGAGTACCCCTATCACTTTCAATTATTCTAGGGATACCGTCTCTGCATACAAATTCCAGTACAATCTTTTTTAGCAGTGAACACAGCAGTATTAGTGGCAGCTGGATAAGCCTCGACCCGATTAGAGAATACATCGGTACAAACTAATACATACTTGAGATTCCTGCAGGGTGACAATTGGATGAAATCAATTTGTATCACCTGGAAAGGTCCGTCTGTCGGAGGAATGTGGGATGGCTCAGTTGGTATCATTTTTCTAACATTCTTCCTTAAGCATGTCAAACATGACATTGCTCTCTTCTCAGCTTGAGAAGAGAAGCCCAGTGCACACTAATAAACCCTGACCAACTTACACATACCTTGCTTTCCCAAGTGAGTCAGACCATGCGCTGCCTCCGCCAAGCTTGGGTAGTATGCCTTGGGTGCCACCGGCTTACCATGTCCATCTCTCCAAAGTCCAGAGGACTCCTGTCCACATCCCTTCGATCTCCAGACTGCTTTTTCCTGAATGGAACACCAATTTTGCATCTCAATTAATTTCTGCATATGAATTGTTTGAAAAACCATTATTTGTTCATTAGGTACATTTATTTTCAACCCTGTTGCCCATTTGGCAGCTTCATCTGCCCTGTTATTACCCAAAGACACTGGGTCATCCTCAAATGTATGAGCTTTACATTTAATGATGGCCACTGCCTTTGGCATCTGGATCGCTGTCAAAAGTCCTTTTATGTGTTTTTAATGGGCTACTGGTGTGCCTGCTGCTGTCATAAAATTTCTCAGATGCCATAGAGCTCTGAAATCGTGTACCACCCCGAACGCGTACCTTGAGTCAGTGTAGATGTTGGCAGATTTTCCTGCCACCAATTCACACACTCTCCTTAGTGCTACTAGTGAGGAGGACCAAGGGGTTCCGCTTCTATGACATCCTCGTCATTTACAACAGCATAATCTGTACATAATTCACCTGTGTCTGTTTGTCTATGACAACTCCCGTCTGAGTAAAACATAAAATCTCTATTTTCTAAAGGTGTATCACGAATGTCAGGCCTAGCTGTAAAAGTTTGATTCAGATAATCCATACAATCATGTTCATCAGTACCCCTGCAAAACTCACCTTCTACCAGAGACTCACCCTCCACCCTTTGTGCATTGCCATGCACATATGGTAAGTATGTCGCTGGATTTAACATATTACACCACTTTATGGTGATGTTTGCAGGTGCTATCAGAGCTAGTTCCCATTTAGTGAACCTAGCTGAGGCGACATGTCTGGTTTGGGCTGAATTTAACAATGCAGATACTGCATGGGGTGTATAGACAATTGTATCATGCCCTAACACTATGTCCTCGCTCTTGTTTACCAACACTTCTTAAACACCAATTCCTGCAATGGTAATGCCAAAATAGAAAAACCTGGGATCCACATTCTGCAGTATCCCCGCATTCCCAAAAAGGTACGAATTTGCTTTTGGTTTTGCGGCAAGGTCATGGTCTGTATGGCTTGGATTCTGTCATTTGTCAGGTGTCGTAGGCCCTGGGTTAGGCAGTGTCCTAAGTATTTAACCTTAGCCTGGCATGGCTGTAATTTGTCCTTAGCAACCTTGTGTCCTGTTTGTGAGAGATGAAGCAACAAAAGTTTAGTATCATTCAAACATGACATAAATGAATCAGAACATAACAATAAATTGTCTACATATTGTATTAGAACAGATCCATTGGCAGGTTGAAAAGATTGCAAACAGTCGTGTAAGGCCTGGGAGAAGATACTGGGGCTGTCTATGAAACCCTGGGGCAATCATGTCCATGTATATTGTACCCCCTTGTATGTGAAAGCAAGGAGGAACTGACAGTCAGGATGTAAAGGGACAGAGAAGAAAGCAGAACAGTAGTCTATGACAGTAAAATGAGTGGCACTTGTTGGAACTTGCATAAGGATGACAGCTGGATTTGGCACTACGGGAAATTGGCTCTCAACCTCTTATTAATTCCTCTAAGGTCTTGCACTAGCCTGTAACCCCTCCCCCCAGCCTTCTTTACTGGAAAAACAGGACTGTTGGCTACACTTGCTGTACGTACTAAAATTCCCTGCTGTAATAACCTTTCAATTTTGTGATAAACCCCTAATTCTACCTCTGGTTTTAACGGGTATAGGGGAATTTTTGGAGCTTGCCTACCGCTTTTTAGGTTTACCATTACAGGGGCTACGTTTGCCATTAATCCAGTGTCCTGTCCATCTTTAGTCCATAGGGAACTTGGTATCTGTGCTAACATTTGTTCTACCTGGGATGGATTTTTATCTGTAACAGTAGAGTGAAACATTAGCCTTTGGGGAGTGTCCAAAACATCCCTCACCTCATGTGATGTGCAAATCTCTCTGGGACATCCATAAATATACCATCAGGGGTACAATAAATTACACATCCCATCTTACACAATAAATCTCTTCCCAATAAGTTAGTAGGAGCCGCTGCAGCCAGGAGAAAAGAATGCCTGGTATGCAATGTACTGATAGTAACATCTGTGGGTTCTGTTAAAGGATAATGCTGCACTCTTACCGTTATGCCGACTGTCGGTACTGTCTTGTTTGTTACCTGTATATTGGATGGAAAAGTTAACACTGACCTGGTCGCCCCTGTGTCTACAAGAAAAGAATGTTTAGTACCAGCTACATTAATTGTCATTACAGGCTCTTCCCTGGCATCACAAAGTTAACCTGACTGGCTGTAGACTACAGGTATGACCTGACCACTAGAGATGACTATCTTCTTCTAAAACAGCATTCACGGCCACGATGTGAGAAGGTGATAGCAGTGGCTGTCCTGTTTGGTGTGGGTGTCCCCCTTGTTGGTACCTAGGGAATCCCTGATTTGCTTTACAAAACTTATTTATGTGTCCCTCCTGATTACATCTGAAATACCTCCTCATGTGATGTGGTTGAAAGGTTGTTGTTGTTGTGTAGGGAGAGAAGTATGAGAAGATTGAGGTTGGGTAAAAGATTGAGGTTGGGTATGAGGGTATGAGTTTGGAGGTTGTGTGGTGTGTGTGTACTTTGGCCGTGTATGGTAAGTGCGTTGCGGTGGTATTTGCATTACTTCTAGAGCTTGAATACTAACGGCCATTAATATCTCGCTCTGCATTTCTCTCTTCTTAAGGATGGTTTTGTCATGTTCAATTGCAGTTTCCCTGAGTGTGTCCACAGTAATTCCCCTCCACCCAGGAAGTGAGGTCTGAATCCTGCTCTTAAGGCCGTCCATAAGCACTGTAACTGTCATTTCCCTATAATGGGTATTATCTTTAATATTACTTATTCCTGTATATTGGGTAATAGTCTACAGCGCTCGGTTAAAATAATCTGCTGCAGACTCACTCTCCTTCTGTTTAATTGTAAAAACTTTACTCCAATTAACTACTACAGGGAAAAATATGGCCAGTTGATCTACAATACGAGTTATATTATTTTGGTTGCCTTCATCAGTTGTGGGGACAACTCCATCCAAAACACAGGTCGTGATAAACTTTTTCACATCGGTATTGTGTGGAAGACATGCCCGTAATACTACACGCCAATCCTTGTTGGTTGGCTCATGAGCATCACCCAAATCCTTTACAAATTTTTGGCAACTTGCTAAATCCTTCCTAGGGTCTGGGAAATCTATAATTATGGAATGTAACTCAGCCCTCGTCCATGGACAATGCATTGTGATATCCCTTGTGGGCACTATACCCTCAGCGTCCGGATTCCCATTGGGAACAGTTATTATCCGGATGGGGTTGATGCCTAATGCACTATTACCTGTTACTTTATTACCTGGATGAGGGTTCAGCCTCTAACTACTACATATGGGATTAGCAGCTTCAGTAGCTGCAGGTGTTAATGTTTCCTGTATTATTAATGATGAGGCTGCCTCCCTTGCTGGTGCTGGTGGGACTACTACCTGTGCGTGTGATGGTGGTGCATGTAACATTTGTGTAACATGGGAGAGAGCAGATATTACAACAGGTTCATCATCTGCATCATAAACATGTTCCTTATAGTTACTAAGAAGATGGTACAAATTGCTTGTTACATTTTTATGGTTTTTGTGATCGATTGTACCAACACCACTATCCGCATAGGGTGGCGGTTGTGCATGTGCGTTAACAGTACCTTTGGCAACGCTACTTTGCAGTGCGTGCTCCCTCCCGCTATGCACAGCCAACCCTTCTAAAGTTTACAGCCGGCTTTGCACAACGAGGAGCAGAATAAACACCTATTGAGCTTACCCTACTTGTGGTTGTATTAACAAGCTTCAACCGCTCGCTTCTTCAAGCTTATACACTGGTTTCCCGTTAGTATAGCCAAAAAGGGAGGAAAGGAAACAACTTACTTTATGAGTTATTTCTTTTTCCCAGTGGTAAATCATCTCAAGTTTTACCACACCACTTCCTACTTTGAGTTTACTCCCCCTGGTAGCATTTAGAAATTCCAATAACCCCTAACCTTGCCAGAAGTTTAACTCCCACAACACCCACTTCACAATCACAATTTACACTAAACCATGTGGTCCGATCGCTCTGCCCAAGGAACCTACCTGATCAATGGACTTTTACGATTAATGGGTGTTCGGACCAGGAAGAACTCCTCATTTCCCGATAACCACAATGCACCTGCTTTGCACACTGGCCCAGTAGTTTATGTAGCCTCGCCAGGCATCTACTGAGTTTACACCTTGAGGTTTAAAAGACAGTAACCTCAATCTTTTCGGGCTTAACAGACAGTAGCCCCCACACGCATTCACACTTCAATCACTACCTTATTTCTGTACAGAAAAATAAAACCTTTTTCCCAAAATATGACAGCACAATTTAAATGTTTGAACAGGTAATCACACTACAAAAAACAATGACTTTTAAAACATGTGGCAGCAATACAGAGAACGTGTAGACGCTAATGTGCGACTTACCCCCTAATACACTGTTTTAGCACTGAAGGAAAATACACTCTTCCTTCTTAGTCCCTGGTTCTAATCAGCGCGCCTTGTTCTTACATGGTGACGGTAGTGCTCTCTCAGCAACACAGTGGTAGCAGTTTTTCAAAGACGTATGCGTCCTTGCCTGCTTATGGAGCCTCCACCCTTTTGCTGAGAGATCGATGCCGTATGTTACCGTACAAGTGGCAGCGTGATTTCATTCTGAGCCCCCAACTGTTATATCCTACATAATACCTCTATGCAATCCTGCCTATAACCTCTAAGGAATCCTGCCTATAACCTCTAAACCTTAGATGACGCTAATTAGCGTTGCGAATAGTCGCACACAGAAATAAATACCTTCTGACTCAGATTGTGGTTCCAAAGCACAAAAAGTTATTATTTAGGCATAAAAGAAAAACGTATGTTATCGCACATGATCTAGACACTACATGCAAAGCTTACAATAACTATGGTACAATCGATACTTATGCACGCACTCTGAATCCAGATTCCGGCATCAACATGAAACCTCCGTCACAGGAACAAGAAATATGACTAGCTAACTAGGGTCAGAGAGCCTGGTTATGTACCTAAACAGAGATAAGCAATACAATAGGCATGAGCTGGCATATTCACATTGGTTCTTCTTCTTTGGTCTTCTGTTATGACATAGTTCATTGGTCTGTTTGTACTTGAGAAGTTCAGCCTCCCAGTGGCTCTTTGTGTAGTTTTTCCTGCCACATAACTAAGCAATGAACACTTCATACATTGTACATTCTATCACCTAATTCCCTATAGTTCATAACTTGCAGATACTTGTAGCGATTTACCCACCGATAGAACCGGAGATCTGCAAATACACAGCGGATCAGAATGGCACCAAACATGATCTACTTATTATGTACTAAACCATAAATATCATATAACATACATTTCACAGTATTGCAAATATAAATAAAACTTCGGGTAATAACCTTTCTTACTGCGGAACCTTTTCATGTAATTGTGTGTATATCTGCACGCAGTGTGAATACATATGCGATTGTGTATGTGCATGCATGTATTATATATATATATATATATATATATATATATATTTCTCTCCTTTACTTGGTTTTGATATTACTGGGCTTACAACAATGACAGGCAATGTGTTTACACATGTGATCAAACGAGGCTTGATGAGATCATACAGGTAAGGCTAATTTGTTTAAGGCTCAGACTTAAAGACAATGGCTTATTTAGCTTAACTCCATCAGATACCATGCCTACAATGGCTAATGATAGCTTAAATCCCTAACAATTGTTTTCAAATTCACTCTGTCTGAGTATATCAGTGCTTTTGTGTATTTTTGATTATTTGTTACAGACAAATCTACAAAAACCTGTCTTGTCATCACTGAATATTTTAATGTAAGGATTATTTTCAGTTTTAGCTACAATGGCCATTTTGTGACCAGTCGCAAAATGGCGTCTTGCAGAACTTGATTTTAAACAGATTCTGTCTTAGCCAATCATCCGGCTTTGACAGTAATCAATTAAAAGGCAAGCACTATACTCCAATATCCCACAAACAAAAGGTATAAGTGCATTTAGCTACTGCTTGGAAGAGGATGGTGTGCTGCCTGAGAGGCACTGAAGATTTTCTGCTTGAATATATTAAGTTAATTCACAACCAAAATAATTTTAATTTTATATTAATCATATTTCTGTTTGCCCTGAGCTATATAGTACACTAACCTCTAAATGGGCGACTTTAAGGCACACAATGTTTGTGGTACCAAGTTCAGGGCAATTTTTTTAATTTAAAATTAAAACGTTCTTCCCAACTATAACTATTTCTGCACATTTTAAGTCTGTGCCACCTGCAGGTCAACATGGTTTTGCCAAGGTACAAATTAATCCTTTTTTGGCTTGTGCCAAACTCTTAATCTGTCCCTGATTGTGTAAATTTCACAACTTTTAGCTTCAAAATAAATTAACAGGTTTGGCTGTCAATTATTGTTGAAGTGGGCACCGGAATAGGTTCCTTTTGAGCAGGTTGGAAGAATTAAGGATCTGGTGGTTCCTTTGTATGTGAAAGGAGTGAACACATTGCTCAACAGTGCTTGAAGCATTGGAGCCTGGGTAAGTCACTGTCTCTGTCACCCTGGAATAGCAGGCAATCAGGAAAAGAGGCATAGGGACAACAAACACAACACTGTTTTCCTAAAGAAGAATTATTCACTGTGGGAAATTTTCAACAAGTATAGTGGATTGGAATACTGAATAGCTTGTGGGTCCTGCTTCTCATATGCCAGTTTATATTAATGGGCAGTCTTATATGATCCTGTTAGATTTAGATAGGATTGTAGCAATTACATGTCTATAATGCTTGTTATGTGGTATCAGAGTTATTTGCCAGATGTACCAATACTACCCCTGTCTGGGATAATCTTCGGGCCAATAAGCATCCAGTCACCTTTAACTGAGATACAATGCATTTTCCTTGAGGTTTCCAAGACAAGTGGCAAGGGTAGATCATTAGTAACAGTCCTTGAAGTAGAGAATGTTTCTTGAGAGGTGCCAGTTTTCATATGCAGAAATACAAGTTTCTTCAAAATACTAGCTCAGTAGTGCTGCTACTTACAGACCCTGAAGTGCAAAGGTAATAGTGTAAAGTCCTAGGGGATGTAGTTTAAATCCCGGCTGTTGGGATACCGGCTCTCAGAATGCTGGCGCCTGAATCTTGGCATCAGTCAGAAACCTGGCACTGGCATCCCAATGGTAAGTATTGGGGTTAGGGGGAGGGTCAGGGTTTAGGGTAAGGCACAAGCAGGAGAGTTAGGGTTAGGCTGAAGAAGGGTGGGCAGGGTTAGGGTTAGACTGTGAGGGGGAATGGTAGCTTTAGGCAGTGAGGGGGATGGCTAGATTTAGGCAGTGAGGAGGGAAGGTTAGAGATAGGGAGGAGAAGGTGAAAATATCATATTGTGAAAGACAGAAAAGGTATTACATAGATATAAGGTGAATACTGTATGAGTGCCAATGGTATATGTTATATTGAGTGTCAGCAATGTAAGTTATATTGTGTGTATGGGAAAGTGTATACATTTAAAGTGATAGAGTATCAATTTAAAATGATAGTGGAAAATAGTGTTTAGTTTGGAGGTGGAAATTAGATGGAAATTGAAGTTAAAATATAACAATAGTGAAACATAATGTTTGATGTTAGTTTTGGGGGGTAGTGGAATGGAAAGTGAGTTTAAAGTATGGTAGGAAATATATTTGGGGGATAATAGTGTTATACTGTATTAGCAGGGGCATATAAATAGAGAAGGGGGCCCATGTGCAGTCTCTGTCTGGGGCTCACTCTACTCTACCCTGTGGCCATCAGCACACTAAGTGCAGCATTAGACTCTGGGCACTAGTAGATTCTAGCAGTAGACCAGAGTCTACTGCGCATGCAATTTCCCTACTGCGTATGTGCAAAATTCTGGAAAAGGGCTGCCACACCATTTTGCACACCCTGCAGCCATTATAGATATGTTTCTGTATATTAGCCTAGGTGACAGAGGGAAGAAAAGAAGTGCAACCATAGGTGATGTGATAATAAAAATATCATACGGTGACAATTATTAGTTTGGATAAGCAATAATAATAATATGGAGGAAGGGAGAGGAGGAGTTTAAAATTGGGTATAGCGGTATAAGAATTGAAGAAAGACTATCACATGTGTCCAAATAAAGTCATTGTAGCTGATAAACTCATTTAAACCAATCAATGCCAGGGCTCCTAATTTGAAAGTCTACCCACTCTCCCTTCTCAAAAGCTCTCTTGAAAGATCTCTTCCAGCAATGCCTAAGTTCCCTTTCTGCAGTCCAAAAACCCTGTGGTCATGGAAGGTGTTTTTATAGTGGAAGTGAAAGGCTGCTGAGGTAAGCTTTTTGAATCTTGCCAGGTCTGATGGTGCATTTCTTATTGATGCTATGTGTTCCAGTATGCAAAGCTTAAAGATCCATGAGATCATGCCAACATGTTTTAAGTCACGGCTGGATGGTATTCAGTATAACACTCCAAGCTCATTGCAGTTAATGAAGTTCTTAATTTTGATCACATGGCCATATTTGTCCATGATCTTATCCATTTTGATCCTGTGCTGGCAAGCCTTACAGGGCCCATCAATTATATTTTCACCAACTCTAAAAGACACCTACTGGCTATATGTGTGAAGGATTGTTTTCTTCCTTTTTTCACGATTTATCGAAGACTTTGGCCAAAGGTTGGGGGTGTGAAGAATACCAGCCTAATCCAACACGACCATTTAAATCAGGTTCTCACACCACCCACTCCAAACGGTAATATCTTCAAGAGGAACCAGTTTTTGCTATTTGCACATACCATGTTTTATGAGTTTTTATGTATGTCTGTTTTTATTGTAGTCATATATGATTCATGTCTGTAAAATAAATACCTTTTTTTATATATACAGGTTGAGTCTCCCATATCCAAAATGCTTGGGACCAGGGGTATTTTGTATATCGGAATATTCTGTAGTTTGGAACATTTGTATACCATATTGAAATGTCTTAGGAATAGTGCCCAAATCTAAACACAGAATGCATTTATGTATTATATACACCTTATACACACAGCCTGTAGGTAATTTTATACAATTTTTTTCAATAATTTTGTGGCTCAAACAAAGTTTGTGTACATACATGAAATTAATTTATGTTTCATATACACCTTGTACACACCGCCTATAGGTCATTTTATACTTTATTTGTAATAAGTTTGTGCCTTAAACAAAGTTTGTGTACATTGTACCATCAAAAAGCAAAGGTTTCACTATCTCAGTCATGCTAAAAATATTCAGTATTTCGGAATATTCAATTTTTTGGAATATTTGGATATGGGAGACTCAACCTGTACACCAATTTGATTCCATTTGCAACCAATAAGGTGGAACTGAGGGTGTGACTTATATACTATATACATCTATCAAGTGGGAGTGCTCTCTGACTCATAGATATAATTTCTTACACGATTTATCAATTGTCATATCTCCTCAGAGGATAGTTCCCTATCCACGATATATATATATATATATATATATATATATATACACACACACAATGGTCATCCTAACAGTCACTGAATTTAATATATTGTTAACATGTCATTTTCTGTTTTTTTATCTATTGAATTGTTGCATGCCCTGTGTTTAGGACATTTCATATAATTGAAGTAAAAGCTACTATAAAGTGTGCCCCTAAAAAAGAGCATACTGTGCCCCTAAAAAAGAGCACCACCAACATAATACATTACACAATTCTTAGGTTGGTTACTCATACATTCAAGTTGGTTCATTATATCATACATAATATTGGAGGGAGTATGAGACAGCACTCAAACAAATTTCAGCAAGGGGGTGCAAGATCCTGAAAAAATGGTCATAGAAAAACTCACTTTCTCAGAAAGGAAAAGTAAAAACAAGAACTAGCACTCACGTTGAGATAGGGGCATATCTATAATGGGTGCAGGGTGTGTGGGGAACACGGGCCCCTGGGTCAAGGGGGGCCCTGCACCGCACACCCTGCACCCATAGAATTACTTACCTCTCCGGAATCCCACGTTGGTGCGGGGATCCGGCGCTGTAAAAACGACTGGAAAATGGCCGCCGTGGCCATTTTCCCATTGTTTGCGCATGCGCAGTACAGGGAAAATGGCCACCGTGGCTATTTTCCCGGTGACCAACACATCCTCTATAGACTCTGGGCGCACTCTAGTGCCCAGAGTCTATATCTCCGGTGCTGGCCGCGCACAGCTCAGTGCGCTGCCAGCCGCTGGACAGAGAGGAGGGGGCCCATGTCGGAGATTGCACACGGGCCCCCTCCTCTCTAGAAATGCCCCTGCATTGAAATGAACAAATATAGGTTTATTCACATGATCCAAAGAAACAGTACATTTCTTTGGACCATGTGAATAAACCTATCTTTGTTCATCTCAATGTGAGTGCTGGTTCTTTTTTTACTTTTTCTTGCTGGGAAGGTGAGTGCTTCTTATATTATACATAAAATATACCAAAGATCAATTTAGGTCCTAGTGTGGAATTCCCTTCTTTTGTTCTCTAACCTCAGATGATCCAAAGCTTCATCACTCAGATCTGCAATGCTGGGAGGAGGTGTCTCTTCTCCTGAGACCTCCTACTGCATTAGCATATGTTAGTATTGCTGCTGCATCCAAAGACGTAGCAGCGATGCTAACTGCATCCATCTCTGAATAAGGCCCATAATGGTAAGGTTGCCAAATTCATAGATTCCCTCTAAGTCAGTAAGAAATTTGAGCATATTCAAATTATATTAAAGGGCACACACTAATGGCAATCATATATTGTTTTTTTATTTTTGCAAGGAAAAAAGGTTGAACTGAAACTTTTTGGATTAAGTATGCAATGTGGCAGTTCTCATCAATCTACATCTTGACAAAATAGATCTGAATCTTACATTCAGAAAAAAGAAAAAGTCATGACCATCAAACTCAAATTTTAATGGGTAATATAAAAATACATAGAAGTACTGTTAAAAGAGTGCCCAATAGCTGAATGATCAAGAAACCAACTTTGAAACAAAGGATGAATAGAGAACTGTTTGTTTGATACATGAAATAAATAATTTATCACAAAAAAGCTAATTTTGGATAAAGATCTAGGAGTCACCCAAACATATTTGGCCAAGTATAAAGTCTATGATGAATACATTAAGTTAGAAAACAGAACACAGGAAAAAAATTTGAGAGAACTGTCACAAGTCGCCAGCGTGTGTTGTGAAAGTACCTGTGTCCTGGCTGTCTCTCCCCCTCTGGGTTACCAGCCATGCGTCCTGACCTCTGCTCCTGTGCAATGTACATGCTGTGCTGCAGGGATGGGGAACCTCAGGCCCGGGGGCAGTATAAGGCCCCCCGGAATCATTTTGTCTGGCCCTCTGAGCTTTTTTCTGCTAGCCTTATCTGGCTTACAGGGTGTTTAGAATGGCACACTGCAGCCAGAATCTATGAAGCAGTGCTGCCTGGAGCATCCTTAGGAAGCTTCAGACAGTCACCCCGCTGCCCTAGGCATTGCTGTAATCACTAGCGATTGTGGCCCCGCCCTGTGTGGCATCACACTGAGGGGGCATGGCCTGCACCAGGCCCGCAAATAATGTTATATATATATCAAAATGGCCCTTGGCAGAAAAAAGGTTCCCCACCCCTGCCATATTGTGACAACACCTACAGTTGCTAAGAGACTGGGACGCCGGACTACTGGATGACGTTTCCTCACCTGTGGGATTTCATTAATCACTTACCTTGCTATTGCATTGGTTCTTTACCTTTTTTAAGCCTGCTGGTTCATCACTGGCTTGCCGGCTATAGCGTGTCTGACATGTTCTTCTGGTTCCTGCCAGTCGTGTTCCTGCCCTTCTGAGCTTGTTTCTGCCTTGCTTTGTTGTTTCTCAGCCTGTACTCTGATTCCACCATCTAGAGTTCTGTTGTACCATGAGCTGCGGTGTTCTGTGGGTTGTTCTGTCCCTGCGGCTCTGCCACTCATGCGGCTACAGTATTCAATCTCACAGCCTGCATTCACATTGGCTCTCAAGGGGCACCTCAGCTGTCAAAGCCACATCCCAACCCTCAAGGCTGCACGCACAGTCTGCTTTCACACTGACTTTCAAGCCACACCTCGGCTGCCAAAGCTGCACCTTGACCCTCAGGGTTGCATCCTCACAGCCTGCATTCACATCAGCACTCAAGCCACACCTCGGCTGTCCTAGCCGCACCTCGCATCCCGGGCCCTCAAGGCCACACCTCACAGCCTGCATTCACTTTGGCCCTCAAAGCCACTCTCCAGCTACCTTTGCTCTACCTTGAAAGACTCTCATCTAATCCTTGTCAGTGTCCATCAGTCACATAAGATCTTGTGGCCTTAGGATAACTGTGTAAGCCTCTACTATCCCAAGTATAAGACCAGAGGGTCGCCTAAGTACCAGTGAATGTGTTGTGTTCTATGGGAACATCGGATAGTTGCTATTGGCAGAAGACCTCGTCTGAGTGGTTCTAGGGGTCTTACACAGTGATTCCTAAGAGACCATAACAAAAACAAAGCAGGAGTTAAAGAACATCACAAATTTAAAAAACAATATTTCTATGAGACAAAAGCAATTGTGATCTGAAACCATTCTGCTAATGATACAGGGTAACCTAAACATTGAAGAAAGACCAACATATACAGGAAAATCCAGTACCTGGAAAGTCAAGTATCATCAATAATTCAAATTTAGGAACCAGTGATGCCACAATTTCTCAAATTATCCTACAGTATGTCCAACCATAGAAAGATACAGACCTCTAACTGGAGACCAATAGATTATTCACAAACTTATTATCAGGAACACCAGCAACACAGAAATGGTTTAAAACATTAATATCATAACTTTATAGAAACAAGATACCCTTTTCCTTTAGACCAGTGGTTCTCAAACTTGGTCCTCAGGACCCCACGCAAGTGCATGTTTTTCAGGTCACCCAGCAGGTACACAGGTGTAGTCATTACTCACTGACACATTTTAAAAGATCCACAGGTGGAGCTAATTATTTCACTTGTGATTCTGTGAGGAGACCATTAAAACCAGAACTGTTTTGGGTCCTGAGGACCGAGTTTGAGAACCTGTGCTTTAGACTGATGAGATGAGAACAGACAAAGAAGTAATTATGCTCAAAGGGTTGATTAATATGGGATTAATATAGGATGCGGTCAAAATACAAACAGTCAGAATGCCGGCATTGGAATCCTGACACCTGTCAGAATCCCAGCACTGGCATCCCGACTACCCGCATCCTGACAGTAAGTATTGGGTTTAGGGGGAAGGTTAGGGTTAGGCACTGTGGGGACAGTAACATTTAGGCTGGGGGTGATTTGGCTTAGGCACTAGGGGGGTTAAGTTTAGACGGTGGGGAGGGAGGGTTAGAGTTAGGGGTAGGGAGAGGGGGAGGGTTAGGATACTGACAGATGGGTGTCAGTATCCTAACCCTGTCAGTAAAAGGAAATAACCCCTCATGGAGAAGAACCAGACCAATGTGAATACTGGAAACAGACCTACACACAACTCTAGCAGCCATTAATAGACCTGTTAGCCAGACCCTTAAATGGACTTCTTCCTCCCACCTGGTTACTGCTGGTAAGACAGTTGGCCAGAGATCTCTGTAAGCGCTGCTTATTGGTGCCCTTCATTGCACAGTCCTATGCAGGTAAAACACAGAGGGGCCATCTCATGTAGCCTTTTTGGCCATTGCTGGTGCCAAATACTGTTCCCATTAGGTTCTTGCCCTCAGCTGGTTGTGAGCATTGCAGGTGGACAACCCGCCCGTGGTAGTGCAGTCCATCAGTACTACGACATCTGCGGACACCACCACACCACCTCTGCAGGTTATCTGCAGTGTCTCCCTGTCTCCTGCTTCAGGACTTCTCAAGTTACCTTCCTCTCCTGCATCTGCCTAGTGATGAGTGAATTTTGCTATTGTAGCCCTTGACCTTTACTACCACCTGGGATCCTCCAGTGCTAATTTGCTGTTCCATTCGATTCTGACTCCCAATTCCTCCAGATTGTCATCAGTATATGCTTTATCACTCTTACCTTTCTCAATGTTTCCTGTATTAAACTGCAGCCACTAGGATCCCACACTTCTTGGCTGTGGTAAGCCCTGAGGCTTGGTGCAACATGTCTCCTGACTCCTTTTAATTTCAGCCCATCCAATTCTATTTTCACTCTCTGAACATCGCTGCAATTATTGTAACCTACTATTTATAAAAACAGTGCTAAAGGAAAGAAGGACACATATTTATCTTAAGACTGCATCACAGTGGTGCTTTCCTCTTCACTTCCTCCTCAGCCTTAGAAATATCAGCATCCCTGACTTTGTTTCTATTCAGACCATGATACATGACCTGAAAGCCTTATTTGAAGTTTATTTCCAGAAACTCTCTCAAGACCTATGGTCTGAACTATTGACTCTGTCGGTCAGAACAGTGACTATTGAAACTAAAGTGGACACTAACACAAAGTCCATGCATGCGGCAGTTCAAGAAATACAATATCTACTCAATGAACTTTTTTTCAAAGACAAATGGAGGACTTGGAAAATAGTGAACATAGAAACAATATTAGGATTCGCAACATTCCTGAAATGATCGAAGCCACTCAAATTGACCCCTACCTTGCTTGCCCTGCCTTTTCCTCTATAGTGTTCCCAAATTGAGAGTGTACACAGAGGTATCTGCCTCAAACCAAAGTACTGTGAATTTCCAAAGGACATCATGCTCAAGTTCCTACATGATCTGTCCAGATTAAGGAACGAAAAACATCTGTATGCTGCAACAAACCATATGTTTTTTTTGAGGAATCAATGGTACAGCTCTTCCTAGTTCCCTCTACTAATGCCAAATGGATGGACCTGCATGACGTCACTAGGGTCTTGAGGGACAATGGCTTTAAATACCGTTGGGGTTTTCCATTTAGATTGATCATGGATGTTGGTGGGAAGCCTGTCTCTGTCTAAGATCCTGTGCAAGGCAAGAGTCTGTTAATCTAGACCTTGGTCGGCACATCCCTGAAATTACCTCTCGACACTGATGCTTCTTCAAAATGTATTGTTTGATATTTTGTTATTTTGCCACTGTGGACTCACTATAAAGTTTTTTGCCTAATTTAATGTTACTCTTCTTATGTTGTAGTTCTTACTCTTGTTTGTGTACTTTGCTCACACTCCCCCCCTCCTCATTTATAGTTGCATAAGCTTTGTTTTACCTCATTTCTTGAATGACCCAGATAAGCACCTATGGAGTCAGTGGACTGTGGTCCCTGTTATTTAAAACTACTGTATACTGTTTACTTTGTTTTTTTTCTTTTCCTAATTTGGGTCACGTAATTCCAATTACTGTGATAATATGCATTTTTCTAAAGTTTGTTAATTTTATGCCTATGTTAGATGGGTGGGTAGAAATTATTGTTTGCCTCTGCAATCCATCACCAACCTATTTTGGGATTTGCAGACCTGGAGCCTCTCGAGTCTACAGTATTCCCTGCCTTCATAAATATTTCCTTAACTGATCACCTTCCCACACTCAAAGTCCTCTAGTTCTATATTTATTTGTATGGACTGGTTTCCCACCCCTAACAAGGGCTCTATCTCTGTGGTCTCCCCTCTTTTCTTTGACAACCTCCTCCCCCTTACACATTTACCCCGACTCATACCTGATTTCCTGATTTGAACCCTTTCACACCCAGTAGCAATTCCCCCCTTTTTATTCTCTTTTTATTCTTTTCAAATTTTTTTGGTGTGTGGCTAACATTTACCCTACAGTACCATTATTTAAAGTTGTGTCAATCAATGCCAAGGCCTTCAACACAACAAAATAAGAAACTCACTTTAAGAATGGTGGCCATCCTTCCCTGTCTTCTCCTAGAATAAGCCTTCCTACCTGTTAAGTGGAGTTATGTAGTAATTATAATGCATAAAATGGTACTGTATCAGTAACTAGATTCTAAATTTGATTGAGAATGCCAATATATTATCCTAGTGGGACAGATAGGCCCCCATATTCTGATGTTAGCTAACCTTTATTCTCACAATTTGGGGCAGACAATTTTTTTACATGCTTATCTTGTAAGTATGGGCATAATCAGACCTCCTTTTAAGGAGCTTCTTGAGATAATGTCTAAATGGAATTGTGGTTTATTGCTTAATCAGCGGTGGGGAGAAATAGCATTATAGAGAAGATGGTATGATTTGAAATAATCCCTAAATAATGCAGGAAGTGTGAACTCAGTTGAAAGTCAAAATTTTATTTGAGAATGGCCTTGGGAGGAGAAGAGTAAAATCTTCCGATTTTTTGTTATTGATTTTATATCTGTACAAAGTGAAAAAATTTGAGAATTCATGGAATAGATTGTGCAGGGATGTGATGGGATTGGTTAAAGTAAAGAGAATAAAATCTGAAGTGAGGGAGAGTGGTGTTGGGAGTCACCTACCTGAGTGGCAGCAATATCTAGATTTTATCTAATCCAGCATGCTAATTCATGCAAAAATGAGAGGGGATAGGGGGCAACACTGCCTTGTTCCAATAGACAATGCAAAAGAGTCAGTGCTTCCGGCCAGGACAGCCAAGGAACCCAAACTTATGTAGAGACTCTATAATAAATTGGCAAGATATTTTATTGAAGGCTTTCTCTGCATCCAGAACAAGCGCCATAGAAGGGTACTTGTCAAGCCCCACCTTATCTGGGTGAATCAGGACTTTAGCAAAAAAGCAAAAAAGTAATATGGGGGTTATAGAAACACAGTGTGGAGTCTTTCCCCAGTTTCTGAATCACAATTTTCTTGCTAGTAGTAGTGGCAGTGTGGAAGAATTCACCATCCTGATCTCCAATTAATGATTCTGTCATGTGAGGAACTAAACTGTCAGCAAAGGTTTTATATTAGGTCATGGAATAGCTGTCCATGTTAGGGACCTTCGAGGGTTTTTGTTCTTTGATGGTCTCACACACTTCCTCTTTGGTTATGGGACTGTCAATATTGATAGATTTAGATGGGGAAATACAGAGAATTCCACAGGTAGAAAGATATAAGTTTGTAAGGGCCCCTATGTACTAGACAAAGGTGAAAAATGTATATAACACATGCAACTTTGACAATGAAGATTGACCCTTCTAAGCTCTGGGCCCCATAGCAGGTGCACCCCTTGCATCTATGGTAATTGCGCACATGGATACTCCCTATTTGAGGGTAAAGGATCAATGACTGAGTGACTGGTAGAGTGAAAGTTAGATTTTATTAACCTTCCATGGGTTGTACTGAAAGGTATCATTTGGGTTCCTAATAGAGCAAATTAAGCTTTACAGGCTTTGAGCCTACATGTTAACATAGAGTCTGCCCTGTTACTCTTATTGCAAAAACACTGCTTCAAGACCACAGAAAATATGGAGGGCTGTCACAAGACAGGAGAGCAAGGCCAATAACCACATGTTGTAGCTGCCGCCAGCAGTCAGCATGATAATACAAGTCCATCAACTTCCTTGTCCTTTATGAATGCCCATGCCCCAGGGTTTAAGTCATGCCATGGATATGGTATAGCTAATTTTATTGTAGCAAAGGAAAAAAAATTGAATTTACAATATGTCATTCACTACACGAAGTGGCAAGGAAAGCATATGGCCTTGGCCTTTATTTATGTTGACTGCTGGTTCTGATAGCCCTTCTGCTTGTAGTAGTAGTGGTGGTGGTACCATTAAAAAATTGAAAGTTGATAAGAAGAGTAAGACAGCTCCAGAAAAACCAACTGTGTGCTCTGAGAAATCAAAATCACAAATCCCAGAGGAGAGTGCAAGTGTATCTGTGTTTGCCATGTGTGAGCCAGACCTAAATACTAGTGTACTGGAGGATCCTCCAAGTTCCAACATTTATTTGCCCTCTGTAAATGTGGGGAAGGGCAGTCAACATCTTGCAGACATAGTCAGTGAGAATGCTTCTGTGGAATTGCACATGGAGGAGGATATTTTGGTAATTGAAGGCACTAAGGATGATGAGGATGTTGATGATGAAGATGATGGTGATGAGGATGTTGATGCCGAGGATGTCCTTTGTGTAAGTAAGGCAACAGCTGTTGCCCATGGATTGAAAAAGCCAAAGCCCATTGTTGTCATGATGGGGCAAAAGACAAAAAATCCACTTCTCACATGTGGAATTATTTCCACCCCAATATGGACAACAGATGTCAAGCCATATGTAATATCGAGATTAAACCTTGGTACAATCCTGCCTATACCTTTTAAATCCTGCCTATACCTTCTAAACTTGTTGCTATTAGCGTAATGAGTCATACAGTAAATAAATGCCTTCAGACTTTGAATGTGTTTCCAATGCACAAAAGGTTATTATTCAACATAAAAACACGCTGTAATCTAAAGACAATTTAGCACAAATAAATCATACAGACCCAAGGTACAGCCGTTATATACGCACGCGCTCTGGGACCAGATACCGGCATCAGCAAGAAACCTCCATCAACAGCAACAGCAAGAAGGCTCCAGTTTGGGGTCAGGGAGCGCATATATATACTCTTACAGGGATAGGCAATACAATTGGCAAGTTTGGCATGATTCCATTGGTACTCCGTCACGATGCTTCTGTTACAGGACAGTTAACAGGTCAATTCAAATGGACAAAGGTCAGCCTCCGACAGCCTTTTGTCTCCTTTTTCCAGCTGCATGCAAATCTAAGCTGCTAATATTACATAGTAAATTTTAGTGTTTTAACTCTCTACAGTCCATAAGTTGCGAATGCATGTTGCGATCTTCTCACCGATGACACCAGGAAGCTGTTGAGACAAAGTAGATCAGTACAACACCAAACACGGTCTGCTTATCATGTACTAAGTCTTAGATATTAAATAATCTTTATTACACAACATTAATAATCCCTGAATAAACCTTGAATATTACACTTTAGTACTAGGGAACCTTTCATGTAATTTGTGTATGTGTAAGTGTAAGAGAATATTGCATAAAGTTGCTAATATGCGTGGTGCATTTATTTGTAGAGTGAAACAGTGCAACTGTGCGTAATGTGCAGTGTTTATGCATGTGCGTCTATCTAAGATGGATTTAATATATATATATATATATATATATATACACACATACATACATATACATATATACATATATCATACCCCTCCAACATATGTTTTTTTTTAAACTACAATGCAAGGTGTTATGAGCAGTGAGTTTAACTCTCAAACAGGATGGAGACCTCCAGCTGACTGCTGGTGCCATCCTCTCTGACTGTGAATTCAAAGGTTTTCTTCTGCCTATTTAAGATACCTGTGTCAGTTCTTTTCAAGCATATTTCTTACCATTGTTCATTCAGACAAATTCAATTGTGCAGATCAGTGTCTGGGCCATATTTCAATAGCCACAGCTACACCTGTCCACATGTGGGGTCTCCCATTTACATGCAAAAACACCCACAGTATCCTGGTGTATTGTTTTTCTAATTACTTTTCTCAGGAAGCTGTTTTACGAAACCCTGCAGGAATACTGTGTTTGTTATAGGGATGTGCAGGCTCGGTTCTACTCGGTTCCGTGTTTTTTTTTTTACCGAATCTTATTGGGTTTCAGCTGTCACGAGTTTTGGATAGCCAATAAGATTCGGTAAAAAAAAACGAACAGAACCGAGCAGAACCGAGCCTGCACATCCCTAGTTTGTTATGGTATTTTTTATGCAAGGTTGTCCTTAGAATTGGCTTGTATACATCAGGGTATGGTTTCTAAAAAGATTATTAAAACATTGCCATATATACTTAACTCGTGAGTTGTAACTTAAAATGGCGTTGGGTGATCAGTCGCAAAATGGAGTCTTGCAGATTCTGATTGTAAACAGATTCTGTCTCAGCCAATCGTCCGGCTTCAACACATATGTAATCATTGCCAAGCAAGAGTGAGTAGAGGGAGGGACCTAAACCACCTAGGAACCTCCTCCTTGGAGCTAATTCATCAAATATCAAACTGTATGTCACCAAGTTCCAAAACTCAAAACATAACAAGTCCAGTGTCACCTACCTGCTCTCTCTCTGTGGGATCCAAGCGCCTTTGATCTCCACCACCAACACCTGCATCATCAAAATCCTCATTCATCATCGGGAGTAGTCCTGCTGCATCCAATGTTGTTATTCGAAGCATGATTGGCTCCTCTCCTATCCGTGATTCCTCAGAAGGATCCTTGATGACTACGTCTGTTTCTGCTGCTGTTGCTGTGAGTGGATCTTCATCCCAGAAGGGGACGAGGAGAAAGACTACTTGTAGTGTATCCTCCAAAAAACAATTAACTGTCAAACAATCAATTGCAAGGGCAAACAAGTATGACAGCAATCACCCAGTTGCACAGCGGATTACTGACACCATAACAGCTATGCTGGTATAAGATGTGCATCCAGTATCCACCACTACTGCAGTGGGTTTTCAACAGTTAATTGAGGTCCTGTATCCTCGCTACCAGATCCCTTCTAGATTCCACTTCACTTGAACAGCAATTCCAAGTCTGTACAAGGACATTAAAAAAAACATTATTAATGTCCTCAGAAATGCCGTTGTACCCACTGTCCACTTGACCACTGATATGTGAACAAGTGGGACAGGGTAAACTAAGAATTACATGACTGTGACAGCCCACTGGGTAGGTGTATTGCTTACAACAACAACAGAAGCAGCAACATATACCAAAAGACAGCTGATATAGAGGCAGGCTACTCTTTGTATAACTGGTTTCACTAAGAGGCATACCGATGAGAACCTCTTCGAAAAACTAAGGGAAATCATTGCTAAATGGCTTACCCCACTTGGACTCTCCTCAGGATTTGTGATTTTGGACAATGCCACCAATATTGTGAGAGCATTACATGTGGGTGAATTCTAACATGTCCCATGTTTTGCTCACACAATTAATTTGGTGGTGCAACATATTTTTAAAAATGACAGGGGTGTGCAGGAGATGCTCTCAGTGGCCCGCAAAATATCCGGACATTTTAGACATTCGGCAACCGCTTGTCAAAGATTGCATGACCAGCAGGTACTGTTAAATTTGCCCTGCCATCAGCTGAAGCAAGAGGTAGTAACTCGGTGGAATTCTACCCTCTATATGCTTCAGCGGATGGAGGAACAGCAAAAAGCCATCCAGGGCTATAAAACAGCCTATGACATAGGCCATGGAGGGGGAATGCACCTTACTTAAGCGCAGTGGAGAATAATTTCCGTGTTGTGCAAGGTTCTCAAACCCTTTGAACTTGCCACACGTGAAGTTAGTTCAGACACTGCCAGCTTGAGTCAGGTCATTCCCCTCATCAGACTTTTGCAAAAACAGCTGGAGAAACTGAAGGAGGAACTGAAATGGAGCGATTGCGCAAGGTATGTCGGACTGGTGGATCAAGCCCTTGATTCACTTCACCAGGATCCAAGAGTCGTCAATCTATTGAAATCTGAAAAATATATTTTGGCGACCATTCTGGATAATAGGTTTAAGTACTACCTTGTGAGTTTTTTTCCAACAGACCGAAATCTAAAACTATGCAAAGAGCTGTTAGTAAAAAAATTGTCAGCTGCAGCCGCACATGAAACGCCATCATCTCCTCCTTCAGTTTCAGCAGCTGCCAGGAAAAAATAAATTTTCCTTACAGAATGCCTTCTGTTCATGCAGATCGTTCACCAAAATATGACATCTAGTTGGGCCTTAGAGAACTGCCTACTAGTGACATGTCTTCTACTGTGACTATGTGTGATACGGTCTCCATTCACAGAATGGTGAAGGACTATTTCAGAAATAACATCCTAATATGTCAGACAGTCCCTTTCAGCTCTGGCAGGAAAAATAGGCAATTTGGAGTCCCATACACAAACTGGCTTGGCATTACTTAAGTTGCCCACCCTCCAGTGTGTACTACAAAAGAGTTTTCAGTGCAGCTGGCAAACTTGTCAGTGATCGGCGTAGGAGGTTACTTCCTCAAAATGTGGAAAAGATGATGTTCATTAAAATGAATTACAAATTCCATGAGGAAGACCTCTACCAACAATTACATCAAAAAATGATAGAGGCACCTATGGGGGATTCCAGCGGGGCCGAATTAATATTGTGTGAAGAAGAGGATGTACACACTGATGGGGATGACGAGGACAAGGAGGACGACAACTTGTAATGTAAAACCAGTTTGTGTATGGGATCATTTTCAATTCCATGTCCAATGCACATTGGCAGCTTGTTTTATGGGGGTCCAAACAAACCAATCATTTCAGCCACAATTGGCAGTCCTTGTCACTGAAATGATTGGTTTGTTAAACTGTAAATGTCCTGTTTCCTAAACATCATAAGGGAGGGTGGGAGGGCACAAGGACTATTCCATCTTGCACCTTTTTCCTTTCCATTATGTGCTGGTTAGGGCATTGCTGCATGACATTTTAAATTAATGTTATGGTTGGTTTAGGAACCAATGATTTGTTTTTTAATTTATTAATTATCAATTTTACAGCCAGTGGCTGCACCAATGAATTGTTTTTTAATTAATTTATTATCAATTTTACAGCCAGGGGCTGCACCAACTATCAACTTTCAATTCTTCAATCCTCAAGGGTATCCCAACCATCATCTTTGCACAGTCTTCAACTCTATTAATAATTATATCAATCAGTTTTGAGCCAGCAACCTGGATGCAACCTTTTGGCCCTTTAACTAGCTGAAAAAAATCAATATTGTGAGCTGTGATGTGGTCAAAATTTACTGGAAATGAGTGGAAATAAATGTTATTTAGGTTATTAATACTGTAGGAACAAAAAAAGGTCAATTTTATGTGATTTTAACTGTTATCTTTATTTTTTAAGAAAAATCCATATCCGAAACCCGAAAACAAAACACGGAGGTGAGATTTTGGCAAACCCAATCCAGCTCCAAAACCAGGGGAGATCCAGATCCAAAGCCAAAACCAAAACATGGGGGTCAGTGCAAATCCCTAACAAAGAGTAGGCCTTAGAAGCATGGTTAAACATGTACCAGGTGTCAAAAAGCCCTATTTCCATCAAATGGTTGTTTAGACTCTTCATGACTAGAAAGGGGAGAGAGTAAATATAATTACTGGAACTTTTAAGAGCCTGAGCAAAGACAGTATTGAAATTATCATCTACTAAAAGATGTCCAACATGATTCTTATCCAGAAAAAACAAAATATGCTAAAAGATTGAGTCTGACCCAGGTTAAGTTCATGAACAGTAGCTACTGTTACTGTACATCTAAATGTTCTAGCTTCCCCATTAGGATAATGTAGTGACCATACACATCTAAAACAGTGGACTGATTTGCAAAAAGTGGTGGAGCAAAATGGGATTACTATTATTTTTGTATACACTGGAGAAGTAGTATGCCTTCAAAAAGTTTTTAGATGCTAAGGTAGGGTGGGTAGACCACTTGACTTGTGTCTCCTGAAGGAATATTATATCAGCCCTGAGTTACTGAATCATGCAAAACAGAAAAGACTGTTTCAGTGGGTTATTAAGGACCACTACATTTAGGGAGACAATTTTCACAGGTATTGTGGTACTGAGGAGAAAACAAGCGCAATAGCAAAGCAATAAGTGGCAATCTCTTGTGAAATCTGTGTTGTCTGACATTGTGGTGTTTTGGCACTTAATGCAAAATACTAAGTTATGGTCATCCCTCATCACCTTTACATAGATGCATGGCATTATAACATGATTACTCTTTAACATTTTATTCTTCAGTGTAGGGGCAGATTGGAAACATAAAATTAACCTGAACAAAAACTCTGAAAGTGTCTCACGTGGGCAGTACCAAATCAACTGCAAGTGGAGCCAACACTAAAGTAGGTGGATTAGTACATCAATATTACTAGATAGTAAATAGAAGGTCAATTTGTACCGAGTAAGTCACATTATGTCATATTGTAAGTCACATTATGTCATATTGTAATGCCTTCAGTATGCCAAAAGTAGTTCCACCAGTATTTCACTTAATACATTGTAGTGCCCCCAATAGTTATTATTATGCCATACTATAGTGACCCAGTAAGTCACATTTTGCCACACTGTAATGTCGCAAGTAATTCACATATACTGAAGTGCTTCCAGTAGTTCAGTTTATACCACATTGTAGTGCCCCCAGTAGGTTACATTATGACACACAATAGTGCCCCAAAAACTTCACACTATACCGCACAGTATTTCCCCCATTTCACATTTTGCCACACTGTAGTGCTCCCAGTAGGTCACATTATGTCCCACTATAGTGCTACCAGTAGGTCACATAATGCCAAACTGTAGTGTCCCTAGTCGAGTTACTAGAGGTTTAAATAGGGTGCTCCCAGCACCAATGGGCTTAGCAGGTCATGAGACTGTGGCTGCTGGAATCTGGTTGGTAGATGCAGTCATGTGGAAAACTCCAAGATGGCCACTCCCATGCTCTGCCACCACGGGAAACGATAGGAGGGCAGATAGAATACAGAACAGAGTCTGAGACAACAAATTCACAGAATATTACTGCAGATAGGGTCTGAGCAGTAAGGAAATATACTGAGGGGTATATTTTTAAAGTGTGGGTTTTTAGAAGTGGAGATGTTGCCCATAGCAACTAAACAGATTATACTTAACATTTATCTAGCTCCTTCTATAAGATAATAGCTAGACCTGATTGGTTGCTATGGTGGGAACTAATTCAATCAGGGCTTCGAGTACTTCATGCAATTAGAGTGCTTAGCACTAATAGAATAGTTGAAACCTACTATATACCAAAACCGGTTACACAAGTATAAGTGTGACACTCAGACAGCTACTCGTGTGCTATACTTCTGTACATTTCTGACACTCTGCTGCCAATAATTTTAGCTTGTAAGCTCAAGGGGGAATGTGGTAGGTTTGAGAGCTTTAAAAATTAAATGCAGCTATATCTGATTACTCTGTAATAAATTCTTTTTATGTCACTTCAAAAAAATAACCTTTGAACTTTCAACTTCTTAAACATTTTGAAGTTGCTATTTGTAATTTATGAGACAAATAATATTTGCAAGACAATTTGATCTAGACATGGCTCTAAGATAAAATTAATTAAAATCAAGTTAAGTCAATAAATACATATGTGATAAATAATAAAGTTTATTTGTAGAGTGAATGAAAATGTATTATATAGTATCAACCCAATATTTTTAAATCCTTTAAAGATTATTAAAAACAAGTATGTAAAAATGTAAATTGATCTGACAATATATTCAATCTTATTAAGGTGTTTCCTGAGAGATTAAACACATGGGATTTAAGTGATCATAAACTTGTTGTTATTCATCTATATAAACATGTTAAAAATAAATATGATAGTTCTTCTGAAATATCTTTTGTAAGTATTGTGTTTTATAGATACTGTATAGCTACAAAACTCTAATTGTGTTATTTTATCAATTGTTGCTTTTGATATCAAGCTAATGGGCCATAGTTACCTGACAAGTAACATAGAGCCAATGACTAATTTAAAAAAACTAAGAGGATGTAAATGTGTTCACAGAGTTGATTATATACCAAAGATGTCCACACACCCTAATATATTCAGCTGATATTTGAAAATTAGAGTGTGTGCAAGGCCTCTCTGTGCCCTAGATGCCACTCACATCACCAACACAAACTTATTAGACATGTTATTTCGGCTGCAACACCGTGGAAAACAACCAAGGTCCCTATGATACAAGAGATCATAGCTAAGGTATGGCACGTATATTCTTTGGAGTATATGCCAAGCATATTACGCAATTTTTCCAAAAGTTTTATTAAAATATGGGATCCATGGACCTCGAATTTTCAAACACCCTCAGCATTCCGATAAGAGGCTTCTACAGGTATAGATAGAATTGTACAGCAGTCCAGTTGGGTTTACGTTTGTCTTCTCTTTTTTCCCCTCTCTTCTCTTTCTCTTCTATGTGGTCTGCCACACCATGCTTTTTTATCTATCTATGTTGTTTTTTTATTTCTCTCTCTATTTCTATTGTCTACAAAAAATATGGATGAAAATATTATGTATAACAAAATTTATTATACAAGATGTCAATTTTGTATTCTGTTATTTAGAGCCTTTGTGTAGGCTCCATTGTATTTTTTTTCATGTATTGGATAAATACTATTATAAAAAAAAGAAAAGAAAATTAGAGTGTGTGCACTGAAAGTAACCAAATCAGTAGAATAATTTATTGTCGATGGTTATAAATAAGGCTAGGAAATGATGAGTGCCAGCTTGCATATATGCGCATCTTAACACCACACTAACATTCTGCAAAAATGCCAAAAGTGATACCAGAGTTTGGCCCAATGGGCTGAACAGTCTAATTTAAATGATTTGGCCACCCTAATCAGCTAATATTGCCATCCCTCCACCCGGGCTCAGTCCCATGTGGCCAGCTAAAAAATAAACAGAGAAAATTGCATTTTGAGGAATAATATCAAACCCACTTGTCATGAGGAAAGATCAAAATTATTTATGTTCATTTGAATCATTTATCTTACAGCACCAGTGATTGGTCATACATTTTATCAGATGTATTCACCTTGCTAATGGAATGGACAAATACAACACTGGTGGAACAATTTGTCTTGAAGGGATTTCCTGGTAGTTACAAGTTTCATGTAGTAATGTTTATGGTACTGTTGCTGGTCTACATTGTTACTTTGGCTGGAAATATATTAATAATTGTTATAATATATGCTGATAATAGTCTCCACTCACCTATGTACTTTTTTTGCTTTGCTTGTCCTTCATGGAAATATTCGGAATATCAACAGTTGTCGGTAAACTTCTTGCCATCCTTATTTCATCCAAGCAAAGTATTTCTAAAAATGAATGCCTAGTACAGTCCTACTTTTATTTCTTTGCATCCTCTTCAGATTTCTTAATTTTGAGTGTTATGTCCATTGATCGTTATTTGGCCATCTGCTACCCACTCAGGTATTCCGCCATTATGAGTATTAGCATGTGCATTAAGTTAATTGTCACATGTTTACTCCTGTCATTTTTCTGCCTTCTGTGCCCTACAATCATGATGATAAGTCTGCCATTTTGTGGTCATGTGCTGGATCATTTCTTTTGTGACAGTGCAGAAATGCTGAAGCTTGTCTGTATCTCAGACATCAGCTTAATTAAACTCTCTTCAATTATTGCTTCTGCATTTATCTTGGTTGGACCGTTAATCATTACTTTAATTTCATATATTTTAATTGTGTCTGCGGTAGTAAGATTACCATCAGAAACAGGTTGCCAAAAAGCCTTTTCTACATGTGTGTCTCATCTTGCTATCCAGATCCAAAACCAAAACACGAAAACAAAACACGGAGGTGAGGTTTTGGCAAACCCAATCCAGATCCAACACCAGGGGAGATCCAAAACCAAAACATGGGGGTCGGCACATATCCCTAATTTTCATACATTATAAAGCCTTACAGGTGTTTTTGTGAATGTTTATTACTTAGTGAAACAGTAACTTTCTCAATTTTACTCTGTTTCTGATGGAGTCTTTTACTTTTTGATTTCTTAATGTATAAATAAATGGATTAAGCAAAGGGCCCAGCACAGTGCTTACTAAATTCACTGTTTTATCTGTTTCTACTGAATAGTTGCTGGATGGTCTTATTTCAATGAATATGGCACTGCCAAAGACTAAAGTAACCATAGCATAACATTTATTTCCACTCAATTCCAGTAAATTTTGACCACCTCACAGCTCACAATATAAATTTTTTCATCTAGTTAAAGGGCCAAAAGGTTGCATCCAGCTTGCTGGCTCAAAACTGATTGATATAATTATTAATAGAGTTAAGGCCTATGCAGAGATGATGGTTGGGATACCCTTGAGGATTGAAGAATTGATTGTTGATAGTTGGTGCAGCCCCTGGCTGTAAAATTGATAAGTAGAAAAAGGAGGGGGATTTAACCCCCTATTGTACCTCAGCACACTGAATAATACCTGCAACAATATATGAAGACTATATGGTCATAGAAATTCAGAGATATTAGTTGCATGCATTTGCAAATACATGGGAGGCTGCTGGGCCACGTCACGGCTTCTCTGTTACCAGCAGTCCCTAACACTAAGGGGTTCACGTCCGGGGCGCAGTGCACCCCAAAAAATGTCCAGCCCAGGACCCCCCCAGGGCATCACACGAAAATGGAAAAAGAGTGACAGTGCAGTGTAAAGTATAGCTGTGTGTGAGTAATCACTAAGTGTGGAATGAGATGTTAAAATATATGTGAAAAAATACATAAATAATAAACAAACATAAAAGGTGATGTGAGAAGCAACTATGTGTATTAAGTGGTGATGCCCTGAGGAGGCCCAGCCAGACCAGTCCCGGGGGCCCTACACCCAAACGCTCACCCCAAATGTAAAATATACCAATTATAAGGCCTCATGATAAAGGCACATATATAATTTTGTCAAATGTAAGGCCTCATGATAAAGGCACATACATAAATGCATCCAAATTGAGAGCCAGCTTACCTGGGAGTCACCCCTGGGAACTCCCAGGTAAGCTTGCTCTCAATTTGGATGCAACTAATATCTCTGAATTTCTATGACCATATAGTCTTCATATATTGTTGCAGGTATTATTCAGTGTGCTGAGGTACAATAGGGGGTTAAATCCCCCTCCTTTTTCTACTTAGTGTGACCCCTCCCTTTCATGCACCTGATTAGTACTGCTGGATTGATTGAGCAGCTGCCATTTTTGTTTGTAAAATTGATAATAAATTAATTAAAAAACAATTCATTGGTTCAGCCCCTTTGCTAAATAATTAATAATAATTTAATTAAAAAAGTAAAAAACAATTCATTGGGTGCAGCCCCTGACTGAATAATGAATACAAATAAATTCATTGGTGCAGCCCCTGGCTGTAAAATTGATAATAAATTAATTTGAAAACAAATCATTGGTTCCTAAACCAACCATAACATTAATTTTAAAATGTCAGGCAGCAATGTCCTAACCAGCACATAATGGATAGGAAAAAGGTGCAAGATGAAAAAGTCCTTGGGTCCTCCCACCAACCCTTATGTTGTATACGAAACAGGACATTCGCAGTTTAACAAACCAATCATTACAGCGACAAGGACTGCCAATTGTGGCTGAAATTATTGGTTTGTTTGGACCCCCATAAAACAAGCTGCCAATGTGCATTGGACATGGAATTGGAAATGATCCCATACACAAACTGGCTTAACATTACAAGTTGTCATCCTCCTCGTCCTCGTCATCCCCATCAGTGTGTACATCCTCTTCTTCACACAATATTAATTTGGCCCCACTGGAATCCCCCATAGGTGCCTCTATCATTTTTTTATGTAATTGTTGGTAGAGGTCTTCCTCGTGAATTTGTGATTCATTTTAATGAACATCGGCCTGATTCAGACCCGGTCGCAAGCGCTGAAAGCTCGCAACCGGGTTGATGTTTGCCCACTGGGCATGCACACAACGGAGCCGGCTACGTCGTGCGCATGCGCGAGACCCGGCTAGCGATGGGTGCTCCATCGCTCTGGGTCTCGCACCAAAGGGAGCGAGCGGTCGATGGTGATTGACAGCTCATCCCATTTGGTAGGCGAGCAGGGGGGGGTGGCTGGCCAAACTGAGGAACACCTGCCATTTGGGGGAGGCCCCACTGACATCACCAGTGCGGCCAGGAGGCTGAACAAAGAAAAAAAAAATGTCCTGATTCAGAGCGAGTGCTTGTTCAGAGCGTCTGTCTATGAATCAGGCCCATCATCTTTTCCACATTTTGAGGAAGTAACCTCCTATGCCGATCACTGACAAGGTTGCCAGCTGCACTGAAAACTCTTTCGTAGTACACACTGGAGGGTGGGCAACTTAGGTAATGCCAAGCCAGTTTGTGTATGGGACTCCAAATTGCCTATTTTTCCTGCCAGTTCTGAAAGGGACTGACTGTCTGACATGCCTATTAGGGTGTTATCTCTGAAATAGTCCTCCACCATTCTGTGAATGGAGACCGTATCACACATGGTCACGGTAGACGACATGTCACTAGTAGGCAGTTCTCTAAGGCCTGACCAGATATAATTTTTTGGTGAACGATCTGCATGAGCAGCAGGTATTCTGTAAGGAAAATTTAGTTTTTTCCTGGCAGCTGCAGAAACTGAAGGAGGAGATGATGGCGTTTCACGTGTGGCTGCAGCTGACAAATGATTTACCAACAGCTCTTTGCATAGTTTTAGATTTTGGTTTGTTTGGAAAAAACACAAGGTAGGACTTAAACCTAGGATCCAGAATGGTCGCCAAAATATATTTTTCAGATTTAAATAGACTGACGACTCTTGGATCCTGGTGAAGTGAATCAAGGGCTTGATCCACCAGTCTGACATACCTTGCGCAATCGCTCCATTTCAGTTCCTCCTTCAGTTTCTCCAGCTGTTTTTGCAAAAGTCTGATGAGGGGAATGACCTGACTCAAGCTGGCAGTGTCATGCTTCCAATAACAACATTGGATGCAGCAGGACTACTCCTAATGACAAATGAGGATGTTGATGATGCAGGTGTTGGTGGTGGAGATCAAAGGCACTTGGATCTCACAGAGAGGGAGCAGGTAGGTGACACTGGACTTGTTACATTTTGGAACTTGGCGACATACACTTTGATATTTGATGAATGTGCTCCAAGTGATGTAACAAGGAGGAGGTTCCTTGGTGGTTTAGGTCCCTCCCTCTACTCACTATTGCTTGGCAATGGTTACATATGGCTTGACAACTGTTGTCCGGATTGGGTTGGAAATAATTCCACACGTGAGAAGTGGATTTTTTTGTCTGTTGCCCCGGCATGACAACAATGGGCTTTGGCATTTTCAATCCATGGGCAACAGCTGTTGCCTTACTTACACGAAGGACATCCTCGGCTTCAACATCCTCATCACCAACATCTTCATCATCAACATCCTCATCATCCTTAGTGCCTTCAATTACCAAAATATCCTCCTTCTCCATGTGCAATTCCAGAGAAGCATCCACACTGACTACATCTGGAAGATATTGACTGCCCTTCCCCACATTTACAGAGGGCACACAAATGTTGGAACTTGGCGGATCCTCCAGTACACTAGTATTTAGGTCTGGCTCACACATGGCAATGGCAGACACACTTGCACTCTCCTCAGGGATTTGTGATTTCGATTTCTCAGAGCACACAGTTGGTTTTTCCGGAGCTGTCTTACTCTTCTTAACAACTTTCAATTTTTTAAGGGTACCACTACCACCACTACTACTACAAGCAGAAGGGCTATCAGAACCAGCAGTCATCATAAATAAAGGCCAAGGCCTTATCCGTTCCTTGCCACTTTGTGTAGTGAATGGCATATTGCCATATTTATGTTTATCTAAAGGCAACTTGCCTTTCGATTTTTTTTCTTTACTACAGTAAAAGTAGCTTTACCATATCCATGGCGTGACTTAAGCCCTGGTGTATCCAAGGTGTAGCCAAGGTGCGGTTACAAAATTCACACACGTGCAGGCTTGCGCACAAAGAAAAAAAATAGACAAAATACACTTTTTTTTTTAACGGGTCCAGGACTTGGGCCCAGAGCATAGATTGATGACGACTGGAGTCGGGCAGCACTAGGTTGCGTTGCTGTATCTTGTGCAGCTAAGGCTAACATGCACACACAGAAAAAAAATAGACAAAAGACACTATTTTATTTTCATTTTTTTCCGGTCCAGAACTTGGGCCCAGAGCACAGATTGATGACCACTGGAATCGGGCAACACTAGGTTGTGTTGCTGTATCATGTGCAGCTAAGCCTAACATGCACACATAGAAAAAAATGAACAGGCAATATATATATTTTTTTTTTCGGGTCCAAATGGATGCAGCATACAGCACAGCACCAGCCCAGATGGATCAGCACCAGCCGAGATGGATGCAGCAGACAGCACAGAACCAGCCCAGATGGATCAGCAACAGCACCAGCCCAAATGGACACAGCAGACAGCACAGCAGTGACAGCGCCACATGGATCAGCAGTGCACCAGCCCAGGACACAGCAGACAGCACAGCACCAGCACAGGTAAGTACTACCTCTTCCAGCCCTACATTACCCACCCTCCCTGTTCAGTCTCCACAGCCGGAGTGAAATGGCGGCCGCCACGTGGTCCCTTATATACATAGAGACGAAAGCTCTATGATTTTGCCTCGGTTTGAGATCCGGGGCCGGCGGGGGAACCGAACGCACTTTAGCTCCTAACTGTTATTTTCAAACACAGCCTGTAAAGAGACAGGTAGGAGCTGATTGGTTTGTGCTATTTATCTACAATTTTATCTTTCTCCAAGCTTTATTAAATCTCCCCCTAAATATGATTAATTTTATCTTAGACTATTGACTTTTAGTAACAATGATAAATAAATACCAGACCGTCGGCACTTAGTAGTTTCACAAAATATGATAAAAAGAAGTCCTTTGTTGTTGTCTCAGTTTCCTTTGTCTCTCCAGGGGTGGTCCATATGTAAATAGATATAGATAAAAACAAACAAATTATTGGTATTGTGTTAGAAAACACTCTGATTATCTTTTCAATATCACATAGAGACAATTTCCATTTATACGAGTTAATTATTAACTCACATGTTGCTTATATGTGGCATAGAAGGTACACTCCCTTAAAGGTATCTTTATGGATTATTCCAATGCCCTTATGTGTAATGACATCTCAAATGTACTATACACATCTAGGACAGTGGCTCACATGTATGTTTACACCAATAAAGTTCTTTTATATCCACAAAAGGTATCTTTTACTCCATATAATTTTGATCACCATTAGTGCTTTTCCACCTCTATATCACCTTAGTGAGTGTTAACAACAGGTTCTTACATCAAGCTTACGTAAAATACTCAGTATCTCTGCACATCAAGGTATCTTTTATGCAAGTGTCATCCTATCCTCAGGAGTTAGACAGACTCCATATGTAGGAGGATTTCATGGTGTAGTATTTAAAATAATTTATTTAACACCAAAAGATAAAATTAAAATGAAAAAGGGTGCACTAATACAAGATCTGCAGAAGTGCTCCTGTTCACCACTATACACGGATGTTTGGACATCCAAATGGCGCACAGGATCAAGTTGCCAACGCGTTTCTACACCGACTGGCGTCTTCTTCAAAGTATAGTAGCAGCTGTTCAGTGAGTCTCTTAAATCCCTATTCAGGAAGTAGCAAGACTTCCAGTATTTGTGTCCATTAGTGTCCATAGTCAATAAAGTTCATCAAATTTGCATTCCACAGATACCCTCATGCTTTCCAAAGTGGTTCCAATGGAGAAAAAAACATTCAGTTTCTTACAAACCTTAAAGTGCAGTGCAGAATTAGTCATTCCCACATAACACTCCATAGTTTATCAGCAGTCATTAATAAATCAGGTTTAAAAATAATTTAGTGTTCCAATGTTTTCCTCTGCCATCGATGTTACCGATTATATATATATATATTGGATTATTTCTGTAGGTTAAAATTAACAAAGAATGACAAGGGTATTAATATACATTATAAACTAATACAATTTTGAGCTTTATAAAAATCATAAAACATCAATGAAAATCGATTGTGTGTTCGATGTTGCTAAAAAAAAATATTTTTTTGGCAAATGACAAAAAATCTTCACAAAAATAGATTAAATCACATATCTTATTGTACAGTAACTAAAATCCATAAATATTTTACCTGAGAAAACCATTTACAGGTTGAGTCTCCCATATCCAAAATGCTTGGGACCAGGGGTATTTTGGATAACGGAATATTTCGTATTTTGGAATATTTGCAATTCATAATGAGATATCTTGGGATGGGACCCCAATATACACACAGAATGCATTTATGTATTATATACACCTTATACGCACAGCCTGCAGATAATTTTATACAATATTTTCAATAATTTTGTGGCTCAAGCAAAGTTTGTGTATATACATGAAATTCATTTATGTGTCATATACACCTTATACACACAGCCTGAAGGTAATTTTATACAATATTTTTAATAATTTGTGCCTTAGATAAAGTTTGTGTACATTGAACCATCAAAAATCAAAGGTTTCATTATCTCAGTCATGCCAAAATTATTCTGTATTTCGGAATATTCCATATTTCGGAATATTTGGATATGGGAGACTCAACACGACTCAACCTGTACTTGATTAAAACACTAAATAATGTTTAAAACATAAAACAGTAAAGTAGTAAAAAGAAGATAAAGTGCACAGTGGATGGGAATCACAGAAACCATTTAAGCTCGAAATCTCGATTGAGCCCCTGTGGTCCCAGAGTGCCTAAATCATGAATCCATCTCATCTCACATTTGGCTAATCTGGATTCCCTATAATTAGTTCTCAAATTATTATGAATGGTTGTAATGTCCCAAAAATCTATAATATGTGAGGGAGAACATTCATGGGTTTCTTTCAAATGTAGTGAAAAAGGATGAGTATCTAGGCCTTTTTTAATATTTCTAATATGTTCTGATAGTCGTACCTTCATTTGTCTAGTGGTATGACCTACATATATAAAGTTACATGAGCATTTTAAAGCATATACCACATAACTAGTATTACATGTTATGAAGTCTAAGATTTTATGCTCTGTTCCAGATACTGTAAATGAAGTTCTCCTATTGATATTCCCTGGACAATTGCGGCACATATTGCAATTACAACATTTATAAAAACCTTTATTCCTTGGAAGGTTTCTTCTACTGTTCCCACAAAATGCAGTTGATACTAATAGACTCTTTTTACTACTTTTACCACTTTTTATGTTTTAAACATTATTTAGTGTAAGTATATGGTTTTCTCAGGTAAAATGTTTATGGATTTTAGTTACTATACAATAAGATATGTGACAATCTATTTTTGTGAAGATTTTTTGTCATTTGGCAATTTTTTTTTTTTTACCAACATCGAACACAATCGATTTTCATTGATGTTTTATGATTTTTCTAAAACTCAAAATTTTATATTAGTTTTATAATGTATATTAATATCCTTGTCATTCTTTGTAATTGATGACCTACAGAAATAATCGATTATATATATATTAAGTGTTGATGTTAACATCCGTAAAATCGATGGCAGAGGAAAACATTGGAACACTAAATTATTTCTAAACCTGATTTATTAATGATTGCTGATAAACTATGGAGTGTTATAATATAGTATCATGTGGGAATGACTAATTCTGCACTGCACTTTAAGGTTTGTAAAAAACTGAATGTTATTTCTCCATTGGAACCACTTTGGAATGCATGAGGGTATCTGTGAAATACAAATTTGATGAACTTTATTGACTGTAGACACTAATGGACACAAATACTGGAAGTCTTGCTACTTCCTGAATAGGGATTTAAGAGATTCAATGAACAGCTGCTACTATACCTTGAAGAAGACACCTGTCGGCGTAGAAACGCGTTGATCAGGCAGCAGTGGTGTGGTGTACCAGGTCATGAACTTGATCCTTTTCGCCGTTTGGATGTCTGGACGTCTGGGTATAGTGGTGAACAGGAGCACTTCTGCAGATCTTGTATTAGTGCACCCTTTTTCATTTTAATTTTATCTTTTGGTGTTAAATAAATTATTTTTAAATACTACACCATGAAATACCCCTACATATGGAGTCTGTCTAACTCCTGAGGATAGGAAGACACTTGTATAAAAGATACCTGATGTGCAGAGATCCTGAGTATTTTACGTAAGCTTGATTTAAACACCTGTTGTTAACATTCACTCTGGTGATATAGAGGTGGAAAAGCACTAATGATGATCAAAATTATATGGAGTAAAAGATACCTTTTGTGGATTTAAAAGAACCTGATTGGTGTAAGCATACATGTGAGCCACTATCCTAGATGTGTATAGTACATTTGGGGCGTCATTACACATAAGGGCATTGGAATAATCCATAAAGATACCTTTAAGGGAGTGTACCTACTATGCCACATATAAGCAACATGTGAGTTAAGCTGGCCACACACTAGACCAACTTACATCCAACCAACCAACTAGTTGATTGGTTGGAATGAAAAATAGTTGGATGGTTAGATGAAAGTTGGACTAGTGCAGTGGTAGCCAACCCTGGTCCCCAAGAGCTACCAACAGTGCATGTTTTGTAGGTCTCTTCACAGAATCACTAGTGCTATAATTAGCTCCACCTGTGGATCTTTTCAAATGTGTTAGTTAGTAATGACTAACACATTTGCTAGGTGGTCTGGAAAACGTGAACTGTTGGTAGCTCACGAGGACCGAGGTTGGCTACCCCTGGTCTAGTGTGTGGCCAGCTTTAATAATTAACTCGTATAAAAGGAAATTGTCTCTATGTGATATTGAAAAGATAATCAGAGTGTTTTCCAACACGATACCAATAGTTTTTGTTTTTATCTATATCTATTTACATATGGACCACCCCTGGAGAGACAAAGGAAACTGAGGCAACAAAGGACTTCTTTTTATCATATTTTGTGAATCTACTAAGCGCTGACGGTCTGGTATTTATTTATCATTGGGGTAGATGTATTACTTAACGTGCCGCTATAACTCTTCCTGCTTTGCCTCTTTACCGAGGCGAAGCAGGAAGCACTACCGATGAGATGTATAAACATCTCATCGGCCGGAGAAAGGGAGCGTTAACTCCCCCCTCCGGCGCTACCGGCTAGAGACAGCAGCGCATCAGCCTAGTGCTGATGCGCTGTGTCTCTGTCCCGGCCGGCTCCACTGAGCATGCGCGGGATCTCGCAAGTATCGCGAGATCCCCGCGTGGAGCCCTGGAGCCGGCAGCAGCCCCAGCAGGGACAGCGCTGTCCCTGCTGTGGGGATAGGCTAGCGCCAGGCTGTAGCTGTCGATAACGACAGCTACAGCTGGCCGAACTGTCATGCGTTATGACCGTTCGTACATAGCCCAGGCTATCGGCGCTGCTATCTTGTAGATAGCAGCGCCGATAATGACAGATGACAGGGGCGCATAGTCCAGACTCCCGATCATACATCGGGGAGAAGGGGTATCAGCGCACATAATGTGCGCTGATACCGCTTCAGGGCTTCATACATCTCCCCCAGTGTTCCTTATATGCTTGTGAGAATTTGGTAGTTCTCTGTGATACCAAGTGTGGCAGCTGGTTTTCTTTGCGCCTTAGAGATCTATCCAAATATTTATTTTTCCTATTGACTTTTAGTAATACTCTTTGGAGGAGTTTCTGAGTTTATATGAATTTCTAAATTGTATTTATTTATCTTTGACATGTTTTAATTTGTATATATATTTGTATTTTGCAATAGTATAAAAAAATTAAACTGATTTTTTTAAACATCCTTTTTTAAACATAGCAACAGCATCTTATATTATTCTTACAAGTAGAATGTGGCGCTGTTCTAGTTTTTTTTTTTTCTTGGTTGGCAACCAGTGAACAGTTGCTTAGTTAATTCACTTAATATTAGTAAATCATTGTTTCAAATCCAGCACTTTAGGTGTCTTTTTGTTATTTCATTGATGGAGAGTTAAACAGAAATCACATGTATGTGCTGCCAAAATCCATATACAGCATTTGTCCATATGCAGAGATATTGTGATTCTCCCATCCCCAATCACTATTTTGTTTGCTACTAGTCATCCTGATCAGTGCATACTTCCATACTCTATACCACAGATTCTCAAACTCGGTCCTCAGGACCCCAAACAGTGCTTGTTTTCCAAGTCTCTGCACAGAATCACAAGTTAAATAATTATCTCCACCTGTGGATGTTTTAAAATGTGTCAATGAGTAATGAACACACCTGTGCACCTGCTGGGTGACCTGGAAAATGTGAACTGTGTGGAGTCCTGAGGATTTAGTTTGAGAACCACTGCTCTATACCATGTGCAAAACATACATCTAGAAACGTGTTTTTATGCTTATTTCCAACAATGCATAGCCTGAAGTTCTGCTGACATGCCCTCTCTAAGCTGCTACGAGAGGACACCCCATTACAGCACCCCTTTGTTCCTGCTTTATCCACCCCCCTTTTCTGATAATCATGGACATATAAACAAACATTTTAATTGTTTGCAAATATTGTCCCTTTCAGTATATTTTTCACTTTTTAGATATGTTTCTGCCAGTTTTGTGGTTAAACTATTTCTCTAAGCCCTCTGTGTGCTGTGGTCATTTATTTGTTACAATTTTTTCTTTGCTGTGTTGTTGCCTACAATGTCCTCAATAGATATTCATGGAAGAAAAAAAATCCCCCAATCAGCCCCCACAATACATTAATAGCATTCATGATGTATAAAAAGGCTTCTCTCCCCCAAATGCAATTCCTTGCTAAATGAATAGGCCTAATTTCCCTTAACTTAAACCCACATTAAATAGTCCCATCACTTCCCCTTAAAACTATTAGTTCATAATTACATAGCACCCACCACTAAATGAATATCCCCTACCATGACCTTACCAATAAGTTAATACCACTGCCCGCAGCTTTGAGCTTTTCTGAATTGCTCCATTGATCGGGTACTGAGCCAGTCATGGAACTTTAATTAAAACTTTAATTAAACCAGGAAAAGAAAAGTACTCATGGTTACTGGGGTACTCAACCTACAAAAGTTAAAACATAACCTAAGTGGTCTCTAAGTAAATTCACATGCTACGCTCACAAATATGAAACAAAATTGTCTAAAAAAAAAATCATCAAAACACACAATATCTGGTCCGTCAAAGAAAAGACCTAGGGGGATATTCCAATAGGTGCAAGATTACCCAAAGTTCCGCACCTGCAGGGTTTTTCTCGCATCTACAAGGTTTTTCTTGCAGCCCCAGAGCATGAACAATTTTTCCTAAAATCCATATTTTTAAGAAAAATGGTCAGGAATTGCTCTGGGTCCCCTTCAGCACCCCCTAATTACTAATTAAGCAATTAGAAGATTCCAATTAGCTTCATTAGACAGTAAATAATCACCTTCTGAACCCGTGCCTTCTTCCACCAGCGTCTTCTGCAGCAGAGGTGTGTGTAAGTATGTGTGTGAGTGTGCACAAGTATGTGTGAGTGTGTGAGTAGTATGGGTAAGTGTATTTAAGTATGAGTTTGTGAACCCCGGGTGTGTGTAACCCCCCCCGGACCAAGCAGCAGGGAGAACTACATCTCCCAAAAGCCCTCTCCCCTCCTTGCAGCCCCCTCCCCTACCAGAAGCCCCCTCCCCAGTGCAAAGATGGAGGGGAGATGACTGAAACTCGCTGGGAGACCACCAGACTGGTAAGTAACTTTTTATTCTTGCCCCGTGGGATTTTCTAAGCCAAAAACCAAGCGTGCATTTTTTTTAATTGGTAGCATGCAAACCCATGGTAATTCAAAATTGAGTGCGAGGTCCACAAGGTTTTTTGTGGTGAAAACCCTGCGCCCAATTAAATACCCCCCTTGATAAAGGACTTGAGCATACATACAGAAAGTAACATGACATAATGGTCAATATAGTAAGAAAACTGCATAAATATGGGATAGTTCCCCTTAATAGTCTATCTGGCATACACCATACAAAGTGATAACACATCAAAAACAAGATTGGCAGTACAATAATAAAAGGCAAAATTGTGTAATATTACCAGGATTTTATAAACTAGAGCAATTTATTACTGTACCTCTGACGTGGCAGAGACAATAAGCATAGACAAATTGCAGTATGTGTGTATATATATATATATATATTAGGGATGTGCAGGCTCGGATAGGTTCGAGTTTGCACGTGGAGTTCGGATTTTTCCCTCCAAAAAAACGGATCTCAGAAAGAGGCAAAACATCATCTTGCATGGACGAACATCATCATTCCTGGACAAAAGTCCAGGAATGATGATGTTCGTCCGTGCAAGATGACGTTTTGCCTCTTTCTGAGTTCCGTTTTTTTGGAGGGAAAAATCCGAACTCCACGTGCAAACTCGAACCTATCCGAGCCTGCACATCCCTAATATATATATATATATATATATATATATATACACACACATACTGTATATGGACTTAGGCTCACTAGTACTGTACATACAGTATGATACACCAGATTAATTATTTGGATATTGCACTTTTGGTGGGGAAAGAAGTTCTGTATATACTGTAGCAACATTCATTACAGAAGTGGATAAGAATAAATACTGTATCCAAATAATATTAATAGCCATCTTGGATTATGCCATGATAATGTACCTAAAGGACAATTTTTAAGAATCAGGATTTTAATTGTTGTTCTATAAATTCCTTCTAGAGGCAAGCATCATCCGTTTATCAAGCATTTGTAGATCGGGGATATCCCTGTATTGTTCTAGATAAAGCACTATGGGCCGTATTCAATTTGAGGCGATAAGCCGTTTCTGCGTGTTTTTGGCGTTACATTTTTGGCAAAAAAAAGGCGTTTAGTTATCACCGCATTCAATTTCGAGTTTTCACCTAAAATAATGTCGTTAAGTTTTTGCGGCTATAGTTTATCGCCGGGGGATCCGCCGCCTACTGAAATCAATTGGTTTTCGCCGGTTCCGTATTCAATTAGAAACCGGCGTTAAAGTATTGCCTGTTTTGAAGTTACTTATCACCCGTTTTTTACTACCAATCGTAGGGTGGAGATAAGTGTAAAAAAATTTTTGGGGGAGATTTTCACCTATGGTATTGAGATGGTAGAGGGTTTTCAGTAATGGCTGTAGAAATTTTTTTTCAAAAGGATTTTTTTGGAGTCTTATATCTGCGTTTTTAATATTACCTTACCACACTTCCTGGTTTTACCTCAGGAGTATTTCCTGTCACTGACAGGAAGTCAATCACTTCTGGGTAGGGACATTCAGGGAGAAGCAGCATCTGTGCAGTCAGCTGTATAAACTTTGTGTTTTCCATCACTTTTGAGGTATTTTACTTACGACAAGTATGATTTTTTACACCAGCTACAAAGATGGAGTAGCATACTGACACCATCTGGATGTTCATGGTCCGTGCATCAGTGGAGTCCCGTCTGGCCATGGACAAAGATGGTGATCAGGAGGCAGCTCCATCGGGTGAGTTGGTGCGTGAGTCAATTTCACGCCCGCATCAGTATCGCACTAGACGTGAGCTGGATGATCTCCCCGTGGTAGAAGTGATAAGTATTTATCGCTTGTCTAGCTCGTTAATCTATGCACTATATGATCAAATGGAGGCGGACCTGCAACCACGGAAGCGCACAAACAAGGCAGTCAGTGGCATGTCAAAGCTACTGGCTGCCTTGCATTTTTTTGCGTCAGGCACTTTCCAGCTGACCCTGTCCCAAGTCACCGGGGTTTCACAACCGACATTTTTTCGTATTTTAACGCAGGTCCTCAAGGCATTCCGCAAATTGACGACCCAGTACATAAAATTTCCTGATCAGGATAGTGAATGGAGGGAGATCAAATTTGTTTTTTTTTAAATTGCTCAGTTCCCCAACATTCTGGGCGCGATAGACTGCACCCATGTGGCTTTCCAACCATGCAGACATTCGGAGGAATGTTTTCGGAACCGAAAACACTTCCATTCCCTTAATGTCCAAATGGTTTGCGACGCCAACTTAAGAATAACAGATAATTTTGTGGGCTTTCCTGGGTCGGCCCACAACTCCTTTGTCTTAAGTCAGTCGCCATTAGCTCGGAATTTTGAGAGCAGCAAATTCCAGAACGGCTGGCTGTTGGTTGAGTAGAAATTTTTTGCAGTTATATAAAAATGTGTTTGGTGTGTGTGTGCTCACCCACAGCATTGCAAATGGCTTGTTGTGAAAAAAAATGACACCCTCATTCAGAGCGAGCACTCGCCAGCAGCAAGTGCTGAATCAGGTCCTCTGTTCCTTTGGGTTAGTAGCCTTATGGTGATCTCTGTGCAAAATGGCAATAGTCTTTAAAAAAGTGGTCCCAAATTAGCAATTTTTATTATGTGGTTTTGTGGTTTTAAATATGCTAACTTCGTGGATAAGTGCAAGTTCTTAATTTAATTTAATTAAATTTTTTGGCTGGTTCAAGTGTCTTTTATTTTTTAACAATCTTTTAAACATAATTCACATAATGACAGCTGATAGTATATACGTTTATTAAACTTTTTAATGATGCTGTTGCAATGGGATAACATTTTTTGGGTGTTAATCTTTATTTGCAGCCGTAGATTTGTCTGTTGTATGCCTTTGTGCTAATGGAGATAGTCATTGTTATGTAATTTTTGCAAATAGTGTGACATTTGATTTGTTCTTTTTTTAATATTCACCTGATGTCTGTTGTAATTTTGAACGTTTGCAAATTTTTCTGCATCCTTAAGAGATGCTCTAAAAGGTTTACTTTGTGTAAATAGTTCGGCATAAAATTTTTACATTCTGTTTCCAAAAGTAAAAAGTGACATAAGTTTAAATAGTGTCCAACTTGTCATCAGGGGGGTGTGTTATTATGGGCCATTTTTTTTTAATGTTTTGACTGGTTGTTTGGAAATGCTGTATTTCTTCACATTTGTTGAAAAGTTTTGTTTGTTTTTAAGTGGTCCTTGTTCATGTGTACTGTTAACTCTTGCTTTGTGGTTCTAAAGGCTTAATTGAAAATATCAATTTGCTATGATTGGCTGCGTATAAACGTAAGTGAGATGGTTTAACTTCATTTTCTAGCAGTTTGTTTGAGAAGTGGGGGCGGCCCTATAAAGCATTAGCATGGGCAAAGAAGTGTTTGGATTATGAGGTTTTTCATGCTCAAAGTTTGGGCAGACTCAGAAAAATAACAGAATGATGCTACTGTGATTGATAATATCTGCTGGATTACAATGCTTGTACATTTGGGTATATATTTTAATAGCAGACATGTAAGTAAAGTATTCACATTGTAATTTGCTCCCTTTCAGTAGTTTAGAACACTTATATTTGTAATATATTCACATGTGATCTTGCTATGATAAATGTTGTTTTTATTAAGGTTGACAACTGTTTTTAGAAAAACCTGGGTTTTGAATGCAAGTGTTGTAAACATTTGCGGGAATGTTTTTAATCCTTACGTTTGTAATATTAAGTTTGCTCCAATTAATAGATGTCCATACTTTTTTCTTCAAAAAGGTTTTTTTATTTTTATATTTTATTAATAAAGTAAAATTTGCTGACATTGATTACATTAACTTCCTTTTTTTTTCTTTTAGGTGATGCGGGATACCCCAATAAAAGTTGGTGTTGACCTCATTATCCAATCCCCAAGTGCTGCTAGAAAAGGTATCAGGCAGCACACTTAGCATCGAGGGGTGCAATTGAAAGGATCTTTGTTGTACTTAAGAGCGGTTTTCTGTGTTTAGACTGTAGCGGCGGTGTGTTGCTTTATTCACCGGAAAAGGTTTGCAGCATTGTTAATGCATGTTGCATCTTACACAATATTTGTGTTGCAAACCGTTTTCCAGTGCATATTGATCCCGAGGTTTGCCAGGATGCTGACCTTTCCTCAGCACCGCCGGAAGGTATGGACGACGGAGTCTTTTCTCGATGAGGACTTATGGAGGATTTTTTTGCCTGTAAGTATGCATTGTTTTTTACATAGTAAATCTTTTTGAATGTTCCAAATGGGTTAATTTAAAATACTAACTCATTTTAATGTTTTTTTTTGGTTGGTGTCTAGCTTGATAGTCCTTCTGGTTTATTTTTTTGAAGTCTGCCGCTCAATTCTGTTTCTTTTCCGCCAGTTGTGGATGTTCTTTTTTGTTAAGGTTGGTTTTGAATTGGAAAAAATTAAAAATAAACATTTTTTACCAGTTAAAAATGTCTTCTTAAAAAATTTTGTAATTTCATATATTTTGTAGTTCTGTTCCTGTTTCAAATTAATTTTTGAGATGGTTGGTTGATGTATTTGTGCGATGGGAGAAAGTATCCATGAGGCCTCTGCATTCCCAAAAGCAACCTTATCAACTTGGCTTCCGTGACAACGTCTTGTCTCAACATCCAAAATGAGGGTTTTCAGGCGGCACGTTTGTTTCCAAGGCTCTGCGCTCTGAAGATCAAAGACGCAGCAGTTTGATCAAGGTGAGTTGAAGGCCAATAGAGATAAGAGTGTTATTTTTTTTGCTGTAACAAATGTGTAGGTTTTTTTTTTCCACTACCTTGTTTTGTTTCCGTTTGGTATTTCCATGCCTCTCCTATGTTCATCTATTTCAGATTATCGTGCTGTTGTTGTGGACCTACCCATGGAGAGTGCATGACATCTGATTCCAAAAATGGCCTGCCTGGCATTTGTGCAAAGGGAGAAACTATCCTGAGGCCTCTGCAGTCCCACAAGCAACCTTAACAACTCGGCTTCCTTGACAACTTCTTGTCTCAACATCCAAAATGAGGGTCTTCAGCCGACACGTTTGTTTCCAAGGCTTTGCGCTATGAAGATCAAAGACACAGCAGTCTTATGCAGGTGTGGTATAGTCCGAAAGAGCTAAGATGTGTTATGTTGTAATACCAATTGAGATGTGTTTAATAATATTGTGTTTTATCTTTCCCCCTTTTTTTTTTTCTTCTTATCATCTATGCAAATTTATTCCAGAATAGGCAGCTTCCTTGGAAGACCCACCCTGTGAAAGTCAATCTCATCAGATTAGAAGAATCTCCTGCCTGGCATTTCTGTGTTGGAAAACTGTATATTTAAGCCTCTGCAGTCCCACAATCAACCTCTACTACCGTAAGACATTTTTGGTCCAACATTCAAATGAGGGCTTGCATCCTGCATTTATGTTTCCATGCTCTTCGCTGATAGGACGGAAGATGCAGCAGTGTAATGCTGGTGAGTTTAAATCCAATAGAGACATGGATCTGTTGGTTGTTAGTAAATGTTCAAGTTTTATCCGTTTTTTTAATATTTTTTTTTATGTTTCTTTTTGGGGAGTTTTGCCTGCTGTCCTATATGAATATAATCCATATTACCTGCTGTTTGGCTGGCCTTGCCCCTTTGGACAAATAAAGACATCAGATTACTAGAATGCTCTAGCTGGGCTTTGTGTAATGGGAGTAAGTATACTCATTCTTGTGTTGTACCGTAAATAACTATGCTACATTGCTTCTATGACCACTTCTCCTCTCAGTATCTAAATGACGCCCTTCACCCATGGCCGCATGTAACCACCCTCTGTGCTCATAGCACACTTAAAGGTGCGGTTTAATTAAAGTCATTGAATGTGATAGAGACTCAGTTTTTAATGGAACTGACCCGCATGCCAAACATCTGTCCATGTCCAAATTTGAATAAATGTAGTAATTTGAATTAAATATTGTTGACCTGTTATCTTAATGTGAGTATTGTGGTGCTGGACGGCTTTAAAACGTCCTTTATGAACACTTACTCAAATTACAATGTTTTGAAAAAAATTTTTGAAGTCCAAGACAAATAAGCTACGGCACCTCTACAAGTGTCCAAAAGACCACCCCGGTGCCCTTGTACACAGATTATAAATGTTTGCTTTTGGTTGTTGTGAGGCAAGAAACTTTGAAGGTGGTAAAATGATGTGTTTAACTGGGTACACCCATGTTTTTTAGAAATTTTTTTTAAACTATATGTCAGTGAACATAGGGCCTGATTCAGCCCCGCTTGCAAGTGTGTTGATTCTGTGCCAGTGCGTGCGCAAGCCCGGAGGGAGCACATAAAGCACTTCCTCCGGTGCTTGCATCCAAAAGGGGCGGCTTTGGATGTTGCAAGGCACCTTGGCCCATCTGGCCGGGGGGGGGGGGGTGGCTGGGCAAACGGAGGCCGTTTGAGTCATGATGTCAGCAGGTGGACTTCCTGCTCTAATAGTGCAGGAAGTCCCCTGGGGCTTGCGGCCACGACACCCTACCGCCAGGGTCTTGTCTCAAGGCCAATGAACGCAATGGTGTTGACCATCATGACCATCACCTGGCTGCTTGTTAAAGCTGTGGGCGGTCACTCACAGTTTAGTGAGCGGCCAGTAGGGCCGTTTGGGAAAAAATTTAAATAAACCATGATTCACAGCGAGCGTTCTTTCAAGAGCGTCCGGATCTGATTCAAGACCGTAGTTCACACTAGTCATTTCTTTAGCCTTCACAAGCCCTTACACACTGGCCCCAACTGTATTGCCCTCTGCAATGCCCCTGTATTGCCCCTTATACAGCGTCCCCAGCATTGGTCCCCTATATGTGTTGCCCCTAGTAGTGTGCCCAGTTGAAGGCCCCTATGTAGTGCACATCCTATGCAGTGCCCCTTATATAGTGCACCCAGTAGTAGCCTTCCCCCAGCAATGCCCCCTGTAGAAGGCTACCTCTAGCATTGCTCACAGTAGTAATGTTGTTCGTAGAAACCTTCCCCCTGCACTCCCTACAGTATAAGCCTCCCAATAGCAGACAACCCACTATTAGACTTAACCACAGACAGAAAGACACTTAACTAATTAATTTTCATATTATACTAACTAATATATATATATATATATATATATATATATATTATTATATGCATGTCACTCTGTGTTCCGCCACTCACAGGCCACATCGGGTTACCTTGCACCGGTGCCTTCCCAGGAGGACATCACCCCCAAAAATATACACCCTGCAACAGGCGGCACTCGGAATCTTTTGAAAATAATACTAAAACAAGTGTGCTTGAAGAATGCTAATTTTTTTTATAATTTTTATATCCCTGAGTGCCGCCTGTTGCAGGGTGTATGTGTGTATGTATGTATGTATACACACAGACACGATAACAGCATGTACGTTCTGTATAAATCCAAATTTTTTTAGTACTTTTTGTAGCGGTTGTAACTAAAATAAAACTATTGGGTATATACGGAGCGTACATCTTGTTAATGTGTGATAAATATATATATATATATATATATATACACACACACACACAAAATAAATACCTTTGTATCTTATACTTTTGACGAGTGGGGTGGAGACCACCCATGTGGGCACACAATGTCCACATAGGTGCTTGTAAGTTAGCTTGTCAACAGTACAGATTGAAGGTGAAACTTTTGCTGTGTACACACTGTACGATAAGTGTCAGATTGTAATGATAACTATACTAGCGTTATCGTTAATATCTGACACTTTCAGGCCCCTCCAAACTACAAAATGGTCCTTAGGAAAAAAAAAATCATTACCCATTTTTTGGGGTTTTTTTATGGGAGGGGGGTTATTGCATGTGTTGGATCCAAATCATGCAGGACCACCACACAACGATCTTCCGATCATTGTCATTGCTCCATGTCAAAGGTGCTTATTTATTAATGATTGTTTTTGCAATGTAATCAGGGCATGTCATTACTGGCCCTGAATGAATAGCAAAATGCCATCATAACGGCCAAGTGTATTAGGCGGCAGATGCATGCAAATGGGCTCCAAAAGGAGATTGTCCCTTCGATGTGGCCTGGAGTGTACTCGGGGCTGCTACGTATGTGCAGTCCTGCGGACTGCACGAGCGGCGCCCATTGCCTGCTGGAGGGTTCCTGGATATCCCCTTCGACGGGTGATATGCGGTAATTAACCAAATACTACAGTGCCTAAGGCTATCATCAGATGGCGTTAGGTGCTAGGATTAATATCAGGAATGCTTTGCATTCTGGATATTGATACATTTACCAGCATCGCATCCCCCATAGAAACCTATGGGGATGCGGATGCCAGTAGGTCTGGAGGAAGCGCAGAAGGTATCGGATATACCTGCTTGTGGTCCCTCCTTGATACATCTGGGGGATGTCAAATATTTGAGGTAAACCCCTGAAAACATATCTTTTCTAGGATTTTACTGCAAACATTCAATGTAAACTAAGGGCATACGTAATAAAGCTTACCTTTTTTTGATGTATCTATCCCTCGATAATTTAGTTCGTTTTTTTCTGGTTTCTTCTTAAAATTTTAAAAATAGTTTTTTCTTTGCAAACACAGTGGTTAACAAAACCACTGTAAATGCAAGTCGTATGATTCTACATTACCTTTAAAATTTTTAATGCAAGTTACAAAATATAAAAAAACACAATTTAATAAAAGCAGTATCACTGCAATTATTAAAACATTTGTAACACTTTTCACATTAAACTTATCACTGTATTGAATAAAAACACAGACAATAAGGAGGTGAAATAAAAACTTGTTTATTTTGTACCAAAAGTTTGAGAGAAATTTTGAAAGTAAAGAATTAAAAAACACTTTTATTTTTCACCAAAGAAATTTGTCCATCATCTTTATTTATTTATTTTTTCATTTTTCATGATAAAGCAAATTACCTGTAAAAAAAAAAATGCATTTAAGGCTAACAAAGAATATAAAAAATACAGAATGTACAAGTAAACCTAATCCAAAAATGCTTTGGCCACATTTATGCCTAGGCCCCCCCCTCCCCCGCTAACTATCCCCCACCCATTTAGCCTAACCCTAAACTCCTCGCAGGGGTGTCTAAACCTTATCTACAACTCTCAACAGCCTAAACCAAACCTTCCCCTAGCCAAAGCTTTCCCTGGGTGTTTGCTAACCCTTGAGGTATACATTCACAAAAAGAGATGGAAATCACAGTAGGATTACTACATTGCAAGCATGCTGTCATTTCCATGTCTGAGATATGCCTACACTGGGTGAAATTCAATTGTTTCCAGCCCCTATCGCGCCCAACGGAGCTATTCAATTCTTGCTCCTATCGGGCGCGATCAGCTGCCAGCGCTACATTTCAGCTCGCAGCCCCAGGGGAATGAGAGCTGAAATATGCGAAAAGTGACCTGTTTGGGTGCCCAAACATCACTTTTCGCGGTCGCGCCCAACACTTTGGTTGGGTTTAGCTGCTTTATGCAGCTAAACCTGACCTCTATGGGCGCGATCAGTGCGAAAAATGGCAGCAATTGAATAGCGGCGCGCAATTTCATGTCACTTTAAACGGGAGATCTGGACCATGTAATCAATTGAATTCCACCCATTGAACGTTCACACATCAATCATTTTCCTAACATGCTCAAACTTTAATGCTTAAAGAATAGTTTAATATATTTTTTGGATCTTCAGGTGTGTCAAAATTGTATACATATGTGTAAATGGGGTGAAGTGGAACTTAGGAAATCAGGAATCATAGATGTGTGCTTAAGTGTTAATTAGTGTCTCTCTAAACTTTGGCAAGATAAATTCAAACCTCTGCATGTTTTGTAGGTCTCTGTAGAAAATCATATTAAATATATACTGAACGCCATGTACATTGTGTACATTAATAGCATGGACTCATGATGACATCATGTGAATAGTTTTAGAGACCATAGAAAACATGATCTGTGTGGAGTCGTGTGGCCTGAGTTGTAGAAAAACTAAAGTTAACAACTAAAAAGTGCAATAAGTATAGTGATAGGTAAACAATAGACCTTTACAATTGTAAAATGGATCCAGAGTATTGTTTATCAATCACTAGCATTGTGTAAATTTGTGTCTTAAACAAAAACATTACAATGTGCAAATGTGCATGTTTACTCACCTAGATTAGGCCTGTCCCATAAAAAACATCTCTATTCTTTCATACTTCTTCCATTGTTGATAATTGAGGCAGGATTAGTCCTATAAGGGCTCCAAACCCTCAAAAAATAACAAAAAATGAAGAGTTCAGTTCCTTCACAAGAATATTATACATATTAAAAACACAAATACATTGTATTAATAAAAAATAAAAAATAAAAAAATGGGTTCAGAATGCTCACTTAAGGCCCATGAACGTGCGTAGCCAAATGAAGGGAGCTTTCATCATCTACCCACTTTAATACATACAACCGTATGTATTAGCAAACGCCCTCACTCCCTTTTGTCTATCTAGTTTACCTGGGGAAAAATGTATGCATGTTAATGTAAAACATTTGAAGAAAATAAAAACAAAACAATATCACCGTTTAAAATGTGTCCCTCGATGAATCTTCATCCTTTCTCTTCATCTGTATATTACACCCTTCTGGGAAATGGTGACGTCCATCATAACTTCAGTGATGATGCTCCTCTGGATCTTCCTCATCTCTTCTGCTTGGTGCTGGTGATCGCGTTGGTGGATTTGGGTGCGGTGCTACCGGTGAGTAGATGTATCCTCCTGGATACTGTTGATATTGGTGGGGATCCTGGGGAATCCAATGGTGTCCAGCTGCATGGGCATAGGGGCCTTGAGGTGTAGAGGTATGCTCTGCTGACATGAAGAGCGTCATTTGATTGGACATCTGTTGGAGGGATGTGGCGATGAGGCTGCTGTTGATGGCGATCTGATTTTGACTCGACGCTAGACATTCTGAGGTCTCCATGAGCTTGTTGAGTGCTACGGCCATGATCTTCACCTGTTCGGAAAGGGATTTGATGGTCTCTCTTGATTCTTCTTCTGCAAGTCTTCTCTGGCTCTGTTCTTCTTGTACTACCAGTAGTACTTTTCTAATGGATTCGTCCATTTGCTCCAGTCTTCGGTCTACGGTGTCCCTGAAGCTGTTCTGACGATCATCCATTTCCAGCGCGATGTCGTCAATCCTCTGGACCTGTGATATCAGGAGTCCTGTTTGAAGTCTTCTGACCACTTGAAATTGATCTGCTTGAAAAAAAAAAAAAAAAGAAAAGCCTGAAAATCTAATAAAAGAACATTCAATGGTCAAAACAACCAATAACAGGTTTTGATTAAGGATTATACACACACACACGTGGTTATAGCAATTTATTTTATTTCACTTTTCTATACTTTATTCACTTGTAATATTTTCTTAATATTTCGCCTAGCTATTTTAAGCATATTTTAGAATATCATAAATAAAGGTTATATTTTATTATATAGGACATTTTGGAATTACGTTTGTGTGTAATGTAAGATGTTAAAACATTTTAAAATATATTTAAAAAAAAAACAAAAAAAACATGAGTCTAGGAGAATCAATGTATCTTCATAAATAATTTAATTAAACCCTTGGGGCATCTGTAATGCAATTATATGGGTGTTTAAAAAAAACATATAAAAAAAAAACACAAAACCTTGCTGTTCACTGAATTCGATCATCCCTATGCCCAAATCTTCCTCTGATGTTTGTCTTGCAGGTTCCTCAACCAATTCTGCCGTTTCCTCAATGCATTCAGGGATCCTGCTTTCTGTTGAAAAAATAATAATATGAGTTTTTTAATTTTTAACAATTACATAACATAGGCATTTTTTTCAAAATTAAAAGTTGCGCTACAGTTTATTCTTCCATCACTTGTACAGATCACTTCATCTGCATTTGAGAACTGGAGAAGTGATGCAGACACACTTGCAACACAATGCTAGGGATGAGAGAAGTATTTTTTGAAAATGATGGTTTTCATTATTTAAGTTGGCGGGTAAAACATGCTCAGTTGCTAGTTTAAACAATAGTATATATTACCTTCCAATCTTGGAGCTGGAGATTCCAAACTGATGCTGCCGAACGTTGTTTCAATTGGCTCTTCCTCACGACGAATTGATGGTTGGATCCTGGCCGTTTTGTCCTGTTGTCTGGTGGTCTCCTTGGTCTTCGATCTTCTTTGTGTTGAATCTATAAAATATAATAAACATTTAAAAAAAAAACAAGTGTAAGCTTTAAACTGTAAAAACAAAAAAAACACATTTAAAAAAAACAAAAACTAAAAAACATTTTACTAACAAATACCTTTTGGTGGAGCGGTTGGAGATGTTGAATCCCTCTGTCTTCCATATGAGGTCCTTTCCTCTGAATGGGGTTCCGTCCTTCGCCTTTTCTTTGGGGCTGCTGAAGATGATGTTGTTTCTAAAATGACAATAAAATTTAAAAACATAATTTAAAAAAAAATTGGATTAAAGATTTTTAAAAGTTAGCCAATTCCTTACCCTGTTGGAGATGTGTATCTTGATTGTGACTGTTCATTAGTCCTTCGACTCCTGTCACCATGATCAGAATCATGTGATCCCGGATCTTCTCCTCCTACGGAAGCCAATGAACTATTAGAGGTGGTCCTTCTCCCGTTCCTCTTCCGTGATCTTGGACTTTCTTCATCTTTTCTTTGGCTTTTCTTTTGCAGTTGGTGTATTGCTTCTTGCACACATCGGAATCTCGATGTCTTCCAGAGGCTGCGGTGACTTTTGATGCAACCTCATCCCAGATTTTCCTCTTCTCCCGGGCCGATGTATTTTGAGCATAATGACCGAAGATCTTGTCATAGTGCTTCAGAATCTCTTCGATGAGCGCATTGTTCTCCGTCTCACTGAAGCGGATCTTCCTTTTCTTCTTGGTTGCCTTTCCACTTCCTGCAGTTGGCCCCTCTTGGGAAGTTGGGACATCTTCTGTACTGCATGGCTGTAAATATACATTTTAATTTAAAAACATAAGTAATAAATAAACAAAACATAGCAAAAGATTAAACCGTTTTAAAAAAGATCAAATTCTTTAAACAATAATAGTGTTTATATAGTGTCTAGATGCAAAATTATAAACTACATTCATTAACATTTATGAGTTCATAAAACCCTAGGGCAGACTGAATTTAAAAAGTGTACATTTTAAATTAACAGTTGGTATTACCACTATATGCAGTGTTCTCCCTAAAAATTTTAACAAACCAGGGGGGCATTATAAAGTAGCCCTGAGGGGGCCTTCGCCATTATGCGCACGTATGGAAAAAGGGGCATCTCTCTTCCCAATCCAGCACGACAATTCTCAGGCTGCTCCCCCACTGGCACTCAGTCAAAAGTGTCCATTATTGCAGTGCTCCATGTATTTGTGTCCATGATACAGTGCCCCCTGTATTTTTACCCTTTAGGCATTACCCCCTGTTGTTTAGCTTTGCCTTTAAGCAGTACCCTCAGGCTGAAAAAGTGCCCCCACACTGGTCCTGCCCCTAGCCCAGAACTTACCCTCCTTACATACACGCCGCTCCCACTCCGGTTGCCTTTCTCCAACTGGATCTAACTTGATCCAGCAGGTGCACGGGGCAGGCTCTTCACGTTGCGGATGTCGTCATGACGTCACCCGCGCCGATCAACACTGGGAACGCTTGCCTATGAAGCGATCGGAGGCTTCTTTATTCATCCGGTCACTTCAGAGCCCAGCCTTCTCCAGCAGGGGTGGGAGGGTTGGCGGGGAAAGTGCTGTACAGTAGGCTATTTCTACTGTGCGATGCGCCTGCAGAAACCAGTGGGGGAAGAACACTGCTATTTGGGACACATGTTTAAAATTACTGCAAACACTCATCTTTAATTAAAAAAAAAATTGATTTATTACTAGCGTTACATTCAAGTGCCACGTTATAATCAGATAAATGAGCGTTAACAAAAGAATAAGGACGCAAATTACCTCACAGTATAAGGTGGCACTTCATGTGACACTGTTAATAATTTCATAGTATATTAATTATATTAATATTATTTTTTACAAAAAAAAAATTGCATGAAACAGATGACGGGCCATTTCTTTAGGGCATATTCATTTGGCAAACTGACATTTTTGATGATAACGTCATTGGGGGAAAAAAAAAGCCAAAAATGTCATTTTGCCAAATTGAATTTGCAGTAAGAAATGGTCCGTCATTTTGCATCCAATTAAAGAACGGCCTTTAAGGGGTACTTTTAGTCACATAACAGTATTTAACAGTGAGTATCCAAAGTGTGGTTGCCCATGCAATCATTGAGATTTTGGTTATTATCTTGTAAAAGGTGATAGCTGAATGATTAATAAAACCTGATTGGATGCTATCACCTTCTACAAGATAATAACCAGAATCTCAATGGTTGCTATGAGCAACCACAGTTTGGATACTCACTTCTAAAAACTGTGACTTGACTAAATGTACTCCTTAGGTCCATTCTTTAATTGGATGCAAAATGGTAGGCCATTTTTTGGGGCAAATTCAATTTGCAAAATTACATTATTGGCTTAATTTTTTCCCCAATGGCGCTATTACCAATAATGTAATTTTGCCGACTGAATTTGCCCCAAAAAATGGCCCGCCATTTTACATCGAATTACAGATTGCCCAAAAAGGGTACTTTTATTCAAAACACAGTATTTAACAGTGAGTATCCAAAGTGTGGTTGCCCATGCAACCATTGAGATTTTGGTTATTCTCTTGTAGAAGGTGATAGCTGAATGCTTAGTTAAACCTGATTGGATGCTATCACCTTCTACAAGATAAAAACCAGAATCTCAATGGTTGCTATGGGCAACCACAGTTTGGATACTCACTTCTAAAAACTGTGACTTGACTAAATGTACTCCTTAGGGCCATTCTTTAATTGGATGCAAAATGGCGGGCCAATTTTTGGGGCAAATTCAATTGCCAAAATTACATTATTGGTGATAGCGCCATTGGGGAAAAAATAAAGTAATGTAATTTTGCCAATTGAATTTGCCCCAAGAAATGGGCAGTCAGTTTGCATCCAATTAAAGAATGGCCCTAAGGGGTACTTTTAGTGAAGTCACAGTTTTTAGAAGTGAGTATCCAAAGTGTGGTTGCCCATAGCAACCAATGAGGTTCTGGTTATTCTCTTGTAGAAGGTGATAGGTGAATGCTTAGTAAAACCTGATTGGTTGCTATCACCTTGTACAAGATCATAACCAAAATCTAATGGGTTGCTATGGGCAACCACAGTTCGGATACTCATTTACTATGTCTTTAGTAATTTTAATCACAATTATCTATGTTATTGTGTGTGTGATGTGGTGTTGAAATATATAGGGGTATTCAATATGGGAGCGATAACATCGTTTTTGCATTAATATCGCAGGTATGACGTTATTATCGCAGGTTTTACTTTTACACCGTATTCAATTTCAAAGACTTAACGCCGTTTTGAAAAGTCTTTGATAAAAAAACGGTGATAACTTTTCACCATTGAATAGGTGTCGAAAAAAAGTGCAGAATTGGGGTTTAGGGGTGCAGGCTTAAAAAAAAATAGCCTGCACCCCTTGGAATGACATTTAAAAAAGAACTGTGTAAAAAAAAAAATAGGGACACCCCAAAAAATTAATTAAAAAATTGGGGTGAAAAAAAAAATGGGAAAAAATTGTTTAACAATAGGGAAATAGGTTCAGGGCTATTCTTCAAGTATGCGGCAGGTGTTTTCTAGGATAGATTTATAGCGGCAGGTGCACAAATGCAGAATTTTTAAAAACTGACATTAGGGACATCAAAATATGCTAGTACTCATTTTCATGTACCCCAAATTTGATGGGACCACTTAAAAAAACGAAAAAAATTACCTAAGTGCTCTTCTGCAACACTTCTTCAATGTCGGGAAAAAAACACCTGCTGCGGCTATTTAAATCCCCGACTTTCATTTAAAGGCTAAAACGGGGGTACCCATAGTGATCCCCCATGTTTTTACAACTTTAGGGGGGGTCTTACAATTTTTTTAAGGAAAAATTCGTAACTTTACGCAAATCCAACTTCGGAGTTTCCCGTTTTCGTTAATTTTATATTGAATACGGGGATAAGCGGGAGCGCGCCCGATACTTTAACGCAGGAAAAACTCCGATATGAAACATTAACTTCGACAGTGAAGTTAACGTTTCATATTGAATACCCCTCATAATTACTTTACCTGGGTGGGAAGATCTCCTCAATCCTGTCCTGTAGTTGTCCCCGCTGCACTCCTCTCCCTCTGTCTGGTCCCCTCTGCCTGTGATGCCTGCCACTCGTCACTGGTGTCCGGGGACTCGTCAGAAGACCAGGACAGGCGGGGTGACCGCGGCCTCTTCTCCCTCGGCATCTCTTCAAATCAAACCTATAATATAATCAAAAGTTAGATCTTTGCAATAGCTTTTTAAGAAAAAAAAAAAATGCAATAAACATAACTCAAAAAAAAAAAAAAAACTATAGTGAGGGCAGGTTTGGGGAGGAGTTATACCTTGCAATAGATTTAAAATTACCCTAACAGCAAACAAATATACTAATTCAAGGACTACATTTTTGCAAATGCAAAAAATTTTGCAAATGTAAATAATATTGACGTGGGGTGGGGGAATTTAAAGGGCTGCAGCACTACCGGTGTGAGCGCATGCGTGTGGATGCAATTAGTTTGCATGGCAATAAAAGGGCATAGGGGTGCAGCACTGCCAGAGTGTGTGCATGCGTCTGGGTGCAATTAGTTTGCATGCCCATAAAAGGGCATAGGGGTGCAGCACTGCCGGTGTGAGTACATGCGTCTGGGTGCAATTAGTTTGCATGCCCATAAAAGAGCATAGGGGTGCAGCACTGCCAGAATGAGTGCATGCATCTGGGTGCAATTAGTTTGCAAATGCAAAAAATGTTGCAAATGTAAATAATATTGACGTGGGGTGGGGGAATTTAAAGGGCTGCAGCACTGCAGGTGTGAGCGCTTGCCTGTGGGTGCAATTAGTTTGCATACCCATAAAAGGGCATAGGGGTGCAGCACTGCCAGAGTGAGTGCATGCATCTGGGTGCAATTAGTTTGCATGCCCATAAAAGAGAGTAGGGGTGCAGAACTGGCTATGACAGTGCATGGGGCAAGAAGGGCTGACAAGAGAGAGGACACTAATCATTATCATGGTTTATTATGTGAATGCATGGGTCAGGGTGGTATTACTGTGCGTGGGCTAACAGGGTGAGGTGTGAGGGTGGGGTGGGGTAGGGTGGGGGGGAGGAGAGATGGTCGAGGTGTGCAAAAGCTGTATAGGCCACGGTCAGCACGAGGGTAGGATCTCTAGGCTATAGGGACAGATTGCACTTACCTGTACAAAAAGAAATAGGACAGATCTCTTCCTCCACGGGCTAGCTCCTCTGCTCCCAGACGCTGTCTTCTCTCCACTGGATCCTTGATTGCTGGTCACACTGGATGCTGCTGCTGCTTCTGCTCTCTTGCTGACTTTAGTTCACCAAAAGTAACCTTGTCAGCAAGCCTAATTGATCAGAGACACTGCACTCTATCCACGCTGCAGGCTAATCAAATGGTGGATCACCAACAGCCAATCAGAGCCTTATTATACCCGGGAGAAAATGGCGCCAAGACGCTGATAAGTTACCGCCTCCAATGGAATCCCCTCCTCTCGGATTGCGCAATTGGCCACTTTCCGCGTCTGTGGGCGTTTCACCTATTTCAAATTGAGGGCCTGATTCAGAGCCGGACGCTCTGACCAGAGCGCTCGCTCTGAATCAGGGCCCTCCTCCATTAAAATGGAGCGTCCTCCTGGACGCTCGTTTAGCTGTGGGTCACCACCCACAGCATATACGAGAGTCCAAAAAGACTTGCGAGGGAAACCCTGCGGTCGGGTTTCCCAGCCTCAAGCCCTGGAGTGATTTTGGCTCTATCAGAGCCAAAATCACTCCCACTGACATCACAAGTGATGTCAGTGGGGCCGGCTTCAGACGGTAGGCGTTCCCATGGGAACACCTCCATCTGGCAGGCACGCCCACCAAAGGGGGTGTGCTGTCAATCAACATCGACAGCACGCCCCCTTTGGTGCGAGACCCGGAGCGATGGGAAGCCTGTCGCTCGCCAGGTCTCGCGCATGCGCACGACGGAGCTCCCTCCATCGTGCGCATGCGCAGTGGGGAACATCGACCCACTTGCGAGCGTACTGCCGCTCGCGAGTGGGTCTGAATGACCCCCTGAATTAGGAGCAAACGGACCCGGCGGAAACTTAACGCGACCCACGATGACGGCGGAAATGGCATATCGCCGTCATCGGTGATAATGCGGCGCCAAACTGAATACGGGCCTAAGGGGTCTATTTACTAAGCAGTGTTAGGAGACAGAGTGAAAAGTGATAAGGTGCCAGCCAATCAGCTCCCAACTGTCAATTTTCAAACACAGCCTGTGAGATGGCAGGTGGGAGCTGATTGGCTGGCACCTTATCACTTTTCACTCTGTCTCCTAACACTGCTTAGTAAATATACCCCTATATGAGATGAGACAAGTTGACAGGAAAACCCAATTAAAAAATAATTGTGGGAAAAATAGGAAACAACTAAGCTATATTTACTCTTTTTAACTACACAGAACAACTCACATGCTTATCAAATAAAGAAAATTAACGAGCATATTTCTTCTCTTAAACAATTTCTTCTCTTAAACAATTGTCAAAACCAATCCAGATCCAAAACACGAAGAAAGATCCAGATCCAAAACAAAAACCGAAAAGTAAAACGCGAAAAGTGGCTGGTACACACCCCTAACAAATAAATATATATATCATACTTGCCAACTCTCCCTCATTGTCAGGGAGACTCCCTGAAATAGCAGCAATCTCCCTGACTCCCTAAAAAGTCTTACAATCTCCCTGATTGCACCTTACCCCCATTATGAGGCTGTTGTATTAAAAAAAAACCAGAGATATATACATTGGAATGGGATCCTGAGTATAATTTTCCTACATTGGTTGTATAACACAATAATCCCTATGGCTACATGCATTTTTTGAAAAGTATTAGTGTGTTTTCATCAACAAATAGATTTTACAAACTGCTTTGGGGCACATTTACGTTTGGATGTAAGTCAGTTATATGACACGCCTCTCAGATGTAGCAGTACACGCCCACTTTAATGCTGCAAACATAGGGGATGCTTTCACAATCTCCCTGAAATGATTTTTCAAAATTAGGCAAGCCTGATATATATATATATACATATATATATATATTAGGGGTGTGCACCGGCCACTTTTCGTGTTTTGTGTTTTGGTTTTGGATCTGGATCTTTCTTCGTGTTTTGGATCTGGATTGGTTTTGCCAAAACCACCCTTCCGTGTTTTGGGTTCTGGGTTTTGTGTTTTGGATCTGTATTTTTTTGAAAAAAAGCATAAAAACAGCTAAAATCACAGAATTTGTAGGTTTTTCTGCTCCTATGCTATTATTAACCTCAATAACCTTAATTTCCACTCATTTCCAGTCTATTCTGAATACCTCACACCTCACAATAGTGTTTTTATGTCCAAAAGGTTGCACCGAGGTAGCTGGATGACTATGCTAAGCGACACGAGTGGGCGGCACAAACACGTGACCCATCTAGGCGTGAAACTGCAGTGGCAGACAGGATGGCATTGAAAAACTAGGCCCCAAACTGTACATAATGCAAAGAAAAAAAAGAGGTGCAAGATGGAATTGTCCTTGGGCCCTCCCACCCACCCTTATGTTGTATAAACAGGACATGCACACTTTAACAAACCAATCATTTCAGCGCCAGGGTCTGCCACACAACTGTGGCTGAAATGATTGGTTCGTTTGGGCCCCCACAAAACAAGCTGGCAATTAATCTGTCCCTGCACAAACTGGCTCTACGGAGGCAAGAAGTCGTCCTCATCCTCCTCATCCACAGATTCCTCACCCTCTTCAGTGTTATGTACATCCTCATCCTCACAGAGTATTAATTCGTCCCTGCTGGAACCACAGGTCCCTCTGTACGTTCTGGAGGCTGGTCTCCCTGGAAGAGTTGATCATTCATTTTATGAACATCATCTTCTCCACATTTTATGGAAGCAACCTCCTACGCCTTTCGCTAACAAGGTTCCCGGCTGCACTAAACACTCTTTCGGAGTACACACTGGAGGGGGGGCAACTCAGGTAAAATAGAGCCAGTTTGTACAGGGACCTCCAAATTGCTTCTTTTTCCTGCCAGTACAGGTACGGACTGTCTGACATGCCTACTTGGATGCTGTCACCGATGTAATCCTTTAACAGACAGACGCACGCTTGTCGCTGCTGCTTTGAGGGTTCAAGTGCGGCTACAGCCCACACAATTCACAAAGATAGAAAAAAAAAAAGAATATTTTTATTGTTTGTGGAGCACACTTTGAGGGGTACACCACCCTCTAACAGACAGACGCACGCTTGTCACTGCTGCTTTGAGGATGCAAGTGCGGCTACAGCCCACACAATTCACAAAGACAGAAAAAAGAAGAAGAATATTTTAATTGTTTGTGTAGCACACTTTGAGGGTGTCACCACCCTTTAACAGACAGACGCACGCTTGTCGCTGCTGCTTTAAGGATGCAGGTGCGGCTACAGCCCACACAATTCACAAAGACAGAAAAAAGAAGAATATTTTAATTGTTTGTGTAGCACACTTTGAGGGTGTCACCACCCTTTAACAGACAGACGCACGCTTGTCGCTGCTGCTTTAAGGATGCAGGTGCGGCTACAGCCCACACATTTCACAAAGACAGAAAAAAAAAGAATAATATTTTAATTGTTTGTGTAGCACACTTTGAGGGTGTCACCACCCTTTAACAGACAGACGCACGCTTGTCGCTGCTGCTTTGAGGATGCAGGTGGAATCTAGACGGGATTTGGAACCGAGGACACACTACCTCCATCAATTGTCTAAATCCCACTGCACTAATGTCGGATACCGGACGCACGTCTAACACCAACATAGCAGTCAAGGCCTCAGTTATACGTTTTGCTTCAGGATGACTGCTGTCGTATTTCATCCTCATCGCTAGGGACTGTTGGAGGGTCAATTGTTTAGTAAAAGTAGTGATGTTCCTACTTCCTCTCTGGGATGATGAACAACTCCCAGCAGCAGCAACAGCACTAGTAGGAAGTGGTTCTTGATCTTTCCCTATTTTATTTTTATCAGAGAAAGTTTGGTCCTCCATTTATGTTATATTGATATATATACGTGCGGCTAAAGCGCACACAAACACAGAAAATATTTTTTTATTTTTGCTGGAGAGTAGTGCACTTTGTGGGTTACACCACCCTTTAAGAAATGAGCAAGCCGGCTCTTTACTTATGGGACACAGGCGCACGCTTGGCGCTGCTCCTTTGTTGATGCACGTGCAGCCACAGTGCACACAAGTCACAAACACAGAAAATATATTTTTTTTTGGTTTGGAGTGTACTTTGGGGGTTACAGAACCCTTTAACGGTCAAGCCAGCCGGCCCTTTACTTATGACACAGGCGCACGCTTGGCACTACTTTGTTGATGCACGTGCGGCTACTGCGCACACAATTCACAAACACAGAAAATAATTTTTTTTTTGGTTTGGACTGGAGTGTACTTTCGGGGGTTACAGCACCCTTTAACGGTCAAGCCAGCCGGCCCTTTACTTATGACACAGGCACACGCTTGGCACTACTTTGTTGATGCACGTGCGGCTACTGCGCACACAATTCACAAACACAGAAAATAAATTTTTTTTTGGTTTGGACTGGAGTGTACTTTGGGGGTTACAGCACCCTTTAACGGTCAAGCCAGCTGGCCCTTTACTTATGACACAGGCGCACGCTTGGCACTACTTTGTTGATGCACATGCGGCTACTGCGCACACAATTCACAAACACAGAAAATAATTTTTTTTTTGGTTTGGACTGGAGTGTACTTTGGGGGTTACAGCACCCTTTAACGGTCAAGCCAGCCGGCCCTTTACTTATGACACAGGCGCACGCTTGGCACTACTTTGTTGATGCACGTGCGGCTACTGCGCACACAACTCACAAACACAGAAAATAATTTTTTTTTTGGTTTGGACTGGAGTGTACTTTCGGGGGTTACAGCACCCTTAACGGTCAAGCCAGCCGGCCCTTTACTTATGACACAGGCGCACGCTTGGCACTACTTTGTTGATGCACGTGCGGCTACTGCGCACACAATTCACAAACACAGAAAATAATTTTTTTTTTGGTTTGGACTGGAGTGTACTTTCGGGGGTTACAGCACCCTTAACGGTCAAGCCAGCCGGCCCTTTACTTATGACACAGGCGCACGCTTGGCACTACTTTGTTGATGCACGTGCGGCTACTGCGCACACAATTCACAAACACAGAAAATAAATTTTTTTTTGGTTTGGACTGGAGTGTACTTTGGGGGTTACAGCACCCTTTAACGGTCAAGCCAGCCGGCCCTTTACTTATGACACAGGCGCACGCTTGGCACTACTTTGTTGATGCACGTGCGGCTACTGCGTACACAATTCACAAACACAGAAAATAATTTTTTTTTTGGTTTGGACTGGAGTGTACTTTCGGGGGTTACAGCACCCTTTAACGGTCAAGCCAGCCGGCCCTTTACTTATGACACAGGCACACGCTTGGCACTACTTTGTTGATGCACGTGCGGCTACTGCGCACACAATTCACAAACACAGAAAATAAATTTTTTTTTGGTTTGGACTGGAGTGTACTTTGGGGGTTACAGCACCCTTTAACGGTCAAGCCAGCCGGCCCTTTACTTATGACACAGGCGCACGCTTGGCACTACTTTGTTGATGCACGTGCGGCTACTGCGCACACAATTCACAAACATAGAAAATAATTTTTTTTTTGGTTTGGACTGGAGTGTACTTTCGGGGGCTACAGCACCCTTAACGGTCAAGCCAGCCGGCCCTTTACTTATGACACAGGCGCACGCTTGGCACTACTTTGTTGATGCACGTGCGGCTACTGCGCACACAATTCACAAACACAGAAAATATATTATTTTTTTAGCACTTGGGGGGAGCACCCCTGATGGACAGAGCACCCCCTGGACAACACTACAGCACCTCTTTAGGACTGGGACACTGCACAGGACTTTGGAGTGGACACAGCCCCTATGGAGAACTGACTGCACAACACAGTCCAGCCAGCCCCTATGGACTTTGAAGTAGTGGACACAGGCCCTATTAACAACAGCAGCACAGCACAACACAGCCAGCCCCTATGGACTTTGAAGTAGTGGACAACAGCAGCACTACACTACACTACACTACACAGCCCTAACTCCCACCCTCCCTCTTCACTGTCCACAGCCGAGTGAGAAAATGGCGCCGACGTGGGTACCTTATATAGGATCCAAAACCCGCGAGACTCGGAAGGCGGGAAGATGACGTTTTGCCTCGATTTCAGAATCCGAGTCAGGCGGGAAAAGTCGAGCCTGACTCGGATCGGACTCGGATCGGGGGGGCTCGGGGGGGTTCGGATTTCAGAAATCCGAACCCGCTCACCCCTAATATATATATATATATATATATATATATATACACACACTAATAGCAGGACCCAGCACTCTCTGTATCAAAACATGCTTCGGTGCCCCTTCTAATAATAAACACAAGACCAGGGCAAGGGATGGCACTCTGCAAGACTCCACAAACAGCAAATGAAAGCACAGCAATACTTTGCTATAAGATATAAATATATATATATATATATATATCACATGTGTTTGTACAGTATGTGTATATATACATATACACATATATATATATATATATATATATATATATATATATATGTGTGTGTGTTTGTATATATAATTATATATATATAATATATATAATTTTATTTTTAAACACCCAGTGAGTCACCGAGCGCCGGCGTGGTGCACGCCTATTACGTCATCGGGACTCCGGAGGGACAGCGTGGGATTGAGCACAGTGGTGTATGAACTAGGGATGTGCGCCGGACCATTTTTGCCGGATTTGGATTTGGATTTGGTTCTAATTCGTCGTCCGGCTTTGGATTTGGATTTGGATTTGCCAAACTGCGGTGACTGGCTTTGGATTTGGATTTGGATTTGGATTTTTTTACAAAAATTGACAAAAAAAGCTAAAATCACATAAATTGGTCTTTTTTTTCTTCCTAGAGTATTATTACCCTCAATAACATTAATTTCCAGTCAATTTAGACCATATAACAGCTCATAATATTGTTTTCAACATTATTGGCCAAAGGTTGCAGTGAGCTGACTGGTTCCTAAGCGATAGAGCAGCGGCACAACGACACAGACACCACAGTATAAAGCACATCTATGACACATTGCCACACAGCAGTGGCAGAAATGAAAAGTAGTGCACCCACCCAGTGGGGTACGGCCAGCAGAGTCACAGTACTTGTTTACATAGTGGGCTACGGCCCAAGGAGTCACAGTGCACAATCTTATTCACATTACACCGCACGTAGGGCCTGATTCACATTACACCATAAAGTAGTGTCTCTTATTTATGTTACGACACACAGTAGTGCCCCTTTTGCACAATGCCCACAGTAGTGACCCTTTTACACAATGCCCACAGTAGTGCCCCTTTTACACAATGCCCACAGTAGCGGTATTCTTTACACAATGCCCCCAGCAGTGGTGCCCCCTATGCAGTCCCCTTAGTAGTAGGGTCCCCTATGCAGTGCCCCCAGTAGAATGCCCCCATTAGCAGGCCCCCCCAGTAGTATGCCCCCCATTAGCATGCCAGCCAGTAGTATGCCCCCCTTTAGCAGGCCCCCCCAGTAGTATGCCCCCCATTAGCAGCCCCCCCAGTAGTATGGCCCCCCCAGTAGCATGGCCCGCCCAGTAGTATGCCCCCCCCAGTAGTAGGCTGCCCCCAGTAGCAGGCCCCCCTCAGTAGTAGGCTGCCCCAGTAGTAGCCCCCCCTGTAGTATGGCCCCCCCTGTAGTATGGCCCCCCCAGTAGTAGTAAGCCCCCCCAGTAGTATCCCCCCCCAGTAGTAGTAAGCCCCCCCCCAGTAGTATGGCCCCCCCAGTAGCAGACCCCCCCAGTAGCAAACCCCCCCAGTAGTATAGCCCCCCCAGTAGCAGGCCCCTCAGTAGTATGGACGCCCAGCGCCCAGTAGCAGACCCCCCCCAGTAGTATAGCCCCCCCCACAGTAGCAGGCCCCTCAATAGTATGGACCCCCAGTAGCAGACCCCCCCAGTAGTATAGCCCCCCCAGTAGCAGACCCCCCCAGTAGTATAGCCCCCCCCAGTAGCGCCCCCGGATCTTTGACAAGTAAAAAAAAAATAATAATAAAACTTACCTGATTCCCCGCTCCCGCGCCGTCCGCTCTGCTGTCACACGCTGCGGAGGGAGCCGGAAGACGGAGCTCATGTGTGAGCTCCAGCCAGCTCCCTCCGTACAGCAGCCAATGAGAGTCTGTGTGACTCTCATTGGCTGCTGTGACAAACACACAGCTGCCGCTGGCGGCTGTGTGTCTGTGTCTGTGTAGGGCAGAGCGCTCTGCCCTACACGCGAGGAGACCTGATGTCGGATTCTCTAGTGAGAATCCGACATCAGGAGGCCGCCGTTCGGCCCCGAACGGGGATCCGAGTCAGGCGGTGAACACCCGAACAGGGTTCGGGTGGACTCGGATCCCCAATGTTCGGAGCGGTTCGGATTCCACAGAATCCGAACCGCTCATCTCTAGTATGAACACAGGTATGTATTTAAGTAAGTTATTCTTATTGTAATCTATGTATTGTCTTGATAAAAGAGCCTAGAGCTTTAAAACGATGACCTTTAAGGACACAGTCTATCTCTATTTTTTTCAAGTCTCTGGAGTGCCATCCGCTATTATTGTGCTGCATATAGAGTTTTCCCTCTTGGAGAGGCACCCGGGCATGCTGTTATCACTAGGTTTCTGAGTGTTGGTCTACATTTGTTTTGTTATATATATATATATATATATATATATATATATATATTTATATTAGAGATGAGCGGGTCCGGTTCCCTGAGAACCGGATCCACCCGAGTTTCAGAGATCCGGGGCGATCCGAGCTCAGCTCGGATCTCCCTGCCTGCCCCGGATCCCTGACTTGAGGCAAAACCTTGCGACCCCTCTGTTGAGTCGCGAGGTTTTGTTTTCAGCGGGCTTAACACTGATTGGCTGAGAGAGCCATCTGTCACGGCTCTCAGCCAATCAGCGTTAAACCCATTGAAAACACTACAAAGGAGGAAAAAAAGATGGCCCCCGCCTCCTGACACCGTTGTCACCCCCCGCTGTCGACACCCCCACTGGCAGCCTCCCCCGCTGCCGACACCACCGCTGCCGACACTCCTACACTGCTGCCAAACGTACTGAGGACGCTGTCAGCGACCCCCACACTGCCGACACTGCCAACACTCTCACAGTGTTTCACACCACCAGCACCCCTGCACTGGCGACACAGTCAGCAAACCTGCACTGAGGACACCGCTGGCACCCCCGCTCTGCCGACACCCTGCATTGAGAACACCCCTGCACTGCCGACACGGTCAGCAAACCTGTACTGAGGATATCGCTGGCACCCCCGCTCTGCCGACACTGCTGGCACCTTGCATTGAGAACACCCCTGCACTGCCGACACAGTCAGAAAACCTTACTGAGGATATCGCTGGCACCCCCACTCTGCCGACACTGCTGGCACCTTGCATTGAGAACACCCCTGCACTGCCGACACAGTCAGCAAACCTGCAATGAAGACACCACTGGCACCCCCGCTCTGCCGACACCGCCGGTACCTTCACTGAGAGCACTGCCAGCACTGCCATTCCATGTACTGAGGACACCGCCAGCAACCCCCGCACTGCTGAAACTGATGTCACAGTAAGTGCACTATTGGTGTATCCAACCCACACTGTATAACACACCGTATCCATATTGGAAATTAGAAACTGAAATGCCACATGTTAGTGCTGCCCACTGTGTCACTTAGCTTACTCAGTCAGCTAGCTGGACGCAACCTTTTGGCCTTAACTAGATGAAGCAAATAATATTGTGAGGTGGTCAAAATTGATTGGAAATTACTGGAAATAAATGTTATTGAGGTTAATTATACTGTAGGAACAAAAGGCCCATTTTATGTGATTTTATTTTTTGGGGGGATTTTTTAAGAAAAAATCCAGATCCAAAACACGAAAGCAAAACACGGAGGTGAGGTTTTGGCAAAACCAATCCAGATACAAAACCAGGGTAGATCCAGATCCAGATCCAAAACCAAAACATGGGGATCGGCGCACATCTCTAATATATATATATATATATATATATATATACACTCACACACAGAATTACCTACAAATACACAGACACACAATTACCTACATATATACACACGCACACAATTACCTACATACACACACACACACAATTACCTACTTGCACACAGGGTCGCTCCTTTTCTGCTCCACGGCTGGGTGACACACAGAAGCAGAGTTATGTGATGCCTTGGAGTCTGCTCTGCCTCATGCTGTCACACACTGCAGGCAGCCTGACCTCTGGGTTGCTGTTGGGCTCTGGTTCGACCAGCCACAGTCTCGCGAGATTTGGTATAATAATCTCACGAGACTGTGACTGTAATGAAGCTCCTCGGTGGCTGCTGAAAGGAAACAGCTCAGCTGTCGAGGAGTACCGCAGAAGAGACAGCTAAATGCTGTTCTCCGGATTTCAGTACAAGTAGTGGCTGGAGGCAGGGGACAGTGTGTGAGGGCCCCCTATGTATGGGACGACTGTCCCTGTCGCCCTGCCTATAATCCAGCCCTGAGCAGAGTGGATAGATCCCAGCACATAAAATCTCTACTGCCAACACCTTCAACTCAAACTCCTCATTAGCTATTGGAGGTAGTCCTCCTGCATCCAATTTGCAAATTCAAATTGACTCCCCAAATACAATCCTCGATTTCCAAGAAGAATCCTTGCATGCTAGGGGTGCTGCTGGTGAAACTTCATCTCAGAAAGAGAACAAATAATAACTGTAGTTTCAAATAACAATTGTCTGTGAAATAATCATTTGCAAGAGGAACCAAATATGACAGCCATCACCCTGTTGTACATTGGTCCACTTGGTTGTTTATAATTTGTTCCATGTTTCAGATTAACTTTTTCTTATAGTAATAACTAAATATTCCACTTCTAATTACCTGTACTGGCCTTGGGCCTGTGATTTGCTGTTTGGAGTAAGTTTTATGGTGATCTAGTTTTTGACTAGATTTTACTCTGGCAGCACTCACCTTTCCTAACCTGAAATCAGTGATTTGCTGTTTGGAGAAGTCTGTTGGTTATATATTATATTTTCTACTAGGCTTTTACTTTGCGGCTATTCTTGAATAATGAAAACATTCAATAGGGTTGTATTGGATATTTAACTGCCATCCGGTTTGCTACTTATGTGCCACTATGTTTTTTAGACTTATTTATTTTAAAGTGCCATGGGTTTATGCCACTGCCCTGTCGCTTAGTTTAACCAGCCAGCTCACTGCAGACTAATAGCCAATATTGGTGAAAGAAATTTTGTGAGCTGTGAGGTGGTCAAAATTGATTGGAAATTACTGGAAATGCACTGTATGTTATTGATGTTAATAATGCTGTAGGAACAAAAACAGGTCCAACTTACTGTACATTTTATTAGCTGTTTTTTATCAACTTTAAAAGAAATCCAAAACCAAAATGATTGAGGGTGGTTTTACCAAAAACAAAATAAAAACACAACAATGATTTAGTTCCATAACCAAAACACAAGATTCCGGGCTCATCTCTAACATAAATATATGGACTTTATTTTCCCATTGGTTTGCTATTTAGCTTTTTATATTTCTCAATATCATTTAATCTTAACACTTTCTGTAAGTAAGTGTCGTGAACTAAACACATTCTGTTTTTTTGTGCTATTGTTCAAATCTTATTACACCCAGACGGCTCACCAATCTTTTTGGGCAAAATCATTGTCACAACCATATTCAGAGTAGGGGTGTGCACCGGCCACTTTTCGTGTTTTGGATCTGGATCTTTCTTCGTGTTTTGGATCTGGATTGGTTTTGCCAAAAGCACCCTTCCGTGTTTTGGGTTCTGGGTTTTGTGTTTTGGATCTGTATTTTTTTTAAAAAAAACATAAAAACAGCTAAAATCACAGAATTTGTTGGTTTTTCTGCTCCTATGCTATTATTAACCTCAATAACCTTAATTTCCACTCATTTCCAGTCTATTCTGAACACCTCACACCTCACAATAGTGTTTTTATGTCCAAAAGGTTGCACCGAGGTAGCTGGATGACTATGCTAAGAGATACGAGTGGGCGGCACAAACACGTGACCCATCTAGGAGTGACACTGCAGTGGCAGACAGGATGGCAGTTTGAAAAACTAGGCCCCAAACAGTACATAATTCAAAGAAAAAAAAGAGGTGCAAGATGGAATTGTCCTTGGGCCCTCCCACCCACCCTTATGTTGTATAAACAGGACATGCACACTTTAACAAACCAAACATTTCAGCGCCAGGGTCTGCCACACGACTGTGGCTGAAATGATTGGTTCGTTTGGGCCCCCACAAAACAAGCTGGCAATTAATCTGTCCCTGCACAAACTGGCTCTACGGAGGCAAGATGTCATCCTCATCCTCCTCATCCACCGATTCCTCACCCTCTTCAGTGTTGTGTACATCCTCATCCTCACAGAGTATTAATTCTTCCCCGCTGGAATCCACAACCACAGGTCCCTCTGTATGTTCTGGAGGCTGGACTCCCTGGAAGAGTTGATAATTCATTTTATGAACATCATCTTCTCCACATTTTGTGGAAGCAACCTCCTACACCTTTCGCTGACAAGGTTCCCGGCTGCACTAAACACTCTTTTGGAGTACACACTGGAGGGGGGGGCAACTCAGGTAAAATAGAGCCAGTTTGTACAGGGACCTCCAAATTGACTCTTTTTCCTGCCAGTACAGGTACGGACTGTCTGACATGCCTACTTGGCTGCTGTCACCGATGTAATCCTTTAACAGACAGACACATGCTTGTCGCTGCTGCTTTGAGGATGCAGGTGCGGCTACAGCCCACACAATTCACAAAGACAGAAAAAAAAGAATTTTTTATTGTTTGTGGAGCGCACTTTGAGGGTTACACCACCCTTTAACAGACAGACGCATGCTTGTCGCTGCTGCTTTAAGGATGCAGGTGCGGCTACAGCCCACACATTTCACAAAGACAAAAAAAAAGAAGAATATTTTTATTGTTTGTGGAGCACACTTTGAGGGTGTCACCACCCTTTAACAGACAGACGCACGCTTGTCGCTGCTGCTTTAAGGATGCAGGTGCGGCTACAGCCCACACATTTCACAATGACAGAAAAAAAAGAAGAATATTTTTATTGTTTGTGGAGCGCACTTTGAGGGTTACACCACCCTTTAACAGACAGACGCACGCTTGTCGCTGCTGCTTTGAGGACAGTATCATATGCAGTGACAGTAGACTTGTCAGGAATTGTTGGCACGTCCATCAGTCCGGACCAGATGTCCAAACCGGCCCTTGACTTATGACACAGGCGCACGCTTGGCGCTGCTACTGTGTTGATGCACGTGCAGCCACAGTGCACACAATTCACAAACACAGAAAATATTTTTTTATTTGGTTTGGAGTGTACTTTGGGGGTTACAGCACCCTTTAACGGTCAAGCCAGCCGGCCCTTTACTTATGACACAGACGCACGCTTGGCACTACTTTGTTGATGCACGTGCGGCTACTGCGCACACAATTCACAAACAGAAAATATTTTTTTATTTGGTTTGGAGTGTACTTTGGGGGTTACAGCACCCTTTAACGGTCAAGCCAGCTGGCCCTTTACTTATGGCACAGGCGCACGCTTGGCACTACTTTGTTGATGCACGTGCGGCTACTGCGCACACAATTCACAAACACAGAAAATATTTTTTTATTTGGTTTGGAGTGTACTTTGAGGGTTACAGCACCCTTTAAAGGTCAAGCCAGCCGGCCCTTTACTTATGACACAGGTGCACGCTTGGCTCTACTTTGTTGATGCACGTGCGGCTACTGCGCACACAATTCACAAACACAGAAAATATTTTCTTATTTGGTTTGGAGTGTACTTTGGGGGTTACAGCACCCTTTAACGGTCAAGCCAGCCGGCCCTTTACTTATGACACAGGCGCACGCTTGGCACTACTTTGTTGATGCACGTGCGGCTACTGCGCACACAATTCACAAACACAGAAAATATTTTTTTATTTGGTTTGGAGTGTACTTTGCAGGTTACAGAACCCTTTAACGGTCAAGCCAGCCGGCCCTTTACTTATGACACAGGCGCACGCTTGGCACTACTTTGTTGATGCACGTGCGGCTACTGCGCACACAATTCACAAACACAGAAAAAATATTATTTTTTTAGCACTTGGGGGGAGCACCCCTGACGGACAGAGCACCCCCTGGACAACACTACAGCACCCCTTTAGTACTGGGACACTGCACAGGACTTTGGAGTGGACACAGCCCCTATGGACAACTGACTGCACAGCACAATACAGCCAGCCCCTATGGACTTTGAAGTAGTGGACACAACCCCTATGGACAACAGCAGCACAGCGCAGCACAGCACAGCACAGCACAACACTACTCTGCACTACACTACACTACACAGCCCAACCAGCCCTAACTCCCACCCTCCCTCTTCACTGTCCACAGCCGAGTGAGAAAATGGCGCAGACGCGGGTACCTTATATAGGATCCAAAACCCGCGAGACCCGGAAGGCGGGATGATGACGTTTTGCCTCGATTTCAGATCCGAGTCAGGCGGGAAAAGTCGAGCCTGACTCGGATCGGCCTCGGATCAGGGGGGCTCGGGGGGGTTCGGATTTCAGAAATCCGAACCCGCTCACCCCTAATTTAGAGTGGATAATTAGTCTAAGATCCCTAATCGGATATGTATAACAGTATCTAAATATATGCATGGATATGGAAATGTATGAATGAATCACTATTCACTTTTAATATCATATCCATTTATTTTAGATATTCAGTTCTGTTTCTTATTTAGGGCCATATTCAATATGGGGTGAAAAGTCTGTTATCTACTACGTCATTTTCGCCTATCTGGACTTTTCACCTCAATTGAATACGAGCCTTAGTTTGAAGATACAAGTAATCTGAGGTTATGGTATGTAGGACCTAACAGTAAATCCAGTAAAATGCCCAATGCTGTATATATATTTGATATAGATGCAGGAATGTTGTGTGTCTCAGTTTTACAATCATAACATTGCCCACTGTTTGAAGAGGGGTTGATGGAAACCCAGTGTCCTGTTTTAAGAGGAAAATGCCTGTAGAACCTTTCACTCAGGTTTTCACATTTTTCCAGCTGTAACCTAGAACATTTCCCTATGACCATACCTTCCAGTGAATGAGGCTGACCATCTACTAGAACTGCAGGTAATTTGGGAATATTTCTAGCAGAAATTATTTCTAGCTGAGAATATATTGGACAAAAAAGCTGGTTTCAAAGGCGAAAGATTCTGAGATTTTCAAAGGGCCTGGGCATATCTAATTGGTATCATACAGCATTGATTCTTTTGACAATCTTAAATGGCTAATGGGTCCTAATTTAACATGTGACTGTTTCAGTCTGATGTTATGAGTAAACAGTCAGACTCTGTCACCAACATTGACTGTACACGATCTTTTGTTGCCATCCAAAATGTTGCCTTGGAGAGTGCCGCCTGAACTTTTTAACCTACGCAAACTATTCATTTCTATAATCATTGGCTGTAACATCACGGAATAAGATGTGACTACAGGATATTGTCCCTAAATAGAGACAAAAGGAAAAATACCTGATGCAGAATGTGGGGCATTATTAGAAGCTCACTCAGACCATTTGTTATGTGAATGGGAAATGTAACATCTGAGGTATTGTTATATAGATTGGTTATCCTTTTCATGATATGCCATGGGAAAACTGAAACAAATCCAAACATGTTACAAAATGATTTCCAGAAGTGTGGTGTAAACTGAGACCCCCTTTCATACACAATGAGACTGATTCAGAGATGCATGCAATGCTAATACATTGCCATTGATCATGTAGTTGAGTAATAATTTGCCATTGCACATACATGGAAAGTCCTGTAAAGCCCTATGACTTATGCATTATACACAGTGTATGCTTAGATTCTATTGTGATTGGGAGAGATGGCATCTCTTTTCCCTTCTGCTCCACGGGAGGTTTCTGTCCTCCCTGAGCTCGCCTTAGCAAAGCAATGGGTATCCCTGGGTTGTGGCACCGATGGCAGAGGGTCAAAAATCACTGGCTTATCAGGGATAGGCAAAAGTATAGGTTTGCCTATGGATTGAAACCTTTGACCCTCACACTGAGTGCATACATGACACATTTCCATGAACTCTTTAACATCTTTGATGAAAAACACCCACCAAACAGAACAGGACACTATCCTAATAGTTTTACTGATATTTGGATGACCCAAGATCTTCCACAAAATGGCTGAGCTTAATTTATCGGGAACAAATAAAATGACCGTCAGTTGTGTTAGATAGTGGCTGTCTCTGACCATCTTTCAATATTGCAGAAAATACATGAATAAGATTCACAACAATTTTGTCAACTGGAATGATAGCAGTGCATGGAGGAGAAGTGCTGCTGTAGAAAATCTCTAGATAAACTGTCTGCCTTAAGATTATTACCCCCTGGTCTATATGTTATGAATTTATGAAACTGTGGCTTCTGTAAGCTGCTGTTTCCCGACGGGTTGCAGGGTCATATTTAAAATGGCACCCGCAGTCAGTGTAAATCCTGGCATGCTTAACACTGATTTGTAAATTCTCCCCTAAGAGAACTATAGTAGAAGTGCAACGGGATGAGGGGGATATTTGTGTAGCTGACACAGGTGCTAATGAAGATGTTGATGATGAGGATGTTGTTGGTGAGGATGATGTTTGTGTAAATGAGAAACCAGTAGAAGCATGTCTTGCTCATAATCAGAAGAAGGCAATTGTCATGCCTGGGAATTAGATGAAAAATGTACCTCTTATGTGTGGCATTATTTTTATCCAAATCCAGACAACAATTGTCTTGCCATCTGTAGCATTTGTAAAGCCACAGTAAGTAGAGGTAGGGACTTAAACCCTCTAGGAACCAACTCCCTATTTTGTCTTTTGCAGCGCATGCATGATATGTTTTTGGAAAGTCAGAAACTCATTCTAAAAAAGTAACAACAAGCAATCCAGCATCAGCTACCTCCCTTCTGCTATATCCAAGTATGTGCAATCTCCACCACCAACACCTTCTTCATCAATATCCTCAATTCTGATTGAAAGTAGTCCTGCATCCAATTTGATAAGGCTAACTGAGACCTACCTATCCAGGATTCCTCAGAAGAATCCTTGAGCACTAGACCTGCTGCTGCTGGGGGTGGATCTTCACTCCAGATGGGGACCAAAAAGACTATTACAAGTAGTAATTTTTTACAAAAATTCACTGTTAAACAATCCTTTGATAGCGGAAGCAAGTATGACAGCTGTAACCCAGTTGCACAGTGGATCACTGATACCATAACTGCTATGCTGGTATTAGGTCTGCATCCAATATCCACCATTAATGCAGTGGGTTTTAGACAGTTAATTGAGGTCCTGTGTCCCCGCTACCAAATCCCATGAAGATTCAATTACACTAAAAAAAGCAATTCCCCACCTAAACATGGATATTATAAAATCTGAATTAGTGGCCTCCAAAATGCCATTGTACCCACTGTCCACTTAACCACAGATATGTGGACAAGTGAAACAGTGCAAAATAAAGATTACATGGCTGTGACAACCCACTAGTTGGATGTATTGCTTTCAGCAGCACTAATAGCAGTAGCATCTATCAAACACCAGCTCATTCAGAGGCAGGCTACTCTCTGTATCACCGGCTTCACTAAGAGTCATACCGATGTCAAACTCTTAGAAAAACGAAGGGAAGTCATTGCAAAATGGCTTACCCCACTTGGACTCTCCTCGGGATTTGTGATTTCTGACAATGCCACAAATATTGTGAGAGCATTACAGCTGGATGACTTCAAGCACATCCCATGTTTTGCTTACACAATCAATTTGGTGGTACAGAATTTTTTCTAAAAATGACAGGGCCATGCAGGAGAAATTGTCTGTAGGCCAAAAAGATTTTGGACATTTTCGGCATTCAGCAGCTGCATGTACAAGATTGCAGCACCTGCAAGAACAATTGAATTTGCCCTGCCACTAGCTGAAGCATGAGGTGGAATTCCACCATTTATATGCTTCAGCAAATTAGAGGATAGGAAAAATCCATCCAAAGCTATGCAATGAGCCATGACATAGGGAGAATGTATCAAACTCCAGTGCAATGGAAAATACTTTCCGTGTTCTGCAAGGTGCTGAAACCCTTTAAAGTTGTCACAACAGTTGATTCCCCTAATTAGACTTTTGGGACAGCAGCTTGAGAAACTGAAGCAGTAGCTGAAATTAAGTGATTTTGCTAAGTATGTTGGACTTGTAGATCAAGTGTTTTATTCACTTCACCAGGATCCAAGGATTGTCAGCATCTGAAAATCAGTGCAATACATTTTGGTGACCGTGGTTGATCCTAGGTATAAGTCATACATCATGTCTTTCTTTCCAACAGACACAGATGTGAAGAGATGCAAAGAGCTGTTGGCGAGCAAGTTGTCAGCTCAAGCAGCATGTGACGTGGCAATGTTTCCTCCTTCAGTTTCTCCGGCAACTGTGGCTGCCAGGAAAAACCCAGCTTTCCTAAGAGAACCACTTGTGATACAGATGAGTCAACACAACATTTTGACATCTGGTTGGGTCTAAAAGAATTGCCTAAAATTAGTGACACCTCTACCATGACTTCATCGTATATGGTCACTATTCAAAGAATGGTTGAGGATTATTTTAATGATAGCATCCAAATAGGCATGTCAGACAGTTCATTTGACTACAGGCAAAAAAAGGCAATTTGAAGACCCTTGCACAAACTGGCTTTGCTTTCCTTAAGCTGCCCACCCTCCAGTGTGTACTCCGAAAGAGATTTTAGCACAGCTGGGAACCTTGTTAGTGACCGCCGTAGGAGGTTACTCCCTCAAAATGTGGAAAAGATGATATTCATCAAAATAAACTACAAATTCCATGATGAAGACCATTACCAGCAAATAAATCAAAGTCCAGAGGCATCTGTAATGGTGGATTTCAGCGGGGATCAAGTAATATTGTGTGAAGAAGATGTACACACTGATGAGGATGAGGATGATAGTAGCGACAACATCTTGCCTCCTCCAGTTTGCGCACAGAGAGATCATTGCCAGCAATGTCAGCTGCCCATTGGTAACTTGCTTTGTGGGGGCCCAAACAAACTAACCACGAACAATTCCATATTGTACCACTTATCTTTGCATTATGCGCTGTTTGGGGCCTGGCTGAGTGTCTTTTTTGCATAGACTACAAACATTATTAGAATTGATTAAACTGCCATCCTGTTTGCCACTGCTGTCTGGCAATGTTTCATAGATGTCCTACATTCTTTTAAACTGCTGTGCGTTTGTGCCGCTGCTCTGTTGCTTACTTTAGCCAGCTAGCTTGCATTGACCCTTTATTTGTGAAAACTAGTGAAAACAATGTTGTGAGCTGTGAGTGGACAAAATTGACTGAAATTACTGGAAATGAATGCTTTTGAGGTTAGCAATACTGTAGGAACAAAGACAGGCCCAAATTATGTGATATATTAAATTTCATCAAAATACAGATCCAAAACCAAAACACCTGAGGCCGGTTTTAGCAAATCCAAAACCTGATGATGAATTAGAACTAAAACGGGGGTCAGCACATATCTCTAGTTACAGTAGCATTGGTAACAACTGATTATATGAACAAGATAGTACTTATCTGTGGTGACAAGTTATATGTCCAAGCAACATTCTTATCTTCATCTTGATTTTTTTTCTTTTTCGTATTTGGCAACATAACTGCTAGGATGGTAGCAAAGGGCAAATCAATAAGAACAGAGGTTGTCAGTGGAATAATTACAGGAATAAAGTGATAGTATGTGCATTAGTGGAGAATTATTAAATGGATCAAAGTGGGGATGTTGTCCTAGATCCACAAAATCTGCTTACTGTGATGGATTTGGCTGAGCTTATTGAAGAAAGAAAACTGAGACGTGTCTCATGCCACACAGGGATTATCGAGGACCTCATCACAGCTGAATATGACCCAACTACCACATTCAATGGTTATCACTAGTGGATTCTTAATCAAGGTCACCAGCCTAGTGTTGTGGAATAGCTTAGATAGCTAGAGGAAGTGTATGTAAGCAATATGTATGTATTAGTTGGAGCTGTAGGCACCCTTATAGCAAGAGCATGGTCATTGGGGGGCTGCTGAGGTACACTGCCTAGTAAAGCTTCCCTTACTACTGTAACTGGAATCACTTTGGCATTTGTTACAGATGGTTGCCTACAGATATGTAGGAGAAAGCTGATGGGGCTAACAAGATACCACCACAGACTACACAGCTTTTGTTTCTGGAGGAGACTAATCATGAAGACTTAATTGTTAAAAAGATAATTTCTGTGGGAAAAGTGAAGGTGTTTGATAACTGACAAAAAAATATGTTATTGGGTGGTGATGCAGGAAAGTACAATCACAACATATATACAAAACAGAAAGACTTTTGTTATCGGCGCTAACAATAATATACTGCACATATGTGGGTATCTAGCAAATAAAAGCATGGGGATTTTGTGGGTCATTCAGACCCACTCGCGAACGGCAGTACGCTCGCAAGTGGGTCGATGTTCCCCACAGCGCATGCGCAGGACGGAGGGAGCTCCGTCGTGCACATGCGCGAGACCCGGACTGCGACAGCCAAGCTGTCGCTCCGGGTCTTGCACCAAAGGGGGCGTGCTGTCGATGTTGATTGACAGCATGCCCCCTTTGGTGGGCGTGCCAGGGGGGTGGCGGCCAGACGGAGGCGTTCCCATGGGAACGCCTACCGTCTGAAGCCGGTCCCACTGACATCAGTAGTGATGTCAGTGGGAGTGATTTTGGCTCTGATAGAGCCAAAATCACTCCAGGGCTTGTGGCTGGGAGACCCTACCGCAGGGTCTCCGTCGCAAGTCCGATGGTCGCGATGGTCAAGACCATCGCAACCATCTTTTTGGACGCTCGTATATGCTGTGGGTGGTGACCCACAGCTATACGAGCGTCCAGGAGGACGCTCCATTTTCATGGAGGAGGGCACTGATTCAGAGCGAGCGCTCTGGTCAGAGCGTCCGGCTCTGAATCAGGCCCCTTGTTCACACTTGGATCAAAACATTTGTGCTTGCAGCCCACTGTCAAGGGTCTCCAATTCCCTGTAAGTCCCTACACGATTAGGGGTATTCAATATGGGAGCGAAAACTCTGTTTTTGCGTTAATTTCGCACCTATGATGTCATTATCGCAAGTTTTGCTTTTACACTGTATTAAATTTCAAAGACTTTTCGCAGGTTCGAAAAGTCTTTGAAAAAAAACAGGGATAACTTTTCACCACTGAATAGGTGTTGAAAAAAAGTGCAGAATTGGGGTTTAGGGGTGCAGCCTTAAAAAAAATAGCCTGCACCCCTGGGAATGACATTTTAAAAATAACTGGGTCAAAAAATTTTTTGTTAAAATACGGACACCCCAAAAAATTAATAAAAAAATTGGGGTGAAAAAAAAAAAAATGGGAAAAAATTGTTTAACAATAGGGAAATAGATTCAGGGCTATTCTGCAAATATGCGGCAGGTGTATTCTAGAATAGATTTATAGCGGCAGGTGCACAGTTGCAGAATTTGTAAAACATTACTTTAGGGACATAAAAATATGCTAGTACCCATTTTCATGTACCCCAAATATGATGGGACCACTTAAAAAACCGAAAAAAATAACCTAAGTGTTCTTCTGCATCACTTCTTCAATGTCGGGAAAAAAGCTCCTGCCGCAGCTATTTAAATCCCCGACTTTCATTTGCAGGCTAAAACGGGGGTACCCATAGTGATCCCCCATGTTTTTACAGCTTTAGGGGGGTCCTACAATTTTTTCCAGGAAAATTTTGTAGTTTGTCGCAAATCCCACTTCGCCAGGTCCCGTTTTCATTGATTTTATATTGAATACGGGGATACTTTATCCCAGAAAAATCTCCGATGTGGAGCGAAAAGTCCAGCACGGACTTTTCGCTCCCATATTGAATACCCCTCTATAATTGATTAAAAGGAGAAAATAAACCCAGATGCTTTATGAGTTAAATCACACACCCTGGTTCAACAGAGCTGAATGGGATAGTCAGTCCCAATATACTGTATAAAGGAAACCAATATGTGTAAAAAAGCAGCTAGTGATCAGGGGGTGAATACAATTGACAATTCAATTAATAGTTAGTTCGTTTCCAAAAAAGGATTATTTATTTACTAAAAAGCAGAATAAAATAACAATCTTATTAAGAGACACATATATCATAAAAAGTATACAATGTATCACATTTAAATAGTACTCCTCTGAACTGCAGCGTAGTGACCTGCATGCCTGATTCCTAATAGACTAATGTCTGAATGATTTATTAGGTCCAGTAATGATACTATATAACTTCAATTTATAGTCGCCATCAAAGTGAGGGTAATTTTTAAAGTGGATAGTCCTCCTCATGTAGCAGATTTTGGAATGTTATTGTTGAGCCCAAGTAGCCAGCATTGAAGTTGATACATGGTGGTCACGATGTATTAGCTCTGTTCACTCGTGGGGAGCTTGGAACTCCGTGTGTCTACTCTTTCTGAAGGCAACAAATTGCGCACGGCTCCAGACAAATTTCTCCCTTGAATAAGTGGTTTGCAAGTGCCACAGTAGTTTCGCCAAGTATAAATTGTACTTATAAAGTATCATTACTGGACCTAATAAATCATTCAGACATTAGTCTATTAGGAATCAGGTGTGCAGGTCACTACGCTGCAGTTCAGATGAGTACTATTTAAATGTGATACATTGTATACTTTTTATGACATATGTGTCTTTTAATAAGGTTATTTTATTCTGCTTTTTAGTAAATAAATAATCCTTTTTTGGATACGAACCAACTATTAATTGAATTGTCAATTGTATTCACCAACTGATTCACTAGCTGCTTTTTTACACATAAGTCCTATGCCCAATACACCATTATGTTGCAGTTACATGCACTTGCCTCTCAGAGGGTAACATCTGTACAGGGGTTGGCTTGGGAGCCACACCCAACTAGGCCTTTTATAGTCTTGCTTAAAAGAGCTATGATAGCGCTAGGACACAATTTGAAACAAAACAGAAAATAAATTAACCAAATTGTACATGGTACCAGCTGCTGTTCATATTTTGCCAATACTTTCCCATATGTTCACATTCATACCAAGCCATGTGATCCATTTATGATAGTACTGTATATGACAAAGTGGTCTGTTTCAATAATGCAGAATTATATGATAATGCTAAGAGAGGAGGTGACAATTCGGTATAATTCTGCATTAGGGATGAGGTCATAGGTATTAATGTTGAACCCTGAAATGCTTTAGAAAATAGGTAGCATAACCATTTAAACCCCCTGTCACCCCATATATTTAAACCAACAAATAACCACACAGAGACAGTGGCTGGTGCCAAAAGGCCAATAAAGCAATGTATTTCCCCATCAACAACCAAGTGAACTCTGAATAATGGTGGCAAAGACACAACCTAGATTAAGGACAACTGCCCTCCTTAATTAGTAAAATACTGGTCCTCTGTAAGATGTGACCAGGATTCCTGTAAGTTAGTGACAAACTTACCCTATCAACTGAGGAGTGCCCCACAACCACACTTGTTACCTATGTGGTCACCAAAAAGTCCTGCTTTCCTGCCATGCTGCCCATCGTCTGTTGAAGGAATAAAAATTAACAGAGAAAAACATCTAATAACAAATGTGTGCAATTAGGGACTAAGAGGTTCCTGGCTCATGCAGGCTTTACTGCAACATCTTTTCTTGTGTGGACACAGGTGCTGTTACATGGTGGTTGTACAGTGCAAATAAAATAAGTTGGGCGCCAGATCATATCTATTCCAAAATATGTTCTTTTTATTGCATGACTCCACAAGGACACTACATGGCTGCAAAATTATAATTGATAATGGAAAAATATCTACATCTCCTCCACTCTTGCACAGTACTTGGAATATGACATATGTACATCTTCTTCTAGCAACAGTCATTCCAAACAAATCTCTTCATTTATTACAGTAGGTTCTCACTGATTTTCACATTTACAGGCACTAAACATACACCCAACTCATATGCAATTACTACACTCCACTAAGTGTTACTCTGAGCTGCTTTTCACTGTCACTCCTCAGTTTTTGCAGGGCTGTACATTAGTCTGTCTCTCTTATTTATATTCACAACTTAGCTGCTCTCTACTACATCACAACCCTGCATCTCCTAGGTCGGGTTCAGAATTTTTCGTCAGCAATCACAATTTTGGCAGACATTATAAAGACACAATGATGTCGACAGGGACAACATGTCAGCATGTTCAGAATGTTGACAACCACAATGTCAACTTGTAAAATATGCTGTAGATATATTTAAAATATTGAAAGCCAACATGTTGACATGTACATAATATTGACACTCACCTTTAAGCCTAACCCTAACCCCAAATCTGAACCTCTAACCCATAAACCTAAACATTTATCCTACATTTTCTATTGTTGTACATAAAAGGATGCACCATTGTTGTTCCATTAGACATTTCAACAGCCCTATGGAGGCACAGAATGTTCTTTAAACCAGGGCCATGGGTGCCAGTGCAAATGCTAAAGCAAGATGCAGTAGCTGACTGTGACACTCCTGCAACATGCCCGTCAGATGCCCGCATCTGGGTAACCACCCCCTGTTACCTACCAGTAATTGCCTGTCTCAGTGACTAAATTTGTTCTGCAACTCCTGCTGGTACTCATCGCAGCACATGTACAGTGCATCTCAGACATATGTATATTCTCATCGCTGCAGTACTTCCTCTCAGACTTTGGGGCTATTCTGCTTCTTCAGCCCTCCCTCATTTAGGGCTTTATACTCTATTTTCCCATACTATGGCACTTTCAACTTATTTAGTGTAGCTGAAGCCTCGTTGCCTCTGCAGTGACCACTTTCTTTATAGCTTCTGGGGGCTTTTGTATGTGGGACTATACCCCTCTTTAGTCATAATGTTGGGCTCTTACTCCTCTCCATAACTAAGCTCATGCCCGTAACCTCTTTATATATGGGCTCCCTGCCCTTGTTTTGTGTAGTATTTACACCTAACAGAACATTATGGCATCAGGGGACCCAGGAACTGTTGCCCTCATCCCTGGGGCTTCAGCTGAAATGTCCCCCTTTGCTCTCACTGACTGAAATCACCAGAGGTCTGAATCTCATTCCATTTTCTCTGACAAGACACATCAAACATAGCTGTATCAATCCATCCCTCTCTTTACTACCAGTCATGGGCATCAAAATGGGGGGGGGGGCAAGGAGGCAGCTCGCTCCCCCAAAACATTTCAAAGGAACAGCGGCTGTGCAGCTTTATAGAAATAGGCTGCACGGCCCCTGCACCGCATGGAGGAGGAGGTGTAATGTGCGTAGTCTTTAAGTTAAAACACTGCACATTACACGTCCTCCTCTGTGTGGTGCAGGGGCTGTGCAGCCTATTACTATAAGGCTGCACAGCCATGATAGTCTGCACCCGCCGCTTAGGTAAGATGGAGGGGAGGAGAAGAAAGGAGAGGGAAAGTGAGAGGAGAGGTGTGCAGGCGGGGGTGGCACCGGAACGATTTTATGGCGCCCCCCCAACATAAAATCGTTCCGACACCCTTGCTAACAGATCCCCTACAGAACACTCTATCACTCTGCATACTTTTACAGGGGGTGTTATGCAACTAAATATAATACAATAACCAATAGAGTGGGAGGGAGCCCAAACTGGAAAAAGGTAGCAACTTCCTGTGACTGGGCATACAAAGGCTGCAAAACCCATCCCCCTCTGTACAGTAAGACAGTATCCTTAACCTAACCTGTCCAATAACCTTCATTCTGCTCCAACCATTTATAGATCACTACACCACAAACTGGGTCGTTTACATGGCTTCTGCTGATGAAGACTTCAAATGCATTTTTATAGCACATTGTAATGTAGAAACATATACATTTCATCTAATCTCAGTCTTACCAAAAACCTGTAAAGTGAACACTACAATTGGTCCACATATATAATGGATATCAGAAGAACATATATCTATACTTGGAAATAAGATGATTATCCATTCTTAAGGAGTATTGTGCGTTTCACAGCATCTCTTATACAATCCTTCACCTTCTGATTTCTTAATGAATAAATAAATGGATTTAGTAAGGGCTAACCAGATTCACAACTTTGTCTGTTTCCACTGCATAGTCCCTTGGTGGTCTTATTAATATGAATATGGCACTACCCAGACTTACTGACAGCATGGCCAGGTGAGAAAGACATGTAGAAAATGTCTTCTGCCGGCCGGTATCTGATGGCATTCTTATTACAGTAATTACAATTAAAGTATATGATAGAGTAGTAATAAATAGACAACCAATCAGTATAATAACTGATGTAATAATTGTATTTAGTTTGATTAAACTGATTTCTACACACACCAATTTCAGCTGCAGTTTCACAGAAGAAATGATCCAGCTCATGAGCACAAAATGGCAGTGTAGATATGATCACTGTAGGGTACAGAAGACAAAAAAATGATGTAATTATGCACCCAGTCACCAGTTTGCTACAAAAGCTGTTAGCCATAATGGAGGAATACTTGAGTGGATAGCGGATAGCCAAGTAGCGATCAATGGACATTACAGTCAAGATTAGAAAATCTGTGGTGAATGCAAAATAATACATGTAAGACTGTGTAAAGCATCCAGCCCTAGAAATAGTTGTTTTCTCTGTAATAAGGATAACTAAAAGCTTAGGAACCACAGTAGTAATCCCAACTACTTCCATGAAAGACAAGGAAACCAGGAATAAGTACATTGGTGAGTGAAGACGATAATCCCGACAAATTACAAAAATGATTAAGATATTTCCAGCTAATGTAACAAGATAGACCAGCAGCAGTGCTGTAGGCATAATTGTGTTTAGTACAGAGTGACCAGGAAATCCCTTCAGGACAATTTCTTCTAGTAGTGATTCATTTATCTCTTCCATTAAGGATAATCAATTTATGAATACAATACAGGAATGATCCGGCTGTAAATCTGGGCTTCCTTAGAGGTTCCGGTCTTTGACTAATCATTTTTAAATCATATTTACAGTGGAGATTTTATTAAAAATATGTGTGACTGATAGCCAAAGAGAAAACAACACTATGTGTACAATAATGTGTTTTACTGTTTCCTTAGATTACTAAACAGTGCACTGTCACTTATGGAGTAAGCTAACCAAATTGTGATTTCTTTTATAGCACCCAAAAGGAAAGCAATTGTTACTATCTTTAGTAACACTATAGCGCCCAGAACTGTTGGGTGTGTTGTGGTTTTATAAAATAATATCACTGATTGTACAGTAGTGTAATGCTTGGGAATTCTTTTAAACAGGTTGTCACCCAGAAAATAATTTTCCTGAAAAATACAATAAACAGATTGTGTCAATAGTTACACATTACAATAGATGTGTTGCCTCTCATATAAAAATATACAAAATAAAAGAAATTTTAATTGAGTTAGCCTCACTATATCATCCAAAGGAATAGGTATGTAATGCAGGCAGTTGTGCTGCCTCCGATGGTTGGTATCTCGACAGGGGTTGGGTAAGTGTACTTACCTTCCCCCCTTCTCCCCCTAATTCTCCCATTCTTGTAGCCTAACACCAACCCTCCCTACCCCGCACACTAACCCTCCCATTAGTGCCTAAACCTAAGTCTCCCCCCTTCATGCCTAAACCTAACCCTCCTCCTTAGTGCCTAACCCTAACACCCCCCCAGTGGCGCCTACCCCTTCCCCCCTAGGGTTGTCTAACCTTACCCCCGCAAAAAACCTAACGCTAATCCCACTATGCTACCTAAACCTAATCCTCCCCCCCCGGGCTTACAGTTAAGACGTCCCTGGTTCAGGCTGGTGGGCTGTGTTCCGGCATCGGGATTAAGATAGGAAGCATCCCGTCCGCCGGTCTACTAACTACATCCCCATCCAAAGTTTTTCAGAAAAAAGGTACACAGCAGTATATAACAAATTGTGCACATTGTGTAACAATGCCACTTGTAGCACCATTCCATGTGTATCTTTTGCACCAAGTTTAGGCTTGTTGAAGTCTGTCCTGATGATTATGATGATGGCTGTCTAACTGAGGATAAGGATAGAGACAGTCCTCCTGCAGAGAAGTGTATAACTGTGTATATTGAGGAAAGTACACATTTATTTCTGTGCACCCCGATCTGCAGCAATTATGGCCAACTTGCATTCAGTTCTGCATCAGGTAGTATTAAAACAGATGGTTGTCTGCCATAAAAAAGCAATAAAGTTAAAATAAACTTTAAATGCATTTCAGTAGCTTCACCCAATCATCCAAAGGCTTTCTGAAGAAAACTGTACAGCAGTATGCAGAGCCGTAACTAGACTTTTTGGTGCTCTGTGCCAGAAAGAGCATTGGCGCCCCCTCATTTTTCAAAGGGACATAATGCACCCATAAAAGGGCCATGGCTTCATGGGGAAGGGCCAGGGAAGAGATAGGGGAGGCCAGGAGATGCTGGGGATGAAATAAGAGGAAGCTACAAGTGAGAATGATAATAAACAGAAATTTGACAGGCCCAAACAGCGCCCCCTGTCCTGTGGTGCCCTGTGCGATGGCACCGGCCGCACTACCCTAGCTACAGCCCTGGCAGTATGTAACACATTCTGTGCATTTCCTAGCAATGCCACTTATAGCAATGCTAGAAGAAGTAGCATTACTTATTTCAATGCTACTTATAGCAATGTGATCACCAATTAATCTGGTTTGATATGAAACAAAGCTTGTTCTTTGGGGAACATTTTTTAAAGAACAGATCTCCACAGAGACAATCCCAAAAGGTTTTCTTTATTAATTATCACACATTAAATTCAGGGTAACTTTTTAACCAGTGAGGTTCCAAAAGAGGAAAACTATATTTTAACTGTTAAAGATGTTTCATTTGTGTTATTTTGCTTAAGTGCAGAGCAATGTAATTGGTGTTATTGCTGTGTGATGTTTCTTATTTGTTTTTTTTGTTAAGGCTATAATGGGCTTAAGTTTGATGGTATAAAGAATAAATATATATGTCATTTATACTCATAATGCATAGTTATAAAATAAATTGAATCCAACATACCGTATATACTAGAGTATAAGCCGAGTTTTTCAGCACATTTTTTGTACTGCAAAAGTCCCCCCTCGGCTTATACTCGAGTGATGCAGGAGAACCTGGGCCGGTTCTCCTGTTACGCAGCTGAGTAGGGCGTCACATATTGGAGGGCGCCTCACTCAGCTGCGTACCATGCGGGCCGCGGTGCTGACTGTGTCTCTGTGATACAGCTGCACCGCGTGTGTAGCGCTGACTGGATGGAGTTCGGTCAGCACTACACAGTGCCAAACACACAGCCGCCGGCGCCGGCAGCTGTGTGTTTGCTGTAATTAGCAGCCGATGAGAGTCTGTCAGACTCTCATCGGCTGCTGCTGCTCCCACTGCGGGAGCCATCTTCTGGCACTACCAGGGGGGGGATTACTACCAGTAGATGCTGCATTTCCCACCCTAGGCTTATACTAGAGTCAATACGTTTTCCCAGTTTTTTGTGGTAAATTAGGTGCCTCGGCTTATATTCGGGTCGACTTATACTCGAGTATATACGGTATGTGATCTCTTTGAACAGATCCCAGTCTGAGCCCTTTGCCTGTGGTTCCTGCTTACAGCCATCAAAAATGTCTGAATTCTCGTAGATGATGCATTATGAGACCAAAGAAATGCAAGTGGATTGCAATCCCAATGTTAGAACTGGAATAGTCCCTGGGGTGCCAAGAACCCTCAGAACCCTGGGCAGCAATATCCCGGAGGGATTCCGGACCAGGCGTATCCAGGGAACCCAGCACCCCCGCAGCCGGTCAGCAATACCTGGGACCTCCTGCAGCTAGTCACCAGTACCTGAGACCCGAAGAAGCTGGTCAGCAGTACCCAGGACAGCCATATGGGGAATTCTTTGGATTTCCAGGTTTCCCACCATAGGTGTACGCATCTTAAGTAAAGAAATATCAGATATGCATGTTTTAATCAAATCGGAACACAGGTAAAAGGATAAGAAACACTTTTTAGATTTAAATGTTTTTGTTTCACTAACTTATACATTAACTCCAGTAATATAAACTGCCTACTGTATGTGCTCAGGTAGGTAATGCCAGTGTAAGGCTGAATGTGAGTCACTTAAACATATCAGTTATTCTGTTTATTTTATTGTTTTTATTTATTTTTTTGCACTGGAAGTATAGATGAGAGTAGACTGCTAACCAGCTAAAATATCATATTTACATCTGTTGGATAAAAAATACTATGAACTTTTTTATTGTGATTTTTTTGCAGCTACTATATCTTGGACCAGTAGTGTAAGTTCATGGCAGGGGCCCGGATGCAAAATAGATGGTGGTGCCCCCCACCCCACCCATAGGTTTCGGCTTGCTCCAGCCCCTCACCCCGTGTGTCTCTAGTTCCAGCCAGCCCCCACTGTCTATCCCGCCAGCCCCCCATCTCTCCAGCCACCCCTCCTCTCTATCTATAGTCAGCCCTCCCTCTCTGTCACACCTACCATCCCCTTCTTTCTGCCTCTCCAGCTAGCACCCAGTGACAGACTCCTCTCTGTCGCACCTGCTAGCCCTCCTGTTTCTATCTCTCCAGTCAGCCACCACTGTCTCATGCTAGGCCCCCTCTCTCTGACCCCATTGTGTCTCCAGCCAGCCCCCATTGTGTCACCAGCCAGGCCCCCTTTCTCTGTGTTTTTATTTAGCCCCCACTGTCTCTTCAACCAGCCCCCGCATCCATCCAGCTCAATATACCTTCTCCTGGGTCTTCAGCTGCCTGCGTCTTCTTGCTCCTCTACACGACGCGGCTCCACTCTGACTGCCGCATGAATCCATGATGCATATCTGAAGGCAGCTTTTGTTCAATAAAGTTTTTTTTGTTTATTGCGAGTCGCAATAAACAAAAAAATTTTATTGCACGGTTCCTGTACATGACACAGCAACTCCACGAACCCCACAAATAGAGCCATCTATGACTGCTGGCAGATGGACTTACCTGTGTGCCCCTGGTGCCCAGAGGCGGATTTAGACCTCATGTGGCCTTAAGCAAGACACTGATTTGGGGGCCTCCTTCCTTAAACAATCTCCACCAACCCCAGTTGCTCTTTAAAGTTGGTGCCTATTCTACCAAATGCTCTGAATTCATAATACATATATTAATAACACATGCATGCAACTGTTAACCTCACTTCAGCTATAGCACCACATCCCTGGGGCACCAGCACTTCATACATCCATAACCCCCATCCCTGGAAGCACCAGCTCCGCATACACCTATAACTCACCATCCATGAGGGCACTGGCTGCACAGTAATATAATTATGTAATGGAACCCTGGAATGCGCCTAGCCTGCTATAAACCCCATGAAGTGAACAGTGATGTAGGGATACACAGATCCCCCCATACACCAATGATCAGTCACTATTATGTCCCTGTCTTGTCCCCCCTCCCCCACCAGATCCAGCTTTTTTATACTGTATCTCTCTCAAAAGCATGTCACTCCCATATATAACTCCTCTCTGTGCAGGCCCAGATTTTTATTCCTCCAGCCCCAGCCAGCACCATCTGTGTAGCCGGAGCCAGAAACAGACCCATGATCCCACCCTGTCCCTCCAAAGATTACCACTCTTATGCAAGAGTCCCCCCAGGTCATCCTCAGGCCCCCTAGTTTATCCCCCCTGGTGTGCATAGCCGAATCCCATTCCGACCATCAACTCTCCAGGACCAATCTCTGTCCAAAGGCCAGCTGTGCCGCTGCTTCAGGGTCCTGCAGGGAGATGACACTAATCACTGCTGCAGCCTCTTGATCCTAGTTCCCCTTCATAGCCTCATCCAGCCATGACCAATCTACGTCCGGCATCCAGCTGCACCGCTGGGTCCTGAGGGGAGGCAGCTCTAATCACTATTGCAGCCATTGCCTCCACCTTCAGCACTGACTGCCCACACAAGAAGACCCCAGAGTCCGCTGGCCATTAATATCAGGTGTGCACAGGCACAGCACTGCTGCCTCCCGAAGCGGTGGCAATCTCCTCCAGGCAAATGCTGTCTGATGGTCAGCCGGTGCTGTAGGGAAGCTGAATAAGCCGGGAGTCCTGCACTGCCTCAGCAATCAGCTTCTACATTATGCTGGGGCTCCTCGGTAACAGTCACTGACAGTCTTCCAGAAGTATTCAGCCAACCCAGCGCTAGCAAATGAGTTTGAGTTCCGCCATGATCCAGCCCTGTCGCCGGACCCACTGAGACCCACTGGGCCCTAACCGGCCGCTTTGGTATCCTAGCAGTAAATCCGCTACTGCTGGTGCCCCTCTGACAGCTGGCGCCTAGAGGCCAGTGACTCCACTGCCTCCGGGAGTTTCGCCACTGTCTTGGACATACTTTGTAATAACCTGCTTCCTTCTGGATGTGAAATGGAAAATGATGCTCTGCTACTATAGGATAAATCAATAGGAATTTATATGTAATGATTACTTTTATATAACACTTATTTAAAAATTGAATGATGTGATAATATCACAAAAATGATCCAATTACATAAAAAAAATAATAATTCCGACAGTGAATAAATTAAATCAGTGCTTAAAATTCTGCTTTACCTGTTAACACATAAAGTGCTGTATAAAGATGTGTCCTCATACACTGTGGCTTCAGTTGTGCCAAACAGAACCTCTTAGCATTGGAAACAAATGGGGGAGTGGCGCTCGTTAAATAGCAGCTGTAGGAGGAGAGTGTTAAACTCCTCAAAGATAGTATATAACTGAAACAAAGTAACAGCGCTAATGGATGGAGAGATATTTTAAATAAATGTATATCATATACACATGGCTTGGTCAAAATGAACACAATTTAATAGGAACGTATAAAAACATAAATATGAAAGCTAAAATGTGCAATATTGCAATAGGGATTGGCCCCACAACACTATAATGAGTCACTGAGTCCAGTATTAAGTGAATAGCCGGTGCAAGTCCCAGTAAGAGGAGTACATTACCAAGTGGGTACTGTAGCAGGAAGACCTTGCATATAAAGTAAGTCCTTTAACTTGGATTAGCTGTTGCCATATAGCAGTTGACTCCAAATTCCTGGTCCGGAAAATTCAATAAGTGTCCTCCAAGTGCTCTGGAATGTGGGGGTTTGTGTGCAGGTTCAATGCGTTTCCGTGCGGAAGTATTCCGCACCTTCGTCAGGAACAAGTGTGCCAGGTCCAGTGCGATTCGGCCACGCTAAGAAACTTATAGTATATGCACAAATAAAAAAAACTGGAAGTGACAAAACTACTCTGCTAGATTACACTGATCAATTTGATGTACAACCTTTGTACTTATGTGTACGAATGAGTCTGAATCTGTATACAAAGTTCTGCGATGCAGCAACAGCAGTGTTTTCTCATTCCAAGTTCCGTTGTGCTTAATCTACGACTATGTACATGTTTAAAACTAATTCCTGAATATCTGTAGTAACCTATGAGTGATGCTTTGCTACATCTGAGATGCAAAAAAGATTCACAAGTTAAAGACACTACGCTACATCCAGGGGCGTATTTATAATGGGTGCAAGGTGTGCAGTGCACACGAGCCCCCAGGTCCAGGGGGGGTCCGCACCACACACCCTGCACCTATATTATGCAAAACTTACATCTCTGAGGTCCCGCATCAGGTCTCTCAGCGCTGCTCAAACGCCAGAAAATGTCCGGCGCGCCAATCATTTAATTGGCTAGAGCTCAAACTATATTCCTGTTATTCATATTCCCTAATGATCTATTATTTTTAACCCATTTTGGTTAACTGCTACCTGCAACAGATTGAGTATATTGTTTTGTGAGTGTTTTGCATAGTGGGATATACCTGAAATGAGTACAGTATAAAACATATTTATTGGATAGTCCCAATTTGTTTCTACTTAAAAGGACTTGACCACATCAGAAATGGTCTGTAAAAGGTAAAGTACTCTCCGGCACTGATAGGAACACTTATTTAATATATTTTGATTTCCAATAGAGATAGTGTCTATGACACTGTAATTCTATTTGGGGTAATACCCCTGGTTTCCTGAATGTACAGGTAAGTCATCCATGAGAATTGGGTCTGTGGCACTATGATACTCAAAAGGACAAATACATTACATATGGGCCCTCATTCAGAGCCGTTCGCTATTTGCGTTCGTTCGTTCAAAAACAAGGGGTGGCTATGCAAATGATCCGTTCGCACATTGCAGTCTGTTCACACCTCTAAGTCTGAACGAGCGAGCAAAACATACGCTCTTTTATTTCTTAAAAATGCCCCCTGGCCGATCGCACCATACGTCATGTCCGCTATTTATTAGATTAATCGAGTACATCGAACAGGATATGAACTGCTCGCTATTCTTGTGGTTGGTTTTTTCAACCGCTATTTTGCGAGCAGTTCTGAGTTAAAAAAAACCCAAGTGACGTGGTCATTGACGCTGCTATATTAATTATGCACACCCATAAAACGCCCGTTTTGACCTTTAAGCACGCCTGCGAACGGATCTCCACTCCCCGTTTTCAAGCACCTTCCCCTGTTACCACCCACATACGCCTCATTCTGTCACTCAAAATAGCAGGCACTCGCTATATTGCGTACAAATGTTTTTCGGCCGCACTGACTGGTTCGCGCATGCGTACTTAAAACCGTACGCATGCGCAGATGTGCGAACATCGCTCGGAACGAGCGTACTGCCGCTAGTGAGTGGCTCTGAATGAGGGCCATAGTGCGATATAAACCAGCAATGTCCAAATGGTGGTTAAAAGTTGAAACAATAGATTATTTCTACATAGAGTCAAGCAATTTTACCTGGCTTTTATAAATAGTTAGCAGGCTGTCATGGGAATAAGTGTACAAATATCACAAAGTGCGCTTTCTCGTTACTTCACACAATACTTTACATCTAAACAGTTATAAAAGAAATACTAAATAATAAAACTGAAATAAGATCATAGTATCAGATGGAAAAAAAATGTAAATGGCATACCATGCAAAAAAGAAAGCATTGAAATCACAGCAAAAGTCTCACTAAAATCTGCTACTGCGCCAGTTTGCTTCTTCAGACTGTCAAAGAAGATTATTCTGCTGCTCCCTATTTCCTAGATCCTCACCTTTATAATGAGGAATTTATTCTACCGATGGAGATAGTAAATGTCATAAAGGGCCTCTTTGAGGTGTATGGAGTTAGGGCCTGATTCAGAGCCGCTCGCCAGATGCGTTCGCTCACTCCCAGCGTATGCAAATCCAGCGCACGCCCAGCAAAGCAGGCGATCACACAGCAAGACATTAGCACGACCGCTATGTCTTGGCGTGCAATCACTTTGTGTATGCAGACGTCCACCAGCCATTCATAAGACGCCCACTTGTGCACGTCATCTAACTGGTAGTGCATGAAAACATTGGTACATCGAGCACCATCGGATGTGCTCACAGTGATTGAGGTTGATTATACCCTGCCGCAAGCACTGCGATCACTTCAGTGTCAAATTCAACCGGGTGACGTGTACAATGACGGTGCCTGTTAATTATGCACGCCTCTGAAACTGCGTTGAAACACTCAGACTTGCCTGTATTCGTTACACCACTCCCCCATTTCCTGTGGCCTCCCCAGTTACCACCCACTGTCTATGCTGGGCGAGTGAGCGCTTCCAGATCTTTTGCAGTGTTTCATGCATGCGCATTGCGATGTATACGCATGCGCAGATTGCAAATATCGGCCAGCTACGAGCGATCACATCCTAGCGTGAGGCTCTGAATCAGGCCCTTAGTTTTGTTAGCATAAAAGGGATTAAAAACTGGTGAGTTTCAAATCACCATATGTAATAGAATGAGACTAGAAGAAAAGTCTCCAGAATTCCACTATAAATCACTCTCCACTGGATATAAGTCATCCTCATGATCTTTGTAATATCAAACACAGAAGTTGTCAGATGTAATAGCCTGTGATTAGTAAACTCACCAGAAAATCACTTGAATAAATTGCAGAATAAAAAAGGGTCCTCTGTCCAGTGACATTGCTCAAATTGCACCTGCCCCTCAGCCTTTATGTCTTCTCCCTCACACTTGGGATGAATTCTTCATAATCTTCTCACCCCTCCACCTGCCATCATCATTACTTCAAACGTTTTGAGAGGATAGTCTATCTAATCCTCGCCTCATTCCTGTCCACCCACTTACTCTTTAACCCTCTAAAGTCTTGTTTACAATCCACCTTCATTCCACTGAAATTGCCCTCACAAAGGTCCCCAGTGACTTTCTCATGGCCGAATCCAAGAATCGCTACTCTCTCGCCTCATCCATTTTGCTCTGTCTACCACCTTCTGTACAGTCAACCACCCTCTCCTCATTAAAACTCTCCAATCTATTGGCCTTTGCAAGTCACGTGGGCTTTAGCACAGGGTCTATACTCAGTCTCCTTCTCTTCGACCTCCACACCTCCTCTCTTGGAAATCTTATCATCTTCTTCAATACCATCTGTGCACTGAAAATTCAAATTTACCTCTCTACCAATAACCTCTCTCCCTCTATCATCTCCAACTGCAAGTCTGCCCTCTCCACCTGGATGCCCCATTATTTACTGGAAATTAACTGTATGTTTTCCCCACTTTCGAGGGTATCTCCACCTTCTCTCTATCCATTGATAACATTACCCACTCTTTTAGTCTGCAACTCACTATCTTACCAATTCAGACTCTCTACTAGTCTCCCTAGCAGGGCCGTAACTAGGGTAGTGTGACCTGTGCCATGGCACAGGGCGCCGCAGGCAGGGGGTGCTGTTTGGGTCTGTCAATTTTCGTGTTTATTATCATTCTCACTTCTTTTATCCCCAGCATCTCCTGGCCACCCCTGTCTCTTCCCTGGCCCTTTCCCATGAGGCCATGGCCCTTTTTTAGGTGCACTACCTTATGTCCCTATTTAAAAAATGGGGGGGGGGGAGTACCAATGATCTCTGGTACAGGGCACCAAAAAGTCTAGTTACGGCTCTGCTCCCTAGCTTTAAACATTTCCTTAAAGCATACCATTTTCTTAAAGCTTATCATATCCTCATAATCTGCTACTTTCTCCACTAGTCCTCCACTCTATATCTTTCCCAATAAACTAGTTAACATTTCAAACAATATTTAGTAAAACAAATCTATGTAAAATAATTAAGTTCTGACTGCAGTTGATTAAATGGTAAATCTAGACATGAGCGGTTCAGGTTCTCTTAGAACAGGACCCACCCGAACTTCCTGATCTGGACCGGGATCTGTGTCCGGCTCAGGTTTTCCTGTCTAACTCTGATCCCAAAATGAGGCAAAACATCATTCCACTGTTGGATTCTTGCGGGTTTTGGATTGTGTAAAGGTCCAGGTGACTTTGGCTGTGGATAGTGTACAGTACAGACATGCTCTGTGCTGTTCTTTCTGTGCACATGTTCTCCGTTTCTCGCTCTGTTGTTCAAGGGTGCAGTGTTGTTAGGTTGGGGCTACAATACAGAAAGGGGGGCTACAGTACATAAAGGGGTGCTGCTGTTTCACTGTCCTGTCAATCAAGGGGCTGGGGCTGCAGTAGCATGAAGGGGCTGCAGTACATATAGGGCTGCTGCTGTGTTGTACATAAAGAGCCTGGGGCTGCAGTGCATATAGGGGGTGCTGCAGTACATAAAGGGGTGCTGCTGTGTTGTCCTGTCCATCAAGGGACTGGGGCTGCAGTACCATCAAGGGGCTGGGGCTGCAATACATAAAGGGGGGCTGCAGTACATAAAGTGGTGCTCTGTCAATCCAGGGGTGCTCTTCCCCAGTGTTAAAAAAATAAAAGTTAAATAAAATTATCATTCCACAAAAAAATAAATAAAATGTTTTCAGGTTTTTTTTGTGTGTGTGTTAGCTACCCTATTATTGTTCGGTGACACTGCCACCAGACCGCAGTTTATCATCCATGTATTTGTGACTCTGCAGGTGGTCCATCCTTACTCTGCAGGAGTGCTTTGTTGTCTATAAGGGGGTGCTGTGTTGTTCATCAAGAGGCTGCTGCCTCATCTAGGGGTGCTCTTCCTCAGTGTAAAAATCTTTATTCAGTTTTTTTTTGTGTTAGCTATGCTATTATTGTTTGGTGACACTGCTGGCCAGATTGCAGTGTAAGTTTGTTGATATGGAGGATGATCAAATGATACGAGAGGAGGAACCACATACTAGTGCAGCAGCTGCTGCCAGCAGTCATGATGATACAATCAATGTCATCTATGAAGGCTGATGCCCAAGGGCTTAAGTCGGGGCATATAAAATCAAAGAAGCAATCTTTTACAATGGTAAAGAAAAAAACATCAAATGGAAAATTAGTTGCAGAAAGACATAAAATTGGCAATATGCCTTTCACCATACAAAGTGGCAAGGAAAGGCTAAGGTCTTGGCCTTTATTTATATCTGGTGGTTCTGCCTCTTATGATTATGTAAGCACAAGTGAACATGCTGACATAGAAATCAAGGATACTTCTGTGGAAGTGCACCAGGATGATCAGGATATTTGTTAAGCTGACACTAAGAAGGATGTTGATGATGAAGATGTTGATGATGAGGATGTTGTTGATGAGGACGTTGTTTGAGTAAATCAGGCACCAGTGAAAGAAACAGTTGTTGCCCATGATAAGGAAAAGCCCATTGTCATGCCTGGGAACAAGACAAAAAATCCACTTCTTATGTGTAGAATTATTTTTACCCAAAACACGGACAACAATTGTCAAGCCATCTGTACCCTTATAAAGCCAAAGTAAGTAGAGGTAGGAACCGTAACCACCTAGGATCCTCCTCCCTATTACGTCATCTGCATCGCATCCATTAAAAAAGTTTTTTCAAAATTCAGAAACTTTGTCTAAAAAAGTACCAACAAGCAGTCTAGCATCAGCTATCTTCCTTCTCTCTGCTAGTTCCCAGCACCTGCCATCTTCATCACCAACATCTTCATCAACAATATCCTCAATCATGAAGCAATTGGTTTGTTTGGGCCCCCACAAAAGAAGCTACAAATTTGTAGCTGACATTGCTGGCAGTGATCTCTATGTGCACAAACTGGCTTTACAGAGGCAAGATGTTGCCACCATCATCTTCATCACCTGATTCCTCACCCTCATCAGTGGGTACATCATCTTCACTCAATATTAATTTGTCCCCTCTGGAATCCACCATTACAGGTGCCTCTGTAATTTTTGGATGTAGTTGGCATAGAATTTGTAATTCATTTTGATGGATAATCATCTTTTCCACCTTTTGAGGAAGTAGCCTCCTACACCTATCGCTATAAGATTCCCGGCTGAGCTGAAAAGTCTTTCTGTGTACACACTGAAGAGTGGGCAACTCAAGTAAAGCAAAGCCAAATTGTGGAAGGGCCTCCAAATTGCCTTTTTTTTCTGCCAGTAGTCAAACGGACTGTCTGACATTCCTATTTGGATGCTATCATTAAAAAACGTAAAATAGTCCTCAACCATTCTTTGAATGGTGACCATATCAGATGGAGTCATGGTCGAGGTCTCATTAATTGTAGGCAATTCTTTTAGACACAACCAGATGTCAAAACTTGGTTGTGTTGACTCATCTGCATCACCAGTGGGTCTCTTTGGAAAGTTTAGTTTTTTCTCGGCAGATGCACCTGCTGAAGAAACTGAAGGAGAAGCCTTCACTGCATCACGTGCCACTTGAGCTGACAATTTTGCTCTTTGCATCTTTTCAGATCTGTTTTCATTGGGAAGAAAAACACAACCTAGGATCCAGCACAGTCGCCAAAATGTATTGATCCATTTCTAAGATCCTGACAACCCTTGGAAACTGGTGAAGCGAATAAAGGACTTGATCTAAAAGTCCAACATATTTAGTGGAATGGCTTCATTTCAGCTCCTCCTTCTGTTTCTCAAGCTGCTTTTCCAACAGTCTAATTAGAGGAATTACCTGACTCAAGCTGACAGTTTCTGAACTCATTTCACAGGTGACTACTTCGAAGGGTTTCAGCACTTTGCACAACACAGAAAGTATTTTCCACAATCCCCCTCCTCTTCCTATGTCATAGGTATGCTATGTTGATTTGGATGGATATTTGCTATTTCTCCATCTGCTGAAGCATATAAATGGTGGAATTGCACCATGTAACTACCTCTTGCTTCAGCTGGGGGCAAGGTAAATTCAACATTTCCTTCAGGTGCTACAATCTTCTACATGCACTTGCTGAATGGTGAAAATGTCCAGAATATTTTCAGGCCACAGAGAGCATCTCCTGCATGAACCTGTCATTTAAAAAAAATTGCACCACAAAGTTGATTGCATGAGCAAAACATGGGACATAATGAATTTCACCCAGCTGTAATGCTCTCACAATATTTGTGGCATTATCAGAAATCACAAATCCTGAGGAGAGTCCAAGTGGGGTGGGCTATTTTGCAATGACTTCTCTGAGTTCTTCTAAAAGGTTGTCAGCGATATGCCTCTTAGTGAAACCAGTGATACACAGAGTAGCCTGCCTTTGAATGAGCTTCTTCTTCTTAGATGCTGCTGTTGGTGCCACTGAAGGCAATACACCCACCAAGTGGGCTGTTACAGTCATGTAATATTGTGTTTGTTCTGTTCTGCTTGCCCACATATCTGTGGTTAAGTGGACAGTGGGTACAATGGCATTTTGGAGGTCACTAATTAAATTTTTTTTAATGTCCTTGTACAGGTTATTATTATTATTATCATTTATTTATATGGCACCACAAGTGTTCCGCAGTGCCTTACAAAGTACAAAAACAAATTGTATACAAGTGACTTACAGAACAATACAATACAGGACATGGATAATATATATTGCTACATTAGCGACCATATCACCTAGATAAGCAACAGAGCATAAGCAACCAAGTGTTAGGTGCCCTAGTGGTGAGTAAGAAGTAAATTACACTATAGTAAGGTTGGAAATTGCTTTTCTAGTGAAGTGGAATCTAGATGGGATTTGGTAGCAGGGACACAGAACCTCAATTAACTGTCTAAAACCCACTGCATTAATGGTGGATATTGGACGCACATCTAATACCAGCATAGATGTTATGGCGTCAGTGATCAGCTGTGCAACCGGTGACTGCTGTCATACTTTCTCCCCCTTGCAAAGGATTGTTTAACACTCATTTGTTTTTTAAACTAAAACTAGTAGTATTCCTGGTCCCTTTCCGGTATGAAAATCCACTCCCAGTAGCAGCAGCAGGCATAGCGCTCAAGGATTCTTCTGGGACAAGGACTGATGTGAATGATTTAAATATTTTTTGTAAATGTCTACCCTCCCCTCCCCTCCTCCCTCATAAATTTGTTTCAGAATCAAAAAATTAAATTACATTTACTACTAATCAAATTTTCTGTCCCTGCCTTCACCTACATACATACTCCAACTCCCTAATAAAAATATTTGTTTCCTGATGTGCCATGTTGGAAGTTGAACTGTCACAGCTGCTGCAATCTTTGACATGCAGTTTCTGAATGCCAAAAATGTCCAGAAATATTTATGGCCACAGACAGCATCTCCTGCATGCCCCTTTCATTTTAAAAAATATTCTGAACCACCAAGTTGATTTTGTGGGCAAAACATGGGACATATTGTTCACCCATGCTCTCCCTTCCTCCCTCATAAGTTGCTTCGGAATCAAAAAATTTAATGAAATTTACTACCAATCAACCCTTCTTGTCCCTGCCTTCAACTACATACATACTCCATCTTTCTCAGGCCTCTTGATTAATGAAAACATATGTTTCCATGTGTTTGTGTCGCCCACTGCGGCCACTTAGCTTAGTTAGTTAGCTTGCTTGGTGCAAATTTTGTGCCTTAACCCGATGAAAACAATATGGTGAGCTGTGAGGTGGTCAAAATTGACTGTAAACAAGTGGAAATTAATGTTATTGAGGATAATAATACTGTAGGAACAAAAAAAGCCCAAATTATGTGATTTAAGCAGTTTTCATCATTTAAAAAAAAAAAAATACAGATCCAAAACCAAAACATGCAAGGGCGGTTTTGACAAGACCAAATCCAGATCTAAAACACGAAGAAGATACAGATCCAAAACCAATACATGAGGGTCAACGCACACCACTAGTTCAATATAGAATAAAGGCTGAGCTACTAGTGCACTAATGTTGTTGCTTACAGAATTAAAACATCTCTTTGGGAGGTGGCCCAGTGTTGGAGAAGCAGGCTTTTGCTCAAAATTAATCCAGATTGTCCGGCTCTCAGTGGAACATGGAATCCCTCCTTAATACTGTATATTAATTAGACAAAAGCAATCCTAAATTCAGGGAACTGCTACTGATTTCCAATGTTTGCAAGTGGGTTAATGAGATGGCATTTTTTTAAAATTCAAAAGTAGTCAGTTATGAGAAATAAGCAAACCTCCTATACAGTTCTAGATGGTAGTGCAGCCAGACAGTAAAATGCTTTTAGTCTTGACCTGTTTTTCCATGACGTGCAGTTACACAAGAAATGTGATTGCACCTGTCTATTTAATCCATTAATAAGGGACTGCTTCTGTACTGCATAAATCAGCACTACATCACTTTTTCCTCCATTGTAAACGAATGCTTTTTGAAATATTCTCACATACTGCATAGGCAAAAAAAGGGGGGGGGGGTTTCCAGGTGCCTGGAAACCCCCCACCAGACCAGTGGATACTGGATTGTACAATAATACAAATTTACTAGAGCTGCAGCCACAACAGGCAGTTTACGGAACTGTGTGGAACTGAGTACTTCATTAGCGCACCAGACCAGAATATATCCTGTTTAATGCTAATTATGCTCCCTAGATGGGCTGGCCACACTCTAAAATTAAGTATATGGAAACCCCCTTCTAGAAATCCTGAGATTGCCCTTGTACTGTAGGGCCTGATTCAGATCCAGGAATAGAGTGAAAAAGAATAAGGAACTGTACATCTTGGTGAAACCATGCTGCACTGAAGGTGGGCTAGATTTAAATTGTGCAGAGAGATTTACATGCAAAAGCAGCTGTATTTGCCCACACATGCAAAATTTTTTTTTATGTAATTGCACCCCTTGTATTGCAGCATGGTTTGTCCAGGTGTACAGTTACTTGCTATTTCTCACTCTAGTCCCAAGTCTGAATCAGGCCCAGATTAACGGCAAATGTAAAAATCACTATACAGCACTGTACTGTCCCCTCCAAGAAATATCTGGAATGTTTGGGCTTATGATGTAGTCTTGTGGTAGTGAGGTACAACCTATAAAATATTCTAGAGATATTTTTATTAGTGTTTACACATATGGACATTTAATTACAGTTTTTCCATATTTTGTCTCATTCAAAATGTCTAGAAGTAGGCCTTGTACTCATGTAAATTCTGATTTGTCTTTTGGCAGAAGTTAATAATTTAGAAAGTGGAGCTAAATCCTCTGACGGATAAACAAGCCTCACACAGGACTTCATAGGGGTTGGGTATGGGATCCCGGTGGTCGGGATGCCGCTGGTCGAAATACTGGCAGCAACAGGTAAGTACCCTAACACTAACCCTTACCCCTAGCCTTCCCTCCCTGGTGCCTGAACCTAACCCCCCCTCCCCACTTCCTAAACTTAACCCTCCCCCCTTAGTGCCTACCCTAACCCTCTCCCTAGTGCCTACCCTAACCCCTAACCCTACACCTAACCCTCCCCCTAACACTGTCGGGATTCCGACACTGGTATTTTGTCCGTCGACCTCCCGCATGCCGGTATGCTGACTACCTCCCCTTCATAGTAGTGCATTTAGTTATTATGTTTGGTATATTTTAAAATAAATGCATAATTTGTAGAAATTGGAAGAATTTTTATTGAATTCTGGGTCTCTTCTCTGACCAAACAAACTTTAATATATATTTTTCAAGTGATTTTGATACGTCATGAGATGCTAACCAGAACAGTACAAAATAAATATAACAATCTCAGAAGAATATTCATTTTAATCGCAGCAATTCATATGAGCTATGAAATGTAGAGGTTGTTCAAATCTTTCAGTCTTTCATTCTAGTGTAAAGTTTAGTGAAAAAAATAAATTAAATTAAATGTATAGTTTTCTTTTACATTACAATTACTTCTCCTTATTGTCAGATGATTGTCTATTTGCTAATACTTAGCAAAAATGTTTGAACCTATATTAAGGTGAGAGATGGGTCTGTAGCTAAAGTATCCAGATGGCTCATGACTCTCTATGAACATTACAATAAGGTCTGATTGTGTGTTTTTACATTAAAATGTACTGCCTATGAGTATTCATTGAAATGGGGAAGTAGTAATGATAATAATAAAGTGGTAACGTTTTACTAGATTAAAGATGTGTATCCATCAGGACCAGGTGCTGAACTATATCGTACTGTAGATATTTAATAACTAATATGATTTATTCTTTTGTGATTGTAGAGTTAAATATATTTCACTGTTCTTCTATGCACCAAAAGATCTTACGTGTTTTCAGAAATTGTTCTGTTTTTTTTGTAAACTGTTTTCATCAGGGAATAAGGACAAAGATACAAATTTACAGTGTATATGTAAAGGTACACATAAGATCACAGGGAAGATACAGTACATAAGCTGTTGAATACAAGGCCCGTAGAAAGCCTCAGTACCATTTTGGGGGTGTGGCCTAGTCGTGGAAGGCATGGTCATGTTTCCCTTAAAAAAAAAAAAGAAAAACAAACGCTGCATGCTCAGGAGGGGGTGCTGCGAGCCCCTCGGCCTGGGGCAAATACAGGTGGGGGGCGCAATCAATTTGATCACCTCCCGACACAGGCAGAGGAGACTGCTCCTGCTTTTCAGCAGCAGCAGCAGTCCCTCTGGCCCCACTGCAGCCCAGCACACAGCAACATGTGCTATGCTAGAGAGACACACGCTGCTGACAGTTAAGAGGAATGGTGGGGGGTAGTTGCAGACCGGGGCCCACCTCGTAGCCCTCCAACAGACCCAGGTAATTAGTACCCCCCTCACAGCATAACATATCAAGCATATATGAATAACATTATTTATTGGAGTGCAAGAACACCATCACTGATTTTAAAGGAAAAGTTGAAAAAATTTAAATGGTGATAAAGCTTAGTCCTACGAGTAGCCACAGTTTAACTGCTGGCAATCAGTAAGGACTGTGTAATATAGGCGAGATAATGGATAGGAGGAATTAATCCAGTCATGTGTCTTAGCTATGGAGAACACTAACATTTATATCCCCCTAAAGGGTCAACCACTTTATCAGATTTATATTCTAAATCAATAGAACAAAAAAAAGCCTAGGACCCAATGGCAGACCCATTGTCGTGTGCAAAGCACAGTGATATCCCAGATATGTCCATTGAGCACAGTCAGGAACAGGAAAAAAAAAAGAACAGACAGGTAAAATCAAACATTCGTCAACCTTAGGAACAGTTTGTCAAGAATTATCTGTATCAGAGGAGTCTTAACTTATCTTCATATTTCTTTAGGTCATCCCCTCCACTGCAGTCCACTTGTTGCTTTTAGGGAAGGGTGGAGGCTTGCCAATCTGGAGGACAGATTGCTGGAAGGTTACTGGATGGTCAAGAGCCTCACAGAATGAGCTGTTCCTATAGCTATTGCTATAGTCAATGCAACTGAATTGTATTGAATCTTGAAGCATGAGTGTTTTCCCATTGTTCATCATCTGTAGACTAAAGGGATAATTCCATATATATTTGTCATCATGCATGGGATTCATCCATCAGAGGCTTCAGCATTCTTCAGAGCTAAAGGGTATACCATGAGAGATCTCAGAAGATGTGTATTCTGTATCCATCAAAATCCACACTATCCAAAAGCCACATAGACTTGAGTACTTTTATCTTTCTGGTTAAAATAATGTAACCTACAGATGACATCACATGTTCTATAAGCTGACACCCCTCAGGAACATTTTTGAATGGTAATTTATATTAAAATGCAATGAGGCCTTGGAAATGCAATCTGAGAGAAATTATCCAAGTCATTAAGATTGTACTGCGAACTTATTGTGGGCTTTTAATTTGGTTTACAATAATTCTAAATATTTTTGGTTAGAAAGTCTTTGGTTGGTAAATATTGAAGAAGTTAAAGCATTATTATTGCTATTATAAAATTTTACCAGGCACTTGTTAAATTATGTTTGTTTTTTAAAACTATAGTATGTCCCACTTCAGTAGTCAGTTACTCCCACCTTGTGAACCACACATGATGTGTTCCATTTGTAATGACTCTATAACTTCACAGGAATTTTCAGAAATTAATATTCAAAATTGAAAGACATAAGGACTAAAGCTGGCCACACATCTAAAGATTATCTGTCCAACCAGCCAACTAGTAGATTGGTTGGAATGAAAATCTGGTAAGGAATACAATCAGCAACTTGCTCCCAGACGCTGAAAAATGGACCAAAACTGTTGTATAAACAAATAGTTTAAATCAAACATTTAACAAACTTGTCTGACGACCATTTTCATCTGTTTTCTGGCATTTAGGAGTAAATTTCTGATCATCATTTACTCCCATTCCTTACCAGATTTTCATTCCAACCAATCAACAAGTTGGCTGGTTGGATGTAAGTTGTTCTAGTGTGTGGCCAGCTTTATACTTCAGTTATTATAAAAACTATTTCATCCATTTACTAACTTAGGGACACTAATCACTAGAGATGAGCAGGTCCGGTTCTCTGAGAACCGGATGTACCCAAACATAGGGGATCCAAGCCAGATGCGAGTCAGGCTCTGGTTTTCCCGCTTGACTCGGAGTACAATTGGTTGCAAAACTGTTGTCCAAAACAGCGGTGTGCTTTCACTGTGCTTTGTCCAGGGGGCTGTTTAACAGGAGTGTGCTGTGCTCTGCCCATGGGGTGCTGTTTTATCAGGGGTTGTGTGTCTAATCCAGGGGTGTGCTGTCCCTGTGCTCTGGCAGTGCTGTTGTCCAAGACAAGGGTCAGCTGTCACTGTGCTCTGTCCAAGGGGCTGCCTGGGGAGGGGGATGTTCAATGAGGGGCTTTGTGTCCAATCCAAGGGTGTGCTGATCATCCAGTGTGCTGTCCATCCACGGGCTGTAAAAAAAAAAGTAAAAAAAGGTAATTTTTTTTGTGCTGTACCCCAGTGTATCCTTATAAGCACTGTGATGCTGTATGCTGTACCCCCCCCCCCTCCAGTGTATCCATATAAGCACTGTGACAATGCTGGTCATACTGGAGAGTAATATTCATAAAAATATTGTGGCGCTGTAGGTAATTCATTCCACAGTATAAAATTCATAAAAATATTGTGACGCTGCCATTTGTACCGCAATGTAAAATTCATACAAGTATTGTGACACTCTAGGTTCATCATACTGCAGTGTAATATTCATACAAGTATTGTGATGCTATAGGATCATCATAATGCAGTGTAAAATTCATACAAGTATTGTAACACTGTAGGTCATATGGCAGTGTAAAATTCATACAAGTATTATGATGCTGTTGGTCATTCATACCGCAGTGTAAACTTCATACTACAGTAGTATTGTGTGTGATGCTGTAGGTTCATCATACAGCAGTGTAAAATTCATACAAGTATTGTAACACTATAGGTTCATCATACCAGGTGTGATATGATTTACCACCGAACATGAGCCCGGTGGTTGAAATCCCGACACCAGCATGCCGAAGAGCGCAGATCCTGATGGAGGTAAGTAACCTATCTAACCCTCCCCTCTTCCCCCTATAACCCTAACTCTCCCTTAGGGGTGCCTAACCCTAAACCCCCTTGTGCCTAACCCTAACCTCCCCCCAGGGGTGCCTAAACCTAACCCCCCCCTCCCCGCAGCCTAAACCTAACCCTCCCAGGAGGGGGCCTAAAGCTAACCTCCCCCAGGGGTGCCTAACCCTAACCCCCCTTCCCCTAGCCTAACCCTAACCCTCCTGGGGGGTGCCTATCCCTAAGTACCCCGCAGGAGCCCCTAGACATAACCATCCACCCCACGGCTATCCGCTTACGACGCCCGGCTTACCTTCTTTCGGTATGCTGGGCGTTGGGATTTCGGTGGGTGGATAATGATAGGTATCGGGATTTCGACGCCTATCATTAGTCCATTGGCGGGATTTCCAGGTCGGGAAGCCAGCGGTCGGCATATCGACCATTGGCTTCTTGATTACCTCCTATCATACCGCAGTGTAAAATTCATACAAGTATTGTGAGTGACGCTGTAGGTTCATCATACCGAAGTGAATAATTCATATAAGTATTGTAACACTGTAGGTCATATAGCAGTGTAATATTCATACAAGTATTGTGACGCTGTCGGTCATTTATACAGCAGTGTAATATTCATAAAAATATTGTGACACTGTAGGTTCTACCCCAGTGCATTCACGTAAGTGGCGTGACTCCACAGTGTCCGCAATTTTTGGTAAAAATTGTGGTGTGTGCTGTACCCCACTTCATTCATGTTTGTTGATATGGAGAACAATCAGTTGAGAGGAGAGCAGGAACCAAATACTAGTGCTGGAGCTGCTGCCACCAGTGATGATACTTGTCCGTCAATGTCATCTACTAAAGCTAATGCCCAAGGGCAAGAAGGGCTTAAGTCAGGGCATCTAAAATCCAAGAACCAATCTTTTACAGTGGTAAAGAATAAAAAATCTAAGGGAAATTTAGCTGCAGAAAGACATAAAATTTGCATTATTCCTTTCACCACACAAAGTGGCAAGGAAAGGCCTTGGCCTTTATTTATTACAGGTGATTCTACCTCTTATGATGATATACTGCAGGGCCTTCTCCCTATAGAAGTTTCAAAAAAATTTAAATCGTTAAGGCACAGGAACCAACTGTGTGCTCAGAAGTGTCACAAATCCCTGAGGAGAGTCTAAAAGTGTTTGCAGGTGCCATGTGTGAGCCTGACCTTTCCAATACTGTACTTAAATAGGAGCCTCCTTCCACCAATTGTACACCCTCTGCAAATGTGGGGATGAGCAGGACAAGTCAACATGCTGACTGTTACGATTCTCTTGAACAGGAGAGATCGCAGGACTGCTGACCAGTGCTTGGTATGGTGGAGTGGCAGTCCTATCAGTGACCTGGACTGATATGTAGCAGGATAACAGACAAGCCTGGACTGGACTGGGCTGGGCCAGAAAAGAATAGACTATGACAAGACTGACAGAAAAACAGACAAGGACGGGACACGACAAAATAATCACAGGATACTAGATATGGCCTAGAGGCCATGGTGCGGTTTAGACAGCCGGGACTCTAGACAGGAAGCAGGCTGTGGGCTGGTGCTGCTGCTGGGGCAATTGCCATAGATAGACAGTCTATGGTTTGATAATGGCTTTGAGAGCCGATGGTGCGGCAAGGGTGCCGATGTTGCAGTGATGGTGCTGATGTTGGGGCAATTGGCGTTGATAAACAGTCTTGAGTTTGATAATGGCTTTGAGAGCCGATGGTGCAGCAAGTGTGCCGATGTTGCTGCAAGGGAGCTGCTTGGAGCAGCTAAGAAGCCAAATGAGGAACGTTGGCAGCATGAGAGCTGCTAGATTCGGCTAGGAAGCCGTTTGGAGATTGGTGGTAGCACGGAAGCTACTTGGAGCGTCTAGGAAGCAATATGGAGATTGCTGAGCAAACGGCAGCTCGGGGGCTGCTAGATGCGGCTAGGAAGCCATGTGGGAGTTAAGTGAATAGGAAAACTGGAACAACCTGACTCTGCAGCCAGGTCGAGAGAACTCAGATACTCTGTAATGCGGCCTGTGTCATCTGGTTGACACAAGCAGCTGAGATGGTCTAGGAAGGGTCCTAAACAGCAGACAGGTGGATTCAGATGCTGCAGTAACACATAATGGAGGCAGTGAGGTGGAAACACTGCAGGTAACTAGATGAATGCAGACAGACAGGACTGTGGTACACTGCCTTGCAAAAGTATTCACCCCCTTTGCTTTTTACCTTTTTTGTTACATTACAACCTGTCATTTTTTTATTTTTTTTATCTGAATTTTATGTGATGGATCTGCACAAAATAGACTAATTTGGTGAAGTGAAATGAGAAAAATACATATAAAAAATAATCTTTATAAATAAAATTCTGAAAATTGGCATGTGCATATGTAATCACCCCCTTTGCTACGAAGCCTCTCAAAACTTCTGGTGCAACCAATTACCTTCAGAAGTCACATAATTAGTGAAATTAAGTCCACATGTGTGAAATCTAAGTGTCACATGATCTGTCAGTTTAAACACACCTTTTATGAAAGGCCCCAGAGGCTGCAACATCACTAAGCAAGAAGCATCACACTATGAAGACCAAGGAGCTCTCCAAACAAGTCAGGGACAAAGTTGTTGAGATGTACAATTCTGGCTTGGGCTATAAAAAAAATATCCAAATCTTTGATGATCCCCCGGAGCACCATCAAATCCATCATCATCAAATGGAAAGAACATGGTACCACAACAAACCTGCCAAGAGAGGGCCGCCCACCAAAACTCACAGACCAGGCAAGGAGGGCATTTATAAGAGAGGCAGCACAGAGACCAAAGGTAACCCTGAAGGAGCTACAGAGTTCCACAGCAAGACTGGTGTATCCGTGCATGTGACCACAATAAGCCATACACTCCATAGAGCTGGGCTTTATGGAAGAGTGGCCAGAAAAAAGCCATTACTTAGTGATAAAAATAAGAAGACATGATTTTAGTTTGCCAAAAGTCATGTGGGCGACTCCCCAAATGTATGGAGGAAGGTGCTCTGGTCAGATGAGACTAAAATGTAACTTTTCGGCCACCAAGGAAAATACTATATCTGGTGCAAACCCAACACATTCCATCACCCCAAGAACACCATCCCCACAGTGAAACATGGTGGTGGCAGCATCATGCTGTGGGGATGTTTTTCAGCAGCAGGGACTGGGAAACTGATTCAAGTCGAGGGAAAGATGGATGAGGCTAAATACAGGGATATTCTTGGGCTAAATCTGTTTCAGTCTGCCTGTGATTTGAGACTGAGATGGAGGTTCACCTTCCAGCAGGACAATGACCTGAAGCATACTGCTAAAGCAACACTCGAGTGGTTTAAAGGGAAACATTTAAATGTGTTGGAATGGCCTAGTCAAAGCCCAGATCTCAATCCAATTGAGAATCTGTGGTCAGACTTGAAGATTGCTGTTCACAAGCGGAAACCATCCAACATGAATAAGCTGGAGCAGTTTTGCCTTGAGGAATGGGCAAAAATCCCAGGGGCAAGATGTGGCAAGCTCATAGAGACTTATCCAATGCGACTTGCAGCTGTAATTGCCGCAAAAGGTGGCTCGACAAAGTACTGACTTTAGGGGGGCAAATAGTTATGCACGCTGAAGTTTTCTCTTATGTTGTCCTAAATATTGTTTGATTCACAATATAAAAATAACACAACTTCACAGTTGTAGGCATGTTCTGTGAATGAAATGATGCAAACCTTCAAACAATCCATTTTAATTCCAGGTTGTGAGGCAACAAAACATGAAAAATGCAAAGGGGGTGAATACTTTTGCAAGGCACTGTATAATACTGCAGGGCTGAATGGAGACAGGATCCAGATAAAATAACCAAAGTACTCAGTAGACCTGCAAGCACTTAGGAACTGAACACAACAAACATACACTGGTAATGACAGCATAACTGGCAATGAGATCAGGGCTGGGTGTATACTTATGAGATGCAGGATAAAATCAGAGACCATTCCTGAAGAGTGATTCCTAATAAAAAGGCATGTGTGTACCTGCTCTGCAGAGAGAGCTAGTTAATTAGTGAACACATGAAACAACACAAACACAGACAGACCTGAATGACAGTCTATGAATTGACACAGACAAGACAGTATTTCTAGCTTCCTTCAAAAAGCCAGAACAAGGATAGCACATGATGCAGTATCCCAGTAACAACTAAGACTGGGAATTGCCACCAAGATGATTTGCTAACTGCAAATCCTAACACTGACATAGAAATCAAGGACGCTGCTGTGGAAGTGCACCAGGATGAGGAGGATATTTGGGTAGCTGACACTAATAAGGATGCTCTTGATGAGGATGTTGATAATGAGGATGTTGTTTGTGTAAATCAGGCATCAGTGGAAACAGTTGTTGCCCATGATAAGGAAAAGCCATTGTCATGCCTGGACATAAGACAAAAAAATCCACTTCTTATGTTTGATATTATTTCTATCCAAATCCGGACAACAATTATCAAGCCATCTGATAAAGGAAGTAAATCCAAGCAGCTGCCATCTTCACCTCCAACACCTTCATCAGCAATATCCTCAATCATGAACAGAAGTAGTCCTGTATCCAATTTGATAATGCTCACTCAGCCCACCCCTTTACAGGATTCTTCAGAAGAATTAAGCGCTATGCCTGCTGCTGCTGGGAGTGGAAACTCATCCCAGAATGGGACCAGGAAGACTACTAGTAGTAGTTTAAAAAAACAATTGACTGTTAAACAATCATTTGCAAAGGGAGCAAGTATGACAGCAGTCACCCAGTTGCACAGCGGATCACTGACGCCATAACATCTACTGTATGCTGGAATTAGATGTGCATCAAATATGCACCATTAATTCAGTGGGTTTTAGACAGTTAATTGAGGTCCTGTGTCCCCACTTCCAAATCCCATCTAGATTCCGCTTCATTAGAAAAACAATTCCCAGCCTGTACAAAGACGTTAAAAAACATAATTAGTGTCCTCCAAAATGCCATTGTACCCACTGTCCACTAATCCACGGATACAGTATGTGGACAAGCAGAACAGGAATAAACGCAAGATTACATGACTGTAATAGCCCACTGGGTGGGTGTATTGCCTTCAGTGGCACCAACAGCAGCAGCAGCAGCATCTAAGAAAAAGCAGCTCATTCAGAGGAAAGCTACTCTGTGTATCAAGCAGAACAGGGCAAGCAGAACAGAGCAAACACAATATTACATGACTGTAACAGCCCACTGGGTGGGTGTATTGCCTTCAGCGGCACCAACAGCATCATCTAAGAAGAAGAAGCTCATTCAGAGGCAGGCTACTCTGTGTATCACTGGTTTCACTAAGGGGCATACCGCTGACAACCTTTTAGAAAAAAGTCAGGGAAGTCATTGCAAAATGGCCTACCCCGCTTGGACTCTCCTAGGGATTTGTGATTTCTGAAAACACCACCAATATTGTGAGAGCAATGCAGCTGGGTGAATTACAACACGTCCCATGTTTTGCTCACACAATCAACTTTGTGGTGCAAATTTATTTTTTAAATGACAGGACCGTACAGGAAATGCTCTCTGTGGCCTGACAAATTTGTGGACTTTTTCGACATTTAGCAGGTGCATGTAGAAGATTGCAGCACATGCAAGAAATTATGAATATGCCCTGCCACCAGCTGAAGCAAGAGGTAGTTACATGGTGGTACTCCACCCTTTATATGCTTTAGCAGATGGAGGAACAGCAAAAATCCATCCAAAGCAACACATTGAAGTATAAAATAGAAAGAGGAGGGGGAATGTACCTTACCCAAGCTAAGTGAAAAATACATTCCGTGTTGTGCAAAGTTCTGAAAACCTTTGAAGTAGTCACCTGTGAAGGAAGTTCAGACACTGCCAGCTTGAGACAGGTAATTCCCCTAATTAGACTGTTGAAAAAGCAGCTTGAGAAATGGAAGGAGGAGCAGAAATAAAGAAATTCTGCTAAGTATTTCGGACTTGTAGATCAAGTCCTTTATTCGCTTAGCCAGGATCCAAGGGTTGTCAGGATCTTCCAATCATATCACTCGATATGCTCGATCCTTGGTTTAAGTCATATGTTGTGTCTTTCTTCTCAATGGACACAGATCTGAAGACATGCAAAGATCTGTCTGTAAGCAAATTGTCAGCTCAAGTGGCGCGTGATGCAGTTATGGCTTATCCTTCAGTTTCTCCAGGAAGTGCGGCTGCCAAGAAAAAATTCAACTTTCCCAAAAAAAGACCAACTGGTGATGCAGATGAGTCAACACAACCAAGTTTTGACATCTATTTGGGTCTAAATAATTGCCTACAATTAATTAGACCTTTACCGTGACTCCATCTGATATGGTCACCAGAATGGTTGAGGACTATTTTAATGATAGCATCCAAATAGGCATGTCAGACAGTCCATTTAACTACTGGCAGGAAAAAAAGACAATTTGGAGAGCCTTCCACAAACTGGCTTTGCTTTACTTGAGCCTGCCACCCTCCAGTGTGTACTCAGAAAGAGTTTTCAGTACAGCTGGGAACTTGTTCTGTGGGGGCCCAAGTAATCCAATCGCTTCAGCCACAATTGGCAGTCCCTGAACCAGGGCCGGATTTATCACTAGGCAACTAAGGCGGTCGCCTAGGGCCCTGCGGGACCCAAGGGGCCTGTGGCGGGCCTCTCCCCCCGAAACCCGACACTGAAGAGAACCTGCAGGCTGCTGCCCCGTGTGTGCTACTGCTGGCAGGGGCCGGGCAGGAGAGGACACACATATAGTATTAGTATCTAGTAGATGCATGGCCCAGGATGTGATGCTGCTATATACTATTAGTATATAGTAGCATCACATCCTGGGCCATGCATCTACTAGACAGGGAGAGTAGGAGGAGGCGGAGTTGAAGTGCAGGGCCGGCCCTACCATAGGGAGGGTACGCGGCTGGTTCTGCCAGAATAGAGAGGTGTGGGGTGGCTGTCCCCGCTCTCCTCTCATGGTTGTAGGGAGGGCGGTGTAGTTTGTGCTGCCCCCGCCTATTATCCTCTGCTGCAATGTAATGCCTGGCGACTGGTGTCTGCCGCGTATGTTATCTTTTGAGCGAAGCGTACCGCTCACCTGCCCTCGATTCCCCTAATGATCCTACGTAATATCGTGGATGTGATGTCATCACATCGTGACATTGCTAATACTGCGCTGTCAGTGGAGGGAGGAGAGAGACTCGCGCGGCTTGATACAAGAGTGAGAGTGTTGGAGGAGCCTGGCTGCCAAGAGGAACAAGCAGACAGATAACTAAAGAAGGTAAGTGAAATACTTAGGGGGAGGGAGGCACATTATTGTAATTACAAAGCGGGAGTCACACTGCCGAGCACACTGCTGAGGGGGGAGGAGGGGAGCATACTGCTGGGAACACTGAGGGGGGAGGAGGGGAGCATACTGCTGGGAACACTGAGGGGGAGGAGGGGAGCACACTGCTGGGAACACTGAGGGGGGGCACTGCTGGGAACACTGAGGGGGGGCACACTGCTGGGAACACTGAGGGGGGGCACACTGCTGGGAACACTGAGGGGGGGCACACTGCTGGGAACACTGAGGGGGGGCACACTGCTGGGAACACTGAGGGGGGGCACACTGCTGGGAACACTGAGGGGGGGCACACTGCTGGGAACACTGAGGGGGGCACACTGCTGGGAACACTGAGGGGGGAGGAGGGGAGCATACTACTGGGAACACTGAGGGGGGAGGAGGGGAGCACACTGCTGGGAACACTGAGGGGGGGCACTGCTGGGAACACTGAGGGGGGGCACACTGCTGGGAACACTGAGGGGGGGCACACTGCTGGGAACAATGAGGGGGGGCACAATGCTGGGAACACTGAGGGGGGGCACACTCCTGGGAACACTGCGGGGGGGCACACTGCTGGGAACACTGAGGGGGGGCACACTGCTGGGAACACTGAGGGGGGGGCACACTGCTGGGAACACTGAGGGGGGCACACTGCTGGGAACACTGAGGGGGGAGGAGGGGTGCATACTGCTGGGAACACTGAGGGGGGAGGAGGGGAGCACACTGCTGGGAACACTGAGGGGGGGCACTGCTGGGAACACTGAGGGGGGGCACACTGCTGGGAACACTGAGGGGGGGTAGGGGAGCACACTGCTGGGAACACTGAGGGGGGGCACACTGCTGGGAACACTGAGGGGGGGGTACACTGCTGGGAACACTGAGGGGGGGCACACTGCTGGGAACACTCAGGGGGGCACACTGCTGGGAACACTGAGGGGGGAGGAGGGGAGCATACTGCTGGGAACACTGAGGGGGGAGGAGGGGAGCACACTGCAGGGAACACTGAGGGGGGGCACTGCTGGGAACACTGAGGCGGGGCACACTGCTGGGAACACTGAGGGTGGCACACTGCTGGGAACACTGAGGGGGGGCACACTGCTGGGAACACTGAGGGGGGGCACACTGCTGGGAACACTGAGGGGGGGGGCACACTGCTGGGAACACTGAGGGGGAGCACACTGCTGGGAACACTGTGGGGGGGCACACTTCTGGGAACACTGAGGGGGGAGGAGGGGAGCATACTGCTGGGAACACTGAGGGGGGAGGAGGGGAGCACACTGGTGGGAACACTGAGTGGGGGGGGGCACTGCAGGGAACACTGAGGGGGGGGCACTGCTGGGAACACCGAGGGGGGGGCACACTGCTGGGAACACTGAGGGGGGCACACTGCTGGGAACACTGAGGGGGGGCACACTGCTGGGAACACTGAGGGGGGGCACACTGCTGGGAACACCGAGGAGGGGGCACACTGCTGGGAACACTGAGGGGGGGCACACTGCTGGGAACACTGAGGGGGGAGGAGGGGAGCATACTGCTGGGAACACTGAGGGGGGAGGAGGGGAGCATACTGCTGGGAACACTGAGGGGGGAGGAGGGGAGCATACTGCTGGGAACACTGAGGGGGGAGGAGGGGACAGTGTTGCCACAATATAGGCACTGAAACGTTGCTGATTGTCTAACTTTTGGAATAATCACTTCTCATAAGTCCTATGAGTGCTGCATCTTACCGATAAGTATATATATACAGTATATATACTATATATATATATATATATATATATATATGTATATATACAGTCCCAGCCCTAACCAGTTTGTGTGTGCAATAAAGTGCAAATATAAAAATTAGTTGTGTATATTGGTGACATATTTACATGTTACATGCAGTGCGTAAAGCATGCTGAGGTAACCTAAGGCATGACACCCATTGTTAACAAACAACTTCCAGTAGGTCTGGCAAACATTACGGATGCTGGTTCATCTGAAGAGCTACAGTTCTAGTTCATCTGAAGAGCTACAGGTTGCTTTCCTCTGATGAAAAACAGCAAGTCTTGGTCCCATTATCAGTGGTGTAACTAGGGCAGGGCCACGGGGACTTGTGCCCTGGACGCCATTGGACCGGCGGCACGAGGGGCGCTGCTGGCCACGGTGCCAGCCCATCCTAGTTAGCCAGTGTAGTGCCAACCGCAGTGAGTGCCGTCAGCACTACACATTTACTCAAGACTGGCGCTAGGCTTCCCTGCACTCAGCGCCGTACTATGCTGCACAGCCGAGCCCCTTCCCTCCCCCTGAGCTCTTATCAAATAGCACCAGGCAGAGGGTGGGAGGCGGGCTTAGGCTAGTGCATTTACACACACATTGCCGCCAGTGGAGCGCCGATGTGTGTGTTAATCAGCAGCCAATGAGAGTCAGACAGACTCTCATTGGCTGCTGCTGCTGCGCCCACTGCAAGATCTGGGCTGGAGCTCACTCATGAGCTCCGCCTTCCGGCTCCAGCAGTGGGCAATGGGAGATGTAATGACGTCTCTCCCATAATGCAGAGCGTGCCAGTCCGGGAGGACTGACATGCGAATGGTGACCGGAGCCGGAGGCGTGGATTTAGGTAAGTGTATTTTTTTTCTTTTATTTACTTGTGTGTATTTGTTAGGGGGGAGGTGAACTACTACTGGGGGGACTTCTACTGGGGGCACTACTGGGGGAGACCTCTGCTGGGGGCACTACTGGGGGGGACCTCTACTGGGGGCACTTCAGTGGGGCACCACTACTGTGGGCACTGCATAGGGGGCTACTACTGGGGGCACTATATAAAGGACACTGCATAGGGGGGGACTACTACTGGGGGCACTATATAAAGGGCACTGCATAGGGGGACCACTACTGGGGCACTGCATAGGGGGTCTACTACTGGGGGCACTATATAAGGGGCTTACTACTGGGGGCACAAGGGACACTGCACTGGGGGGACCACTATTGGGGGCATTGTATAAGGGGCACTGGATAGGGGGCATCACTACTGGGAACCTGTATAAGGGGACCACTACTGGGGGGCACTGTTTAAGGGGCCATACTGGGGGCACTGCATAGGGGGACCACTACATGGGGCACTGCATAAGGGGGATCACTGCTGCTGGCATGTATAAGGAAGACCACTACTGGGGGCTTGCATAAGGGGGACCCCTACTGGGGGCACTGTATAAGGGGAACTAATGGGGCTGCATAAGGGGTACCACTACTGGGGACCTGCATATGAGGGACCACTACTGGGGACATTGCAGACTGGGGGTACTGTATAAGGGGCACTACTGGCAGCCTGCATAAGGGGACCACTACTGGGGACACTGCATAGGTGGGACTGTATACGGGGCACTGCATTAAAGTGCATATGGAATGGAAAGCATTGCATACTGGGGGTACTGTCTAAGGGGCACTACTGGCAGCCTGCATAAGGGGGACCACTACTGGGGACACTGCATAGGGGGGACTGTATACGGGGCACTGCATTAAAGTGCATATGGAATGGAAAGGAATGTTCAGAGTGATGAGAAAGGGGTGTGTCATGTTGACATGCCCCATGTTTAAGTGACCACGCCCATTTTTCAGTGCGCGCTCCGAAGGCACGCGCACATGGGGGGGGGGGCGCTCCATTTTTACATTTGTCCTGGGCTCCAAATACCCTAGTTACGGCACTGCCCATTATCCCCAACAACCTGCCTGAGCACAAAGTAAATGTCTGTTTACAGTGTGTACTATTTAGCACCTCCGCAAGCAAGGCCACTGCATTTCTATTAGTGGGCTTCAGTGAGCCTGCTCCCATATATGCCCCAAGAATCTCTGGGCCTAATTCAGACCCACTTGCGAGCGCTCGCAAGCGGGTCGATGTTGGGCAAGTGCGCATGCGCATGACGGAGGCTGCTCCGTCGTGCACATGCGTGAGACCCGGATAGCGATGGCCAAGCCGTCGCTCCAGGTCTCGCACCAAAGGGGGCGTGCTTTCGATGGTGAGTGACAGCACGCCCCCTTTGGTGGGCGTGCCGGGGGTGTTGCTGCCCAGACGGAGGCGTTCCCATGGGAACGCCTACCGTCTGGGGCCGGCCCCACTGACATCACTAGATAGAGCCAAAAGCACTCCAGGGCTTGCGGCCACGAGACCCTACCGCAAGGGTCTCGTCGCAAGCCCGATGGTCGCGATGGTCTTGACCATCACGACCATCATCATGGACACTCGCATAAGCTGTGGGTGGTAACCCACAGCTATGCGAGCAGCCAAAAGGCCTCACTATTAAAAAAAAAATGCCCTGATTCAGAGCGAGCGCTCTGTCAGAGCGTCCGGCTCTGAATCAGGGCCTCTGTGCGATGGTGCAGACACTGCATAATTTCTTCTGACAGACTATCCACAAGCGAATACCAAACCTCCTCCAGATCAAAGATGTCTTTCAGGAATTGAAGAACTTGATCCTACATTGATCCTAACTCTTCAATTTTCTTCAGAATAAAAAAAATTAAATAAATAAATGTACAAAATAAATAATCTTTCCGTTTTTCCCCTGTCTTCAACTACTCCACAAACATACTCCAACTCCCTCGGACCTAGTTCTTGATTAATGAACACATTCTCGGTTTTAACTTCCTATGGGGTTGTATAGTTTATTAAACTGCTATCCTTTCTACCACTGCAGTGCCATTCTGTTTCTTATATGTGCCATGTTGGAAGCTGTATTGCTATACATACAACTTCTGCAACCACACCATTTTTCCATTTAACTTTAATGAAAGCACCACTCTAATAGTGGAAGATCACCTCTACCATACCTCCACATACCTGCTGACAAATAGAGCCAAAGACTTGGGTGGAGGCACTGCTAAGTGAGAAGGAAGTGATTACTGAGACTGTCCAGAGACTACCATTCACTAATATATACAGTATATATGTATATATATATATATATATATATATATATATCTATATACACACACAACAATGGGTCCGGCTCTCCCAGACAGTGTTGCCACAATATAGGCACTGAAACGTTGCTGATTGTCTAACTTTTGGAATAAACACTTCTCATAAGTCCTATGAGTGCTGCACCTTACCGATAAGTATATATATACAGTATATATACTATATAGATATATATAGATATATATATATATATATATATGTATATATACAGTCCCAGCCCTAACCAGTTTGATACCCTAGGCAAGATTTTTGGTGGTGCCCCTAGCACTATCACTAGCTCCGCCTCTGACCGAGCAATCCTCTCCAATACAGCACCAATTAAGCAGCAGTACAGATCACAGGAACAGCCAGCAACATCCAACACCCCTCACTCATTGCATTCCACAGAGCTGTAACTAGACATTTTAGTGCCCTGTGCCAGCAAGAGCATTAGCGCCCCCACCCCCCTGTTTGTCTTTCAGCAGACAGGCCCAGCCTACTGGACTCCACAAAGGTCCATGGGAGGAGCTGCTGTGGCTGGACATGCCCAGGTATTATATGTAATATATATGGTATTATATGTGCCTCTATATGTAATAACACGCACACATGTATGTGTCTATATGTCTCTTACCACCCAACAGTACCTAAACCATTATACAACATAATATACTTGAACCGCTTGAATTCCTAACAAATTCATCATACTTAGGCAGTACACGCTAACAGTAGGCATGCCACACTTCCGGTGGACATGTAAACATGCCCCACTTCCTGCTGAATAAACACTATGCCCCACTTCCGGTTATAGGCAGTATGTGCCCCACTTCCGGTTTAACGGAGTATGTTCATTAGCATCTATATGAACTTAGTAACTGCGCAAGTCTTAGGACTCTGTATACACATTAACCTATCCACACTCCCCGCTGAGTACCAACAACAGAGCGCACGTGCACTTCCGGTTTCGGCCAGGCACGAGTGATGCACTTCCGGTTGGAGGGTACAAATACAGGCAGTAAAGCCCCATACTGATCCAGCAGCAGGACGGCCTTCCACAACAGAAAACAATGACCAGCAGGTAAGACATTGCTTCCCACTACTCACAGCAGCAGCTATTAAGCCACACATTGGGTCAGGAATCTGTTGGTATATCACCAATAGCCACCCTGTGTTAGTAAACATTAATAATAGTATATGGTTAACATACTAGTATATAACCTGTGCTGCTAAACACTGCATAACATCATCTAGATGTATAAAGCTATTGTCTGAGCTCAATCATGATAAGCACTAATTGACAGAGTGTATAGCCAGCAACTATAACCCATTTAGGTATTTATATGTGTGTATGGTAATGTTGGGTAGAATCCATATAATAGTGTTGATAACATACTAAACACTTTATTCTATAAATAAACATTGTTGTTTAACATCTATTGATTTTCCAATATTAAGTCCATATGAGAGGACCTGTTAGACCATTAGCTGATGTTATTGTATTTACCTATACTTTAGTTAACTAACCCTGATGTTAAAAATACTGATGCCATGATAAAGGTTCACTTAGAACCGAAACGTCGGCAAATTAATTTGGTATGCATAATAAAGCTGATTAATATTGCAACTACAAACCAAGTCTGGAGAGTGTTTCCGCGTCGTCGTGAGATGATTGCTTAACTATATATATATATATATATATATATATATATATTTATATATATATATTTATATATATATATATATATTTATATATATATATATATATACAGTCAGGTCCATAAATATTGGGACATTGACAGAATTCTCATATTTTGTCCTCTATTCACCACCACAATGGCTTTGAAATGAAACAAACAAGATGTGATTTAACTGCAGACTTTCAGATTTAATTTGAGGGTAATTACATCCAAATCAGGTGAGCAGTGTAGGAATTACAACGGTTTCTATATGTGCCTCCCACTTTTTAAGGGGCCAAAAGTAATGGGACAAACTAAACAATCCTAAATCTACCTTTCACTTTTTAATACTTTGTTGCAAATCCTTTGCAGGCAATTACAGCCTGAAGTCTGGAATACATAGACATCACCAGACGCTGGGTTTCATCCCTGGTGATGCTCTGCCAGGCCTCTACTGCAAATGTCTTCAGTTCCTGCTTGTTCTTGGGGCATTTTCCCTTCAGTTTTGTCTTCATCAAGTGAAATGCATGCTCAATCGGATTCAGGTCAGGGGATTGACTTGGCCATTGCATAACATTACACTTTTTAGCCTTAAAAAACTCTTTGGTTGCTTTTGCAGTATGCTTCGGGTCATTGTCCATCTACACTGTGAAGCGCTGTCCAATGAGTTCTGAAGCATTTGACTGAATATGAGCATATAATATTGCCTGAAACACTTCAGAATTCATTCTGCTGCTTTTGTCAGCAGTCACATCATCAATAAGTACAAGGGAACCAGTTCCATTGGCAGCCGTACATGCCCACGCCATGACACTACCACCACCATGCTTCACTGATGAGGTGGTATGTTTTGGATCATGAGCAGTTCCTTTCCTTCTCTTCTCTTCCCATCACTCTGGTACAAGTTGATCTTTGTCTCATCTGTCAATAGGATGTTGTTCCAGAACTGTAATGGCTTTTTTAGATGTTGTTTGGCAAACTCTAATCTGGTCTTCCTGTTTTTGTGGCTCACCAATGGTTTGCATCTTGTGCTGAACCCTCTATATTTACTCTAGTGAAGTCTTCTCTTGATTGTTGACTTTGACACATATACATCTACCTCCTGGAGAGTGTTCTTGATTTGGCCAACTGTTGTGAAGGGGTTTTTCTTCACCAGGGAAATAATTATTTTGTTATCCACCACAGTTGTTTTCCGTGGTCTTCCGGGTCTTTTGGTGTTGCTGAGCTCTCCGGTGCGTTCTTTCTTTTTAAGAATGTTCCAAACAGTTGATTTGGCCACACCTAATGTTTTTGCTATCTCTCTGATGGGTTTGTTTTGATTTTTCAGCCTAATGATGGCTTGCTTCACTGATAGTGACAGCTCTTTGGATCTCATATTGACAGTTGACAGCAACTGATTCCAAATGCAAATATCACACCTAGAATCAACTCCAGACCTTTTACCTGCTTAATTGATAATGAAATAACGAGGGAATAGCCCACACCTGTCCATGAAATAGCTTTTGAGTTGATAGTCCCATTACTTTTGGCCCCTTAAAAAGTGGGAGGCACATATTGAAACTGTTGTAATTCCTACACCGTTCACCCGATTTGGATGTAATTACCCTCAAATTAAATCTGAAAGTCTGCAGTTAAAGCACATCTTGTTTGTTTCATTTCAAAACCATTTTGGTGGTGAATAGAGGCCAAAATCTGAAAATTATGTCAATGTCCCAATATTTATGGACCTGACTGTATATATATATATATATATATATATATTATATATATATATATATTTTATATATATATATATATATATATATATATACACACACACACATACAGTATGTATATATACAGTACTATGCAAACGTTTTAGGCAGGTGTGGAAAAAATGCTGCAAAGTAAGAATGCTTTAAAAAATAGAGGTGTTTATTAGTTTATTTTTATCAATTAACAAGATGCAAACTTAATAAACAGAAGATAAATCTAAATCAAATCAATATTTGGTGTGACCACCCTTTGCCTTCAAAACAGCATCAATTCTTGTAGGTACACTTGCACAGTGTTTAAAGGAACTTTTGTAGGGAGGTTGGTCCAAACATTTTGGAGAACTAACCCCAGATCTTCTGTGGATGTAGGCTTGATCAAGTCCTTCTATCTCTTATTGTAATCAAAGATAGGCTTGATGTTGTTGAGATCAGGGCTCTGTGGGGCTCATATCATCACTTCCAGGACTTCTAGTTCTTATTTACGCTGAAGATAGTTCTTATTGACATTGGTGTCATTGTCCTGCTGCAACGACCTGCTGCAGAATAAATTTAGAGCCAATCAGATGCCTCCCTGAAGGTATTCATGATGGATAAGTACCTACCTGTATTTCTTAGCATTAAGGACACCATTAATCCTAACCAAATCCCCAACTCCATTTGCTGAAATGCAGCCCCAAACTTGCAGGAAACCTCCACTATGATTCACTGTTGCCTGCAGACACTCATTATTGTACTTCTCTCCAGCCCTTCGGCGAACAAACTGCCTTCTGTTACAGAGAAATATTTTAAATTTTGACTCATCAGTCTAGAGCACCTGCTGCCATTTTTCTGCACCCCAGTTCCTATGTTTTCATGCATAGTTGAGTTGCTTGATCTTCTTTCCACGTCGAAGTTATAGCTTTTTGGCCACAATTCTTTCATGAAGACCACTTCTGGCCAGACTTCTCAAAACAGTATATGGGTGTACCTGGGTGACACTGGTTTCTGCCAGTTCTGAGCTGATGGCATTATTGGACATCTTCCTAATTTGAAAGGAAGTATGCATAATGTGTCTTCCATCTGATTCACAAGTTTCCCTGGCCAACCACTGCACCTACGGTCCTGATTGTTGCCCGTTTCTTTGTGCTTCTTCAAAAGAGCTTGAACAGCACATCTTGGAACCCCAGTCTGCTTTGAAATCTTTGCCAGGGAGAGACCTTGCTGATGCAGTATAACTTCCTTGTGTCTTGTTGCTGTGCTCAGTCTTGCATTCATGGATGACCTGTGACATGAAACGGTCTTCCACAACCACACCAATGTAGCAGTTTGGCTATTCTTCATCCTGTTTTAAGCCTCCTATGCATCTGTTTCTGTTTCAGTTAATGACTGTGTTTCAACCTACATATGAAAATGATGATCATTATCACTAGGAATGTGCAGGCTCGGTTAGGTTCGAATTTGCACGCCGAGTTCTGATTTTTCCCTCCAAAAAACGGGACTCAGAAAGAGGCAAAACGTCTTCTTGCATGGACAAACATCATCATTCCTAAACAAGTCCGCCTTCCGGGTCTCGCGGGTTTTGGATCCTATATGAGGTACCCGTGTCGGCGCCATTTTCTCACTCGGCTGTGGACAGTGAAGAGGGAGGGTGGGAGTTAGGGCTGGCTGGGCTGTGTAGTGTAGTGTTGTAGTGTAGTGTAGTGTAGTGCAGTGTAGTGTTGTGCTGTGCTGTGCTGCGCTGTGCTGCTGTTGTCCATAGGGGCTGTGTCCACTCCTTCAAAGTCCATAGGGGCTGGCTGGACTGTGTTGTGCTGTCAGTTGTCCATAGGGGCTGTGTCCACTCCAAAGTCCTGTGCAGTGTCCCAGTCCTAAAAGGGTGCTGTAGTGTTGTCCAGGGGGTGCTCTGTCCATCAGGGGTGCTCCCCCCAAGAGCTAAAAAAAAATATTTTTTCTGTGTTTGTGAATTGTGTGCACTGTGGCTGCACGTGCATCAACAAAGGAGCAGCGCCAAGCGTGTGCCTGTGTCCAACAAGTAAAAGGCCGGCTGGCTTGTACGTTAAAGGGTGCTGTAACCCCCAAAGGGCACTCCAAACAAAATAAAAAAATATATTTTTTTGTGTTTGTGATTGTGTGCGCAGTAGCCGCACGTGCATCAACAAAGTAGTGCCAAGCGTGCGCCTGTGTCCCATAAATAAAGGGCCGGCTGGCATGAATGCTAAAAGGTGCTGTAACCCCCAAAGTACACTCCAAACAAAATAAAAAAATATTTTCTGTGTTTGTGAATTGTGTGCGCAGTAGCCGCACGTGCATCAACAAAGTAGTGCAAAGCGTGCGCCTGTGTCCCATAAATAAAGGGACGGCTGGATTGACCGCTAAAGGGTGCTGTAACCCCCAAAGTACACTCCAAACAAAATAAAAAAATATTTTCTTTGTTTGTGAATTGTGTGCGCAGTAGCCGCACGTGCATCAACAAAGTAGTGCCAAGCGTGCGCCTTTGTCCCATAAATAAAGGGCCAGCTGGATTGACCGCTAAAGGGTGCTGTAACCCCCAAAGGGCACTCCAAACAAAATAAAAAATATATTTTTTTGTGTTTGTGAATTGTGTGCGCAGTAGCCGCACGTGCATCAACAAAGTAGTGCCAAGCGTGCGCCTGTGTCATAAGTAAAGGGCCGGCTGGCTTGTCCGTTAAAGGGTGCTGTAACCCCCAAAGTACACTCCAAACAAAATTAAAAAATATTTTCTGTGTTTGTGAATTGTGTGCACTGTGGCTGCACGTGCATCAACAAAGGAGCAGCGCCAAGCGTGCGCCTGTGTCCCATAAGTAAAGGGCCGACTGGCTCATTTCTTAAAGGGTGGTGTAACCCACAAAGTGCACTAGTCTCCAACAAAAATAAAAAATAATTTTCTGTGTTTGTGTTCGCTTTAGCCGCACGTATATATCAATATAACATAAATGGAGGACCAAACTTTCTCCAATAAAAATAAAATAGGGAAAGATCAAGAACCACTTCCTCCTAGTGCTGAAGCTACTGCCACTGGTCATGACATAGACGATAACATGCCATCAACGTCGTCTGCCAAGGCCGATGCCCAATGTCATAGTAGAGGGCACATACAATCCCAAATGACAAAGTTCAGGAAAATGACCTTGAAAAAAACATTTAAATCATCTGAAGAGAAACGTAAACTTGCCAATGTGCCATTTATGACACGGAGTGTCAAGGAATGGCTAAGGTCTTTCCCTATGTTCATGACTAGTGGTTCAGCTTCACATGACGATGGAAGCCCTCCTCCCACTAAAAAAATCAAAAGAGTTAAGCTGGCAAAAGCACAGCGAAGAACTGTGCGTTCTAAGAAGATATCACAAATCCCCAAGGAGAGTCCAAGTGTGGTGGTGGTTGCGATGCCTGACCTTCCCAGCACTGGACGGGAAGAGGTGGCTCTTTCCACCATTTGCCCGCCCCCTGCATGTGCTGAAAGGAGCACCCACAGTCCACTTGCTGATATGCAAATTGAAGATGTCACTGTTGAAGTACAACAGGATGAGGAATCTGGTGTAGCTGGCGATGAGGAGGAAGTTGGCGAGGAGGATTCTGATGGTGATGTGGTTTGTTTAAATCAGGCTCCGGGGGAGACAGTTGTTGTCCGTCGGATGAAAAAGCCCATCACGATAATGCCTGGGCAGAAGACCAAACATTCCACCTCTTTGGTCTGGCAATATCTCTATCCAAATCCGGACAACTGTCTTGCCATATGTAGCATATGTAAAGGTGGAATAAGTAGGGGTAGGGATGTTAACTACCTAGGAACATCCTCCCTTATATGGCACCTGCAGCGCGTTCATAAAAAGTTACTGTCAAGTTCATAAACTTTGGCTAAGTAGTCCTGCAGGCCATGTCACTGGCATGACTGACTCTCCTATCCGGGATCCCTCCGGAGGATCCTGCATTGCTACTCCTCCAGCTGCCGCTGCTGCTGTTGCTGCTGCTGGGAGTCATTCATCATCCCAGAGAGGAAGTAGGAACACCACTACTTTTACTAAACAATTGACCCTCCAACAGTTCTTAGCGAGGAGAATGAAGTACGACAGCAGTCATCCTGAAGCAAAACGTATAACTGAGGCCTTGACTGCTATGTTGGTGTTAGTCGTGCGTCCGGTATCCGCCATTAGTGCAGTGGGATTTAGACAATTGATGGAGGTAGTGTGTCCCCGGTTCCAAATCCCGTCTAGATTCCACTTCACTAGGCAGGCGATACCGAGACTGTACAGAAACGTCAGAAAAAGTGTCCTCAGTGTCCTGAAAAATGCCGTTGTACCCAATGTCCACTTAACCACGGACATGTGGAGAAGTGGAACAGGGCAGACTAAGGACTATATGACTGTGACAGCCCACTGGGTAGATGTATCACCTTATGCAGCAACAGCAGCAGCATCACCAGTAGCAGCATCTCAGAAATGCCAGCTCGTTCCAAGGCAGGCTACGCTGTGTATCACCGGTTTCAGCAAGAGGCACACCGCCGACAACCTCTTAGAGAAACTGAGGGAAATCATCGCCCAGTGGCTTACCCCACTTAGACTCTCCTGGGGATTTGTGATATCTGACAACGCCACCAATATTGTGCGTGCATTACATCTGGGCAAATTCCAGCATGTCCCATGTTTTGCTCACACAATAAACTTGGTGGTGCAGAATATTCTGAAAAGCGACAGGGGCATGCAGGAGACGCTTTGGGTGGCCCGAAAAATTTCTGGCCACTTTCGCCATTCAGCGACTGCATGCCGAAGACTGGAGCGCCAGCAAACACTCTTGAACCTGCCCCGCCATCACCTGAAGCAAGAGGTTGTGACGCGGTGGAACTCAACCCTCTATATGCTTCAGAGGATGGAGGAGCAGCAAAAGGCCATACAAGCCTATACATCCACCTATGACATAGGCAAAGGAGGGGGTATGCACCTGACTCAAGCGCAGTGCAGAATGATTTCCGTGTTGTGCAAGGTTCTCCAGCCCTTCGAACTTGCCACATGTGAAGTCAGTTCAGACACTGCCAGCTTGAGTCAGGTCATTCCCCTCATCAGGCTTTTGCAGAAGCAGCTGGAGAATGTGAAGGAGGAGCAAAGACGGAGCGATTCCGCTCGGCATGTGGGACTTGTGGATGAAGCCCTTCATTCGCTTTGCCAGGAATCCAGGGTGGTCAATCTGTTGAAATCAGACCACTACATTTTGGCCACCGTGCTCGATCCTAGGTTTAAAGCCTATGTGGTGTCTCTCTTTCCGGCCGACACAAGCCTGCAGAGGTGCAAAGACCTGCTGGTGAACACACTGTCAGCTGAAGTGGAACGTGACATGTCAACAGCTCCTTCTTCATTTTCTCCCGCAACTGGGGCTGCCAGGAAAAAACTTAGGTATCCTAAGCAACCCGCTGGCGGTGATGCAGGGCAGGCAGGACCAAGTTTGGACATCTGGTCCGGACTGAAGGACCTGGCAACAATTTCTGACATGTCTACTGTCACTACATATGATACTGTCACCATTGACAGAATGGTGGAGGATTACATCGGTGACAGCATCCAAGTAGGCATGTCAGACAGTCCATACCTGTACTGGCAGGAAAAAGAGGCAATTTGGAGGCCCCTGTACAAACTGGCTCTATTTTACCTGAGTTGCCCCCCCTCCAGTGTGTACTCCGAAAGAGTGTTTAGTGCAGCCGGGAACCTTGTCAGCGAAAGGCGTAGGAGATTGCTTCCACAAAATGTGGAGAAGATGATGTTCATAAAAATGAATTATCAACTCTTCCAGGGAGACCAGCCTCCAGAACATACAGAGGGACCTGTGGTGGTGGATTCCAGTGGGGACTAGTTAATACTCTGTGAGGATGAGGATGTACACAACACTGAAGAGGGTGAGGAATCGGTGGATGAGGAGGATGAGGACGACATCTTGCCTCCATAGAGCCAGTTTGTGCAGGGACAGATTAAGTGCCAGCTTGTTTTGTGGGGGCCCAAACGAACCAATAATTTCAGCCACAGTTGTGTGGCAGACCCTGGCGCTGAAATGATTGCTTTGTTAAAGTGTGCATGTCCTGTTTATACAACATAAGGGTGGGTGGGAGGGTCCAAGGACAATTCCATCTTGCACCTCTTTTTTTTCTTTGCATTATGTACAGTTTGGGGCCTAGTTTTTCAAACTGCCATCCTGTCTGCCACTGCAGTGTCACTCCTAGATGGGTCACGTGTTTGTGCCGCCCACTCGTGTCGCTTAGCATAGTCATCCAGCTACCTCGGTGCAACCTTTTGGACATAAAAACACTATAGTGAGGTGTGAGGTGTGAGGTGTTCAGAATAGACTGGAAATTAGTGGAAATTAAGGTTATTGAGGTTAATAATAGCATAGGAGCAGAAAAACCAACACATTCTGTGATTTTAGCTGTTTTTATGCTTTTTAAAAAAAAAATACAGATCCAAAACACAAAACCCAGATCCCAAAACACGGAAGGGTGGTTTTGGCAAAACCAATCCAGATCCAAAACACGAAGAAAGATCCAGATCCAAAACCAAAACATGAAAAGTTGCCGGTGAACACCCCTAATATATAATATATATATATATATATATATATATATATATATATATAAATCTATACAGAAATCACTCAGGCAAGCTTAAAAATATCAGAGCCAACCACATAAGCTCCATAAGTTATCCTACCCAATTACGTCCCCTGTATAGTCCATATATAACTTTACATACTTTCTCTTTCTTCACTTTTGCATCCTTCTGACCCTAGGCCAACATACCTGTCTGACAGAATTATAGCCTACCAAAAGCCTCTGCACTGACTCTAGAGGGGCCGCCGATTGGCTCCGACAACTGATAGTTCCCACGTGGTGTGACTCGCAAACGTGGGAACTGTCAGTTGCCGGAGCCAATCAGCGGCCGCTCTACAGTCAGCGTGACCCCTGATTGGCTCTCGGGACTGCCAGCTCCATGCATGTTCTGGCAGCTGGCATTCGGGACCTATCAGTATGTGTGGCAACACACATACTGATAGCTAGTACGTGGATCGGGCAAACGCGTTTATTTGTGTTGCCAAGTCCCGTGGATGCTGTGGAGACAAGCGCAAGGATATAGGTGGGTATGAAATCTTCCTTGCAGGGCCATGTTTTAAGGATGTTCTACTGGAGAAGGGGACAGATTCATCTGGAATAGGTAAGTATGTGTGAATGGGTAGGTGTGTGTAATAAAGTTATACTGTCATGGTGTGTGTGTTTTGTCTTTTTTTAACTATTTTGCAGTGAAATTACAGGTGCCGCATGTCTGCTGGCACTTGTTGTTCCACAAGTGCAAAATGGCAGGAATGCTGGCACTTGTAGTTCCACTGTAAAGTACAATAGTCTTACATTATTTGGCCCCCCCATTACCCCCATACCCACTGCTCCAGGGGTATGGGGAAGAGCCCCGGGCTGTAAGCCTGTGGTGCTCGGGAGAGGGGGGACCCTTTTTTGGGGGGTCCCCGACTCCCCCAAGATCACCGGCTTGTGCTGACCGACTTGGGGTGCTAATGCTTTTGACCTGAAGCCCCAGTGATTGGGTCTCCGGGCTGTGGCATTACACCCCGGTCGGTTGGGTCTGGTGCTGGTCTTAAATATAGAGGGTACCCCACGTCTTTTTTGCCCCCTATATTTAAAACCAGCACTAGTCCCTGCAGCCTGGTGTTGGTTTCTAAAATACGGTGGAACCCTACACATTTTGTTCCCCATATTTTTAGAAACCACCACTGGCTGGCAAGCCTGGGGCTGGTTTGGCTTTTGGGGGGGACCTTATGTAATTTTTTTGTAAATTTTTACTACTTTTTTTTACAGGTTAAACAAAAGGGGAATTTTTGGAAAATATTCTAGGGACCCCCCTAAAGATGTGTAGACATGGGGGATTACTATGGGTACCCCCATTTTTAACTACTGAAGGAAGTCCGGGTTTCTAATAGCCGCGGCAGGTGCATAAATGCGGCTTTGAATAAGGTGATGCAGAAGAGCATTTAGAAGTCTTTTTAGGGCAAAACAACTATGGTCATCAAATTTGGGGTACTTGAAAATGGGGTTCAGCATATTTTAAAGTTGCTAAAGTGACTTAAAAAAATTGTGAAAAACCCACCTACCGCAAACACCTGCAATCAAAAAAACACTTGGGGCATACTTGGGGACCCCCCCAGAGTCAAGTTCGCTATTTTTTAAGTTTGTACCCCAACTTTTTTTTTTTCACCCCTTTTTCAAAGTAAATTTTTGGGGTGCCCTTAATTTTTTTTTTTTTTACACAGATTACCTTTGGGGGACTGTCTGAAGGCTGCATGGGGGTTCCCAAAATGTTGCACCACTAAACCCCAATTCTGCACTTTTTAACGCCAGCCATTCATAGGCGATATTTTACCTTCTATTACATTGCATTGACTTAACGCCTAGGCGGAAAGTCTTTCAAATTGAATACGGAGGAAAACTAAAACAGGCGATAATGACATCATCGGCGGTAAATTACCGCGAATCCGAACTTAACACCTCAAATTGAATATGGCCCTATGTCTGTCTGTTATTACCCAGTCTAGTTTTATTACTGTTTGTTTCCAATTGTAAAGCACAACAAAATAAGCTGCCCCTATATAAGTAACTGATAATAAAAAAATAAAAAAATAAGAGAATTGGGTAATAAAATTAGTTATCCCAGATCAATTGGCAGGCATTCCAGACCAATTTCCACCCAAATTTGTCATCCAAATCCATACAGTGGAAGGCCTAAAACAGGCTCCTTAGGTCAAAGTTCTGCCAAGTGTACACCAACAGGATGTCTGACTGGGACATAATCTTCAAGTTAATAAGTTAGGCATCCCAGACCAATTGCCAGGCATCCCACACCATTTGCCACCCCGCTGTGAAGATTTCATTCAAATCCATCAAGTGGAAGGCCCAGAACAGACTCCCTGGATCAAAGTTCTGACCAGCATACACCAACAGTAGGTCCGACTGGGACCTAATCTTCAAGTTATTAAGTTAGGCATCCCAGGCCAATTAACAGCCCTCTGTGAAGATTATCCAAATCCATCCAGTGGAAGGCCCAGAATAGGCTCCTCAGGTCAACATTCTGCCTAGCGTACACCAACAGGAATTCCGACCGGGACGTCAACCCCCTAGTATGTCTTCTGGGATCCAGTGTTACCACTGTGTGAAGTTTTTATCCAACTCTATCTAGTAAAAGGCTCAGAACAAAATTTTGCCCAGCGTACACCAACGGGAAGTCCGACCGGGACCCTAATCCCCATAAAACCTGGCCAGGATGAAACTGGACCACTTCACGTTGGTTTCATCCCAAACGGTGCAGGGGTGTCTGAATGCATAACTGGACAGACAACCAAAAAAACAGACAAATTAATTTTATATATAAGATATCTAAAAAACTGAAAATTCTTTCTCACTAATCAATTTTTCATATCCAATAAATATACATATATGTACTTCTAAGTTACTGATGTGGTATCTTTTGTATCAGACTTTTTCAAAAAATACGAAATGATTGACTGATAAATAGTATCAGAATTTAAATTAATACAAGCTGCGATCAGCACTGATACTGTAGGTACTATAAGATCTGGTGTGTATATATAACCATACACTATTCCATTTATAATGGCATAATTTATGTACAGTAGCTTTTTCTTTTCATTTCCTATTTTTGTTGATTACCTGTTGCCATTTAGTCCTCTACTGAGATTTTTGGAACTGCATCTTTGTCCCTAGTTTTCTGGGAATGTTCTCACAGAGCAATAATTTACATATGATTTATGTATTTTGTGAAATATTTTATTTTCCAGCTGTGTTCACTTAATTGTTCAGACCCACATCATTAATTACTGTTCCCGGGTTGAATAATGGACCTTGAAGTACATCTGCAGCCTTCATATTTTCTTATCGTCCTCGCCTATAAACCAAATACATTGATCCTGAAAAGGACCCCACTGTTTGCTAACATGGTTGCAGCCTATCTATCCATTTATATACAAATTAGACACTGTTACCTCAACACTGAGGTATAAACAATGCTGTTTTTTTCAATAGGAGCAAGAATGAAAAAGGCTGTGGTACCCCTACACTCTGTTTTGAATGGGATATACCAGGAGCAGAGGTATTTACTGGACAGTATAGCTTCCTAAATCACTGCGGTTTCAGAAATTACTGCAGAACAGATATGAGTGCAGAACAGAAATCATTGCCAAGGAGAAATCTCTGCAGACCAACATTTCAGACCATGTCATATAAAAATGTAACTGTCAGTGCAGGTACAGTGTGATAGTTGATCCTCTGACACTGCTCTTCTATTTGAGCACAGCCTGCCCCCCACTGGTACATATCAGCCTGTGCCTTCAGATCAGTGCAGTTTTAGGCACTGGAAGACATCCTGAGTGAACTTGCTTAAACCAAAATCTCTTAACATAATATCTTCATTATTTTGTAAACATAACAAAGATGGTTACAAGTATGGAGCAATTAGTTTAAGCAAACAGCTGCAATTTAGTAATTATACATAAATTGAAAGAGAGGCACTAACCATGACTTAAACCCTAACCACGACTTAAAGTCTAATATTATACCATGAAATGCGTCAGTTGCTGTTTGTTGAATTCATTAAATTCCTGGTGTGAGCTACTATTGAGCACTGCAGAGCGATCTGTATTTCTCTAGTGGAGGATTCTACTCCTGCAGCTTGCAAATGTTACTCAGCACAGATTCATTCTGTTATAGACTTAACAATCTCTTTGTGGTATGTAAATGTATACTTGCTCATATAAACAAGAGGCTATCCTGGCTGTCAGTTATTACAGGTAATATATAACTGAACTTACAGTATATGCATTCATGATATTTTGAAAAGCTTTAAACTGGACCAATACTTAAAATTAATGTACAAAGTATTAAAAACAGCTTCATCTTCTTTGTGCTGCTTCTTTATTTCACCAGTCTACATAGCTGGTGTGAGTGGGGCAAGTTGCCAGAGCAACAGCAAGGAACAGCTGTCAACAGTACCACAACTCTCTCCCATAGGCAGAGGAGACTGTTGCTGCTGCTCAGCGGCAGCAGCCTCGCTGCCCCCACTGCATCCGTTTACAAAGCTGCATGTGCTGGACTGTAAAAACACAGGCAGCTGACAGGTTAGAGGGAGGAGGGGCGGAGGATCCCTGGCCCCTCCATTAAGCCCAGGTAAATAGTACCCATCCCCCCACTCTTGACAACACTTAAAACCCCCTCAACAGCTGTATTGATTTACCATTACTCAGCACCATGAGGTAATTTGTTTCTTTGCAGAAAAGACATAGATATATATGAAAAAAAAACACCACATCAATACAAAGTAATTATTATATTTTCATTTGAATATCTTCACCTGCACAAAATAAGAATAAAATGATATAGTATGAGCAGAACACTTTTAACATTGTAGAATACTAATAAAAACACAAATATTCTCTCTTTAATTCCTGTTTTGCTTCTAACCTTAGATTCCAGATACTGTACATTTCATATTAACAAGCAAAATTTTGGCACAGATCAAGTTGAATACATATGTCAATTATAGTATATAGCTATTAGTAGTTTTCTACTCTGCTTGAGAAAACTGTTATCTGTATTTTTGGTTGAAATTCCATCTAACCACATTAAATAGGCTTTCCCCTCTCCTTACTATTTTTACTTTTATCACATTTTTTCCTAGTATTTCAAAACTTCTTGTATACCAACACTCAATTTTACACTCACAAATCCATGCATACAATTTGCAGAGCTCACACCAGAAATCTCCAAATTCTCCACTTATAATTTAGTCTCTGGCAGCAATTTACCTTTTATATTTGGTTCCACAAATCAACAATAACAATAACACACTAGTCCTGCACTAACAAATATGATAGAACGTTTATTTCGTGTTTTATCAAGGAAATACCTCCCTTGGTATCATTGTAAAACACATCAGTTTTTTTAAGAAGCATATAAAAGTCACAACTGTTATTGTTTTGTCTTATGTAATGTAGGGGCATATGTATCAAAGCTTGATGTGAGATAAATTTGTGAAATATATATCAACAACCAATCAGCTCCAAACTATCATTTCTTAAACACAGTCTGCAAACTGCAAGTTAGAAATTGATTGTTAGTGATATATATCTCACAATTTTATCTCACATCAAGCTTTGATACATATGCCCCTAAGTACTGTGAGACAGGTAATTACTATTGGAACCAAAATCAATACACTTACATATCAGATATATCTCAAAAAATTAGACTGACTTACTCAGAGATGTATCAGTTAAAAGTATAGAAATTCAGACAAGTGCTATAGTAATGTGGATTGTAAGTAAAAAATGTACTTTCTCATTATAGCCATTATATTCAACAATCCTGGACAACTGAAGTCCATGCTCATTCATGTCTCTAGGGAAACCGTCTTGGCGAGACCTCCAAAAATATTATAGAAATAATTCAGTTCAAAAACATAAATCTGAACAAAGAAGGCTACAATAGATACACTTCCAGACCCCCAATGGCGTTGAAAAGGTTCTGAAGGAACTCAGTTCAAACAGAGATTACTATTAAATCATAATTCACAAAGTATTGCACTAACTTCTAGTTGATTTAAAGTTAACTCCTAAAACATACATTATTTTTATTACTTCGTAATTTTAAGGCAATCATATAAAATTTAATTTATTGCATAGTGGCAAACTTTCGACATGGGCAAGAGAACTGTACCAATGTTTAGTTCATATAGTTCTAAAAAGTTCTCAGTGCCTGGTGCACTGCTACAGTACGGTAATACTTTTAAACAGAAACACCTTATTCAAACATTTTTATATTTTAAACATTAACCTTGAACAATAGGGCTACAAGCTTTCATTCAAATTAACACTATTATTATTATTATTATTATTATTATTATTATCCATTATTTTTATGGCATCACAAGGGTCCAGCAGCACCTACCAAATACATACTGATGAGTATTCATACAGCATCAATACACCATGTAGCTTGACTTGCCTGGCATGAGTGAGCCACCTGGTCTGTGCTACTCTGCTAGCGTCTGGCATCTTTTTTCACAAAAAATACATCTAAGTCACAGTGTGATGTGACTAGGATTCACCAGCAGACTGTACTGATTAATTTGATATCTGACACTTTTATATCTGTGTACAACTGAGTCTGTATTTGAACCACAATGGAACTTGGAATTAAAAAAGCTGCGGCCGCTACATTGTAGCACTTTGTACATAGATTCAGAGGCTCAGTTGCACACAGTCACATTGTGACTTAGATGCATTTTACCATGACTGCAGCAAACATGTATAAGGACACATCTGTAAACAGTTAAACATAACAAGAGAACAGTGACAACAGTACAAGTCAATGCAGGACAAATACATTGTATATAAACAATGCTGCACAGTGGTCATAGCACTAAAATAAGTACTGTAGCAGGGTGGCAGAAGTCAAGGATAGGTGCTGTTGAAAGGAGTATGGAGTAGATAATAGTATAAGTAAGGGAAGGAAAAGCACAATACAGAAGAGGGCCCTGTCTGTGAGAACTTACATTCTAAAGGGGAGGGGCAGACGGACAAGGGTGACACAGATGGGGTAGACAGAGAGCAAGGTACAGAGGGTTAGGATGAGAGATTGATGACTTTGAATATAGTTTACTTATGAAGCTCCTCAAAGGTATTAGAGTACATACAACCAGTGTCGTATCCAGGGCAGGTCAGTCGGGGCTCGTGCCCTGGGCACCGTGGGACCAGCGGCACGGGGGGCGCCGCCGGCCATGGTCCTGGGTTTGGTAAAGTCAGTCAGTGTCAGTGTAGTGTGGACCACAGTGAGTGCACTAAACAGTAACACACACATAGCCGCCAGCAATGGGTAGTACACATGTAATACTCCGCAGCGTTGTGTGTGTTTTAGCAACCAAAGAGAGTCAGACAGACTCTCATTGGCTGCTGCGCCCACTGCCAGAGCCAGGCTGGTGCTCACTCATGAGCTCCACTTTCCGCCTTCTGCAATGGGTGATGGGAGAGATGTCATGACCGAGTGGGACTGAGCAGGAGGATGAAGGAGCAGACAGTGGCGGGCGCGACAGGAGCGGGGATTCAGGTAAGTGTTTTGTGTATGTATGTATGTATGTCTGTGTGTGTGTGTTATGTAAGGGGCACTACTGGCCAGGGGCACGGTATAGGGGGCACTTTATAACTTCTGTGGGCACTGAATAGATTGGACCACTACTGGGGGCACTGTATAAGGGGCACTGCATAGGGGGGATCACTACTGTGGGCACTGTATAAGGGGCACTACTGGGGGCCTGCATAAGGGGAACCACTACTGGGGGCACTGTATCAGGGGAACTACTGGGGGCCTGCATAAGAAGGACCACTACTGGAGGCACTGCATACTGTGAGCACTATATAAGGGGCACTACTGGGGGTCTGCATAAGAGGGACCACTACTGGGGCACTGTATAAGGGGCACTACTGGGGGTCTGCATAAGAGGGACCACTACTGGGGCACTGTATAAGGGGCACTACTGGGGGCCTGCATAAGAGGGACCACTACTGGGGACACTACAAACTGGGGGTACTGTATAAGGGGCACTACTGGGGGCCTGCATAAGAGGGACCACTACTGAGGGCACTGCATATGGGGCACTTCTTAGGGGGGCACTGTATAAGGGTTTACTACTGGGGGCACTGCATAAGGGGCACTATTGGAGGCACTTTACAAGGGTGCACTACTACATAGGGCACTGCAACTGGGGGCATTGCATAAGGGGCACTACTACAGTGATCATTGCAAGAGGGGCACTACTACTGGGGTCATTAAGGTGCATATGGAATGGAAAGGAATGGTCAAAGAGTGACGAGAAATGGGGGGTATCATGTTGACATGCCCCCATTTTTCAGTGTCAAGGCCACTTGTGGCATGTGACCATGCCCACTTTTTGACACACATGCCTTCGGCACACGCACATAGGGGGGGGCTCCATTTTTCATTTTGCCCTGGGCTCCCTAGTTACACCACTGCATACAACTGATATGTCACAGACTAGTACAAACAAAGTACATAAATACATTATTACAGTGTGCAGTTAGCTTAATTATCTAGAGAAAACAAAAAAAAGAGAAAGGGTCTTGCTCATGCACGAAATGGATGAACACATTAGGGAGAATTTGGCAGAAAAGAAAAGGAGGGGTGTCAAGATAATATGAAAAAAACAGTCTTTAAGGGTACTTTTGAAGTTTAGGAGACTGAGTAAAAATTTGACATTGTGGGAAAGCCTTCCAAGGGGCAGGAGCAGCCCAAGAAACATCCTGATTGAAAAAGTGCAAAAAAGTAAAAAGGGAAAAGGTAAGGCAGCATGTGATTATATTTATTTTCCCCAGTACATTTTGTCATTCAAATAAGAGTGCATTTATATTAAAATGACCCCCCCCTACTGTTCCTTCTGCTTACAGATTTGTTACCTCCTGCAGATTGGATGTATTAATGTGGTACCAAATGAGCGAGAAGCACATCATTGTTTAGGTTTCATGTAGAATTTGTATTGATATACTGATAATTTGTTTGAATGTGACAGGCTGTCTGTATGAGCTTAAACTTTATGCCAATGGAATGAGGGAATTAAACAAAAAAAACAAAAAGTATGGTGGTCGCTCACATCAGCTTAATGACATTGCACAGGTGCTTGTAAAGGGCGGGGTTTACATTGAACTACAGAAAAAAAAGATTTTCCCTCCAGCACACTGCAGCAATATCAACAAAAATACTTGAATCCTACATAATAATAGAAATTCAGAGGTATTGGTTACATACATTTGCAAATATATGAATAAGCGCCAGGCCAACGTCAAGGCTCCTTTATCCCGGCATCCCTAACACTATGGTGTTCATGGCCGAGGTGCAGGGAACCCCAGAAGAATCTAGCCAAGGACCATCCCCAGGGCATCACATGAAAAAGGGAAGAAAAGGTGATAGTGAAGTGTAAAGTATAGATGTGTAAAGATAATCAATAAGTGTTAATATAAAGAGAAAGAGTTAAAATTACATAAATAATAGACAAACAAATATAAAGGTGATAAAATATATCTATGTGAATTAAGTGGTGATGCCCTGAAAAAGGCCCAGCCAGAGCAACTTCAGGGGCCCCACACCCAAACGATCACCCCAAAATAATTGTTGCTACCTAACAGTAGTACCCAATTTGGGTCATATAATTACAAATTATAGACTGTCTATATGAGCTTAAACTTTATGCCAACGGAATGAGGGCATGAATGATAGTTTAACAATTATTTAAATTCATACTTGCCTACCCTCCAAGGACATGCGGGAGGCTTCTGATTTTTCAGGTAACCCCCCCACACCCCAGGAGGGGTAGGCACTTCTCCATTCTCCACATTCAGCCCACTTCCTAGTGAAGATTGTTTTTAACTTATGTCTACATTTGAGATAAAATTATTTGGTTCAGTCTCTTTTTTTTTATATTTCAGCATACTTTAGGAATGGAGCTCAAAACAATAGAAAACTTAAGCCATCAAATATCAAGGTGGAAACTAGCTACAGGGCTGTTTATGTACACAATGCTTTTTTTTTATCTCTTACCCAGCTCTTTAAACTGCCAAATTTACTAAGGGCAAGACCCACACAAAAGCACAATTTTTCAAAACCCCACTCTACAAGACGCCGTCCAAATTTTTTATTTCTTTACTATTTTTTGCTTCACAGTTATTTACTTTAGCACAAATATGTTCTGAAGTGTTTTATGATTTTTCACATGTAGATTCAAAACCACCATATTTCTCAAGTAGCAGTAAAGAAATTAAAAAAATAGGTGGCTATGACAGATGAGAAAGCTGAAAAAGAATGCTGTTTGAGCAATTTTGACCAATCAGAGATTAGAAACCAGAATACATTTATCAGGTAAATAATCATTGTATATTGCATAAGGTGGAAAAAAAATTTATAATTATTTTATGCGGTAATTTATTAGAGGTCAAAATTATGAATGATTGGATTAATTGAACAAAAATATTTCTTAATTATAATAATTATTTGCCAATATTAAATAAGTGCTAATATGGGCGATAAAAAAAATATTTATGATGCAGAGACAATTTTGTATTTCATTACTGATGTTGCACAAATTATAATATATTGTTTTTCCCTCTATAAATACATTTTAGTGACCCTATAAGCAATCATTTAATATTATGGGGCAATTTTATTTAATTCATTTATTTGGGGTAAAAATTATGAGTAATTGGATTAATAGACAAATATTGTTTCTTAATTATATTAAGTTGCTAATATTAAATGAGTGCTAATATGGGCGATAAAATAAAATATTTATGATGGAGAAACAATTTTGTATGTAATTATTGATGTTGCACACATTATAAAGCATTGTTTTCCCTTTATAAATAAATTTTTAGTATCCCTATTAGCATTCATTTAATATTGGTGACTATTTAATTATTAAATAGTATTGGTCTAATTACCTATTCATTTGACCCTAATGTATTCATTAAATAGATATATTAATTGAATAATATTGACCCCATAAGATATTTATTAAGAGTTTTCTACTTTATTCAATACAGAATGATTACCCACATAATATGTATTATGCCTCCTTACCTTCTGATTGGTCAGATAACTTTCCAGTAATTTTGCAGTTTTATTTATGTATTTTTGGGTGGGTTTGTTGAAACTGCCGATGGTTTGAACATTTCTAAATGCTGCACCTTGAGAGCAGTTGGAGAATCACACTCCAAATCACCATAAAATGAATCCAGTGGTTTGGGGGTCAAATCCACCAGCGATGTGCCGTGGTTTCAAACCACAGCACAAACACGACCTTTAATAATGTTCTCCCAAAGTCACATACTGTAATTTAGCTATTAGATTCCATACTGTGCAGCTAGTAGTTGTTACTAGCTAACTTTGGCCACCAAATATTTGCTGATTAATTACAGGGATGATACAAGATCAAGTCCAGTGTTCTACTATACGCAATTCCTTTATGCTTACCTTTACTGCATATACAGATGTGTCCTCATACACCTAGCCTCAATATACAATACGGCACAAGACGCCTGGTGCGACTGAGCCACATTGAGCAGTGTAGTGTAGCTATTTTTTCTTTAAATTTTTTGTCTTTTTTGCATCGCAGATGCAGCAAAACATCACTCAAAGTGTGCTACAGATGCTGGGCTGCAACTTTAACAGCACAGTAATTAGTTTTTAACATGTACATAACTCCTAGCACAACAGAACTTGGTGAGAAACAGCCGTGGCTGCTGTATCGTAGCACTTCGCAAATAGATTGACTCATTCACACACAGACATACAAATGTCGCACAATAAATTGATCAGCGCAGTCTAGCTAAGTAATTTTGTCACTTCCAGTTGATTATTTGTGTGAATAAGAAGCACATTTTGAGTCAATACGATGCAAGGTGCGATCAAGTAACCCAGGATTTGGCGTGCTGAGAGGGGCTGTTTGGCGCAACTGAAGCCATAGTATATGAGATCAGATTTGTATCTTTGAGCAATGTTAGTAATAAACCAAGGAATTTCCTTAGCAATGTTTCTGTTTGCACTACAGCACAGAAATCACATTGTTTAATGTCCCTGGGTATGATGAACAGTGAATGAATGCAATGTGTTAACCCATTAGCCTTGTAATACTATGTCTGCAGTGGTCTTCCATTTCAGAAAATTAATATATTAGAGGCATGCCAGTTATTATTTTTTCTTATTGAGATGTTTTCTGAAATCTCAGCTAAAACTTAATATAATTTTCCAGAAAAGATGATCTTTAGTAAAATGAGAAATATAAATGGAAGACTCAAAAACAAACTAAAATGTATAGTTTTCCCTACTGTTATTCACGTCTCCCTTATGAAATCCTCTATTATTCAGTGACTTTGATAGGGATTATGTTGGGCTAAGAAAACCCAGAACATAATTGCAAAATGTAAAATAAATAAATAATGATTATTATTATTATTATTATTATTATTATTAATAATAATAATAATAATAATAATGGAATAAGGAGCGCACAATTGTAAAGTATATAACATTTTTATATAATAAAAACAGGAAATCAATTAAATACATCAAGCTTAAAAACATTATTTGTAGACCAGCCTGCACAACGCCTGTGTCCAGGGACGCGTCACACAATTCACTCAGCATGATACCATTTCCTGGGGCCGCCGGCTTGTACGGACTCCAACGGCAATGATCTCTCTGGCAGAGACTGCTCATAGGGTATGCCTTGTACAGGACCACTGCTCAGGACTCCGTAACCATGCTGATTACCGTGTGTGTTCAAAGCCTAATTCTCATAGTCAGACGAAGTGCGTAGTGATGAAAGGGGTTAGCGATGTGTCTCTTATGCATGCTCCATCTTACAAAATATCACTGGGAAGATGGTGCCGTGGAGGAGGAGCTGGGCGCCAGCTTCACTTGCCAGAGCAAGGTAAAATGTGGGGATGAGGGGCCAGCTGCTTAGAGGAGGTGTTACTACGCCCCTGGTTTGCTCATCTCTATATGTTCTGCATATTTAATAATGATTTAACAGTAACTATACGTTCCTGTCATTATCGGCGCTGCTATCAACAAGATAGCAGCGCCGAGCGGCAGGGCCATATACGAGCGTTCAGATTGTCTGACCGTTCGGCGGGCTGTAGCTGTCGTTATTGACAGCTACAGCCTGGCGCTAGCCTATCCCACATCAGGGACAGCACTGTCCCAGCTGCGGCGGCTGCCGGCTCCAGGGCTCCATGCGGGGATCTCGCGATACTTGCGAGATCCCACGCAAGTATCGCTCAGTGGAGCCGGCTGGGACAGAGACACAGCGCATCAACACTAGGCTGATGCGCTGCTGTCTCTAACGGGTAGCGCCAGAGGGGGTAGCTAACGCTCCCCCTCTCCGGCTAATGAGATGTTCTTACATCTCATCGGTAGTGCTTCTTGCTTCGCCTCGGTAACGAGGTGAGGCGGGAAGCATTATAGTGGCACGGTAAGTGCCGCTATAATACATCTACCCCACTGTATACATTTTCGCATAATAAAAAGTGTCATAACATTTAATGTAAAACAGTTTAAAGATTGAACAGTAAAATTACCATGTTTTTTTTTTTTTCTATTGCATTGTGAATTTCATCTAATATCAGTCTTACCAAAATGAGCAAAAAAACAAAAGAAGAAAACTAAGTTGAAAGCTGTCAATGATAAACATAATAATAAGTCTATAATAACTTTCTCTTAAGCTTATTACCTGCATAAAATAATTTGAGTTTCTATAAGAGCATTGTATGTTTCAGAGCATCTCTTATACAATCTTTTACCTTCTGATTTCTTAATGTATAGATAAATGGATTTAATAAAGGGGCCAGAACTGTGCTTACCAGATTCACAACTTTGTCTGTTTCCACTGAATAGTCCCCTGGTGGCCTTATTAATATGTATATGGCACTACCCAGACTTACTGACAACATGGCCAGGTGAGAAAGACATGTGGAAAATGTCTTCTGCCGGCCGGTATCTGATGGCATTCTTATTACAGTAATCACAATTAAAATATATGATATTGTAATAATGAATAAACACCCAATCAACATCAAAACTGATGTAATAATTGTATTCACTTTGACTAAACTGACGTCTACACACACAAGTTTTAGCATACCTGCACTATCACAAAAGAAATGATCCAGCACATGAGCACAAAATGGCAGACTAGATACGATTATTGTAGGATATAAAAGACATAAAAATGGTGTAATTAAACAACCAATCAACAGCCTAATACAAAAGCTGTTTACCATAATGGATGAATACCTTAATGGGTATGAGATAGCCACACAACGATCAATGGACATAACAGTCAAGATTAGTAACTCTGAAGTGCATGCAAAATAATACATGTAAGACTGTGTCAAGCATCCAGCCCTAGAAATTGTTTTTTTCTCTGTAATAAGGATAACTAAAAGTTTAGGAACCACAGTAGTAATCCCAACTACTTCCATGAAGGACAAGGAAACCAGGAATAAGTACATTGGTGAGTGAAGACGATAATCCCTACAAATTATAAAAATGATTGAGACATTTCCAGCTAATGTAACAAGATAGACCAGCAGCAGTGCTATATTCATAATTGTGTGTAGTATAGAGTGACCAGGAAATCCCTTCAGGACAAATTCTTCTAATAGTGATCCATTTATCTCTTCCATTAAGGATAATCAATTTATGAATACAATACAGGAATGATCCGGCTGTAAATCTGGGCTCCTTTAGAAAAATCAGGTCCATAGCTAATAATAATATTTAAATCATATTTAAAATTGGGAATTTATTAAATGGATGTGTGACTGATAGCCAAAGAGAAATGAGAATGTTACCAGTAAGACATTGTATTGTCAGTTATGGAGTAAGATAAGCATATGGCGATTGATTTTAAAACAATCAAAATATAACTATTGTGATCAACTTTTTATTAACTCAAAATCACTGAAAAGTGTGCAGTGTTTTGTTATTTTATTAAACAATACCACTAATGAGTGTGCAATCCCTTAATTCTTGTAATTGCTTCTAAACAGTCATTAACCAAGCACCATTTTTTGTGACCCTGAGAAAGGTTGTTCTAACATATATTGTACACTAAACATATTTCTTAAGAATTAATTATAAGAATATGTGTGCTACCAATCAACAATATAAGAAGACATCAGGTTAAATAAAATGTAATTGAGTTAGCTTTACCAAACATATCTGATCCTAAGCCTTTCTGAAAATGTCATAGCAGTATGTGCAGGTTCTTGCAACACCGCTTTTAGCAACACAATGTATAGCACTGGGATTGTTACTTCATTAATATGATTTTAGCCCAGTTCTTTGGGGAACCGATTCATAAAGAATAATTCTCACCAGAGACACTCTCCTAATGGGGTTTTATTTACTATATGTTAATGATCACACATTGCAACCAAGGTTACTTTTATAACCACTTAATGACCAGTGAGGTTGCACCACTGCAAAATGTTGGCTTCAATGTAATTATTTTAAGAACTTTTTATATTTTGTTAGTGTGCCAAATACCAAGCAAATTCTGTTGATGTTCTAGTATTTTGTTGTTGTTGCATTTTGTTTATAAGAATATGTTGGACTGCGTACTGAAATAAATATATTTCTCAATTAAAGTATAGTAACCATCATCATGTGTATGCTTTTCATGATTTCCTCCCTATCTGTATTCAAACATACAGTGCAATCTTAAAAATTTAACACTATTAGCTTATTAAAGCAATATAAAATAGGCGTAAAGCGTCTATTTTTACAGATAGCTAAAATGAGGCTTATGCTGCCCATCCACTACACGATGCGGGAACGACAGCACGATTATGACGCTGTCGTCTCCCGTGGGGTGAAGTGCATACACTGAATGTTCAGACGTTCAGTGTATGCAGATCAATCATCCCCGAACATGGCAACCTGACGGCGGTCGTCAGGTTGACCGTCATGTTCGGGGGATGATTGATGTTAAAAATGACCAGCGGGCGCGCACATCACTGGACATTTTTAACATTTTACTGCACAATTTGCAGGTAATTACCAAGCGATGGAGCGATAACAACCGTCATTATCGCTCCATCGCTAGGTTTAATCGCCTAGTGGATGGGCATCGTAAGGGGGAATAATTGTTTGGATGAATTAACAAAAAGTTAAATACAGATATTCTTTTGAGTTAATTCCTTTGAATTATTCTTTAAAAATATATTTTTTGTACCAGGAGAACATATGAATGCATACCGAACATCTCAGAAACAACGCTGGTCAATCCAGGCAAAATCTTGTGGAGGCAATGACATTACAATCTAAAGAATTAATGATTATCTTCAAAGTGACCAAAAGCTCCATGCTGTTATCCATCTTTTCCTGGCCTGTGAGCAGAGGTCTGACATGTGCCACTTCGTTCTGGAGAATAATTTTGTTTGTAGTCCAAATGTTGGGTCTGGGTTAGGAATTACCTGCACCATTCCAAGTTGTCATACAAACAAAAGGGTGTAGCAAATTTAGCCTCATAGACAAAAATTTGCGAGTCTGTCATCAGGTGATTGAAATGGCTGACCAACAATTCCTATTGATATCAACCACAAGAATTGCCTGATTAAGGGCATCAAACTGTACTTGGAGTATATATAACTAGGGTTGTAAAGCACCACACCACAGATTTACCCTATTGTGGTCTAGATTATGTTGAAGTACAAGTAAAATATCATGGTGCACCTTGAACTATTTCACATGCATGTTGTATGATACAGAATGAAAGGGGTGTTACCATCCTAATCATTTATTATGGGGACACCAGGTTATATGTGCATTATTCTACACAGAAAGAAAGATATCCGCACAGACCTACAAATTATGAACGTCCTATCCCCTGTTATGTAAACTCTGTATAGTGAAAATTATGAAAGGGGAGGTGCACTCAGGAATATATAGCTGCATATATGGTACAATAGAAAAAAGGATTTGTATTATGGAGCAAATAGACAAGTATATAATTACTAGTGACCCATACTAATATATAATGCTCAAAAATCATAATTATACAAAACATAACTTATTCAATCGCTATAAAAAGAAAACCAGCAAAATATATTTTAAAACATTTTATACTTACAGGATAAAACCCCAGTGTGAAAGTGATTTAAAATAAGATCACTGGCCACATTTTTGGTATTTGCTACTATATTTCTTATCCCTTTTTATAAGTGGTCTAAAATTTGGATCTCATGTTGTCACAAATACTATAATATTTTACGTCTTGTTGCAGTCCGAAATACAGGCAAGCATGAGGTAGCTCACTGACATCAAATTGTTAACTTCAATTGCCACTTTTATTAGAATATCTCAAACTTGCTGTAGATTGTATGTCAGCATTTATTATATACAGATATTTGAGTATCCTACTCTAATTCAAACATACCGATCTTGCATGTATCAAAGAATCTTATGTTACATACCTACTGTAATGTGCAACAATTGTAATTAGGTAGATATAATCAGTATCTCATTTGCCCAAAATAAAGTCTTCTTTGCTGTGCGAATTACAGCTTATACCATATTATCGTATCAGCTGCTCATAGTGCAGCGGATGTAATTTATTTGTCCTTAGTACTTAGGAGTCATTGCAGATCCCCACACTATATTGTGCACGGACACAATATATATATATATATATATATATATATATATACATATAGATTCAAAAAATGGCTGGCACTCAATACTTTACATGTCCATCTCACCTGGGTGACTCCCAAACTTGCATAATACAAACTGGACTGATTTTATACATATATATATATATATATATATATATATATATATATATATATATTCTCAGAATTATGTATTGTCCTCAAAGGCTAGAGGAATTGCAGCAAATATCACAATAACAGTTTGTCAGCTGATTGTCTCATTATAGACATGATACAATAGTCCTCATTCATTAGGAGTCATTACAGATCCCCATACTTAGTTATGCACGGACATACTACAACTGTTGCATATTCTTCAGCACTAAGAGGGCAGTGGTATTAATTTTCATGAGATATTTGTTACATATTAGCTAAGAGAAATGCTCATGTAATTTATGTGGCATGAGAGGTCTGATCTCGTATATGCCTCCATATTGCAGTATTAATCACCGCTATTATTCATGCTTTCAGTCACAGTCTGTACTTTAATAAAGTCTCCTTTGTATCGGGCACATTAATTACAAGCACCCAAAATGACAAGACATATTGTATATATTCATAGCACCGTGGCGTAGACTGTGAGTTAAAATCACAGTGCACACTTCATCAGCGCACACCGCGTGTCCCCCGATGCACGTTTTGCTGTCTGGCTTATTTATAGGAGAAAATTGATCTACAAGTCCAACATACTTAGCGGAATCAATTAGTTTCATCTTCTCCTTCACCTTCTCTAGCTGCTTCTACAGTAGTTTAAGAGTATGACCAGACTCAGGCTGGCAGTGTCTGAACTCACTTCATTACTTACAATTGCAAATGGTATCAGTAGTTTGCATAAAACCAAAAGTATTCTCCACTATGCTGGACTAAGGTAACTTGTCCCAGCTCTCCCTATCTCATGGTTTGAAATGTAGCGTTGAATGGCTTGTTGCTGTTCCTCTAGTTGCTGAAGCATATAAAGGGTGGAATTAAACCTGGTTAATATTTTTTGATTCAGTTGGTGGCATGGCAAATGGAACTCTTTGTGCAGCTGCTGCAATCTTCTACATGACTTTGATGAATGTTGAATATGCCCAGAAACTTTATAGGCCACAGCCAGCATGTCCTGCACAAGCCTGTAATTTTTTTTAAAACTTTTAATTTGTATCAGCGTTTAAAAAGGTGCTATGGGGAGGGGAATGCAATATAGAACATACAGAAGAAAAGTAAAACACAGTAGGGACAAAAAACAGAAAAATCAAATAAAGGACATGACACCGGATAGCCAACAGGCAGCAATATATAGTTTTTTTAACAGATGGAGTCTATGTTTTGCTGATAGAAAAAAAAAGAGCTGATGAGTGTTATAGATTTTCTCAATAGGTTGAAAAGTAGGGAACACATGAACTGAGATAAATGGATTAAGGAAAGGGGAGTGGGAGCAATCATAGCAACACTAGAATGCTAGGTAAAGTGTAGTATAAGAGAACACACAGGAGAGCCAAATAATAAAACTTATGTGGGAAATGGGGGAGTTAGGTGGTACCAGGTGAGATACTATTGTTATGTTCGTACCAGGGGGTCCCATACTGTATGTAAAGCTGAAACTGTGTTATGGAGGAGGCTCATAATATATTCCATAGATGTATTGTGCCATATTCAGTAATAACAGCATTCCTAGAGGGATTTAAGTGTTTTTCTAGCTGCTGGCTATTTGAAGTTTGGCTGCATTCATTATACAGCATATGTTGAGCTCTAATAGGTTGGCACAACAGAATAGGAAGTGGGTCTTTTGGTATGTGTAAAGTAGTAACCTTTGCGCTTAGAAGTTAGATATCATCACAGATCCCAGATATAAATGGGCAACCCCACCATATATGAAGGAAAGTGCTTTTTTTTATCTACAGTAATGCCAACAAAGGTCGGAAGTGTGGGGATAGATGGAATGCAATCTTGTAGGAACAATGTTCCAGTGGGTATATTTTTTGTAGATGTTTTCCTGTATAGCCATATTGACTGAGGGTTTTGCTATTCGACTGTGAATGGATGACCATCCATCCTCATCCAGTGTTATTCTGAGGTCTCGCTACCAAGCCAGCTCAAATGGTTCTACAGGCAGGGAAGAGAAAGTAAGAAGGGAGCTGTATAGTAATGAATTGTAGCCTTGATATGTAGGATTATATATACATTTGCTCTTAAATGGTGTCAGGGAGCGAAGTTGGGATGAATGGCAGTGCTTGTTTGAAGATTTTCAACTGGACATATTGAAATTGAAGGGTGCTAAGGGGGTTATTCTTCTCCCTCAGGTCCATAAAGGATTGCAGGGTGTGTTATTACATAATAATGGTGTTTCCAAAGTGGCATTAGTAGGAGGGATAGGGAGTGAAGTCAAATAGTTTATTTACCTTTTTACACATCTCCAAAATGTAAAGAATGTAAGGGCCCACATAGCCTGAGGCTGGTCTATTGTGCCCCAGAATCCAAAGCAGGAATCCAACCCCTAGGTCATAAAACAACACTTCCTCTATATCAGCCCATTTTTTTTTACCCCAGGGTCAGATAGCCAGGAGCAGAGACACCCAGAGGGGGGGAGCGGGTACTAATTACCCAGGCCCAGGCTTCCTGGAGGGGCCCATCAGGGACCCAGGTCTGGAGCCGCCCCCCTCCCTCTTTTATTGTAGCAGCCAAGCACATGCTGCTGTGTGCTGGGCTGCACTGAGAGACTGCTCGCAGCTGCTAAGTAGCAGCAGCAGCAGCATTGTTCTATGCTTGTGGGGGGAGCGATCACACTGATTGTGCCAACACTGGCTATGCGCAAGGCTCAAGGAGCTCCCAGCGCCCCCCTCCCCAGCGGAAGCGGCACTGCAAAAATATTATTAAAATAATTTTTCCCCTAAGGGGGCATTGTTCTTGGGGCACCTGGCCAGGAAATGAGGTGACCAAGGTGGGTAACACAGTAGTATTTGTCAAACAGGGGGTTGCCTAATGCCCCATTTTGTTTGGATTTTGCCAGACAAGATTTACTGCATCTGGGTTTTTTGCCATTTCCAAACAAATTTACCACATGGATTGAGGGGATCAATGGAAGAAATTTAGAACCTTAAAGTTTGAAACAAATTCAGCAGACTGGGCAGGACATTCATTTTAATGGTATTAATCCTCTAAAAGCATGAGATGCAAAGGGAATTTCATGTAAGTGGTTCACTTTTTATAAAGAAGAACAGAGGAGGATGAATGGCTTGAAAAAGTTGGCCATATGTTTTGGTAAGGAAGACACCCAAATATTGATAATATTTTGTAGGGAATGCAAATGAAAATCAAAATTAAGTTTCAACAGTTTCTCAATATGAGATGGAGAACAAGCGCTTAATATTTGGAGTTGTTCACTTTATAGCCAGAAAGGAGACCAAATTTCTAAAGTTCGGTGAACAAGTTTGGGAGGGAGACCTGGGATGAGGACAGAGTTAACAAGACATCATCTGCAAAAAGAGATATTTTATATTGTCTACTATTAATTGGAATTCCCTTCACATCTGGATTCAGGTGAACTTTAGCGACTAGTGGTTTAATACAAAGTGCATATAGGAGGGTTTTAGAAAGTGTATCCTTGTTGAGTCCCGTTACTGATACCAAACACGGGAGAAGTCAAGCCATTTGTCGAGACCAAAGAAGATGGGGTTTGATAAAAAGCCCATCTTTCTTGGAGAAAATTGGGAAAAAAAACCAAAGCTTCTATTCATTTGAAACATAGATAGCCAGGAGAGCTTACCAAAGACTTTGTAGGCATCTAATGCTAGTATCATTGAGGGAGTCTTTGAATGGTTAATGTAAGAAATCAATTTTATTGTCCATCTGGTTTTACCCAGAGTTTTTCTGGTGGGGACAAATCCTCCTTGATCTGGGTCTATAAATTGAGTCAAGTGGACATTTAATCTATTTGCTAGGATCTTAGCAAATAGCTTGATGTCAGTGTTTAGAAAGGAAATGGGATGATAGTTATTGCAAATTGTAGGGTCTTTGGGATTACTATAATGGTGGTACATGTGTTGTGCTAATGAAATTTCAGACCTTGAAGGACTGTATTAAAAATGGAAAGCAAATGCAGAAGCAGGATTTGCAGAAATGTTTTGTAGTATGAGCTGGTGAAACCATCAGGGACAGGGGCTTTAGAAGGTTTTTGCATCTTAAGATCTTTTATCTCCTCCTCAGTAATGTCTGAGTTCTGTTTAACAGCTAGAGACTGGACTAATTTAGGCAAGTTGCAACATTTCAAATATTGTATAATAGCAGGCGAGGAGGGTAAATTGGAGGAACTTTTGTGGAGATTATAAAGAGAATTAAAAATCCGATGGAAAAAATTGTTAATTATCGTGGGATCATAACTAAGCTTGTTCAGTTTTCTTTTAATTTTTTTTCAGGAGCTGTTGAATTTCATCTCTAAGAGAGACGTTGTTTATAAACTGGGGCTGATTGATTCTGTTTATGTGCCTGCTCAAATAAGTCTAAGGTGGTTTTAAGGGATTCCAGCTTTTTTGCCTGCTGCTTCTTGTGTAAATAAATAATAATATAGCCCCTAATGACCAGATTTGTGGGCCTCCCAGGCAGTGGGGAGTAAAGAGTCAAGAGTTAAGTTAAATTCAAGATTTTCATGGAGGTGAGCCAATAATTGTTCCTTAAATTGATGGCTCTTAAGCAAGGATTTGTTTAATCCCCAAGAAAAACTACCTCTATTTCCATGCAGGAGGGCAAATGTAGCCATGAACCCTAAGTGGTCAGACCAAGAGTTAAGGGGAATATTTGTTATTTTAAGTGATTGTGTAGTCTTACTACAACCCATAATCATGTTGATTCTAGAATAAGAGTTATGGGGGTATGAAAAAAGGGGAGGGGCATGGGATGCCAGCAGTCAAAAAGGACTAGGATGCCAATACTTGTCTGTTTGTATCCTAACCCTTCCCCTCTCCCTACCCCTAACTCTTCCTTCCCGGTTCCTAAACCTATCCTCCCCCTTTTTGCCAAAACCTAACCTTCCATTACCCACACCCTAAATCTAACCCTCCCCCCTTTTTGCCTAACTCTATCCTTCCCCCTAGTGCCAAACCCTAACCCTAGTCCTCCCCCTAACCTTGCAACTTACTTTCGGGGCACCAGGATTCTGTCAGGTGTCAGAATACCGACGCTGGTATACAGACTGCCAGCATCCCCTTTGTCAGGATATTGAATGTATCCCTGAAAAAAGGTGCAGTCCTGGGCAGAGGGTTTATGTGCTCTCCAGAAGTCAAATAGACCAGCCCCAGCCATGAGTTTGAGTAATGCTCTAGAGTGTGCTAAAGCAGCGTAGGCATGTTGGGAACTTGACTTGTCTAGCTCAGCGGAGGGAACTGCATTGAATTCTCCTCTGATTAGGAGAAGGCCCTTGTTTACATTGTGTAATTCTGTGAAAAATATGTTAAAAACACAGACCTGCCCTGAGTTTGGGGCATAAATATTTGCTAAAGTAATAGTTTGGTGTCCTAACTGAACCACTAGTATGATAAAACATTCTGCACGGTCTAAGGCAGAAAGCTGGAAAGGTTCTATGGACCATAATCGCCAGCCCATTTCTTTTGGCAGGCAGGGAGGATATTCCACTAAAGTAAATCTATGGTAAGACAAGAAAGGATTCTCACTGTCTAAACTGCATGTACTGTAAGAAAACAAAGTCAGCATTTCATTTTGGAGGGATGTTGAGTCCCTTGGCATTAAGGGAGACAAAAGTGAAAGACAAGATTCACCAAGTGAGTGTCCAACTTCTAATAAAAGAAAATGGAAGAAACAGACAGGTGGTACTATAAAAGCAGGGGAATGGAGGAAAAGTAGAAAAAGAAAGGGGGGAGCATTCCTGTCATTTTAAAGAAATACTGAACCACCAAGTTTATTGGTTTTGCAGAACATGGTACGTGTTGAAATTCACCCAGTTGTAGTGTTTGTACAATGTCACAGGCATTATCGGAATTGGTTTTTAAAAACATTAACACGGATGTGCCTCTTACTGAAGCTAGTGATACCCAGAATAGCTTGCCTGTGAATGAGCTGTACACACTCACACTATACAATCACCCAGCCGGCTATCACTGACATGTAATATTTTGACCATTACCGTTTTTCCACATATCTGCAGTTTAATGGATAGTTGGTACTATGGCAATTTTTAGGCAAAGAAAAACTTTTTGTATAAGGTCCTGACAAAGGCAAGAAATTGCTGTTCTGGGAATATGGAATTGAGATGGAATTTGGTAGTGTGTACACATGACCTCAACTATTTGTCTAAAACCAGATGCATTGATTGCACATATTGGATGCAGATATAATGCTAACATAGCCATCATTTCTTCATTGATTCGCTGTGCAACATGATGACAGCTGTCATACTTGGTTAGTGTTGCAAATACTTCTTTCACAGACAATTGTTATGTGAAACTACTAGTCTTCTTCTTGGTCCACTTCTGTGATACAAATTTACCCTAGCATTTGGATTCTCCTTGGGAATTCTGGATAGGGGAGGAATCAGTTGGCCTTTGTAAATTGAATGCAGGACTACCTCCAATTGCTAATTAGATTGACGATGAAGGTGCTGGCAGTGGAAATTTCATGTGCTGGGATCTATGCATGCTGCTGGTTGCTGATGCAGGATACATCAGCAACCACAGTTTGATAAATAATTTCAAATTGTCCAGATTTTCATTAAAGAACTTGAATGAACTCACTGCAGCTGCAAATTATGTAACAGGGATGAGGTTCTTAAATGGTAAATAATAACCTCTACTTACTTTGGTTCTCCAAATGGAACAGTTGCCCTGACAAATGTTGTCAGGATATGGGTAAAAAAAAAATTCTACATGGAAGAGGTGACTCTTTTGGTCTTTTACCCAGACATGACAATGCAGTTCTTCTTAGCACTGGAAAGAAATGTTGCCACCGGTGGCTGACTTTCTTTGACACAAACAACATAATTCTCATGAATTTTATCAACTTGTTCTTGTTTAAAATATTTATCATCAACATTCTCATTAGGGTCAGATACACAAATATCCCCCTCATCCTGTTGCAGTTACTGTACACAGTAGCATCCTCAATTTCTATGTCATTATCATTACTTTTACAACTACTCATCATCACATTTGCAGATGGTTCAGAAATGATGGAAGGATTTGTAAAATACTGTTTAGATTTGAGGTGCCCTTTCTTAACACTTCTTTCCCCTTGACCACCTTTAAAATTAGATGTTGAAGTAGTATGATTGCAAATACTAATACTGGGTTATTCCTGTTCTTCCTGCTCTTCTATCAACTGATCTATAATTAATTTTATTTTTTAAGCCAGGACAGGAGTACAGCTATTGTACCATATTGTAGGAAAATGAGGGACTGTAATTTTTACCATGCAGTTTATTAAAAGACTGGAGATTTCAGTTGACACTAATGAAATAATGCCTTTTTTGCTTTTTTTATTTTTAATGTACAGCTGATGGAGACACAACAGTGCCTGGAAGTATAGTAAAATATGTTGCCTCTCTAAAACATACTCTCTAGTAGAAAAAAATATGATTTGAAATGAATTATAAAAGAGATTTTTTTAGACACCACATCAAATATTTTGTTTGCACTAATCATTTTTGGGTGCACAGCTGATGGGGACATGACCATACCTGGAAGTAATGGATGCTGCCTCTTTAAAACACATACACTAGTAGATATAATATACTATACATTGAATTATAAATGACTGTAGATTTTTTCAGATACCACATTACATTTTTTTGCACTTTTTTGGGGGGACATGACCACACCTGTAAGTAATGTATGCTGCCTCTCTAAAACACATATTATAATAGAAAGATTATGATTTAAATTGATTTATAAAAGACTGGAGATTTCAGTTGATACCAACGAAAGTACAGTAATATATGCAACCTCTCTGAAACACACTCTCTAGTAGAAAGAATTTGATTTGAAATGAATTATAAAAGACTAAAGATTTCTTTAGACACCACAAAAAATTTTTTTTTTTTGCACTTATTTTTGTTTTGGGTACAGCTGATTGGGACACGGCCACACACATATGTACAGCAATATACACTGTCTCTCTTAAACACATACTCTTGTAGAAAGAATACTGTATGAATTAGTTGAATTATAATAGACTGGAGATTTTTTTGGGCAACAGAATAAAAGCCTTTTTTGCACTTATTATTTTTTGTTGCACAGCTCATGGTGACTTAAGCACACCCATAAGTACAGTATACAGTCACTTATGAATGGGCAAACCAAAAATATAAAAATATGTAAAAAACAAAAAAAATGGATTATGAAAATGTATAAAGTGTTTACTATTAATCTTTGGCAGAGGGTATATTGTTGTCTACAATAATATCTTAATATCATAGGCCAAAATAATATTAAACTACTAGACATGTAAATTTTGACTACTGTACAGTAGTAATTTATGACAAGAAATTTGCCTCATATTAAAGAAACTGAAGCATAAATAAACTAATCAATTTACTGTAAATAGACTCATAAAACTACTGTAGAGTAGTATACTTGAAATAATAGACATTAGACTAGACATGTGAAATTAACTGCATTTTCTGTTGCACTGCTTATTTGCCTTATTAAAATTCCATATTTTGCTAATTTTGGTCCTTATTGTTTTACTTTTGTCTGCTGTCCCGCTCTGTCAGTCCCTCCACTGGTTGCCAGTTTTCTACTATATTCAATACAAAATACTCTTACTTACACATAAGTCTATTAACCAAACAACACCAACATACATCTCTTCACTCATCTCAAAATATCTCCCTACTCAACCTCTCGGCTCAGCACAAGATCTGCATCTCTCATCCCCACGCATTACTTGCTCCTATTCATTTTTACAGGACTTTCTTAGGGCCGCACCCACTCTATGGAATGCCTTACCACGCACAATAAGACTTTCCACTAGTCTCCAATCCTTCAAGCGATCCCTGAAAACTCACCTCTTCAGGCAAGCTTATCAGATCTCAGAACCACCCACATAACCTTCATAGCCTCCATATCTAATTACATCCCCTGTCACAGTCCACACACAACCTCACACATCGTCTTTCTCTCACATCCTCATGACATTTGGCTGACATTCCAGTGTGAATGGATCATGCAGCCCACCAAGAAACTGTGCATTCTGGCTGGACCAAAATGCACAGTATCCTTGTGTATCAATGCCATTTCCCTATAGATTGTAAGCCTGCAAGATATTTCTGTCTGTTATAACCCAGTTTTGTTCTATTAATGTTTACAATTGCAAAGCGCAACGGAGTATGCTGTGCTATATAAGAAACTATAATAATAATAATATTTTAGAAAATGACTCATATTTGTTATGTGGAAAAAATGTACAATACTAATATACTGTATGATACTGTACTGTATTAAGTATTGTAAAATATTTACATCCACAATGTACTCTCACTACTGTAAATAGTACAGTACTGTATACTTTAGTAGTAATCATTGCTGTAGTTTTGCAGTACCTCGGGTGAAGCCACTTCTAGAATGACCATGCGGGCTGCGTAAGCCCTGTGGTCTTTGACCTTGTCTTGGCAGGACAGATTGGAGTGGAGAGGCAATAGTCAGGTAGGACAGATAGGAGGAGATTTTATTAGTCCAATCTGGAGATGACCATTGAGTGGATGAGTGTCTAAATCATCCAGGTTGAGAAAAGTCTGATCCTGGAAATATTTTTGAGATGGAAATGGCAGGATTGCATGGTTTGAAGGAGATGGAGGAGTCAAGGATAACTCCACTTTCTGTGGCATTATATGAAGGGTAAATTTGTGTCTTGATTGCCAAATGTTACACATGCAAAACAAAAATTTTAAAATATATACTGCATTCCATATAAAATAATATTGGATATAAAATCACATTACTCAATGCCCCAGGTCTCGAACAGGACTCGAACCCCAGGTGACGGCTATGTAAGACATTCACCTTCACCACTAATCAATGGAAGCATGGATACTGTCTGCTATACTATAAGTGCCATGCAGTGCAGTGCAAAAATAAAAACTAAATATATGTACTGTATTGTAGATCAAATAATATTGATTAGATAATCACATTGCTTAATGCCCCTGGATGCGTGGAGTTGATAGTGTAAAATAAGGAGTTATATTATCCATTAATCTGTTTCTGTGAGACTACAGGTCCCAGCTAGCCTGTCCCAGCATCTCGCATGTTTGCACAGTAATTAGCATCAGTACTACAAGTATGAAGAAAATATTTTAAATATTTTAAATAAATATAGGACTCACACACCAAATGATTTAATCCTTTTTTACACACTCAATTACAGCTCTGAATCCATGATAGACATGCTGTACTAGAGCATACCAAATTAACAAGTCAGCCATTCAGCGAGCGGTGCTACAGAAACTGCACTGTCTTTTTATGAATGCTCAGTGCAGTTTAGGAAAAGTGACATCTGGTGGACAGAACGTTGTATTACAATCTCTGGCTTTTCGCAGAGCAAGCTGCAGTATGTCAGCGCGTGAGTAGCAAGGTGAGCTACATGGCGTATGGACGCTAGATGTAAGAGGACACATCTGTGTTCATTTTAGGGGCACAGCTGACAGGGATATGTCCACATCCACCAGTACAGAATATATACTGCTTTCCAAAAACACACACTCTAGTAGACAGATTATGATTTAAATTGTATTATAAAAGACTGGAGATTTTCTAGACACCAAAAAAAATGCAGTTTTTGCACTTAATATTTTTTGAGCTGCAGCTCATGGGGACACAACCACATCAGTAAGTAAAGTAATATCTGCTTACCTCTCTAAAACACTTGATCAAATAGAAAAAATATGATTTAAATTAAATTATAAATGACTGGAGACATTAGAAAAAAAAATCATTTTTTGCACTTATTATTTTTGGGGATCAAAATGACAGATGATAATACAGATGTAGTTGTGTAGTTAATTATTGGATATGGTGGAACATAAGGTTGCAAAATTACCTGGGCCCATTATGTTGTAATATGAAGGGTAAAGGTGCATATCAGTAATGGGTTGACAAATGTCCTGGTGTGTCTTAAAGACTCCTGATCTGGCCCATGCTCCTGTTGGATGCTTTCACATGCATCTGCAAATACACTCAATCATGTCTCTTGCTACATTGGCCCACTTCATTTTTTTGGGTAGCATTTTGTCTCTGTTCCTGCAGCTTTCACCACCCATTTCCTGCTGGGTCCCAGGTTCTTTTCAGTCTCACTTTCCTTGTTCTTTCCATCACCCCATCTGCCCACAAGTTTGGCCTCTCCCAATCCACCCCCTCTATTCCTTGGATTCCTGGTATTCTAGCAGGCTACCCTTCTCATGGAGTTCATGACCTTCTGCCTCCTTGCTATTCAGGAAGACAACTGCACATGGTTCCCCCACTCTGCTGTTCATCCTGCCCCTTTGCTGGTCAGTCTGCAGGTGGCCCCTCACTACCCTCTCCTTATTTTCCTCAGCAGATGCCTTACACATGACCCATCCCCCTAGCAGGTCCTCACATTTGCTGTGTTCTGGATTGTGTGCCTGTAATTTTATTATTTTTAGACTTGCTGCAGCTTCCTCTGATGGCCACCATCTGCTACTATGCAACGACTGTTTTTTAAACAGAGACAAATCAGTATATACAGCCCTGCTGAGTGTGTTCCTTGATTTCTGCATTCCCAGCTGCACCCTTTGATATATCAACAGGGGTGTAACCTGAACACCTTTATCATGCAGTGATCCTTGTCACGTACCTTCCCGAGTGTGCCATACCTTTTCACAGGGCCTCCTTTCTCAATACCATTACATTGCTAACCAAGCAATTTTGTCTGCCATGCCCAGAAATAAGAAGTCTGGATCCCACAGCCTTGTCTCCTATTTTAAAATGGCCAATCCTACTGACTCGCAATGACCCCCCTCAACTCCATCACTTGGATGTGCCTTTGAAGGGGAGTCCAATATGGAAGCGGTATCTGCTCCCTCTACTAAAGCAGACAAAGCTACCATTCTTGCTAAACTATGTAACTTCAGGAAGACTATTCACAAAAAAACTCCATAAAGCTGTTTCAGGATTTCAAACTGTAGTTGATGACCTAAGTACAAGTGTGGATGCCTTTGAAAGAAAGCAAGATGATATTGCTGATTTCCAACAGATGTCCAAACAGGATGTCACTCAGATCTGTCATGATTTACTCCTCCTCTCTGACAAACAAGAAGATCTCGATAATCAAGGGAGTAGGAATAAGCTCATGGTTCAGAATCCCAGAATCTGTAGAAACTGCACATCTGGAAGACTATCTCCTCCTCCTCTTTCGCACCCTGGGTCCCTCAGTTCCAGATGACATGTTGATTTTGGACAAGGCTCATCTTGCTCTATGACCCTGCTCACAAGATGTCACCCAATCTAGACGTGTTATTTTGCAGCTCCATTATTTTCGGGTAAAAGACCAAATCTATGCACAAGCTCACAAAACTCTGAATATTACATTTGAAGGAGCAAACCTCCTTATTCTCCAGACATGTCACCCATTACTCTAGCAAAATGGATGGAGATGAGAGATGTTACCAAGACCCTGAGAGATCACAAGATGTAATATAGATGGGGTTTCCTCTTTACATTGCAAGTCCGATTGGAGGGTAAGGTCTTATATGCAAAGACACCAGATGAGGCCCTTCAGATACTTCAGACCCTGAATCTCCCTGGGTCCCAAAGTTGCTCAGCAAGCTTATTCCACTCCTCTACCGAGAAGACCCCTGAGACAAGAATGGCACACAGCGAGATCCATTTCCAAGTCCAACTCAGTTGCCTAACATTCTATATACAGTGTGTTGCCAAGTCTCATCATTGAATCTCTTCAATGCTGTCATTTAACATTGGCTCAGGTTCCTACTCATCTAGTTTTTCTGTGTTTATTAGCACAGTATTGTTCCTCCTGTGTATATTTAACTGACATTTTTTCCTTGTTTTAAATATCTTTTCAAGTAATTTCTTTTTAACATCTCCTATGTATATTATATATATTGTATGGTATTTTTATTGGTTTAACTCTATTTTCTAATTTATACATATTGTCTACAATTGTTTACATGTGTTATCCTGGTTATTGGTATTGATTTATGTTTATGTGCATTATGACTACTAAATTTCCTTACCTTGTTAGCCCCTTAGCTATATATGTCCTGTCATTATCTATATACTTGGTGTTTTTCCTGCAAACTCAGGATCTCTAAATATTTCCCTTTCTCATGCCCAACCTATAACTCCTAGTCAGTGTTATTGCCACCCACCCCACAAGGTAATCATGACTGTCCCCAAACATTTTTGGCTTACTAGCCTACCCTTCCCATGGGTCCCATACAGTGGCAGAACTAGAGAGTGGTGGGCCAAGGTGCAAGAATATGCTTTGGGCCCCCCTATGCAGTACCCCAAGTAGTGGTCCCCCTATGCAGTGCCCCCAGTAGTGCCCCTTATACAGTGCCCTCAGTAGTACCCCTTATACAGTGCTCCCAGTAGTGGTCCCCCTATGCAGTGCCCCCAGTAGTGGTCCCCCCTATGCAGTGGTCCCATTAGTGGTCCCCCCTATGTATTGCTCCCAGTAGTAGTTCCCCCTATGCAGTGCCCCCAGTAGTAGTCCCCCTTATTCATTGCCCCCAGTAGTAGTCCCCCCTATGCAGTGTTCCAGTAGTTGTCCCCCCTATGCAGTGCCACTTATACAGTGCCCCCAGTAGTGGTCCCCCTATGCAGTGCTCCCAGAAGTGCCCCTTATACAGTGCCCCCAGTAGTGCCCCATATGCAGTGCCCCCTATGCAGTGCCCTCAGTAGTGCTCTTTATACAGTGCCCCCAGTAGTGGACCCCCCTACATATATAAGACAAATACACACACACAAAAAAAACTAACACACACTTACCTGAATCTCCGCTCCTGCGCCCGCTGCCGTCAGCTCCTCTGTCCTCCCACTCTGCACCATGGGAGAGATGTCATGATGTCTCTCTCATCATCCACTGCGGAATTCGAAAAGCGGAGCTCATGAGTGAGCTCCAGCCTGGCTCCTTCCATGGATGCAGCAGTCAATGAGTGTCTGTCTTACTCTCTTTGGCTGCTACAACAAACACCAAGCCGCCGCTGGCAGCCTTCGGTTTGTTACTGTGTAGTGCGGACCGCTCTCACTGTGGGCCGCACTACACTTAAATACTGTGGGGCAGGAGGGACACTGGCGGCGGGTGCAGTGGCGCTGTTGGATTCAGGCAGCTATGGGCCCCTGCACCACAGCAGGCCCCGATGCAAGGCGCCGGCTGCACTGCCGCTAGTTCTGCCACTGGTCCTATATGTTGGACAGGGTTTAGCTCTGTTCCTCCGCTTCCTTCAATCCTCCTCCATACCTTTTCTCCCTTTGTTAGGGGTAATTTTCTCTGTAATTATCTTCTCTCCCAGAGCTCTCTGTCCTCTTTATTTCTTGAAGTTGCTCTTATTTATTATACTGTATACCTTAATGGTCCTGAAATTTATTTTTTTAAACAATAGGGGCCTTAATAATCCCCATAAAAAGGTCTACTTTGTTCTTTCTACTTAAGCAGCTGAGGGGTGATAAAGTGTTTCTGCAGGAGACTCAATTTTGAGGTGCTCATCACCCGGAATTTAAATCTAAACGTTATTCCAATGTATACTATGCCTGTGATCCTCAATGCAAAAAGAAGGGTGTTTACTACAGTATTTGCTAGTCACTTTACTTTAGTTCCCTCTAATATTGTCTGTGATCGAAAGGAGAGATTGTTAATCCTTGAAGGTCTCCTTAACAATGGGGTTGATTCAGCATTGCACATAAGTGCAATGCTAATCACAGATTCACGATGATCGTGAATTTGCACGTGCACAGGACCCATTCTGTGCATGTGCAGAACAGGATCTGCATGATCGCATGCAGCCACTGTTATGCCTCTGCCTGAGAGAGGCATTTGCAGGATGGGGCGGAGATGGCCAGCTTTTCCAGAGACGTCCCACCACTGTTTTCCAGGGATGATAAGGCCAGGATCTGCATCCACTGATGCAGTTTCCTGGCCTCAGCTGGCCAGTGCCATCCAATATTGCATCCGATGGTCGTGAAGGTTATCCCAGGCTGCAAGCTCGGTCACAGTTCTGGGATCGTAAATGCAGCAGGTGGTGTCAGATACCTCCTGCTGCATTTTAATATTACAAAGGACGGAATTGCAAAGCTGCTTGTGTGCAGCTTTGCAATTCCATCCTATGCTGAATCACCCCCAATGTCCCTTAAACTTTTGTGAATATAAATGCTCCTAACTAAAATCAATCTTGTTTCTTTTACAACACATTTCTCTACACCACAGGGGAAGTTTGATTTTAGCTGGGGACATTAATACTATTGTGGATAGCCATCTGAACAGGTCCAACCCCATTCCTAAATCCCTTCATAGAGTGTCCTCCGCAGTTCTTACATCACTCCTCACACAGCAACTCTTATTTGATGTGTGGAGGGTTATGGATCCCACGGCCAGGGATTACACATTTTATTCCTCAATTCATGATGTCCACAAATCACAAGGCATGATATGATATTTTTCTGGGCTGAGCCGGCACAGACCATCTTGAATGTCTCAATTATGCTTTCTACCTGGTCTGATCATGGTCCAGTGATGGATTAATTGTGGTTCTCGGCAATGGCGCCTCAATGGCAGGGTCTTCTCAACCCCCAAACTAAAGCCTATTTGGTTACTGAACTACGTCACTATTTTCATACCAATGCTACCTCAATATGTCTCAGATGTTGTGGGAGGCTCATAAGGCAGTGATTTGTGGTCACCTTATCAGTGTCTCTGCTCATTCTAAGAAAGTTATGAATAATTGACCTTATAGAGCATTTACGAGCTCTGAATCTCAAACATATGTCATCAAGGTCTCTAGATGATCACTTTAAACTGTCAGCTGTCTGCTGAGAATTAAATCTTCTCACTGATAAGGCCAAACTTAAATGACTTGTAGAGTCATATCATATCATGGTTCTAGATTGTGGTGAAAGATCTTACAAAATAATATTCTCTCAATTAAAACCTCAGCAGGCCACACTTACAGCCCCATGCATTTTACAGATGGATTTCTTTTTACTCCAATTTGTACAACTCATCTAGTTGTTCCACTCCACCACCAGTGTACTCAATTCAGCAATTCCTTTTGAAATGTAATCTCCCTATTCTATCCCCTGCAGCTTCTGAAACTTTAAGTACTGACATAGAAACATAGGAACATGTTGCAGAAGATGACATTACAGAAGATGAGGTTGCCCGGGCTAAAATATAATAACAAGGCACAGATGGTCTTACTACGGCCTATTATAAAACATTCTCAACCATTCTTACCCCACATCTGTCCACACTATTTAATAGTGTTTTAAAAGGTGCTTCGTTCTCCCAACAAGCCCTTGATGCATGAATCATAGTGATCCATAAAGAAGGGAAGAATCCTACTAACTGCTCCCATTATCAACCAATATCATTATTAAATACTGACCTTAAGCTTTATTCTTAAATCCTGTCAAATTACTTAAACTCAGTGTTGCCCCAAATAATTCACAATGTTTAGGTGGGTTTCATCCCTGTGTGGCAAGCTCAGACTAATACAAGACATGTCATCACCTTCTTCATGCCATTAATTCCCGTAAAAGTCCTGCTCTCTTGCTATCTCTAGACACTGAAAAAGCATTTGACAGGATTAGTTGGCCATTTATGCTTGAAACGCTCTGTCAGTTTGGTTTCTAAGACCCATTTCTCCAAGGTATCCTGGCTTTATAATTATCTCACTCTGCAAGAGTAGCAGTTAATAGAGATATTTCACACCCTTTTTCTATCACTAATGGGATTCAACAGAGGTCTCCTTGGTCACCCCTGATCTTTGCATTGGTTATAGAACCCTTCTCTGCCCATATCTGCCATTCCTCAGATATTAATGGGGTTCAGGTTAGTTTATGGGACTTCAAAATATCTTTGTTTGCTGAGAACCTCCTCCTCACTTTGTCCTCTCCCCAGGTGTCGCTTCCCAGCCTATTTAATCTTCTTGCTTACTATGGTAATTTGTCTGGTTATAAGATTAAATAATCAAAAACAGAGGCTCTCCCCTTTTATATACTACATTCACAATTTGACCTTCTCAAATCTAAATATAACTTTGCCTGGAGAACCGCTATCATTAAATATTTATAAGTCTGTATTACCCACACCTATAGCTCTCTTTATGCTGCTAACTACCCTAGGATTCTATCCTTTATAAAATCAGACCTGTCCAGGTGGCAATCTTATTATATCTCCTGGTTTACTAAATAATAGCTATTAAAATGAATCTCCTCCCGCGACTTCTCTATTTTAGACACTACCGATCAATGTACCTAACAGTGTTGTCTCCCAACTCTACAAATAGTTCGTACAGTTTGCTTGGAAGAAAAAAGATCTCCATGACTAGTTTTTTAAATCTATGAAGAAAGATTTCCAATGATGGTTGAGGGTTCCCAGATGTTAACCTATATTATTGGGCTGCACACCTTAGCCAGGCCATGGTATAGCATGCTTTTACTTCCTCTCTGAGGTGGGTAGAATTAGAGACTGCTGCTTGGAAGCTAATTTTTCTCCCATCTATACTAGGGATCTCCTCAAAGCATCATCCTTTGTCTGTCTCTTCTCACCCAAACATTAACTTCACTTGTACTATTTGGGATCAATGTACTTGTAGGTTTAAACTTATTTCCCCTCCCTATCACCCCTCTCTGGGACAACCCAATGTTGACTCTGCACCTTGGATTGCTAGAGGCATCAAGTTTGTTGCAGACATTTTGTAAAATGGCACTTGCTTAACCTAGGTGACTTACAGACTAAGGGCCTGATTCAGACCCGGACGCTAAGCTGCTCTATCTCTCAGCTAAAAGGGGCCGGGTATGCAAATCCCACTATCGCACTGTGTGGTGTAAGGACGCCCTCTATGTCTTAGAGAGCAAAAGCAGTGAGTGTACGCAGGACTATTAAACCACCCACCTTTGTCTCGCAGCACACGTCATCTCCAGGAAGTGTGTGATTAATCGGGAACATTGAGTGCCATCGGAGCTGCATGGAGCGCTTGTGGTTGACCCTGCCCTACCGCAAGCACTGCGGTCAGTTCAAGCTAAAATACGTCCAAGTGACGTGTACAATGACGCCTCCATGCTAATTATGCACACCCATTAAACTCCATTTTGACGCCCAGACACGCCTGTGTTCGCACATCCACACCCCCGTTCACAAGCACCTTCCCCTGTTACCACCCACAAACAGCTCTATATGTCACTCAAAGTAGCACTCAGTCTGTGTACAGCGAGCGCATGATTCCCGATCACAACGACTGGCTTGCACACGCCCACTGCGAACCATACGCAAACCTCTGATTATTGGCCATAGCGTGCAAGCGCAGCTAAGTGACCAGGTCTGAATCCTGACCTAAGTTTTCTTTCCCAGACGTAAATGTTTTTACTTATATCCAACTGAAGTACTGTTACATCCATAGGGGTAAATCTACTAACAATCATGTTTGTCCTGAGTTTGGTCGAGAACAAACACTCTGAGCTTCACCGACACTCGGGAGACTATTGAAAAATAAAATTTGCAAATTTACTTAGAGTCGAGTTTGGCTAAATCACATTTTTTGACAGTGAATGACATTGAGTTATCTCTGGCGAGTTCCATGTGTCTGAACGCAGCCAAACACACCCGAACATGCACCCTGCATATATCCAACTGAAGTACTGTTACATCCATAGGGGTAAATCTACTAACAATCATGTTTGTCCTGAGTTTGGTCGAGAACAAACACTCTGAGCTTTACCGACACTCGGGAGACTATTGAAAAATAAAATTTGCAAATTTACTTAGAGTCGAGTTTGGCTAAATCACATTTTTTGTAGAGATGAGCGGTTCGGATTCTGTGGAATCCGAACCGCTCCGAACATTGGGGATCCGAGTCCACCCGAACCCTGTTCGGGTGTTCACCGCCTGACTCGGATCCCCGTTCGGGGCCGAACGGCGGCCGCCTGATGTCGGATTCTCACTAGAGAATCCGACATCAGGTCTCCTCGCGTGTAGGGCAGAGCGCAGTGATAGCGCTCTGCCCTACACAGACACAGACACACAGCCGCCAGCGGCAGCTGTGTGTTTGTTACAGCAGCCAATGAGAGTCACACAGACTCTCATTGGCTGCTGCACGGAGGGAGCCGGCTGGAGCTCACACATGAGCTCCGTCTTCCGGCTCCCTCCTCAGCGTGTGACAGAGCGGACGGCGCGGGAGCGGGGATACAGGTAAGTTTTATTTTTTTTATTTTTTTACTTGTCAAAGGTCCGGGGGCGCTACTGGGGGGGGGGGTCTGCACTACTGGGGGGGTCTGCTACTGGGGGGGGGCTATACTACTGGGGGGGCCATACTACAGAGGGGCCTGCTACTGGGGGGGCTATACTACTGGGGGGGGTCTGCACTACTGGGGGGGTCTGCTACTGGGGGAGGCAATACTACTGGGGGGGCCATACTACAGAGGGGCCTGCTACTGGGGGGGGCTATACTACTGGGGGGGGTCTGCTACTGGGGGGGCCATACTACTGGGGGGGATCTGCACTATTGGGGGGCCATACTACAGAGGGGCCTGCTACTGGGGGGGGGCTATACTACTGGGGGGGTCTGCACTACTGGGGGGGTCTGCTACTGGGCAGGGCTATACTACTGGGGGGGCCATACTACAGAGGGGCCTGCTACTGGGGGGGGCTATACTACTGGGGGGGGTCTGCTACTGGGGGGGCCATACTACTGAGGGGCCTGCTACTGGGGGGGGCCATACTACTGGGGGGGCCTACTACAGGGGGGGCCATACTACAGGGGGGGCCCATACTACAGGGGGGGCTACTACTGGAGCAGCCTACTACTGGGGGGGCCTGCTACTGGGGCAGCCTACTACTGGGGGAGCCATACTACTGGGGGGGCATACTACTGGGTGGCATGCTAATGGGGGGCATACTACTGCGGGGGCCTGCTAATGGGGGACATACTACTGGGGGGGCCTGCTAATGGGGGGCATACTACTGGGGAGCATTCAACTGGGGGCACTGCATAGTGGACCGTACTACTAAGGGGACTGCATAGGGGGCACCACTGCTGGGGGACATTGTGTAAGGGACACCGCTACTGTGGGCATTGTGTAAAAGGGTCACTACTGTGGGCATTGTGTAAAAGGGGCACTACTGTGTGTCGTAACATAAATAAGAGACACTACTTTATGGTGTAATGTGAATCAGGCCCTATGTGCGGTGTAATGCTAATAAGATTGTGCACTGTGACTCCTAGGGCCGTAGCCCACTTTGTAAACAAGTACTGTGACTCTGCTGGCCGTACCCCACTGGGTGGGTGCACTACTTTTCATTTCTGCCACTGCTGTGTGGCAATGTGTCATAGATGTGCTTTATACTGTGGTGTCTGTGTCGTTGTGCCGCTGCTTTGTCGCTTAGTAACCAGTCAGCTCACTGCAACCTTTGGCCAATAATGTTGAAAACAATATTATAAGCTGTGATATGGTCTAAATTGACTGGAAATTAATGTTATTGAGGTTAATAATACTCTAGGAAGAAAAAAAAGACCAATTTATGTGATTTTAGCTTTTTTTGTCAATTTTTGTAAAAAAATCCAAATCCAAATCCAAATCCAAATCCAAAGCCAGTCACCGCAGTTTGGCAAATCCAAATCCAAATCCAAAGCCGGACGACGAATTAGAACCAAATCCAAATCCAAATCCGGCAAAAATGGTCCGGCGCACATCCCTAATTTTTTGACAGTGAATGACATTGAGTTATCTCTGGCGAGTTCCATGTGTCTGAACGCAGCCAAACACACCCGAACATGCACCCTGCACATATCAGTGAGATATGTGCAGGCTGCATGTGTCTATTTTGTGTCAAAAATGTTTTACAAATTAGCACAAATGATGTGGGGTTCCCCTCCAAAGCATAACCAGCTCTAAGCTCCTGACCCAGCCCTTGATCTAATAATAGCTTTATGCCTCTGTAATGTAAATTGAAAATGCAAATAAAATATATATTTTTTTAAATTAATCAATTAAATTCAGTACATTAGAAATGTAAAACTGCATAAATATCAAGTGAAAATATTTATTTTCGATATCTATGTTATCAACACAATCATTTGAGCTATGTTAACGATTTTAAGAATACTAAATAAAATAAATGTTTAGAGAAATAGACATCCATCTGAGAATAATTTTATTCTTAATAAGGTAGTTTCCTAAGGGATTCAACACATAGGGATTTAAATAAACATTCATGTTGTTTTATATATATCATATTATCACAAATTCTGCACTCATGTCTTCATCCCGTGGCATTACTGGGGTGCTCCTCATGGACATATAGTCCATCTATCCAAACAAAAAATATGAACAACAGTTGCAAGGGCACTCACCAGGTTTGATACATTTTAGCACATTTATTTAACCATCAAAGGATCAATCATGGTCGCAGTAAATACACCAGTGTTTCGGTCTGGATGTAGACCGTTATAAAGGTATGCTATCCAGGTCAATAAGATAGTGGAGTCCACATAACACCCACACATCATGTCAGCACATAAGCAGTCAACAAATATACCCCGTCGGGTCCCAGATATTTATATCCCTCCTCCTATAACAGCTTATGTAATCACACCAGTATCATACAGGGGTAATAAATCATCTGGTACTCACACTATCCGCCTATCCGTATGGTCCTGCCCGCCACTAAGCCCATGCAAGCCATGTCACGGTATCAGCCAATTCACCCGCGACCCTAATGCGCCGGCAGCGCCCGACCAAGATGCCCCACACCTGGCACGCCAGAGTCTGCACAGGCACCAGGTTCAGCATCACCTGTCCCGTCTCCTCGACGTGTCCAGGCTGCAAACTTGTGTTCCAAGGACACTATTACAGCCTATGGCGTATGGTGCTCAGTGCTGCTGCCGGAGAGCAAATTAATACTTTCTCTACCTGGTATACTGGAGGAGAACTTCACACAGTAAGAAATAGGCAGAACAGAGAGAGAGAGCAATACTCGGACCCGGCTAGTGGACAAGTATAATGACACTATGGACCTGATTCAGACCTGGTCACTAAGCTGCGCTTGCTCGCTATGAACGATGGTCGCCCGTCTGCACATGCATATAAGTTGCAGTGCGCGTGCGCAAACTAGTGACTGCGATGTGCAATCGTGCGCTCGTAGTACACAGACAGGACGCTACTTTGAGTGACAGCGCCGTTTGTGGGTGGTAACAGGGGAAGGTGCTTGTGAACTGGGGAGTGGTGCTGCCAACGCAGGCGTGTCTGACCGTCAGAACGGAGCTTAATGGGTGTGCATAATTAGCAAAGTTGCGTCATTGAACATGTCACTTGGTTGTTTTTTACCCTGAACCGCAGTGCTTGCGGTGGAGAAAGGCAACCTCAAGGGCTGCGAGCAGCTACGATGGCACTCGATGTTACTGATTAATCCTACATTTCCCGAGATGACGTGTGTTGTGAGTGGCAAGGGAGCATCTTTATACACTAGCGAGCGCTTGTTGCCATAGCTCGGTAAGACATAGAGGGCGTCCTTACGCGACGCAGTGCGAGCGCATCATTTAAATATCCGGCCCATTTTTGACAGCGAGCGACCGTATCTTGTGAGCGGGTGTGAATCAGTTCCTATATACTCAGGGTGAAATAATCCTATACAGGATTATAAATACAACACCAGAAAACAAAAGACAACCCTACAGTATACAGTATACAGTCATCATCATATTATGCAGATATCTAATTTTCCTGGAAATATACAGATCACAGATAATATAATAATATCTCAATCAATTATTAGTTAGTGCAGTTATTCCACTTACCTATCCAGAACAGACGCTGCTACCATAATTATATGTTCTAAAACAGAACAAGAAACAATTGCCAAAATATATAGATATACAAAAGTTCACCACATAATAGCACATTACTGATGAGCATTATCAGAAAGAAAAACCATAAAGTATCAGAAGAAAAACGTGAAACTTTCAACCAACCTGAAAGATAAAATATAAAAATTATAGCATCACACTGGTTTTAGAATACTGATATATAGGCATATATGCCTTCAAGCACTAGGACTAAGGTCTTCCACCCCATATTGCTACATGACACCAAGGTAAAATTACAGAGAGAAGGTTGAGCTCGTTAAGGCCCTTGGGTGCAACCTTGTCCAATCGGCTAATCCATTGGCTCTCTGATGTAATATTTTTACATGGTACCTCCTCGTGTCAGAGGGGGGATCCAATCGATAATTCTACATTTGAGAGAAGAGACCTGATGGTCCTTCTCTAAAAATGGTGAGCCACCAGTTTATCGGAGGTACCATTCTGTATGGCTGTCCGTATAGAAGTTCGATGGTTTGCCATCCGCTCTCAAAATCCTCAGGTGGTTAGTCATGGCTTTTCTGGTCTATGCCCAGGCATGATAATGGCTTTCTTTTTATCATGAGCAAGAACTGCTACCACTGGTGGCTGATTTACACAAACAACATCCTCATCATCAAAATCCTCATTAGTGTCAGATAGGACACAAATATCGCCTCATCCTCCTTTTGCACTTCCTCCACACTATCATTCTCAATTTCTATTATATCACCATCTAATACTACCACAACTGTCATGGTATCAGTGATCCACTGTGCAACTGGATGACAGCTGCCATACTTGCTTCCTCTATCAAAGGATTGTTAACAGTCAATTGTTTTTTTAAACTACTACTAGTAGTAGTCTTCTTGGTCCCTTTCTGGGATGAAGATCCACCTCCAGAAGCAGGAGCAGTCCTAGCGATCAATGATTCTTCTGAGGAATCCTGGATAAGGGAAGAGATACCTAGCCTTATCCTGGATGCAGAACTACCTCCGATCATTAGTGGAGATATTGATGATGAAGGTGTTGGCTGTGGAGATTGCAGGTGCTGGGATCTAGCTGAGGGAAGGGAGCTAACTGATGCTGGACTTCCTGTTGCTATTTTTTTTAGCACCAGTTTCTGATTTTCCCAAAAATGACGTTACAGGGAGTAGGTTCCTAGATGGTTAAGGTCACTACCTCTACTTACTCTGGTTTTACAAACAATACAGATGGCTTGAAAATTGTTGCCCGGATTTGGGTAGAAATAATTCCACACATAAGAAGTGGAGTTTTTTGTCTTAAGCCAATGTATGACAGTGGGCTTTTTCTTATCATGGGCAACAAATGTTTCCACTGGTGCCTGATTTACACAAACAACATCCTCATCAACAACATACTCATCATCAACAACCTTATTAGTGTCAGCTACACAAATATCCTCCTAATCCTGGTGCACTTCCACAGCAGCATCCTCAATTTCTATGTCATCATATTGACATTCGCTGCTCATCATCATATTTGCAGAGGGCACTGAAATGGTGGAAGGAGGCTCTTCTTCGAGTACACTATAGGAAAAGTCAGGCTCACACATGGCACCCGTGGACACACTTAGGACAGAATTCAGAGCCGGTCGTAAACGGCCGCTCGGTCGTACGCATCCAATGTTTCCCAACCATGCATGTGTACGGTTAGTTGTGCGCATGTGCGTACGAGACCTTGCGATCCAAAATGCTGTTGATCGTATTGCTTACGAGCAGGAAGTGGCTTCTGAGAGTTGATTGACATGAAAGGCTGTTTGTGGGTGTTGACGGGGGTGGTGGTCTAAAAACGCAGGTGTTCCTCACCGTTTTCAGAGCGTACCAGGGATGTACATAAATAACCTTCTACGACCAACCTAGAAGGCCGGAAGTAGTAAAAACGTCACTCTGCGAGCAGGTTAGAGGCCTGGCTGATCGTTCTGCTTGAAGTTGGGTATGTGCTTTCTCAAGCACCAGAGTACAATCGATACTATCGAATGTGACTGATGTTATGTTTGATGTTTCTATTTTGTTCCACACAATGCAAGCAGCTAATAATCATTTGTTGTTGCTAATAACATTGCTAATTGGCTTGTAATTGTTTTTGTTGCGTTTGCATTAGCGAATAAAAAGATTAAATTAATGTCATGGTGATGGCTTATTATAAGTTGTTTTTACCAAAGTTTTGGCCTTTTTTGCATTTTTAAGCCTACACCAGTCTTTGCAAATCCTCTGCTTTATCAATACCTTTATTAAACATGTATATTTATCCAATTTAAAACAGACACAAATTTTTTTTTTATTTTGAACAAGAATATATATTTTTTTACACGCATTTGGCAGCATGCACAAATGAAAAAAATTATAATATTACAACCAAAAAAAAATAAAAACAAATATAAAAAATAAGAAACAAAAATAAAAAAGGACGGAGATGGAGGCATTGGTGAATAGAAATATGGGGACTGGACATCAAAAGGGGAAGGATAAGATAGCCAGGGCTATTTTCTTCATTTGGGATGGCTTGGCTGAAGAGGCTTTTTCGGAACAGCCGACTGGCGTGTAACACGCCGACCGGCCTGGCCAGAGCCGGATGGAATTGGCTCTGGCCTAGCCATAGGGCTCGCCATACTTTGGGGGTGGCTTTTGGGCTGCCAGAGGTAGTGGTCCTTGGAGGAAGGGAGCCTCACTCTATCATGGCAATTCGGTTTGCCTGCTCCTGGGCATCTGCTGATCGAACCAGGGCCCCAGCACATGTCTCCAGGGCCTCCACCACCCTCAACAATCTGCCATCTATCCTCACCAGAGTGGTCTCCATCCTCAGGAGAACAGAATTATTCTCCTGAGTTTGGTCGACCAACTCGGTGAGGAGAGCCACTGCTGGGGCGGGTGGTGACCCTGGAGTGGGCTCCACAGGGTCCCCAGATGGAAAATTTGGATCGTGCCCTGCAGAGCCTTCATATGTGCTGGGCCCACCATCACCTCAGGAGCAGGCACTTCCTCCTCGTGGTCTGTAATGCAAAAGATTTGTTAGGGTTTTTTTTTTTTTTAATTTTTAACAAAAAATCTAAAATATTTACCTTCTCTGCCATGTGGAGCGTTAAATTCGGCCATGTCAGTGGCCATATTGGACACACGGACTAACTCCTCTTCCTCTATACTCCCCTGAGCCTGCTCCTCCAAAGCAGTTAAGGTCAGCTCCTCAGGGATGGGACCATCACCTGTCCCCCTGGCATGGTCTGCCCTACTTCCTAGCTTCCTCTTCAGCCGATATTTGAAGTCTGTCCATCTGTCAATGTTTAGAGTTAATTTAGTCTTGTATTTCCTGCAACATTTATAAAAACAATTATAAACCAACATTCACACTAGCAAATGTGTACCTTTTACGCACAACATTATTAAATCTGTGCGTCGTCCCAACGCGATTAACAGCCCTGGCTAACTCATCCCAGAGCCTGTATTTTTGTCCAGCCCCCATATTTCTTGGTGCATGTACAATATTTTCCATGCACATAGACACCAAAGCCTCCATCTCCGCCCTCAAAAAGGGAGGGTTTCTGGACCTTCTCTGGCTTGGGCCTGGCTCCATGCTTGGGCCTGGCTCCCTGCTTGGCCCTGACTCCTCCTCACTCCTCCTTTCTTGCTGTTGTCCACCTACAACATATTTGTTTTATTTTTATTATTTTTTTTATTTTTTATTATTAAAATGTAAGGAATTGGTCATTATTGGACACAAAACTTACTTTCTAAGGGCGGACTCTGGCTTCCATGCTCCTCTGTCTCCATAGGAAAAAGAGAAACAAAAGTAGCGCTTGTAGAACAAAGATACAAACAATTTAATAACAATGTTACAATCAATAAAAACAATACGTATGTAGCAATATAAGAGTACACTGCAATGCCTCAGAGATGGAGGTGTGTTGGAGATGAATAATCTCTCTAAATGATGAGTATATATAAGTCAATGTCACTCAAAAAGTCCAATAATATAATCCACTCATAGAATGAGAACTAATGAGTGTATATACACCAAGCAACATTGAATAAATCTCCAAAAAGGCTGATGGAATAAGAGCCGTAGAATGAGATGGATAAGCAGCTCACTTTTGCCTGGATATGTGTCCAAACCTTCAATAAGTACACTCAGTCCGTGTACATGGGCCCCGGTATCTATACTGCAATTGGTCTCTGATGTGAGGACATCCGCTGTAGGCACTCAGTCCGTGCGCACTGACCACAGCTCCTGTGGAGAGAGCTGAAAGTCACGGCCGCTGCCAGTGCATGCGGGGGCCCGGCTCGGAAGGGAAATGGAGAAAGCACCACTGTGAGCACTCAGCCTGTGAGCAGAGTGCTCGTCCAGCCATCTATAAAGCTTGTATGATTACAGCTGCTGTTGTTTTAGCTTGGGGCCAGCGTGGTGTCAGAAAGTCTCCTCTCGGCTGGGGCTCTCCAGGTCAGGAATGGACAGCAAATAGGCAGGTGTATAAACGGCAGTGTACAGCCCAAAAAAGCCTTAACGCATTTCTCCGGGACAGCACTCCCGGCTTCTTCAGAAGGAGGGCCCTCCTTCTGACACCACACTGGCCCATGCTAAAACAACAGCAGCTGTAATCATACAAGCTTTATCGATGGCTGGACAAGCCCTCTGCTCAAAGGCTGAGCGCTCACAGTGGTGATTTCTCCATTTCCCTTCTGAGCCGGGCCCCCACATGCACTGTCAGCGGCCGTGACTTTCAGCTCTCTCCACAGGAGATGTGGTCAGTGCGCATGGACTGAGTGCCTACAGCGGATGTCCTCACGTCAGAGACCGATTCCAGTATAGATACTGGGGCCCATGTACACAGACTGAGTGTACTTATTGAAGGTTTGGACACATATCCAGGCAAAGGTGAGCCGCTTATCCATCTCATTCTACGGCTCTTATTCCATCAGCCTTTTTGGAAATGTATTCAATCAGCCTGTTGCTTGGTGTATATACACTCATCAGTTCTCATTCTATTAGTGGATAATATTATTGGACTTTTTGAGTGACATTGACTTATATATACTCATCATTTAGAAAGATTATTCATGTCCAACACACCTCCATCTCTGAGGCATTGCAGTGTACTCTTATATTGCTACATACGTATTGTTTTTATTGATTGTAACATTGTTATTAAATTGTTTGTATCTTTGTTCTACAAGCGCTACTTTTGTTTCTCTTTTTTCCTATGTTGATTTTGGTGGGTTGCAGTTCCCACATATTGTAGTAGCTATTTGTAGATCAAATTTTTCTTAGCTTGGGAATTCCTTTCTTCCTTTTGTCCTCTGTCTCCATGGTGAAGTTTGATAAAGCATGAGTACTAGTGTGCTTTGGCAACATTTTTATACATGTGAGCGCATCATTGGATTGGTTGAGCATGCATCCATGTTGCGTCCATCCATATTTCCCTGTGCAAATTGCACACCTACCCTTAATTGTGGGCTTTAATGAGATGTGAGCGCATCATTGGATTGGTTGAGCTTGCATCCATGTTGCGTCCATCCATGTTTCCCTGCGCAAATTGCACACCTACCCATTAATTGTGGGCTTTAATGAGATGTGAGCGCATCATTGGATTGGTTGAGCATGCATCCATGTTGCATCCATCCATGTGTCCCTGCGCAAATTGCACACCTAACCTTAATTGTTAATTTTTCTAGTGTTTAACATCCCTATTTAAGGACCTCCAAAATGGGCCATTACTTGTGCGTTGTTGGTGGTTGTTGGTTCTTGTTATATTGTTGGTCGGCGGATTATTGCACAAAACATCTTAGGCTTGAGAGTCAGGTAAGTGTATCCTAGTCATGTTTTTTTTTAATGTTTAAAACATTTTTTAATGTCAAACGTATATTTTGCTTAGTTGTAATTTTTTTTATACAGTTTTTAAAATCAGGGAATATTCCTGCCCACTTTATTACGGTCGGAGGTAAGTGTTTCAGAGTCCTGCTGCCATCATTTTTATGTGAATCCCTTCTTTTTTTTAATTTATAATTATTTTAATTTTTTTTACCATAATGTAGTGTTGAAGTTTGGTGTTTGGCATTTGGGGATTGTGGTTGCCCACTTTTTAGTGGTCTGAGGTTAGTTTTCTATTTTCTTTTTGTTTGGGTTTTTATACACCCTTTAAAAAAAAAATTAAAAGGTTATTTGACTAAATGTAGATTTGTCCATTGTTTTGTACTACGACATCATTTATATAATTTCCACAAAATACAGTCTAATTGAAATTATTTCTTGTCTTACCTTAAACACAGGGTTACCCAACCCTGTAAGAATCAGCAAGATTCTGACTAAGTTAAGTTAATTGAGTGTTTGTTTTTTTAAGCAAAATTCATACTATTTTCTATGTACACTTATTTCAGAGAGACGTTGGTGAGCTTATCCTCGCCATGCTTCCACACCCTACCTTACCTGGTCCTCATCCTCATCGTAGGCATAGGAGGTGTGTAAGGCCCCAGATATTTCGAACACGGGTCACCCTTTTTGGAATGCCTGATGATGAGGTGTTAACCACTTACTGCCTACCACCCACCATTATCCTAGACACTGTTTTAATAATAAAGAGTGATCTAGAAAGTCAAATTCACATTCCTACATCAATATCACCACTGACACAGTTGCTGGCGGTGTTACATTTCTGCATCTCAGGGTCCTTCCAGACCACTGTGAGTCTGGTGGCTGGCATCTCCCAGCCTTCATTCTCCAGGATCCTGAGGCATGTGATGAATGCTTTTTTTAAGCAGATTACTCGCCTTATTAGTATGCCTTTGGATCAGGAATTCCTTGTTGTGGTCAAGCAGCAGTTTTTGGAGATTGCTGGCTTTCCACATGTCATAGGGGTTGTGGATGGCACTCACATAGCATTATAGCCTCCAGCATGAAAGGAACACATATATCACAACCGTAAACATTTCCATTCCATGAATGTGATGGTGCTATGTGATGCCTCCCTCCAGATACTCTCCCTGGATACAACATTTCCTGGCAGCTCACATGATGCATATGTGATCCAACATTCAGGGATCTGGCACAAATTAGCTACACTGCAAGCTGGTGACGCGTGGCTTCTGGGTAAGTGAAACTTCAGGATGTTGATCAGAATTAAAAATGTGACTCTGTTTTTAAATTAAAAAACTATACCACATTTTCTCACCTTCCCTACAGGCGACAGTGGATACCCTTGCACGCCCTGGCTGCTGACTCCTTTTTTGGCCCCCAGACCAGGGCCACAAACCCAATTAAATGCCTCATTTACTGCCACCAGGCAGGTGGTGGAGCACTGTATTGGTCTTTTGAAAGGTTGGTTCAGATGTCTCCACCACTCTGGTGGCGCCCTCATGTATTCGCTGGTTATGGTTTCACGTATTGTGGTCCTGTGTGGGATATTTCATAACATCGCCATAAGGAGTCGAGTACCCATGCAGCCAGAGGATGCCTTGCCTGAGGATGGCCCCCATGAGGTAGGTGTTGTAGGACTGTCCGGGGGGCCAGACGCAATGATGTTGTGGATCATTTTTTTAGGTATGTATGTCCAAAAGATTTTACCAAACTTATAAATTAAGTGTCATATGCTTCCTTGTTTATTTGTTTGATTTTGTGAAGTTTTTAAATTTCGACATGTTTGTAATTTTATTTTTCCTTTTTTATTCCCTACACCCTACCACAATTAAAACAATGACCAAACCCCCAAAAAAACATTGTGAATGCCCTTGTCTGTGCTTGGAAAAACAACAACCCTTTTGCTGCTTGATCAACCATGTGTTTCTCCTTTTTGTATAGTTCTTAATTTTTTATTTTGGATTTTTTATCATTGTGTAAGCCAAATGTTTGTGTTTTAATGTAACCTCCTTATGATGTTTCTTGCTGTTTTGGGCATCAATAAAGGAATTTTTAGAATTTTTTCAATTTTTTTTTTAAATTTAAGCAAGGCAATATTAAGCATCACACATTCACCATGTTCAGGAAACATTTCTGTGGCATGAGAAATGTTTGTTTATTCAGTCCCTAGTGTATTTTCTGCTACAGTTTAGTTGTCTTTTATTTTTAAATTAACCAATTTTAAACCAAACACCACATTAAACAAGCTTGCTAAAACAGAGTAATTGAATGACCATATATTTGACCTATTAATTTTTTTGGGCAATTTTTTAAGCTTTTTCTTTGCACTAATATTCTGTATGCCTTACAATGTTGTCTAAAGTATGTTTTTAAAGAATTTGCACCATCATTATTTTGGCCAAAAATTTTAAAAAAATAACCAATGAGAAAACCAACATTTTAAAATTAAAAAAACAATCAATAAAACCTTTTTAATAAAACATTAAGCCCAAAAACCATTTAGACGCTTGGCTTAGACAGGTCTTGTGTTAAAAAGACTACAAAATATGTTATTTACAAAATTTTATTGTAAAAAATAAACAATAAAAAAATTTAAACCCCGGCAACATCCAAGGCATCAATAATTTCTCCAATGCTGTTTTGTGCATTGGCCAAATTCTCAGAAAGTTCGCCAAGCTCCTCCCTCAGAAATCTGAAGAGCATCTGTGGATCTGTAGAGTAGAAAAATGTAAAAAAATAATATTTAGCGAAATATGAGTCATAAACATTAATCAATTTAAGATTACTCTCTGCCCTACAAAGTGTGTGGGTCACAACTTGATGTATACTGGAAAATTTTTTAGCTACAACAAAGATAAGCACATTTGTAGGCCTAGCAAATATAAAAAATATGGTCATGTATTTTGTAAAAATATATTAAGGTTTTTTTTGGCCAACCAAAAAATAAAAAAACCAAATACCCAATACTATTTGTTGGCCCAAAAAACAAAAACAAAAAACATATACACATTGACAAAACTTTAAAAAAAAATGCAAATTATCTAGTTGTTTGTAAATTTCCAACATATACATTTTATGGGCCAGAAACATTGAACGCCATAAAGGACAGGTTACTATTTAGAGGACACCATAGGGAATAATGTTGAACATATGATGTTGCAGTTTATTTGTAAAAATATAAAAAATTTTTACAAATTAAGTAGCCTTAAAGCCAACTCTGGTGACAATTTTGAACTTGAAATGTTACCTAGAATAGACACCATAAAAACATATTGGACAAAAAACCCTCAACACGCAACAAGGCCTTTAATTAAATAAAAATATTACAGTAAATTAACAATTTGATTATTATTTTTGTCAAAAAAACATAAAGTACAACTACACAATAACATCCTGTATATATGAAGACAATTGTATTTTTCATAATAAAATAAAAAAAACAAAATACCATAAATACGGCCACGCGCAGATGGCTGCTCCTCCATCAGGGGTGGGTCACCAATTATATCATGGGGGGAGTTATTTCCCAAGAAGATCCAGGTGCCAGAGGGGAATTTTGGGATGAATGGGCAGGGGAGGGAGGACCATTTCCAGAGTTGTGGCCCAGGGAGGAAGGGTAACTTGGGGAGTATGGGGGCAGTGAGGGAGAGATGGGTTGGGAAGGGGAGGGATTAGGAGAGTAATTTTGGACAGCATTGCAGCCGCTACGCCGTGTCATTCGGCATCTCCGCTGCTCTCCTAAGAAAAGAAAAATGACTGGTCATAAATATTTTGAAGCAATAACAATACAATCAACACATATTTAGATAACAGTTTATACCCAAGAAAAGCACATTTTTAAAACCAAAAAACATTTATGGAAAGTAGTTAACACAAACTCAACAATAGGTACAACATACACTACAGTTTGTTAAAAAAAAAACACTTTGAAAAAAACAAAGAACTAATATAATAACCAACACGCAAATGCATACTTACTCCGGCATATTTTTAGTGCATTTGAGATAGGGGGATCAAGATGGCCCAGGCGCCTGTCCATCTCTTCCACAAGAACTAAAAGTTCCGCGCGAGTGAATGCTGCGGCTGTCATGATGGCAATGGCCGGTTTTAGAGAAAACCACAACTATAAATGTGGAACATGAAAAATGATTGGCTTAAAAAAAAACATATTTTACAAATACTAATTTCTATTGGACAAAGAAATATTCATGTGACCAAAACTCAAAATTAATAATAACAACTCGGATTGGCTCAAGCCCTTTATGTGTGAATGCAAACTAAAATATGCATAATTACACAAACTAATATTCATAATGTTATTATAAACATGCATTTAACAACAACACAACATTCGTTAACAAAAAAACAGGTTTGAAATAATTTATTTAAACAAACGCACTAGTAGAAAGACATCAGTATGAACGGAATGACATTTGAACAATAACATTTTAAAACCAATTGAAAGGTAGTTAAAAAAAACAAAAAACACTATCGAACACAAATTACATAATTATCACCAAGCTAGTAACAAGCTGATCGATAGCGTTGGAAAACATGACATGTGTGCATCAAGTGGCCGCAACCATCGGAAGAAAATTAACATACAGCAACAGACAACGACTGACAACGATCGACTTGATCGCTAGCTGCTATCATTCGTTAGCTATCGGAGGTGCTTTGTTCATGTATGGGCGTCACTTTGGTTGCGATCGCCCGGCCGTGCGATTGTTTTTTTTTCACATTCCTTAGACTCTTCTCACGGATTTGTGACGTTTCCGAGCACACATTTGGTTCCTGTGCCTTAACAGTTTGTATTTTTTTTTGACACTTCTACAGAGAGAAGGGCTTACATCATCATAAGAGGCAGAACCACCAGTCATAAATAAAGGCCAAGGCCTTGCCTTGCCACTTTGTGTGGTGAAAGACATATTGCCAAATTTATGTCTTTCTGCAGCTAACTTTCCCTTTGATGTTTTTTTCTTTACCACTGTAAAATATTGTTTTTTGGATTTTAGATGCCCTGAATTAAGCCCTATATGCTCTTGGGCATCGGTTTTAGAAGACTAGAAGGACTAGTAACGTCATGACTGGTGGCAGCAGCTCCAGCACTAGTATGTGGTTCCTGCTCTCCTCTCAACTGATCATTCTCCATATCAACAAACACGAACGAAGTGGAGTACAGTACACACCACAATTTGTAAAAATGTTTTGCTTTATTTTAAAGTTTGTTCACAAATGACACTGTGGAGTGTATGAATATTACACTGCGGTATGACCTACAGCATCACAATACTTGTATGAATATTACACTGCGGTATGAACTACAGCATCACATTATGTGTATGAATATTACACTGCAATATGGCCTGCAGTGTAACACAGTACTTGTATGAATATTATCCTGAGGCATGGCCTGCAACATCACAGTGCTTATATGGATATACTGGGGTATGGAAGCATACACTGGGGTACGGCCAGCAGAGTCACAGTGCTTATATGGATACACTGGGGTACAGCACAAAAAACTTTGTAACTTTTTTTATTATTTTTTTTACTTTTATTGACTTTTTTTATAGAGCCCATGGATGGACAGCACACCCCTGGACAACACACTCCTTGATGGACAGCACAGCACACCCCTGCATTGACAACACAGCCCCTTGGATGGAGAACAGCACACCTCTGAGTTGGACAACACGGCCCCCTGGATGGAGCATAGCACACTCCTGCACACCTCTGGATGGGCAACACATCCTGCACACCCTGGATGGACAACACAGCTCCCTGGATGGAGCACAGCACACCTCTGCATTGGACCACACAGCACCCCTTTATGGAGCACAGCACACCCCTGCACACCCCTAGATTGTAAACACAACCCCCTGGATGGAGCACAGCACAGCCCAGGACTCAGCATGGAAATGGATCCGATCACCTTGGGAAGGGTCTTATATGCAATCCAAAACCCACGAGAATCCGACATTAGATTGATGACATGTTGCCTCGTTTTTGGATTTCAAGTAAGGCAGAAAAACCTGAGCTGTACTGTGGGTCTGTTTCTCAAAGAACCGGAACCGCTCATCTCTAATAAATATATATATTATACACCTATTGTTAAAAGGAAAATGTAGTTTGAAGAAAAATATCAATCCCACTTGGCACGAAGAAAGAGAGCATTTATTAATATACATGCAGATAATTTATCTTGTAGCAAAACAAAACATTATATACTGTTTTATTTATTTATAGCTTGTCTTAATGGAAAGAAAAAAATGGAATACTGGTGAAAGTTTTACCTTGAAAGGACTTCCTGATGGTCATATGTACTTGCAGTAATTTCTTTCTCTTGGTGTTAGCAGGCATCAATGGTCAAATCTTCCACTGGGGGCAACTCAGGGTACCCTTCTGAACATTACCAACCTGCTTAAAGACTGCACATTTCACAAACTGCTATAAAAGCCAAGGCGGCACATTCATAGAAGGTAGAAAGAAAAGGGAGTTGGTGGCATAAGTTAAATTGGTAAATAAGACTGGTGACGGTTTAGTTAAATATGGGATATCAACAATATAGCAAGTATACAATACAGTCAATGGTTATCAGATTTTCTCTCTCAGATATTAACTTTATGCAGACATTCTTCATAATTATTCACAAGTCTTGAACCTGCTAAAGGTAACACAATCCTAACTACTAATAGACATGTATAGAGGAGGTATGCAGTCAGTACGTTGGCATTGATAATGTTGACACTCATAATGTTGACACCAGACAGATTGTTGACAATTATGATATTGACATGGTTAAAATGTTGACATCATAAATGTTGACAGCTGGAAAATGTCAACATGGTCTTAATGTTGACACATAAAATATTGACGTTAGGCTTAGGGTTAGGTTTAGATTTATGGGTTAGGGTTAGAAGCTAGGGTTATGCTTAGGTTTAAGGGTTAGGGATAAGGTTTAGGGTTAGGGATAGACATATCGTAAAAAACAGTGTTGACATTCTGATCATGTCAACATTTCATCAGTGTTGTATGTCTACATTATGATTATGTCTGAAATTATAATTATGCACCTAATGTCGACATTATACTAACTCACAATAGACAATAACAATCTATACTTAAAGTGTGGAAAAGACTTTAGTGAGGGCTAAGCCTTCCAGAGGCTGTCCATAGCTACTGAGCAGCATGTACATTTTTGCCACTTGCTACCGTCAATCTTGTTCATTTGAGTTTTTTGATTTCTTGAAGTTCTTGAATCTGATCCATTCTCTGTTTGTCAAGTACAGGGGCACTGCTTGGTGAGCCTATTATGAGGAGTTCTGGTGCGAGCAGGATGCCTGGGTTTCCATGTCCTATGGCAGTGTTTCCCAACCTTGGTCCTCAAGTCACACCAACAGTCCAGGTTTTAGTGATATCCATTTTTGAGCACAGATGGTTAAATAAAAATAACTGAGGTACTAATTAAGGCACCTGTGCTCAACTATAGCTATCCTTTAAACCTGGAGTGTTAATGTGCCTTGGGAACCTCTGCCCTATGGTGTTAGGTAAGGATGTGGAGGTTTCACTTACAGTAGCATGACTCAAGAGCATGATTTGGATGGTGAAGTTCTGTCCAGCTGTTGCACTGCTGCAGCATTTTGTCTTTTAGCTCTGCCTTTTCCTAGAAGAAAATGCTTCTCTTTCAAGTCCCTGTGTCTGCATAGTTTGTCATGCCATTTTTGACACTCCTATGCAAACTGTGCTTCAGGCCACTCCACCAAGGGCCGTCCCGGTTATGCTGGCCCTTCCATGACTGGTAAGCACATGAACTTGTGGGAAATGGATAGTTTGGTGGCTAAGAGGTTAAATAGTTGGACATTCATTCCTTGATTAACAAGATGATTTTGCAAGGAATCCTATAAGGGTAGTGGAGGAGGAATGTTTGGGATTGGTATAGTGAGGAAAGGTGTGGGAGCTGCCTCTTTGCTTCTGGAGTTCCTGGACCTATGGTTTGCCCCTCTGCTCTTGTTTATCCTCTGGAGGCTTGTGCCATTTTCCCAACCCCTGTCAATCTCCATTGATCCATAATCAATGTCTACACTGCAGGTGCACACTCTTGATCAGGCACGTACTGCTGACTGGATGCTTTCACACACATGCACCAATCATGGCCCTTGCTCCATTGGCTCACTTCCTGTTTTTTTGTTAGCATTTTCTCTCTGTCCCTGCAACTTTTACTCTCACTCTATTACTTGATATGTCCCGGACTCTTTTTAGTCTCACTCTCCTTGTTCTGCCCAGCACCCCATCTGCCCACATGCCTGGCCCCTCCCATTGCACGCCACCTCTCTTTCTGGGATTTCTGGGATTCTAACAGGCCACCCTCCTCATGGAGTTCATACCACCCTACCCATGCTGTTCAGGAAGGCAGCAGCATTTGACTCTTCCACTATGCTTTTCCCTTGTCCTCTTCATAGTGCTTAACTCCTCCTTACTATTGCTAGTCCTGCAGGTAGGATTGGGCAGGTCCCTCATCTGCCCATCTTGTTGATTACCCAGTTTGCAGGTGGTCCTTCACTGCCCTCCTTTTCTTCCTTCAGATTGCAGCTGCCTTACATATGACCCATCCCCTTCGCAGGTCCTCAAGTTGAGCTGGGGAAAAGTCTGTGCAGGGGCTCTGCAGTGTTTCTCTTCCCCACCTCACTACACACTTTTTTTTCCTGAGAGGTTTCCCTTCCCCTCAAATCTGTCCAGAACTCAGCCTCACTCTCCTACACCCTTGCGTGGGGAACTAGCCTGAGTTAAGGCTGCTTATGGGTGGTTATCTGAGTTGATCTGTTCTTGTGCAGGGGGTTACATCCTCTGCTACGTCCTTCAATTACCTGTGTCTTCAATGTTTTTCTCTCTCCCCATGTCCTATTTTTGTACTTTGTCACTTTCTCTTCTCTTTTTGTTTTTGACTGTTTGCCCAGACTAGACTCTTGTTTCATCCTTTTGCTTTACCTGGTCCAGGGCCTAGGCCTTCTTGGTTTCCATCCCAGTGTGCTCTCATCTTCTTTTCCTTCTAATTTCCAGTATCAGCTGGTGTTTCTGGGTATCCTGTAGGAGCAGTAGCATCTTGATGTGTGCCCCTGCCTGTTTTGCCCTTCCTTATACCTCTAGTCTTCTACTTCCTTAGCTGTTACTGGACTCTCTACTTCTTCAGCCCCTCCATCTGAGACTTGACATTGATCATCTTATGGTTCAGCTCATTCTTCCCTTGGTTGCACTGACTGCCACTGCCATTCTTGGGCTGCACCTTCTGCTCCTTCTTTGTTTTTCAACTGTTTTCAGTTTTCTCTGGTTGACTTTCCAGTACTTTGCCCTTTGTCTTTTTAAAGTTCTTGAAGTGCCTTCCTTTTTGGTGGTTTGGAGCATGATGCCAATCCTAATGCCTTCCCTAGCTGTTCTGATGGTTCTCTTGACTGGTCTGTCCTGGATATTGAGGCCAGCTTATCTGCTTCAGGTGAGCATGGTCCCTCTTCTCTTTTTCTGGATGTGGTAGTTCTACTGTATGTCTAGTAGAAGTTCAGTCAACAGGAACACCTACATAAACTGGTCAGGATGCTTAGTCACAATTTCCTTTGCTATTCTGCTGTTTCCTGGGGTACCCTCCTTTTTAAAATCTGGCCTTGGGGTGATACAGATAACTTTGTGCCAACACTGCCCTCACTCATAGGGTGCACCCTCAGATTAGGAAGTGCATTCATTGCAGTAATTTTTTTACTATCTTCATGGTTACTTAAAGTGTGGAAAAGGCTTTAGTGAGGGCTAAGCCTACCAGAGGCTGTCCATAGCTACTGAGCAGCATGTACATCTTTGCCACTTGCTACCGTCAATCTTGTTCATATGAGTTTTTTGATTTCTTGAAGTACTTGAATCTGATCCATTCTCTGTTTGTCAAGTACAGGGGCACTGCTTGGTGAGCCTATTATGAGGAGTTCTGGTGCAAGCAGGATGGCTGGGTTTCCATGTCCTATGGCAGTGTTTCCCAACTTTGGTCCTCAAGTCACACCAACAGTCCAGGTTTTAGTGATATCCATTTTTGAGCACAGATGGTTAAATAAAAATAACTGAGGTACTAATTAAGGCACCTGTGCTCAACTATACAGTAGCTATCCTTTAAACCTGGAGTGTTAGTGTGCCTTGAGAATCTCTGCCCTACGGTGTTAGGTAAGGATGTGGAGGTTTCACTTACAGTAGTATGTCTCAAGAGCTTGATTTGGGTAGTGAAGTTCTGTCCAGCTGTTGCACTGCTGCAGCATTTTGTCTTTTAGCTTTGCCTTTTCCTAGAAGAAAATGTTTCTCATTCAAGTCCCGGTGTCTGCATAGTTTGTCATGCCATTTTTGACACTCCTATGCAAACTCTGCTTCAGGCCACTCCACCAAGGGCCGTCCCGGTTATGCTGGCCCTTCCATGACTGGTAAGCACATGGACTTGTGGGAAATGGATAGTTTGGTGGCTAAGAGGTCAGCATGTAGCTGGATGAGAGCCCAAGTAAAGGGCCCTTGTCCATCTATGATGCAGTCTTTAGGTGCCCACACATATAGCGATATTTAACCGATCTGGCCGATTCCGATGCATTGGAACGACTGATCATGTAAAATATGGCCAAATCGTGAAGAAATCATGAGTCCCCACTCACGATCATGATGCAATGCGCGTCCCCGCAGGTCGCACATTGCATCTTCAGATCTGCTGTGCTGTAGGGCAGATCTGACAATTTCAAGTCAGGATGCACTGGAGTAGTTAGGAGGCACGATAGATTGTGTAACACACACAAGGTATGACCTCGCACCAAAATATATCTCTTGTATTGAATGTTACAGAGGTAAATATTTATTATTGTTCTCCAATACCCCCAAGTAACTTCATAAACATATTTCTAGAAGTCATATAGTCATATATGATGGTAGTAGTACCCCCTGCAGTGCCCCTAGTAGTAGTACCCCCCAGCAGTGCCACTTGTAGTACCCCTTGCAGTGCCCCTAGTAGTAGTACCCCCCCAGCAATGCCCCTTGTAGTACCCCCTGCAGTGCACCTAGTAGTACCCCCAGCAGTGCCCTTAGTACCCCCAGCAGCACCCCTAGTTGTCCCCCCAGTAATCCCCCCCAGCAGTGCCCCTTGTAGTACCCCTGCAGTGCCCCTAGTAGTAGTAGTACCCCCCAGCAGTGCCCCTTGTAGTACCCCCTGCAGTGCCCCTAGTAGTAGTACCCCCCCAGCAGTTCCCCTTGTAGTACCCCCTGCAGTGCCCCTAGTAGTAGTACCCCCCCAGACACACACACACACAAAAGACAACTTCCACTTACCTTAATCCCCGCTCTGTCGTCTGCTCCTCCGTCCGGCGTCCTCCCGGGCCGATCCACTCTGCATGATGGGAGATCTCCCATCAGTCACTGCAGGAGCCAGAAGTCTCTTGCAGTGGGAGCAGCAGCCAATGAGAGTCTGACTGACTCTCATCGGCTGCTAAAACAAACTCAGCTGCCGGCGCCGGCGGCTGTGTGTTTGTGCTGTGTAGTGCGGACGGCATCTATGTGCCGTCCGCACTACCGCCCTGCCCCAAGCTGATGCAGCAGCACTGACTGTGCTGCTGCATGCAGCTGCAGAGCGCCCTCCTCCCGGGAACAGGTGCCGCCGGCACCTGTTCTCGGCAGGGTCACATCGACCCTCTGTATGTGGGGGCCCAGGGACGACCGCCCCTGTCGCCCCCCCCTTGATCCGGCCCTGGCTCAAATCACAGCACTTATTTTTCATACTGGGAATCCCTCATGTCTCAGTGTGGTGCCTCAGAGGAATATACCTATTTCTTTAGGTCAATTGGATTAATTGTAACACTTATAACGTTATTTGTATCCTCAGTAAGGTATTGACATTATATGTGTACCTATTAAAGTATTATAGTGTGGTAAAACTCTTTATTAAATATAAAGTAGTGACAGCATTGTGTTTGAATAGCAGGGGGTAAATTTACTAAGATTTGAGATGGTCCTGATTTTCAAAGTGATTTATCTTGCTGGTACTCGCCAAAATTCAGGTGATTTAATCTCATTTTCTTAACCAAATTTACCAACAGGCGATTTGAGGCTAAACGAGTTTGCCGATGGTGAAGCAGAACGAGATATCTCTCTCTAGTAACTTGTTTTGCTGGAGATTACTCACCCGAGATTGCAGTGTTTTCTCTCTGCAAATCTCTCCCGAGCTAGCAGCCAGCACATATCAGTGAGATATGTGCTTGCTGCTTGTGTGTTGAGACTTGTAAAAAATAGATACATTTTTTTTTTAAAAGTGACGTGAGGTCCCCCCCAAAACACTAACCAGCCTGTCCTGGTTCTTAATTTACAGGGAAAATTTTTTATAGGGTTCCACTGTAAATTACGAACCAGCAACAGGCAGCAGGGACAGAGCTGGTTTTAAATATATGGAGAAAAAAATTGATGTAAGGTCCCCCGTATATTTAAAACCAGCCCTGGACCCTTACTAACGGGGGACTGATGCCACATCCAGGGGTGCCCTTTCCCCCCAGCCGAAGTATCAGCTCTGACCATTAGTCAGCCCAGGCCAGGTATCATTGGGGAGTTGGGGAACCCCCCAATAAAGGGGTCACCCTCTCCAGGGCACCCCTGGCCTAGGCTGATAGCCTGGGGCTATCCCCACCACCCCTGGGTGGTAGGTGTCGGGTTGATAGTGTTAGGTGTAGCGTAAAAATTTTAATTTTCATCATTGTCTTTACAGTGAAACTACAAGTCCCAGCAAGCCTCCCCCGCATGTTGGTACTTGAAGAACCACAAGTACCAGCATGCGGAGCATTAAGGGGCCCACTGGTACCTGTAGTTCACCTGTAAAGAAATGGTTAATAAAACACACAACACACCGTGAAAATAAAACTTTATTGCATCCATAAACACACTTACACATACATACTCACCTGTTTCCAGATGTTCATGTCCCCTTGTCAATGTAAAGTATCCCATCAAATTACCTGTAAAAAAAGATCTGGGGGGGAGGATTGCTGGGACCTGTAGTTCGACTGTAAAGACAATGATGAAAATTCTAATTTTTACACTACACCTAACACTATCAACCCACCACCCAGGGGTGGCGGGGATTGCGCCGGGCTATCAGCCTAGGCCAGGAGTGCCCTTTATTGGGAGGATCACCAACTCCCTGGCCTGGGCTGACTAATGGTCAGGGCTGATGATGCGGCTTGGGAACCCGGTGAAAGGGCACCCCTGGCTGTGGCATCAGTCCCCCGTAAGATAGGGTCCAGGGCTGGTTTTAAATATACGGGGGACCTCACGTCAATTTTTTTCTCCTTATATTTAAAACCAGCTCTGTCCCTGCTGCCTGTTGCTGGTTCGTAATTTACAGTGGAACCCTACTCATTTATTTCCCTGTAAATTAAGAACCAGAACAGGCTGGCAAGCCCGAGGCTGGTTAGTCTTTTGGGGGGGGACCTCACGTCATTTTTTTTTACAAATTAACCCTATTTTAACCATTTACAGAAAGAAACATACACAAATCACAATGATTTGTGCATGTTTCTGACCATATCACAGTTCAGGGGGTTGAGAGTTTGAAAAGTGATTTTGACAGAGAGTTTGCTCCTATCTCACCCGAGCTTGTCATCCCGATTTTAGGTAAATTTGAGAGATGTATGTTTTAGGTGAAAAGTACTTCCGATTTGGCCCAAAGGTGATTTGATTCGAGATTGCTATCCCACCCGAGTTTTACGAGTGAGATGAGAGAAATCTCTCTCTAACTCACCCGGCTTTACCTTTAGTAAATTTGCAAGCAGGAAAAAATCAATAAATCACCCGAGATGGTCATCTCGACCTATCTCAATTCTTAGTAAATTTACCCTCAGGTCTCATTTATCACGCTGGGGATCTTTCATGTCTCACTGTGTGTATAAATTGATCTCCCAATTCACACAGGTTATTCACCCTAGTTTGCAGAGTCCCATGCTTAATACTCCATGGTTACAGCTAATAGATGTTAACAGTGAGACAATATGACATAATGTTTCAGTTTGGCCCTTCTGGGTTATTCTGTTATGCAGGCATGTATCCAGAGTGGTCTAATGCACACGTATCTCTGGATCCTGCAGCTCTATCCAGGTGGGCACTAGTATGTCTAATGTAATCACTTAATTATCTGCAAATATCCCAGCGCTAAACCACTAACACCCAGACATCACAAATATGGTTAATGGTTTCAACTAGGGGTGTGCACCGGCCACTTTTCGTGTTTTGTGTTTTGGTTTTGGATCTGGATCTTTCTTCGTGTTTTGGATCTGGATTGGTTTTGCCAAAACCACCCTTCCGTGTTTTGGGTTCTGGGTTTTGTATTTTGGATCTGTATTTTTTTAAAAAAAGCATAAAAACAGCTAAAATCACAGAATGTATTGGTTTTTCTGCTCCTATGCTATTATTAACCTCAATAACCTTAATTTCCACTCATTTCCAGTCTATTCTGAACACCTCACACCTCACAATAGTGTTTTTATGTCCAAAAGGTTGCACCGAGGTAGCTGGATGACTATGCTAAGCGACACGAGTGGGCGGCACAAACACGTGACCCATCTAGGAGTGATACTGCAGTGGCAGACAGGATGGCAGTTTCAAAAACTAGGCCCCAAACTGTACATAATGCAAAGAAAAAAAAGAGGTGCAAGATGGAATTGTCCTTGGGCCATCCCACCCACCCTTATGTTATATAAACAGGACATGTACACTTTAACAAACCAATCATTTCAGCGCCAGGGTCTGCCACACAACTGTGGCTGAAATGATTGGTTCGTTTGGGCCCCCACAAAACAAGCTGGCAATTAATCTGTCCCAGCACAAACTGGCTCTCCGGAGGCAAGATGTCGTCCTCATCCACCGATTCCTCACCCTCTTCAGTGTTGTGTACAGCCTCATCCTCACAGAGTATTAACTCATCCCCACTGGAATCCACCACCACAGGTCACTCTGTATGTTCTGGAGGCTGGTCTCCCTGGAAGAGTTGATAATTCATTTTTATGAACATCATCTTCTCCACATTTTGTGGAAGCAACCTCCTACGCCTTTCGCTGACAAGGTTCCCGGCTGCACTAAACACTCTTTCGGAGTACACACTGGAGGGGGGGCAACTCAGGTTAAATAGAGCCAGTTTGTACAGGGGCCTCCAAATTGCCTCTTTTTCCAGAGAGTACAGGTATGGACTGTCTGACATGCCTACTTGGATGCTGTCACCGATGTAATCCTCCACCATTCTGTCAATGGTGATAGTATCATATGTAGTGACAGTAGACATGTCAGAAATTGTTGCCAGGTCCTTCAGTCCTAACCAGATGTCCAAACTTGGTCCTGCCTGCCCTGCATCACTGCCAGCGGGTTGCTTAGGATACCTACATTTTTTTCCTGGCAGCCCCAGTTGCTGGAGAAAATGAAGAAGGAGCTGTTGACGTGTCACGTTCTGCTTCAGCTGACAGTGTTTTCACCAGCAGGTCTTTGCACCTCTGCAGGCTTGTGTTGGCCAGAAAGAGAGATACCACATAGGCTTTTAACCTAGGATCGAGCACGGTGGCCAAAATGTAGTGGTCTGATTTCAACAGATTGACCACCCTGGAATCCTGGCAAAGCGAATGAAGGGCTTCATCCACAAGTCCCACATGCCGAGCGGAATCACTCCGTCTTAGCTCCTCCTTCACTTTCTCCAGCTGCTTCTGCAAAAGCCTGATGAGGGGAATGACCTGACTCAAGCTGGCAGTGTCTGAACTGACTTCACGTGTGGCAAGTTCGAAGGGCTGGAGAACCTTGTACAACACGGAAATCATTCTCCACTGCATTTGAGTCAGGTGCATATCCCCTCCTTTGCCTAAGTCATAGGTGGATGTATAGGCTTGTATGGCCTTTTGCTGCTCCTACATCCTCTGAAGCATATAGTGGGTTGAGTTCCACTGCGTCACAACCTCTTGCTTCAGGTGATGGCAGGGCAGGTTCAAGAGTGTTTGCTGGCGCTCCAGACTTCAGCACACAGTCGCGGAATGGCGAAAGTGGCAAAAAAAATTTCGGGCTACCCATAGCATCTCCTGCATGCCCCTGTCGCTTTTCAGAAATTTCTGCACCACCAAATTTATTGTGTGAGCAAAACATAGGACGTGCTGTAATTCTCCCTGATGTAATGCCCGCACAATATTGGTGGCATTATCAGATATCACAAATCCCCAGGAGAGTCTAAGTGGGGTAAACCACTGGGCGATGATTTCCCTCAGTTTCTCTAAGAGGTTGTCGGCAGTGTGCCTCTTACTGAAACTGGTGATACACAGCATAGCCTGCCTTGGAATGAGCTGGCATTTCTTAGATGCTGCTATTGGTGACGCTGCTGTTGTTGCTGCATAAGGTGATACATCTACCCAGTGGGCTGTCACAGTCATATAGTCCTTAGTCTGCCCTGTTCCACTTGTCCACGTGTCCGTGGTTAAGTGGACATTGGGTACAACCGCATTTTTCAGGACACTGAGGACACTTTTTCTGATGTTTCTGTACAGTCTCGGTATCGCCTGCCTAGTGAAGTGTAATCTAGACGGGATATGGAACCGGGGACACACTACCTCCATCAATTGTCTAAATCCCACTGCACTAATGGCGGATACCGGACGCACGTCTAACATCAACATAGCAGTCAAGGCCTCAGTTATACGTTTTGCTTCAGGATGACTGCTGTCATACTTCATCCTCCTCGCTAAGGACTGTTGGAGGGTCAATTGTTTAGTAAAAGTTGTGGTGTTCCTACTTCCTCTCTGGGTTGATGAATGACTCCCAGCAGCAGCAACAGCAGCAGCGGCAGCAGGAGGCATAGCAATGCTGGATCCTCTGGAGGAATCCCGGATAGGAGATTCAGTCATGGCCTGCAGGACTACTTCTGATCCTGACTAAGGAGGAAATTGACGAGGAGGGAGTTGGCGGTGTGGTATGCAGGTGCTTGGATACAACAGGACAACGGGATTTAGGTGTCCCTGGACTGCTTACGGTCTTAGCCAAAGTTTCTGAACTTGACAGTAACTTTTTATGAACGCGCTGCAGGTGCCGTATAAGGGAGGATGTTCCTAGATGGTTAACGTCCCTACCCCTACTTATTTCACCTTTACATGGTACATATGGCAAGGCATTTGTTGTCCGGATTTGGATAGAAATATTGCCAGACCAAAGAGTTGGAATGTTTGGTCTTCTGCCCAGGCATGACCGTGATGGGCTTTTTCATCCCACGGACAACAACTGTCTCCCCCGGAGCCTGATTTAAACAAACCACATCACCATCAGAATCCTCCTCGCCAACTTCCTCCTCAGCGCCAGCTACACCAGTATCCTCATCCTGTTGTATTTCAACAGTGACATCTTCAATTTGCATATCAGCAAGTGGACTGTGGGTGCTCCTTTCAACACTTGCAGGGGGCGTGCAAATGGTGGAAAGAGCCACCTCTTCCCATCCAGTGCTGGGAAGGTCAGGCATCGCAACCACCACCACACTTGGACTCTCCTTGGGGATTTGTGATATCTTCTTAGAACGCACAGTTCTTCGCTGTGCTTTTGCCAGCTTAACTCTTTTGATTTTTTTAGTGGGAGGAGGGCTTCCATCATCATGTGAAGCTGAACCACTAGTCATGAACATAGGGAAAGACCTTAGCCATTCCTTGCCACTCCGTGTCGTAAATGGCATATTGGCAAGTTTACGTTTCTCTTCAGATGATTTAAATGTTTTTTTCAAAGTCATTTTCCTGAACTTTGTCATTTGGGATTGTATGTGCCCTCTATTATGAAATTGGGCATCGGCCTTGGCAGACAATGTTGATGGCATGTTATCGTCTATGTTATGACTAGTGGCAGCAGCTTCAGCACTAGGAGGAAGTGGTTCTTGATCTTTCCCTATTTTATTTTTATCGGAGAAAGTTTGGTCCTCCATTTATGTTATATTGATATATACGTGCGGCTAAGGCGCACTCAAACACAGAAAATAATTTTTTATTTTTGTTGGAGACTAGTGCACTTTGTGGGTTACACCACCCTTTAAGAAATGGGCCCTTTACTTATGGGACACAGGCGCACACTTGGCGCTGCTCCTTTGTTGATGCACGTGCAGCCACAGTGCACACAATTCACAAACACAGAAATCTTTTTTTAATTTTGTTTGGAGTGCCCTTTGGGGGTTACAGCACCCTTTAACGGACAAGCCAGCTGGCCTTTTACTTATGGGACACAGGCGCACGCTTGGCGCTACTTTGTTGATGCACGTGCAGCTACTGCGCACACAATTCACAAACACAAAAAAATATATATTTTTATTTTGTTTAGAGTGCCCTTTGGGGGTTACAGCACCCTTTAGCGGTCAATCCAGCCGGCCCTTTATTTATGGGACACAGGCGCACGCTTGGCGCTGCTCCTTTGTTGATGCACGTGCTGCCACAGTGCACACAATTCACAAACACAGAATTTTTTTTTTATTTTGTTTGGAATGCCCTTTGGGGGTTACAGCACCCTTTAGCGGTCAATCCAGCTGGCCCTTTATTTATGGGACACAGGCGCACGCTTGCCACTACTTTGTTGATGCACGTGCGGCTACTGCGCACACAATTCACAAACACAAAAAAATATATTTTTTTATTTTGTTTGGTGCCCTTTGGGGGTTACAGCACCCTTTAGCGGACAAGCCAGCCGACCTTTTACTTATGGGACACAGGCACACACTTGGCGCTGCTCCTTTGTTGATGCACGTGCAGCCACAGTGCACACAATTCACAAACACAGAAAAAATATTTTTTTTTTAGCACTTGGGGGGAGCACCCCTTTAGGACTGGGACACTGCACAGGTCTTTGGAGTGGACACAGCCCCTATGGACAACTGACTGCACAACACAGTCCAGCCAGCCCCTATGGACTTTGAAGTAGTGGACAACAGCAGCACAGCACAGCACAGCACAGCACAACACTACACTGCACTACACTACACTACACAACACAGCCCAGCCAGTCCTAACTCCCACCCTCCCTCTTCACTGTCCACAGCCGAGTGAGAAAATGGTGCCGACGCGGGTACCTTATATAGGATCCAAAACCCGCGAGACCCGGAAGGTGGGATGATGACGTTTTGCCTCGATTTCAGATCTGAGTCAGGCGGGAAAAGTCGAGCCTGACTCGGATCGGCCTCGGATCGTGGGGGCTCGGGGGGGTTCGGATTTCAGAAATCCGAACCCGCTCATCCGTAGTTTTAACTAGAGATGTGCGCCGACCCTCGTGTTTTGGTTTTGGATCTGGATCCCCCCTCGTTTTGGATCTGGATTGGTTTTGCCAAAACCTCACCTCCGTGTCTTTTATTTTCATGTTTTGGTTTTGGATCTGGATTTTTTCTTAAAAAATCATAAAAACAGCTAAAATCACATAAAATGGGCCTATTTTTGTTCCTACAGTATAATTAACCTCAATAACATTTATTTCCAGTAATTTCCAATCCATTTTGACCACCTCACAATATTATTTGCTTCATCTAGTTAAGGCCAAAAGGTTGCATGCAGCTAGCTGGCTGACTAAGCTAAGTGACACAGTGGACGGCACTAACATGTGGCAGTTCAGCTTGTAATTTCCAATACGGATACAGTGTGTTATACAGTGTGGGTTGGATACACCAATAGTGCACCTGCTGTGACTGCAGTATCGGCAGTGCGGGGGTTGCTGACGGTGTCCTCAATACATGGAATGGCAGTGCTGTGGTGCTGCCAGTGTCCTCAGTGAAGGGTACTGGTGATGTCGGCAGTGTGGGGGTGCCAACTGTGTCTTTAGTGCAGGTTTGCTGGCTGTGTCGGCAGTGTGGGGGTTGCTGGCGGTGTCCTCAGTACATGGAATGGCAGTGCTGCTGTGCTGGCAGTTCTCAGTGAAGGGTACCAGCAGTGTCAGCAGAGCAGGGGTGCCAGCGGTGTCCTCAGTGCAGGTTTGCTGACTGTGTCAGCAGTGCAGGGATGTTCTCAATGCAGGGTGCTGGCAGTGTCGGCAGAGTGGGGGTGCTAGCGGTGTCCTCATTGCATGTGTGCTGACAGTGTCAGCAGTGCAGGGGTGCTGGTGGTGTCCTCAGTGTGGGAGTGTCAACAGTGTGGGGGTCGCAGATGGTGTCCGCAGTACGTGGGGCAGCAGTGCAGAGGTGCCGGCAGTGTCGGCAGCGGTTGTGTCAGCAGCAGGGGATGCTGCCAGTGGGGGTGCTGGTGGTGTCGGCTGCGGTGGGTGCCGGCGTTGTCAGGCGGTAGGGGATGCCGGGCACCATCTTCTTTTTCTTCTGTGTGCATCTTCAATGGGTTTAACAGACGGCTCTCTCAGCCAATCAGCGTTAATCTCACTCAGTACAAAACCTCGCAACCCGACAGCGGGGTCGCGAGGTTTTGCCTTGGGTCGCTCCGGATCCCTGAAATTCGGGTGGGTTAGGATCTCTGAGATCCGAACCCGCTCATCTCTAGTTTCAACACATTATGTTAACACACTGAGACATAGTGACTGTATTAACAGTTAAAACCACAGGACACACTGACTGGCGTGTTCTGCTAACCCTGACATACATTTTACATGAGCTTAATCATAGGAGCAACCCGACCACTGGGTTGTTAGTCCTTTTATTCCAGTCTGGATCCAGTCTGGATCCAATCACATCTCAGGGTGAGTGCTGCCTGTCAGTCTGTTGATTGGTCAGTGCTTATTTCCCTATACAAAAATGCTCAGCCGGGATCTTATAACCCGGGACAGTGCTCTATTTATTAATATTTGATCAATGACGGGGTGAAATATTCATAAGAACTATATTGATTACTAAGAATATATCATGAATGGGACTTCTCCATTCATGGATAAATGGTGGGTTTGATAAGCAGTATATTTTTAAAATCAGCGCTGCCTGTCAGTGTGTTGATTGGGCAAGCTGATTCCCCTATACAAAGAGGCTCAGCCGGAATCATGCAATTCGAGGTAGTTATATATTTATTGATATTCTAATAACAAAAGGTTAAATAATTTGTGGGAGTTATGTAAATTACTCATAAGAGAGCAAAATTCCTCCATATTGTAATCAGAGAATGGAACATGCAGATACACTTAAATACACTTATGGGACCTGTCCATCTCCCTATCTAACATCATCATCTCCAATATGCATCTGCAAGGTCTTTGTGTATTTCAATTTCGTTTTTATAATTCTGTCACTCATAGTAATAATATCTGCAGCTTCTAATTCCTCCTAAAGTGTAATTCTGTGTAGCAGTATCATATTATATCCAGATTATTAAATCAGGGATAAGGGGCTAGGAAAGCTCTTCTGCACTAGGTTTAGGTTTAAGAAGGTATATATACTTGTGTAATGGCCCCAATTAGACAATTTGTGGTACATATGAATTCATTCTATGGGGGTGCTGCCAAGGACAATAAGTAGGAGTTTACAAAAAAGAGAAGAAAAGGGTATATGCTTTCCTAGTGTACTCAGACTATGTTATTGTGGTACTCTGAGCAAATAGTGTGAATATATATAATCTACTCCAATACTACTACTTGTGATTAAACCTTGCAGCTGGGCATGAGGAACCCACATTAGACACTCAGTAATGTCAGTCTGAGTGAGTAACAGTTTATTGGCATTCTGTAGCTCCTGCTGCTGACAGTGTCCTATGCTGTGTTAATAGCAATTGAAAGCACTGCATCCACTGTGTGTATAAGCAAATGTGATTATCACAGTGAAGAAAATGGCATGCATTAACATGCTTTCCTAGTACTCAGACTATGTTATAGTGTTACTCTGAGCAAGTAGTGTGAATATATATAATCTACTCCAATACTACTACTTGTGATTAAACCTTGCAGCTGGGCATGAGGAACCCACATTAAACACTCAGTAATGTTAGTCTGAGTGAGTAACAGTTTATTAAACAATTTTGCAGCCCTATAGAGGGAGCTATAACAATAGCACTGTATTGTATTAGGTATAATTAAAACCAACAGGGGGTGCCACATTCTGAGCATAAACCAAATACAGTACCATACTGCACGAATAAACCCTATAGCTATACAAGGGAATCCTTATATTTGGGTTAAGCATTAATATCAACTAGGGCATTAAGATGTCCGCATATTAATTAGTTTCAAATATTATAACATTTCTATCAGTAAATTATGGTGCAATCCAATAGGGGGAGCTGTAATAAATCAATTATATCAGAAAAGTGTGATGTAATCCAATAGGGGGAGCTATAATAAGTAATTTCAATCAGCTAAATGTGATGCAATTCAATAGAACCCAATAGGGGGAGCTGTAAGATACAATCCTTATTAATCAAGCTGATTATGTTATATACTAGTTATTACAGCTTCCTTTGAATCACCGATAGTCTATATATCATTTGAATTAGCATTATAACTCATTAATGCATTTTGCAGCCCCATAAGAGGAGTTAATATAATATAAATATAATCTTCATAATCATTATGGGAAACACTACAACAGAGGTATAACATACTTATCATATAAATTGAGGTTTAATATGCGATGTACACCATTTAGCACAAATGTTAATGCTTTTTGATTGATATATTATTAACACTTCTCAATATAACTCTTCTTAGAGACTATCAATCCTATTAATTTATATGATAGCTGCAGTTGATTGTTTATTTCTTAACCCAATAGGCGACACAAAGATTTGTATCAGGAACTGTATACATGTTCCCATGTGACAATATTCCATGAATACAAATAGGTGGCCCTCATAGAGGACATTGGCCCTCATTCAGAGCCACTCGCTAGCGGCAGTACGCTCGTTCCGAGCGATGTTTGCACATCTGCGCATGCGTACGGATCATTATACGCATGCGCGAACCAGTCAGTGCGGCCGAAATTCACGTGCTCGCAATATAGCGAATGCCTGCTATTTTGAGTGACAGAATGAGGCGTATGTGGGTGGTAACAGGGGAAGGTGCTTGAAAATGGGGAGTGGAGATCCGAACGCAGGCGTGCTTAAAGGTCAAAATGGGCGTTTTATGGGTGTGCATAATTAATACAGCAGCGTCATTGACCATGTCACTGGGTTATTTTAAAGCCAGAACTGCTCGCAAGATTGTGGTAGCAAAAACCAACCACAAGAATAGCGAGCAGTTCATACGCTGTACGATGTACTCGATTAATCTAATAAATAGCGGACATGACGTATGGTGCGTGCGGCCAGGGGGCGTTTTTAACAAAAAAACGAGCGTATGTTTTGCTCGCTCGTTCAGACTTAGAGGTGGGAACAGACTGCAATTTGCGAACGGATCATTTGAATAGCCACCCCTTGTTTTTGAACGAACGACCACAAATAGCGAACGGCTCTGAATCAGGCCCATTGTGCACAATATAGCACCCATTAAATCAACCTGGTTTCTTTTCTACATTTAATAGCTAAAGGTGTAATGGCATACCATAACCAATAGATGGCAGCATAATATCGCCAATGGAATTTATATCTTGGTTTAGTTTCAACACAGTATATCTAATTACAATTGTGGGTAGTACATGCAGGGCCAATTGATTTCAACTATATAAATATATGTTATGATTAATGACACTGGAGACAACAACATTTAATAGAATCTTTACTCAGAAACATAACTGAAAGGGACACAGAGACAAATGAATTATTAATAATTTAATATCAATTGATGACACACATTTGTTTCAATGTTTTTATTATATTTTTTTCTTGGAATATTTCACTAATAAGGCTAAACATTTTTAAAATAATTTATTTAATAAAAGTTATATTTTATATACAATTATCCTCTATGTGCGCCAACAAAGAGACAATACCCTTTTCTTCTCTTTTTTGTAAACTCATATTATATCCAAATTATAATTCACTCTACACTATTTGTATACTAATAATTATAATTGATCAATAATATGTGATAAGTAAAAAATGTGTATAAATGTTAAAAAAATGTATCCTAAAGTGTTAAAAGTGAAAACTACAATAGATCATAAAATAATATAATACTAATATTTAATTCCATTCATATAAGTGCACATATATGTGAACCCCTACGAAGTGTATTATACTATATAAAATATAATAAATACATAAGAAAATTTTAATTTATAATGTAGTTTACTCAACTGATAAAATCCAACCTATTAAAAAATAGTGAATACATAACAGTGTGACATTTTCCTATTTCCAATCCCTTCATCAATACAAATCTCGTATATATTAATTAAATAATATTATAATGGGTATATTAATGAATTATTCCAGAAAAAATTATAATTTATATATTCATTCAATCCCATTGGTTGTAGTTCACCTAATAGGAAGGTCCACTGACTTTCTCGCTTCAGGAGTTCTTGTGTCAAATTGCCACCTCTGATGCCCAAATGTCATTTTTCAATAACAAAGACCTTCAGGGCATCTGGAATCATTTGATGTTTCTCATAGAAATGTCTGACCACTGATGTAAGTTGTCTGAATTTATCCAGATCTCATTTAGAATCTCTTATGGGTCCCACATGTTCCAACACTCACTGCTTCAATGGTCTGGTCAACATGCCAATGTAGTTCTTCTTACATGGACAAGTAATGCAATAAATAACTCCAGATGTTTACAATTAATCAGGTCCTGTATGTGATGTATCTTACCATACTTATCCCCGAATTCCTTCGATCATTGCATAAATTTACAGACCTTGCATTCCTCACACTGATGGGAACCCTTAGTCTCAATTTCTTTTTCTTTATTTCCATAAAATGGCTATGTACCAACTTATCCTTAAGATAGGCTGACCATCTCCAACTCATTGCAACTCTTGGTCCTAGTATTTTTGCCAAATCTGGATCTAATTTAAGAACATGCCAATGTTTATTTATCACCTGTGTGATTTCTCGCCATTCCATACAAAATCTCCAATAAATCTAATCACCTCTGCTTGAGCCTTCTGTTTTTTACCATAGAGAAGAGAATTTCTATCTTCTTTAATTACTCCATGATATGCTTTCTTAATTTCCCTCCTACTATAACCTCTCTGAATGAGTCTTTCAATGAGTTCTTGAGATCTTACTTCAAACTGTGCTGTATTAAAACAATTTCTTTTCAACTGTAAAAATGCCCCTTTGGGAATACCTTTCAACACAGGGGGAAAATGTGCACTGTTTTTATGGAAGACACTATTGGTCGCAGTGTTGATGCCCCGGAGGTTTTTGTTCATTTTTGTGAATCTTCGTCAACATGTAAAAAGTTGCTATTACCGGATCCTCTAACAGCCTAGAATTCATGTTCCATTTTATTAATGACACATGTTGATGTGCATTATCAATGATGTTACCATATTGTCTCTTGATCTCATCCATTGGATTAAATAGAAGACTTCTATAACAGGTTGGGTCTTTCAATTGTTTCATAGCTTCTTATATGTATAGTTCTTTCCCCCACAATACTATATTGCCCCCCTTGTCAGAGGGCTTTATAATCACTTCTTCCCAGGATTGGATATTCTTTAGGGCTACAATTTCATCTTTCCCCAAATTAGATGTAATTTTTCGGAGTCTAGATTGGTCTTCCAATAATTTGTCTAAATCCGGGAGATCAAATTCATAAATATCCCTATCTCTGGGTATACTGTATATTGCTTGGTGGACAAAAATTGCTCTTCTTTTTACATATGTATCTAGAGATTTATTAAATACCATGGTCTCCTCCCACCACCTCAAATATATGTTCGCATATGTGGGGGCACAGGCTGCCCCCATCGCTGTCCCCTGAATTTGCAAATAGATGTTGTCATTAAATACAAAAAAAATGTTGTCAAAACAAATGTAAGTAAGTCCCCCAAAAGTTGACTAAATTCAGTCATATTGTCTTTGGCAAGAAATAACTCAATCACCTCTATACCTTTCTCATGTTTTATGCTGGTATAGAGTGTTTCAACATCACATATAACCAAGAAAACATCTGATTCAATATGAATTTCATCAAATTTTTGTAGGACATCCATAGTGTCTTGCATGTATGAGGGAAGGTCATGCACAAAGCTTCTAAGATTTTAATCTAAATATTGTCTAGCTTTTTCTTTCAAACCCTTTATGCCCGACACTAGTGGATGCCCCGGAGGTTTTTGTTCATTTTTGTGAATCTTCGGCAACATGTAAAAAGTTGCTATTACCGGATCCTCCAACAACCAAGAATTCATGTTCCATTTTATTAATGACACCTTGTTGATGTGCATTATCAATGATGTTACCATATTGTCTCTAGAACTCATCCACTGGATTAAACAGAAGATGTCTATAACAGGTTGGGTCTTTCAATTGTTTCATAGCTTCCTATATGTATTGTTCTTTCCCCCACAATACAACATTGCCCCCCTTGTCAGAGGGATTTATAATCACTTCTTCCCAGGATTGGATATCCTTTATGGCTACAATTTAATCTTTCCCCAAATTAGATGTCATTTTTCAGAGTCTAGATTGGTCTTCCCATAATTTGTCTAATCCCAGGAGACCAAATTCATAAATATTGCAATCTCTGGGCATACTGTATATTGCTTGGTGGACAAAAATTGCTCTTCTTTTTGCATATGGGTCTAGAGGTGGATGGAGTTGTATCAATTCCATAAACTAGATCTTCCAAGTCGGAAATTGCCTGTATCTCATCAACTGAGAGTTCAATCCCAAAATCGGTCCTATACTCTTTACTGGGTCTGTGTGATGCTGCAGTACTGGCAAATAAAAATGTAAGAACAAGTTTTCTCCCAAAAAGGTAGAGGTCCTTTTCCCATTTAAATATGTTGAAATGTGTATCCGGAGAAAAGGTAAGACCTCTACTCAGAACATCCATACGTATGTTGCTATAAACCACATCAGTCAGATTGATAATTCTCAATCTATCATCTTCATCTTTGTTAGAAATTATCTCCTTCTCTGGGTTTTCCTGTGGTATTTTGGAGTGTCCAGTGTATCCCATTTTTCTCAATTCTGGGTGCTTCTTCCCCCTCCTAATTTTCCTCTTGGTGGTCTTTGATCTAATCAGTATCTTTACACCTGATCTAAAAAAATCAGTCGAGGAATGGGTTGGTAGATTATCTTTAAATCGGAATGATCAATTTGATTCCTCCGTTTCAGATGCTTCCTGATCTGAGGAGGTATAATTTTGTGAGGGTCTCCTTCCTCCAGAATTAGCCTGTGTATTTTTCCTGAATTTCCATTTGAATACCTGATTGAAGGCATAATCTCTCTCATCACGAGCAAGTTATTTTTTTTTTTACGTTCTAATATGTCTGCTTCAAAATCAGCAAGCTCTTTCTTGTATTTTGCAAAGGTATTCTGTAATTGAAGTTCTTGTTCATGTATTTTGAGTTTCTTTGTCAATTATTCAATGTCCCTTGCCTGTTGTTCTAACATAAAATTATTATGTTTTACCAGTACCAGCATCAAATCTTGTGCACACTTCTTTAAAATATCCTCCACTCCTGTTTTAAGATTTCAGTTGCCAATTCAAAGGAGGGAAATAATCTGGGTCTTAAACACCTGAGTGTTATTTTCTGCTTAATGTAGTTCACAAAAGTGATAAATTTACACCAAACTCTCGTCTGTTTAGACAGATAATTTTTCAATTGTAATAAATCATCCTTCCAACCCTGTGTAGATCCTAATTGGGAAAATATTTTCTAGTTCACTATTCCATCTTTCTCTCCCATTAGTTAATTCAGCTAACTAAAATTAAGGATGGAATAAAAGTTATATTTTTATTGTTGGGCAATTTGCTTTTATTCATGATCACCAGATCATGATTGGATAATATGCAAATTAAAATAGGATGTAATTCTGTGAGTGCCCTGTATTAGGAATACTTGTTCTTTTTTGTTTTTTCTTACTGCTTAAAACTCATAAGCAAGCAACATAAAGCTGTCCATGAGAAAAGCAAGATGTCTCCAAATGTATACCTGCCACTATCAGAGTTTGGCCTTGTGATTTGTTGATGGACAGGGAAAATGCTAGCATCAGGGGTAATTTGACACCCTTAAATTGAAATGGTAAATTTGTAGGTATTATGGGAATCCTGGGTATGAGTACATTTTCTCCCTTTGCTAATCCTGTTGAAATGGCAGCTCTGTTGCTATTTTTTCTGAGACTTATAAAACATTATCTCCTACTGTTACATAGTTTGCACCCCTCCTCTATCTTCCCGATTGTTATTAGAGGATGAGCTCTGTAATCAATGAAAGGATCATAGTGAAATGCCGCCTTTAGCATAGAAGCCCAATTATCCCCCTTTAAATTAGCGTGCAATGTAACACAAAGCCTTACATCATTTTGTTTGTCCAATTGGGATGCTCGAAATGAGGTTTGATAGTCAGCAGCAATCTGTTGGTGCATAACAGTCTGCTCTTGTGTCTTAGATACTTGAAGCTTCATTTGTCACTGAGCTTGTCTGTGCACTCTCATTTGTGATTATGCAGAAGTTTCTTCACTGCAAGCAATTTTTGGTGCTCTAGCCTTAGATGATATTTTTGACAAAGTACTCTTACGCTTGTCTGACATTATTATTGGAATAAAATGTGTGTGTGTGTGTGACATTACTGAAACAACACAGGAAGCAAATTATACCTGGAAAGGGCACAGCACTCTCTTCTGGGGAAATATAGTAATGCTATATTTTTGTAATAATAAATTCTTTTTTTCAGTGCTTTTCTGTGGAATTATTGGAAAACATATAGCCTATGTTCTAATCCAGCCTCTAATCTATTCTTATGTCAATTTTCAAGTCGATCAATTTGAAGGTTTGGTCGAGATTGAGCAACAAACATGTAATATTTCATTTTTATATATGAGTAGGTATGGTATAACTATATATTTAATATGCCTTTCCATCAATCTATATAAACCTTTTTAATCTTGGGAATGTATAAAAATGTGTATACTTCATGACTTCAATAGTAAATAGAAATGTAATAGCATATAATAAAATAAGTTTGAATAAAATTAATATATCAGAAGTCCTGGACCATCTCTTTCTGGTTTTGGAACCAGCCCATCCATCAATCTTGAGACCTGTAAGAAAATGGTGGTTGGTGCAGAAGATGGCACTGATGTTTTAACACAAAATTTACAAATAAAGATATAAACTTATCCAGAGAGATTTATTTGCTGTGTAATTAATATAGCTCTTGTGGGTGTGTTACTCTCATCAAGGTTTCTTTTTCAGAAAAAGTCCATCCAGCTGATTAAAAGTTAAAAAGGCTTTATTAACATAGGTTTAAATATATGTATAAAAATGTATATGAATAAAGCATTGTCAAGTGGGGTTTAATCCTCCACCCAGAGATAAGGTGCCGATCTCAATACAATTGGATGACTTGGCACATCCAGTGACTGCGTGGTCAGAAAAAGTAAAAAAGTTTGTAGATCGTACCTTCCTCTGGGTAGCAGGACCAGTGGAACCACTCTTCAAAACCACCTCTTGCCGATGCGTTTCGAGAGGTGTACTCTCTTTTTCAAGGCATAGAGGAAAATAGTGCAAACTGCTCTTTTTATAGAGACAAGGTGGAAAACAAAATGGTGGCACTTCCGGTTCCGGTCCGCAGATCGAAAGTACCAATAAATGCATTAAAAATTGTTTTAATAAGTCCATGTTGAGGATTCCTTTGAGCCAACAATGTGTAGTTCGCTCCTTCACCGCAGGTAGCTTGACGGCAAACAACAGAGGACTTCTCCTTCAGATCCCAAGAGTTTGTGAAGATTTTGCAGTGCCGTGACCAGAAGTGGTTTCCAGGTATTCTGGAATTACAGGTCCTAGCAAGCCTGTCCCAACCTGCAAGGCAATTGGAGAACCACAAGTGCCAGCATGCACAGATAGTAAGGGCCTGCTGGCACCTGCACCCCCACTGTAAAGAAAATATATAAAATAAAAGACAGAACTCACACACCAAATGTTTTAACCCTTTATTACATACAATCACACTCACACACTTCCAACTCACCAAGACCTTGGCAGTGATGGGTCCCCTTGGCCATGAAGAAATCTGGTCTTGGTAAGATAAAACATTGTCTTTTCCCGAGCCACAGACATGCTTTAGTGTTTATACAATACAGCACTGCCTGAATGATAGTTCCCACATGGTTCTTTGCACTATAGAGCTGATTGGCAAAGAGTCAGACCGCTTTTAGCCAAGAAAAGGGTGGTTTCTATTGGCAGTGCCTGCTGCTTGACTTTTAGTCAATCAGTGCTATACTGTAGTGCAAAGAACCATGTCATTTGGGAAGCACTATACTGTATATACAGTACTGTGTGTCCTTGGCTCAGGACAAGGATTTTTTTTATTTCATTTTTTATTAATATTAATTTTCAAATCTAAATAGAAGTGTAAAATCTAACTGTCATGCATGTTTCGACTATATGCAAAATCAGCCTGCATGCAAAAGTAAAATTAATATATTTGCACCTGTTGCATTGTATCATGTATCATGGTTTTTCAAGTTAACTGTTACTTGCTATTTTTTGCTTTAGCCCCATCTCAGAAACAGGACCAAAGTGTCTGAAGTTTTTGCATACAGCGCATGAAGTGAACTATTTGTGTATTTCCATCCTACTGATTTGGATCTACCTTGGCCAGATCTGTCTTTCCATGAAATAGGGTGTTTTTGGCAGGAACTGGGTGATGGAACAGAGGGGCTGATTCAGACCCACTCGCAAGCGCTATGCATTCGCAAGCGGGTCGATGTTTGCCCCCTGTGCATGCGCCGCCTCCAGCGTGTGCTTGCGCGAGACCCGGCCAGCGACGGGCGCTCCGTCGCTACGGGTCTCTCACCAAAATGGGGTGGCTGTCGATTGTGATTGACAGCTCGCCCCATTTTGGAGGTGGGCAGGGGGGGTGGCTACACAAACGGAGGTGTTCCCGAAGGATTTAGAGCAGGAAGCTCACTGGGGCTTGCGGGAATGAGACCCTACCCCAAGGGTCTCGTCGCAAGCCCCGATGGTTGAGACCATTGCGACCATCACCTGGGCACTTGCAAAAGTTATGGGTGGTTTACCCCCTGGAGGCCGGAACAAAAAAAAAATGCACTAATTCAGAGCGAGCGCTCTGAAAGAGCGTATGGCTCTGATTCAGGGCCAGAGATCGCACGTAACCACCCAGACTCATGGGAGTGTTATGGGAGTGTTGTGGGCTTGTATCAAAAGCTCCATACGGTTCTGAGTCATGCATATGGGGATGGGAAGTCTGTTTGTGACATACCTCTTGCACTTAGCATGGGGCTGGTGTAAGTGCCGAATGCGGCAGCTAGCATAAAATGAATGGGCATCCCTGGTTTCTGCTTCCAAGTACACAAACCCTGCATTAGATAAAAAGATTCTCACATTAGTATAAAGTAGTAAATCAGGCTTTTGTGGCTGCCCCAACTGCAGCCACTTTGCGTGTGACTCAGAATCAGCCCCTAAAACTGCTGTCAATCAATAGCAGATTACACCAAGCCTGCCACTTAGTAACTATGGGGCTGATTCAGCAAGAATCGCAATTGCAAAGCTGCACGCAGGCAACTTTGCAATTACATCCTTGCTAATATGCAAATGCAGCAGGAGGTATATGACAACCCCTGCTGCATTTGCGATCCCAGCACTGCAACGGAGGTCCCAGGCTGGGATCACCATTGTGACCATCGGTGGTTGATAGTCGCGATGGTGGATGGCATCGGGCCACCAGTCAGCTGAGTAAGGAAAATGCAGGCATGATGCATCCATTTATTAGGACTTTTGGATCCAGTGACTGTGTCCATAGGCAAACGCAGGGGGGGTTTTCGTCTGCCTGGAAACCCCACTCCCCAGCACACACCATGACCACAATAGAAATAGTAATATAATACAATGTTACTAGTGCTGAATGTTCTTCTCAGTATCACAAATGAAATAATTAGCACCACCTGTGGATCTTTTAAAATGTGTCAACCAGTAATAAATATACCTGTGCACCAACTAGGAGATGTTGAAAACATGCACTGTTAGGGGTGCACTGCATCAATAGGGTTAATTATTAATACTGTATAATAATTAGGGGTGAGCGGGTTCGGATTTCTGAAATCCGAACCCCCCAGAGCCCCCCCCGATCCGAGGCCGATCCGAGTCAGGCTCGACTTTTCCTGCCTGACTCAGATCTGAAATCGAGGCAAAACGTCATCATCCCGCCTTTCAGGTCTCGCGGGTTTTGGATTCTATATAAGGTACCCGCGCCTGCGCCATTTTCTCAATCGGCTGTGGACAGTGAAGAGGGAGGGTGGGAGTTAGGGCTGGCTGTGTAGTGTAGTGTAGTGCAGTGCAGTGTAGTGTTGTGCTGTGCTGTGCTGCTGTTGTCCAAATGGGCTGTATCCACTCCTCCAAAGTCCATAGGGGCTGGCTGTGTTGTGTTGTGCTGCTGTTGTCCATAGGGGCTGTGTCCACTCCTCCAAAGTCCATAGGGGCTGGCTGTTTGTGCTGTACTGCTGTTGTCCATAGGGGCTGTGTCCACTCCTCCAAAGTCCATAGGGGCTGGCTGGACTGTGTTGTGCAGTCAGTTGTCCATAGGGGCTGTGTCCACTCCAAAGTCCTGTGTAGTGTCCCAGTCCTAAAGGGATGCTGTAGTGTTGTCCAGGGGGTGCTCTGTCTATCAGGGGTGCTCCCCCCAAGTGCTAAAAAATAAATATTTTTTCTGTGTTTGTGAATTGCGTGGGCAGTAGCCGCACGTGCATAAACAAAGTAGCGCCAAGCGTGCGCCTGTGTCATAAGTAAAGGGCCGGCTGGCTTGACCGTTAAAGGGTGCTGTAACCCCCAAAGTGCACTCCAAACAAAATAAAAAAATGTTTTCTGTGTTTGTGAATTGTGTGCACTGTGGCTGCACGTGCATCAACAAAGGAGCAGCGCCAAGCGTGCGCCTGTGTCCCATTAGTAAAGGGCCGGCTGGCTTGTCCGTTAAAGGGTGCTGTAACCCCCAAAGTACACTCCAAACAAAAAAAATATATATTTTCTGTGTTTGTGAATTGTGTACACTGTGGCTGCACATGCATCAACAAAGGAGCAGCGCCAAGCGTGCGCCTGTGTCCCATAAGTAAAGGGCCAGCTGGCTTGTCCGTTAAAGGGTGCTGTAACCCCCAAAGGGCACTCCAAACAAAATAAAAAAATATTTTCTGTGTGAATTGTGTGCACTGTGGCTGCACGTGCATCAACAAATGAGCAGCACCAAGTGTGCGCCTGTGTCCCATAAGTAAAGGGCCGGCTGGCTCATTTCTTAATGGGTGGTGTAACTCACAAACTGCACTAGTCTCCAACAAAAATAAAAAAATATTTTTTTGTGTTTGTGTGCGCTTTAGCCGCACGTATATATAAATATAACATAAATGGAGGACCAAACTTTCTCCGATAAAAATAAAATAGGGAGAGATCAAGAACCACTTCCTCCTAGTGCTGAAGCTGCTGCCTTTAGTCATGACATAGACGATAACATTCCATCAACATCATCTGCCAAGGCCGTTGCCCAATGTCATAGTAGAGGGCACATACAATCCCATATGACAAAGTTCAGGAAAATTACTTGAAAAAAACATTTAAATCATCTGAAGAGAAACGTAAACTTGCCAATATGCCATTTACGACACGGAGTGGCAAGGAACGGCTAAGGTCTTTCCCTATGTTCATGACTAGCGGTTCAGCTTCACATGACGATGGAAGCCCTCCTCCCGTTAAAAAGATCAAAAGAGTTAAGCTGGCAAAAGCACAGCGAAGAACTGTGCGTTCTAAGAAAATATCACAAATCCCCAAGGAGAGTCCAAGTGTGGTTGCAGTTGCGATGCCTGACCTTCCCAGCACTGGACGGGAAGAGGTGGCTCTTTCCACCATTTGCACACCCCCTGCAAGTGCTGAAAGGAGCACCCACAGTCCACTTGTGATATGCAAATTGAAGATGTCACTGTTGAAGTACAACAGGATGAGGATACTGGTGTAGCTGGCGCTGAGGAGGAAGTTGGCGAGGAGGATTCTGATGGTGATGTTTTTTGTTTAAATAAGGCTCCCGGGGAGACAGTTGTTGTCCGTGGGATGAAAAAGCCCATCACGGTCATGCCTGGGCAGAAGACCAAACATTCCACCTCTTTGGTCTGGCAATATTTCTATCCAAATCCGGGCAACAACTGTCTTGCCATATGTACCATATGTAAAGGTGAAATAAGTAGGGGTAGGGAGTCGGGACGTTAACTACCTAGGAACATCCTCCCTTATACGGCACCTGCAGCTCGTTCATAAAAAGTTACTGTCAAGTTCAGAAACTTTGTCTAAGACCGTAAGCAGTCCAGGGACACCTAAATCCCGTTGTCCTGTTGTATCCATGTGCCTTCAAACCACACCATCAACTCGCTCCTCGTCAATTCCTCCTTAGTCAGGATCGGAAGTAGTCCTGCAGGCCATGTCACAGGCATGACTGACTCTCCTATCCGGGATTCCTCCGGAGGATCCTGCATTGCTATGCCTCCTGCTGCCGCTGCTGCTGTTGCTGCTGCTGGGAGTCGTTCATCATCCCAGAGAGGAAGTAGGAACACCACTACTTTTACTAAACAATTGACCTCCAACAGTCCTTAGTGAGGAGGATGAAGTACGACAGCAGTCATCCTGAAGCAAAACGTATAACTGAGGCCTTGACTGCTATGTTGGTGTTAGACGTGCGTCCGGTATCCGCCATTAGTGCAGTGGGATTTAGACAATTGATGGAGGTAGTGTGTCCCCAGTTCCAAATCCCATCTAGATTCCACTTCACTAGGCAGGCGATACCGAGACTGTACAGAAACGTCAGAAAAAGTGTCCTCAGTGTCCTGAAAAATGCGGTTGTACCCAATGTCCACTTAACCACGGACATGTGGACAAGTGGAACAGGGCAGACTAAGGACTATATGACTGTGACAGCCCACTGGGTAGATGTATCACCTTATGCAGCAACAACAGCAGCGTCACCAGTAGCAGCATCTCAGAAACGCCAGCTCGTTCTAAGGCAGGCTACGCTGTGTATCACCGGTTTCAGTAAGAGGCACACCGCCGACAACCTCTTAGAGAAACTGAGGGAAATCATCGCCCAGTGGCTTACCCCACTTAGACTCTCCTGGGGATTTGTGATATCAGACAACGCCACCAATATTGTGCGGGCATTACATCTGGGCAAATTACAGCACGTCCCATGTTTTGCTAACACAGTAAACTTGGTGGTGCAGAATTTTCTGAAAAGTGACAGGGGAATGCAGGAGATGCTTTGGGTGGCCTGAAAAATTTCTGGCCACTTTCGCAATTCAGCGACTGCATGCCGAAGACTGGAGTGCCAGCAAACACTCTTGAACCTGCCCAGCCTTCACCTGAAGCAAGAGTTTGTGACGCGGTGGAACTCAACCCTCAATATGCTTCAGAGAATGGAGGAGCAGCAAAAGGCCATTCAAGCCTATACATCCACCTATGACATAGGCAAAGGAGGGGGTATGCACCTGACTCAAGCGCAGTGGAGAATGATTTCCGTGTTGTGCAAGGTTCTCCAGCCCTTCGAACTTGCCACACATGAAGTCAGTTCAGACACTGCCAGCTTGAGTCAGGTCATTCCCCTCATCAGGCTTTTGGAGAAGCAGCTGGAGAAAGTGAAGGAGGAGCTAAGACGGAGCGATTCCGCTCGGCATGTGGGACTTGTGGATGAAGCCCTTCATTCGCTTTGCCAGGATTCCAGGGTGGTCAATCTGTTGAAATCAGACCACTACATTTTGGCCACCGTGCTCGATCCTAGGTTTAAAGCCTATGTGGTATCTCTCTTTCCGGCCGACACAAGCCTGCAGAGGTGCAAAGACCTGCTGGTGAAAACACTGTCAGCTGAAGTGGAACGTGACACGTCAACAGGTCCTTCTTCATTTTCTCCCGCAACTGGGGCTCCCAGGAAAAACTTAGGTATCCTAAGCAACCCGCTGGCGGTGATGCAGGGCAGGTGTGACCAAGTTTGGACATCTGGTCTGGACTGAAGGACCTGGCAACAATTTCTGACATGTCTACTGTCACTTCATATGATACTGTCACCATTGACAGAATGGTGGAGGATTACATCGGTGACAGCATCCAAGTAGGCATGTCAGACAGTCCGTACCTGTACTGGCAGGAAAAAGAGGCAATTTGGAGGCCCCTGTACAAACTGGCTCTGTTTTACCTGAGTTGCCCCCCCTCCAGTGTGTACTCCGAAAGAGTGTTTAGTGCAGCCGGGAACCTTGTCAGCGAAAGGCGTAGGAGGTTGCTTCCACAAAATGTGGAGAAGATGATGTTCATAAAAATTAATTATCAACTCTTCCAGGGAGACCAGCCTCCAGAAAGTACAGAGGGACCTGTGGTGGTGGATTACAGCGGGGACAAGTTAATACTCTGTGAGGATGAGGATGTACACAACACTGAAGAGGGTGAGGAATCGGTGGATGAGGAGGATGAGGACGACATCTTGCCTCCGTAGAGCCAGTTTGTGCTGGGACAGATTAATTGCCAGCTCGTTTTGTGGGGGCCCAAACGAACCAATCATTTCAGCCACAGTTGTGTGGCAGACCCTGGCGCTGAAATGATTGGTTTGTTAAAGTGTGCATGTCCTGTTTATACAACATAAGGGTGGGTGGGAGGGCCCAAGGACAATTCCATCTTGCACCTCTTTTTTTTCTTTGCATTATGTACTGTTTGGGGCCTAGTTTTTCAAACTGCCATCCTGTCTGCCACTGCAGTGTCACTCCTAGATGGGCCACGTGTTTGTGCCGCCCACTCGTGTTGCTTAGCATAGTCATCCAGCTACCTCGGTGCAACCTTTTGGACATAAAAACACTATTGTGAGGTTTTCAGTGTTCAGAATAGACTGGAAATTTGTGGAAATTAAGGTTATTGAGGTTAATAATAGCATAGGAGCAGAAAAACACACAAATTCTGTGATTTTAGCTGTTTTTATGCTTTTTTTAAAAAAAATACAGATCCAAAACACAAAACCCAGAACCCAATATACGGAAGGGTGCTTTTGGCAAAACCAATCCAGATCCAAAACACGAAGAAAGATCCAGATCCAAAACCAAAACACAAAACACGAAAAGTGGCCGGTGCACACCCCTAATAATAATACACTATCCAGTACATAAGGAGACCAATATGTACATATATGTCCAGGGCAGTGATAGGTTCTTCTGCTGCTCCCGCAGACTCCCAGACTTGCTCCAATGCTCTGGAATGATGCCCACATCTGAAATAAATACATTGAGCTCAGGCAGGATGGCCTTACTGCCGCATTTGGCTTACTGTGATCGCTGGACCTGTATATGCTTGGATTATGACACACAATACACTTTGTATGATGCATATTAAAGCTGGTTAAATGCTAATTATACCCTCTTCATGGCCTTCCCACACTTGCTCTAAAATCAAGCATTTGGAAACCCCCCTCTAGAAATCCTGCGTTTGCCACTGGTGTCTTTGATTTATTAGAATTAAGTAAAATAATATATAAAAATATTTAATGCAGATGAATATAAAGAATATAAACAATGTAACGAGAACATGTATCAATATCTAGTATCAGCTTTATAGTAATAAAACAGTATTAAACTAAAAAAGTCCTCATAAATAGAAGGGATATTTGTGAATATATTTAAAAAGTTCCGGAGTAGAATCACTAAATGATTGGTAAATAGATCCTGTAGGAAGCGTCTTGTTTGTTTGCATAACAGTAATTGTAATAGCAGCGTGTAAGTTGCCCGATAGTTTAGCACAGGGACCTGTAATAATTATATACTACAGGTCCCTGTGCTAGTTTAATACTGTTTTAGTTTAATACTGTTTTATTACTATACAGCTGATACGAGATATTGATACATGTTCTCGTTACATTGTTTATATTCTTTATATTCATCTACATTCATTTTTTTATTATTACTTCATTCTAATTGGTACAGGTTTGAGTGATTTTATTAATAACTTTCAGAATCTGCAGTTGCTATATTCTTTGTTTTTATACTTTCTGGTTAGTGAGAGTGACTACAGTACTTCACACAACTGCAATGAATTTGTAAAGTTTTTTACAACTCTTCAGTGCCGGGGTTATGTATTTGGTTTATACTGTGCTTTGATTGTGGTTTCACTGGTGCCGGCGCCTTCATACTGTCATCTATTCTAAGTAGCCATAGCTCAAAAGGCTCATGATTGGCTGATCTGTGACCGATGGTGTGATATTTTATGCAGAGGTGTGGATTTGCAAAGCCACAGGTGGGTGTCTCAATACTGCTCCCGGCGGCTGAGCCCTTTGCATATTTTAGCAGCTGCGTAAAAAGTCAGTCACTCACAATGGGATTAAGGTATATCTTTTAAAGAAATTATACTTCAAATCAATTCCTGAACAATTATTAATGTATTTTGAAAACAAGGACTAACATTCTGTTTTTCTCTTTTGATGAATGCAGGTATTACCCCAATGGTATCAGTATACAATAGATATTTTCTGTTAGGCCACTTCCGGTAGGGCAAGCCAGTGGTGAAACAATATGGGTGGCATAGATGATAATCAACTGTTGCTTCTCAAATGGTAACACCCATCAGTGAAATATCACACTAAAAAAAACTTTAAGGTGTAGTTAATATCCTTAATCAGTAGGGTGCACTGTTGTACAGTATTAAATATGTTATCTCTTACTTTCAGCTGGAAACCATACTGCTGGTTTTCAAAATTTCAATAAAAAATCCAAAACCAAAACACATTGCACTCAAAGGGACACTGCCATCAAAATACAGTTAAACATACCACTAATTGTTGCTTGCATGTACAGTACATGAGTATTTTAATAAAAACCTATATTTATTGATGCTGTATAATCATTCCTTATAACTACTAATACATGTTTAGCTTTCCAATCACACTTCACTCTATGGTTATTATCTATAGCAAACTGTCATATTGGGCCTGCAGTAGAACAAGTACAGTAGCATAAGATAAATTGCAATTATTATCAGACATTTGGCCCAATATTGCAGCATGTGTACTTTAGCTTGAAAACTGTTGAGATACTGTACAAGGAAAAATGGATAGTGAACGTGCGGAGGGAGGAGCACAGGTCACAATGGGAAGTCTGCAGTGGTGCAGAGTCAGACACTGAGAGACTGAAAACGTGAGATGTTAAAATAGTGACCACAAAGTAGTGAATTTTCTACATATGGCGAGGAGGGATGTATTTGGGATCCCAGCGCACTGAATGCCGGTGCTCACAAGCCTGGTGCTGGAATCTCGTCTAGGGTTAGAATTCCAGGTTGACAATCCTGGCTGCTATGATCCCAAAAGTAAATTTTAGGCACCAGGGGGAGGGTTAGGATTAGGCTGCGGGAGGGTTAGGGTAAGACTGCGGGAGTGGAGGGTTAGGGTTAGGCTGTGGGAAAGGAGGGTTAGAGGTAGAATTAGGGGAAGGGTTAAATTACTTACCTGCAGGCTTCGGTATTTAAAGCATCAGAATCCCGGCAACAGGATTCCGACCGCCGGCATTCTGTGCACCGGGATTGTGTACCCAACCCGGTGAGGATAGTGACGGTTCTGCATGTATGTTTAGATTATATTCGATATGGAGATGAGAAATGAGAACTGTTGGAAGGAGTGCACTCATGCACTGCTCCCCTCCAGCATCTGACAGGGAGAACTGAGCAGGCAATCACTAGGACCTGATGGAATTCAGCTAGAAAGATCCAACCTCTGACATGCGCTACTGCACATTTGTGGCATTTTCACGTGTATGCACTCCTTGGCATTCTGCATCTTTACCACTTTGGAACCTAGCAGTGCTGTTGTATTACCCGCAACTACATTAGACCACCAATGCTACCATCTGCTGGTGCCAGTACAGGCTGCCACAATCCATATGTTATACGTAAGTTGTTACACCTGTGATATTCCCTGTGTCATATGCTACCTGTTGTTTTACCCGATAGATTATACTTTTAAGAACTGGTTAAGCATACCAAGTGTGGACTAGCCGCCACCAGCACTAACTACTGCATTACACACCTATTTAATACCACTCACATTCTGGCAAGATACATTATGCCGTGGTGTATCAATTGTCTGGAAAACTACTGCACCCAACACAATCCGCTTCGCACTTCATATTAACATCAGCACACAGGCTACTATAATTGATCACTCTGCCTTTGCTTTGCAAATAGTTTATGGGCTCAGAGCGTTTCAGCATATTACTCTGCTAATAAGTACTACCTACACAATGTAGGCGGTTGTATGTTTATGTTGAGATCATATTAATTGAATACATATTTTCTAACTTCTAACAGAATATCTGGTATAGTCCCGAATTGACTGGGGCTAGTCCAGCCTCCCAATATAGTTGGTAGTTTCCAGATGCAGCTCATTTCCTGACTGGAGTGAGCAGCTGGAGGTTGTATGAATCGTGTTGAATATTTGCATATTAGTCCCACTCCTTTTGTAAATTGCAGCAGGCTGAGCGCTCGCAACCGGGTCGATGTTTTGGTCCTGTGCATGCGCAGTGGCCGCACTGCGCGTTCGCAAGCCCCGGAGCAAGAGAGAAACTCTCTCGCTCCGGAGCTCACTATAAAAGTTGTATAAAGTATAAAATGTTGATCGACAGCTCGGGCCGTTTTGTAGGCGGGGCGGGGGGGTGGTTTCACAAACACCTACCGTTTTGTGGGAGGCCACACTGACATCAGCAGTGATGTCAGTGGGGAGTTTCCTGCTCGATCAGAGCAAGAAGCTCCCTGGGGCTTGCCGCGACCCAACCTTAGGGTCTCGTCGCAAGCCCCGATGGTCGCAATGGTCTTGACCATCGCGACCATCAACCTGGTCGGTCGCTAAGCTGTGGGTGGTAACCCACAGCGTAGCTAGCGACCAGGAAGCCGCACTAAAAAATAGAAGCGGCCGCCCTCATTCAGAACGAGCGATCGCTTCTTGTGACCGCCTCTGAATGAGGGCCATAGTCCTGACCCCACTGTATATAATGCTGTGAATCACAGCTTTGAGTATCAGGGAAAATAAATTATAATTCGGTGGAATATATCTACTCCTCACGCAGCGCACTGGATTGCGAGGAACAGACCTCCACCACTTACTGGGGTAGATAGAAAAGTTCCAAATGGACACATTTAGTTCCCTCTCAAGAGCAGGTCCACTCACCTTCCATGAAAGGGAGGGTACCTTACATAATCCTATAATTAAAAGACTGCTAATGAAAAGCAATGCTTTTCAGCCAAATATTAACAAACAACAGTAAACAATAAATACAACACAAGCAAAAAACATGCAGCTGCAATGAAGGGAAACAAAGGTGGGTAATTCCAGGAGAACAGTGACAGCTTCAGAAGGCCAGCTAAGATGAGACTGAGAGACGGAGACAGTGGGCCTGATTCAGACCCAGTCGCTAGGGGCGATTATCGCACATCTGCGCATGCATATGCATCAAAGTACGCATGAGCGAACTAGTCACTGCTGCCAGGAATCGTGCACTCGTAGTACACAGAATGGACACTACTTTGAGTGACAGATCGCGACATTTGTGGGTGGTGACAGGGGAAGGTGCTTGTGAACGGGGGTGTGGATGTGCGAACGCAGACGTGTCTGAGCGTCAAAACAGAGTTTAATGGGTGCGCATAATTAGCAAAGTAGCGTCATTGAACACGTCACTTGGTTGTATTTTAGCCTGAACTGCCAGTGCTTGCGGTGGGGTATGGGCTATCTCAAGTGCTGCGTGCAGCTCCGATGGGTCTCAATGTTACCGATTAATAATACACTTCCTGGAGATGACGTGGGCTAAGAGACAAAGGTGGGCGGCTTTATACTCCTACGTACGCTCACTGCCATCGCCCTCTAAGGGATAGAGGGCGTCCTTAAGTCAGAGAGTTCGATCGCGGGATTTGCATACCTGGCCCCTTTTGGCAGCGAGCAAGCGCAGCTTAGCGACCGGGTCTGAATCAGGCCCAGTGTGTCATCACTGGGAACTGTAGTAGAGATCAGTGGAGGCTGTGAGTGAGAAAAAGAGCTGTAAAAGGAAGACATCCCTACTGATGTGCAGTCTTACTGAGATATGTTTAGGAGCAATTGAGAACTGTTTGAAAGCTACAGAGAACTGTTACAGAACTATTATTATTATTAGAATCTGTTATTCTGAGAATTATTGATAGATACGCAGAATTGCTGAGAGATATTGAGATCAGCACTGTATTTAAAGTACTGTGTAATCCTAAATTGTGAAAGAGACTGAGGGCCTGATTCAGACCCACTCGCTAGCGCTGTGCGCTCGCAAACGGCCCGATGGTTTGCGAACGTGCATGCACACGCTTCGTTCTGCGCGTGTGTGAACTACTCTGTGCGATTGCAGCACGCTCGCTCGCCCAGCAAAGACAGCCCAGTGAAATGAGTGACAGGAGAGGCTGTTTGTGGGTGGTAACAGGGGCAGGCCACTAATAACGGGGGTTGGAGATGTGGGCACAGGTGTGCCTGAGTGTTTCAATGCCGTTTTCAGAGGCGTGCATAATTAACACGCAGCGTCATAGTACGCGTCACTTGTCATTTTTTTACCCTGATTTCCTCGCAATGCTTGCGGTAGGGTAGAGCTCCCATAAGCACTGCATTAGCATACGATGGTGCTCGATGTACCAATGTTTTAATACAATTTCAGGAGATGACGTGTGCTGGTGGGCGGCTCTGCTTTTGCAATTGGGCGTACGCTCACACAAAGTGACCGTTCGCTAAGACATGGTGGGCGTGTTTATACCTTGGCGAGTGATTGCTTCCCGTGGCTTCACGCATCTAGCGAGTGTATGCAGATAGCGACCGGGTCTGAATCAGGTCCTAAGTTTGAGTAAAAAGTGTGATATTAATCTTGTTTGAGCCACTAGAGTTTACCAGTGTAAAGAGCGGCAGCTATTTTGTCTGAATGCGAAGCTGAATTAAAGAGCACTCTGGGAGTTATTGCCATTGTGAAGTTCTGAAGGTAATTTTGATATATTGCAAGTGGAAATGTGTTTATTGTGCCTTATCTTTGGAGAGCCAAAGATGTTGCTCCCTGGAATCAGGAAAAAACAGCATTAAATGAAAAGCTTATTGCTATTACCAATTATGGATTACAATAGTTTTGAGGTTTTGAATAGTTTTAAAGTTTTTGCTATTCTTCCGAGTATTAACTTGTGCAGTATGTTTTGCAAAGGTTACTTGTGTGTTGGCATGGACTTGCAAGTTTATAAGAGACAGTAAGCTGCAGTTGGTAGACCTTGATTGTGTCATCTTAGCATTTGTCAGACTTTGAAATGGGTTAAACCAATGTTCTTTAGGTCCATCTTTAACTGACTTTGACAGTGGTAGAGCTATTTAGGGCCTCATTCAGAGGCGGTCATTAGATGCAAGCGGTCGCTCTGAATCAGGGTGGCCACTTGCATCCTGAACGGCCGCCTCCTTGTCGATCGTTAAGCTGTGGGTTAACACCCACAGCTCTAATGACCGACATAGGTGATGGTCGCGATGGTCAAGACCATCGCAACCATCGGGGTTTATGACCAGACCCTAGGGTAAGGTCTGGGCACTCGTAAGCCCCAGGAAGCTTCCTGCTCTGTTTGAGCAGGAAGTTCCCCACTGACATCAGCAATGATGTCAGTGGGGCTGACCCAAACAGCAAGCGTTCTGACTGGAGCACCTCCGTTTGGCCGGGCACGCAAATGGGGTGAGCTGTCACTCAACATCGACAGCTCACCACATCTGCTACGAGACCCCTAACGACGGAGCGCCCATCGTTAGCCTGGTCTCACGCATGCGCACGATGAAGCCGGCTCCGTTGTGCGCATGCGTTGTGGGGCAGCATTGAGTCGGTTCTGAGTGCTCAGCGCTCACGACCGACTCTGAATGAGCTCCTTAGTGAGGTTAGTGGCTGCCTTTTCTATAGGATCGGCTCTGGATTCATCATTTCTGCTAATTGCTATTACAATGAGAAAAATTATGTACAAAGAAATAGAGGATATTCATCAAATACGGTATTGAATAAGAAACCAAGGGGTCTATTCATAAAGAGGTCTTTGAAGATGGGAGTGGAGCCAAATCTCAGGAGGGGCAAGCGGCTCCGTCGACAAAAAAACAAAACAGTTAATCTGAGGGATGTGGCCGGGGGTCGGGGACAGTGTGTGGCGGCCCACTGTGTGGGGGCCCTGTCGCCCTGCCTGTTATCCGGCCCTGTTTGGTGGAACTGTTTCACTTACATACGGATTTGCCTTGTCTACAAGGAATGTGAGGAAGTACTCTACACTCCTGTTCATACTGCTATGCTTGAGCAGATAGCCAAATGAACAGTAATGAACAGTAATGCAGTGGAATTTATTTGGAGAATGGCCTAATGTCTAAAGCAATAATTGCACCCCTTGCTTGCTGGGTACTTTCACATGTGGGTGCATGGATGCACCCACAATGATGGTGCACTATTACTTTGTTCCGTCTACTAACAATTTGACAACTTCAAACACATTAGGCCCCTTTCAGAATATTTTCCAGGGTCACATTAAATCCCCAATCCACCCCTGCAGGGATGTCTGCAGTGGACACAACTATACAGTATTATAGAGCAGGAACATCTGACTGGTCTCAAATGATCTCTGTAATTTATGACAAATGAGGTAAGGAGGATATAGTGATGTCATAGATTCTCTACATCTACCTTCCTCATTCACTGAATGGGGCTCAGATCCAGTGCTATCTTTTCCATTACAAAGAAATTTAAGTACAGAAACTTGGGAGGAAGGGTACTTTAGTGTGAAACTTAAAACAGGAAGTAAAATACAGTACATGGTAAATAAAACAAAAATATAAAGTTAAATAAAATACATAATAAAAAAGTAATTATTATTGAAGTTAAGGTAATTAAAACAAACCAAAAATTTTTTTTTGCATGCAATGTGTAATTGATATACTGTATATAAAAATAAATAAGTAATGTGATAGCGCCAGCAGGGTGCACTGTTGTATTGGGTTTATTTTTTTTTTTTTGTTGCAATTGAGGTTAAACTGATTTTACGGTAACTTATTTAGACAACTTTTTATTCTAATGTAGTTACCAAAACATACAGTTTTTCATTGTCATATAAACAGAATGATTAAAGTACAGTTACTATACGTTTATTTCATTGTGTCCTTCAGCGTTTAAAGTAATGAACTTTAGTTAAGAGAAAAGCATAGAATGTAGACTAATATACTCATATTTTGAGTTAAAGATAATAACTGAATATCACAAAATAAAATGATAAACCATCCCTACAGTTTACTTACATAGGGCTCTATTCATTATGTTAATTATCGGCGACCCCGATAATTAACATTTCAACTTGCAGCAAGCACCGAAGCAATTCATCATTGCTCCAGCGCGGAGGCAGCTGATTCGAAAGTCAGCTGTCTCTCCGAAACTTTTCACTGCATCTTTCCGAGCAGTGAAACTAGTGCAATAACAATAACCCCATCATCTGACAGAAGGAGGCGGACAGGGGTGGTCTTCACAACCTTGGACTCCTTCCCATAGCAGTCCATAGGGAAGGAGCAGGGTGTGCGCTGCAAGCGGGAGCAAAAGCCATCTGAATATGGCAAATACTACCATAGTCAAGCTCCGAAAATACTGTATTTTCGGAGCTTGATGAATTTCTGGAGCCATACTAGTGTATGGGGACAGCGGGTCATTTCGGGAGAGAAGGGTAAGCTGGAGATATCTGTGATTTCTCCTGTTTTACCATTTTGATGAATAGAACAAAAACTTAATTTCTACAAAAGATGGTGAAAATTAAAATTTTTACCTGCTTTTTAGAAATTAAGTGATGCTAAATAAAGCCCCTAGAGCAGTGGCATATGTATAATGGGTGCAGAGTGTGCGGGGCACATGGGCCCCCGGGTCCAGGGCCCCGCACTCCACACCCTGCACCCATATTATTTCTGTCAGCGCTGCTCAGAGCATCGGAAAATGGCCACCGCCGCCATTTTTCCAGTGTTCTGCGCATGTGCAGTAGACTCCGGGCAGACTCTAGTGCCCGGAGTCTACTAATGCTCGGTGGCTGGCCAGCCGTGTCAGTCGGCTGCCAACCAACGGGGAGAGAGGAGGGTGCCCCGCATGGGGAGTGCACACGGGCCCCCTCCTCTCATAAGACGCCACTGCCCTAGAGTCTAGCATTCATAGATTCTGAGTTGTTCCTACTGTATGGTATGCAGCCTCCATGTCGACATTCAAAATGTTAAAAATCATAGTGCCGTCACTGCAATGTCTATGAGTCGATGAGCTATAATGTCGACATTGTTGAAATATTGACATGGGATTTTCTGCAGAATGCTGATATTAAGGTTAGGAGGAAGGGCTTTTCGGCTGTGAGAAGGAGGGTTATACACTGGGGGAGGGATAAGGTTGAGATTAGTGTTATGGTTAAGGATAGGGGTAGCATACTCACTGACCATGGATCAGATGACTGCTGGACACCACTACTGTACTTCAGACAATATGATACTAGGTAAGTGAAGCAACTGCATCACCGGAACACACAGTTTTGTTGAAATTCTAATAATGTTGACATTTCATTAGTGTCAACATGATGAATGTTGACATGCTGCATGTCAGCATTGTGACCATGTTAAATATTAATAAAACATGCCCAACTCCTACTGTATGTCTTTCACTTATGTTGTCCCAATATGGAGGCTCCAGGTCAGCAGGAACATGGAGAGTCCTATATTATCTGCTACATTCTCAAGTTTTACTTATGGGTGGAATTTTTCCAATATGGCTGGTGTTTAACATTCTTTTAATTTTTACCTATAGTAGGTTTGGGCATAGTATGAATAGTTGGATTTCATAATGTTGACATTCAGAATGTTGACACCATAATGTTGACAGGTTATGAATGTCGACAGTCAGAATGTGGACATGGACATTAGGTTGACAAGCAATATGCCGACATTCACAAATGCCGACATGTGTACAATGTCAGCATGTTCATAATGTTGTAATTTAACATGTCTACACCAGAATGTTGACAAACATCTTTTTGCCTATTTTAGCCTAACCCTAAACCTAACCCAAACCCTAAACCTAACCCTAACCATAAACCTAAAAGTAACACAAAATTAATTGTCAACATTCTGATGTCGACATTTTCTATTGATCATATGTCAACATTCTGATTGTCGTCATTCAGTACCTGTCAACATTCTGGTGTTGACATTCTGAATTTCAACATTCTAACCAGATACTGTAGGTTCACCTTGATCAAACAACTATTACACTGTTTAACATTTTTGATATAGGAGTCTCACAGTTAAGTGTTCTGAAGACATATAGGGGCATATTTGCCCGATTTGCTAATTCTGTTCCATTACTAGAAAATCTAACATGAGATAAGAAATATAACAGTGGGACTCCCATATTAATGAGCTTAGGTAAAATGTCTTTTAGTTCAATTATTATAACAGGACTGTCTGAACATTTCCCTACCTTTTTATACAGCTAAAACCAGTGGTATAGTACTGAGTCTAACCTAATTTTGTAGTCCTTTTCCCTTTCTTCCCATAAATTATAAGCTCTAGTGAGCATGATGAACTACATCCATTGTTCAATGTATGTAAAGTATAATGTACCTAACAGGCAGGGCCGGATTATAGGGGGTGGTGGCAGGTGCGGTCACCTCGGGGCCCCCACACAGTCACCACAAATAAGTCAGAACAGCATTTCACTGTCTGAGCTACAATTCTTCTCATCTGCTCATGTGTTTGGTGCAGTCCCCGTCCCTTTCTTTGCAGCAGCTGCGGCAGCCTGGAAGGCAGAGAGGCTACAGTACACAACCCTCCATTGACTGTCTCTGTTTATCGATAGGAGCCCCCACAAGGTTGTTGCCCCAGGGCCCCCACAAACCTTAATCCGGCCATACTAACAGGCATTATAATTTTTAAAAGATACGTACAATAGATCAAACACATAGATGCGTATGTTGCTTACAAACAGTCAAAGGGAAAACAAATGCATTTGCTCTCTCTTTCTCTCTCTCTCTCTCTCTCTCTCTCTCTCTCTCTCTCTCTTTCTCTCTCTCTCTCTCTCTCTCTCTCACTCTCTCTCTCTCTTTCTCTCTCTCTCTTCCCATCTTTCACCTGCCTCTCTCTCTCTGGGAAGTATGTATCATCATGCACATTAGATTGCCAGACCATAAACCCAGAAGCAATTTTTTTGCTGGGAAAGCACTATATCGAAAGAACTCTACCGATTTTTAAAAGGAACTGGTATTCATGCAAAAAGTGAACAGTATGTATCACAATCAAATTGCAATACTTGATACATGCCGCCCTTTGATTTTCACCCCAGTCTCTATCCCCCACTGTTTTCCCTTCTCCCCCTTTTTGTCTACCCTTCTTTTTTCTGTTTCCCTTTCTCTTCTCTCCCCTTCTATTATCTGTGCTGGTCCAAACAAGCTTTAGTGATACTTTTATGCGCCTTACAGTGAAAGTCATACTGTACAGCAAATAGGACATAGCCAGGGGTGCAGAGGGGGGGGGGCACAGGTACTATATGCCCGGGCCCGGGCCTGTTGAAGGGACCCGGCGGGGGCCCAGGTCCTGCAGCCCGCTCCCCAACCTGTTCTAGCCACCACTGCCGTCAACTTTGGGCAGCTGAGAGAGAGGTCTGACTGCTGCTGCAGTAGCCTCTGTCCCCAGCCCAGCACACATGCTGCTATCACGCTGTGTGCCAGGCTAGGGAGAGAGGCTGCTGCCGCAGCAGTCAGACCTCTCTCCCTGCGTTATGTGCAGAAGGGGGGAGCGATTGCGCCCCCATCCCATGACACCTGAAACATGATACGGAGCGCGCGGCTGCGAAAAAGGAGGGGGTCTGGCCACACCTCCCCAGATGGCCATGCCCCCTCCCTGTACCTGGGCCCAGTAGAGCTTTCGGCAGTCCTGGGCATCCGATCAAGTAAAGGGATCATGTAAAGATAAACATATGATCAAGGGAATATTTGGAAGTGATGTAACACCATTTGCATAAGTAGTTGGAAGTGATTGCTGGTAAATGCATGAGAACATGTGTGGTGTGCTGTAGAAATCCCTTCAGAAAAAACATCACAATATCTATATATACTGTATAGAAAAACTAATGTCCTGACTGACTGACTCAATCAATCACTGACTCATCAACACCCAGCCCAAACCCCTGGACCTAGAAACATGTCAGGGAGTATATGCCTTCCATGATGTAAGCACCCACTAACCAGTTTTTTTTTTTAGATTTGACTCCTAAGGGGCTGAAAAGGGCTAAAATGTTTCCACTCCCTGTCCATTGTCCTGACAGACTAACTGATCAGTGCCCTGCCCAAACCCCTTAACCTTGAAATATGAAATTTGGGGAGGGTATTCCTTCCATGGCATAAGCACCCACTAAGCAGGGATTTTTGTAAATTCCACCTCTTAAGGGGGTGAAAAGTGGAAAAATGTTTCCCCTCGACTTGGTGATTGGGTGACAAGGTAACATGTGTCAAATGCTGTGGGACCATAAGCTCATTGTCTTTGTCAAGTGGCGACTTCAGGGGTGGGACTGCAGTGCAGTCCAATATTCAAATAGGGGAACTACTCCAATTTCCAGTGATGTTTGGCAGCAATTGGGGTGACAATTGTTGGGGCTCCAATATTTGAATAAAAACAAATGTCCTAACTGACTGACTAATATCTGGCCTTATACCCTTGACCTAGAAACATGAATTTGGGGAAGATATGGCTTCCAAGTCGTAAGCACCCAATAAGCAGGGATTTTTTGAAATTCGACCCCTAAAGGGGGTGAAAATTTGTAAAATGTTTCCTCTCGATAGAGGTGATTGGGTGACAAAGCAACATGTCCCATGTGCTGTGGGACTGTAACTCATTGTCTGGGTCAAGTGGCGGCTTCAAAGGAGCCACACCAACTGCCACTGATGTTTGGCAGCATTTGGAGTGACAGTTGGTGTGGCACCCCTATTTGAAGATTGGACTGCTCTGCAGCTCCAGCTCTGGAGTTGCCACGCTCCTTTACACCAGAGGCATAAAATAAACTAAGCATATAGGTTATGTTGGTATGAAGGAACAAAAATATCTAAGGTCTACCTGGGTGAACTGGGTACATCAGCTAGTAAACACATAAAGGACTTTACTACAACTTAGAAAGTATCTTGTATTCTCATCATTTATCCCTTTTCTCTCTCCCTTTTTCTATCCCTTCTCTTTCTCACCTTCTCCATCCTTTCTTTCTCCCTCCACCCATGTTTCTTGCTCAAAGCACAGGGTGGGTTTAAGCCTTTATAACAGACGTGGTAAAGGCCGGGTGGTCGGGGCAGTTGAGCATTCCTACTTCCTTCCTCATAAGAGGCAGTTGGTAGGAGCTATCATTGCACATGTCAGGGACAAGCATTTTAGCACATTATATTATACATTGATCCCTTGACAAATTGCAAGGGGCATAATACAGCCACTCGAGGTCAAGTAGTCAAATACTCCATAGAGCATTAAATTTGTCCATTTATAAAAATAACTATCACTTTATACAGTACTTTTTGAATTGCATTTTGTTCTGTGCAATGACAGTTGAATGGAACAGTTTAAATTGAGGGTGAATATGGGCTGAATGCCTGTGTTTAAGTACCATAAAGCATGGCTATGGCTGTGATATGTTCACTGTGTAGAAAATGTACCATAAAGTTTACTTAAAGTTTAACAGCTCATCTAAAAGATTGCATTGCAGACACTGAACTTGTCATATGTATGCAAGACAAGAAGGTATAGATAGCCACTGCACTCATCACCTACTGTACATTAAATAGTCCTTTATTCAGATATTAAGGATCTATTGACAAAAAACCATTATGTATAGCTGCAATACATACTGTTGTACATCTGCAACATACCACTACTGGAGCACAGGTGAACCTAATGCAAATGTTTAAAGTGATATGTGCATCTACTGCATGGCATTTGTTTATTGGGATGTTTTGAATGACCATGATTCTATTATACAATTGTGCCATATACTGTGGCAGTTTAAATACCTGGACTGTAAAATTTGCCTACACACATTTTAATTGAAATAATTAATATTAAAAGTGACATTTACACATATAAAGAAAAAACATAATGTTTGGAAAAAGTGTTGGTAGCAAAGTGCAAATATGTGTGACATTTTCATTAAATAAAATGCCATTTTCTTTGCCTCCCATTGTCGATTCTCTAATCTTCTGCATTTGCTTTAAGATGGACAGAACTGCACAGCAATTTGTGCTGGAGCAGCTCTGCAATTCCGTCCATCTGTGAATCAGGCCCTGAGTTACTTGACTAAAAATGTGGCTCAGATAAGTGTAACCTCTTTTTCCTAGACTCAAGTTTAATTTACAATTAAGAAGGAGAATGAAATATGAGAGTTGTTACAGTTACTGTATAACATTCATCATGAGACTGACTGCAAATGCCACTTTCTGTTTCCTGCACACGCAACAAAAAATGATCTGAAAATTGCTCTGAGGTCAGAAAGAAACCAGGAATCAGTGACTCAAGGCAGCTCCCAGGCGTCCAGGTGTTACGGAAAGAACTGGTCAGGATATGAAAAGTAGAGTTTCATTTGCATTAGAAGCACCATATGTTTCATTACTACAGGTTTCCTTCAAACTAAAATGACTATTATTTAAAAATAGAAACATAATAATGTTAAAACTAACTAAAGAGAATTAAAACAATTATCAAATACAATTAGGAGCAAAATTTAGAAATATTTTACTTCACAAGCAATGGGCTGGCCATATGTGTGTGTATATATATATATATATATATATATAATAGGGGTGAGCAGGTTCGGATTTCTGAAATCCGAACCCCCCCGAGCCCCCCCAATCTGAGGCCGATCCGAGTCAGGCTCGACTTTTCCCGCCTGCCTCGGATCTGAAATCGAGGCAAAACGTCATCATCCCGCCTTCCGGGTCTCGCGGGTTTTGGATCCAATATAAGGTACCCGCGTCGGTGCCATTTTCTCACTCGGCTGTGGACAGTGAAGAGGGAGGGTGGGAGTTAGGGCTGGCTGGGCTGTGTAGTGTAGTGTAGTGCAGAGTAGTGTTGTGCTGTGCTGTGCTGCGCTGTGCTGCTGTTGTCCATAGGGGCTGTGTCCACTACTTCAAAGTCCATAGGGGCTGGCTGTGCTGTGCTGCTGTTATCCATAGGGGCTGTGTCCACTACTTCAAAGTCCATAGGGGCTGGCTGGACTGTGTTGTGCAGTCAGTTGTCCATAGGGGCTGTGTCCACTCCAAAGTCCTGTGCAGTGTCCCAGTCCTAAAGGTGTGCTGTAGTGTTGTCCAGGGGGTGCTCTGTCCGTCAGGGGTGCTCCCCCCAAGTGCTAAAAAAAAAATATTTTTTCTGTGTTTGTGAATTGTGTGCACTGTGGCTGCACGTGCATCAACAAAGGAGCAGCGCCAAGCGTGCGCCTGTGTCCCATTAGTAAAGGGCCGGCTAGCTTGTCCGTTAAAGGGTGCTGTAACCCCCTAAGTACACTCCAAACAAAAAAAAAATATATTTTCTGTGTTTGTGAATTGTGTGCGCAGTAGCCGCATGTGCATCAACAAAGTAGTGCCAAGCGTGTGCCTGTGTCATAAGTAAAGGCCCGGCTGGCTTGACCATTAAAGGGTGCTGTAACCCCCAAAGTACACTCCAAACCAAATAAAAAAATATTTTCTGTGTTTGTGAATTGTGTGCGCAGTAGCCGCATGTGCATCAACAAAGTAGTGCCAAAAATAAAAAAATATTTTCTGCATTTGTGTGCGCCTTAGCCGCACGTTTATATCAATATAACATAAATGGAGGACCAAACTTTCTCCAATAAAAGTAAAATAGGGAAAGATCAAGAACCACTTCCTCCTAGTGCTGTTGCTGCTGCTGGGAGTTGTTCATCATCCCAGAGAGGAAGTAGGAACACCACTACTTTTACTAAACAATTGACCCTCCAACAGTCCCTAGCGAGGAGGATGAAGTACGACAGCAGTCATCCTGAAGCAAAACGTATAACTGAGGCCTTGACTGCTATGTTGGTGTTAGACGTGCGTCCGGTATCCGCCATTAGTGCAGTGGGATTTAGACAATTGATGGAGGTAGTGTGTCCCTGGTTCCAAATCCCGTCTAGATTCCACCTGCATCCTCAAAGCAGCAGCGACAAGCGTGCGTTTGTCTGTTAAAGGGTGGTGTAACCCTCAAAGTGCGCTCCACAAAAAATAAAAAATTCTTATTTTTTTTTCTGTCTTTGTGAATTGTGTGGGCTGTAGCTGCACCAGCATCCACAAAGCAGCAGCGACAAGCGTGCGTCTGTCTGTTAAAGGGTGGTGTTACCCCCAAAGTGCGCTCCAACAAAATAAAATAATCTTCTTTTTTTCTGTGTTTGTGTGTGAAATGTATGCGCAGTAGCCGCACCTGCATCCTCAAAGCAGCAGCAACAAGCGTGCGTCTGTCTGTTAAAGGGTGGTGTAACCCTCAAAGTGCGCTCCACAAAACATAAAAAATTCTTCTTTTTTTTCTGTCTTTGTGAATTGTGTGGGCTGTAGCCGCACCTGCATCCTCAAAGCAGCAGTGACAAGCATGCGTCTGTCTGTTAAAGGATTACATTGGTGACAGCATCCAAGTAGGCATGTCAGACAGTCCGTACCTGTACTGGCAGGAAAAAGAGGCAATTTGGAGGTCCCTGTACAAACTGGCTCTATTTTACCTGAGTTGCCCCCCCTCCAGTGTGTACTCTGAAAGAGTGTTTAGTGCAGCCGGGAACCTTGTCAGCGAAAGGCGTAGGAGGTTGCTTCCACAAAATGTGGAGAAGATGGTGTTCATAAAATGAATTATCAACTCTTCCAGGGAGACCAGCCTCCAGAACATACAGAGGGACCTGTGGTTGTGGATTCCAGCGGGGAAGAATTAATACTCTGTGAGGATGAGGATGTACACAACACTGAAGAGGGTGAGGAATCGGTGGATGAGGAGGATGAGGATGACATCTTGCCTCCGTAGAGCCAGTTTGTGCAGGGACAGATTAATTGCCAGCTTATTTTGTGGGGGCCCAAACGAACCAATCATTTCAGCCACAGTCATGTGGCAGACCCTGGCGCTGAAATGTTTGGTTTGTTAAAGTGTGCATGTCCTGTTTATACAACATAAGGGTGGGTGGGAGGGCCCAAGGACAATTCCATCTAGCACCTCTTTTTTTTCTTTGAATTATGTACTGTTTGGGGCCTAGTTTTTCAAACTGCCATCCTGTCTGCTACTGCAGTGTCACTCCTAGATGGACCACGTGTTTGTGCCGCCCACTCGTATCTCTTAGCATAGTCATCCAGCTACCTCGGTGCAACCTTTTGGACATAAAAACACTATTGTGAGGTGTGAGGTGTTCAGAATAGACTGGAAATGAGTGGAAATTAAGGTTATTGAGGTTAATAATAGCATAGGAGCAGAAAAACACACAAATTCTGTGATTTTAGATGTTTTTATGCTTTTTTTAAAAAAAATACAGATCCAAAACACAAAACCCAGAACCCAAAACACGGAAGGGTGGTTTTGGCAAAAACCAATCCAGATCCAAAACACGAAGAAAGATCCAGATCCAAAACCAAAACACAAAACACGAAAAGTGGCCGGTGCACACCCCTAATATATATATATATATATATATATATATATATATATATATATATATATATAATGCTGTGTAAATCAGCATATATATTTATTCATTTTTATTTAATAAGACACAAATTGTTAATGACCTCTCCATCACACAGTAGCTTGCGCATGCACAGGTAACTGGCCGCACATGCACAAAGGACTCCTGGGTTATATATCTAGAAGTCTCCTCATTGCCGGGACAGCTCTTATCAGAAGAGATGTCCCGGAAGGTAAGTATTCCTGCATAGTGGAGCTCACAATTACCCTCATGCAGGCAAATAAGGGTAGGATGTATCAGAATATTCTTGCAAAGATTGATATATCCTGCCCTGGAGAGGTAACAAGGGGGCTATTTCAGAGATGTGCACTAACTCTATGGTTAGCACACATCTCCGATTGTGTCATTCTGCACCTGCGCAAGACCTGTATTGCGCATGTGCAGTATAGGTCCTGCATGATCGCTCAAAGAACAACAGCAGACTGTCAGTGATTGACAGTCTGTCTGCATTTCTTTGCAGGGAAGGGGCATAAACAGCCTCTGTTTCCCCAAATGGAGGCGTGTCCCCGCCATTGGGGGGAAGGGAAGAGGCCAGAATCTCAGATGGCTGACGGAGATTTCCTGATCTCTTTTGAGCTGTGGCGGATTTCACCTAGGGGCTGTGAGGTTGCAGCCCCCCCCATTAAAATCCTCCACTTCAGTGAGCCAGTGCAGTCCGTGACTGCACAGGCTACACTGTGACTGGAGGTGGCTTCCTATTGGAAGCGCCTCCTGCCAGTCATGTACAGGACAGGCAGCCCCAGGGGGAGGTGTCTCCCCCCCCTGGGACTGCCAGTCCGGGCTGCCATAAGCAGAGAGCAGCTTCCAGTGGAAGCTGCTGCTCTGTCTTTCAGGCAGCCCTACAGGGCTTCTTGAGGATGCTACCAATGCAGTCCTGAGATGCTGGTCTAGTGTTAGGCAAATGCGCAAGTCCGGGTGCCTGACATTCATTGTGCAGGTGCTGGGACAAGAAGCAGTGGCAGCCCCCCTCAGGTAAGAGGGCAGGAGCCGCTGCTGCTTTTGAGCAATTGTGTTCGCCGGCTTGAGTGACCCCATGGTCATTCAAGCCGGCAGAGAATCATACAGGTGTTCTGATGATGTGTCCCTAAAAGCAGCTCGGAACAGTAATGCGTGCAGAAGGCATGATGCCTCCTGCTATATATATATATATATATATATATAAATATAATATATATATATACAATATGAGGCGCTTTCCAGAGCTGCTCTGGATCTTTTGCACTGCAGCCAAGGGTACTGGTAAATATATGTGTTGTATGGAACAAATACTACCTACAGTTATTAAGTCTTCCTCGGGAGTCCATTATCCTCTGGTAGATTATATACACCCTACATATAGGTGCTGTCAGTTATTATCTGACACATTTTATAGTGTATGTCTCATTGACAATTTTTAATGGTTGCAAATTGTGTCTATTAAACCTGATTTAATTTTCTTTAAAAACACTCACACGGTTTTGTTATAATATATATATGTGTATATTTATAATTATTTTCACATAGGTTCAATAGGAGTTGCTTTTGGATAACAATAATTTTGTGCTACAAATGCGTCTGTTGTATTTCTTTGTTGTGAGGCCTCCTGCTGCATTACCATAGTAGCTATACCATGGTAGAAGCAGCAATAACAATAGCATTGAACCTAGAATCACCTCCAATGTCATTCAATCAGTGTTTTAGGTGCACCCTATTCATTGGACCTGTGAAATCCAACTGTTTCGCTGAGTTTTGGAATGAATTAATGCGTGTGGAAACATATAAAAGACCTTGCTATATGTGTTTGTTTTCTATTGTGAGTGCAACAATTAAATATTTTTTATACCAAATAGAATCAGGGGTGTTAGTGTACTATATATTTTTCTCTTCTTTATTTTATGTTGTCATGTAAAACCGTTGATGATTGGATGAATTGGAGAAAAGAGTTTATTGAAATTTGAAAAGCAGTTCACCAACATACCTCAAGTGAGCGTATTTAAGCTATCATCAATATCTGTGACTTCTCCCTCTTCTGGCAATAAGGACAACATATTCCTTCACCCTTCCAATTTGATTTTTTTTACTAGAGGGCACATTAGTGTTTTTATAGATTTTATTGAATGTGTTGCACTATTGTGTTTTGTATTTTCTCTTTTTTCACGTCTTCTAAATGCAAAGAAAACAGATCAGAGGGGATATCAATTGCACAGTAAAAATGGGACTTTATCAAATTATTTTTTCCAGGCAATTCAATTACCCCCATAATTTTGTTTCCCGTTTTCGCATTTTCAGGTAAAAACACATAAGATTCAATATAAGTTCCCAGATCCATGTGTATTCTCAATCGTGGGTGCTAAAAAGCATTTATCAGAGATTTTGTTTTGCCTGCCTCCAGGCAACTGAAAAAAAAACCCTGATAGTACCAATATCGGGGACAATTGAATAACCCTGGAGGCGGCTAACTGAATTCCCCCCTTAGTGTGCCTATTGGTAGTGGTTCTTCTGTCTTTATATTGTCTTAACACTGATTCATTAAACTTGGGTTGATTTTTTAGAATGCCAACTCTGATTTAACACGGTTAGTGTGGACAGTTTGTTTTATAGGTTAACACTGAAAGTTGGCAGACACAGCAATATTTCAAGCCAGTATCAATGCTCAGAATTATTTGCTGTGTACAGTACAATATGTACTTATTCAGGTACACAGTTAGACACTATCTGCTACCTGTAGTATACTGTATAACTCACACTGATCCAATTTGACAAGTTTACAGAGACAGTAACATTAGGACAGGTTGCCCAGTCCATGACTTTTGCGGCTCTCGCTCCAAGAAGGCAATTTATCTTGGGCAGTGACCTACAAACATCAATATAAAACAATTATAACAGTTAAACAGCATAACTAGTTTTCTAACTGTTCCCCAAGGGTCCATTCCTGGCCCTCTTCACTCTGTACAGTCCCTCACTTGAGGGTGAGTTTATCTTCTACTTTGGCCTCCACTACCACCTCAATGCCAATCATACCTAAATTTAGTGTACATCTCCTTCTCTGACCTCTTCAGTGTCTATCTGCTGTAATCTATTGACAGTACTACCTTCTCCTCTGTTCTTCAAACCATCTAACTGGGTGTTTACACCTGTGCAACACATCACTAATTGCTCCTTTCCTCACTGTTAATACAGCCAATACTTTTACCCACTCTCTCATTATATCTCCAACTTCATCCCTTTTCACTCTTCATCCCGCTCCCTCCGCTCTGCCAGTGACTGATGTCTCACCTACCCACTGAATACCTCTTCTCACACCTGGCTCCAAGACTCCCATGGAGCTCCTCACCTTTGGAACAATTATCTTTTCAAAGCCTACCAGCCCTGCTCCTAACCCATATACTTCTGCTCCTACTCATCCAATAACCAACCTAGTGTCACACCCTCTTATGTCTGCTTGCCTATTCTTCCTATCCACCTGCAGATCCCCCTATTCTACCTGTTTCTATATCTCCACCTACTGTGACTCTAGCCCTGTTTCTTTCACTCACGCTCCTGGGTGCAGGCTTGCTTTATGTTGGTATTCTCCAACTCGGTACCATTACTCTTTCCTACACTGTGTAATATGTAGCTGTTAACTCTGCTTTGTAACCTGTTGCTGTTTGTTCACTCTGTAATTTGTAGTCGTTTTGCTGTGATCTCCATTGCAGGGTGCTGTGAACCCTTTGTGACACATTATAAATAAATGCTAATTAACATTTCGGAATCTGAACAATATAAAATTAGCGATTAAAAATTAATGAAATGTATGATAATATTAATTTTGTTAACAACAACTAATCTGCAGTATTAAAATATTGTGCAATAGCCACCTTGCTAGTGAAGGATGCTGAAGTACCAGCTGAACTCTAGTTATTACAGTAGATCCGTGCTTGGAAAACCTCATTAAAATTGGAAGGAAAATGTCACCTACTGTAATATCAAATGTAAAAATGGTAACACATTTTTTTTTTGTGCTGGCCTCCTGGCCGCTCGCTAAGCTGTTGGTGACCACCCACAGCTTTTGCCAGCGGCCAGGTGATGGTCGCGATGGTCGCGACCATCGGGCTTGAGACGAGACCCTTGTGGTAGGGTCTCGTCCATCGGAAGCCCAAGTGGACTTCCTGCACTAATAGAGTAGGAAGTCCACATACTGACATCACTAGTGATGTCAGTAGGGCCACCCACAAACGGAAGGCATTCCCTCGGGAACGCCTCTTTGTCCAGCCACTCCCCCTGTGCCTGTCTCTAGCCGGGTCTCGCGCATGCGTAGGGGGTAAACATCGACCTGCTTGCGAGCGCATAACGCTTGCGAGAGGGTCTGAATCAGCCCCACTGCCTGCTTTCATATTGCATATATTATTTACATTAGTGTTTGTTTTGCTGTAGTTCTTAAATCTCTAAAATAAAAATAATCCATATAAACAGTTATTTTTTTATTATTTGCATACAATAAAGCAAATTCATTTTAAATCTGGCATAAGAGCTAATTTCTTCATAAATATTATATATCTGCATTAGCTCATGCACAATGTCCCAGTAAGAAGAATTTGCATTAAGATATAACAAAAATGTAAACCTTTATACATGATCACCGATGCAGTCTGTAATAGATGACTGATTATGTTTTCTTGCACCTGTTAATAGAAGATGATGTTAACTTACTTATACAATAATGAATTTTTTTTTATTATTATTCTAAAATATCCATTTTAAAATGTAGGTATTTTCAAAACCAAGAGACTTAAAGACTCAAGAATGTTGTATGCACAAAATGCCACAAAGGATTTTATAATACTGTTTAGAGGGGATGATTTAGCAATGTATGTAAGTGCACTGCTAAAGCAGATTCCCGTTTATCTGGAATCTGTGCATGCGCAGGACCCATTCTTCGCATGTGCAGAATGGGTCCTGCGTGATCACATGCAGAGTGGCAGCAGACTGTCAGTGATTGACAGTCTGCTGCCATTTGTGTGTGGGGAAGGGGTGGCAACGGCCTCCGTTTCCCAAAATGAAGGCGTATCACAGCCATTGGGGGAAGAGCATATGCAATGGCCGGCTTGCATGACTCCGTGGTCACTCAGCCAGCCGAGAGACACGCAGATGATCCAATGCTGCATCCAAGGATGGAGCTCGGTTCAATAATGCATGCAGGAGGTGTGACATCGCCAGCTGCATTACCATACTACAGCTATGTTAGTAGCTGTGATAGTTCCTGCATCTACAAAGTAAAGTATAGCATAAGATCTTTAAACAAATGCTTCTACATCTTAGTTACTGTATTTATTTAAGATATCTGTATGTCAGAAAAGTATAAAAGGACTGCAATAAAATACTGATTATATTATTATTATTATTATTATTATTATTATTATTATTATTATTATTATTATTATTAACACCATAAATTGCCGGTGGTGCTGGACAGGCAAAATACACACCACAAAAGTAAAACAATATATTCAAAGAGATTGTACTGGGAAAAATAACCATTGAGATCTCTATACAGCTGAATGACAAGTTGTAACAACAGCATTCAGTGACCCAATGCCCAATGTGTGTGGACCCCTTTGTTTTGGTTTTGGCTAAACTACCCTCAAATGTTATGGTTTTGGTTTTGGCATAACCACCCTCAAATATTTTGGTTTGGTTTTGGTTTTCTTTAAAATTGATAAAAACAGCAAAAATTTAATTTGCACCTGTTAACATGCAATCCATAACCCGAGATCCAGTTTTTAGATCCGAACTTATGAATAGACCCAAGCAGGGACTCAGTCCTACTCGGAACACCAAAAGTGATCCGAGTCGGGACTCGGTTCGACTCGGAACCCCAAAATTCTGATGTTTTGGGTTCTTTGCAAAACTAAACTGCCCATCTTTAATGGAAACATGGAAAGTACAGGATGAGAACAAGAGAATGGTGGGCCCTGCCTGTGAGAGTTTAAAGTCTAATGTACTTCAATTGCAACAAATATAAACATAAATATCTTTGCAAGTAATATCAGCCTATAACAGCAGTTATCCATGAATTTCCCCATTGATAGGCAGCACGCCTTCAAAGCAACTTTGTCTCCATCATACAAGTAGACATTTTAAATAAGACATTATGGCCCTGATTCAGAGCCGGATGCTCTGACCAGAGCGCTCGCTCTGAATCAGGGCCCACCTCCATAAATATGGAGCGTCCTCCTGGACGCTCGTATAGCTGTGGGTCACCACCCACAGCCTATACGAGCGTGCAGGATGATGGTCGCGATGGTCTTGACCATCGCGACCATCACCAGTGCGAGCAGAAGCCTGCGGTTGAGTTTCTCAACCGCAAGGCCAGGAGTGATTTTGGCTCTATCAGAGCCAAAATCACTCCCACTGACATCACTAGTGATGTCAGTGGGAGTGAGACACTAGTGGGACACTAGTGATGTCAGTGGGGCCGGCTTCTGACGGTAAGCGTTCCCTTGGGAACGCCTCCGTCTGGCAGGCACGCCCCCGTCATGCCCACCAAAGGGGGCGTGCTGTCAATCAACATCGACAGCACGCCCCCTTTGATCAGACACAACGAGCGAAGGAAAGTCCTTCGCTCATCGCGTCTCGCGCATGCGCACGACGGAGCTCCCTCCGTCGTGCGCATGCGCAGTGCACACCATCGACCCACTTGCGAGCGGACAGCCGCTCGTGAGTGGGTCTGAATCAGGCCCTATGTCTGTAGCAGATCCTACTGCCTCCAAAATATCCAACTTTTGTATATATAATCTTTCAGATTTAAACTCCAACAATTTCTTAAAGCAATGTGAGTAAGGGTGATTTTGTGTAATATGAAGCACATACCTAAAATAGGGTTGGGTATGTAATCCCGGCAGCTGCACAGCTGCTGGGTGAAATGCCAACGCGGGAAGCCTGAACAAGCAGAATCCCTACGGCTAAGGTAAGAACTCTATCTCTCTCCCCCCCCTAACCCTAACCCTCCCTTAGAGGTGCCTAACGCTATGTCCCCCTGGGGGTGCCTAAACCTAACCCCCCCTCCCCGCACCCTAAACCTAACCCTCCCGGAGGGGTGCCTAACCCTAACCTCCCCCTGGTGGTGCCTGACCATAACCCCCTCTTCCCCTAACCTAACCCTAACCTCCCCTGGTGGTGCCTGACCCTAACCCCCCCTTCCCCTAGCCTAACTCTAACCTTCCCGGGGGGGATGCCTAACCCTAAGTCTGCCCCGGAGTTCCTAAACCTAACCCTCCCTCCCCACGTGGCTAAGCGCTCCTGATGCCCGGCCTACTACATTTGCTATGCCGGGTGTCGAGATTTTGGCATAGGGCTAATGATAGGTATTGGTATAAAAACTCCTTGAAGAAGGCTTAAGGCCGAAACGCGTTGGAGATAACATACCCCTGCACTGATTAATGCATCACCTCACCTTGGTGCTCATCATCAACCTCACGGCAAGGTGGGACAGAACTAAAAATGTGGACCACCGCATCATCCCCCCCCTCGGAGCAGTGACGGGCGCCCGTCCGGTTACACCCTGCGGGCTCGCAGGGTGCCAGCAACCACCAGATCGCATAACAACTGTGCACCAACCAGGGACAGCACACCTACTGGTAGGTAACATTATGATCAGTGCGGGACCCCGCGACTGTCACTGTACGGGAGTTTTTCTGTCAACATCACACATCCTGGTCCACTAAGACTGAGACCATAGGTCCAGCAAAGGGGGCATGCAGAAGTAAGGGCCGCATGGCAAGGAGCTCCCTAAAAGGGCCCACCAACTCCCTGACCAGGAAACAACGGAACCCGCTACCCATCTCCAATCCCACTCACGGAACCACCTGGGGAGCATTGTGTCTCACCAATCAACAGGTTGGATTCAATTTCCAGTGTCTGGCTCTTAATTGCACACCATATACCACCTACACTGCAGGCACACACCGACACATGCCATCCCCTGCTACAGCATACCCCCCCTTATTCCGCTCTCCTCAGTCCCCCCTTTTTCCTCCCCCCCTGTTCTTCCCCCTAAACCCCCCCCACCCACTCCTCATTCCCCCCCACACACACATACACACATAGGAGCGCACGTGTACCCCCTTCCTCCAGCTTCAACCCGACAGGATCAGGTACTCATGTTCCACGTGCAGCACCACCATACCCCACTCTTTGCCCCAGCCCACCCGAAACCCCCCCTTTCCCCCCCCCCTCCCCTCCCTCACACATCCATCAAACTCACCCACTAGAACCTGGAGCGCGGACCACTCTGCTCATCGGTATAAAGACGCCTATCATTAGTCCCATGCCGGGCTTTCAGTGTCGGGAAGTTGGCGGTTGGCATTGCAAACGCCGCCTTCCTGACTACATTTCCTAAAATATGCTAAATAAATGTGTATTTTCTTGATTTTACCTTATAGATGCATGTTTTTATTAAATGGTAATCTAAAACTTACATTTTAGTATGTGATTCTATGTTGATTCACTTACTTTATTTGTAAACAGAAAAGTTTTAGTGTCATATATACTGTATTAAGTACTTACAAATGAGATAGCTGTGTAATCAGAACTTGGATAGACTGATATGCATCATAGATACAGGACTGTTAGTCACAACCATTCAGCGTCAGCGTCATCCATCTAGCACAGTATATAAAATGACAGTTAGAAGCTGATTGGCTGCTTTGGGCAACTTCTACACTTTATCTCTCTCCAAGGCTTGATATATCTTCTCTACAATATTTTATTTGAAGCTATTGGCTGAGATAGACAGATGTAGCAAAGGTAGTATATTGATGGAAACAATTTATGCTGTTTCCAAAATCGTGTCTGAATCCAAATGGTTGATTAATTAATTAATATTCCACTACTTTAAGGGAAGAAGTCATATTCATATGTGCAATATCATGCCAGCAAGTGTGGTAGAATTTAATGAGAGGCTAAGCATTTAGTCAACAGGTGAAATGTATTTTTTATTATTACATGGGATAAGTAAACTAATTTTCAGATTTAGTGAACCAGGTTACAGTACATGTACACTATGTAGACAAAAGTGATTGAACACCCCCGTGTTTAAACTAGTTTGGCCTGGGTTCACTAGTTGTAATGCATGGTCACATTAACTCTGAGATGTATAGAGATGTTCTCGATAACTCTTTGCTCCCTGCACAGTGGCAGTTCTACACAAACAACAAATGTATTTATCAGGATGACAGTGCCACCTGTCATGTTTCCAGGGAGACGCTGGACTGGTATACAGAAAATTTGGTAACCCGGATGGACTGGCCAGCTCAGAGTCCAGATTTTAAACCCATTGAGAACCTCTGGGACAAATTGGAGCAACAGGTGTGTTCTAGGCCAACTCGACCTTCTTCAGTGTCACAGTTGGTCACTGTACTTAAGATGGAATGGCAAAACATACCGCCTGCTGTTGTCCAGGAACTTCTGGACAGTTTTCCAAGAAGGGAGTCTGCAGTAATCACTGCACATGGTGGATCTACAAAGTGCTGACATCAACAAAATCTTGTTGATCTATTTGCTGTCAGTGTCCAATCACTTTTGTCTACATAGTGTAATAATATTAAAACTATACTTAAATTAAGTATAATAAGAGTATAATAGTGATTTCAGAAATTTCTGTGTGCATTAAAATTTTATATGTGCAGAATAAATCCTGTGATTTATCAAAACTAAGAGACCAGGGATGACTACTTTAAAGTATCAGTTTCAACATTCAGCTGAAAAAACCAGGTGCCACTATTAGTGAACTGGGGATTTTTTTGTTTAGAACAAAATTTCATGTTTGGTCTATAGACATCCACCGCTCCTGCTCTTCTATCACACTTTATTAAATATCATATTTTGAGTGGTTAATACTACCACTAATAATAATAATAATAACAACAGTTCCCTGGTTTTAAGAACATCTTGCAAAGTTGCAATGAGAAATTAGACAAACAGTAGAGCACCATAAGGTAGTTTCAATGGACAAAATAGAATTACTAGAAAAAAATGAGAAATTTCATTTATACACCTCTTTTATGCACAAAACTTAATTAATAGCATGGTTACATTTTACATATGTTAAGTACAATAATCTAATTAGATACTATTGTAATTAATCTCTACTTTACAAACAGCCATTCTAGAGATCCCACATTTCTGAATGGTTGTTGCTAAATAGCCAGTAAAGTGTCTGATTTGGCGATATAAAAAAAATATTTTGGGAGGGTCATCCATAAGGCATGATGTGAACTTTCACAAAAGTTTTTTTGTAGTGTACACATCTCATTGCCTCTATGCTACCTATCCAATTATTATGGAATAAAGTATTTGGCAGGCTGTAATTTGATAAATAAAATTACAAATTTCTATTGTTGTATTTAGAGGAGGAAGTTAGTACAATAATTCTATATTACTGCATTGGACTTGTTAATAAATTATTAATATATAATATATGTATATGTATTGTTTATAAGGTGCTGGATTAACATGCATGTGATGTTTGACTGGTGTGTATGTGATTGAATATGAGAATGAGAGATCAGGGGTGGAGGATTTTTTAATTCAGATTAAAAGCAGCATAATAAATAAAATTGTATCTTCAGGTGCCAGAAAGCATTGTATATCATTGTTAATTGACACTATACCAACATATTGCACAGTGCAGTAATCTCAGAGAACTTTATTTGTGTATATAGGTCCCTGGACCATAGGAGTTTATATTATAATTTGCAAAACACACACATATATGGAAAGAACTTGTCTGTGTCTATGATCAGAATCAAATTCAATACAACATTGCTGCAAAGCAGCATGGTTTACCACTATGTCACCGTATTGCCCCAAAGGTCTTCCTCAATGTTTTAACACTGGTGTCCATAACTATGCTCAAATGGCTGGAGTAGAGCTCTATTTATCTTGAGGTCACAATAAAAATGCAACTGTAGAGCTACATATAAATAACAGAGTAATATATGGAAGCAATTCACACACATGAGGAATAACATTTATCTGCATTCTAAAAGTAATGTGTAACATAACACATTATCACAAGAAAACAGTGCAAGAACAAAATAGGTGATATATGTTTTCTACAGAATATGCTGTGTGAGGTTCTCTTACATTTGCAGGAGGTAAATTCAAAGCACCATGACTGTTGGGTAGTTTTAGAGTTTATGCATAGTGTAGAACTGAATAAGGGTTTGGGATAATGTTACTTGCAGGTTTACAATTTACAATTAGATTAAAAATTATAATAGTGTTATTTTTATTTAGCAAATTATGTTTAAGGTAGCCTATGTCACTTAAAATAATGTACAAAATGTAAGCAATTTAAGAAGAAGGGGGGATACTGAAGGCAAAAAAGGGACAGGGGAAGGGATACAGGAGAAATAACACATCCAAACAAGGAGCTGTTCAAATAAGACAGTGCAACAATATATCAGTCAAGATGTGTAAGATACAATCATGGACAAGAGAACCTATGGTTGGAGCAAGTAAAATCAAGATGAGTTACTTACTACTAGCCTAAGATATAGGGGGGCATTGTGTTATGTCAGCCAGGGTGTCCAGTTGGAAGTAAAGGCAGCTGCTATGATTAATTAAGTATTACAATTTATTTATATAGTGCACACATATTCCACAGCGCTTTACAGAGAATATTTGGCCATTCACATAAGTCCCTGCCCCAATGGAGCTTACAATCTATCTTCCCTACTACATGCATAAACACACATTAGGGTTATTTTTTTTGTTTGGAGCCATTTAGCTTACAAATATATTTTTGGAGTGTGGGAGGAAACTGGAACACCTGGAGGTAAATCATGCAAGCATCATCTATGCTGTCTTGTTATCGTTTATACTAGAGATATGGGCCATCTGGTAGCTAAACCATATTGCTACTTTGATGGAGATGAGGGAAAATGTTACTTGTGACTTTCAGTTGAGCAACATTCTGATATATTGCCGCATTGAGCATGTTCCAAATAAGCTTTTGTATGTTACTTGAGATTCCAGATATAGGCCTAGGTAGTAGGGAGTAGGTACTGTAGCTGAGGCAGGGATGGTGATGTTAGTAAACTGGGTGATGAGATTGTGTACACTAGTCCACATGAGGACAAGTTTTGGACAGGACCAAAACATATGGCACAGAGGTCCTTCCTGACTTTAACTTTGTCAACAAAAGCCCAAAAGAGAAAGGGACATTTTCTGAAAGTGCTGCAGCACGATATACCATCAAAGGTAGTTTTTCAGAGAATTTTCTCTATAATGGGCTGATGAGACTGACATTATTAAGTTAGTGCATATCTGTATCCAAGTGTTCACTCCATGGTCTCCCCTATGTCTTGCTCCTATGCAAGTTCATGGGTCTCTATGAAGGGGCACCATGTGAGAGCAAAAGTACATAAAAAGTGGACAAATGACCTCTGTCAGGGGAGCTTAAGTAAAAACTCCAAAGTGGTATGTGATTTAGGCAGTCAGGGGTTCTTGACAGAATTATAAAAACTAAGAAATTGGAAATACTGATAAAGAAATTGAATGGTAGATTAAATCTGTCCCTAGTATCAGTGTTGGAAGGAAAATATTGTAGTGGGGAAATATCTGCTAGGAAGAATAAATCATTGCCACCTGGGCATGGTCCTGCCCACATGGGAAACTTGGATTGTCCCACGATGGAGAAAGGGAGGGAATGGAGGAAAAAAGTGGGAAAGAATATGTGATAGGCAGTCTCAAAGGTGAGGGTGTCTTCGATCCTATAGAGACCATATCAAGGAGGAGGCTGAGACAAAACAAATAATTTCAAATAAGACCCTCATTCGAGATTCACGTTTGGTATGCTAGAGTGTTCCCTGCATAAGGTGAGCTGAATAGAAATAAAAATGTAAGTTAGGAACCCCCAGGTCACCTTGCTTTGTTGCTTTTGTTAATGTAAACCCTTATTTTCACCCGTGGTATTAGTCAGACGGTGCTGTAGGGAAAGGAGAGTCTTGGAAGGGACATACACCTGAAGAGCCTAAAAAATATAAAGCAAACAAGGAAGTGGGTTGTTTTGATTGCATTTATTTGTCCACTTTGTAAGATCCCATGAGATGGCAGAATGGGTTGAGAATAAAGCCTGGTGAGATACACCCTGGTGTTTTCAAGTGCTGCTTTTTCCAAATTAAATAACAGTATGATTCATTGCCTTCATTACCTGGACTGAAAATAGAGAGGTTAAGATCTAATGTAATACTTCTATTTTAGAAGAGTTAATTTTAAAGTTGGAAAGCTCACCAATAACAATCAAAAATATTTTTTATAATTATTTTTTATTGAAGTTTCCAGAAAGGTATGATATAGAGCAATTAATAAATAATATCAGTAAGTTTGAGTCCTGCCGTGGAAATAGTATCATGAATCAGTAATATAGCCATGAAGCACAATAATAAGAATGAAGTAAGAGCATTATAAAAATACTACTGAAAAGATGCTCCGTAGAGCTTAATAAAATAAAATAGAAAACATAAGAATAGGGGATGGAGGAAAAGAGAGGTGGGGTCCTGTCCGGCTGTTGCAATCTGCAAAGTATATGGAATCCAATTGTAAGATAATGTGGTGGGATAAGAGACAAAGCACTATGCTTACTGTATATGTAGAACATAGCCCATAGTGTGGGGAAGGATTTACAAAGATGCGGAGTCGGAATCATTAGCCAATTGTCTATATAAATACCAAGTAGTGGTGTCAAAAACTTTCATAATATCTATTTGAAAATATTCAATGTAAATGCCCCATTTAGCATACAATTTTTCAACTCCAGTCTCTATATCTAGAAAGGTTGCTCTCTTCTCGAACAGTCTCATTTTTTAAGAATTCAAGAGGGAGATAAATGGATTTTTTTAAGGGTTAGTAGGATATTATCAGCATACAAAGACATTTTTTACTCTGATTAACCTATGCAAACACCTAAAATATCGGGTTACTTGGATTTTGGACCCCAAAAGTTCAATCACAAGTGCAAAAATTAAAGGCGACAAGGGACATCCCTGACTGGTGCTCTTTTGATTTGAGTAGGGCTGAAAGGCAAAGCCATTGGCCAGAACTGATGCTGTTGGAGTATGATAGACTGATTTAACTCCCATCAGGAAATACCCAGAGAATCCAAAGTAGGCATCCACTGCTGGGGAGAGCTCTATGTATTGTATTAATGAGAAAAAAAATCTCAAGCACTTTCTCCTTTGCTAAAACATGGTCTTTTTAAAGTAAAGGTGAACTATTCAGTCACCACCAATGGATGGTAGTGATTGGATCAACATAAGTGACTGAGATAGTGACAGCCATGTGGTGTCACCAAGACACAGGGATGAACCAAGCCCAAGATAATACAGAAAGAACCACTGAGTTAAGAGAGTAACATTATCCTGTAATGAAGATTATGTAAGATATGTGTTTTAATATAACATGTATCTGGTCTTCTTAGGACATAGGACCTCATTCAGAGCTGCTCGCAAAATGCGAGCGCTCGCTCTGAATGAGGGCGGCCGCTTCTCTGTAAAGCGCCGGTCTCCTGGCTGCTCGCTAAGCTGTGGGTGACCACCCACATCTTTAGCGAGCGGCCAGGTTGATGGTCGTGATGGTCAAGACCATCGCGACCATCGAGGCTTGCGATGAGACCATTGTGGTAGGGTCTTGTCTTCCGCAAGGCCCAGTGAGCTTTCGGCTCTAATAGAGCCGGAAGCTCACCACTGACATCACCATTGACAGCCGCCCCTTTTTTAGTTAGCCCCGGAGCAAGAAAATTTCTCTATCGCTCCGGGGCTTGCGCATGCACAGTGCGACCGCTGCGCGTGAACTGGGCCTCAACATTGACCTGCTTGTGAGTGGGTCTGAATGAGGCCCATAGTGTGGAGGGCAAACAATATCGGAACCTGTGATTGTATTGCCTATGGTTCCTTTTGCTTTGATTATGAGGCTATATATCTGGTATCAATACGCTACATATTCTTTGTTAACCTTTTTTGCAATTACATAGCACAGCACCACAGTAATTTACAGAGAATGCTTAATTATTCACATCAGTACACTTGTTGCTCTTGCGAATCTCATCAGAGGGGGAGATATAGTGAATATCCATTCTTGATTAATTTCTTTATAAATGTTAGCACGTCATTATTTTGGAGGGGATAACTGACTGTGTTTTTCAGTTAGGATTTTCATGGCAGCACTGCACATACTAAATATCAGTATATGGACTGAAAAGAGTTTCCATAGTAAATTTGGATAATTGTTGCCACTAGTCAAACTTTTGATATAGTGGTTTTAGCACAATTCGTATTCTACAACATCTATATACAGTATGCTAAGAACATAGTATTCACTATTTATATTTAGTATTTATATCTAAAAAAATATCATAATAAATGATTACATAAAATGAAAGTTAAATGTGAGCATTTTCTATGGAAGACCATAGTACGTGTTGCAAGGCTATTTCTTTATTGGTTGAACTGATACATCTGTGAGCTGACAGTGGTGTGTCAACAGTTTTAAAGTTTCCCTATGAAAGAATTCTTGTGAAACTAAGCTTTACCCTGTTTAAAACATTTTCACTGTAATAGAAAAATAAACAATACTAATTGGTAACGTTCAGGTTGTATACTGTAGATAGATAAACACTGCAGTTTATTACAATTTTATTGTGTACCTTGCTGTGTATTGATAAGTGTTAAAAATGTGAGGGGCCCTTAGGGAATCAAAAAGTGCTGTTTTGTTATTAGATATTCACAGGTGTCTGTTTCTGGAAACATTGTAGGGTGTTCATTTGAGAAGTAAAACTGAGTTTAAATGACTACATTCAAACAGGTGCAATGGGAAACTAAGACCCAGCATCCAGAAATAGCTTAGATTCTAGATTTCTGTCTTACATTTACTTAGTAACTAAGATCTCAGTTAGTGATACATAAAGTTATAGCTTTATTGTAATTGCAAAGATCTTAATATCATTTATATTTTAATCACGATGTTATAAAATTCATGGCAGGCCACCATTTATCCTGTTCAAGACACATGTAAGAGACACCAAAACGTTAACATTAAAATATAAAAATACAGTAATTTAATTTTCCAGAAATCACTTTACTACAGTTTTGTGTCATTCTGGCATCAACAGCTCTTGCTCATTGTTCTTGAAGAGGAAAATTATTTTTTAAGAACACCATTTGGTTGGTAAACAGGAGAATATAATTCTCTAAAAAAGTATGACCTTGTAGTGATTTAATTTTGTTCTTAACATATACAGTAGGTAAGATTTTATAGCTTGATTTTTGATGATTAAAATTATTGCCAATCACATGTATTTAAGACAATATGCCAATTGTATATGAAAACGTGTAATGGCTGAAAACAGTTGAAACAAATTGCCATAATACGATGTGTAAGAATCTTTTCTCTGATTACAGTATCAACTTGAAGGCTTCATTTTATGTGTAAACTAAAGCATTTCCAAATAGGATCAAAGCGCAAATTATGGTATTGCAACACCAATATTTGTGCAAACCCTATTACTACACAGTGGTATTGAAAGGGTTTTTACAGTAGTGTTCAATCAAAAACCTGTCTACAGATTACTAGATGTTACTCACGGCTTCGCCCACTATTAAATTGCTTCTGCCAACATTTTTTTTTGAGGTGTTCTAGTTGTATTTCTTTGCATAAGGGCCCTGTAACGGGAGTGGCCCACATGACCATCAGCGCTATACAGACTAGTGGCAGCAGTACCTTCACCCATCACTCATGCCAATGTCACTATGTGCCCTGTGCACAGACTGCTATGTAGCCTGTCTTCTTCAAGTGAACGCAGGCCAAACGCCCTCCCCCCACCCTTAACGGCCACGCGTATGGTGCCACACCTATCTCTTGAATTGATAATGTCAATAAATTTTGTTTTTGTTATTGCTCAGCTTCAACTTGACAGATCAAGATTAAACAAAGTGCAGGTTATTTCTAGAAAATTTCACTACAAAATTATACAGTTTTAATGAAAATCAGTAGTTTTTGTTCCAACTTGGGGTGGAATTCAATTGTTTCCTCTGGCAGCTATCCCCCCTTTGTGTCCGATGGAGCTATTCAATTGTTGCTCCTGCTGGGCACGATCAGCTGCCGGCATTTCAGCTCGCACCCCCCAGGGGTGGCTAGTTGAAATGCGCAAAAAGCGACCCATTTGGGTGCCCAAACTGAGCTTTTCATGATCGGGCCCAGCACGGGTTTAGCCATTTTACGTGGCTAAACCCGACCTCACATTCTAAACCAATTGAATTTCACCCTGCGATCTCCCGTCACTTTAGATGTGAGATCGGGTGGAAGAATACAATTGAATTATGCCCTTGGAACACAAGGACAGACTCAATATTCTTTTTATATTAGTATAGATATATGACCAACTATGAAATATAATTGCAATCTTGTAGCCCAAATGATGAAATATATATATTTGGCATCTTTTAAATGGTGAGTTTTAGCATTTGTTTGGTTGCTGGTTTATACTAATTTAATTTTGAAATTGGATGGTGTACAAGAAATAGATGTGAAGTATTGTTAACATTTTACCTGTTTTCCTTTACTTTTAATTGTGTTTATTGAAGGGGCATTGGGATCAGAAAGAGATCCACATAAAAACATACAGTAAATACATACAGCTAATGGTACAGAAAATTGCATTCAGTATAATTACTGTAACAATTAATATAGCTAATTCAGGAGAGGTGCAGACCAACAATCCATTATTTAGTTTGCTTTTTTAGTATTTTATTAATTTTTATGTTGCAACTTTTGAATATTGAAATATTGAAAAAAAGACAACATATTTAAGTTTGTTTTCATTGACTCTGTAATTTTCTGTGTGAAGGGGGAATTTTGTATACAATAGAAGATGATTCAACAGTTTTAGAACTGTCCTTATAGATTCCATTTTACAAGAAACTGAGTGGTTCTCTCTATAGATTTTCAACATACAGAAGGTGAAGCACCTCCCCAAGTGTAAGTGGTTCGGCCACTTCAAGTAATATATGAAGGAAAGTACTGGGAAAGCCCAGGTGTAATTACCCGAGCCAATGATCTCTACTAATCAGTGTAGATCATGGAATAGTTGAATCGATCATTCTGTTATACCCCTTTCACACTGCCAGCAATAACACAGGTTATTGCAGATGAACGTGCAGCAACCCGTGTTACTGTGCAGTGTGAAAGGGCCAAATTGAAAAAACCCAGGTAGCCCAGGTAAAGAGCAGTGTTGAACACGTGTTCAACCTGGCTCATGGTGCATTTTGAACAGTTAACCAGGGTGGATGCAACCTGGGTATCCTCAGGATAGGAAGAGTCGGCGCTTGGAGATGATCTCATCTCCAAGAGCCGGCTCAGCACATGATGGCAGTGACATCATTGACTTAGCAATTAGCCAGGTTGGGCTGCCAATCTGAAAGGGTTCTTCTCACCTGGGTCACACCCGGGATTGACCCATGTAAAAAATCACAGGTGCGATCCGGGATAGTGGTGTGAAAGGGGTATTAGAAATCTCACCACTGTGCATATGAGCTGGGCACTAGGAGCCAGAGGCAGAAGGGAGGTATGTTTTTCAACCTGATGTGCTCAAGCACATGTAACTGCAACCATCTTAGTACTGTGTGTAGAATGACATGGTTGGAGAAAGAAATCTCCTGCTTAGCTCCATGTGAGAGACGCCACTGTTTACCTGCATAAAGCTGTTCCAGCATCCTTGCACCACTACCCGTTTGCAGGATATACTCACCATCTGGTGAGCTGTATTGAACCCCGCTCCACTTAAGCTTCACTCCATTACCAGTGTACATTTAACAGTGAGTACTACTGTACCTGTTAGCTATCAATAAATCAACACCACTGGTTAAGTAACGGGGCTTTTCACAGTTTGAATCTTCTGCTGGTGTGTGCCTACATAACTCACACCTAAACACACATAATATCCAACACATTCTGCTTATTCTAATTGAGACACTCTTTCCCTTTTTGGTGTAGCAGAAATAGGGCAACTTCATAAAACAATTAGATGCTGCATGACTAATCTGCTGTGGAAGCCAGAAACATAAAGTCTATGGCAAAGGCCTCCTAGGAGCGGGAGAGGCTGTACCTTTGAGTGAATGATCACTGATAGCATTAATACCTACTAGTTGTTTCTAGAGGCTATAATATATACAACCAATGTTAATGTATAAAATCATGTATACAATATATATATATATATATATATATATATATATATAAAATATATATATATATAGATATATATATAGATATATATATATAATTAATATAGTGCAATATACCTATTATGCACTAATAGAGTATCAATTAAAAGTCAATTCAATATACTCAATTGTGTTATTATCTTATATTTGGTAGGCTGCTACCCCAGGTATGATCATTTGTCAGCAGTAGCACAGGCCCATATAACAAATTTTGGTAGATAATTTTTCTACGGAGTGCCAACAGTTCTGTATAGAATTTTCAATTACAGTTCAAGTGTTTGCCAAATGCATATCTATAGCAGTATATCCTTCCTTTTGTACAGACCTCTCTGTGTCCTTGGGAACTCCCTCTTTTTGGACCAAGTATATACAGTAAGCAGCGGAATTATAAAATATGCTACACAAGAAAGACCCATTAGACAGAATACATAGGATGCTTTACATAAGGGAAAATAAATTTATTTTAAACTGTACATTATTATGGATATTAAAAATCACATTGGATATATGGGATCTACAGCCATGTGCTATCATATGGACATATAGTAACTCAATGGTGATTTTGAATGTCCATAGAACTCAATGTAGAGTTTATCATCCTATATATAAACCAAACCATGTTTATAAATAAACCAAACAAGTCACCTTGTACAAAAGCTATTAGACTAGTAAAGCACATACTATACAAGCCACTTAAAATAATCAAAACAATGCATTTTATTACTTTTTCATATAATGCATCAGAATTATTTTTTACCCTGAAACTACACCGAAGTTAATACAGGGTAATGCAAGATAAGAATGGCATACAGGGCCGTAGCTAGGGTAGTGCGGCCGGTGCCATCGCACAGGGCACCACAGGTCAGGGGGCGCTGTTTGTGCCTGTCAAATTTCTGTTTATTATCATTCTCACTCTTATTTCATCCTCAGCATCTCCTAGATGCCCCTATCTCTTCCCTGGCCCTTCCCCATGAAGCCATTCCCCTTTTATGGGTGCATTATGTCCCTTTGAATAATGAGGGGGGCGCCAATGCTCTTTCTGGCACAGGGCACCAAAATGTCTTGCTACGGATCTGATGGCATACAGTAGCCCAGCACATTTGGTGGATAAGGCAGGATAATGGGTGCACAAACACAGATGATGAGATTAATGGGTCAGATTACCTTCACTTGACATTGACACATGCCCGATCATCCAACTAAACATTCCCCTCTCCCTCTTTCTCTCCCTCTAGACATTACATTCTACCCATTTAGGGCATCACACATCCACATGCTGCTAGGTGGCACTACATATTTAAATCAGAAATATGTAGATCCATTAGACATTTAATCTTTTTTTATTTTTGTAAATGCACAAATATTTTTAACAGGTTTGAATAGTATGTTCTTCTCAAGGTAAAGTGTCCTGTTAAAAGTATGCATCACTAATATGGATCTCAATTTACTAAACAGCAATATAAAATAGAAAAATGTCATGGGTTTAAGCTATGTAACTGAGCGAAAATGAGTACTAAAAATCTCATTAATGCCATCTTTTATTACCACTGTAATACGCTGGGCTTGCAGCAATTGAAAGTGATGTTAAATTGGTACCCTAGTAAGGAGTTTAGGTTAGAATACTTTGTTCATTCATATGGCCAGTGTTGCCTTCAAAGATTAGTTCTATAACTGTCCTTTGTACTTAACAGACTAGGAAATTATTATTAATTATTATTAATGACAAGTATTGGGGGAAGGGTCAACAGAGTAATATCGGCATCAGCTATTGCATGTCACCCCTAGGTACATATGTAATAAAGAAAAGCATACCTATGACCATTACTGTGTTCTCTGACATATGATAAACTAAACCCATCGGGTTAATGAGGAATGAGGAGGTAATATTTAGAAACAATGAGAGATTCAGGAATAGGAATTAAATTGTTCACAACTCTACTTGCCTCACACTTTTCTATGTACTTTAGAATTTACCCCATGAGATAATATGTTTTACTGATCTTTATCCAGCTTGATTTATTTGCATCCAATATTAAGTTTAGCAATGGTTGTTGGTCAAGAGCTATAAGATTTCCATCCAAAGTCAATGTAATCTATAGTACAGCTATCAATGCCAGTGTATTGGCAAAAGGAATAGTGTACAGCGCTGCAACAGATGTTCTGCTGTCCTCTCCTTATTAACAAATAATAGTAAACAGCAGCACTCACTAAAATATATTATTACATGCGAGACCTAACAGATAAGGATTTAGACGGGTCTTCTCTTTTTTCAAACTCACTTTTTCAACAATACATTTGGAAGGTATTCCGTTATGGACCTACTAAGTGTTTCTATATATTGTTCCTGTCATATTCAAAAGATAAATTCTAATAATAATAATAATAATAATAATAATAATATAATCATAGCTCAATTCTGCTTTAAAAAATATCTCTCTAGGAACTTGAATGCTGAAAATAATTTTTACAGGACAAATGTTACAAAATTGAAATATTACTAATAGCTTTAATTAAGCAAATTATTATATTTTCAATGTCATTATTTAATATTTAATTTAATTTTTTTATGCTTTGTCAGAATCCTGAAGTCAGGTTTGTGGTGGGTAAGTTGACTTCTTGGTGTGATTTGATATAATGACCAAATGGTGTACCATGGAGTACAGATACCCATATTATTATTTGTAATTTTTTGTCACAAAATTCATTAACATAAAGTAATGTAAATAATGTCACTTTTATTAAAATGGGCAAAATATTAGACATGGTTCTAGCACAAGTTCATGGCCAACTGCGATCCTGGAAACCTTTATTGTTTCTGTAACACCCATACAGCTAATCATTTTTGCAAATGTGTTAGCAAATTGTGCTGTCTCACCCATGGGCTTTAATCTTTGTGGGCAAACATTTTTAAGTATGGAACATTTTAATAACTAAATACACTGTAAAAGGATTTAAAAATATACCCGTTATCAGTATAGTCCTAAGTTTCAACTCAAGAACTTCAGCTATTTTACTGATGATAGTGAATACAACCTGTATATTCCAACATAAATGTATGGTCATTATGGATGCCCTGTCCTGGGGCATCCCAAATATTAATGAAAAAACTTCTTACCCACTATCAAGGTGAAGATGCAAGCCTTACACCCTAACATTGTTAAGCAATTCACCACTCAGATAGACTATTATAACTATACATTAAAGTGCCCACAAGTGTAGTCTGTCAAATAAATACAGTAACAAATCATTATATGAGAAGCTGGAGCCTTTGCCAGTGATCATTGAATTGTTTATATCTACAGAAATAAGCAAGATCCCAAACACGGGTATAAATGACCCTGCCAGAGACCATAATAAAAGAAAAGAGGTGCATAATGCATCTGATTATCATATATTATTAAACACAAATTATTACACACACATGGAATTTAGTACTTGATGTCTAGTTCAGTTCAACTTATTTAGTGTTTTACAACACTAACTTAGATCACTAGTCTATATAATATACAGTACTTTGTATGCAGACTGAAATTAGTCATTATCAATAGGTGATTATACTTGTATTAAGTACATTATATCAATCATCAAGGAAACAATGCATTTGTGAATCCAACATTACATGTACTGTAGGTAGAAAATAAATGTTAGAAGGAACAAGGAGAAGATAAACCCTATGTAAAAAACTGTTGATAAACTAAATGGCAGTTTCATAAAGAAAAACAGTTTCTCTGAATTGCTGGAAAGGAAAAAAAAAATCCCTCTTCATGGGAAGAGCTTTTTAGTAATGATTTAAACTACTAAAAGTTTGAGTAACAACGAAACCAAAAGTTTCATAATGACACTGGGACATACATGATGCAAAATGAAAAATCATGGACTCTCAGTAGTACTGTATCATCACAAACAGGTGGCAGGAAACTAAGGGTAAAATTGCATTTATATAAAATAACTACAAGTTCTGCATTCCATGTAAGAAATATTTATAATATGGAGAATCTATAGATTCTAGAATTAAAATTATATTATGTATTAGTAATTTTAATTATTAAATGCATGTAGAATAGATAGATACATTGTGCACAACTTTAATACAATAGCTTGGCACAATATAATGTAAGTACGTTCTTTTTAATAATGTATATGAAGCCACTGATAACTCAATTTCTCAAAACAATATTAATTTGCAAAATTCTTAATCTACAGCCTAACTAAGCAGCATAAAGCTGCTTAATATTAATTAAAAAAGGAAAATAATAGTGAAAAATAGATATAAACATTGTACTTTTAACACACAAGTTGAAAACACATATTAGTTATTATTAATGTTATAAATGATAATGCAGCCATCTTGCTGTGCTCCATATGTTTAAATTCTGTGGTCTCCCCTATCTAAGCGCAACCACCACTAGCACTTGTGCCTAGGCTGGTAAAGGAAAAATCGGGGGTCATCATTTTTAAATTACCAGCACTAGACTTGACAAGCCAGGGTTAGTGAAACCATAGATGGGAAACTTACAGTGCGGGGTTCGCCCACCAACCCTCAGCCAGTTGGCACCAGGGCTGGTTCCCTCAAGAAAGTGGCAGTTTCCCTAACTCCTGGCTCCAAACAGCTCTAGGGGTAAATTTACTAAGAATTGAGATTGATCCGCTTTGTAAAGAGATTAATCTTGCTGTAAATAGCCTGAACTCAGGTGATTTTTTCACTTTTTTCTTTCCAAATTTACCATCAGGCAATTTAAGGCTAAATGAGTTTCCCGATGGTGATGTAGATCGATTTTCTTGGGTGATTTACAAGCAAGCTTGAGTGAGTTATCTCCCTCGAGTAGCACGTATTGAAGGGGATTAATCACCTGAGCTTGCAGTGACTTCTCTCTGCACCACTCTCCCGAGCCAGCAGCCTGCACATATCAGTGAGATATGTGAAGGCTGCTTGTGTTGTACCTTTAAAAAAACGGTTAATTGTAAATTCATCTGTTATTTCTCACGGGCCGCTGGCCAATCAGCGGCCACTTTACATGTAGCGGCCGCTCATTGGCTGTCCCACGTGGGTCCCAGCCAATGAGCGGCCGATACATGTAAAGCGGCCGCTGATTGGCTAGTGGCTCGTGAAAAATAACAGATGATTCCGATCATCTGTTATTTCGTATATGTAACAGCATATACTTACACAAGTTCGGCATGGTTTGGGTAAGTCATGTGTTTATTTTAACAAGAAACCGGATGCTACGGAGAGCAGCGCCAGGATGTAGGTGAGTATATGATCCTTTTTGCAGGGCCATACACATGGATTCTACTTGGACAAGTGGACAGACCAGCTGGTATAGGTAAGTATGTGTGATAGAGGTATGTGTGAAAAATAAATCTGTACTAACTACGGTGTGTGTGTCATGTCTTTATTTAACTATTTATTTTACAGTGGGGGAATGGGTGCCAGCCGCCTGTTGGCACTTGTAGTTCTACAAGTGCCAAAGGGCAGGCATGCTGGCACCTGTAGTTCCACAGTAAAAATACAATAGTTTACATCTATTTTACACTTTATTACCCCCGTACCCATGGCTACAAGGGTGCGGGGAAGAGCCCAGGGTTTCAGACCAAGCCTGGGATGCTCGGGAGAGGGGGGATTCCTTCTTGGGGGGTCCCCACCTCTCCTGAGATCCCCGGCTTGGCCTGGCCAACTTGGGGTAAGAATGCAGGCCCTGGAGACCCGGTAATAGGGTACCTTATCACTTTTCACTCTGTCTCCTAACACTGCTTAGTAAATAGACCCCTTAGGATGATGTAGCATTTTTTGGGGGGTCAGTTCACAGCAGTTCCCAATAGAGTAAAATATTCCTGGTAATAAAACATTATTTTAAATCCAGTATGACATATAACAATCAGTGCTACAATAATAGGCGTTCTATAATCCAAAGTGCAAAGAAAATAGATTTACTAGCTATACTGTGCTTTTCATGTACAGTAGCGTATCTATAATGGGAGCAGGTCCCCTGGACCCAAACCACACACTCTGCACTAGGGATGAGCGGTCCGAATTCATGAGAAGCCAAAATGCTCCGCACAGCGGGGATCCGAGTCCACCCGAACGCTGTTCGGGTGTTCCTGCCTGACTTGGATCCCACTGCGAAGCCGAACATCATCTTCCCGACGTCAGATTCTCACAAGACTTGGTTCTATACAAAGAGCCGGGACCAGAGCCATTTATCTTTAATCACATGCGCTGCACGGAGCTCTGCAAATTTGACTGCATAAACTCCGTTGGCTCTGTGCAACTAGTGACTATAGGCAGGGTGGTGGGAAGAGTCAGCAATGGTGTGTGCTACTACAGTGGCTGTAGTAGCATGTGTCCAGACTCCAGGCTGTGCTGTTAAGTGGCTGTGCTGCTAGTGACTGTAGGCAGGGTAGGGGAAAGAGTTATTACAGTGGCTGTAGTAGCTTGTGTCCAGACTCCAGGCTGTGCTGTTAGTGACTGTAGGCAGGGTAGGGGAAAGAGTTATTACAGTGGCTGTAGTAGCCTGTGTCCAGCCTCCAGGCTGTGCTGTTAAGTGGCTGTTGCCCATCTGCTCCAGTGTAAAAAAAAAAGTAAATTTTATATTTAAAAAAAAAGTATAATAAAAGGAAAATATATATATATATATATATATATATATATATATTATAATTTTTTTTGTGCTGTATCCCACTGTGCAGTGTACTGTTACTGTATGCAAGCACCGTGACTAATTGGGCAGTAGCTCTCTGTGTGTATAAGCACCGTGAATAATTGGGCATTAGTCCTCAGTGTGTGTAAGCACCATGAATAATTGAGCAGTAGCCCTCAGTGTGTGTAAGCATCGTGAATAATTGGGCAGAAGCCCTCAGTGTCTGCAAGCACCATGAATAATTGGGCAGTAGACCTCAGTGTGTGCAAGCACCATGAATAATTGGACAGTATACCTCAGTGTGTGCAAGCACCGTGAATAATTGGACAGTAGCCCTCTGTGTATATAAGGCTATAAGCACCATGACTCCTTGGGCAGTAGCACTCTGTGTGTATAAGGCTATAAGCACTGTGACTCCTTGGACAGTAGCCCTCTGTGTGTATAAGCACTCTGACTCCTTGGGCAATAGCCCTCTGTGTGTATAAGCACCGTCGCTTGGTAACCAGCCAGCTCAATGCAGACTTTGGCCAGTAATGGTGGAAACAATATTGTAAGGTGTGAGGTGGTCTAAATTGACTGTTAATGACTGGAAATTAATGTTAATGGAGGTTAATACTCTAGGAACAAAAAAAGCCCAAATTATGTGATTTTAGCTTTTTTTGCCAATTTTTGTAAAAAAATCTAAATATCCAAATCCAAAATCAGTCATGGAAGGTTTGGCAAATCCAAATCCAAAGCCGGATGATGAATCAGAGCCAAATCCATATCCAGCAAAAATGGACTGGTGCACATCCCTACTCTGCACCCATTTATTTAATACTTACCTCTCCAGAGTCAAGCTTCGGCTGTAGTAGAACTGTACAAATCACCATCAAAATAGTGTGTCAGGCATTTTTCCATTGTTTTGTGCATATGCAGAAGGGAAATCGCCAGGAAAATGGCTGCCGTGCCATCTCCCCAGTGACCTGCGCATGGGCAGTAGGTACTGGAACAGTGCTAGAGTCTACTGCTGCGCACAGTGCGCTGTCGGCTGCTGGGGACCCAGGACGGAGATTGCACACGGGACCCCTGTACAGTAGCTTATGAGGGCACTTACTGTATAACGGTGATACATTTGAATAATTATGACACATGTAATTTCTTAAGACCATTTAAATAATACAGTTATATTTCGGGGATCAGCAACCTGTAGCACTCCAGCTGCTGTAGAAATATAGATCCCAGTATGCCTTGCCATAGTTTTGCTGTTAAGGCATGTTAAACATGTGGCAAGGCATGCTGTGCTGTGTAGTTTCACTACAGCCAGTGGCGGAACTAGCGGCGGTGCACTGGAGCCCACTGTGGTGCAGGGTCCCATAGCCGCCTGCATCCAACAGCACTGCTGCACCCGCTGCGAGTGTCCCCTGGGCCCCACAGTATTTATGTGTAGTACAGACTGCAGTGAGTGGTCTGCACTACACAGTACTACAGTAACTACAGTAACTACTGAAGTAACTACACAGTAACTACACAGTAACTACAGTAACTACTACAGTAACTACACAGTAACAAACACACCGCCGCTGCGGCATTGTGTTTGTTATAGCAGCCAATGAGAGTCAGACAGACTCATTGGCTGTTGCGTCCACCGAGGGAGCTGGCTGTAGCTCACTCATAAGCTCCGCCTTCTGGCTTCCCCTGCTCTGGGTGAAGGGAGAGACTCCTGAGTGCCTAACCCTAACTCTCCCCCTAGTGCCTAACCCTAACCTTAGCCCTTCCCCTAGCCCCAATACTTACCTTCGTGATATGGTGGTTGGGATGTCGTCACCGGTATTCGGACAAGTGTCAGGATGCCGGTGTCGGCATTCTGAATGCCAGAATCCCCATGGTTGGGATAACGACTGCATCCCAATATTGTGCCAACTGTGTTTTCACTGGAAATCCAAGTGCTTTCTGTGGAACGCTAGATCATCTAGTGTTGCTATAGGGAGCATCTGTATCTTACAGTAAGAGAGCGCACAGGGTAGAAACAAATTGTTGTTCTGTGTAATAGCAATACAAATGTTACCATATATTTGTGTACGTGCTGCCAAATGTATTAATATAGTATGTCCACAGGTAATTGTTTTAACTGCCGGATATTGAAGGGTCTATAGTCTAAAGAGTCATCTCACAGCTCATTATGATCTGTTATAAAGTATCACACATTTTGAAAGTTGAACATGTCCCAGTTTATCCATGCCGTTTTTTTTAACTGTGATAAGAACTTAGCATTAATACTTACTATAATTGGACCTTAAATCAAACATACTGTCTCAATTACTGAAAAAATACCACAAAACTTAGCCTATGAGGTAAAATTATTTGCATGAATCTAAATCTATAATTTAATTGTAAGCATATGGATTCATAACCTTGTTTATGAAGCACTCAATAGGATTTTCTTATACAGTACCGTACCTTGTAATATGTATAATAGATATATAGATATAGATGTATGCATGTGCCCTCTGTTAGAGCATAACGTTTTTCATGCTTCATTGCTCAGTGCTTTGTTCTTCATGATTGATTAAGTTCATGTTTATTGTGAAAATATCCCTAGTTGTGACATTTACAGCTACAACTGTACAGTTGCTATCAGGAACGTTAACACAGCTGCATCCTGCATACAGTTTATTGTTCCAAGAGCAATTTCAGATAGCCGCTAGGTGTCACCATAACCTAAACTGAAAAAGTCAGAATTTTGTTGGCTGTGAAAACACTGTATTTTGATTGTTGTGTATCTGCCAATGTATTTAGCACAAATCATGTATTTCCAGCTGTTCTTTTTGCATATAACAATGACTGTGACTGCAAAGTGTTTCACCTCCTGTGCCTCCTTTATTAATTATAATCATAGGTAACTGAAGTTGACTGTGACTGCAAAGTGTTTCACCTCCTGTGCCTCCTTTATTAATTATAATCATAGGTAACTGAAGTTGACTGTGACTGCAAAGTGTTTCACCTCCTGTGCCTCCTTTATTAATTATAATCATAGGTAACTGAAGTTGACTGTGACTGCAAAGTGTTTCACCTCCTGTGCCTCCTTTATTAATTATAATCATAGGTAACTGAAGTTGACTGTGACTGCAAAGTGTTTCACCTCCTGTGCCTCCTTTATTAATTATAATCATAGGTAACTGAAGTTGACTGTGACTGCAAAGTGTTTCACCTCCTGTGCCTCCTTTATTAATTATAATCATAGGTAACTGAAGTTGACTGTGACTGCAAAGTGTTTCACCTCCTGTGCCTCCTTTATTAATTATAATCATAGGTAACTGAAGTTGACTGTGACTGCAAAGTGTTTCACCTCCTGTGCCTCCTTTATTAATTATAATCATAGGTAACTAGCTTATTCTTTACTGAATCCTTATGCTTTTGTTTCTAATGCCTTATGATTTGTAATAGTTACATTGTTTTAAGGATTCTCTCAGTTTATTGACTAAAGTGAATGCTTGATTTATTTGTAGCCTTAGATGTATGGTATGTGGTCATTGTTGACTTAAGCCATTTTTATTGCTAGCTTTCTCTGGCTGGCCAATTGGGGGTTTTCATTAATTAGTGTCCACACTTGCCTGCTTCCCTGTATAAGTGTCAGTAGTTTGGCTGGGTGCAGCTTTTTTTTCTAAGTGCAGTTTTTTAAGTGCATAACTAGCGTTAGACCTGCGTTAAACCGAGGAAAAACAGAAGGAGAAAAAAGGTCCATCACGCAACAAACCCCAACAATCTAAAGACTCAGACTACAACTGGACTCCCTGTACAATCACGGCAAGAACACTTCTAATGCTATTAATAATGCTGGCCTACTGATTCTAGCATACAATTCAATGCTTATCGTACTTTTCCCCATGTCAGTTTATATCTATCAACTTTGAAACACTGTCCTTTATCTCAGCTCTCTTGCCTAGCCTCACATCCTCTGTCTGCTTACAATCTGCGTTATTTTTCACATTCTGCACACTTTAGAACCCCACTTTTATTTCTCCCTATAACAATCTTGTTAATCTGCATACATATTGATACACTGTTCTTTGATACGTCACTGTTTTCTTACTTGCATTCCTACAAATCTCTTGCACTCATATCTCATTTAAATTTCCAAATTTCTTTCCTCTTGTTTACTTATAAACACCATGACAAGGTTTTCGTCAACTCCCTCCTTCCCTCTGTCTCTACCTAATCCTCTGTTCTGCCCCCTGCTTCCACCTTTATCCTTTCCCCCTTATCTCTTCCACCTCCTCCTCCCCTTCTCCCCCCTCCTCTGTCTGCCTACTCTTCACTCCTCACCCATTACTCCACTTTCTTCCTGTTCTACCCCCCCTCTGTCCTACTACCCCACCACCAAACCCTCCTCCTACACTCCTCTCCCTGTCACTTCACCCCACTGCCATCCACATCTCCCTCCCTGCCCACCTCCTATTGGTTCCCTTTCCAGCTCAGGTGCCCGCACCATCACTAAACTCTATTCATATCGGTCCCCCAAATTAATCTCACCTCCACGTTACAGCAACCCGGACAATCTCATTCACATCTCCCCCACAAATGCTATCTCTCTATCCTGTGCCCTCTGGAACGCCAGGTCAGTCTGTAATAAACTGGTCCCCACCCATGACCTTTTTATCTCCAACTCTCTGAATCTCCTAGCCATCACTGAAACTTGGATCTCACCCTCTGACACCACTTCTCCTGCTGCTCTATCCTCTGGGGGCTTTGCCTTCTCCCACACCCCCCGGCCTGGGGGTCGCCATGGTGGTGGAGTTGGGGTCCTTCTATCCACCAGTTACTCATACCAGCTAATACCCTCTGAACCATCCCTTACATTCCCCACATTTGAGGTTCATGCTATACGACTCTTCCAACCAGTAAACCTCAGAGTAGCTGTCATTTACCGTCCCCCTGGCTCTCCCTCCAAATTCCTTGACAACTTCGCTTCCTGGCTCCCTCACTTTCTCTCCTCAGATCTTCCCTCCATTATCCTAGGTGATTTTAATATTCCTATTGACATTCCCACAGAATCCTCTGCAGCTAAACTCCTTACCCTCACCTCTTCATTTGGTCTCGCCCAATGGACCTCCTCACCCTCCCATGTGAGTGGGCACTCACTTGACCTGGTCTTTACGCACCGTTGTGATATTTCTGATTACTCCAATTGCCCATTCCCCCTCTCTGACCATCACCTTCTCTCTTTTAACCTATCCCTCTCTCCTTGCCCTCCTCTAACTCCTAAGGCTACCATTACTAAGCGTAATATTGAGGCTATTGACACTGTTGCTTTTTCCTCCCTGCTGGACTCTCTTCTCTCCCCTATCATTTCTCTCTCCTGTCCTGAACAAGCTACTTCCCTGTACAATTCCTCCCTTGCTTCTGCTCTTGATTCTGTTGCTCCAGCAATAACCACTCACCCTCGCAGATCCACACCACAACCCTGGCATTCCAAATGCACCAGATACCTACAAAAGTGTTCAAGAATTGCGGAGCGTCAGTGGAGAAAGTCACGCTCTAAGGCTGACTTCCTCCATTTCAAATTTATTCTCTCCTCCTACAGTGCTTCCCTGTCTCTCTCCAAACAAACATATTTCAAGAACCTCATCTCCTCCCAGTCCTCAAACCCCCGGCGTCTCTTTGCCACTTTCAACTCCCTACTCTGCCCTTCCCCTCCTCGCCTTCCCTCCTCGCTCTCTGTCCACGACTTTGCCACCTACTTTACATCTAAAATTGACTCCATACGTGAGGACATCATATCCCATCAGACCCTTAGCACTCCTCTCCCTCCTTGCCCTTACCACCCCTCCCCTTCTGTCTCACCAACTCTGACATCCTTCTCCCCTGCTTCTGGAGAGGAAGTCTTGGCCCTCATCCGGTCCTCCCCTCCTTCCACCTCCCCTCTTGACCCTATCCCTTCCCGTCTCCTCTCCCACTTGTCTCCTTCTGCCTGTTCCCATCTGGCTCACCTCCTTAATCTTTCCCTATCATCTGGCACTGTCCCTTCTGCATTCAAACATGCTCTTGTCTCCCCCATTCTTAAAAAACCTACCCTTGATCCTAACATACTTTCAAACTATCGACCCATCTCTCTTCTCCCTTTTGCTTCCAAACTCCTTGAGCGTATTGTCTACAACCGCCTTACCACCTTTCTTTCCTCCCACTCCCTCCTTGACTCATTTCAATCTGGCTTCCGATCTCTCCACTCCACGGAAACTGCCCTCACGAAAGTCAGCAACGACCTCCTTGCTGCCAAATCCAAGGGTCACTACTCTCTGCTCATTCTCCTTGACCTCTCTGCTGCATTTGACACTGTAGACCACCCTCTCCTCCTGCAAATCCTTTACTCTCTCGGTTTACGTGAAACTGCCCTCTCCTGGCTTTCCTCCTACCTCTCTGATCGTTCCTTCGCTGTGTCCTCTCATGACTCCTCTTCCCCTCCACTTCCACTAAAGGTAGGAGTTCCCCAAGGTTCTGTTCTTGGACCTCTCCTTTTCTCCCTATATACATCCTCTTTAGGTGAACTCATTAACTCCTTTGACCTCCAATATCATCTCTATGCAGATGATACTCAAATTTACCTTTCCACCCCTGAGCTCACCCCTGAGCTCCTTACCCGTATCTCCAACTGTCTCTCTGCTGTCTCTTCGTGGATGTCCCAGCGCTTTCTTAAACTTAACATGTCTAAGACTGAGCTGATCATCTTCCCACCCTCTTCCACTACATCACTTTCCACAATTTCATTATCTATTGATGGCACAACTATCTCCTCTAGCCCCAAAGTGCGCTGTCTTGGAGTTATCCTAGACTCCTCCCTCTCCTTTAAACCGCACATTCAGCACATCTCGCAGTCCTGCCGTTTTCACCTAAAAAATATCTCCAGGATTAGACCCTTCCTCACCCAGGATGCCACTAAAACCCTCATCCACTCACTGGTCATATCCAGATTGGACTACTGTAACCTTCTCCTAGCTGGCCTCCCAGTCTCTCACCTCTCTCCACTACAATCTGTTCTCAATGCTGCTGCTCGGCTCATCTTCCTCTCCAGACGTTCTATATCTGCTTCCCCTCTCCTTCAAGCCCTACACTGGCTCCCCTTCCCCTTCAGATGCCAATTCAAGGTTCTTACATTCACCTACAAAGCCCTCACCAAATCCTCTCCCGCATACATTTCTGACCTTCTCTCCCTTCACACTCCCACCCGCCCACTTCGCTCAACTAATGCATGCCGCCTCTCTTGCCAACTGATTACTTCCTCCCACTCCCGCATCCGAGATTTTGCCCGTGCTGCTCCCTACCTTTGGAATGCTCTCCCTCTCCCTATCAGACTCTCCACCTCTCTACAAATCTTCAAACGGGCTCTCAAGACCCACTACTTCATCAAGGCCTTCCAGCACTCCTCCTAACCCACCTCATGCTCTTTCCTTCCTATCTTCCCCTTCTGTGTCACGCCTGTCTGTCTGCCCCTCCCCTTAGAATGTAAGCTCTCATGAGCAGGGACCTCTTCCCTCATGTGCTTCTCTTTACATTTTCTTCTACTCTCTACTCCCCATTAGGGCACCTAACATGGGACCGCCAACTCCCGGCAGCTTATTGTGAGTGCTTTAATCACTATTTCAGCAATGTATATAAGTTGTGTCCCTGTCCTGCACTGTAATGTACTGTAAGTTACTTGTTTCTTGTTCACTTATTAGTTCTATGTACTATGTAAGGCGCTGCGGAACACTTGTGGCGCCATATAAATAAAGGATAATAATAATAATAATAATAATGACTAAAGTACTAATAGATAACCTCCGTAAATATTAAACATTAAAAGTCATAAGGAATAATTACAGTCCTGTGCACTTCCCCAGAGCCACAATGCAGGGGTTCTGGTTGTGCCATTAGGAGGTATGCCAAAGTGCTAGCCAGTCCATAAACACCCTTGCAATCTCACCCCTACTAGACCCCGGCATTGCCATGATAGTAATGATGAGTTGGACATATTTCCCAACAGTGCCAGCAGTCAGTTCAAATGTCCTGTCAGGAAGCAGCTAGACAGTGTATAAACAAACTGTTAAGGAACAGTGGCCCTGATTCAGAGCCGGATGCTCTGACAGAGCGCTCGCTCTGAATCAGGGCCGGGCTATTTTTTTTTTAGAGCAGCCTTCTGGCCGCTCGCTTAGCTGTGGGTGACCACCCACAGCTATAGCGAGCGGCCAGGAAGATGGTCGCGACCATCAGGCTTGCGACGAGACCCTTGTGGTAGGGTCTCGTCGCCGCAAGCCCCAGAGAGATTTCGGCTCTAACAGAGCCGAAATCTCTCCCACTGACATCGCTCATGATGACAGAGGGGCTGGCCCCAAACGGAGGCGTTCACATGGGAACGCCTCCGTTTGGGCAGCCACTCCCCCGGCCCGCCCACCAAAGGGGGTGTGCTGTCACTCAACATCAACAGCACGCCCCCTTTGGCACGAGACCCGGAGTGACGGCTTGCCCGTCGCTATCCGGGTCTCGCGCATGCGCACGACGAAGCCGGCTCCATCGTGCACATGCGCTCTGGGCCACCATCGACCTGGTTGCGAGCGCTCAGCGCTTGCGACCGGGTCTGAATCAGACCCAGTGTATGCTTATTTTCAGGCAGCTACCTTTACTTTATCTGTCCGTTCCCAGTAAAGAGTATTTATAAACTGAAATCTGTGTCAATGTTCAGATTTTCAAACTATGGGTTCTATGGGGCAGATGTATGAAACTCTGTGAAGTGATAAAGTGGAGAGTGATAAACGACCAACCAATCAGCTCCCAACTGTCATTTTTCAAACACAGCCTATAACATGAGTGTTGGGAGCTGATTGGTTGCTCGTTTATCACTATCCACTTTATCATTTCACAGAGCTTCATACATCTCCCCCTATGTAATAAGCCTTGAAGTGAGATAAAGTGGACGAGATAAAGTACTAACCAATCAGCTCCTAACTGTCATTTTTCAAACAGGTCTATGTACTAAGCCTTGGAGAGATATAAAGTGGACAGAGATAAAGTACCAACCAATCAGCTCCTAACTGTTATTTTTCATACACAGTTAGGAGCTGATTGATTGGTACTTTATCTCCATCCACTTAATCTTTCAACAAGGCTTAGTACATAGACCCCTAAGCCTGTAAAGTGACAGATAGGATCTGATTGTCTGATTCTTTATCTACATCCACTTTATCTCTCTCTGCAAGGCTTAGTACATCCACACCTATTTACTGTACATACAGTATGTAACAATGTAACTTACTGCCTTATGGCTGGGGGTTTTCTCATCCGTATACTAAGGCCATTTTTCAAGTGTTGGACTCATCATTTTCCAAGTTCCAACATTTTCCACATTCCTCCTGTTTGGTGAAAGCCTTTATAAAAAAATGTTTTAAAATAAAATATTTAATAAGCCATTATGTGATATGCTGGCTACCCATTAGATCTGAGTAAGAGTACATCCAATGAGCAGTGTTAATGGTTGTACTATTTATCCTAAAAGGCTTCAGGGACCTCAACACCTTTTCCCATGTGTTACACCAAAGGTGAACTGATTATATCTAATGGACTACACTACTGTATGTATGTTTTTTTGTCTTTCTTTGTACATATGAGGAATATGAATTAGTAGAGCCTGGGTAGGTTTAAGCATTTTTTTCTACAATAAATTAAAACTTGAAAAGTAAGGTGAATCGCCTCCTTTATATGTGATGGAAGTTCCAGATACTTGGGGGTTTATGTACTAAGCAGTGATAAGAGACAGAGTGAAAAGTGATAAGTAAGTGATAAGGTGCCATCCAGTCAGCTCCCAACTGTCATTTTTCAAACACAGCCTGTGAGATGACAGTTGGGAGCTGATTGGCTGGCACCTTATCACTTACTTATCACTTTTCACTCTGTCTCTTATTACCTGCTTAGTACATAGGGCCTGATTCAGAGCTGGACGCTCTGACCAGAGCGCTCGCTCTGAATCAGGGCCCTCCTATCTCATCTTGGAGTGGCCTCATGGACGCTCGCATAGCTGTGGGTTACCATTCGGCTTGCGACGAGACCCTGTGGTAGGGTCTCGCTGCTGCAAGCCCAGGAGTGATTTTGGCTCTATCAGAGCCAAAATCACTCCCACTGACATCACTACTGATGTCAATTGGGCCGCCTCCGTCTGGCAGCCACGCCCCCAGCACGCCCACCAAAGGGGGCGTGCTGTCACACACCATCGACAGCATGCCCCCTTTGGTGCGAGACCCCGAGCGACGGATTCCCCGTCGCTCGCCGGGTCTCGCGCATGCGCACGACGGAGCTCCCTCCGTCGTGCGCATGAGCACTTAGGCACCATCAACCCGCTTGCGAGCATACAGCACTCGTGAGCGGGTCAGAATTAGGCCCATAGACCCCTTGATCTTCTGTGCAAATAACTAATTCACTTCCTCTGCTACAATATGGGGAAGAGAAGGAGAATGAGAATGAGAAGGAGGAGAAGGAGAAAAATAATAATAATAATAATCATAATAATAATAATAATCATAATAATAATAATATTGTTGTGTGGTGGAATTAGCTGATTACCAGCAAATAGATGCTAGAAGGCAGCACCATTTAAAAGATCGGACCCCCTGGTAATGTGAGTCTCCTTTATTGGAAGCAAGGATGGTTGGAATTTCCCCCATTCCTGGAGTTCATGATTTTTCCCCAGTATAAAATGTACCAAAGAGTACTCCACATCTATATGTGTTTGTATAGTGTGGGAGTAATAGGAAATCAAAGTCAATATTTACTTCCAGATCTCTGCCAAAATCTGCAGATGTTAATTATTGGCCATCTGGACTAGTAGAAACAAGGTAATTTCTTTTTCCAGAATACACCCATTGCTGTGGAAAATGAGGGGGCTCCTCGTCTGCAGTCTTGATGTATATGTAGAGGATGAGCCCCACCCATTTTCTTCAGTGAAGAGTTTAAAGAGCAAATATGATCATTATTTACCAAGAATAAATGGCTATGTATTACCAAGCTATCAAGGCCAGATTAAGGTCCACAAGGGCCTAATGTGGGCTAATGCAGGAGGTGTGACCAGCACTGTGTGGGAGTAACCAGTGATGTGGGGATGTGGGGGCATGACTAGTGCTGTGGAGATGTGGCCTGCACAGGGGTGCAGCCTGTGGCATGGGGTGTGGCTAGTATAGTATAATCAGTATTTATTTGGAAGGTCTGACAAAAAAAAAGTTGCACCATACTAATCTAATAGGGATGGTGCTGCTGTATATATGATGCTGGAGATAGAAGTGTATGGCAGAGTATAGGACACATTAGATAAGATTATTATGCTGACTATGAGTAGTGTTTTGCATCCACGTGCAACTTCTACATTGTATACCAGGGTCATATATATATGAGAATGTGTGTAGGGGCAGCTCACAACATTTTTTTTTTTTTTAATTCACTCAGATTAAAGGCGGCAGCAGTCTTCTTGGGGTCCCGTGTGGCCAACGGTTGGGGTAATTCTGGAAAGAGGGTTAAGAAGACATTTGCCTGATTACAGTGAATATCGGTGCTCAAAATTATTGTGCGTATCAATAGGAAAATCTTTAAAGCTTATCTGAATCCCAGAGGTACAGGGCTCCACACTGGATGGGGTGAGTAGGATGCCATCTGCTGGATCAACTTAGAAGGAGCTCATTCAAGCCCTGTGGAGCTGAGAAAGTGTGTGTGTACATGTCTTCTTAACCATCTTCCCATATATATATATATATATATATATATATATATATACAGTGCCTTGCAAAAGTATTCACCCCCTTGGCTTTTTACCTTTTTTGTTATATTTGTTGTTGTTTTTTATCTGAAAGTATGTGACGGATCTGCACAAAATAGTCTAATTTGGTGAAGTGAAATGAGAAATATATATATAAAAAATAATCTTTATAAATACAATTTTGAAAATTGGCATGTGCATATCAATCATCCCCTTTGCTATGAAGCCCCTCAAAAGTTCTGGTGCAAGCAATTACCTTCACAAGTCACATAATTAGTGAAATTAAGTCCACCTGTGTGGAATCTAAGTGTCACATGGTCTGTCAGTATAAACACACCTTTTCTGAAAGGCCCCAGAGGCTGCAACACCACTAAGCAAGAAGCATCACACCATGAAGACCAAGGAGCTCTCCAAACATGTCAGGGACAAAGTTGTTGAAAAGTACAATTCTCGACTGGGTTATAAAATAATATTCAAATCTTTGATGATCCCCCGGAACACCATCAAATCCATCATCCTCAAATGGAAAGAACCTGGTACCACAACAAACCTGCCATGAGAGTGCCCCCACCAAAACTCACAGACCGGGCAAGGAGGGCATTAATCAGAGAGGCAGCACAGAAACCAAAGGTAACCTTGAAGGAGCTGCAGAGTTCCACAGCAGAGACTGGTGTATCTGTGCATGTGACCACAATAAGCCGTACACTCCATAGAGCTGGGCTTTATGGAAGAGTGGCCAGAAAAAATGTTTTTTAGCAGTAGGGACTGGTAGACTGATTCGAGTCGAGGGAAAGATGGACGGTGCTAAATACAGGGATATTCTTGAGCAAAATCTGTTTCAGTCTGCCTCTGATTTGAGACTGGAACGGTGGTCCACCTTCCAGCAAGACAATGACCCGAAGCATACTGCTAAAGCAACACTCAAGTGGTTTAAGGGGAAACATTTTTAAATGTGTTGGAATGGCCTAGTCAAAGCACAGATCTCAATCCAATTGAGAATCTGTGGTCAGACTTGAAGATTGCTGTTCACAAGCGGAAACCATCCAACATGAAGGAGCTGGAGCAGTTTTGTCTTGAGGAATGGGCAAAAATACCAGGGACAACATGTGGCAAGCTCATAGAGACTTATCCAAAGCGACTTGCAGCTGTAATTGCCGTAAAAGGTGGCTCGACAAAGCACTAACTTTAGGGGGGTGGATGGTTATGCACGCTGAAGTTATCTGTTATGTTGTCCTAAGTGTTGTTTGATTCACAATATAAAGAAAACACAACTTCAAAGTCGTAGGCATGTTCTGTGAATGAAATGATGCACACCTTCATTTTAATTCCAGGTTGTGAGGCAACAAAACATGAAAATGCAAAGGGGGGTGAATACTTTTGCAAGGCGCTGTATATATATATATATATATATATATATATATATTAGGGGTGAGCGGGTTCGGATTTCTGAAATCCGAACCCCCCCGAGCCCCCCCGATCCGAGGCAGATCCGAGTCAGGCTCGACTTTTCCTGCCTGACTCGGATCTGAAATCGAGGCAAAACGTCATCATCCCGCCTTCCGGGTCTCGCGGGTTTTGGATCCTATATAAGGTACCCGCGTCGGCGCCATTTTCTCACTCGGCTGTGGACAGTGAAGAGGGAGGGTGGGAGTTAGGGCTGGCTGGGCTCTGTAGTGTAATGTAGTGCAGAGTAGTGTTGTGCTGTGCTGTGCTGCGCTGTGCTGCTGTTGTCCATAGGGCCTGTGTCCACTACTTCAAAGTCCATAGGGGCTGGCTGTGTTATGCTGTGCTGCTGTTGTTAATAGGGGCTGTGTCCACTACTTCAAAGTCCATAGGGGCTGGCTGGACTGTGTTGTGCAGTCAGTTCTCCATAGGGGCTGTGTCCACTCCAAAGTCCTGTGCAGTGTCCCAGTCCTAAAGGGGTGCTGTAGTGTTGTCCAGGGGGTGCTCTGTCCATCAGGGGTGCTCCCCCCAAGTGCTAAAAAAAAATATATTTTCTGTGTTTGTGAATTGTGTGCGCAGTAGCCGCACGTGCATCAACAAAGTAGTGCCAAGCGTGCGCCTGTGTCATAAGTAAAGGGCCGGCTGGCTTGACCGTTAAAGGGTGCTGTAACCCCTAAAGTACACTCCAGTCCAAACCCAAAAAATATATATTTTCTGTGTTTGTGAATTGTGTGCGCAGTAGCCGCACTTGCATCAACAAAGTAGTGCCAAGCGTGCGCCTGTGTCATAAGTAAAGGGCCAGCTGGCTTGACCGTTAAAGGGTGCTGTAACCCCCAAAGTACACTCCAGTCCAAACCAAAAAAAAAAATATTTTCTGTGTTTGTGAATTGTGTGCGCAGTAGCCACACGTGCATCAACAAAGTAGTGCCAAGCGTGCGCCTGTGTCATAAGAAAAGGGCCGGATGGCTTGACCATTAAAGAGTGCTGTAACCCCCAAAGTACACTCCAGTCCAAACCAAAAAAAAAATATTTTCTGTGTTTGTGAATTGTGCGCGCAGTAGCCGCACGTGCATCAACAAAGTAGTGCCAAGCGTGCGCCTGTGTCATAAGTAAAGGGCCGGATGGCTTGACCGTTAAAGTGTGCTGTAACCCCCAAAGTACACTCCAGTCCAAACCAAAAAAAAAATATTTTCTGTGTTTGTGAATTGTGTGCGCAGTAGCCGCAAGTGCATCAACAAAGTAGTGCCAAGCGTGCGCCTGTGTCATAAGTAAAGGGCCGGCTGGCTTGACCGTTAAAGGGTGCTGTAACCCCCAAAGTACACTCCAGTCCAAACCAAAAAAAAAAAATATTTTCTGTGTTTGTGAATTGTGTGCGCAGTAGCCGCACGTGCATCAACAAAGTAGTGCCAAGCGTGCGCCTGTGTCATAAGTAAAGGTCCGGCTGGCTTGACCGTTAAAGGGTGCTGTAACCCCCAAAGTACACTCCAGTCCAAACCAAAAAAATTTATATATTTTCTGTGTTTGTGAATTGTGTGCGCAGTAGCCGCACATGCATCAACAAAGTAGTGCCAAGCGTGCGCCTGTGTCATAAGTAAAGGTCCGGCTGGCTTGACCGTTAAAGGGTGCTGTAATCCCTAAAGTACACTCCAGTCCAAACCAAAAAAATATATATTTTCTGTGTTTGTGAATTGTGTGCGCAGTAGCCGCACGTGCATCAACAAAGTAGTGCCATGCGTGCGCCTGTGTCATAAGTAAAGGGCCGGCTGGCTTGACCATTAAAGGGTGCTGTAACCCCCAAAGTACACTCCAGTCCAAACCAAAAAAAAATATATATTTTCTGTGTTTGTGAATTGTGTGCGCAGTAGCCGCACGTGCATCAACAAAGTAGTGCCAAGCGTGCGCCTGTGTCATAAGTAAAGGGCCGGATGGCTTGACCGTTAAAGGGTGCTGTAACCCCCAAAATACACTCCAGTCCAAACCAAAAAAATATATATTTTCTGTGTTTCTGAATTGTGCACGCAGTAGCCGCACGTGCATCAACAAAGTAGTGCCAAGCGTGCGTATGTGTCATAAGTAAAGGGTAGGCTGGCTTGACCGTTAAAGGGTGCTGTAACCCCCAAAGTACACTCCAGTCGAAAACCAAAAAAAAAAAAATTTTCTGTGTTTGTGAATTGTGTGCGCAGTAGCCGCACGTGCATCAACAAAGTAGTGCCAAGCGTGCGCCTGTGTCATAAGTAAAGGGCCGCCTGGCTTGACCGTTAAAGGGTGCTGTAACCCCCAAAGTACACTCCAGTCCAAACCAAAAAAATATATATTTTCTGTGTTTGTGAATTGTGTGCGCAGTAGCCGCATGTGCATCAACAAAGTAGTGCCAAGTGTGCGCCTGTGTCAAAAGTATAGGGCCGGCTGGCTTGACCGTTAAAGGGTGCTGTAACCCCCAAAGTACACTCCAGTCCAAACCAAAACAAAATATTTTTTCTGTGTTTGTGAATTGTGTACGCAGTAGCCGCACGTGCATCAACAAAGGAGCAGCGCCAAGCGTGCGCCTTTGTCCCATAAGTAAAGAGCCGGCTGGCTCATTTCTTAAAGGGTGGTGTAATCCACAAAGTGCACTACTCTCCAGCAAAAATAAAATAATATTTTCTGTGTTTAGCCGCACGTATATATCAAATCGATATAAGATAAATGGAGGACCAAACTTTCTCCGATAAAAATAAAATAGAGAAAGATCAAGAACCACTTCCTCCTAGTGCTGAAGCTGCTGCCACTAGTCATGACATAGACGATAACATGCCATCAACGTCGTCTGCCAAGGCCGATGCCCAATGTCATAGTAGAGGGCACATACAATCCCAAATGACAAAGTTCAGGAAAATGACCTTGAAAAAAACATTTAAATCATCTGAAGAAAAACGTAAACTTGCCAATATGCCATTTACGACACGGAGTGGCAAGGAACGGCTAAGGTCGATCCCTAGTATGTTCATGACTAGTGTTTCAGCTTCACATGATGATGGAAGCCCTCCTCCCACTAAAAAAATCAAAAGAGTTAAGCTGGCAAAAGCACAGCGAAGAACTGTGCTTTCTAAGAAGATATCACAAATCCCCAAGGAGAGTCCAAGTGTGGTGGTGGTTGCGATGCCTGACCTTCTCAGCACTGGACGGGAAGAGGTGGCTCTTTCCACCATTTGCACGCCCCCTGCAAGTGCTGAAAGGAGCACCCACAGTCCACTTGCTGATATGCAAATTGAAGATGTCACTGTTGAAGTACAACAGGATGAGGATACTGGTGTAGCTGGCGCTGAGGAGGAAGTTGGCGAGGAGGATTCTGATGGTGATGTGGTTTGTTTAAATCAGGCTCCGGGGGAGACAGTTGTTGTCTGTGGGATGAAAAAGCCCATCACGGTCTTGCCTGGGCAGAAGACCAAACATTCCACCTCTTTGGTCTGGCAATATTTCTATCCAAATCCGGACAACAACTGTCTTGCCATATGTACCATATGTAAAGGTGAAATAAGTAGGGGTAGGGATGTAAGCAGTCCAGGGACACCTAAATCCCGTTGTCCTGTTGTATCCAAGCGCCTGCAAACCACACCATCAACTCCCTCCTCGTCAATTTCCTCCTTAGTCAGAATCGGAAGTAGTCCTGCAGGCCATGTCACTGGCATGACTGACTCTCCTATCCGGGATTCCTCTGGAGGATCCTGCATTGCTACGCCTCCTGCTGTTGCTGTTGCTGCTGCTGGGAGTTGTTCATCATCCCAGAGAGGAAGTAGGAACACCACTACTTTTACTAAACAATTGACCCTCCACCAGTCCTTAGCGAGGAGGATGAAGTAAGACAGCAGTCATCCTGAAGCAAAATGTATAACTGAGGCCTTGACTGCTATGTTGGTGTTAGACGTGCGTCCGGTATCCGCCATTAGTGCAGTGGGATTTAGACAATTGATGGAGGTAGTGTGTCCCCGGTTCCAAATCCCGTCTAGATTCCACTTCACTAGGCAGGCGATACCGAGACTGTACAGAAACGTCAGAAAAAGTGTCCTCAGTGTCCTGACAAATGCCGTTGTACCCAATGTCCACTTAACCACGGACATGTGGACAAGTGGAACAGGGCAGACTAAGGACTATATGACTGTGACAGCCCACTGGGTAGATGTATCACCTTACGCAGCAACAGCAGCAGCGTCACCAGTAGCAGCATCTCAGAAACGCCAGCTCGTTCCAAGGCAGGCTACGCTGTGTATCACCGGTTTCAGTAAGAGGCACACCACCGACAACCTCTTAGAGAAACTGAGGGAAATCATCGCCCAGTGGCTTACCCCACTTAGACTCTCCTGGGGATTTGTGTTATCTGACAACGCCACCAATATTGTGCGAGCATTACATCTGGGCAAATTCCAGCACGTCCCATGTTTTGCTCACACAATAAACTTGGTGGTGCAGAATTTTCTGAAAAGCGACAGGGGCGTGCAGGAGACGCTTTGGGTGGCCCAAAAAATTTCTGGCCACTTTCGCCATTCAGCGACTGCGTGCCAAAGACTGGAGTGCCAGCAAACACTCTTGAACCTGCCCTGCCATCACCTGAAGCAAGAGGTTGTGATGCGGTGGAACTCAACCCTCTATATGCTTCAGAGGATGGAGGAGCAGCAAAAGGCCATACAAGCCTATACATCCACCTATGACATAGGCAAAGGAGGGGGTATGCACCTGACTCAAGCGCAGTGGAGAATGATTTCCGTGTTGTGCAAGGTTCTCCAGCCCTTCGAACTTGCCACACGTGAAGTCAGTTCAGACACTGCCAGCTTGAGTCAGGTCATTCCCCTCATCAGGCTTTTGCAGAAGCAGCTGGAGAAAGTGAAGGAGGAGCTAAGACAGAGCGATTCCGCTCAGCATGTGGGACTTGTGGATGAAGCCCTTCATTCGCTTTGCCAGGTTTCCAGGGTGGTCAATCTGTTGAAATCAGACCACTACATTTTGGCCACCGTGCTCGATCCTAGGTTTAAAGCCTATGTGGTGTCTCTCTTTCCGGCCGACACAAGCCTGCAGAGGTGCAAAGACCTGCTGGTGAACACACTGTCAGCTGAAGCGAAACGTGACATGTCAACAGCTCCTTCTTCATTTTCTCCCGCAACTGGGGCTGCCAGGAAAAAACTTAGGTATCCTAAGCAACCCGCTGGCGGTGATGCAGGGCAGGCAGGACCAAGTTTGGACATCTGGTCCGGACTGAAGGACCTGGCAACAATTTCTGACATGTCTACTGTCACTACATATGATACTGTCACCATTGACAGAATGGTGGAGGATTACATCGGTGACAGCATCCAAGTAGGCATGTCAGACAGTCCATACCTGTACTGGCAGGAAAAAGAGGCAATTTGGAGGCCCCTGTTCAAACTGGCTCTATTTTACCTGAGTTGCCCCCCCTCCAGTGTGTACTCCGAAAGAGTGTTTAGTGCAGCCGGGAACCTTGTCAGCGAAAGGCGTAGGAGGTTGCTTCCACAAAATGTGGAGAACGTACAGAGGGACCTGTGGTTGTGGATTCCAGCGGGAACGAATTAATACTCTGTGAGGATGAGGATGTACACAACACTGAAGAGGGTGAGGAGTCAGTGGATGAGGAGGATGAGGACGACATCTTGCCTCCGTAGAGCCAGTTTGTGCAGAGACAGATTAATTGCCAGCTTGTTTTGTGGGGGCCCAAACGAACCAATCATTTCAGCCACAGTCGTGTGGCAGAGCCTGGCGCTGAAATGTTTGGTTTGTTAAAGTGTGCATGTCCTGTTTATACAACATAAGGGTGGGTGGGAGTGCCCAAGGACAATTCCATCTTGCACCTCTTTTTTTTCTTTGCATTATGTACAGTTTCGGGCCTAGTTTTTCAAACTGCCATCCTGTCTGCCACTGCAGTATCACGCCTAGATGGGTCACGTGTTTGTGCCGCCCACTTGTGTCGCTTAGCATAGTCATCCAGCTACCTCGGTGCAACCTTTTGGACATAAAAACACTATTGTTAGGTGTGAGGTGTTCAGAATAGACTGGAACTGAGTGGAAATTAAGGTTATTTAGGTTAATAATAGCATAGGAGCAGAAAAAAACACAAATTCTGTGATTTTAGCTGTTTTTATGCTTTTTTAAAAAAAAATACAGATCCAAAACACAAAACCCAGAACCCAAAACACGGAAGGGTGGTTTTGGCAAAACCAATCCAGATCCAAAACACGAAGAAAGATCCAGATCCATAACCAGAACACAAAACACGAAAAGTGGCCGGTGCACACCCCTAATTCATATACATATTCTGATTCAGGCCCTTAAAGAGATTCATTGATTTCTTGCTGAGTGTGACAGATACATTTGGTAATTTGTACTGTGCATCAGTGGTGTCCCTCCCCACGGTTACCACCGGGGTGGAGAGGACTGAAGTGCGCACTGCTCAAAAAAAAGGGCATGGCCTCGTGGGCATGGGGTGTGGCCTCACGAGCAGGATGCATGGCCTCGCAGCTTGAATCCCCATTGTAATGTCTATGGGGGTCCCGGAGGTGCTGTATGCAGTGCCGCCTCCCTCACCATGTCAGGAGCCGAGTGCTGCACGTAATGCTACAGTGCAGCACCCTGCTCTTGTCACTGAGGAGGAGTCGGCAATTTGGTGTCACTCCTCAGCGGGAGACAACCGTGTGTGGCCCACACTCCCCTTGTGACGCCACTGCTGTGCGTGCCTACAAATAAGCTTCACATATATAAGCAAATGCAGAGAACCATACATTTACACTTGAGCCTGCTTGTGACAGGAAAGACAGAGGAGGGGTAGACCAATGTAGGCTGAATACAGTAAAGATGTGATCTCTTTATTGTGAACAAATGCAGACCTGCATGATTAAGATGATACACCTGTAAGCAGGGGCAGGCTGGCAAATTTTAGCCTGTGGGGTGAGCACAAAATGCTGTCCCATAATGATTTGTTACAGATGTAAGCTGAGGAGAGAGGTTGCATGTGCCTTGTCTAGCAGGCTAACATGGAGTTTATGACTCACCTGGGGACAGAACTTGTGTGGCTGGGAGGGAAGCCACACTACAGTACATCCAGTCCAATGAAAGACTCAGGATGGCTGGTTAACTAACAAGCTGTTCAGAGGCTGGTGGAAATTGAAGTTCAGGGCCTGATTCAGCATGGAATGCATGGATGTGGACGCACGCACTTGGCTGCTGCGAGGATATGCTAATGAATGCATACGCACAGCAATCGCAGCACAAAGATGCAGATGTCCGGCACTGCATAATGCCACTCCCTTAACCCTCTGCTAACATCCGTACTGATGAGCAAGGCTGAGAAAACATCAGGAACATCGAGTGACATCGGAGCCACATGCAGTTTTCGGAGTTTGCTGAATACCGGGGGACCCCTAATGATGAATGGCCCGGTAACCTAAATAAGCGTAAAACTAGTGTTTCCGCATGGTTACTGGGTCATTTATCATTTGATGAATCGGCCCCATAGTGTGGTAAGTTTAACACAGAATATTACACACAGTGGGCCTGATTCAGCAGTGTTTGCAGATCCGCCAATTGTTCACTAGAGCGCGTGCTTAAAAGCCACACTGCGATTATGGAGGCACAGAGGAAGCCATCACTGAGTGAGTGACAGGCTGTGAGCCTTTGGGGGTGGTGACGGGGGAGTGATCATAAAAATGGAGGCGTGTCTGTCCATTTGAACGTCATTTTATGGGCATGCATAAATTAGCCACTGTGATTGCATATGCCCTTTGAGTATTCACTGCATGTGACAAGACTTGCAGTTTCTGCGGCTGGTCAGACCTTGTGTAAACTATGCGTGAGGGGCCGATGTGCCCTGATTAATGAACAATTAATGAGTGAATGAATGATTATGATGTAATCGTTCAATTGCTCATTTTTATCGTGTAGTGCATACGCACCATTAGACTCAATGCAGCTGAATGAGATAGTCAGTCTCACTGAACATTAAATGCAATATTGGGAAGAAAACAGCAGCGAGTTTAAAAGAAACAATTCACTCAATCAGTTACAACAGTGGTTCCCAAACTGATGCTATCACCGGGGTACTGTGGCCAGAGGGAAGATGCTGTCATTTTTTTTCTAATCATCTAATGCAGGCCTGACCAAAATGTTGATCGCGGAGCTCCCGCCGGAAAATCGCGATCAACTTTCCTACAGAAACTGGAACGCTTGCCTCTGAAGCTATCGTGGGCTAAAGAAGCCACTGATCTCTTCAGCGTTCCCAGTGAAGCAGAGCGCAGGGGTGCGGGTGTCATGACCCATGCACTAACGGCCCCGTGCAAGTACTACAGGGGATTTTACATAAGGAGCACTTACTACAGGGGGCATTGCATAGGGGCACTACTACTGGGGGCATTGAGTAAGGGGCACTACTATAGTGGGCATTGCATAATGGGCACTACTACTGGGGGTATTACATAATGGACACTACTACTGGGGGCATTGTATAAGGGGCACTGCTATAGGGAGCATTGCATAATTGGCAGTACTACAGGAGGCACTATGTAGTACTACATAAAGGTCAGTACTACAGGTAATTCATTTGGCTTAGCGGTGCCTTGAAAAACTTAAGGAGAACCTAAGGATGTCTTGAACTGAAAAAGTTTGGGAACCACTGAGTTACAATATAAAAAATATTTTAATATGTAGCAATATTATTGTAACATAATAAACAAGAAGTTTAAAAAGTATTCAATGGCGACTGAGTTCAATTCAGCACTAGGCTGACAGTCCCAGTAAAAAAAATTATAGCTTGGCTTCCAAGCTCAATATGCTACATCTGGGAGCATAACTGTTAACAGCAGGAAAGCTGCCCAGAAGTCTTTTGTGTTTGATGAAGAAGTTGATAGATCCTGACCAGTTAGGAGGTAATGGTTAGCAGGGGCTGCAGTAGTGTACTCGGAATGCGACTGGCTTAGAAAGACATACTGCAGATCCCAATCTCCCTTGTAGCTGAAGTCGCTGCAATCACAGTCCCAAAAGAGAAGTAGGAACCTGTTCCAACACCTACGCATTTCAACATCCTGTAAATGTCTTTTTCAGGGTGAATAGCAATCTCCAGGTCCCATAGATTATATAGTAGTTTGAAGGTGGCATCAAAATTGATAACAGCCATTACTAATTAATCTTGATTTTATTAAATTGCTAAAAAAACTAATTGGTCACATGCCATGTGAGAGAATATATATCAGAGACATTTATCTTGAACTGTTTAAAAGGTAATTTATACCCAATTCACAATAAGTAGATGACCATTAAAACATAATAATACCCAGTCATAAATAACTTAGGAGTCTATGTACTAAGCCGTGATAAGTGACAGAGTGAAAAGTGATAAGTCTGTGATAAGTGCCAGCCAATCAGCTCCCAACTGTAATTTTTCAAACACAGCCTGTGAAATAACAGTTGGAAGCTGATTGGCTGGTACTTATCACAGACTTATCACTTTTCACTCTGTCACTTATCACTGCTTAGTACATAGACCCCTTAATTTAATTAGACTCTATGGGCCGTATTCAATTAGGTGTGAAAAGCCATTTTCGGCGAAAAAGTATTGCTGGTGACGCCATTTCACCATGCGAAAACTTATCCCTATATTTAATTCCAGAGACTTTTCGCCAATGTGGAAACTCAGTGCATTGGAATAGGCAAAAAAGTTTCGCCTATGAATAGCAGTCGAAAAAAAGTGCAGAATTGGGGTTTTGGGGTGCAAAGTTGCGGGGACACCCTTGCAGTCTTAGGACAGACCCCCAAAGGTAAACTGTGTCAAAAAAGTTTAAAAAATACTTAAGAAGACCCTAAAAAAGTACTTTCATTTTGGGGGTGAAAAATACCAAAGTTTGGGGACAAACTTAAAAAATAGCGAAATAAACTCCAGGGGGGTCCCAAAGTGTGCCCCAGGTGTTTCTATGATTGAAGGTGCTTGCGGGAGGTAGATTTTTTATGTTTTTTAAACTTCACTTTAGCAACTTTAAAATATGCTAGCACCCATTTTCATGTACCCCAAATTTGCTGGGACTAGTTATTTTTACAAAAAAAACCTGCTAAATTCTATTCTTCACCACTTATGCAAATACGCTAATTAGTAGCTATTGAGAGCATTTACATACTCCAAATACCTTCAGCAGGGCTATTCAGGGGTATTTATAGTGATCCCCAATGTCAGTGCATCTTTTGGAGGGTATCAGGCTGATTCCCCCAAATCTGACAGCACTTTTCGCCTGTTTGAGTTTCGCCGGGTCCCGTTTTCACTGATTTCTAATAAGAGGGGATAAGCATGATACTTTTTCGCATGGAAAACCAGCGATGTCGATGCAAAGTCTGGAATACGAAAAGTATGGGACTTTTCGCGGCTAATTGAATATGCCCCTGTGTAAGTAAACAGGTAAATTCAAGTCACGATAGAAGAAAAAAAAAACTGCTGGATAAAAAATATATAAGTATAAACAATATATAAATATAAACAGTAAAAAGAAATCTAAGGATCAGGTGAAGGCATTTAGTTATATTTGCTCATTGAAACTATCAGAAAATAAGCAGGTTTATATTAAACATCCAATTTTTGCTCACATAAAGTCCTAAACCTGTCTCCTCTACTTAAGGTCGAAGATATTGCTTCCAACCCTATATTATTCAGGGAACTGATATCACCTTCATGTTTTTCTATAAAATGTCTACATACGCTGTGTGAAAGATTTTTATTTATGTTTCTCCTATGTTCAAGGAACCTTTCTCGGAGACTTCTAATGGTTCTTCCTACATATCTCACATCTTTACAATCACAGAGCAGCAAATAAATAACATATTTAGTATTGCAATTAATACATTGTTTGATTGTAAAAATTCTACCAATACCCTCAAAGTTTAGAGTTTTTGTCTTATTCACTGCATGCTGGAGTGTTATACAATTATTCATTCCACATTTATAGAAACCAGCAGGTTTCATTGGAAGCCACTCCAATCCTAATGGGCCAACTCCAATCCTAATGGGCCACTCCAATCCTAACGGGCCATTCCAATCCTAATGCGCCACTCCAATCCTGATTGTAAAGAGTTTTGTGGAATTGTTTTAAGGGATTTATTTTTCCTGTATACAACAGTTGGTTTTGCAGGAAAAACCCTCTTTAACACTGAGTCATATTTTAACTTATTCTTTTCTTTAATGCATTTAATTGTGTGTGAATAATTATTATAAATTGATATGAAGGTGAAATTTCCCTTTACATTTGATTCTTTAATCTTACTTTTTCTCAGTTTGATTTACTCCTTCCTCTTCAAATTCAAATTGTTATTATAAGCTTCTTCAAATATATTTTGTATAACCTCTTTCTGATAAACTTTCACATAATATTTTTGCTTGTTTGCAGAATTTGGTCTCAGGATTTGAATAGTTGGGTCTTATACACAGCAATTGGCCCTTTGGTATATTCATTTTCCATGGATGGTAATGCCAACTTTTTAAATGTAAATAATTATTGGAGTTAATTTTATTATCTCAATAGTCTGGTCCAGAAAGTGTACAAGATTCCTGCTTGCTTTTAATAACAACATACTGGACACTGTACCTAAATGCCCCTTTAAAAGACTATATGCCACTATCTTTATACCTATATACGGGACTTTCAATTATACCAAGATATTATTTGTTTTCTTTTGACTGTCAGCCTAGTGTTGTAGGTGAACTAGCTCAGTCACAATTAGATACTTTTAAAACTTCTTGTTTTATTATGTTAAAATAATCTTGTTACATATTAAAATATTTTGTAACTGATTGAGTGAATTGAGAATTGTTTCTTTTAGACTCTGCTGCTGTTTTCATCCCAATATTCAGTCTTGAATGGTCTGATTCAATGGTTTCATACAAGTTAGATGGCAGGAGGACTGCGCATATGCGGGACCAGTTCTGCAGATGTGCAGAATGGGTCCAGTGCCCCCCAAAGCTGCAGTCTGCTTGACAGGCTGTGGCCCTTTGGGGGCAAGGAGGGGGAGGCATTAGGCAACATTCCCAAAAATTGGGGCGTGTTTGCCCATTTTCTGGAATAGTTGAAGGCAGTGGGCCTGATTTATAGATGGACGCTAATGTGAACACAGCTGCGACTTTGAACGCAGTGCAGCTGTGAAAATATGCTAATGGTTGCAAAGCTTCCCTGAGCATAGGGATGCCCACTGCTGTCTTCTTACCTGCATATGATGTCACTTACCTGCATAAATATCGGTAACATCAATGCACATCGAGTAGCCATCCTGCCCTTACAGTAGGTCATTCCAGCTACAGACTTGGCAGCTCTCATGTAGAGGGCTCTCATGCTGCATAGGAGATTGCAATGATTAAGTTAGGCACACCCATGTAACAGAGTTTAAACGGTCAGACACGCCTCCATTATATGACCACCCTCCGTTACTACCCAAAACGCTGACAACCTGTCACTCACTTTGTGATGGATTTCTCTGTGCATCTCTAATTGCAGTGTGATTGCTGCGCACGTGCAGTGCAACTTACAGTCATGCACAATAGCAAAAGATTACTAAATCTGCGTCCATAATCGCCATTGCATCCATCTCTTAATCAGGCCCATTGTCTGTGTCTTTCAATGCAAATTTACTGGCTTCAGTAGCATAAATGAGATGGCCAATCTGAGTAACCTTGGGCTTATTCAGATGTCCAATGCTGCTATGTTGATCCAAACCTACATCAGCAGAGATAGACATTGGATCTGAGATACTAGCTATAGGGATCTTTTTCCTTCAGATGCCTCCTGCAGCATTAGCACTAGCTGCTGTGTGTGTAGCATACAATTCTGTATTGGGCCCACTGTTCACTTTTTGTAAAGGACAGTCCCAGAAGAATGTTTTGGCGGAATCCTGATTACATAGAATCGAGAAACACTGAGAGGATGTGAGATAGGTGGATATACACATGATGCTCAATAGTTTGGAAAGAAAGGAGACGAGAGAGGTAGTGCTGTAGCTAAATAGTGAGGCTGGGTGGAGCGATGGTTTCTTTGACATTTGTAGGCTACAATTTGTAATTTTCTGATTTTGCTTTTTTTAACCCATTTTAATAAGACAGGTAAACAATATTCTAATAATAATATGTTTCCTTTTAATTACTTTGCTATAAGCTACATTTTAAGAAGTTTAATCTGTGCAGCAAAAGACATTATTTTTGAAGGGTTATTAAGAATTCACTGGTGATGATGTTTTGAAAAATCCAAGTAAGAATTATGGCAGAAAATGTTTATAATTTTGTAGAGGAGGTTATCTAAAATATTCTTTTTAATCAAACGTGCCATCAGGAATTGCTCCCAAAATTAGTATATATGTGTATAGCCAATAGGAAGCAGCATGGTACACAGGGGGTCATTCAGACCCGCTCGCGAGCGGCAGTATGCTCACAAGCGGGTCGATGTTCCCCACTGCACATGCGCACGACGGAGCTCCGTCGTGCGCATGCGTGAGACCCGGCGAGCAACAGGCTCTCCATTGCTCTGGGTCTCGCAGCAAAGGGGGCATGCTGTTGATGTTGTTTGACAGCACGCCCCCTTTGGTGAGCGTGCCGGGGGCATGCCTGCCAGACGGAGGCATTCCCACGAGAACGCCTACCGTCTGAAGCCGGCCCCACTGACATCACTAGTGAGTGACTGACATCACTAGGGAGTGATTTTGGCTCTGATAGAGCCAAAATCACTCCTGGGCTTGCGGCAGGGAGACCCTACCGCAGGGTCTCCGTCACAAGTCCGATGGTCACGATGGTCAAGACCATCGCGACCATCTTTTTGGCCGCTCACATATGCTGTGGGTGGTCACCCACAGCTATGCGAGCGGCCAGGAGGCCGCTCCATTTTCATGGAGGAGGGCCCTGATTCAGAGCGAGCGCTCTGGTCAGAGCGTTCAGCTCTGAATCAGGCCCACTGTACCATACATGATAATGCAATCAGATAAATATTTACCCTAGCCGGTTATCGTTCAGGAGATCTTAGTGTTAAAACTGAATGAAAATAAATTGCAAAATATGCTAAAGTCAAGATAACCCAGCAGCAATCTTACACAAACCCTTTGTCTCACTGTAGTGTGCATTAGTCTATGTCATTGCTTTACTTTGTAGTCTGCTCATAACAAAGACCAAAATAGGTAAAATGTCTCTTTCTGTATATTGGGATTTGTGAATTTGTCACTACAGAACAAGATCAGACATGACACAATCTCTTACACTGACTTATACTGGATACAGCAGGACTGGGAGCCTCTTATAGCATTGAGCACCTCATGCAAATCCTGTCTCAAATTTGGCAACTTGAAAAGCTGCCCCCGATATGCTGTGATGTTACAGTGACTTGGGGCTGTGTTCTGTACCTAGGTCTGCAGAAAATCAGATACCATGTTTTTATTTAGTTGTGTCCTGTATCTATATTCATTACCTGGTAAGTTTTGAGCCTCCAAAGGTAAATAATGCATATTTTCTTTATTAATTAATTTATTTCTAATATGTAGTCCTGTGATTTCTCAATTACAGGAGTCATGTCACAAATACAGCTTATTCAGCCACCCTCTGAAATCAGAAAGCCAGGTGACAGCATAAAGATACCATGTAAAACATCTGGATACACATTCACTGACTACTATATGCACTGGGTTCAACAAGTTCCAGGGAAAGGACTGACATGGGTTGGATATATTTACCCTGCGAATGGAAATACAGGCTATTCATCATCATTCAAAGGAAGATTCACAATCTCCGCAGATAATGCCATTACTACAGCCTATCTACAGATAGACAGACTGATTGTGGATGATACAGCCATATATTACTGTGCTAGAGACACAGTGACACAAGGAGGAAACTTCCCATACAATAACAATTAGAAGTAATATCACCATCTGACCACTTGGATGCAGCACATTCCCAAATATTTTGTTTCTATTAACATTGCGAAGATGCAGAAAATCACAACACAAACATTTGTAATATATTTAGATGTTTCTCCTTTACTATAATATAGGCCCAACATACAGTAGCTTCAATATAGTGGTGTGGATAAAATAAATTAACAAACATATTACATATGCTAAGCTATCACAAGCTTGTAATATTTGTTAGGCAAACCCGATAGTTTACATACATATCCGATGGTGGTGCATCTGCGCATGTGCAGAATGGGTGCTATGATCACGGTCTCAGTGTCTCCTGAGCTGCAGCCTTATTGACAACCTGTGGCTGTTTGGGGTCACGGAGGGGGCAGCGACTTGGTCCATTCCACAAGTAGGAGGCATTTCACCTCCATTTTGTGGGAGTGCTAAGCCCATGATCTGTCTCATCGGATGCAGACTTCCTGGTCCTAGCAGAGGGGTTAGCATGGCCAGGCTGCATAAGCCGAAGCTTACCGATGGTCACAATGGTGATCCAAAGCAGTCTGTATGGACGCTGCACTATGATCACAGATGCCAGCAGTAGGTGTCTATTTCCTAAAGACACCTTTTATTTCCTAAAGACACACATTTTAGTTGCATTGCTACTTTGTGGCTGTGCAATACCATCCACAAATAGGTGTCTTTATAATGGGTGCAAGGTGTGCAGTGCACACGGTTCTCTGGGTCCGGGGGGGCTCACACCACACACCCTACACCCATAGGTCATTATACTTACCTCTCCGCTGAGCCTGAAGTGCTGCAGAGCAGCAAACACTCACTGGGAAAATGGCAGCAGAAAAGATGTCCCCAAGAAAGTAGTCGCGGGTGCCATTTTCCCAGAGACCAGTGCAAGCACAGTAAACTCTGGCATGAAGCCAGAATGTACAGCGCTCATTGAGCTGAGCCACTGAGAAAGAGGGGGGGCCCAGATGGAGACTGCATACAGGCCCCCTCCTCTCTTAAAACAGGGGGGGACTAAGGGTAAACCCGTACTGGGCCCCGAGGTCCAGATGGGCACCAAGGCCCAGATGGGCACAAAGTGGGGTTACGGATGGCAGACTCAGTGCTCCAGCAGCGGTCGCTGGTACCCATATCTGCCGCCCAGCTCTTTTGTAGTCTTGCCCGGGCAACGCTGGGCTCGACTTACTTGTAGCTCAGACATGACCTTTTCAGTAAGCAATGCGGTGGCGTGATGTTATAGGTCATGCCGCCGCACATCATCCCCGTCTGCCAAGCACATAGTGGACTGCACTGCAGTGGTGAGGGGCTGTGTGCGGAGAAAGGGGCTGGGGGCAGTGGCTGAGGAAGGTGAAGGGGCTGAGGGATGAGGAAGGTGAGGGGGGCTGAGGGCTGGGGAAGGTGAAAGGGGCTGAGGGCTGGGAAATGTGAAGGATGCTGGAAAAGGTGAAGGGACCTGGGGAAGGTGAAGGCTGCTGAGGGCTGGGGAATGTAATGGGACTAATGGCTGAAAAAGGTGAAGGTGGTTGTAGGCTTAAGAAGGTGATGGTGGTATGAGGATGATGAGGAAGGTGATAAGGGATTGAGGACTAAGGATGGCTGGCTACAGACACCATCGCTCCTACCCCTGAGGCATCTACAGCACTGTTATCAAGACCTGTCTGCATCATCCTAGACAGTGTGGTAAGTCATAGTGCATTTTTACTTTTTTTTAAGGCTGGCATATCTTTCAGTTAACATTATCATTCTTCACATATCACACATGCAGGGGAGTTATGTGTGGGTGGAAGGTCGAGGCTGGTGGTGGGGCCGCCAGAGACATTAGTGTACCGGGCCCAGAGATTTCTGTTGCCAGCCCTGATCAGACCCACTGTTTCTTCAGAGTGCTCACTTTGGGTGTTCACTGTATCAACAGTTTTATGCTATGTGAATTTTTCTTTTCTTTTCATGTATATATGAAATATTTAGGTAACATGTAAACAACAGAAGCACCAATGTGTAACAGCATCTTTGCTTACAGAATATTATACCAAAATAAGTAAGGTGGATTCTATTTGTATCACAGGCTGTATTCTCTGCTCTATTGCACATTCCCACATATTTTACTTATATTAGTCTTGTTTTAATTAGGGATGTGCAGGCTCGGATTAGTTTGGAATGTCCTGCCAACTTCAGATTTTTCCTGCCAAAAATCGGTGCTCAGAAAGAGGCAAAATGTCATCTTTCATGGACAAACATCATCATTCCTGGACAAAAGTCCATGAAAGATGATGTTTGTCCATGAAGGATGACATTTTGCCTTCTTCTGAGACCCGATTTTTGGCGGGAAAAATCCGAACTTGGCCGTAAAATCCGAACTAATCAGAGCCTGCACATTCCTAGTTTTAATAATCAATATAACTATGTTGGACAAGACATGGGGTGATGATGGTATACAAATATAGTACAAGGGAGGAGGTGGGGAAGGGGGAATGTGAGGTAAAGGGAGTTTGGTAGGTGGGTAGGGATATTGTGTTTCAGTAATAAGTATGCATTCTGCTTTGGCTGCCCCGGTAGCTCTGAAGCAGCTGCCAAGCACCTTAACTGAGTCAGAGCTGAGGATTGGAGTAGGTGCTCCAATGTGTTCCAGCCTATTAAGGCCTTTTTCTTACATACAGAAAAATAATGTCCATGCCTGACTCTCTTGCTCCCCTTACCTCCTGGACCCTCTCCTCCACCCCACCACTCTGTTTTGTGTATTCGGTACTTGTCTGTCATCACCCCATGTGTTTTCCAACATAGTTACTGTATACACACCAAATTATTAGGTTGTTACCATTCCAATACTTACCATCTGTACACTATAGAGTTTCCAATAAGCATTTATATTCATTGAGACTAGAGATGTGTGCCAGGCCATTTTTCCTGGTTTTGGATCTGTGTCTCCTTTGTGTTTTGAATCTGCATTTGGTTTTGCAAAACCACCCTTGCATGTTTGGGTTTTGATTCTGTATTTTTTTTTTTTTAATTCAAAAACAACTAAAATCACATAATATGAGCCTCTTGTTGTTCCTAAAGTATTATTTATTAACATTAATAACAAGATTTTTCAGGCATGTCCAGACAATTTTAACCACCTCACACCTCACAATATTGTTTTAACTACTTTTCACCAATATAGGCCAAAGGCTGCATTGCGCTGGCTGGCTAAAGTAAGTGACAGAGCAGCAGCACAAATGCACGGCAGCTTAAAAGAATATAAGACATCTATGAAACATTATCACACAGCAGTAAAAATGTTAGTTGGCAATGCCCCAAATTGTGCAAAATGTAAAGAAAAGAGGTGCAAGATGAATTTGTCCTTGGGCCCTCCCACCCACTCTGTCAGGACTGTGACTATTTCAGTACGTAAAGATAAACTACATTTGCCAAAGTTCCATTGTGGTCGTTGGAGGAGCTATCCTGGTTGCCGGTGTTCTCCACATACAGGCGATAGAGAGTTAAAATGATCATCTGTCTCAAAGGTGTTGTCAGGTTGTGGGATTTCTGATTGCTTATTATTTCAAACCTGATTCCATTTGGGTCACATGTTCTGAACTTCCTATGGATTACAGACCTCTAGTATAAAGCCTGTTACTATGTCTCAATGTCTGTGCAACGTTACTTTCAGGTCTTTCTTGGACTCCTGCCAGATCCCTGCTGTGTCTGTGGTTTGCTGTGGACTTTGCTATATCTCTGCTCGTGTTCCGGATAAACTTCTGATACTGGTTACCAGCCGCACTACAGAGCTCAGCATTGCCATTGCCTAAGTATTGTTATTGTGCTCCATTGCTGTGGTTGCATCCCCTGCTGGATTATTTACTCTGCCTGTTGTCTTCTACTTCCGTGAACATTGAACTCACCTTTCCTACAGTTGTCAACTGCACCATTACAGTTTCGTCGCTGGACCCTTCGTACATCGCGGGGCTCAACCCCTCTCCGGATCCCCGTTACGCCGCAGGGCTCAACCCTGCTTCGGATCTTCACTACATTGTGGGGCCCAGCCCCGCTCCGGATTCTTGTCACGCTGCAGGGTTCAACCCTTCTCCGAACCTTCAACGCATTGCAGGGCTCAACCCTGCTACGGATCTTTACTACATAACAGGGCTCAACCCTGCTCCGGATCTTCACTGCATCACAGGGCTCAAACCTGCTTCACATCACAGGGCTCAACCCTGTCTCGGATTTTCACCATGTCTCAGAGCTCAACGCTGTTCCAGATCTTCAGTACACTGCAGGGCTCAACCCTGTTCCGGATTTTCATCATCCTACAGGGCTCAACCCTAATAACGTCCTTTATACCATCCTGAGGTCTTAGCCTCATATTGGACACAGGGTTCCCTACCACATTAGTATCAGAGACTTTATTTACATACGGGGGTTTACTCTTATATTGACTACTGTATATCTGAACTTCTGTGTTGTTGAGACTTTATGTGAAATGTTGCTATGTATTTTGCCTGTGAATAAATCCTATTTACTTTTACTCCATGTTACTGAGATTTCATGAAAAGGTAATTCCTAAAACCACCTCAGTTTATAGTGCCCTGTAGGCCTGACTCCTTCCAGGAGTCTCAAGTGTCGGCAGCCGTGACACACTCTTATGTCGGATATTAAAAAGGACATGTGCAGTTTAACAAACCAAGCACTAAAGACAAGGACTGACACTTTTGTGACTGAAGTCCTTGATTTGTTTGGGCCCCCACAAAACAATTTTTTGCAAGGACTTCCTCCAATCATTAAGAAGGAGGTTCATGATGAGGGTGTTAGTGGTGGATATTGCATGTGCTGGTCCAAACTGCTGGTAGCTGATACTGGACTTCTTGTTATTAATTTACAAATTATAATCATTTTGTTAAATATATTGCATGAACTCGCTGCAAATGACCTCACAGAGAGGAGGTGCCTAGATGGTTAACATCCTTACCTCTACTAACTTTGGCTTCACAAATGGTATAGATGCCTTCACAACTGTTGTCAGGATCAAGACATGGCTTTTCTGGTCTTATGCCCAGGTATGGCAATGGCTTTGTTTTAATCATGAGCAAGAACTGCTGCCACTGGTGGCTGATTTACACAAACAACATCCTCATCATCAAAATCCTCATTAGCATCAGATAGGACACAAATATTTCAACATCTAATACTAGTGCAGCCATCATGGCGTCAGTGATCAGCTGTGCAATTGGGTGACAGCTGTGATGCTTGCTTCCTCTATCAAAGAATTGTTTAACAGTCAATTGTTTTTTTAAACTACTACTACTAGTAGTCTTCTTGGTCAATTTCTGGGATGAATACATCCAGGCAGCAGCAGCAGGCCTAGCGCTCAAGGATTCTTCTGAAGAATACTGCATAAGGGAGGAGTCACCTAGCTTTATCTTGGATGCAGAACTACTTCAGATCATTATTGAGGATATTGATGTTGTTGATGGAGATTGCAGGTGCTAAGATCTAGCTGAGGGAAGGGAGCTGACTGATGCTGGACTGTCTGGACTGTGGACTGTCTGGACTGGACTGTGGCTTTGCAAATGCTACAGATGGCTTGACAATTTTTGTCCAGATTTGGGTAGAAATTATTCCACACAAAAAAGTTGGATTTTTTCATCTTATCCCCGGGCATGAGAATGGGCTTTTTCTTATCATGGGCAACAACTGTTTCCACTGGTGCCTAACTTACACAAACAACCTCATCAACAACATCCTCATCAACATCCTCATCAATATCCTTATTAGCACTGGTGTCAGCTACATAAATATCCCCATCATCTCGGTGCACTTTCACACCAGCATCCTCAATTTCTACATCAGCACGTTGACATGTGCTGCTCATCCCTACATTTGCATTGGGTGCACAAGTGGTGGAAGGAGGCTCCTGTTCGAGTAAAGTATTGGAAAGGTCAGGCTCACACATTGCACCTAAGGACACACTTCGACTCTCCTCAGGGATTTGTGACATTTCTGAACTCATAGTTGGTTCCTGTGCCTTAGTGGTTTTCATTTTTTTATACCTCTTCTAAAGTGAGAAGGGTTTACATCATCATGAGAGTCAGAAGTAGATGCCTCACTGATAGTTGCAGATCCACCACTCATAAATAAAGTCCAAGGCCTTAGCCTATTCTTGCCACTTTGTGTGGTGATTAGTATATTGTCACTTTTATGTTTTTCTGCACTGTACTTTCCCTTTATTAGAGGTGTTTTTTTACCACCGTAAAATATTGGTTCTTTGATTTTAGATGCCTGACTTAAACCCGCTATGCCCTTGGGCATCAGCTGACGTTGAAGGGCTAGTGTCATCATGCCCGGTTGGGAGAAGCTGCATCAAAAATATTTGGTTGTTGCTGCTGCTCTTCTCTTCTAAACTGATCATTATCCATTTTTCAATTCACAGCTCAGCACACACTGTGGGGATTCAACGGGCTTTGTATGTGAACAAACTCACTGTGTTTTTTTTGTAAACATAGTGGGCTATGGCCTGTGGAGTCACTGCAGCACCAGTCTGTGAAAGGACAGTGAGTGGATGGACACAGCCACTGGATGGACAACACAACACAGCCACTGGATGAAACAGTACAACAACAAATATATATTTGTTTTACTTTTTATTAACTTTTTTAAAACTTTGTGTTCACAAATGACACTGGTGTCACACCACTTATGTGAATGCAGTGGGGTACAGCCTGTAGTGTCACAGTGCTTATACGGATACACTGGGGTACAAAAGCATACACTGGGGTATTGCCTGCAGCATCACAGTGCTTATATGGATATAATGGGGTACGGAAGCATACACTGTGGTATGGCCTGCAGCGTCACAGTGCTTATATGGAAACACTGCGGTACAAAGTATACACTAGGGTACAGCCTGCGGCATCACAGTGCTCATATTGATACACTGGGGGGTACAGCCTGCAGCATCATAGTGCTTATATGGATACATTAGGGTATGGCCTGGATGGATAGCACACTGGATAGACAGCCATGCCCCTGGATGAACTCAGCACGCAGCCCCTTGATGGAAATCACAGCCCATGGATGGACAGCACAGCCCTGGATGGACAGCACAGCACATCCCTGGATGGCCAGCACACTGGATGGACAGCACACCCCTGGATGACCAGCTCACTGGATGGACAGCACACCCCTGGATGGACATAACAACCATGGATGGACAGCACAGCACACCCCTGGATAGACAGCACACTGGATGAATAGCACACCAGATGAATAGCATACCCCTGGATGGACACTACACCCCTGGATGGACAGCACACCCATGGACGGACAGCACAGCACACCCTTGGATAGACAGCACACTGGATGAATAGCACACCTATGGATGGACAGCACACCCCAGGATGGACAGCACAGCACACACCTGGATGGACAGCACATTGGATGGACAGCACAGCACAAACCTGGATGGACAACACACTGGATGGAGAGCACACCCTTGGATGGACAGCACACCCCTGGCAGCACAGCACACCCCGGGATCACCAGCACAACCATGGATGGCCAACAGACTGGATGGACAGCACACCCATGGATGGACAGCACAACACACCTTTGGATGGACAGCACAGCACACCACTGGATGGACAGCACACCCCTAGATGGACAGTACACTGGATGGAGAGCACACATCTTGATGGACAGAAAACCCCTGGGTGGACAGCACAGCACACTCCTGAATGGGCAACACAGCCCCTAGAACAGACAGCACAGTCCTCCCTAGACAGGACTCAGCAAGCAAAATGCCACCAATCACCATGGGTTATGGACTTATAGTAAATCCATAACCCGTGAGAATCCGATGCGGGATTGATGATGTTTTTGTTTTGGGTTCTGATTCGGAATATCGATGTTTGAGTAGGTCCGGTTCTCAGAGAACTGGACCCACTCATCTCTAATTGAAACCAGCATTGTGTGGTAATTTGCACTACCTCCACCATGCAAAGCAACCAACACCACTTTATTTTCCCCTCAATTTAAACATCTACATTATTTAATATCTCCAAATTAATTACTAAACCTCCTGCAATCACACATTTGTCTAGGACCACTAGTACACAAATACTCGTGATGTCAGTGGGGCCACCCCCAAACGGCAGGCGTTCCTTCGGGAATGCTTCCGTTTGGCCAGCCACCCCCCCAACCCGCCTACCAAACGGGCGAGCTGTCAATCAACATCGACAGCCCCCCTTTTGGATGCGAGCGCCGGAGTGAGTGATTTCTCGCTCGCTCCGGGGCTCCCGTGCGCACTGCCCGGCCATCGACCTGCTTGCAAGTGCATAGCGCTTGCGAGCAGGTCTGAATCAGGTCCTGTGCTCTCATGACCACAGTGCTTAGATTTAACATACTCCATCTCCATTTTTATTAAAATATGATTTGTATCAAACGTGACATACACCATTTACCATTTTAGTTATACATAAGTTGAGTGCAACTATAAACACAAATTGCATTTACAAATAATTACAGTTGTATGTTTTCCCCAGTACAGTACTCTCATCTCTACCAGCAATTAGGACAAAGTCACCGAAATCAGGACTGCCCAATCAGAAACAAGATAATAGTTAGACAGTTCTGAACTCACCTATCTATTTTTGTTCAACACCTGCTACTTCTTGGGGTAAATGTATTATAGCAGCACACATTGTGCCACTATACCTCTTCTTGCTTCCCTTTTTACTGGGGTGAAGCTAGAAGCACTACCAATAAGACGTATGAAAATCTCATCTGCTGTGTGGGGGAGTGAAAACTTCCCCCTCTGGTGATCCCTTCCTGATCACACAGAGCATCAGCCTAGTGCTGATGCGCTGTGTCTCCCTTCCCGGTTGGCTCCAATGGGCATTCATGGGATCTCTCAAGCATCATGGGATCTCACGTGCTGCCCAGAGCCAGCAGCCACCGCAGCAGGGACAATGCTGTCCCTACTGTGGTGATAGGGCAATGACAGTTTCAGCTGTCAATATCGATAGCTGTAACTGTTGGAAGGGTCAGTGGCACTGACTGTTCATACATTGCCCAACATATCGGAGCTGCTTTCTTTTAGATAGCAGCCCCAATAATGACAGGGGCGCATGGCGTGCGCTGATACCATTCCTCCCCAATATCACTGGGTAATACACCTACCTCCAATGTGCTTTAAGCTCAGTTGCTGCTTATCTGTATTATGGAATGCCGGGGCACTGTTTTATAAAAGGCTGGTAGATGAAATATGGAAAACCTAGTTATGATCAAATATTCTATGCCTTCTGCCTCCTAACCATCTTAGCATTAAATCACTAGCATCAATGTTTATATTAATTAGGCCTCGCTCTCTTATCTGCACTGAATTTAAATCAATAGCATTCACTTTTAACAGATATGCCTACAGTATTTACCCCAACCAGCATGAACATAAAATGAATATCCTTCACATTTATTAAATTGATACATTTCTCGTTAAATAACATTAACTCTAAATTAATTGAATTCATATTTCATGAACAAACTTTTTTCCAACCAAAACAGACACTACATTATATAAGTAGTATCAAATAGCCATTTTTCTCCCTAAACTCAGTCCCACATTCAATTAATAGCCCCCTACTCACACAAGATTTAAATTTAGTCCAGCCATTTCACCTTATATTAATACAGAACTACCATGATACCACTATTATATTAAATAGTCACCATTATTAAATTAAATTAATAGACCTCACAAATAAATGAATAGTCCCCCACACATTTAAAAATTAAGGACTAACCCCCACCACTCTACACTCTCCCCACTTCCTCTACCAGTAGGTGTCTCCCAAGGCTCTGTTCTTGGACTTCTCATTTTCTCCCGCTATAAGTCCTCCTTTATAGGAGTTCATCAGCTCTTTTGGCTTGCAATATCATCTCTGTTCTAATGACACTCAGATCGACCTCTCATCCCTTGACCTCTCCCTCTCTCCTCACTCGTATCTCCAACTGTGTCTCTGCTATTCCCTCTTGGATGTCCCAGCGCATTCTTAAACTTAACATGTCCAATACTGAGATGATGATTTTCCCACCCTCCTGAATAGCTTCACCTCCCACAATTTCTTTATCTATTGACACCACCACCATCTCCTCTATCCCACAAGTTTGCTGCCTTGGAGTCATCCTTCACTTTTCCCTCTACTTCAAACCACTCATCCAGCACCTCTCACAGTCCTGTCATTTCCAACTAAATTTTTTTGTTAGGATTAGACCCTTCCTCACCCTGTGGGCAACCCACTTCTTCATCAAAGCCTTCCAGTTCTCATCCTAACTCACTGCCCCATGCTCCTTGCTCACTGTCTCTCCAGTATGTGTCACCCCTGTCTGTCTGCCCCATCTTTAGACTGTAAGCTTTCATAAGCAGGGCCCTCTTACCTCATATTCCTTTCCTTCCCTTGCTTCTACCACCATATCCCCCCCAATGCCTACTACAGCACTCAACGTTTGGGTTCTGCCACCCTGCTGCCTTTTTGAGTTTTATGACTGTTGTTTGGTTGCAGCAATGTTTATAAACAATGTCCATGTTCTGCAATGTTCTGTATTGTATATCACTTTCATTCCTGTTTTATGTTCATAATATTTGTGTTTTTGTATTTTGTAAGGTGCTGAGGACTCCTTGTGCTGCCATATACTTATAGGATGATAATAATTATAATAATAATAATAATAGCCCAGTCCCACACCCACTTTACATAAAAGCAGAGCTAGATTTAGACCTCATGGGGTCCTTGGTAAGATACCAGTTTGGGGCCCCCCTCCCTCAAACAATCCTGTGCATATATTACAGTAGGTGTACCTGGAGCAAGATACACACATCAAATTATATTCACACATCATAGTTAATATATATATTTAATATGCTTTATCCTGATGATAGTGTATAAAGCACTGAAACGTAGATGATTTGACACAGTTGTCCTGGTCGTATGTTATGACAGAGTGCTGCACCCCTGATACATATTCTATAACTCGTGAAGGCACATGTCTAAGCTGTTTTCTGTTGCCAGTTCGGAACCGGAGAAGGATACCCAGTCCCTCATTGGGATTACATACTTTAATAGAACTGTACATTGCCACTTCTATAAAGCTCAGCTGGTACTGTAATTGTTTTTGATGTTTTGTTACATGTCTCAATTAAAGGGTATTACACTATATTTCCTCTCCTTCCTTTTCATGGGGCATATGGATGTGATGGTATGAGTCATGAACACATGATGTACATTTAAGAGCAGAAAGAAAGAAGTATTTTATACCAAAGAGGGAACATAACTGTGACAAACTGGTAATGTATATGAAGGTGTAAATATCACTTACTCTTATCGGGTGTTAGTTTTCCAGTCCCGCTTACTTTAGATAGTCAGAATGGATTGAAGAGGTAGAGAATCATATCCACTCAGGAATGATTAACTTTCAGCAATTATGATTCAATTTATTACAACATACAATTTTCTGTTAAAATGCACAGGTTTAACTACGCACAATACATTCACTATAACTTACAATAGTAACTTATTATTATAATTGATATTTAATTCAAAAAGGCAGTTTTATTGTAGAGGAACTGGACTGAGGATTTTCAGGATTTGGATCAGCATCAAATACTGTACCTGCAAAACAGGAAATCCTTCCTACAGTACCAACCATGCAATTTTCTACAATACTTTAACTAAATAACTAAGGGCCTGATTCACTATGGAATGCAACTGCGAATGCAATTGTGATTACGCATGCAGTTCAACTGTGATAGTATGCTAATCCATTGCGATCGCTATTCCCTTGCAGCACTACAAAAGGATGCCCATTTTACTTAGCACACATCCATAATGCTTAGCAAGACTGCAAAACCATCGATACAATCGAGTACCATCGCAGCACAGTTGCACAAGCTCTGACCTTACTCAGAAATTGCTTGCTTCCACACACGCTTTAAGGCCATCGCAGTGGATAATTTATACGCACCACTTCCCCGTCACCACCCACAAACGGGACTTTCTGTCAATCACTCTGCGATGGGCCTGAATAGTCACTGCGATCGTATTCCCAATCGCAGTGGCTGGTTAACGCACTGCGATGCATACGCATGTGCAGAACGCAACAATCAGCCAATTGCATGCGTAATCGCAGTTGCTTATGGTAGTGACTCAAGCCCTAATATAACTAACCCTAAAACTTACAGTAGTTTATTTACCTTATATACAAGCTCTATTGTATATAGACTAGGGGTGAGCGGATTTCTGAAATCCGAACCCCCCCAAGCCCCCCCGATCTGAGGCTGATCCGAGTCAGGCTCGACTTTTCCCGCCTGACTCGGATCTGAAATCGAGGCAAAACGTCATCATCCCGCCTTCCGGGTCTCGCGGGTTTTGGATTCTATATAAGGTACACGTGTCGGCGCCATTTTCCCAATCGGCTGTGGACAGTGAAGAGGGAGGGTGGGAGTTAGGGCTGGTTGTGCTGTGCTGTGCTGTTCTGCGCTGTGCTGCTGTTGTCCATAGGGGCTGTGTCCACTCCTCCAAAGTCCATAGGGGCTGGCTGTGTCCCAGTCCTAAAGGGGTGCTGTAGTGTTGTCCAGGGGGTGCTCTGTCCATCAGGGGTGCTCCCCCCAAGCGCAAAAAAAGTAAATATTTTTTCTGTGTTTGTGAATTGTGTGCGCAGTAGCCGCACGTGCATCAACAAAGTAGTGCCAAGCATGCGCCTGTGTCATAAGTAAAGGGCCGGCTGGCTTGACCGTTAAAGGGTGCTGTAACCCCCAAAGTGCACTCCAAACAAAATAAAAAAATATTTTCTGTGTTTGTGAATTGTGTGCACTGTGGCTGCATGTGCATCAACAAAGGAGCAGCGCCAAGCGTGCGCCTGTGTCCCATAAGTAAAGGGCCGGCTGGCTTGTCCATTAAAGGGTGCTGTAACCCCCAAAGGGCACTCCAAACAAAATAAAAAAATATATTTTTTTGTGAATTGTGTGCGCAGTAGCCGCATGTGCATCAACAAAGTAGCGCCAAGCGTGCGCCTGTGTCATAAGTAAAGGGCTGGCTGGCTTAACCGTTAAAGGGTGCTGTAACCCCCAAAGTGCACTCCAAACCAAATAAAAAAATATTTTCTGTGTTTGTGAATTGTGTGCACTGTGGCTGCACATGCATCAACAAAGGAGCAGCACCAAGCGTGTGCCTGTGTCCCATAAGTAAAGTGCCGGCTGGCTTGTCCGTTAAAGGGTGCTGTAACCCCCAAAGGGCACTCCAAACAAAATAAAAAAATATTTTCTGTGTTTGTGAATTGTGTGCACTGTGGCTGCACATGCATCAACAAAGGAGCAGGGCCAAGCGTGCACCTGTGTCCCATAGGTAAAGGGCCGGCTGGCTCATTTCTTAATGGGTGGTGTAACCCACAAAGTGCTCTAGTCTCCAACAAAAATAAAAAATAATTTTCTGTGTTTGTGTGTGCCTTAGCCGCATGTATATATCAATATAATATAAATGGAGGACCAAACTTTCTCCGATAAAAATAAAATAGGGAAAGATCAAGAACCACTTCCTCCTAGTGCTGTTGCTGCTGCTGGGAGTTGTTCATCATCCCAGAGAGGAAGTAGGAACACCACTACTTTTACTAAACAATTGACCCTCCAACAGTCCTTTGCGAGGAGGATGAAGTACGACAGCAGTCATCCTGAAGCAAAACATATAACTGAGGCCTTGACTGCTATGTTGGTGTTAGACGTGCGTCCAGTATCCGCCATTAGTGCAGTGGGATTTAGACAATTGATGGAGGTAGTGTGTCCCCAGTTCCAAATCCCATCTAGATTCAACCTGCATCCTCAAAGCAGCAGCGACAAGCGTGCGTCTGTCTGTTAAAGGGTGGTGTAACCCTCAAAGTGCGCTCCACAAACAATAAAAACATTTTTTTTTCTGTCTTTGTGAATTGTGTGCACTGTAGCTGCACGTGCATCAACAAAGGAGCAGCACCAAGCGTGCGCCTGTGTCCCATAAGTCTGTTAAAGGGTGGTGTAACCCCCAAAGTGCTCCAAAAAATAAAAAACTATTTTTTTCTGTTTGTGACTTGTGTGCGATGTAGCCGCACGTGCATCAACACAGTAGCAGTGCCAAGCGTGCGCCTGTGTCATAAGTCAAGGGCCAGTTTGTACATCTGGTCCGGACTGAAGGACGTGCCAACAATTTCTGACAAGTCTACTGTAACTGCTTATGATACTGTCCTCAAAGCAGCAGCGACAAGCGTGTGTCTGTCTGTTAAAGGGTGGTGTAACCCTCAAAGTGCGCTCCACAAAAAATTAAAAATTCTTCTTTTTTTTCTGTCTTTGTGAGTTGTGTGGGCTGTAGCCGCACCTACATCCTCAAAGCAGCAGCGACAAGCGTGCGTCTATCTGTTAAAGGATCACATCGGTGACAGCATCCAAGTAGGCTTGTCAGACAGTCCGTACATGTACTGGCAGGAAAAAGAGGCAATTTGGAGGCCCCTGTACAAACTGGCTCTATTTTACCTGAGTTGCCCCCCTTCCAGTGTGTACTCCGAAAGAGTGTTTAGTGCAGCCGGGAACCTTGTCAGCGAAAGGCGTAGGAGGTTGCTTCCACAAAATGTGGAGAAGATGATGTTCATAAAAATGAATTATCAACTCTTCCAGGGAGACCAGCCTCCATAACGTACAGAGGGACCTGCAGTGGTGGATTCCAGTGGGGACGAATTAATACTCTGTGAGGATGAGGATGTACACAACACTGAAGAGGGTGAGGAATCGGTGGATGAGGAGGATGAGGACGACATCTTGCCTCCGTAGAGCCAGTTTGTGCAGGGACAGATTAATTGCCAGCTTGTGGGGGCCCAGACGAACCAATCATTTCAGCCACAGTCGTGTGGCAGACCCTGGCACTGAAATGATTGGTTTGTTAAAGTGTGCATGTCCTCTTTATACAACATAAGGGTGGGTGGGAGGGCCAAGGACAATTCCATCTTGCACCTCTTTTTTTTCTTTGCATTATGTACTGTTTGCGGCCTAGTTTTTCAAACTGCCATCCTGTCTACCACTGCAGCGTCACTCCTAGATGGGCCACGTGTTTGTGCCGCCCACTCGTGTCGCTTAGCATAGTCATCCAGCTACCTCGGTGCAACCTTTTGGACATAAAAACACTATTGTGAGGTGTGAGGTGTTCAGAATAGACTAGAAATGAGTGGAAATTAAGGTTATTGAGGTTAATAATAGCATAGGAGCAGAAAAACCCACATTTTAGCTGTTTTTATGCTTTTTTTAAAAAAAAAATACAGATCCAAAACACAAAACCCAGAACCCAAAACACGGAAGGGTGGTTTTGGCAAAACCAATCCAGATCCAAAACACGAAGAAAGATCCAGATCCAAAACCAAAACACAAAATACGAAAAGTGGCCGGTGCAGACCCCTAATATAGACACAATATATTTATGCACAATTACTAACTTAAGAAATATAACTTTTATTTCAACAACTATGCTTTTCATTTAGAGTCCATTTTAAAATTTCTGTTTCGTATAACCCACATAACAGCCCCTGTAAAAAATATTTTAAAGAAGGGCAGCATACAACACACAGAACAACCCCTGTAAAAATTATTGATGATGAAGGGCAGCGTACACCACACAGGACAACCCCTGTAAAATTTAGTTTGATTGATGAAGGGCAGCGTACACCACACAGGACAACCCCTGTAAAAATTAGTTTGATGATGAAGGACAGCGTACACCACACAGGACAACCCCTGTAAAAATTAGTTTGATGATGAAGGACAGCGTACACCACACAGGACAACCCCTGTAAAAATTAGTTTGATGATAAAGGACAGCGTACACTACACAGGACAACCCCTGTAAAAATTAGTTTGATGATGAAGGGCAGCATACAACCCACAGGACAGCCCCTGTAAAAATGATTTTGATGAAGGGCAGCGTACAATACACAGGACAGCCTCTGTAAAAATTATGTTGATGAAGGGCAGCGTACACCACACAGGACAACCCCTGTAAAAATGATTGATGATGAAGGGCAGCATACACCACAAGACAGCCCCTGTAAAAATTATTGATGATGAAGGGCAGCGTACAGCACACAAGACAACCCCTGCAAAAATTATTAATGAAGGGCAGTGTACACCACACAGGACAACCCCTGTAAAAATTACTGATGATGAAAGGCAGTGTACACCACACAGGACAACCCCTGTAAAAATTATTGATGATAAGGGGCAGTGTACCCCACACAGGACAACCCCTGTAAAAACTAGTTTGATGATGAAGGACAACGTACACCACACAGGAACACCCCTGTAAAAATTAGTTTGATGATGAAGGACAACGTACACCACACAAGACAGCCCCTGTAAAAATTAATTTGATGAAGGGCAGCGTACACCACACAGGACAGCCCCTGTAGTTTGATGAAGGGCAACGTACCCCTACATACAGGGCAGCCACTGTAAAAATTATTTTTATATTTGGGCAGCAGCCCCTTGACAGGAGCACAGCACCCCTGTGCACCTAGCTACACCGATGGTGTGGCTATCACGGCATGCACACAGAAAAAAAAAAAACATTTTTTAACACTGGACAGCAGTAGCCAGCCAACCCCTATGAATATGGACAACAGTAGCCAGCCAGCCAACATCAGCAACCGCTCCCAACTCCCTCTCTCTTCACAGTAGTCAGCCAGCCAAGTATGTAATTTATATATAAGTATTATTTATTATCACACAACACAGTAGCCAACAGCTCCCAGCTCCCTACTTCTGCACGCACGCTCCACAGCCAGAATGAAAAATGGTGGCGATTGTGGGACCTTTATAGAAACCAAAACCCATGAGAATCCGACAGTGGGATAATGACGTTTTTCTTCGTTCCGGGAACTGAGTCTGGCAGGAAAAGCCGAGTCAGACTCAGGGCCTGATTCAGAGCCGGACGCTCTGACCAGAGCGCTTGCTCTGAATCAGGGCCCTCCTACTTAAAATTGGAGCGGCCTCTTGGACGCTCACATAGCTGTGGGTTACCACCCACAGCTTATGCAAGCGTCCATGATGATGGTTGTGATGGTCAAGACCATCGCGACCATCGGGCTTGCGACGAGACCCTGCGGTTGGGTCTCGGTGACCGCAAGCCCTGGAGTGATTTTGGCTCTATCAGAGCCAAAATCATTCCCACTGACATCACTAGTGATGTCAGTGGGGCCGGACACAGATGGTAGGCGTTCCCATGGGAATGCCTCCGTCTGGCAGCCACGCCCCCGGTACGCCCACCAAAGGGGGCGTGCTGTCACTCACCATCGACAGCACGCCCCGGAGCGACCCATTGTGCACATGCGCATTTGGGGACCATCAACCCGCTTGCGAGCGTCCTGTGCTCGCAAGCGGCTCTGAATGAGACCCTCAGTTCCCGGCTTGGATTGGGGGAGCTCGGGTGGGTTCGGATGTCAGAAATCTGAAGCCGCTCATCCCTTATAAATATATATATATAACATATACAAGACAGCGGCAGCACTCCATAGGGATTTTACACACAGCGATCAGCGATACAAATAGTTTATTCCAACATTTCAGATATTAAAATCTTTCTTCAAAAAAATAAAATAAAATATATATATATATATATATATATATATATATATAGAAAGATGTACTGTCAGGCCCAATGCCTCTCCTGTAGTGTTATGTATGCTAGAAAAAGTGGACAGCACTCAGGGTCTAATATCTTATATAAAGTAAATCTCCTGCAGATTGTGTAGGTCAACGTTTCAGGGCGCAAACCCTTTTATCAATACATTGTTTAATACAAAACACATACCTTTAATAGTGTTCACCCCGTGCATCACCTTCCTGTTGCCACGAATCCCGGTGGAGACCTGATGACATCATAGGAGGTGCCGTGTCGGCAGCATCACGGTGTCTCCAGGGGGCGTGGCCTAATAGTGTATACCCATCACCATGGTGACTGTTACAATAAAAACAATTAAATAAAATGAGTCGCTGACAAGGGCTGGCTGGGATGTAAATGTGACATAATGATAAGCGAATCTCATAGATCTCTAACTTCAAAGGCTGTACTGGCTACGTGTAAACTACACAGTACTGTACAAGAAACTAAAAAATTAGTCTATGTCGCGTGACCATTTTCTAGTTTCTATATATTTTTCACTTACTATGCATTTGAGTTTAATAATCATAAGTTACAACATCACATTTACATCACTGTAACCAAGCCCCTAAAGGCACCCTACCTAATATGATTTTCCCAGGCTCTGGGGTATCATATAATTATCTGCTGAATTAACAAGGCAGAAGGGATCCTTGCATATGAGATTAAGGATTTGGACTATTCATCTATAAAAGATAATGAATGTGACTATTTTTGTGTACATAGGGCCTGATTCAGATTAACAAACCAATCACTTCAGCAACAGGGACTGCCACTTGTGGCTGAAGTGATTGGCTTGTTTGGGCCCCAACAAAACAAACTACCAATGGGCAGCTGACATTGCTGGCAATGATCTCTACAGTATGTACAAACTGGCTTTACAGATGTCACCTTTATAATCCTCACCCTCATCAGTTTGTACATGATCTTTGCAGAAGATTTATTCGTCTCCGCTGGAATCCACCATTACAGGTGCCTCTGGACTTTGACTTAATTTCTGATAAAATTCTTCCTTGTGGAATTTGTAGTTAATTTTGATGAACATCATATTATCCACATTTTGATGAAGTAGCCTTCTACACCGATCACAAAGAAAATAGGTAAGTGGCGCTTGTCAATTTATCAAAAAACACAAAATGTAATCACAAAGAAAAATGTGAGTGGTGCTAGCCACATATGATTATAATATTTAATACTGTTGATCCATTAAGCGCTGTTTTCTTTATATCCTATGCCAATCATTGACAAGGCTCCCGGCTGTGCTGAAAACCCTTTCTGAGTACAAACTGGAATATGACAGCTCAAGTAAAGCAAAGCCAGTTTGTGCAAAGACCTCCAAATAGCCTTTTTTTTCCTAACAGTGGTCAAACGGACTGTCTGACATGCCTATTTGGATGCTATCATTAAAATAATCCTCAACCATTCTTTTAATGGTGACAAGATCAGATGGAGTCACTGTAGATATGTCATTAATTTTCTGTAATTCTTTTAGACCTGACCAGATGTCAAACTGTTGTGTTGACTCATCTGCATCACCAGTGGATCTCTTTGGAAAGTTATTTTCCTGGCAGCTGCAGTTGTTGGAGAAACTGAAGGAGAAGTCGCCGGGTCAACTGCCACTTGAGCTGACAACTTACTTGCCAACAGCTCTTTGTACCTCTTCAGATTTTTGTCCATTGGAAAGAAAGACACTACGTATGACTTAAACCTAGGATCGAGCACGGTCACCAAAATGTTTTGATTCAATTTTAAGATGCTGACCACACTTGGATCCTGGCAAAGTGAATAAAGCACCTGATCTACAAGTCTGACATTCTTAGTAGAATCGCTTTGTTTCAGCTCCTCCTTCAGTTTTTTTAGCTGCTTTTCCAAAAGTCTAATTAGGGGAATTAATGACTCAAGCTGGCAGTGTTTGAACTCATTTCACAGGTGAAAACTTTCAAAGGTTTCAGCACTTTGCACAACACAGAAAGTATAATCCACTGTGCTGGAATAAGGTACATTCTCCCTATGTTATGGCTCGTTGTGTAGCTTTAGATGGCTTTTTGCTGTTCATCCATCTGCTAAAGCATATAAAGGATGGAAATCCACCTGGTTACCACCTCTTGCTTCAGTTGGTGGCAGGGAAAATTCAACTGCTTTTGCAGCTGCAGCAATCCCCTGCATGCTGAGGCTGAATGGCAAAAATGTCCCAAAATTTTGGGGGGCACAAACAGCATCTCCTGCACGACTCTGTCATTTAAAAAAAACAAACAAACAAACAACATTATCACCAAGTTGGCTGTGTGAGCAAAACATGGGAAGTGTTGGACTTCACCCAGCTGTAATGCTCTCACAATATTTGAGGCATTATCAGCAGTCACAAATCCTGAGAGTCCAAGTTGGGTATTCCATTTTACTATGACATACCTTTGTTTTTCATAGAGGTTGTCAGCAGTATGCCTCTTAGTGAAGCCAGTGACACACAGAGTAGCCTGCCTCTGAATGAGCTGGCATTTGTTTGTTAACCCACTGCAATAATGGTGCATATTAGATGCAGATCTAATACTAGCATAGCCATGAGGGCATCAGTAATCCAATGTGTGACTAGGTAAGAACTGTCATATTTGCTTCCTCTTGCAAAGTATTGTTTCACAGTCATTTTTAAAACACTAAACTTCTTGGTCCCCTTCACCAGCAGCAGCAGGCCTTGTGCTGAAGGATTGTTCTGAGGAATACTGCATAGGGAAGGAGTCACCTACTGTAGCCTTAACAAATTGGATGCAGGACTACCTCCTGTCAAGACATGGCATCGGCACTGCTGGTGGTCCATGTACTTACCCGTCCATGGCAGGCACTGCTGGGGTTTGTTTTGCAGGTCCATTCAGGAAGATCCCCTGTGCAGCCGATGACCCTGAAGTTAGTGTCACCGCCGCATCCCTCATGCCTCATATGACCCCGTTCAACCAGTTACAGGCTCCAGCTGTTACTTTCTCCCAGCATGCAAGTTACTGTTCTAGGCTCTTGTGGTTCCAAGCCTGGTTCTGCAAGTTCTCCTGCCAGTCCCAGTCTAGTTCTCCAAGTTCTCCTGCTGGTCCCAGTCCGGTTCTGCAAGTTCTCCTGCTGGTCCCAATCTGGTTCTGCGAGTTCTCCTGCCAGTCCTAGTCCGGTCCTGCAAGTTCTCCTGCCGGTCCCAGTCCGGTTCTGCAAGTTCTCCTGCCAGTCTCAGTCTGGTCATGCAAGTTCTCCTGCTGGTCCCAGTCTGATCCTGCAAGTTCTCCTGCCAGTCTCTGTCCAGTTCTGCAAGTTCTCCTGCCAGTCCCAATCCGGTTCTGCAAGTTATTCTGCCAGTCCCAGTATGGTACTGCAAGCTACTTCTGGTGGTCCTAACCTGGACCTTCAAACTACTCCTGCCAGTTTCCGTCTGGCTCAGTTTAGCCATTGCTGTCCATCCATTGTTGCTACCCATCGCCAAAGCAGCATCATTATCAAACTTACTTCTGCCGGTTCCAGCCTGACTCTGCAAGTTCTACAGTTGGTCAAGCCAGACTCCAACTGGCTGAATTTAAGCCATTCATTGCTGTTACCCATCACCAAAGGCAGTTGTCACACACCAACACCTGGAGCACCAGGACTGAGAGGACCAGCAGGAGGCATATCACACTAGCCGGGTAAGTACAGTTTCACATATCTAAACTGCATCAATAGTGTCCTTATAAGTTCCTGATACTATGCATAATATTGCATTTGAGGTGGAGAGGAAAGGAGTAGAGGGCTGAGACTTAGTAAGAACACCCATCCAACAGACCACGTGAATCAAAGATATAAAAGTTACATCAGTTTGTTCTGTGATGTATTTGAACACCCTAGCAGCAGAGAACATTTAAGAACACATTTTCTACTACAGTCAATTTCTGAACTTTATGCTGATAATTTGTAGATATATATATATTAGGGCTGTGCACCGACCACTTTTCGTGTTTTGTGTTTTGGTTCTGGATCTGGATCTTTCTTCGTGTTTTAGATCTGGATTGGTTTTGCCAAAACCACCCTTCCGTGTTTTGGGTTCTGGGTTTTGTGTTTTGGATCTGTATTTTTTTTTAAAAAAAGCATAAAAACAGCTAAAATCACAGAATTTATGGGTTTTTATGCTCCTATGCAATTATTAACCTCAATAACCTTCATTTCCACTCATCTCCAGTCTATTCTGAACACCTCACAATTCACAATATTGTTTTTATGGCCAAAAGGTTGCACCAAGGTAGCTGGATGACTATGCTAAGCGACACGAGTGGGCGGCACAAACACGTGGCCCATCTAGGAGTGACACTGCAGTGGCAGACAGGATGGCAGTTTGAAAAACTAAGCCCCAAACAGTACATACTGCAAAGAAAAAAAAGAGGTGCAAGATGGAATTGTCCTTGGGCCCTCCCACCCACCCTTATGGTTGTATAAATAGGACATGCACACTTTAACAAACCAATCATTTCAGCGCCAGGGTCTGCCACATGACTGTGGCTGAAATGATTGGTTCATTTGGGCCCCCACAAAACAAGCTGGCAATTAATGTGTCCCTGCACAAACTGGCTCTACGGAGGCAAGATGTCATCCTCATCATCCTCATCCACCGATTCCTTGGATAAAACAGGAAAAAGGGATTTAGGTGTCCATGGACTGCTTACGGTCTTACTCAAAGTTTCACAAATTGACAGTGACTTTTTATGAATGCGCTGCAGGTGACGTATAAGGGAGGATGTTCCTAGGTGGTTAACGTCCCTACCCCTACTTATTTGACCTTTACATATGGTACATATGGCAAGACAGTTGTTGTCTGGATTTGGATAGAAATATTGCCAGACCAAAGAGGTGGAATGTTTGGTCTTCTGCCCAGGCATGACCGTGATGGGCTTTTTCATCCCACGGACAACAACTGTCTCCCCCGGAGCCTGATTTAAACAAACCACATCACCATCAGAATCCTCCTCGCCAACTTCCTCCTCAGCGCCAGCTACACCAGTATCCTCATCCTGTTGTACTTCAACAGTCACATCTTCAATTTGCATATAAGCAAGTGGACTGTGGGTGCTCCTTTCAGCACTTGCAGGGGGCGTGCATATGGTGGAAAGAGCCACCTCTTCCCGTCCAGTGAAGGGGAGGTCAGGCATCGCAACCGCCACCACACTTGGACTCTCCTTGGGGATTTGTGATATCTTCTTAGAACGCACAGCTCTTCGCTGTGCTTTTGCCAGCTTAACTCGTTTGATTTTTTTAGCAGGAGGAGGGCTTCCATCGTCATGTGAAGCTGAACCACTAGTCATGAACAATATGCCATTTACGACACTCCGTGTCGTAAATGGCATATTGGCAAGTTTACGTTTCTCTTCAGATGAATTAAATGTTTTTTTTAAGGTCATTTTCCTGAACTTTGTCATTTGGTATTGTATGTGCCCTCTACTATGACATTGGGCATCGGCCTTGGCAGACGACGTTGATGGCATGTTATCGTCTATGTCATGACTAGTGGCAGCAGCTTCAGCACTAGGAGGAAGTGGTTCTTGATCTTTCCCTATTTTATTTTTATCGGAGAAAGTTTGGTCCTCCATTTATGTTATATTGATTTGATATATACGTGCGGCTAAGGCGCACACAAACACAGAAAATATTTTTTTATTTTTGCTGGAGAGTAGTGCACTTTGTGGGTTACAACACCATTTAAGAAATGAGCCAGCTGGCCCTTTACTTATGGGACACAGGCGCACACTTGGCGCTGCTCCTTTGTTGATGCACGTGCAGCTACAGCCCACACAATTCACAAACACAAAAAAAAAATGTTTTAAATTTTGTTTGGAGTGCCCTTTGGGGGTTACAGCACCCTTTAATGGACAAGCCAGCCGGCCTTTTACTTATGGGACACAGGCGCATGCTTGGCGCTGCTCCTTTGTTGATGCACATGCAGCCACAGTGCAAACAATTCACAAACACAGAAAAAATATATATTTTTTTTGCACTTGGGGGGAGCACACCTAACGGACTGAGCACCCCCTGGACAACACTACAGCACCCCTTTAGGACTGGGACACTGCACAGGACTTTGGAGTGGACACAGCCCCTATGGACAACTGACTGCACAACACAGTCCAGCCAGCCCCTATGGACTTTGAAGTAGTGGACATAGCCCCTATGGACAACAGCAGTGCAGTGCAGCACAGCACAGCACAGCACAACACTACACTGCACTACACTACACTACACAGCCCAGCCAGCCCTAACTCCCACCCTCCCTCTTCACTGTCCACAGCCGTGTGAGAAAATGGTGCCGACGCTGGTACCTTATATAGGATCCAAAACCCGTGAGACCCGGAAGGCGGGATGATGATGTTTTGCCTCGATTTCAGATCCGACTCAGGTGGGAAAAATCGAGCCTGACTCGGATCGGCCTCAGATCGGGGGGGCTCGGAGGGGTTCGGATTTCAGAAATTCGAACCCGCTCACCCCTAATATATATATATATATATATTTATATATATATATATATATATATATATATATATAAAAAACCAAGGAATATATGTATGTATATAACCAAGGAATTTATTCTTGGCATACATAGTGACCAACCCTTCTGCAACTGCAGATTCCAAAATCAGATCTAATTCATTTTTGTACACCTGTGTGGGATCACAACTTAACAACTCATAAGTTGAGGTGTCACTTAATAAACGATCACTTTCCCTGATATAACAATCCGTGTCCTGTATGACTACAGAGCCACCCTTATCGGCGCTTCTGATGATAACATCTTTCCTTCTACTAAGACTGTCCAACGCCTTCTGTTCATCTGCAGATAAATTATAGTGAATTGGTCCCATATCTTCCTTGATTGTAAAGTTTTAATAGAAGGGTTTGTAGACTGAGGTTAAAATTTAGACTTTGCCCCCAAACGTACCACATTACTTGGTAAATCCTCAGTGACGGCATTAATGGTTTGTTTACCAAAATGCTCTTTTTTTAAGGATCGTTGGAATCTGAAAACATCCGTTTTCCATTGTAAATCATGAGTAATGTTAGTAGGGACGAATGAAAGTCCTTTATTCAAAACACTCTGCTCAGCTTCTGTAAGGCTGGAGGAAGAAAGGTTAAAGATCAGGTTCTCCTGGTTCGTGAAGGCCTTCGCATAAATCTGCCTCCTCTTTTGTCCCACTCTCCTAGTGTATCTTCTCCTCGGGCTGCTGCCCCAGCCCGGGTGCTTACCCCTAAAGGGGTCCACGGTTTAGTTGATCTAGAACTAGATGGTGTAGGCTCTTCGGATTCACTAGCAGATGTGCTAGAGAACCTCACTTTCTGGAAACATTTTCTAAAACGTGTTGATTTATGTGGCAGAGACTGGTTTTGTGTACTACCTAGCCACGGGTAAACCCTATGTTGGGCATAATCTAACTGTACTTTTTTATATTTTTCTTTCTTGTATTTCAGAAGATCACTTTTATATTTTTCTACTTGATCCTGTAATTTAATGATCCAATTTGTGGTTGTGTCACTAATTAGGCTTGTAGATGCTCGGTTTCGAAGGACTCAATCTTATCTTTAGTCATTTTCAATTCTCGGGTGGATTCCTCCACCACTAACAATAATAAATCCATCGAACATTGTTGAGAATTGATATCCATTTTCTACAAAACGCAATATTGTATCTACCTATCATTGGTGTGTAATGCACCCGGAATCCCCTCGGAATCTGTTTTGCTCGAAAATAATCAGAGAGAGTTCTACTATGATATAAAAAGTGTAACTCCCTCTTTTTAAGTTTAAAGAGTTCTCTAAATCTATCCAAATTAGAATCTGATACATCTTCTATCAAAGCTGGATCCTTGTGTAAAATCTGCTCAGCATCTAAATCTGAGTAGCTGAGTGTTTCATAATTGTCGCATTCTAACAGAAACGACGTGAAATCCGATACCATCTCTGTGTTTGTCATTTTCTATATTCCACTTCCAATGATAGCAATATCCAGAAAGTCGTAACTAATTGCAAAAATTATAGAATGACAAAAAATGTGTAACTGCATGATATGGTATCACACAATCTACCACAGCAACTGATGGTGAAAAAACATATAGTGAAAAAAAATATTAAGTTGTATATGAGGTAAGTCCCAATATAGGGTGCCTTGTTAAGAAATGGCACTCCTGACATGAACATCAGGATAATGCACTTCCAAATATCCAGTACGATGCACCGGCACTCCTGCACTCTGTGTAGTGGGGCATATAGCCCTAACTTGCTCCGATGCCCTCCAAGGAGGACAGCACCCCCAATTAACAGTAGCCACAAAAAACAGGCAGCACTCGGAGTCTAATAAACAGAATACCCTCACTGGAGGAATTTAATGGGTCAACGTTTCGAGGTGCAGTTCACCCCTTCCTCAGGACAACAAAACAAAGTGAAACATAAAATTTCAACAAATATATAATAAACAATACACACTTACCCCACTGTACAACCATGCACACCTGGGCTCCGTCCAGCATCCACACTTCCAGTCGCGGCAGCTCCGCAAAAACCTGAAGTGACGTCACCCGGTCGGGACCCGGTAACATGGCAACCCTGTAACACAGTATAACAACAAATCATCATAAAATAGTGCAACCAAACTGGGAAAATATTGTGCAATAGTAAAGTGCGATGTGCAGCAGCTCAATATGGCACATATAAAATAATGACAATGATAAAATCTACTAAAAAAATATCATGCATAATAATCGTGCATTACATATTAAAAAACATTAATAGATGAATGTCAATTTAAACTTAGAATGGCACAACATAGATCAGCGATTAGGTTGGCTGTAGCTTCTGGCAATAGTGATCAACCTGTGGCCTGACATTTCTTAGATCATAAGCACAGCATGGCTACGCTCAGATATAAGATCATAGATCATGTTCCAAGACCATTAACAGGTGGGGATAGAGAGAGAAAGCTCTTACAACTAGAAAACAGGTGGATTTTTAGATTAGACACCCTCTCCTCTAGGGGACTAAATGAGTCCCTTGGTCTTATTAATTTTTTATAAAAATATTTTTATATAAAAATATTTTTCGTGTTATATCTTCAAGAACAGACTACTAGATGTGTTCCAGCATGTCTAAATGAGTCATTTGGTCTCAGTATTTTTTATAAAAGATTTTATAAGATTTTTTAGATGAGTTCTAATATGATCTATTACTTATGAGGATTGATGGTAATAAGGTGACGTGATATTTTTCTACTGTGATGATTCAATGCGGAAGGGGTGAACTGCACCTCGAAACGTTGACCCATTAAATCCCTCTGGTGAGGGTATTCTGTTTATTAGACTCCGAGCGCCGCCTGTTTTTTGTAGCTACTATATATATATATATATATATATATTTATATGGTGTAACTAAGGTCTTCGGAGCCCAGGGAAAGTTTAATATTTGTGCGCCCGCGCCCTCCCCTCCCCCACCACCACATAGCAAAAAATAATATGCGCGGTGAAGGTGGTGAAGGCGCGTGTAAAAAAAATGGGCATGGTCAAATACTGGAAGGGGTGTGGCTACTGACAATGGGGCGTGCCGACATAACACGCCACCCATTTCTTGTCACTCTGGGAGCATTCCTTTCCATTCCATATGCACCTTACCTATACAGTGATATCTCACAATGTGGAACCTCTGAAGAAATACATCCTCCATGGGACGATGGCGTCTTCAGTCGGTATTCAATATTCATGTAGGTCACATCGTCCAGAAGATGCCTGTTTGTGTAGGAATATTAATACGACAGCGGTTATACCAAACTCATGCCCCCTGTGTAACTTCCTTCCCCCTGCATCTCTGAGCCATACCATCATATTACTGCATCATCTATTAGTCACACCATCATCTCCCTTCCTGCGTCATCTCTTAGCAACACCATCACCTCACCCCACATCGTCTCTCAGCACACAGTCACCCACCTGTGTCATTTCTGTCACACGATCAGCTCCCTCCCCATATTGCTTCTCAGCACACCATCAACTTTCCCCCTGCGTCATCTCTCAGTCACACAATCAGCATCGTCTCTCAATCACACCATCATCTCCCCCCCATGTCGGCTCTCAGCCACACCATCAGCCCCCCACTTCATCTCTCAGCACACCGTCACCCCCCTGCATCGTCTCAGTCAAGCCATCATCTCCCCCCATGTTGTCTCTCAACACACAGACACACACTGACACAGACACACTGACACAGATACACACACACACTGACACACATACACACACACACACACACATTGATACAGATACACACACTGACACAGATACACACACACTGACACAGATACACACACACACTGACACACACTGAAAGCCTATACAGACAAACACTCTTATTTCACACAAATTAAGCCAGCATCCCCCCATCCCCCTAAATCAAAAATTAAAAATGAACACCACCCTTCCCGGCCACAGCTTAGCCATCCACCCCCCCATGGCAGCTTAGCCATCCACCCCCCCCCAATAACCCACCTGCCATGAGCGGAGACAGAGGGCCTGATTCAGAGCCGGACGCTCTGACCAGAGCGCTCGCTCTGAATCAGCGCCCTCCTACATGGAAATGGAGCGGTCTCCTGGCCGTTCACATAGCTGTGTGTGACCACCCACAGCATATGCGAGCGGCCAAAAAGATGGTCGCGATGGTCAAGACCTTCACGACCATCGGGCTTGCGATGGAGACCCTGCGATAGGGTCTCGCTGCCGCAAGCCCAGGAGTGATTTTGGCTCTATCAGAGCCAAAATCACTCCCACTGACATCACTACTGATGTCAGTGGGGCCGGCTTCAGATGGTAGGCATTCCCATGGGAATGCCTCCGTCTGGCCGCAACGCCCCCTGCTCCCACCAAAGGGGGCGTGCTGTCAATCAACATCAACAGCACGCCCCCTTTGGTGCGAGACCAGGAGTGATGGAGAGCCCATCGCTAGTCGGGTCTCGCGCATGCGCACGATGGAGCTCCCTCCATCATGCGCATGCGCAGTAGGGCACCATCGACCCGCTTGCGAGTGTCCTGCGCTCGCGAGCGGGTTAGAATGACCCCCAGAGAGCGCTGGGGAAGTGTTATGAATCCCAAAGACTTCTCTGAGTAAACCCCCTAGATAAGTTAATGAATAATTAGTGCGGCTTTGAGAGCCGATGATGTGGCCTTGAGCTGGTAGCAGAAGTTAATGAATAGATGGTGTGGCTTTGAGAGCTGATGATATGGCTAGGGTGCTGATGGTGCGGCTTGGAGCCGGTAGCAGAAGTTAATAAATTGATGGTGTCACTTTGGGAGCCGGTGATGCGGCTAGGAAGCCAAAGGAGCAGCTTGAGAGCTAAAAGCAGCACAGAATCTGCTGGTGCGCTTGGAAGCCAAAGAGTGGTTGGAGAGCCGGTGGCAGCAAGGAGCTGCTGGCGTGGCTGGAAAGCCAAAGGAGAGGCTTGAGAGCTAGTAGTAGCAAGGGAGCTGCTGGTGCAGCTGAGAAGCCGATGGGGAGGCTTGGGAGCCAGTGGCAGCATGGGAGCTGCTGGTGAAGCTGGGGAGCCAATGGAGAGGCTTGGTAGACGGTGGCTAGACAACAAAGCTGGAGACCCAGGGTGCAGTATAGTGAGAAGGAATGAAAAGCTGACAATGCAGCAGAGCCGAGAGAACCAAATGGAATGCTATAGTCAGTGAGGCAGCAAAAGGCCAGTGTGCACAAATAGAAGAAGGAATCAATCATGCCATGTTGTGGACAACATGTGACATCCTGCGGTGTCCAGATCACCTAGCAACTGACGGAGCTGGAACAACAGCATCAGTAGGAGGTAAAATGCTCAAGAGAGAGAAGTCTTGACTGCAACTTGTAACAATGCTCCCCCCTTGATGCTGAGTTGAAGAACCTCCAGGACCCGGTTTATCAGGGAAATCCTGGAAGAAAAGTCTCTTTAGTCTAGGAGGATGAAAGGCACTATCAGGGGCCCAGGAACATTCCTCCGAGCCATAACCCCTCCAGTGGCCCAAGAACTGCAAACATCCCCTGGAAATCTTAGAGTTCAAGATTTTCTCAATAATAAATTCGCATTGACCATGGACCACAACTGAGGCAGGTCTGGATGGAACCTTATGCTTGAATTTAACAGAACTGAAGACTTGTTTGAATAAGGAACAGTGGAAGGTGTTGTTGATATGGAGAGACTTGTGTAATTAAAGCTTGAAAGCTACCGGATTCACCTGAGTAATTATGAGAAATGGACCAATGAACCTCGGATCCAACTTTTGAGTAGGCTGGCAAATTTTAATGGTCTTTGTGGAGAGCCATACCAGATTGCTCTTCTTAAATACACATGACCTCTGATGCCTATCAGCAGACTCATTGGAGTGGAGAGAGACCTTCCAAAGGCTTAGATGAACCTTGTTCCAAATGCAACGAAGGTGAGAGAAAGGGTGAAACAGGCAAATGGGAGTCAAACGAATTCGCTCTGGGATGCTGACAAGTGACTAAAGTAAGGAGACACTGAGGATGCTGAATGGCACGAGTTGTTAAAAGCAAATTCAGCAAGTGAAAGATGGGACACCCAGTCGTTATGACACTTGGAGACATAACAGCATAAATATTGCTCCAAAGACAGTTTAACATACTCAGTTTCCCTGTTGGATTGCGGATGGTGCCCTGAAGAAAGCCTGAGGCAAATGCCCAAGGAAGCACAGAAGGCTTTCCAGAACTGTGCCACAAATTGAGTCCCTCGATCTGACACAATATCCATCGGTAAACCATGCAGGAGGAAGATATGTTGGAGGAACAGGTCGGAGCGTTCATTGACAGAGGGAAGCTTAGGCAAAGGTTTGCTAAATTGGTCCACCACAGTCCAGATGATGGAGCATCAAGCAGATACTGGAAGATTGACAATAAAATCCATGGTGATGTGAGTCCAGGGTCTCTTCGGTATGGAGAGAGGAAGTAACAGACCTGAAGGAGCTGTCTGAGGTGTTTTATGTTGAGCACAGACCTAACATGTCAGGACAAATTCACGCACATCTTTGGTCAAGGAAGGCCACCAGACCGAGTAACTCTAAGGTCTTACTGATGCCCGGGTAACCAAAAGCTCGACGAAACAAATAGGAGACCGGAAAGCTTATCTGGAGGTGATTCCGATTGACAGGCTTGAGAGGTAGCGGATAAGAGTTCTTAACAGTGATGTTGTTCAGACCTCTATAATGAATACACATATGGAGGGCCCATCCTTCTCAATGATAGAAAACCCAGCCCCAACAGGTGACTTAGAAGGGTGGATAAATCCCTTCGCCAATGCGTCCTTGATGTAATCTTTCATTACCTTATCCTCTGGAACGGAAAGAGAATACAACCGGTCTTTAGGTAATTTGGCACCTGGAACTAAATATGGTTGGCACAATCATAGGGCCAATGCGGAGGAAGGACATCCGCTATTTGTTTGGAGAAGACATCGTCATAATCATGGTACTGGGGTGGGATGGCCGGAGGAGCTTTGGCAACCACAGGTTGAACTGACTAAACAGGAATAGCTAAACACTGAGTTTGACAGGCACGGCTCCATCTTCCTATTTCCCTGGAGGACCAATCAATTATGGGGTTATAATCCCTGAGCCAAGGGAGAATGAGAACGACTGGAGCTATGGGACCCCAGAGAAGATAAAAAGAAATAGTCTCCGAATGCAGAACTCTGACCGACATACGGGGAGAAGGCTTTTTAAATTTAATGAGACCAGAAGAAATCAATCCTCCATCCAGTCTGCAGATAGGGATTTCCTGATCCAAAAGGAATGGCAGGTCCACCCAGGGACTGAAAGAAAAGAAAATCCATAAAGCTGCCAGCCGCCCCGCTGTCCTGGAATGGCAAAGTAGTCAGAGTGGAGTCTACGAGTTGGATGACTACAGGGACTAGTACCGAGTTCTTGGAAGAGCCAGGCCTAAATGCAATTCCTCCAGAACATTTAGGCCTTGACTTTCACCGGCCTGAGTGGACAGTTGTTCACTGTATGACCCTTGTCTCCATAATACATACAGAGGCCTAGGGAGCATCTTCTGCGTCTCTCTTTGGTGATAACCGAGATGAATCAATTTGCATTGGCTCCTTCAGATCAGAAGCTGGAACCCAACTAAGAGAGCCTGGTGGGAAGAATTTGTTCTTGTCTACATTCCCAGAGACATTGGTCAATCCTGATGGCCTTATGCATGAGGTTATCCAAGGATTCAGTAGCGGGATATTGGATGAGGATATCCTTGATGGCCACAGAGAGTCCAAGAAGGTATTAGCTGCATAAGGCCAGGTCATTCCAACCAGAATCAGTTGCCCTTCTGCGGAATTCAGAGGAGTAATTTTCTGCCACCTTCTGACCTTGCCTAAGGGAATGCAACTTGGACTCGGCCAGGGCAGTTCTGTCAGGGTTATCATACAATAGGTCTGTGGCAGTGAAGAAGGCATTGATGTACAGCAGCGCAGCATGGGTTGAGAGCAACCCAAAGACCCAAGTGTGTGGATCCCCCTGGATAAGGGAAATTACCAGTTCTACTCATTGCAATTCTGTCCCTGAGGAGATGGGACATAGCCTGAAGTACAACTTGCAACTTTCGCGGAAGTTAAGGAACTGTCCGCGGTCCCCAGAAAATCGATCTGGCAAGTTAATTTTGGCTCTTTGAGAGGAACTGGAGCAGTAGGATACCGGACATCCTCGACACACAAGGTGAGCTCTTGGACCTTCTGAGTGAACACTTGGATTTGTGCAGCAAGCACCTTGGCAGGATTCTGCGTCTGTTCCATGTTGCTCTATTTCACTCGGGCAGGTGAGGTCTTCCACCACTAACAACCACCCATTGTTACCTTAGAACTATAAATGTTCACCAGTACATAGGTGACAACCTGGTCTTAGTACTTGGGGTAGTAGTGGTTTACACAAATGTCTAATAGGATCCGGTGGTAAGGTGAAGAGCAGGAACAGGGAGAGATAATGATGTGACTTGAGAGCCGAAGGTGCAGCTGGAGAGCTGGTGGAGCAGCTTGTGTGCCGATGTGCAGGAAGGTTTGGCTTTAAGAGCTGATGATGCAGCTTAGGTTCTAATGGTGCACCTTTGAGCCAGTAGCAGAAGTTAACAAATCGACGGTGTGGCTATGAGAGCTAAAAATGCGGCTTGGGTGCAGCTTAGAGCTGGTAGCAGAAGTTAATGACTAGATGGTGCGGCTTTGAGAGGTGATGATGCAGCTTCAGTGCCGATGGTGCATATTGGAGCCAGTAGCAGAAGTTAATGAATTAATGCTGCAGCTTTGAGAGCCAATGATGTGGCTTGGGAACCGATGGTGTGACTAAGAAGCCGAAGGAGCGGCTTGAGAATTGATGGCAGCAGGAAGCCGATGAAGAGCCTTGGGAGCCGGTGGCAGCATGGAGTTGCTGCTGCGGCTGATGGTGAGGCTTGGGAGCTGGGGGCAGCCCAGGTGCTGCTGGTGCAGCTGCGATGCCCTGGACAGCAATGCCCCCCTCTGCAGGACTTGCCACAGTGGCCAGGTCATGAGCCCTGCTTGACCCCCCCCTAGTTATGCCACATACTGTATACAGTATATATATATCTGTCAGAGTTCAGCCGGGGATCGGCCGTCCCTTACCGTCCCGCCGGCTTCCTCTGACTTCCCGGGCAGTCGGGCGGCTGGTGCGGCGACGTGGGAGGTGCTGAGCATTCTCCCTGATGCTGGTGTGTCAGGGTGGCCTGGTGCGTGGGGATCGGAGTCTCCGTCATGGGCGCCACCATGACACTTCCTTCTCTGACTAGCCTTCCTTCCCTGACAGTCTGGCCGGTCAGCTGATGCTGTGGACCAAACAGTGGGCTTCCAGGGGTATACATCCGGCTCCTGTGTATCAGGTAGTTGCCTGAACAACCATTGTCGCTGCTAGTGTTGCTAGTGGTCACTCGTTCTGGTTTCCCTTGCTTCCAGTGATCTATTCCTGTGTGCAGCTATATCATCCATCTCACCAGTGCTTTACCACCTCAGCCTGTGTGCAGCTATATTGTCCATCTCACCAGTGCTTTATCACCTCAGCCTGTGTGCCGCTATATCGTCCATCTCACCAGTGCTTTACCACCTCAGCCTGTGTGCAGCTATATCGTCCATCTTACCAGTGCTTTACCACCTCAGTCTGTGTACAGCTATATCGTGCATCTCATCTGTGCGTTACCACCTTGCCTGTGTGCAGTATACCTCCATTTCACCAGTGCGTTACCACCCCCGCCTGTGTGCAGTATACTATCCATTTCACCAGTGCTTTACCATCACAGCCTGAGTGTAGTTTCATACCCATCTCTCCAGAGTCATCATCTCTGGCTGGTCCCAGCACCACTACCCACCTCGTTACTGGACTCTGTGGTTCCTACCTACGTGCTACAGTAGTGCACCATGGTGCACTCCTTCTGACCAGCAACCCAGTAGAGTGTGTCCGTAGTGCACACGTCCTTGTACCTCAAGTACTGTATTGCGAACTAGGGGTTCCACCCCTGTCCTCACGTGCCTCTTACTGGCACCGACCCTTTGGGCCACTAGTGTTCATCTCTCCTTTTTCCCGCAGGCTTTGGTCACCAAGTCAAAGGACCGCGACCTGCTTACGAGGTGCAGCTCAAGCCCATATCCCGATTGGTGGGGTCACTGGTGAACACCATCTCGTGGGCTAGATTCCGCACCTTTGACTAGGTCTCGCCAACGACCAAGACCCGTGGATGCGGAGGTCGTACATTCAGGCCCCTCGCCTCCATTTCCTCCCGCAGCCTCAGGCCTCAGCTTTCAGAAACCCCCAAATAACATCCTCAATTTGATCTTATTTAGTTGTAGTTAACTAACATAGTTATCTCTAAAGTATTCAGTACTGTTTGTTATTTTGTATTGATAGTTTCAAGCCAATAATACCTGTTGACACATGTGGTGTGACACCACCTATATACACAGTGCTTACGTTTTTGTTTATTTTGGAGTCACAAATGTATACTTACAATTATAAGGTGTATTGCAGAATCAAACCAGTTTTGGCCTTCATAAATTTAGTTCCCTTCATCATGTAAGTCCAATTTGTGTGGATTTTTTTGAAAGTTGCTGATATTTTAATGAAACTTCTAACATTTAAAGATAAAAAAAGTATTTGCAGATACTGTAACCTCCATATATGTTGAGTAACAATACTTTAATTCACAGATAAATTCATATGAAGAGCAGAAAATACTTATATTGTACAAAATTTTTTTTAATTTGTTAATACATTTTTACTGTGTTAAATGATTTTGTGCAAGGAGAGATTGCTATAAATGTTTAAGGTTAATGCTGTTGTATGTGTTTAGATTAATCCATACATTTTAACAAATACTCACAAAATTGTTTAATTTTTTCACACACTTCACAACATGGCAACAAAAACTGCATTACCTACGCGTAGAGTGTCCCAACAGGTCGTGGAGAATTATGAGGTCGCAGGTACAAACTGTAACAATGTATACTTTAAATGTTTTCGAGGAAAGGTTTCTATTGTTAAAAATATTTTACCATCTTCTGCACAAAATCCACCCACTCGGCATTGTATTTCCTTGGTTTGAAGCACACCACCCAGCACAATCCTCGCTACGACTAAAGACATGGAGGTGCATACACCACCAATTATTGATGAGTCTGTTGCACATTTGGGGCTCTATTAACTACAATCCGCTTTTGTAATGCAGATTGTAGTGTGATATTATCGACTGAATTCGCATTGCGAATTCAGGCAATATCACAGGGATTTATTGTTTTCGCAAAAAATACAGTGACAAGGTCCCCGCGCATGCGCCGACCGGACGCTGCTGCTATCCTCCCCAGTGCTAAGCCCCGACCCCATCATTAAGCCCCGCCCCCCATGATCCCTTAATAGCACTTACCTGCAGTCATCGGTGCTCCGGTGATGTCTTCCATGCCTCCGGTCAGCTAATATCCCATACTGCACTGGGACCCGATCACCTGATGACCGGGCCACAGTGCACCATGGGAAACCAGCTGACCGGAGGGAGAACGTATCACCGGAGCCCCGACCACCGGTCCCTGGACTCAGGTAAGTGAATTTTTTTTATTTATTTATTTTTTTCTTTTTTTTCTTTAGCAGAGATCAGCTTGCGGTCTGTTTATGATCACTGGGACCGGCATCCGGGCTCTGCTCTGCCTTTTAGAGCAGAGTAGGAGCCCGGTAACTGGCTGAGACCCTGGATTACGCCACCTCCAGGTGACGTTATTATCACAGGGCTTTCCCCGGTATTTGTTTACAATTTCTTTTTAGTAACTTTATTCGGATCACATTTCCCATTACAATTATGGGAAATGTGATCTGCTTACTAAAAATAAGTGATACTTAGGGGTTGGAGTAGAATTTTACGAATTCTACTCCATTTGCCCTGTAATAACTTTAGGTGATACTAAAATAATGTGAAAAGAGTGTGAAAACACCCTTTTTCACTTTATTTTAGTAAAAATAATGTTAATAAATAGAGCCCGTAAAGACATAATTATAAATTGCACCACACACAAAATTCCATAAAATACAAATCTATAATGTAACGATATATATTGTTTTCCATTTAAAAACAAGATTTTAAACATATTGGCCTATATTTACTAAAGTGCAGATATTTAAGATGGAGATGTTGCCCATAGCAAATAATCACATTGTACGTAACATTCATCTAGCTACTTTGAGAAGAAACTTACTAGAATCAGATTGGTCGCTATGGACAACCTTGCTATTTGTAAACAAAACTCATTTTAGTATATATACCTCATAGTGAGAAAACACTTTTAGTTGTTATAATGGCTCAAAATAAACAACGAAAGGTTGTTCTAAATCAATTTATTCCAAAGTATCCAATAATACATTTTGATCAATTAAACATTTTCTGTATGTATGCTGACATATTAAAGTTAGCCACATTGTGTTTTACAATACCTAGACAATTAAGACATTACATAAAGCAGTTGAGAAGCTATGGGCACAGGAAATGTGGTTGTTTAAACCTGTACCAAAAATTCAAAGCCTTTACAAAGTGGACATTTTAAAATATAATTTAAAATAAAAGGCCTGGAATAAAATAATGTGCACACAACCACTGGAAAATGACTGTGTGGTGCATTATCACAACATATGGTGAAGCATAATATAAACATAAAATGTGTACAATGTGTTTTAATGTTTCAGTGATGTAATTTGTGTGATGAGGTTTTCATTTATAACAAAAATACGACTGTCCCCATATTTTTTTGTTAGAGAGAGTGGTTTTAAAAATTAATATTACCTTCAAAGTCCAGACAAATAATTACTTACATACAATTTTTATATAGGCAAATACTGTATATGGGCACAGTATTTGTGATTTACTTTTGCATTCTTAGAAATGTAAAACTGTTTAAAAAAAAAAAGTAAAAAAGGATTATACTTACACAATTTTCATCTGCAGTCTCCCAGGAGGACAACAGCCAAGATCAGCAGGCAGAAAAACCTAATGTTGAAGAAGAGACATTTAAATTAGTATTAACAGCTGTCAGTGATCCGGCCACACCACTAATGCTGCGTGAAACGCATCAAGTATTTCCCCAAACACCCCCAGCACGCCCCACACAACCTACAACCCCAAGAACACAACATGATATAGCTGAGGAAAGGTTTTAGAACACCTGGGGACAACACTAAAACCTACAGGTGCAAACTCTAGATAAAAAAAGTTACTAAAATCACCACACAGGCCAGACATATACTGTACATTGTATGTCGAGAATTGTCAGCCATTTAACAACCGAGGAAACAAGAGTAGGGAACATGCTTGACCAAATGCCCATTGACAATAATACTGTAGATTCCATGATACATTTGTGTGCTTAATGGAGGACAACCAAAATTACCATCAGGCTTACCTATGCATGCTGGAACGAACATATGACATCAGCAAACAGTGATTAGAATGATGTAATCCCATAATAGTGCTACTAGGGACTTAAATACTACCCTCAACAATTTTAGGAAGACAACTCATTAATCGCTTACCAGACGATGCTGCAGTTTGATTACCGGCGGCTGGGATGCCGGCCATTGGAATCCTGACAATAGAAACCCAACCCAGGACTAAAGATAGGCGTTGAAATCCCACCGTCTATCATTAGCCCCACATCGTAATCCTGACAGCCGGCATCCCAAATGAAGGTAAATGGGGACAGGTTAGTGTTAGCCACAGGGAGGGGAGGGTTAGGCACCCCGTGAGTGTTAGGGTTAGGCACCACCAGGGGGGTTAGGTTTAGACACCCCCCTAGGAGGGTTAAGTTTAGGCAACCCCGGGGGGAACTTAGGGTTAGGCACCACCCCTGGAGTTTTAGGGTTAGGCACCACACAGGGATGGTTAGGTTTCGGGAGGGGCAGTTAAGATACTTACAAGCCCCAGTAAGAATTGTAGCTTATAGGGCTTTCGGCATTTGTGTGAGAACCGCCAGCTATTGAGCTGTTGATATTTCATACAGATTGAGCCAGGACTTCAGGTGTTATGACCCTACATACAACACCAATGGGTTCTCCAGTATGGCGCACTTGAGAGTCCGCTGATACTCCTCAAAGATGACAAACCTCCGGTAGGAGTCGTTGCTCAAGGACAAAATAAGATAGATTTATTGAATCTTGCGTTACCATATTTTCAGAAAATGTTACATGTAAATAAGGTTTTGTGCTGGTTTTTGTATACCAAAACATGTTAAATTATAAGTAGGGTTATGGTTTTTTTAATATAACGGCCATGTATTATTACTAATACTATATATATTCTTTTTTCTATGCTTTAATAGCAGTGCACTGGCTGTATCCTACAGTATTGCACATGGCAGCATGTTGATTTTAAATAGATAATCATTAATATAAGCTTTTTAGGGGGCCTTTGTAATTCGACAGTCTCCAAGCCAAACCTCCTTGCAGACCCACTTCTAGTATGTGCATTTGCAGTAGATGGTGTATGATTTGTGGCTTACTCCCAGCCTTATTCTGGGCTTTAATGTGACCAGGGAACTATGTTGGTCACAGAAACCCTGTTTGGCAGCGCTGAAGTGTGGATTAGCGGTGAGGTAAGTGTTACAGTTCTGTAACCAACTGAGAATAAGCTGCACTGTACAGACCTACTGTAGCAGTTAGGAACATTGACCGCTAATCTACACCTCAGTGCTGCTCAGAGACAGACAGCCAAACAGGGTTCCTCTGACCAAGCCATCTCCTGTCCAACCACCTACTGTTGACTTCTTCCATGGGTATGATACCTGCCTGGTTTTTCCTCTGCAGCTATGGTGCCCTGCTGTGTATTCTCCAGCTCCCCCTTCCTCTACCAGTGGAGTATTGATTTACAGCACAGGACAGCGTTGCTATTTCTTCAGAATGTGTCCTGAGAATCTGGCCTTTTAATTTTTCAGCATCCTATAATAAAGTGGTGTTATGTCATACCGGTGTATACCACCCCACTTCGAGCACTGAACTCACCTTGCCAACTCAATGCAAAACACTCCCATTCTTGCCATAGTAAATTCCTGTGTTTGCGAAAACTACTAAACACTCCTGTACAGGCAAATTTGGACCAAGACAATTCTTAGTAAATTTAGACTCTCATCACAAATTCCTGAGATTTCTGTTTCTGAATGCACAGTTTGTTCAACTGCCTTAGTTGTTTTCATTTGTTTACACCTCTTCTACACTCTGAGTGATAAGGTCTTTCGTCATCATCATGATAGGCAGAGGAAGTTGCCTCTGACAATTGCAGAACCACCACACATAAATATAGTTCAAGGCCTCAATCTTTCCTTGCCACTGTGTGTGGTGAATGGCATGTTGGCAATTTTATAATTCTCTGCACGACAGTTTCACTTTAGTAGATGTGTATTTTTTCTTTAGCACTGTTTATTGTTTTTTTATTTTAGATGCCCTGATTTAGACCCTTTATGCCCTTGAGCATTGGCTTTAGTAGATGATGTTAAAGGACTATCCTTGTCATCATTACTGGTGGCAGCATCTGCAGCAAAAGTATTTGGTTGCTCTTCTCTAAACGGAACGTTATCCATTTTTCAATTTGCAGATCTTTGCATGGCTTATATATGCACATGAGCAAAACAAAGCACACAAAACAGTACAAACCGTAAAACAATTTATTTTTTTGATGGTGCAGTTGCATTACTGCGTAGACTGGAGCCACAGGGCTTATTTATGCACGTGAGCAAAGCATACAAAACAGTAGATAAAAAAAATTTGTATGGCGCAGCTGTAATACTGCGTGGACTGGGAGCAATACAAAGCACACAAAACAGTACAAACCATATAATTATTATTATTTTTTTGATGGTGCAGCAGTATTCCTGCATGTACTGGAGCCACAAGGCTTATACTGTAAATGCATGTGAGCAAAGTGCACAAAGCAGTGCAAACAATTTTGATTGTGTAGTTGTATTCCTTCATGGACTGGAGCCAAAGGGCTTATATATGCATGTGAGCAAAACAAGTGCACAACACAGTACAAACAGTAATATATATATATATATATATAGGGAATGAGGAACGCACACAGGGGGTCATTCAGACCCGCTCGCGAGCGGCAGTATGCTCGCAAGCGGGTCGATGTTCCCCACTGCGCATGCGCATGACAGAGGGAGCTCCGTCGTGCGCATGCACAAGACCCGGCGAGCGACGGGCTCAGCATCGCTCCGGGTCTCGCAGCAAAGGGGGCGTGCTGTCGATGTTGATTGACAGCACGCCCCCTTTGGTGGGCGTGCCGGGGGCGTGCCTGCTAGACGGAGGCGTTCCCATGGGAACGCCTACCGTCTGAAGCCGGCCCCACTGACATCACTAGTGATGTCAGTGGGAGTGATTTTGGCTCTGATAGAGCCAAAATCACTCCAAGGCTTGCGGCAGGGAGACCCTACCGCAGGGTCTCCGTCGCAAGTCCGATGGTCGTGATGGTCAAGACCATCGCGAACATCTTTTTGGCCGCTCACATATGCTGTGCCAGGAGGCCACTCCATTTTCATGGAGGAGGGCCCGGATTCAGAGCGAGTGCTCTGGTCAGAGCGTTCAGCTCTGAATCAGGCCCACAGTCGCTTAGTAACGAGAGGGTGCCAGGTCTGAAAAAATAGACAGCAAAAGAGAAGCAAAAAGAGAAGCAAAAATTTACGTGAAAGAATAACAAGTGCCGATATTAGCTCCCGTGCAGCCAGCTCTGCCACTTGGTTGACTCCTCAAAAAGGTGCATTCAGATACACAGGATGTGTGAACTGTAAATTTATGAGAATTTGCAATACCTTCACACACCCCTCTGATGGAATGATTTACCATCTGCAACATAGGATGTGTTGTGACACTAAGTTCACTACATATATAATTATTTGCCCTTGCAATAAAATATATGTAGGTAAAACTATTCGAATGTTAAAAGAATGCATAGATCTTAGATCAAAAAAGCTTTTAAACAACTAGAGGGTAACACTCCTCCAGTGGCGAGACATTTTGTCATGGCAGGACACTCCATTAAAGATTTCTGCTTTATGCCCTTTGATCATGTGCCTCCCCTCAAAAGAAGTGGAGATAGACATAAACTGTTGTTGAAGCAAGAAAATCGTTGGATTTATAAGCTAGGGACCATGGTTCCCCATGGACTTAATGAAGAATTCACGTTTTCAGCATTCCTTGGTGATCTATAATATAGTTGTCAGTTGTGATTTGGCTCTCCACATTCTCAAAGCACTCTAACTGTTATTAATATTGATGTTTATTTATATTATAGAGGTCTGCTTCACCCAGCATCTTATTTTGTTGGCTGGTTTAATATTATTATTCGAAATCTACTATGTGTTTTAGTTAATAGAAATATATGCGTGGGCTAGACGGTTTGGTGCTGTTACACAAAGCATATATGTGTTACAGCGGGACTTACACGGAGATGGAGAGTGGACCCGTTTATTTATGTATGAATGTTTGACTTTTCCTCTAGGACTGCAATGCGCACTGCGCGGTCCATCGGATGTTGTTGCCCGTGGTCATTGGTTACTGTGTCCGGCGTTGCCTGGGTTGCTGGTTCCGCATAATTTCCGGTGCGGCGCGGGTGACGTGGGTGCACTGCGCGCGGCCGGGCGCACGTGGCTTCACTCTGCTAGGGCACCGCCGTCTACTAGCGAGTCCAGGTGAATTCACTTTGTGGCTAATGTTGTTAGTTAGTGGGGTATTTAAATAGGCTGTTGTGGTGTAGTAAGCAGTCCCTTGATGAAGGTATATGAAATGGCTGTCGGGGCTTCCCAGGTTAAGAGCATGGCTCCCTGGCTGCATATACAAACATGCTTCTGAATTTCTGAATTGCTAAGTATTGCCTCAAAATGCTTTCTAGCTTGTTTTTGATCCCTTTTTCCTCTACATGTTATATTTTGGAACATTAAATACTTACATGGCGATTGAATATCTATGGTGTGCTGGTCAGGTTCCTTGCAAGTTTGTTTGGGACCTTATGTTGCTATATATATATATATATATATATATATATTTTTTTTTATTATTATTATTTATTTATTTTTTATTGCGCAGCTGTATTCCTGTGTGGAATGGTGCCACAGCGCTTATATATACATGTGAGCAAAACAAGTGCACAAAACAGTACAAACAATACAATTTTTTTTTTCGATGGGGCAGCTGTAATCCTGCGTGGACTGGAGCCACAGAGCTTATATATGCATGTGAGCAAAACAAAGCGCACAAATCAGTACAAACAATACAATTATTTAATTTAAGTTTGATTTTTTGATGTTGCAAGCTCAACTCTATTTAAACTACATGGAGTCACAGGGTATATAAATACACCAGTGAATGTCTTACTTATGCAGTCTGGACACAGCACAGTCAATACAGAAGAGAACAGCACAGCATACAGCAGTGTGCAACCCCTGTACATATTACTTAAGCAGCACAGCCACTTGTGATTTTAGACACAGCCTATACAGCAGAGTACAGTACAGCATACAGCAGTGTGCACCCTCTATACACTACACATTGAGTAAGCAGCACAGCCACGTGACTTGTAAGTCTAGAGTCTGGACACAACCTATACAGCAAAGTACAGCACAGCAGTGTGCATCCCTCTATATACAAATTAAGTAAGCAGCACAGCCTACACAGCAGAGCACAGCACAGCGTGCACTCCCCTATTATACACATTAGCTAAACAGCACAGCTTATACAGCAGAGTTAAGCACAACATACAGCAGCATGCTTAACAAGGAAATGGCGCCGAGTCCGATCCACAACACCTTATATAGAATCCAAAACCCACGAGAATCTGATGCTGTGAGAATGATGTTTTGCCTCAAAGTGGAATCAGAGTTAGTCGGGCAGATTGGAGCTGCAGCTTGGATTTACTCGGATTCCCAATTTTCGAGAAGGTTCGGATTCCAAGGACTCCGAACTTCTCATCTCTAATTAATATTTTTCCTTTTTTTAATCAAACACATAATTCTACATGTGATCTTAATATACAGTATGCTCAAAGCTGTATGAAAATAAATGACAAGAAAATATACTTACACCTATATTTACTAATGTTATGTTATTGTCACTGTTGTTTGCTTATTAAGGAAAAACAAAATCAGTAAAATGTTATTTTCTTGTATACAGTATGGAGATTTTTGTATTTTTGCAAGCCCTATCAGGCATGAGACAATCTCTTACACCGTGGTTTCCAAACTGGGTGCCACAGAGGACTTGCAGGGGTGACATGGGCTGATGGTCCAGGAACAAATAAAATTATTTACGGTAAATGTGATGGGCAAAACCAGTGCTTACATCTATCAGTCATAAACATATACAGTACACAAGCAGAAGTGCAGCCCTGTCCACCACCACATAGCTGAACCTATGGGTGACAGGTAAGCACAATTTACTTAATTTTATATATATTTCTCTAAATGTCTTAATAGGAAACTTTAGATCTAGGGGTGCCGTTTTGATACTCTTCTGCAATGTATTTCAAATAGTGTTGTAACCACTGTCTTACACTGACTTACTCTGGCTAGAGCAGGCCTGGAAGCCTCTTATACCATTGAGCACCTCATGCAAATTCTTCCTCAGAGTTGTCTGCTTGAAAAGCTGCCCCCGATATGCTGTGATGTTACAGTGACTTGGGGTTGTGATCTGATCATAGGTCTGCAGCAAATCATATAACATGTTTTTATTTTGTTGTTTCCTGTATCTCTCCCCACTGCTTGGTAAGTCAGAAACCACTGAAGATAAATCATTCTGGTCTGTCTGATTTCATTTGTTTGTTATATATGGAACTGTGATTTCTCAATTACAGGAGTCATGTCACAGATACAGCTTATTCAGCCAGACTCTGAAATCAGAAGGCCAGGTGACAGTGTGAAGATACCATGTAAAACATCTGGATTCACATTCACCAGCTCCTATATGCACTGGGTTCAACAAGTTCCAGGGAAAGGACTGACATGGGTTGGATATATTTACCCAGGGAATGGAGAAACAGGCTATTCATCATCATTCAAAGGAAGATTCACAATCTCTGCAGATAATGCCATTACTACAGCCTATCTACAGATAGACAGACTGATTGTGGATGATACAGCCACATATTACTGTGCTAGAGGTGCACAGTGACACAAGGAGGAAACTTCTCATACAATAACAATCAGAAGCAATGTCACCATCTGACCACTTGGATGCAGCACATTCCCAAATATATTGTTTCTAATAACACATTAAATGCAGAGAAGAGAACACAAAACATATGCTTGGATACTGTCATAGAAATACCCACATTATACAAGAAATTTCACCAGTATTCACAGTGTCTGCATTCAAAGGGCATATAGCTAAATATACAGTATGTACAGCTCATACTTGCCTACTCTCTCAGAACCTGTGGGAGGCTCCTGATTTTTTGGGTACTGTAGCTCCCCGCATTCCCAGAGGACTAGGCACTCCTCCTGCATCCCGCACACATCCTAGTGAAGCAAGCAGAATAGGGAGAATAATACAAACAATCCGCCGATATGTGAGGAGGGGGCAGGGCGTAATATGGGATTCTATGATAAATGGGCCCATCTCCTATTTAAATATGTGCAATTTGCAACAATTTGCCATTAGGGGCAGGGTCTAATGATGCAAATAGTTGGGCCCCGCATCCATCACCACCCTCCCGCATCTCCTCTCTGGGCTTCTCCCAGAGAGGATATTAATAATGTAGGTAAGTATGATACTGCTTAAAGGTTAAAAATAAAAAATTAGGGATGTGCAGGCTCAGATTAGTTCAGATTTTCCCGCCAAATTCGGATTTTTCCCATCAAAATCAGAAAGAGGCAAAATGTCATCTTTCATGGACAAACATCATCATTCCTGGACAAAAGTCCATGAAAGATGATATTTGTCCATGAAAGATGATGTTTTGTCTCTTTCTGAGACCCTATATTTGGCGGGAAAAATCTGAATTTTCCGGGAAAATCCAAACTAATCTGAGCCTGCACATCCCTATAAAAAATACAGTTGAGCGTGCTTCAATCTCAGAATATTTCTCTTGTAGTGAACTGCAAAAAAAGTGTTGTAAGCGGTATATTGTGATAAGTGTTGTTTCTATGGATGTGTTAAGACATATTAGGAAACTGTTATATAGGCCTGTTTGTGATAGCAGAACAAGTGCAAAATACTGACACCCTCTCTGACTATTTGCATATAGATTCTACAATAATTGAGGTATGAATGAACGCCATTGTATAATTGAGGTAAATTAATAAAATGTATCAAATGTATACATTGATTCATTTTATTTTGTGCATTTTCAAGATATTCATAAAGCCACTAATTGTCATCTAGTTGATGATGATGACTGACATCTAGTATGGCAACTTGAAGACATGCTTAGGCTTACATTTTGAGGCAGCCACATTCTAATACAAGATATTTAAAACACCACTATGGTGAGATAAACTATAGGTAAAATGTACAAATGTAATCACCTATAACTTTCCCTTTGATCTAAAATAACAGTATGGCAATGTAAAGCAAAAGTAAAACATTGTTGGGCTCATTAACATGTGAGAGCAAACTTAGGCCCAGATGCACATGTAAAATGCATGTAATCCTCAGTTTTCTCTTGTGCTTCATAGGAAGTTTCTGTTCTCCTATCGCAGGGCATCTACATTATGGGGTAACTGGTGTGTATTTAAAAATAGTAGGCCTGATACAGAGATGTACGCAATTCGGTCACTTGTTGGGATCTCTGCATACACATAGCATAGCTCACAATTCCACTTACATCCACAAACTCTCAGCCATGACTAGAGATTTGTAGGCCCTATTGCAACTTTCTAAAGGGGCCCCAATGCTTTTAGAGAGAAACATTCTTTGCAGTGCTCCACTGATATGGGCATGCCTAGTGCTGCCAAGTGGCATGCTTATTGTCCTCTATCATTTTAATGCATAAACATCCTCAAATCTCTTTATAATCTTCACATCCCCTCCATTGTTTCCAACAACCACTTTCAATGATATTAGCCAAATGAATAACCAAAACTATTTTACTTTAATCCCCACCTCCCTATATATTATCTATAACATAAAATGTACCTTTTATTAAAGATAAAATAGAGCTTAGTGGACTGTGAAACTATTTTGAACACAGTAAAATGTAGATTATGTGATAATCAGCAAATAGTTATACATAAATCTTGGGTTAAATAACTCAACAAATTCAAGAGAAAATAAAATAAAATTAAACCACATATTTTAAGATTACATTAGGATGGGGAAGTGTAGGTGAGAGCAGTGTAATCATCCTAACATGGACATATTATGGAAAAGTAAGAAGAAAGCAAAAAAAATATATATATATTTATATATATATATATACATATATATATATATATATATATATATATAAACATATATGCCAAAATTAAAAACAAGCACCGTGACCCAAAATGATCACTAATGGCAGTAAATCTCACATACATTGATATAATAAGGGGAAAGAGCAAAAAATGGCAGGGATGAATTTTATCCTATGTATACCACCAAAAATGATAGCATAAGGTATGATACAATTGATAAGAATCTGCAGGATCTGAGCTCTTATTTGTTAAAAATAGAGATGAGCGGGTTCAGATCTTAGAGATCTGAACCCACCCGAACTTAATAATCCGAGCCGAGATCAGAGTCAGCTCGGGTTTTACCGCCTGACTCTGATCTCAAAACAAAGCAAAACACATCCCGCTGTCGGATTCTCGCGGGTTTTGAATTGTATAAAAGGTCCCGCGATCACCGCCATTTTCATTCCGGCTGTGGAGAGTGAAGAGGAAGGAGGGGGCTGTGATCGCTGTCCTGTGTTACTGCTTGGTGTGCATAGGGGCTGGCTACTGTTATCACTTGTCAGGGGCTGGCTGGATGTTGTCACTTGTCATAGGGATTGGCTGGCTGGCTGTTGTCCACTAGTTCATATACTAGGGCTGGCTACTGTGCTGGGCTGTGCTGTGCCTGTTGTCCATAAGGGCTGTATTACTCTATAATAGGAGCTGTGCTGCAGACAGAAGAAGGGGGCTTCAGTGGCTCCTGTGTCACAGCAGTCAATAAGGGGTGCTGCTGTGTTGTCCAGGGGGTGCTCTGTCCATCAGGGGCGCTCTTCATCCACATTTATCAGCAATGTAGCTGCGCAGGGGTGCTGCCTGTCTCATTTATCAAGGGCTGCTGCCTCGGTCAGGGGTGCTCTCCCCCCCAAGTGCAAAAAAACCCAAAACATTTTGTGTGTGTATGTGTGTGTGTGTTTGTGTGTGTGTGCAAGTTAGCCACATTTATCAGCAGCGTAGCTGTACAGGGGTGCTGCCTCTGTCATTTATCAAGGTGCTGCTACCTCGTTCAGGGGTGCTCTATTCCCCAAGTGCAAAAATAAAAATAAAAAAATAAAAATTTGTGTGTGCATCAGCCATGCTTATCAGCAATGTAGCTGTGTAGGGGTGCTGCCTGTGTCATTTATCAAGGGGCTGCTGCCTCATTCAAGGGTGCTCTCCCCCCAAGTGCAAAAAAAAAAGTGTTTTTTTCTGTGTGTGTGCACATTAGCCACACTTATCAGCAACGTAGCTGCGCAGGAGTGCTGCCTGTGTCATTTATCAATGGGCTGGTGCCTCATTCTCCCCCAAGTGCAAAAAATAAGTGTTTTATCTGTGTGTGTGTGCATTAGCCACACTTATAAGCAATGTAGCTGTGCAGGAGTGCTGGCTGTGTAATTTATCAAGGGACTGGTGCCTTATTCAGGGGTGCTCTCCCCACCAAGTGCAAAAAAAATGAAAATATTTTTTTCTCTGTGTGTGTGCATGTTAGCCACACTTATCAGCAACGTAGCTGCGCAGGAGTGCTGCCTGTGTTGTTTATCAAGGGGCTGCTGCCTCGTTCAAGGGTGCTCTTCCCCAGTTTTAAAAATATATATATTTTTTGTGTGGTTCTGTGCGTTAGCTGCAATTTAGCTGTGCTATAATTCCTTGGTGACACTGCTGTAAGACTGCAGTGAGTATGGAGGATAGTCACATGACAGGAGAGCAGGATCCACATACCAGTCTTGAAGCTGCCGGAAGCAGTCATGATGACGATGTAAGGCCGTCAAGCCCTTCTGCTTGTAGGACAGGTACAAATAAAATTTTAATTGTCTCCAAAAAGTCACAGATCCCAGAGGAGAGTCCAAGTGTGTCTGCAGATGCTATGTGTGAGCCTGACCTTTCTAATACTGTACTTGAAGAGGATCCTCCTTCCACCATTTGTGTGCCCTCTGCAAATATGGGGATGAGCAGCACAAGTCATCATGCTGACATCGAAATTGAGGATGCTTCTGTGGAATTGCACCAGGAGGATGAGGAGGATATTTACATAGTTGGTGATAACAACAAGGATGATGAGGATGTTGATGTTGGGGATGTTTGTGTAAACACTGTAAAACAGGCAACAGTTGTTGCCCATGGTGGGAAAAATCCCATTGTTGCCATGCCTGGGCAAAGGACCAAAAAATCCACTTCTCACATCTGGAATTATTTCCACCCAAATCCAGACAACCTTTGCCAAGCCATTTGTAACCATTGCCATGTAACAGTGAGTAGAGGTAAGGACCTTAACCATCTACAAATCTCCTCCCTGTCACTTGCAGCACATTCATCAAATTGGAAAGTGGATTTAAAATTTTGAAACTTTGGGGACAAAAAACGAACAACAATCAGTCCAGTGTCACCTAGCTGCTCCCTTCTATATGGTTCCATGCACCTGCAATCTCCACCACCAACACCTGCATCATCATCAACAACCTCATTCATGTTTGGAAGTAGTCCTTCATCCAATTCCACAAGAATAACTGCATCCTCTCCTATCCGTGGTTCCTCAGAAGGATCCTTGAGTGCTACGCCTGCTGCTGTTGCTGTGAGTGGAACTTCATCCCAGAAGGGGACCAGGATAAAGACTACTTATAGTTTAACCAAATAATTGATTGTCAAACAATCCTTTGCAATGGTGAACAAGTATGACAGCAGACACCCAGTTGCATAGCGGTGTACTGACGCCATAACAACTATGCTGGTATTAAATGTGCATCCAGTATCTGCCATTAATGCAGTGGGTTTTACACTATTAATGGAGGTCCTGTGTCCCTGCTACCATGTTCCTCCTAGATGCCACTTCTCTAGAATAGCAATGCCCAATATGTACAAGGACATTAAAATAAACCTTATTAATGTCCTCAGAAATGCAGTTGTGCCCACTGTCCACTTAACCACAGATTTGTGGACAAGTGGGACAGGGCAAACTAAAGGTAACATGACTGTGACAGCCCACTGGGTAGGTGTATTGCCTCCAACAGTGCAAACAGCAGCAACAGTAGCATCATCTAACAAATGCCAGCTCATTCAGAGGCAGGCTACTCTGTGTATCACTGGTTTCACTAAGAGGCATACCGCTGAGAACCTCTTAGAAAAACTCAGGGAAATCATTGCAAAATGGCTTACCCCACTTGGACTCTCCACGGGATTTGTGATTTTTGACAATGCCAGCAATATTGTGCGAGCATTACATGTGGGCGAATTCGAACACATCCCATATTTTGCTCACACAATAAATTTGGCAGTGAAACATTTTTTATAAAAATTACAGGAGCATGCAGGAGATGCTCTCGGTGGCCCAAAAGATTTCTGGACATTTTTGACATTCAGCAACTGTGTGTCAGAGATTGCAGAACCAGAAAGAACTGTTGAATTTACCCTGCCATGAGGTGAAGCAAGAGGTAGTAACTAGGTGGAATTCTACCCTCTATATGCTTCAGCAGATGGAGGAGCAGCACAAGGCCAACCAAGGTTACACTATGGCCTATGACATAGGGAGAAGAGCGGGAATACACATTAGTCAAGGTCAGTGGAGAATAATTTCCATGTTGTGCAAGGTTCTCAAACCCTTTGAACTTGCTACATGTGAAATTAGTTCAGACACTGCCAGCTTGAGTCAGGTCATTACCCTAATCAGACTTTTGCAAAAGCAGCTGGAGAAACTGAAGGAGGAGCTGAAATGGAGTAAGGGCCTTATTCAGACCCACTCACAAGTGCTGAGCGCTCGCAAGTGGGTCGATGTTGGGGCAGTGTGCATGCGCACGAGGGAGCCAGCTCGTCACTATGGGTCTCGCACCAAAGGGGGCGTGCTGTCGATGGTGAGTGACAGCACGCCCCCTTTGGTGGGCATACTGGGGGCATGGCTGGCCAGACGGAGGTGTTCCCATGGGAACGCCTACTGTCTGGGGCCGGCCCCACCGACATCACAAGTGATGTCAGTGGGAGTGCTTTTGGCTCTGATAGAGCCAAAAGCACTCCTGGGTTTGCGGCAACAAGACCCTACCACAAGAGTCTAGTCACAAGCCAAATGGTCATGATGGTCTTGACCATCGCAACCATCTTTTTGGCCACTCGCTATAGCTGTGTGTGTGGTCACCCACAGCTATGCGAGCGGCCAGCAGGCCACTCTAAAAAAGAGAAGGAGGGCACTGATTCAGAGCGAGTGCTCTGAAAGAGCGTCCGGCTCTGAATCAGGCCCTAATTCCGCTAAGTATGTTGGACTTGTGGATCAAGCCCTTCATTCGCTTCGCCAGGATCCAAGAGTCATCAGTCTCTTGAAATCAGATCACTATATTTTGGCGACCATACTTGATCCTAGGTTTAAGTCATACCTTGTGTCTTTCTTTCTGACAGACATAAATCTGAAAAGCAAAGAGATGTTGGTGAAAAAATTGTCAGCTCAAGCGGCATGTGACACTGCATCATTTCCTCCTTCAGTTTCTGTGGCTGCCAGGAAAAAACTACAGAGCCCCACTGCTGGTGATGATGCAGATCAGTCAACAAAAATTACTGACATCTGGCTGGGTCTGAAAGAACTGCCTACAATGAGCGACATGTCTACCCTGACTTTGTCTGATATGGCCACTATTCAAAGAATGGTGGATGATTATTTTAGGGATAGCATCCAAATAGGCATGTCAGACAGTCCATTTCACTACTGGCAGGAAAAAGGCAAATTGGAGTCCCTCACACAAACTGGCTTTGCTGTACTTAAGTTGCCCACCCTGCAGTGTGTACACTGAAAGAGTTTTCAGCGCAGCCGGGAACCTTGTCAGTGATCGGCATATGTATAGAATGTGGAAAAGATGATGTTCATAAAAATTAATTACAAATTCCACGAGGAAGACCTTTACCAGCAATTAAGTAAAAAAAATACAGAAGCATCTGTAATGGTGGATTCCAGCAGGGACAAATTAATATTGTGCGAAGAAGAGAATGTACAAACTGATGTGGATGATGATGATGATGACGATGACAATATCTGATCTTACCTATGTAAAGCCAGTTTGGGTATGGGATCATTGCCACCATTGTCCACTGTGCATTGGCAGCTTGTTTTGTTGGGAGGCCAAACAAACCAATCATTTCAGCCGCAAGTGGCAGTCCCTGTCACTGAAGTGATTGGTTTGTTAAATTGTGAATGTCCTGTTCATATTTACAACATAAGGATGGGTGGGAGAGCCCAAGGACAATTCCATCTTGCACCTCTTTTCTTTGCATTATGTGCTGTTTGGGGCATTGCTGCCTGACATTTTTAATATAAAGGGTTATGAATGTCCACAAATTGTAATGGCCACAGCATTTCCTGCATGCCCCTTTAATTTTTTTTAAAGAAAATTCCTGACCACCAAATTGATGGGGTGGCCATCTGGCTGACATTACCTCTGCTGGAACAGGATTGGTGCATCCTCCTTTTTCTACCTTGCTGATGTGTTGCTCAGATGCCGATGATAATGTTCACACATGTTTCCGCCAGTTCTGCTGTGTGTCTCCTGTTCACGTCGAGTATCCAGTTCCCCAGTCTGTGATGTTTTGCTCCTGCTGTTTGTGTCATCCAGGCGGCACAAGCCGCACATCGAGACTCAGTGTTTGCAATCCAGTGTGTTGCTGCTTGTGTCAACCTGGCGGTGCAAGCCACACTGCAGTGTCATGCGTACGCAAGCCAGCATACTGCTGCTTGTGTGAACCCATTGGCACAAGCCACACATTAGCGTCAAGTGCACAATAAAATGGACTGCTGCTTGTGTCAACCCAGTGGCACAAGTCACACAACAGTGACATTCAGGCAAGGGTTTTCTGCCCTCAAGGCTGCTACTGTACTTGGCCCAAAGGCCACATCTCGCCAAGAATTCTCAGACCTCAATGCTGCTACATGGCCCAAAGTTTGCATCCTGCTTCACGGCCCAAAGGCCACCTGTTGTCACTCCTCACCAGCCCTCAAGGCTGTAACAGCCACAACTTGCCAAGAGTTCCAGCCCTCAAGGCTATTGCAGGACTGGTTCCTAATCAGACCTATGTATTCCACTAATACTTAGCCTGGAGGCTGCATCAACAATTAACTATCAACTATCAATTCTTACTTCAGCCAGTGGCTGCACCAATTATCAAGTATCAACTCTACTTACTTCAGCCAGTGGCTGACCCAATTATCAAGTATCAACTCTTCTTACTTCAGCCAGTGGCTGTGCAATTCTTCAGCCAGTGGCTGCACCAATTATCAAGTATCAACTATTGTTATATTCAGCCTGTGGCTATGCCAACTATCACCTATCAATTCTTACTTCAGCCAGTGGCTGCACCAATGATCAATATCAATTCCTCCTTCAGTCAGTGACTGTATCAATTATCAACTATCAGTCCTCCAACCATCATCATTGCACAGTCCTCTACTCTATTTATCACTCAGTTTTGATTCTGCCTAGGAATCGTGACAGCCAGCTAGCTGGATGCAACCTTTTGGCCATTAACTAGATGAAAAAATCAGTATTGTGAGCTGTGAGGTGGTCAAAACTGACTGGAAACGAGTGGAAATAAATGTTATTGAGGTTAATAATAGAAAGAATTTCCTCTGTCGGCGCACAAAGAATTTGTTAGTATTAACTAAAATATTGCCTTTATTGTAAATAAATACTAAATTACATGCATTGATTTCTTAACAGACTAGTGGTGGGTAGCATAATTCAAACCCTAATATTATTCTCCCTTCGATATTAAATAATTATTGCCATACTGCAATACATCTAGAGACAAAAAGGGTTTAGTGTGTCTTTCTCATCAAACAGTAACACCTCCGTATAATATTGAACAGCAGGGGAACACCTATTTCCCATCCGGTCTGTAGCCTGTGCATCAGCCTCAGATCAGAATGCAGGGCTTTATTGATCAGCTTCACTTGCTGTTAGTTGTTGAATACAATAACATATATTATACCACGTTGTAGGGCAATGTCTATAGTCAGTGTGTTATACCTGCAGATGGCTGACCAGTTACATTTAAACCTGAGCGTGCTGTAGCCATGTCTCGGGTGTACTCCGTTGTTTGAGTTAAACCTAATGCTAACTGCATATCAGCATAACAACATATAATTCAAACAATCATTTGTAGGAGCAGTGCCCACAGTCAGCGTACCAGACCGCCGACGTACATTTCATTAATGAGTCTTGTCAAGGCTTGTGTGCATAAGTGAGATAGCTTAAGCAGACTTGTTTGCTTGGTCCTTCTGTCAATGTGACATACACCCTTGCATATAAAATAGTATTGTACAATAATTATTAGTGTTCATATATTTTTAGCACCTCATAAATAATCCATATACATATCCTGCAATATATAAGATTATATTATATATATGTATATTACCTTTGCATTGCTCAGTAATTAACAGCATACATACTAAATAATAGAGTCATGAATACTCAGAATATGATATAAAACGTTATTCACAGGACAGCAGTTGCCCAAAGTGTCAGCTCAATTTTATTCACAATTTCTATCTTTAATTTCACTATGTTTGAATCTATTTATTTTATTGATATTTCAATACAGTAAAGTTTTAAACAACACGATAAAGGTTATATTTTAAAATGAATCTCGCTAGTGCAGTGCTTTTTCCTTGTCCCCTTTCCCTTGGTTTACATTATGGTTAATAATACTGTAGGAACAAAAACAGATGCATTTTATGTGATTTCAGCTATGTTTATGATTTTATAATAAAAAATCCAGATCCAAAACCAAAACACAAAACATGGAGGTGAGGTTTTGGCAAAACCAATCCAGATCTAAAACCAGGTGAGAAACAGATTCAAAACCAAAACCAAAACACGTGGGTTGGCACACATCTCTATTTTGCACCACAATGCAACATACCTGTACATTGTGTGTTTGATACAGGGACTGGGGCATTGTGAGAACTGTCCAAGCTACTAGTGGCAGGTGGCCCGCCTTCACAAAACAGTAATAGCTAGAAATGTGCGCCAACCCCCGTGTTTTGCGTTTGGTTTTGGATCTGGATCTCCCCTGGTTTTGAATCTGAATCTGGTTTTGAATTTTTTTCCTTGGTGTTTTGTATTTCAGTTTTGGTTTTGGAGCTGTATTTTTTCCAAAAAACGATATAAACAGCAACAACCACATAATTTGGGCCTATTTTTGTTCCTACAGTATTATTAACCTCAATAACAATCATTTTCAGGCATTTCTAGGCATTTTTAACAACCTCACACCTCACAATATTGATTTCACTATTTTTCACCAATATATACCATAGGCTGCAGCAAGGTGGCTGGCTAAAGTAAGCAACAGAGCAGCAGCACAAACGCCCAGCAGTTTAAATAAATATACGACATCTATGAAACATTTCCACACAGCAGTGGCAGACAGGATGGCAGTTTAATAAACTATAATAATGTCAGTCGGCAATGCCCCAAATTGTGCAAAATGTAAAGAAAAGAGGTGCAAGATGGAATTGTCCCTCCCACCCACTCTTATGTGGGATATTAAAAAGGACATGCACAGTTTAACAAACCAAGCACTTTAGCCACTAGGACTGACACTTTCTTGGCTGAACTCCTTGGTTTATTTTGGCCCCCACAAAACATCTTTTGGAAGGACTACCTTCAATTATTAAGGAGGAGGTTGATGATGAGGGTGTAGGTGGTGGAGATTGCATATGCTGGTCCAAACTGCTGGTAGCTGATACTGGACTGCTTGTTATTAATTTACAAATTATAATTTTGTTAAACAAATTGCATGAACTCGCTGCAAATGACGTAACAGGGAGGAGGTGCCTAGGTGGTTAATGTCCATTCCTCTGCTAACTTTGGCTTTAGAAATGGTACAGTTGCCTTAACAACTGTTGTCAGAATTTAGATTAAAATAATTCCACACCCAAGACGTTGCTTTTCTGGCTTTCTTTTTATCATTAGCAAGAACTGCTGCCACTGGTGGCTGATTTACGGAAACCACATCCTTATCATCAACATCCACATTAGCATCAGATAGGACACAAATTTCCCCCTCATCTTCCTTTTGCACGTCCTCTACACTATCATCCTCATTTTTTATTATTTCACCATCTAATACTAGACCAGCCGTCATAGCGTCAGCGAACCGCTGTGAAACTGGGTGACAGCTGTTATACTTACTTCCTCTATCAAATGACTGTTTAATAGTCAATTGTTTTTTTAAATTACTACTAATAGCAGTATTCTTGGTCCCTTTCTGGGATGAAGATCCACCCCCAGCAACAGCAACAGGCGTAGCACTCAAGGATCCTTCGGATGAATCACGGATAGGACAGTCAGTCATGCTTATGAAATTGGATGCAGGACTACTTCCAATCATGAATGAGGATGTTGATGATGATGCAGGTGTTGGTGGTGGAGATTGCAGGTGCTTGGATCCAGATAGAAGAGAGCAGCTAGGTGACACTGGACCGATTGTTGTTCGTTTTTTTGTCCCCAAAGTTTTAGAATTTGAAATATACTTTCCAATTTGATGAATGCGCTGCAAGTGACGTAACAGGGAGGAGGTTCCAAGATGGTTAGGGTCCTTACCTCTACTCACTGTTACTTGGCAAATGCAATACCTGGAGGATGACATTTGACCTTGAAGTGGGACCAGAGTCTGGCAGAAACAGGTAGACTCGGATCCTCAGTGTTCAGAGCAGTTCAGATTCCTTGGAATCGGGACTACTCATCTCTAACAATGTTTGAGCTCTACTATTATAGCACAAGCTGTTTGTAGCTGTCTTCTAACCATCCTATTTGCCCATGATACCTTCTATTTCCTTTCTTTGGGATTGGATTGTTGATCTGTATTTTTCCCCGTCCTTCCTTCATCTTACTCATTGTTTGTAGCCCACTGATCCTCTTTTAAATATTTACATTAATTATGTTTGTTATGTTGCAGACACTAATTTCTTGCACTCTACTTCAAAACATCCAATGAAGAATTTTGACACAAATGCTTTGTACTGTAATACAAACTAAAGCTGTGCAAGAGAAATATAATTAAAAGCTGACTGCATGTAAAATTGAATGGAACATTTGTAATTGTTAAAATGTTTCCTTTAATTTACCCAAACATGCAATAATGTAGAGGTTCCCAAACGCAGTCCTCAAGGCTCCCCAACAGTTCAGGTTTTAGAGATGTTCATGGTTGAGCAAAGGTGGTTAAATGAAATCGACTGAGGCACTAATTAAGTCACCTGTGCTCAACCGTGGATATCTCTAAAACCTGTACTGTTGGGGAGCCTTGAGGACCGTGTTTGGGAACCTCTGCCATAATGTATGCACAAAACTTAGTAAAAATAAATGATAATGTTATATGAATTACCGGCTGTAAATGTTTTACCTTCTCATTTGTTCATCAAGGTAAAACACAGAGCCGTAACTAGACTTTTGGTGTCCTGTGCCAGAGAGAGCATTGGCACCTCCACCCCATTTTTAAAAAGGGACATAAGATAATGCACCTGAAAAAGGGCCATGGCCTCATGGGGAAGGGCCAGGGAAGAGATATGGGTACTCCTGGGGCAGCCAGGAGATGCTGGGGATGAAAGAAGAGGAAGCTACAGTGAGAATGATAATAAATAGGAAGATTTACAGGCCCAAACAGTGCCCCCTGCCCAGCAGTGCCCTGTGCCATGGCACTAGTCACACTATCCTAGTTATGGCTCTGGTAAAACAAAATGGGTAAAATTTTATTTTGTATATGGAGATTTTTATTGCAAACCTTAAAATAAACATTGGACATGACACTTACACTGACTTAAGCTAGGTACACATTAAACGATATCTTGAATGATTTGGCCGACTCTGACACATTTGAAAGAAAATCGTTCATATCGTACAGTGTGTACGCACGATGCCGATACGCACTCCCACCGGTCATTCGTTGCATCCTCTGAGCTTTTGCACATACAGAAAGATCTGAGGATGTCTCTAGCAATGCCATGCTACCTAATGCAGCATGGCCTCAGCTACCACCCCGCCGTCACTTACCCCCATATGCCGATGCGATACTTCCGCCAGGTCCATCACAAATGAGGTTGTTACACACTAGACATCATCTAGTGTGTACAGACCTTTACTCTGGCTAGAGCAGGACTGAGAGCCTCTTATAGCATTGAGCATCTCATGCAAATTCTCACTCAGATTTGGAAGCTTAAGAAGCTGCACTCGATATGCTGTGATATTACAGTGACTTGGGGTTGTGATCTGAACATAGGTGTGGGGCAAATCATATAACATGTTTTTATTTTGTTGTGTCCTGTATCTCTCCCCACTACTTGGTAAGAAATCACTGAAGATAAATCATGCTGGTCTGCATGATTTAATTTGTTTCTCATATATGTTACTGTGATTTCTCAATTACAGGAGTTATGTCACAAATACAGCTTGTCCAGCCACCCTCTGAAATCAGAAAGCCAGGTGACAGTGTGAAGATACCATGTAAAACATCTGGATACACATTCACCAGCTACGATATATATTGGATTCAACAAGTTCCAGGGAAAGGACTGACATGGGTTGGATATATTTACCCTGGGAATGGAGATACAGTATATTCATCATCATTCAAAGGAAGATTCACAATCTCCGCAGATAATGCCATTACTACAACCTATCTGCAGATAGACAGACTGATTGTGGATGATACAGCCACATATTACTGTACTAGAAAACACAGTGACAAAAGGATTAAACTTCCCATACAAAAACAATTAAGCAATGTCACCATCTGACCACTTGGATGCAGCAGATATAAAAGAGAAAAAGAAAAAAGAAAAAATGCTTCAATTAACACTTTGGAGATACAGATAAATAACCACTTTATGGAAGAATTTGCTTTTCTCTAATCACCCACAGTGCAAGGAGCAAGACAAGACTGCAGACCTCGCTGAGTTCCATGCAAGACTGCCCGTTTAATTGAAAACCAGAAAACCAGATTGATTTTGCCTTTTAAATGACTGCTACATTATTTTAAAACATTAGGCAATCTCGCACGGAACTTGCCGATGACTGCTGTCAACTGGCTGTTACATTTACCCCTCAGTCTCACCGGAATCACTCAATGACATGAATACATCATACGTCATACTTTGGGCCTCATTCAGACCCGCTTGCGAGCGCAATGCGCTCACAAGCGGGTCGATGGTGGGCCAATGCATACGCGCAGCGAGAGCCCCTGAATCAGGCCCTTTGATCGCAACACACAACATGTTTTGTCACTCTAATTGGACTTCATCAAGAGGTGTGGTACAATTAAGCGTTGGACCTACTGTATATTTATACTAGCTCAAACTTATTTACATATAATTAAAATTATTATCGTCTCTGCAGACCTGTACTTTTTGCATTCAGATGGCCAATAGAAGAAATTTAGTATAAAATTACTTCACATATCTTCATAGTATCTAATCCCCATAATATTAGTGTGCAGACCAGCATTTACACTGTAATACATTCTCATAAAACATTACAATAAAATATGTCACATGCAATTTCATAACATATTAAAAAGATACTTCAGTATATAATGTATCCAAATCTGTGTTTGCACTTCATAAACTACAATAATATGATAAAATTTCCACATCTATTGTAAAAAGAGAAAAGAAAACAGCAAGAATTAAAAGGAAAAACATTTTTTTTAAATATAACACAAGAAGCTGTTGTCCGCAGCTTGGCTCATGATGAAATTGCTTCTGCCAACATTTTTTTTATTTGAGGTGTTATAGTTGTATTGCTTTGCATAGGGGCTATACACACTGGTGGCAGCAGTGTCTTCACCCACCACTCACACCGATGTCACTGTGTGTCCTGTGCACAGGCTGCAATGTAGCCTATTCTATTCAAGTGAATGCAAACCTCTCCCTCCACTCCTTACCAGCCGTGTCCAAGGTGCCACACCTATCTCTTGCATTGATTATGTCAATAAATGTTGTTTTTGTTATTACTCAGCTTTAACTTGACGGATGGAGATGAAACAAAGTGCAGGTTATTTCTAGGAGTTTCCACTACAAAATGATGCAGCGTTCATGAAAATCGGTTCAGTCGTTTTTGCATCAACTTGGAACAAGCAGACAGACATATTCTTATTATATTAGTAATTGATGTTAAGTTATTTAAAAAAACCTTTACTCTAATATCTTGTTTTTCCCTAAAAAATACACTGGTTTTCTATTACATAATAATACATTAAGAAATCCACATCACTCTATACTTGTCTTTGCTTGAAATAAAATGCAAGGTTATTTTTACTAAAGATATGTCATTACAGAGGGAATATATGAGTTGGAAATTGTAGTACACCTCAATGAGTAGACATTTTTGGCTAATGAGGTGTATATATGTTTTATTATAAAGTAATAAGAAACTGTGATGTAAGAGGTAGGGCAGTGAGTGGTGTTGCCTGCTGCCATGCATGAGTAGTCCTGTAGCTTACCTAGCATCGCACCCTATCACCATCAGGCCATTGGGTAACAGATGGTCCTGGTATGCAGACTGGACTCAGACATGAAGGAGGAGGCCTAGGAGAAAGACAGGATGTGAGAGCTGTCCTCCCTCAAGCTGACCAACATGTTGTACCAATCCGGGAACCGGTCAGAAATAGGGATTTGCATTTAACTATTGCCAAGCAGTGCTATTGCAATGGGGGGCTGAAAGCTCTCCACTTAAGGGGAAAGAGATACAAGAAGAGGGTGAAAGCTGCACAGCTTCCCAGACTGAACCACAGATCCTCACACTTATCCCTTTTACTGGCTTACAGTAGGGCACACACCTATTAAATTTAGGTTATCGGGCCTACTGCCCAGATCACTTTAATCAAGGTGCTCATACTTGAAGCCTACTTAGCAGCGGTGCAATAGTGGTCTAGGCTCAGGCTTTAAGCCTGCCTTTTGGTGGCTTAGTGGAGTGACCTGAGCTTAGTGCCCAGGGGTTGGGGTAGTAGGCACAGTCTTACCTAATTATTTCTCCATGATCTGGGCCTAATGCCTGGAGTCACTAACTCCTATAGGAGGGATGACCAATTCTACAGAGCCTATTGCCCTCTTATGTGCCATGCCTAAAGCCTGCCTTTTGCATGAGAGGCCTAATGCCTTACTGTTCCTACAGGCCATGGGGAAGGGGGTAGATAACCGGTGGCCAAGGTCACCTAGGAGAGGTAGAAGTGCTGTGCTTCATTAGCTCTTTTGCTTCTCCCAATGACAGCACTCTCCGGTCCTGAGCTACCATTTTCTGCTGCTGTCCCATCCTGGACAGCAGCACTGCCTCTTCCTGACTTCATCTGTCTGACATCACACATCTTCCCTTTTGATCATGCCATCTTCCGCAGCTGCCGAACATCTTCATGTGACGTCTTCTTCTTTTTCCACCACCGAAAAACTGATTCTTCTACCTGGTGGCTTCTGAAGTAAGACATGATGTGGCAAGTCGTGATTGGCTCACCGGTGTGCAAGCTGTGATTGGCTCACAGGTAGTGCCAACGTGAAACAGCCGCCACATCAAGGCTGCTGGACTGCAAGCTACAGTCAGCTTGCTCTGGTGCCTAGGGTAACCTGCCACTGCATTTTGACCGGCACTGGGAACAGACACACTGAGGCAGCCACTGATGTGTTCTGCTGGGGAAGTGATAATGTTGCGTCCGTGAGTAGGAGCGGCTATATGCTATGGACTCGCCAATTTAGTTTGCAGCCCCATAGGGCTGCCTACACAAATTAGCAGGTCTGGGGCAAAATTGGACTGCGAAGGGGGTGAGTGTTTTTGCCATTGCTGGTATTTATATACTGTTGAAAATGTTTAAATAAACATAAAAAAATGAAAACAAGGTTTTAAAGTAAACAAATACATTTTTTATTTATTTATTACTATTGCATGTGTAAAGGGTGTATTCAAATTTGTGTTATACAGTATGTATTATATCATGTCCACTGTGACACTCTGGTGTCTACTAAGCCTTGAATGGTGAAAAAGTTGGCAGTGATAAGGTGCCAGCCAATCAGCTCCTACTGTAAATGTCATGTCACAGGCTGTGTTCCAAAAATGACAGTTAGGAGCTGGTTGGCTGGCACCTTATCAATATCAACTTTATCTCCATCCTGGCTTAGTAAATAGACCCCTCTGTATCATACTGTGAGCACTGCGGTAGTCTGCATTATATTGTGGGCACTGCTGTACTGTCTGCATTATATGGTGGGCACTGCAGTACTCTTTATTACGTATATGGTGAGCACTGCGATGGCATTATATGGTTGGCACTGCAGGACTCTTTATTACGTATATGGTGAGCACTGCGACTGCATTATATGGTGGGCATTGTGACACTCTCTGCATTATATGGTGGGAACTGTGGCACCTTATTACATGGCTGGCACTACGACATTGTCTGCATTATATAGTGGGCACTGCAGCACTCTTTATTACGTATATGTTGAGCACTGCGACTGCATTATATGGTGGGCACTGCAGGACTCTTTATTACGTATATGGTGAGCAGTGCGACTGCATTATATGGTGGGCATTGTGACACTCTCTGCATTATATGGTGGGAACTGTGGCACTTTATTACACGGCTGGCACTACGACATTGTCTGCATTATATGGTGGTCACTGCAGCACTCTTTATTACGTATATGGGGAGCACTGCGACTGCATTATATGGTGGGTACTGCAGGACTCTTTATTACGTATATGGTGAGCAGTGCGACTGCATTATATGGTGGGCATTGTGACACTCTCTGCATTATATGGTGGGAACTGTGGCATTTTATTACATGGCTGGCACTACGACATTGTCTGCATTATATGGTGGGCACTGCAGCACTCTTTATTACGTATATGTTGAGCACTGCGACTGCATTATATGGTGGGCATTGTGACACTCTGCATTATATGGTAGGTACTGCGGCACTCTGCTTTATATGGTGGGCACTGTAGCACTCTTTATTATGTATATGGTGGGTACTGCAATATGGTGGGCACTGTGGCACTTTATTACATGGTAGGCTCTGCAACATTCTCTGCATTTTATGGTGGCCACTGTGGCTGTCTTTGCATTATACGGGTGGCCACTGTGGCTGTCTCTGCATTATATGGTGGTCACTGCGGAACTCTGCATTATATGGTGGGCACTGCAGCACTCTTTATTATGTATATGGTGGGTACTGCAATAGTCTTCATTATATGAGGGGCATTGCGACATTCTTTGCATTATATGGTGGCCACAAAGTGCAGCAAGAACTGGCACCTTAATGTAACAATGGTTTTTTCCCTCACCATACATTAGGATGGGTTGGAAAGTGGGTCAAAAAGGAAAAAAAGCGCAACCAGACCGCTTTGCAGTGGTGTTCTATAGGCATGCCTATAGGGTGTAAATCCAAAAACTTTAGGCGCTGGTTGGCCAATTAAGATATTATCCGATTTTGAAAAACTAAATGGGAATCATCTTCTCGAGTGGTCCTACAAATTTTTTTCGACCCTCGCAATCGATGCGGAAACTTTTCTTTTTCAACCCACCCTACCGTACATAGGGCCTGATTCAGCAAGGATTGCTATTCTCCTAATACGCACGCACTGCAGTTGCTATTATCAGCAGTGAAATGCAAATGTTTGCAATTGCATTGCGATCACAGCTTAACATAAGTACGCCCACTTCCCCTTACTCACATCCTTATACTTGGGCAATATAGCAAAATAATCTGTAACATCGGACCCATATGCACAGTTAAGGCAGGTCAGACCTGACTCAGGAATTGCTAACTTCAGGGTGCGCTATGAGGCCTTGGGCTGCGTATTGTAATGCAGTGGATAATTTATGCACGCCACTGTAACGGCGTTGCAACGCACTGGCACTCCTGCGTTTGCCCGACCACCCCACTGTCACCACCCACAATCGGCACTTCCTGTCAATCATTCTGCTCTGGGTCTGCGTGGCCTTTGCATTTGCAGTTTCCATCAAAATTGCTAGTTTGCGCACGTGCATTGCGATGCATATGCATACGCAGTGCAGAAACATTGTCCGAGTGTGTGCGTTCTCTCCTTTGCATTCCTAGCTGAATCAAGCCCATACATTGCACTCTGTGGGGTCTATGTACTAAGCAGTGATAAGTGACAGAGTGAAAAGTGATGTCTGTGATAAGTGCCAGCCAATCAGCTCCCAACTGTCATTTTTCAAACACAGCCTGTGAGATGACAGTTGGAAGCTGATTGGCTGGCACCTTATCACTTACTTATCACTTTCACTCTTTCTCCTAACACTGCTTAGTACATAGACCCCTGTATTACATGGCACTCTCTGCCGGTCACTGCTACACTCTGCAGTATATAGTGAGCACTGTGACACTCTCTGCATTATATAGTGGTTTGTGACACTCTGCTTTATATGTTGGACACTGCGGCACTCTCTGCATTATATGGTGGGCACTGTGGCACTCTGCATTTTTCTAAAATGTACTTATGCTCCTATGCTAGCCACACCTCTTGAGTTTTGTACCACCTCCCTTCAGTGGGCCCCTACCATTGCATTCCCCCTGTGTGGGCCCTTCATGTCCCAGTCCGACTCTGCTTTTGGGATCCTGGCGGTCTTGATGCCGGCACCAATATTCTGACTAGTGTCAGGATTCCAGCGTCTGCATTCTGACCGCTGCAATCCCCGCAGTCAGGATATTGACTGCATCCCAATTGAGATATGTATGTAAAACAGATGGTTTGCATGTGCATCTGCATGTGCAGAAGGGGTACTGTGTTCATGGTTGCAGTGCCCCTTGACCCACAGCCTGATTGACAGGCTGCAGTCATTTGGGTGTGGGGGCCCCCAAACGGCTACAGCGTGTAACCCCCGTGTTCTGAGAGTGCTGAGGTCAGGGTCAGCATTGTAGGATTTCCAGGCCTTGCAAGTGACCAAAAGCTGGCCAGGCTGCAGCTTATGCAGCCAGGCCAAAGCAACAACCATCACAACTGATGGTCGTGATGGTGATTTGAGGCAGCATCTATGGATGCTGCTCTTAGATAACAGATGCATGCAGTAGTTGTTTATTTCCTACAGACACCGCCTGCTGCATTAGTATATTAGTTGGGCAGTACTGCACAGCTGCATCCTTGCAACTGTGCAATACTGTCCACATCTGAATCAGTCCCCGAGTTTGTATGCAGAAGAGAAAATCTGTGTATGTGGTCTTTATGACCACAGCACTATCACCAGACTGCTATGTATATTTGACTTGTCCACAGCAGATGCTTTGAAATGAGATCTATTTGACCAGACTGCACAATTATTGCATTAATTTTGCCTTTTTTTATACTGATCCAGATTGATTCAGGGCTGAAATTGTGAATAAATGATGTATTCTTTTAATTATTCTGATAATACAATAAATTTTTTATTGTCTGTTAGGACATGACAAATTGTAGATATACTGAAAAGTACCCTGAATATGTCTAATAATTATTTTTTTTTATAGAAAACTATGTAACAGGCACTAATTCCTTGCATTTTATTTCAAAACATCTCATGTAGAATACACAGTAATGCATTTTACACATTATACCACAAAGTAATGCCCTTTACAGATTATGCCACATAGTAGTAGTGCCCCATATAACACATTATTCCACACAATAATAATGCCTCCTACACATTATGCCTCACCAGCAACTCACCTCCTCGTGTGCCTCCAGCAGCCTCTTGCCTCCCCCTGTGTGCCATCAGCAGCCAGCAGGTGTGGATGCCAGACCACCAGCTAATTACAGCTGGAACACTGGCAGGTAGTAGCAGACATGGACAGACAGTGCCGGTGCAATTTGAAGTCGTCTCGCAAGCTCCGATTGCCTCGCGACCAGCGGCGCTATCTCTCTATGACTAGAATCACTTGCTGAACACTGGCCGAGGGCCAATGTAGAGTTTTCTTTGAGTACACCAGCTGTAATTAGCTGGCGTACCGACACCAAATCAACATTGCTGATACACAAGCCCCCCTCAACAGCCTTGACTGGAACAGCCCACCTTGTGTGCGTGACTGGGTGCAGGGGGAGCAGCAGGCCAGAGAGGCAGCTTGGACACTATAGCAGCTGCACCACTTGCACCCACAGGAGTTACACCACTGTTTGCATGCATGTTAGCAAACAGTGGGGTCCTTTTCAGAATCAATGGAATGGGGTTATAGGCGAGGACAATGTAATCAAATAAAGGCTGCAGGGTCCAGTCTTCAACCCGGGCAATGCCGGGTATCCTAGCTAGCAGGTAATAATACAAAAAAATTAATTAAGATACCAATAAAAACTAGAGATGTGCGCCGACCCCTGTGTTTTGGTTTTGGTTTTGGATTTGGATCTACCCTGGTTTTGGATCTGGATTGGTTTTGCCCAAAACCTCACCTCCATGTTTTGTCTTCGTGTTTTGGTTTTGGATCTGGATTTTTTCTTAAAAATTCATAAAAACAGTTAAAGTCACATAAAATGGGCCTGTTTTTGTTCCTACAGTATAATTAACCTCAATAACATTTATATTCCAGTAATTTCCAATCAATTTTGACCACCTCACTATATTATTTGCTTCATCTAGTTAAGGCCAAAAGGTTGCATCCAGCTAGCTGGCTGACTAAGCTAAGTGACACAGTGGGCAGCACTAACATGTGGCAGTTCAGTTTCTAATTTCCAACATGGATACAGAGTGTTATACAGTATGGGTTGGATACACCAATAGTGCACTTACTGTGACAGCAGTGTCGGCAGAGTGGGGTTGCTGACAGTGTCCTCAGTACATGGAATGGCAGTGCTGTGGTGCTGGCAGTGTCCTCAGTGAAGGGTGAAGGGTACCGGTGATGTCGGCACTGCGGGGGTGCCAGCCGTGTCTTAGTGCAGGTTTGCTGGCTGTGTTGGCAGTGCGGGGGTGCCAGCGGTGTCTTTAGTGCAGGTTTGCTGGCTGTGTCGGCAGTGCAGGGGTGCCAGCAGTGTCTTAGTGCAGGTTTGCTGGCTGTGTTGGCAGTGCTAGGTGCCAGCAGTGTTTTTAGTGCCGGTTTGCTGGCTGTGTCAGCAGTGCAGGGGTGCCAGCGGTGTCTTTAGTGCAGGTTTGTTGGCTGTGTTGGCAATGCAGGGGTGCTGGTGGTGTCCTCAGTGTGGGAGTGTCGGCAGTGTCGGCAGTGTGGGGGTCGCTGACAGTGTCATCAGTACATTGGACAGCAGTGAACGAGTGTCGGCAGTGGTGGTGTTGGCAGCGGGGGATGCTGCTAGTGGGGGTGCCAGCATTGTCGGCAGCGGGGGGTACTGGCAGTGTCAGGCAGCAGGGGATGATGGGTGCCATCTTCCTTTCTTCTTTTGTGCTGTCTTCAATGGGCTTAACGCTGAGAGCTGAGAGCTGTGACAGATGGCTCTCTCAGCCAATCAGCGTTAAGCCCACTGAAAACAAAACCTCACGACTCGACACAGGGGTTGCAAGGTTTTGCCTCGGGTCAGGGATCCGGGGCAGGCAGGGAGATATGGGCTGCGCTTGGATCACCCTGGATCCCCCAAATTTGGGTGGGTTTGGATCTCTTACCCGCTCATCTCTAATAAAAACATATTAAATCTGAAAGTCAGTAGGAATAGGATTTGTATTTTATATATGGGTTAAATTGTGTCCTATTCCATACAAATAACAATTTTTATCTCTAAAATGAGTTGGCTGGCGAAAATATATATTCCCTTAATTACTCCTCAATATAAGGCAATTTGATGGGGAAAAAGAAATGACCTCTCTATGTGCCAAATAAATTTATGGTGAACATGTTCAATATTATCATGTCACAATTACCTGTTGTTATTTAGTCTAACTCCTCTAGGACACTTATAATAGGTATTATTTGGGAACAAAAACAGTGAAAGATTGGTATTGGTTATTTGCACAACTTATGTCTCCTGGAATAGTCTTTATGTTTAATACATTACATTAGCAGATCTACCTGTTGTGCTACAGACAATGCATTAAAGCAATTACTGTATGTTTCAATTATCAACACATCACACTAGTGAGCAGTAAATTAGTAGCCTTAGATTAGGTTTATGCTGGGTACACATTAGCCGATGTGTACCCAGCACCAGTGGCGTAAGTTCATCCCAGATGTCCAGAGGCAAGTTATAATTTGGTGCCCCCCTGTCACAGTCGCTGACACCGTAATGTAGCAATTCACATGCAGACAGGTTATAGATAGACGAAGGCAGCAGCTGATGGTCTGACATGGAGCTCTCCACTAGTGTATGGTGGCTTCTCAGGTGCCGGGAAGGGGTGCCATGTATTGGGCGGCCGTGATGGTACACTCCGGGTACATAGTTACAGCCCTAAGTGGAGTGAATATGTTGTGGACAATGGAGGAGGTGCCCCTTCAGAGCTGGAGCCCGGCAGCAGGTGCCTCCATTGTCTCCCATAGTTCAGCCCCGCCCAGCATGATATCGTAGGCGGCGGGTCCTGGCATCGATAAGTGCATAAACATTTGCCGATACCGGGAGCAACAGAGCAACAGCGGGAGTCATCCTGCATTCGGCAGCATGGCCCCTTCTGACGATATCGCTTGTTGGACCGGCATGCAGGTCCAACGGACGATGTCACTGATGACACTCGGGAGCATGCATGCATCGTTATCGACATAATGGGTACACACAGCCCAAAGTGGACAATATGTTGTACAATCCATCGGATCGGACGACATATCGTCTAGTGTGTCCTCGGCTTTAGTTTGTGTGTCTTCAGTTATTTGGAGTACATATTAAGACAAAAACAAAAGAACATAAGTGTGCTGAATTAAATATAGTGAATCAAACAGTTCTCATCAAGTATCTTCCCAAACACAAGTATGTTATTAAATGACGCAATGTCACCAGCAGTATACATATGTTTCTACAAAAATCACAGTAATATAAATAAATGAGACACTGTTGCCAGCAGTATAACTATACTGCAACAGTATTGCCTCTCTGAATGACTGACTGACTGACACTGACTCATCAACGCCAAGCTCAAACCCCTGGACCTAGAAACAAGAAATCCGGGCAGTATATTCCTTCCATGATTTAAGCACCCACTAAGAAGGGATTTTTCAAAATTCGCTGGTAAAGTGGTAAAAATGTTTCCTTTTGACCTAGATGATTGGGTGACAAAGCAACATGTCTGCGGGACTGCAAGCTCATTTACTGGATCGAGTGGCGGCTTCAGAGGTGGGGCTGCAGCCTGTTTCACAACTGCAATAACCTCAATGATCTATCCCCTCTTCTTACCAATTTCGGGATATGGTCGATAATGATATATCTCATAGTAGCAACATTATCGTCTTTTTGTAGAAAATGGAGTTTCACCAGTTGGTCACTGTTCTCAGATGTAATGGCTGCTTTAATAGCCGACCGCTGTAACGCCATTCCAAAAACCATTACTTGCAGTTAGATAGCGACAAGTAATACAGTTCAAGCATTTGTAGCAACCATTCTTAGCTCGCAAAAAGTGGCCCCATCAGCGACTTCTTCAGTAAGTGAGTTTCTCACTCCCCAAGGGATTGATCTTGCTAAGAGGGTACATGACGTTGCCTACTCAGCGATAACCACGAGTGTGAAACTCACTTCCCGAAGAAGCTGACGATGGGCTATAGAGGCGGAGAAATACATAGAAGAAGAGTGCCCACGTGTAGAGAGGACTCTGGTCATAAGACTGGCTGTAAGTGGCTGAAAGGAGCATGGATCCCGGGACTCACAGCATACCTCTATGAGGAAGATGGATAATTTTATCTGACCCGGGACTTACATCATACACCCAGTAACATCTGACTTGGACCTGCTTTCAAAATCTAAATACAGGCTCCATAACTACTCTTCCTCAGATATAAGGACAAGTCGGGTAAACAACAAGGGATGCAGTGATATAAAAACAGGCTATTACAGTATATATGCATGCATGCTTTCACTAAAAGCCTAACTCTCCCTGCTATTACTAGGCACACTGCTCAGCCTGAATATTACAGCTTGACTCACAAATTTCAGTTTGCTTATGACAGCTTGCTTTATAGCTTTCAGCTTGTACAACTCAGTTTATACACCAACAAAAACTACCGCACCGGTTAATCTCGATATACCCCTTCTGGTAAGTATGTGTATTAAATTAGTATAAGGGGTGTGCTACCTTCTGCCAGTAAACAGAGTTATATTAAAAGGAAAAAGAAGAAAGGCAGTTTAATGGTGCACTTCTCAAGAGAAGAATATAATTTAAAAATTAACCTTTATTAGGTATTCATTAAAATAATCCCTTTAACATATTAGTAGTAAGCTTAGCAAAATATTAAACAATAAATAATATCAATATAATACACTTAGTATCTCTCCCGTATTAGATAAGCTCAATATTAAAGTTAATCACTTAACACAGTCAGGAGTTAATCACTTGATGTAGTTAGATAGATTAGTATTGAGTATTCATCTCATGTTGTTGCCTATTAATCTTAATAAACAAGAATACTCAGACTGCATCTCTTATTGTTGCAATGTAGATAGCGATTATTTTTCAGACAGCTGCTTTATTCAATTAATATTATATTGGATTATTACAACCCAATATTATTTTCCTAAGCAAATAATATTGCTATCTTTATTAATTCAGATGAAGGTAACAGATTAACTAATCATATAGAGCATTATAACTAATACTGTGGAACTTCATGTAATGTATCAACAACAGAGTCTGCCCTCCAGTGTTTATTATTATCCCTGCCCAGGCTGATACAATTCTACAGCCATTTGATTCATTAATACCTTTTTAACATTGTAGCAAATTGGGTGAAAACAGAATTCCCTATTAGCTTTATTTATTCAATTGCTGATAGTGTAGGATCTTAAACTAATACTGTAAAGCTTATTACAATATATAATCACCAACACTTGCTTAATCACAACTATTCATTGGCAGAGTTTAGCGTTGAAACACAAGAGACAGACTCAGAGTACTGATTAGTTCCATACATAGACATTTATGTCTACCCTCCGGCACTTATTTTTATCACTGCCTGGCTGACTTAATGTTGTAGCCGTTACAATCACTGGCAGGGTTTTGTGTCGGAGGGAATAAATGAACTTCTGGTGTAGAATACCAGACATTAGCGTCTACCCTCCAGCGCTTGTTATTACTGCCCGGCTAACATAACATTATAGCCACTACAATCACTGGCAGAGTCTAGCATCGGAGGGGAGCGGGTGGGCTGCTAGTGCAGAGTACTGATGCGCATTTCGCCTATCGCTTAATCATGGAATCAACCCGATGGGCGGGTCTATTAGGTTTAAATACACTTACCTATCTTGTAAAATTTTAATATAACTCTGTTTACTGGCAGAAGGTAGCACACCCCTTATACTAATTTAATACACATACTTACCAGAAGGGGTATATCGAGATTAACCGGTGCGGTAGTTTTTGTTGGTGTTTAGGCTAGTATTTCTTTACAAACTGAAGTCTTCAGTTCCTCTAACCAGCACGTTTTCTAAACTGTAATTGACTAAATAAAAATTCAGAATTTTATAGTAAATCCCTGTTTTTTCATATAATTATATTAGTGACACCTATCTTGTAATGGCCAATTTCAGCATAAGCCAAGATTTAACATGTAGACAAGAAAAATGGAAAAGTAATGCAAATGAATTCTTTTCAAATGAAAGTCTGACTAAAATGGGGAATAAAGATGATTGGATGACAGGATTACATGAGTTGAAGAAAATTCTTCTTAAACAATCCAGGACACGCTGGAATAGGTTAACTTTCGACAATTATGTCAAAAATAACATGATACCTAGAGGCTTAAGACCCAAAATTTTTCCTTCATTTGAATTAGCGAATGAATCTTTGAAAAAAGAATGGGAAGGTACTCTCTCAAAATGCTCATTTGAATTAATACAGATTTTGATTAAACATGATGAGATAATCTTGGAACAGTGCACAAAAGAAATAAATTGTATAGGAGAAAAACTGAAACCTTTTGAGAATCTTGAAAATTTTCAGAAACTCTACCAAAAACATATTTCTGAAGTAGATGATATTTAGAAACTAATCATAGAAAGGAAAAAACGTAAATTTCAAAGAGATATCAATGATTACGCAGAAGATCAGGTCTATAGATGTAAAAAATCAAAATCTAGAATTGAGAGAGATGACCAAAGTGACATTACTTCAGAAATGGAGTCCTCAGATTCTGACAACATCAAGAAAATATATTCCTAATCAGAGGGATTTTTTAGGGAGAGGTCAAGAAGATCAAAACCCCAATTCCAGAGGACTAGGAGAGGGGGGAAGAAATTTAAGAACCCGAAATGTAGGGGGGAGATGGGAGAAACCCAAGATATACAGGAGGAGATACTGATTGAGAGACAGATGGATCTTCAGTGATAATAACAAGCGCCTGGAGGGTAGATGCTGACACTCTGCACTAGCAGCCCACCCGCTCCCCTCCGACGCTAGATTCTGCCAGTGATTGCAGTGGCTATAATGTTATGTTAGCCGAGCAGTAATAACAAGCGCCAGAGGGTAGACGCTAATGTCTGGTATTCTACACCAGAAGTTCATTTATTCCCTCCGACGCTAAACTCTGCCAGTGATTGTAACGGCTACAACATTAAGTTAGCCAGGCAGTGATAAAAATAAGTGCCGGGGGGTAGACATAAATGTCTATGTATGGAACTAATCAGTACTCTGAGTCTGTCTCTTGTGTTTCAACGCTAAACTCTGCCAATGAATAGTTGTGATTAAGCAAGTGTTGGTGATTATATATTGTAATAAGCTTTACAGTATTAGTTTAAGATCCTACACTATCAGCAATTGAATAAATAAAGCTAATAGGGAATTCTGTTTTCACCCAATTTGCTACAATGTTAAAAAGGTATTAATGAATCAAATGGCTGTAGAATTGTATCAGCCTGGGCAGGGATAATAATAAACACTGGAGGGCAGACTCTGTTGTTGATACATTACATGAAGTTCCACAGTATTAGTTATAATGCTCTATATGATTAGTTAATCTGTTACCTTCATCTGAATTAATAAAGACAGCGATATTATTTGCTTAGGAAAATAATATTGGGTTGTAATAATCCAATATAATATTAATTGAATAAAGCAGCTGTCTGAAAAATAATCGCTATCTACATTGCAACAATAAGAGATGCAGTCTGAGTATTCTTGTTTATTAAGATTAATAGGCAACAATATGAGATGAATACTCAATACTAATCTATCTAACTACATCAAGTGATTAACTCCTGACTGTGTTAAGTGATTAACTTTAATATTGAGCTTATCTAATACGGGTGAGATACTAAGTGTATTATATTGATATTATTTATTGTTTAATATTTTGCTAAGCTTACTACTAATATGTTAAAGGGATTATTTTAATGAATACCTAATAAAGGTTAATTTTTAAATTATATTCTTCTCTTGAGAAGTGCACCATTAAACTGCCTTTCTTCTTTTTCCTTTTAATACAACTCAGTTTATAGCCTGCTTGATACAGTTTTGCTCACTGATTATTGGATTAAACTGGCCACACAAGTAATTAAAAGTTCACTGCAATCCTTCATCATCTCTTTTACTGAGCAGCTAACATCCCAGCCGGAATATAACACTGAGTACTGAAGCTAGATGCTTACATGCAATTGTTATTACTAACCAAGCAAGTTCAAACTATTCCTTTTATTAACATCTTCACTCATTGGTTTAACCCTGCATCAGGCGCACCCCTGGGACTCCCAGGTTCAGGGGCAGTGCGTCTGACACGCGCCTGTTATAAAATCGTCATTAGCACCTATTAACTCAATTCTAACATTCTGAAAGTGATCAGTGACCTTCATTAGGGTGTACAAAGAGAGAATATATGGAAATCTGATTAACAAAACCACATTTATTAACCTTAAAGCAAGTAAGACAAAAAATACTACATTTTAAGAGGCACAGTGTGCCTAAGAGGCCACCCTGAACAAACCAACATATTTCCACAAAATACCCACAACCTTTGTAATTTTCATTCATAAAATGAGCAAAATACACAAAATTGTGAGAAAATAAAAAGAAATACGTACCTTCTAAAGTCGGACGAGTTTGGGCGCAATGAGCCTGAGAGGCCAGGAAGGTCACTACTGCACTCCATGCAGGCAGCGGGAAAACTAACTAGGGGGGTTTCAAACAGCACCTAGAGATAGGACGGTGCTAGGAAGGGCAGGCCCCTGCACCCGCGGCAGAGAGGTGAGCGAGAACAACTGTGTGGCACCTGTCAGGCCAACTGCGCCTGACGCAGGGTTAAGCTGACTAATGGTACTTCACTGATACTTTTTGTAACTATTGATAATATAGTTCAGTGCTGTTAATTGGCAAAAAGTGCCTTTCTATGAGGATAATCTAATTTTATAATTAATATTAGTAAGCTTCTTTTGAGAGAAGGAGCAATTTTTTCTGAATTTTATTACCTTGGATATGTGTATTTTGTCTTGTCTCTTGCTTTTAATGTGTTATGTTTTAAATAAATAATATAACTGACTAGCGCCCCATCTCTTTGGATTATTTTGATACACAAAGTAGCCTGCCTCTGAATGAGCTGGCATTGTTTGCTAGTTACTGCTGCTCAAGACGAATCACCACCCAGTGGGTTGTCACAGTCATATAAATTTAGTTTGCCCACTACCACTTGTCCACATGGTTAGGTGGACAGGGGATACATTGGCATTTTGCAGGCTAATCATTTGTTTTTTTTAATGTCCTGTTACAGCAGAAGAATGGCTTTTTAGGTACAGATGACACAGGACCTCAATTAACTGTGTGACACCCACTGCATTGATGGGGTGTATTGGATGCAAAGTGCTTCCACTTACAAAGGATTATTTCACAATCAGTTGTTGTTGTTTTTTTAAATAGTAGTCTCCTTGGTCCCCTTCTGGGATGAAATCCATCCCCAGCAGCAGCAGCAGGCCTAACGCTGAAGGATTCTTATGAGGAATCCTGGATATTGGAGGAGTCACCTAGCATTAACAAATTGGATGCAGGACTACCTCTGATCATTACTGTGGATATTGAGGATGAAGGTGTTGGTGGTAGAGATTGCAGGTGCTGGGATCTAGTTGAACTTGAGAAAAGGGAGCTAGCTGATGCTGAACTGATTGTTTTTATCTTTTAGCACTAGTTTCTGATGTTGTAAAAAAATGTTGTGACTTCGCTGCAAATTACATAACAGGGAGGAGGTTCCTAGATGGTTAACATCCCTACCGCTACTGACCGTAGTTTTAAAAATGCTGCAGATGGTTTTACAATTGTTTTCAGGATTTGGGTAAAAATAATTCCACACATAAGAAGTGCATTTATTGGCCTATGCCTAGGCATGACAATGGCCATCCTCTTGTCATGGCCAAGAGCTGCTTCCACTGGTGCCTGACTTACGGATGTGTCCTGCTACATCTTTGCTCCATATGCCATGTAGCGCGCCATGTTAGTCGTGTCATGCCATGGAGATGTATCTCACAGCATTCTGCAGTAAGGTGCAATATAACGTACTGAAGCGCTAGAAAAGCCGAAGTGTGTAATACAACTTTCTGTCCACCAGATGTCACTTTTTGTAAACTGAACAACGCATGCTTGAATTAGCCAATGAAACTTTTGTAGTGTCTACTGATTGGCTGAGTGGACTGTGGACCTCATGCGTAAGTTTTGCAATGCGCGTGCGCAAACTAGCTGTTCCGATCGGAAATTTCTCTCTCCTTCAACTCTCCTTCAACTTGGCCAGGTCGTTAGTTTGAGTGACAGAATGAGGCGTTTGTGGGTGGTAACAGGGGAAGGTGCTTGTGAATGGGGGAGTGGAGATCCGAACGCAGGTGTGCCTGACTATGCAAAGGGTGTTTTATGGGAGTGCATAATTAACTAAGTAGTGTCATCGCACATGTGACATAGGAGGTTTTTACACTGACTTGATCGTAGTACTTAAGAGAGGGTATGGTCAACCTTAAGCTCTACGACCAGCTCCGATGGTTTCCGATGGTCTCGATTAATCCTTATATGCCCGGAGATGACGTGTAATGGGAACGAGAAGGGGGCGTATTTTTAGTCTTACGGCCGCATCCTCCCACTCGCTCGTCCAGCTAACGATCCCATCTTAACGACGCAACTTGCGAGCACTTCATTTGCATATCCGGCCCCTTTTCCCTTACGACCGAGCGTCCGCAATGACCGACTCTGAATGAGGTCCCGTGTTTTGTCATGAATGAACAATGGCCTTTGTAATTTTTTTTCTTTGTTTTTTTCTTTTTAATTTTCACTACAGGATTAAAAATAAATCGCTTGTGTACAATGTCAGTACAGGCCTCAGCCTGCTGCAGCATTGTAAAAAAGCAAATGATGGTGGGGGATTGTGATGAGCCATACAATGAGCTCAGTGGCATTGAATAGTAATGAGTGATGGCGGGGGATGTGATAAAGGGACGGGTGGCCAAACACAGAGAGGAAGGGAGGAGGGAAGTGTAGAGTACTGTATTTGAAAACTATTCAATCTGACATGATCTCTCTTTATGAAAAAGATCCCGAGCATCATACGGACAGCCCTGTAATGTTTACAATACAATGTCTACTGTATAGTGAAAATGGAAAGTTGAGAGCAATGTATTGAGTTCAGTAAAGTTCCTTGAACAATTGCTCTGTCTTTGTATGTAATTCTGGGTGTGCCTCTTCTGGCCAACACAGATACATGCCTGTATGTATTTTTATAAATGCCAGAACTCATACACCAAGCGATTTTTTTTAATCCTGTAGTAAAGATTTATGAAAAAAAAAAAAAGAAAGACAATATCAATGTCCAAAATGCCATTGCCCCCTTCCGGGTCTCGAACCCGGGGCACCCACCCTGCAAGGAGCTCACCTAAACCACTCGGCCACACACACCAGCAGTATTGAGACCCGCACCATTGATGTATTTGATGTGACGTGTTCACCTTTATACCAAGGAATGTGTACAAGGTCAATAGCCGTTTATAGGGCCTCATTCAGACCCACTCGCGAGCGCCTGTCCGCTCGCAAGTGGGTCGATTGTGTGCACTGCGCATGCGTACGACGGAGGAAGCTCCGTCGTGCGCATGCGCGAGACGCGACGAGCGAAGGACTTTCCTTCGCTCGTTGTGTCTGATCAAAGGGGGCGTGCTGTAGATGTTGATCAAAGGGGGTGTGCTGTCGATAGTGATGTCAGTGGGAGTGATTTTGGCTCTGATAGAGCCAAAATCACTCCTGGCCTTGCGGTTGAGAAATTCAACCGCAGGCTTCTGCTCGCACTGGCGATTGTCGCGATGGTCAAGACCATCGCGACCATCATCCTGCACGTTCGTATAGGCTGTGGGTGGTGACCCACAGCTATACGAGCGTCCAGGAGGACGCTCCATATTACTGGAGGTGGGCCCTGATTCAGAGCGAGCGCTCTGGTCAGAGCGTCTGGCTCTGAATCAGGGCCATAGTCTTTAAAATTATTTATTTTACTTTAAATGTATTGATCCTGAAATGCTCTGTCTTTATGACCAGGCATCTTTACACCATGTAGTGACCACAATATAATGTCTATAGCGGTTTACTGTAGTCTTGACACAAAGTGATCATTTCAAGCACGAGAGACTGTTTATACTGCCTGAACGTGATTAGCCAGCCTTTCACAGATTACAGTGCACTGCTACAGTATTGTATTCAGTACTGTAGTTTTCATCTGTGGAGCATTCGCCACCAAGAGGTTAAACTGTGTAGTGCATGGCGTGTAGTCTTTCATGGCATACAGTATGCCACACCACAATGCGCAGTATCTGCCATAATGCATACTGACATGCCGCGCCAGGGACGCCAGAATACCGCGCTATGAGCAAAGATGTAGCAGGACACATCTGTACACAAACAACATCCTGATCCTCAACATCCTCATCAGCGCCGGAGTCAGCTACACAAATATCCTTCTCATCCTCTTGCACTTCCTCAATGGTAAAACTTAACTTTTAATGTTATGTCATAAAAGAATCATAGGAAACGAAAAACTTAAATTATAAACATACAATAATATACATACAATAATTACACAACGTTTTATTAAAAAATCTAACACTTTTATCATATCAAACAGCACATCAGAGAGTGGTCAAGATCTATATAAATAGATTCAATAATCCAAGGTACCAATGCCACAATACAAAATGTAAGGGAAACCACCCCTAATTGGTTCTGATGCAACTGTAGGTTTTAAGTTTGTATATATATTTTCAATACAAGGAAAAAATATCCCAATATCTGTGAGACAAGCACAGCCCCCTGCATATGAATAAATAGCAGACGATTAACAGTTAGTAATCTATAATCTTCTGAGGAGGAAAAAAAGCAAGAAAATGAATATTCAGTTCCCAATTTAAGACAGCATTTTTAAAGTAAATATATTTTCAGACTAGGGGCCTGATTCAGACCTGTTCGCTAGCAAGCGATCACTCGGAGCAAGCAATGTTTTGCAAAGTGCGCATGCACATGCATTGCAGTGCGCATGCGTGAACTAGTCCGAGCGATCAGGAAGCAATCACTTGCCCAGCAGAGCAGTGGCGTAACTAGGGTATTTGGAGCCCAGGGCAAATTTTAAAATGGAGCCCTCCACCACCACCGTATGCACGTGCCAAAGGCGCGCGTGGCAAAAATTGGGCATGGTCACAAGGGGCGGGGTCACTTAACAATGGGGCCTGTCAACAGGACATATATACCCCTTTCTCGTCACTATTAACATTCCTTTCCATATGCACCTTAACCCCTATAGAGCTCCTTATACAGTTCGCCCTATGCAGTGCCCCCAGTAGTGGTCCCTCTTATGCAAGCCCCCAGTAGTGCCCCTTGTACAGTACCCCCAGTAGTGGTCCCCCTTGTGAAGCTCCCCATTAGTTCCCCTTATACAGTGCCCCCAGCAGTGGTCCCCCTTATGCAGGCCCCCAGTTGTGCCCCTTATACAGTGCCCCCAGTAGAAATCCCCTTTATGCAGCCCACCAGTAGTGGTCCCCACTATCCAGTGCCCCTTTTAGTGGTCCTCCCTATTTAGTGCCCCCAGTGCAGTGTCCCTTGTACCTCCAGTAGTAAGCCCCTTATATAGTGTCCCCAGTAGTAGACCCCCCTTATGCAATGCCCCTTATACAGTGCCTCCAGTAGCAGTCCCCCATGCAGTGCCCCCAGTTGTGGTCCCCCTATGCAGTGCCCTTTTTATAGTGCCCCCAGTAGTATTCTCCCCAGTAGTGGTCCCTGATGGAGTGCCCCAGTAGCAGTCCCCCTGATTAGTGCCCCCAGTAGAGGTCCCCCCCAGTGGTGCCTCCAGTAGTAGTCCCCCCAATTAGTGCCCCCAGTAGAGGTTCCCCCCAGTTACTGCCCCCAGTAGTAGTCCCCCCGAGTAGTGCCCCCAGTAGAGGTCCCCCCAGTGGTGCCTCCAGTAGTAGTCCCAATTAGTTCCCCCAGTAGAGGTTCCCCCCAGTGGTTCCCCAAAGTACTGCCCCCAGTAGTAGTCCCCCCGATTACTGCCCCCAGTAGTAGTCCCCCCAATTACTGCCTCCAATAGAGGTACCCCCCCAAATACATAGCAATAAAATAAAAATAAAACTTACCAGCATCCATGCTCCTGTCCCGCTCCCGCCGCCGCGACGTCCGGATGTCAGGCCTCCCGGGCTGGTGCGCTCTGCATTATGGGAGAGACATCATGATGTCTCTCCCATCACCCAGTGCAGGAGCCGGAAGAGAGTTGGCTCTTGCAGTGGGCGCTGCAGCAGCCAATGAGAGTCTATTTGACTCTCATTGGCTGCTGTTTAACACACACTGTGGCTGTGCAGCAGCAGCAGCCAATGAGAGTCTGTCTGACTCTCATTGGCCGCTGATCAACACACACACATCGCGGCGGTGATGTGTTTGTTAGCACAACCTGAGCCTGCCCACCTCCAACCCTCCTCCTGGCGCTATTGGGCAAGCTCTCAGGGGGAGGGAAGGCAGGGGCTCGGCTGTGCAACACAGGACCGGTGCTGGGAAGCCCAGCATCAGTCCTGTGTAAATGTGTAGCGCTGACCACACTCACTGCGGTTGGCACTACACTGGGTAACTAGAATGGGCCGGTACCGTGGCCAGCGGCGCCCCCCGTGCTACCGGTCCCACGGCGCCCAGGGCACATGGCCACTCGCCCTGCCCTAGTTACGCCACTGCAGCAGAGACAGCCCAGCTGAATGAGTGACAGGTCAAGCCATTTGTGGGTGGCAACAGGGGCAGGCCACTGGAGACGGGGGAGTGGAGGTGTGAACGCAGGTGTGCCTGAGCATCTTAACGCTGTTTCAGAGGTGTGCATAATTAACAGCATCATAGTACATGTCACCTGGTTGAATTACACACTGAAGTGCTCGCTGTGCTTGCGGTAGGGTCCAGTCAACCGCAAGCGCTGCGGTCAGTTCCGATGGAACCCGATGTACCGATGGTTGTATATACTTCCTCGAGATGACGTTCGCTAATGGGCGGCTAAAGACAGGCTGGTGGCGTCTGCATACACAAAGTGATCGCACGCCAAGACATAGTGGGCGTGCTTATGCCTTGCGGTGCAATCGCCTGCCTTGAGGTCACTTAGCTGAATCTGCATACGCTGGGAGCGAGGGCCCGAGTCTTAATCAGACCCTAGGTGCAAAAATATTCTTGTAGGAGTCAACCTAGTCTGAAAAAATATTTACTTTACAGATGCATAAAAAGATAATATGTTGAGATGATTGATATATAAGGATAAATGTTGTCTTAAATTGGGATCTGAATATTCATTTGCTTTTTTTCCTCCTCAGAAGATTATAGATTACTTTATAATATAAGTTTTTCGTTTCCTATGATTCTTTTATGGCATAACATTAAAAGTTAAGTTTTACTATACAAGGTAGTTTCTTGTGCCCCCAAAAAAGTACTTTCTTTCCCTTTTCTGAATGCTCTTCTTACCTCCATAAGGATAATATATCCCTGATACTACTATCCCCATTTGCATATTTATTTATTTGGAGTAATTCTACCTTTATCTTAATTCATTTGGCACCAGTGCTCAGAGTCTCCCCTTTTCCCTTCCCTAGTATTACAAACAATTTCCTCAGTGGTATCTTCAATTTATATGTTATCAGCTATATTTGTGCTGCTCATCTTCACATTTACAGAGGGGGCAAAAATAGTGAAAGGAGGCTTCTCTGCATGTACAACAGTATCACAATTGTCAGGCTCAAACATAGCACTCATTGACACACTAAAACTCTCCTCAGGATTTGTGACATTTCTATTTCTGAATGCATAGTTTGATCTTCTGCCTTATTGGTTTTAATTTTTTTCTTTTACACCTCTTCTAGATTCTGAGTGATAAGGTCTTGCATCGTCATGAGAAGCAAAGGAAGATGACTCACTGACACTTGCAGAAATGCCACTCATAAATAAAGGCCAAGGCCTTAGTCTTTCCTTGCCACTTTGTGTTGGCAATTTTATGTATTTCTGCACCACATTTTTCCTTTATTAGATGTGGTTTTTTTTTTTAGCACAATATGTATGTTTTATTTTAGATGCCCTGACTTTGACCCATTGAGCATCAGCTTTAGTGGATGAAGTTGAGGGACTAGCATCATCATTAGGACTTGTGGCAGCAGCTGCAACAACACTATTTAGCTGCTCTTCTGTAAGCTGAATGTTATCCATTTTTCGATTCGCAGATCACTGCGTGGCTTTATATATTTGTACTTGAACAAAGCACACTAGGGTAAAATGTACCAAACAGTACAAACAATAGAATACCACTATCTTTTTTTTTATGGACTGGAGTCACAGGGTTTATATATGCACGTGAAGAAAACGCACTAGGGTAAATGGCACCAAACAGTATAAACAATAGAATTTCACTATGTATTTTAATTTTATTTTTTGAGGTCGCAGCTCAATTCATACTGCACAGAGTGGAGTCACAGGGCTTTTATATGCACATGAACAAAGCGCTCTAGGGTAAAACACACCAAACAGTACAAACAATAGAATTTCAATATCTATTTTTTTTTTTTTTGAGGCCGCAGCTCATTTCAATCTGCGTGGAGTCGAGTCACAGGGCTTATAAATGCACATGAACAAAGCGCACTATGGTAAAATGCACCAAACAGTACAAACAATAGAATTTCAATATCTATTTTTCTTACCTTTTGAGGTTGCAGCTCAATTTAAACTGCGTAGAATCACATGGCTTTTTTATTGTATGTGAACAAAGTGAAAAAAAGGGTAAAGCACACCAAACAGTACAAACAACAGAACTTTACTACAGATGGGCCCAGCTGCTTGTTGTTTATAGTGCAGTGAGTCACGCCATGCGTGGTGCGAGACACCTTCATGCGATCAGGGACGCGCAATAACGTCTCGATTCAATACTATGGAGACCACACTCCCGCAAATGGGGACGCGTGAATGTATCTCCATAGGTTTGGATGTAGATAAAATCTTGCAATCGGGGATGCGCCATAGCATAGCGCGATTTGCGTGCATATTTGTGCCACGATCAGCAACAAACCATTTGGGTGCATCTGTATATATACTGTATATAAATATATATATATATATATACATATATATATTTTTTTTAGGTCACAGCTCCATTCAAACTGTGTGGATTCACATGACTTTTATATGCACATGAACAAAGGGCCTGATACAGGTTCATTCGCCCGGAAGCAATCGGATGCACCCGCTCGCTGCAAAAATATACTTATGAATGCAATGGCACTGCAGTCGCAGCACAAGATGCAGATGCCCAGCACTACAGTATGCCGCCCCATTACCCTCTTCTTACAGCCATACTAATGTGCACGTATGTGAAAATATCGGAGCTGCACGCACACTTGTGGTTGACATAACCCTGCCGCAGAAGTTGCTAAACTTCCTGCACGTAGTGAGTACTCAGGCTGCGTATGGGTTCGCTGAGGATAATTTATGCATGCCCCTGCAACTGCAATCGAATGCACTGACACACCTGCGTTCGCACGACCACACTCCCTTCACCACCCACAAACAGCTCTTCCTGTCAATCAGTAAGTGATAGGTCTGCGTAGTGCCTGAGAACGCATTCCCGACTGCAGCACCTGGTTCGCGCACGTGCACTGCATCTTATACGCATGTGCAGAATGCAAACATCGGCTGGCTGCATGCTAACGCAGCCTTGCGATCCAACCTGAACCAGCATACCAAACAGTACAAACAATTAAAACTTTGTGGATTAAAGTCACAGAGCTTATATATGCAAGTGAACAATGCACACTAGGGCAAAACGTACCAAATAGTTCAAACAATAGAATTTAACTATATATTTTTATTTTATGTTTTTGAAGTCGCAGCTCAATTCAAACTGCGTGGAGTGGAGTCACAGGGCTTTTATATGCGCATGAACAAATCGCACTAGGGTAAAGCACACCAAACAGTACAAACAATAGAATTTAACTAGATTTTTTTTTTGTTTTTTGAGGTTGCATCTAAAATTAAACTTTGTGGATTCACATTGCATTTATAGCTTCTTTAGATGGACACAGCACAGCCAATTTACAGCAGAGTACAGTGCAGCATACAGCAGCGTGCCTCCCTATATACATTGACTAAGGGCAGCAAAGCTACTTGTGAGTCTAGACACAGCACAGCATATATACAGCAGAGTACAGCACAGCATAATGCAGCATGCACCCCCTATACACATTGACTAAGAACAGCAACGTGTCTAACTGGGAAATGGCGCCGAGTCCCGTTCACGGCGTCTTATATAGAATACAACACCATGAGGATGACGTTTTGCCTCGAAGTGGAATCAGAGTCAGATGGCCAGACCCAAGCCACCTCTCAGATTTACTCGGATACCAGGAGTTCGAATGTGTTTGGATTCCAAGCAATCCAAACCACTTATCTATAGCAATAATGACATTTTTAATAGAAATATATGTAACAGGCACTAAGGACCTCATTCAGAGTCGGTCGTTGCGGCCGCATGTCGTACGGCCAATGACCGCAAAATCCGATCGTACGGCAAGTCATTCGTAAACAAAGTGAGCCCATTCGTTAGCACTGCACCTCCTCTAGCTACCGACTGATCTGATCAAACGAACGAGACAATCGTAGTCAGGCGCTGTCAGTCGCTGTATGCTAATTATGTTCTGATGTTTGCGGCCGTATGTGTTGTTTTGATGGTCACATGTCATGTTTACATGGACTATCGATAAGCTTGTTATTAGCTTGTTGTCAATTATCTAATTAAGAGTGTTTAACTCTTGCTGTTCTTTAAAACAAGTTTTTTATCATGTGTCAATAAACTTTATTGTTCATTTCATGGGTGTTTTTTCCGTTCTCTTTTTTTTCACACAATTTAAAAAACAAAGTAAGGTTTATTATCTGTGAATGTACTGTTGATAAGTGTGTTAACTTTAAAAATGCATGTGCATTTTGCATTAGGATCATTTGCACTCTTATGTTTGCAATTGCACACTGCGTGTTGAAGCCAACCAAATGTGACCTTATTTTTCGGGCCACATGATTTAAGGATTGGGCAATAGTTTTTTTTTGGAAACTGAGTAAATATTTTAACCAATCATCTTTTTTTTATCCCATGTATATTTCATGTTTTCTGAAAAATCGTCCATTGCCATCATGAGAGCCGCGGCCTTCACCAGGAGAGAATAAATGATTCTCGTCCAGATAATGGACAGGCGGATTATGACCGCCCAGCCTCCTATTTCCAACCGCATAAAGCGGGCGGCCTATGCGGAGGGGAGACGAGCCCTTAGAAGTGTGGGATACAGGCGCAATATAGCGCAATTAGAGAGGCGCTGGTCAGATCTGCGCCACCAGTCGCCTGTCCTTTTGCGGAATTTGGGGGCGCGACTACGCAGACGTAAGTAAGCATTTGTATAAATGTAATAATTAGTGGACTGTTAAAAATGTATGTTCCTTTTCCATTTCTTTTAGTCAATGTTAAAAAACCCTCCTGTATGTTGTCCCTATTGTCCTGAATGTGTAAAGTGTACTTGTATTGTGTAGCCGAAATTGAAAACTAAACTTTTTTTGTTTTTTTATCTTTAAATTTTAGAAACACAGTGGAGACAGAGAAGGGCATGCAGAATTGGAGGAAATGCAGGTGCCAACCTGCAGCCCTCACCCTCACCTTCCCCATCCGCTCAACCCAGCCCTCCCTCCCCACCACCATACTCCCCCAGTAACCCTCCCTCCCTCTTCCAATCCTCCCCGAGTATTCCTCCCTCCCCTGCCCACTCATCCCAAATATCCCAAATATCCCCTCCCTTTGATGTTTGCCCCTCTATTTCCCCTCCCACCATTCCCCCAACTCCAAATTACTCCCCATCTCCTGCACCATCTACATCGAGGGTTTTACTACACCACTCTGATGGTATGTGTTTTGTACTCTTTTTTTTTTTTTGGTGTTGTTGTTATCCATGTTTTTGTAAACATTTTTGGGCGTTGGTTATTTTTTTTAATTTCAGTATGGGTGTCAAAATCATTGCGCAGTAATGCTGTTATTCAAAATTTCGTGCTTATGTTTTGTGCCTGGGCCTTTTTTTGGGGGGGGAGCCCAAAAATATATGCCTTTTGGATTTTTCCAAAATTTTTTTTTTTATGGGAAAAAAAAGTTTACATTTGGATTAGTATTTTATATGTAAAAAAAACATGTCACAGAACTTTGCAAGGTGCTAGGAACCAGGCTACCCTTGTTAATGTTGTGTACACTGTGTTTAAAATGTACTAAGATGTAACTTCATTAGGAAAAGTGATGTTTGCCATAGCAAACAAACACATTGTATTTTTGGATTATCAAGAACATTTTAGAAGTGAATACGTGCATTTTGTTTTAAGGATATGGCCATCATGACTTAAGAATACACCTCCCCTTATTTTTTACAACATCATAGGGGTTTTTGGCTAATGCCACATAGTTAAGGTTTCCAATTGTTTTGACACCATAAAAGTATCAACATATAAATAATGTTGTGTGGATGAAACATTAAAACACACCCTAACATCATTGTGTTTAACCACTTTTTGGGTCATTGACTAATGTGTAATGTTCAAATGTTGGTCATTTTTAAGAAGTTGTTAAACTAAAAAAAAATGTTTCTGTCCACAGATGTAACCCACATCCTGGTGCAAATTTGGGAGGAGCTCCGAACAACAAGTGGCCATTTATTGGAGGCCTACTGCTGCCTCCAATGTATTGTGGGGAGTTTGGATTATTTATAGTTTGTTGTTATCATCTTTGTACATTTTAAAAAATTTTTGATTACAGTAAAGTTTTTGTTGCACAAACATTTGTCCTCTTTTTTTGAACAAATTAAAGGGTGTAATGCAGCAATTTAAATACTTTGTGAACAAAACTGGGTGCCTTTCCATAGTATAACAAATTGAAAAATGTTTTGATAAACCTTAAGAACATTTGCAGTTATGTTGTGTAAAAAATTTTTTAGGGGTTGGCATACATTATCCACCCCAAAATGGCTTTCATAAAAAAAATACACAAACCATTTGCATTTAATGGAAAAAATTTATTAAATAACAAACATGTTGCCAACAGACTTTTGCTCGTAAAAAGCATTTCATCACAGAATCACACATAACAAATGTCCTCAGGGTTTTGGCAAGGAACATATCTGGCTTAGTCAGACATAAACAACAATAGTAAAAAACAAACTGATTTTTGAATGGAAAACATGCAAATTAATAAAAGAAAAGGCAAACTAACTAAACATGTAGGGTATATCCAGCCTAAATTTGTTAGTTGTCCAAAAATATACAGAGTATTGCCAATGGGTTCCATTAGTTTTGCAGTTTTGGAAAGTGTTGTGATTTTGTTGGTAGGAAAATAAAAAAAAATTAGGTACACATTAAAATACATTTGTACTAAGTGTAAAAAAAACCAGGTAAATATTCTTACCTAAAAAAACGTGAAACAACAGAATTGCATGTGACCCCCCCTGACAGCATCACAACACCTTCCTCCAGGGGGCCATCCTCTGGCAAGGCATCCTCTGGCTGCATGGGTACTCGACTCCTTATTGCAATGTTGTGTAAAATCCCACACAGGACCACAATGCGAGAAACCATATCCAGCGAGTACATGAGTGCACCACCAGAGTGACGGAGACACCGGAACCGGCCTTTTAAAAGGCCGATACAGCACTTCACCACCTGCCTGGTGGCAGTAAACGTGGCATTATATTGAGTTTGTGGCCCTGGTGTGGGAGTCAAATAAGGAGTCAGCAGCCAGTGGCATGCAGGGATATCCACTGTCACCTGATGGAAATGGGACACCAAAAGATAAATAAATTGACCATGAAAACATGTTTACACTATTACTATAGCTACATACTGGATTTTTACTTACCAAGAAGCCAGGCATCACCAGCTTGCAGTGTGCTTAATTTTGGCCAAATGCCTGAATGCTGGATCACGTACGCATCATGGCTATAGCCTGGAAATTTGGCATTCAGGGAGAGGATCTGGAGGGAGGTATCACATAGCACCATTACATTTAGGGAATGGAAATGTTTACGGTTCCTATATATTTGTTCCCTGCATGCAGGGGGCTGAAGTGCTATGTGAGTGCCATCCACTACCCCTATGACGTGTGGAAAGCCTGCAATTTCAAAAAAGTTCTGCTTTACCAAATCAAGGGCTTCCATATCCAAAGGCACACTAATAAAATGTGCTATATGATTGAAGAATGCATTTAGCACACGCCTCAGGATCCGTGAAAATGAGGGCTGGGAGAGGCCACCCACCAGCCCCACAGTGGTTTGGAAGGACCCTGAGGCACAGAAATGTAACACCGCCAACAACTGTGTAAGTGGTGAGATTGCTGTTGGAATGTGAATCTGACTTTCTAGATCATTCTTTATTATTGAAAGAGTGTCTAGGTTAATATTTGGAGGCAGGCGATAAGTGGTTACAACCACATCATCAGACATTCCAAAAAGGGTGACACGTGTTCTATATATCTTGGCCCTTGCATGCCTCCTATGCCTATGCCCAGGAGGAGGCTGAGGAAGGTTGGTGGGGGGCAACATGGCCACTATTAGCTATCCCACATCGCTCTGTAAAGTTAAATTATTTAATAAAAAGGGTTTCAGAGAATGGATTTTGATTATTTGGTCCAAAATACTTAGCTTTATAATAATTGTGCATATTCTTACAGGGTCGGGCAGTGCCATCTTCGGAAATCCCTACAGGTGTATTTGGTGTGCGGTTGTTTTTTTTTGGGAAGAAAAATAAATTATTTTGTTTTTTATAAAACACCACTATTACTACTATTATTGTTAAAACAAACCTTAACTTTTAAATTGGGCAATATAAATTTTTTTACAATTTATTTTTTTCTTTTCCAAATTAAAAAAAACTGCATTATTAAATGTTAAAAAAACGGTAAAAAAACTACATCATTAAAAAAAAAACTTTTAGGTTTGTATAAATAGACACTTACCTGATTCAAGTACAAACTGGACTGTTAAACACCTGAAAAAAAATTAAAAAAATCATGATAAAATATTTATTAATAATGTACTTTTTTTTGGGTTTATAGAAGAAAATTTAAATAAACAAAAAATGCAGTAGGCTGGCACACTTACTTGAGTCTTCAAATAACGTTGATTTTTTAAGCCTACAAAAGCACGGCCACCCAAACACAACAAGTAACCGGGTTTCATAAATGTATGCACCAAACAAATTTCTAAATAAAAAACCACCACACAAAAAAAAACAATAAAACCACCACCCAAAAAAAATACTAAATAAAACCACCACCCAAATAAAAAAAAAATAAAACCACCACCAAAAAAAATACTAAATAAAACCACCACCTAAAAAAAACAATAAAACCACCACCAAAAAAAATACTAAATAAAACCACCACCCAAAAAAAAAGAAAAAGAAAACCACCATAAAAAAAAAATACTAAATAAAACCACCACCCAAAAAAAAACAATAAAACCACCACCAAAAAAAATAGTAAATAAAACCACCACCCAAAAAAAAACAATAAAACCACCACCAAAAAAAATACTAAATAAAACCACCACCCAAAAAAAAAGAAAAAGAATACCACCATAAAAAAAAATACTAAATAAAACCACCACCCAAAAAAAAAAAAGAAAAATAAAACCACCACCAAAAAAAACAACTAAATAAAACCACCACCCAAAAAAAAAAAACCACACCAAAAAAAAAAAAAAAAAAACACTCAAACAACACACACAAGCACCACACAAACAACACACACAAGCATCACTCAAACAACACACACAAGCACCTCTCAAACAACACACACAAGCACCTCTCAATGCAGTGATTATGGAATGCAGGAAAGGTGTGCTATTGTACTTAGGCAAATAAGGATGCACGGGTAAGCAATCCAGGGATGTGCTCACATCTAGCCTAACCCACACAGTGATTACGGAATGCAGGAAAGGTGTGCATTTGTACTTAGGCAAATAAGGATGCATGGGTAACCAATCCAAGGATGCGCTCACATCTAGCCCAACCCACGCAGTGATTATGGAATGCAGGAAAGGTGTGCATTTGAACTTAGGCAAATAAGGATGCATGGGTAACCAATCCAGGGATGCGCTCACATCTAGCCCAACCCATGCAGTGATTACAGAATGCAGGAAATGTGTGCATTTGTACTTAGGCAAATAAGGATGCACGGGTAAGCAATCCAGGGATGCGCTCACATCTAGCCCAACCCACGCAGTGATTACGGAATGCAGGAAAGGTGTGCATTTGAACTTAGGCAAATAAGGATGCATGGGTAACCAATCCAGGGATACGCTCACATCTATCCCAACCCATGCAGTGATTACGGAATGCAGGAAAGGTGTGCATTTGAACTTAGGCAAATAAGGATGCACGGGTAACCAATCCAGGGATGCGCTCACATCTAGCCCAACCCACGCAGTGATTACGGAATGGAGAAAGGTGTGCATTTGTACTTAGGCAAATAAGGATGCATGGGTAACCAATCCAGGGATGCGCTCACATCTAGCCCAACCCACGCAGTGATTATGGAATGCAGGAAAGGTGTGCATTTGAACTTAGGCAAATAAGGATGCACGGGTAACCAATCCAGGGATGCGCTCACATCTAGCCCAACCCACGCAGTGATTACAGAATGCAGGAAAGGTGTGCATTTGAACTTAGGCAAATAAGGATGCATGGGTAACCAATCCAGGGATGCACTCACATCTATAAAAAAGTCTGCACAAGCAGTATTCTTCATGCTCTCTCACAGGTTTGAAAAATGTCAAGCGAGTAGCATGGTGAGCAGAGGCCAACTGAGGCAGGTAAGTGCGAATCACATTTTTTAAACAACACAAGAACAGTTCATATTTCCAAAAATATATATTTTTTATTTTATCTAATTTTAAAAATGTTGTAGGTGCTGGGAATCCAATTCCACCACTAGAGGAGGAGGAGGCGGGCCCAAGCAGGCCAAGGCCAAGAAACCCTCCATTTTCACGGATCGAGCTTGAGACATTGGTGACCATGACAATGGAGAACCTTGTCCATGCCCCAAGAAATATGGGGGCTGGAGCCAAAGACAGGATTTGGGAGGAGATATCCAGGGCTGTTAATGCTGTGTAGACAACCCACAGAATCATGAAAGTCGTTCAAAAACGGTAAGAAAATGATATTGTGAGTGTACTGAAGTCAAAAGCGAGATCTTATTTTCAAAAACTAACCCTTAAAAAATGCAAAATCACATTGACAGCTGGACTGATTTTAAGTACCAACTGAAGAGGAAGCTACGGAGTAGGGTGGACCATGCTGCGGGGACAGGTGGTGGTCCCATCCCTGAGGAGCTGGCCTTGATGAGGTTGGAGACGTTGGCTCAGGTAGGGGCAAACGCAGGATTTTTAAGGGGGGGTTTTCATTTATAAAAAAAAATATATATATATATATATATATATTCTACATATACATACACACATATACATCAGCCCCAAACAACCAGTCCCAGCCAGCCCCTGCCGCAGCCAGACAGCCACCCAGCCCCAAATAGCCAGCCCCTGCCCCACACTGCCAGCCTCTGTTCCAGACAGCCAGCCCCAGCCCGATAGGCAGCCTGCCAGCCCCTGCCCCAGCCCAAAAGCCAGCCCCAACCCCACACTTACCTGCTGCTTGTAGTAGCTCCTCAGTCAAGAGCCGCGGCTCAAAGACCTCTGCTGTCAGTGGCGCGGTATAACGTCATGTGCTACGGCCGCCGGGTCTCACCATCTCTCTCTCCAAATGAAAAAAAAACCTATCTTGCAGGCTTTACACTGCAGCATAGCGGGCGCGTGGGTCGGGAGCGGCGGTGCCGGGAGTGCGGGCCCCCCTCATTGTCCGGGCCTCCAGTCCAGTCCCTGGTGATCACTGCGAGCTGCCCGGCCACTGTCGGTTCAGCTGTCAGCGCTTCCGTCTCAGTAGGTATGAAAGCACCTGACGCAGAAGCGCTGACAGCTGAACAGGCAGCAGCTGGACAGCTCCGAGGGTGGCCCACTGATTATGCAGAGATGGAGACAAGTCTGTCTCTGTCTCTGAAAAAAAAAATAGTTGGTCAGGGGGGGGGTTTCTGGGTACTCAGAAATCCCCCCTGTGTGCGCTATTGGGCTCAGGGATGTGTGACGGGGGAGGAGATAGTCGGCGTGTCCACTATGGACACTGACATGGCCGACTTCAATGCTCCACATGTGCAAGAAGGTAAATATTTTTAAGACTCAAAACAGTATAAAGCTAAAACATGTATGCGTTTTTAAAAGAAATAAAAATACTAATGTTTTTTTTTGCTTTTTTTCCAGACTCAGAGGAGGTAGTGCCTGCTCCAGAGGTCAGGTCTGGGTCCAGCACAGATGGAGACTCTGCAGGGGAGGATCCAAGTACTCCATCTGGGGACCCTGTGGAGTCTACTCCAGGGCAACCATCAGACCGAGCAGTGCCCGCCTCACCAGGTTGGTCTCCCAAACTCAGGAGAACAGATGTGTTCTTTTGAGGATGGAGACCACTCTGGTGAGGGTGCCGGTGGCCCTGGAGACCATTGCTGGGGCCCTAGATCGTTTGGCCAATACCCAGGAGCAGGCAAACCCACCTGCCATGATGGAGCGAGACTCCCTTCCTCCCAGGACCACCACCTCTGGCAGCCCAACAGCCACCCCCGCAAGTATGGAGAGCCCTATGCCTAGGCCAGAGGAAATCCCATCTACCTCTGACCAGGCCAGTCGGCGTGTTACACGCCAGTCGGCTGTCCGTAGCTTACCTCTTCCTCCAAGCCGGCCCAAACGACGAAAGTAGCCCTGGATATCTCCTCCCTCACCTGTTGTCCAGTCCCCAAATTTCTTGTCACCAATGTCTCAAGCTCTTTTTTTTATTAAATATTTTTATTTTCTGTTTTTTTTTTTAATTATTATTTAAATTATATGCAAATGTTGCCCTAACAATTGTTAGTTAAATTGTGCTGAAAGGCGAATTTCAAAAAAATTATTTTTTTTTAACAAAAATGTCTATATTTAACTATATCAATGTATACAAGGTTTAAAAAGTATGGTATCTGAAAAGGCTGCTACGCCAAACACAATGCTAGATGTTTAAAAAACTGTTTTTAAAAAAATAAGTTTAAAAAGCACAAATAAACATTTGTGTTACGAATACCCTAATGTACACGCAAGTGAAATCAGTTACAATTTAATTAGCAATGTTAATAGTTACAATGCAGCAATCTTAGCTGCTTGGTTTGTGTGGTTCCAATTAGAAACATCGCAAGTAACATCGGATTAATGATTGTACTGTTGTGGCTTACGGACGCTTCTTGCCTACCTTAGCCTGGACGTTCATCCTGTTCATAGAGTGACGTTGCCATGCATCTGCAATTCTTGGTCGTACGAAGCAGATAATTTATGCACTCCCCTAAAACGCCTGGAAATGCTGAAGAACGCCTCCGTTTGCAGACCACCACCCCCGTATACGCCCACAAACGGTCTTTCCTGTCAATCAACTTTAGCAATCCACTTCCGTGTCGGAAGCCCTACGACCGACAGTATTTTTCATCGGTAGAGCTCGTACGCACATGCGCACAGCTAGCCGTGCGCAGGCGCAGAAAGAAAAACATTGTATGCGTACGACCGTGCGGCCGCTACGACCGACTCTGAATGAGGTCCTAATTCCTTGCACTCTTCTTTAAAACATCCAGTTTCGAATTTTGGCACAAATGTTATATACTGTACTGTAATACAAACTAAAGCTAGTCAAGATAAATATAATTTAATGCTGACTTTATGTAAAATTAAATGGAACATTTGTAAGGTTAATAGTTTTTGTTTCTTTTAACCAAACATATAATTCTACATGTGATATTAATATATGCCCAAAATTGTATGACATAAAATGACATGAAAATATACTTACAAATATGTTTATTAATGTTTTGTTATTTTCAATTTTGTTTGTTTTTTAAGAAAGAAAACACTGGGTAAAATGTCACTTTCTTGTATATGGAGATTTTTGTTTTTTGCAAACCCTAACATCGGACATGACACAATCTCTTACACTGACTTAAGGTGCATATCCAATACCCAATTAAACAGAGCAATTGAATGACAATGACATCATTATCGTTCAATCGCTTGTTAATCCGGCACAAAAGGCAATTTAATGTCAAAAACGACCAGCGATGCGTGCTCCCGCTGGTCATTTTTTACATCTGTCATCGCCCGAACATGTTGTTCAATCTGCCGATAACGACAGATTGCCCATGTTCGGGGATGATTGATGTGCCTACACTGATCGACTGATCATTCAGTGTAGGCACAGCACAGACTGTGAAACAACTGCACGATTACAATGTCATAATCGTGCACTTGTTTCACAGTCACCTAGTGGATGTGCGGCATTACTTTGGCTACAGAGCCTCTTATAGCATTGAGCACCTCATGCAAATTCTGGCACAGAGTTGGCAGCTTGAAAAGCTGCACTCAGTAGTCTGTGATGTTACAGTGACTTGGGGTTGTGTTCTGAACCTAGGTCTGGGGCAAATCATATAACATGTTTTTATTTTGTTGTTTCCTGTATCTTACCCCACTGCTTGGTAAGTCAGAAACCACTGAAGATAAATCATTCTGGTCTGTCTGATTTAATTTGATTGTTATATATGTCCTGTGATTTCTCAATTACAGGAGTCATGTCACAAATACAGCTTATTCAGCCAGACTCTGAAATCAGAAAGCCAGGTGACAGTGTAAAGATACCCTGTAAAACATCTGGATACACATTCACCAGCTACAATATAAATTGGGTTCAACAAGTTCCAGGGAAAGGACTGACATGGGTTGGATATATCAGCCCTGGGAGCGGAGATACAGGCTATTCATCATCATTCAAAGGAAGATTCACAATCTCCACAGATAATGCCATTACTACAGCCTATCTACATATAGACAGACTGACTGCGGATGATACAGCCACATATTACTGTGCTAGATTCACAGTGACACAAGGAGGAAACCTCCCATACAATAATAATCATAAGCAATGTCACCATCTGACCACTTGGATGCAGCAGACACCAAAATATTTTGTTTCTAATAACTTTTTAAATGCACATTAGCATGGATACTATCAGATAAATTTCCACTTTATATATGAATTTATTTTCCCAGTATCTGCATTTCAATGGATAATTATATATATATATATATATATATATATATATCTATCTCACCTCTATAACACCATTCCAATGATCCTGAAAAGGACCCCACTGTTTGCTATAATGCTTGCAAGCAGTGGCTTAACCACCATAGGTACAAGGGTTGCAGCTATGGTACCTGTGCTGCCTCTGTGGCCAGCCACTCTCCCAGCACCCAGTCACGCACACAAGGTGGTCCAGTGTAGTGAGGGCCATTGAGGGGGGTTATTGATTTGGTCATGCTTCATTTTATGAAACTTGCAGCATGTATAATAATAATAATAATAATAAATACATAAAATCAAAATAAGTAATTACATAAAATTAAAAACTTAACACAAAAGTACATACTGTAATAGTAATTCATATTATACCTTATTCTAACCTAATACACACAGTTATTGTTGATTTGGTGCCAACCTGACAGCTAATTAATGCTGGAGCAATGGCAGGCAGTCATGGAAACACAGCGCTGCCAGTTGTGAGGCAATCAGAGTTTGTGGACTAGCTGCCAATCAGCAGTGGTGTCTCCTGATTGGCTGTCGGGCCATGAGCACAGATTGGCTTGTGACTGCCACCAGATTGAAATTGCACTGGCACGGTCTATCTGCTGCCTGCCAGAGTGCCATCTGTAATTGGAGAGAGGCTGCTGGAGGGACATGGGGAGGTGAGTTGCTTGGGGGGGCATGAAGTGTAAGATATGCTTGGGGGGGCATACATTGTGTGGAATATTGTGTTATATGGAGCACTACTACTATGTGGCATAATCTGTAAAGGGCATTATTGTGTGGTATAATGTATACCGGGTATTACTGTATAGTGTAAGGGGCATTACTGTGTGTCATTATGCAAAAGGGGCACTACTGCATGGGATAATGTGTATAATGGGTACTACTGTGTGGCATAACCTGAATGGTCTCTGGGCCTGATTCAGAGCCGGACGCTCTGACCAGAGCTCTCGCTCTGAATCAGGGCCCTCCTCCCTAAAAATGGAGCCACCTCCTGGCCGCTCGTATAGCTGTGGGTGACCACCCACAGCTATAGCGAGCGGCCATGATGATGGTCGCGATGGTCTTTGACCATTGTGACCATCGGGCTTGCAACGAGACCCTGCGGTAGGGTCTCGCTGCCACAAGCCCAGGAGTGATTTTGGCTCTATCAGAGCCAAAATCACTCCCACTGACATCATTACTGATGTCAGTGGGGCCGGACTCAGACGGTAGGCGTTCCCATGGGAATGCCTCCGTCTGGCAGCCACGCCCCCGGCACGCCCACCAAAGGGGGCATGCTGTCAGTCACCATCGACAGCATGCCCCCTTTGGTGCGAGACCCCAAGCGACGTATTCCTCGTCGCTTGCCGGGTCTCGCGCATGCGCATGTGCATTCGGCCAACATCTCCCTCCATCGTGCGCATGCGCATTCGGCCAACATCGACCCGCTTGCGAGCGTCCTTCGCTCGCCAGCGGGACTGAGTCTGGCCCTCTGTGTGGCATACCATGAATGGGCTCTGTGTGGAGCCAAATGTATGTGTTTTTTTACCTCTGAGGGGCCCTTTTAAGAACTTGTTATGTGGCCTAAAACCTATAGTTCAGCCCTTGCACACAAACACAGAGGCCCTGAATTTAATATGAACTTATATGAGTCATCAAGTTTGCTCAGACTGAGGTTAAAATTATAGTTTTGTAGCTTTCCTACAGGCTTTTGGCAGACTGCCAATTTCAACTGGAGCCAATCCTGGAACCTGTGTAAAATCAAACTAGATACAAAAGTCTGGCAAAAAGTTGTAAGTGGAATACAGTATTGTGAAGACTGTTATTACTATGATCTGTTAGGAGGTATTAGAAAGCTAAGAAACTGTAATATATGGCCCCTTTGTGATAGTAGAACAAGTGCAGAATACTGATACTCTCTCTGATTGATTATATTTGCATTTAGATTCTAAGTGGCATATCAAATTAACCGCGGGACTTCACGAAAGCAATACCCCGCAGCTAATTGGATATGCCCCTAAGTGAGGTATGAATGAACGCTGTTGTATCAATTAGGTCAATTTATTATTATTATTATTATTATTATTATTTATTGTTATCAGTTATTTATATAGCACACACATATTCCGCAGCGCTTTACAGAGAGAATATTTGGCCATTCACATCAGTCCCTGCCCCAGTTGAGCTTACAATCTATGGGCCTGATTCAGAGCCGGACGCTCTGATCAGAGTGCTCACTCTGAATCAGGGCCCTCCTACCTAACATTGAAGCGGCCTCAGCTTATGCGAGCGTCCATGATGATGGTCGCGATGGTCAAGACCATCGCGACCATCGGGCTTGCGACGAGACCCTGCGGTAGGGTCTCGTTGTCACAAGCCCTGGAGTGATTTTGGCTCTATCAGAGCCAAAATCACTCCCAATGACATCACTAGTGATGTCAGTGGGGCCGGACGTGTCTGGCAGCCACGTCCCCGGCACGCCTACCAAAGGGGGCGTGCTGTCACTCACCATCGACAGCACGCCCCCTTTGGTGCGAGACCCCGAGCCTGTCGCTCGCCGGGTCTCGCGCATGCACACTTAGGCACCATCGACCCGCTTGCAAGCATACAGCGCTCGCGAGCGGGTCAGAATCAGGCCCAATGTTCCCTATCACATGCTCACACATATACACACTTAGGTTAATTTTGTTGGGAGCCAATTAACCTACCAGTATATTTTTGGAATGTGGGAGGAAACCAGAGTACCCGGAGGAAACCCACACAAGCACAGGGAGAATATACAAACTCCCCACAGTTAGGTCCATGGAGGGAATTGAACCCATGACCTTATTGCTGTGAGGCAGTAACGCTAACCATTACACCGTCTGTGCTGCCCTATAAAATGTATCAAATGTATAAAGTGATTCATTTATTTTGTGTTTTTTAAAAAAGTTCCAAAAGGTGGACTTCCGGTTCCGGCTTGGGCATGAGTGGACGCTGATTAGAGCAGCTCCGTATCCCCCCGACAATCACCGCTTACACGGCTTTACTTTAGCCTCCCTGCAGCCATGTTTCGCCACCTCAGCATAAGGTGCTGCGCCGGACACACGGGAAAAGACCCCTCATGCCGCCCCGTGCCGGGGAAAACTCAAAAGCAGTGCGCAGACCGCCGCACGCTGGACGCTTACATGGCACTGGCCGCCGCGGGCAACGCCTCTGCACTCCCGGACTCTGGGGCTCCTTTTGTTGGGGACACTTGGGAAATGGAGGCTTCAGATGGTCCCTCCATGCAATCAACAGACAACCGGGAAAATCCTTCAGAGCACACTGCCTTTTTACAAAATGCTGAGGGCACTGAACACCATGCTGCTGGAGACACTTCTGTCCCATACAGTGCCCTGGTCCAGGCTGTAGGGGAGGCAATGGGTCCATTACTGCAAGCCCAGACTCCTGACATTAAAGAGCAGATATCCCAACTAACCCATAGAGTTCTCCATACTGAACAAAGGCTGGGAGAGATTTTCCACGATGTAGCTAACCTTAAAAAAATCTGTGGAAGAAATGGAGAAGTCATGTCATCACCTCTGGAACAAAATGGATGACCTTGAAAACAGGTCGAGGAGGAACAACCTCCGTATAGTAGGTCTTCCGGAATCAGTTAAAGGACCTGGGCTATATGACTTCATTTGTAACACTCTCCCCTCATTGCTAAATATTCAAGATGCGTGTCACGGATTAATCATAGAATGCGCACACAGAATCTGTCCCCAACGCACAGACAAGGTGGTGCGTCCACTTGTGGTCATATTCAGATGCCTTAACTACCTCCATAAGGAAGCCTTGTGGTCGGCATACCGAAAGCAGAAAAACCTGACCTGGGAAGCCAACAAGCTATTTATTTTCCAGGATTATTCCGCTGATTTGTCAAGAGCCCGGAAGAATTTCTCTGCATTATGCTCCAGACTGGCAAAAGACGGCAAGAAATTCGACCTACTTTACCCTGCTCATCTGCGCCTGTTCGATGAGATGTCGCTTAAAGATTTTACATCTGTGTCCGAAGCGGAAACCTTCTTGCAAGGAAAGAATAAAGAGAAAAGATCCTCTTCTCAGGATGATGGAGAATGACTTTTGTCATAATCTTAATTTTGATTCTCTATAAAAGTGTATTCGGGAGAGCTTAGCTGTGGATTCTTGTTACAGATCCCCAGTGGCAGGTCGTATGGATCACATAACTGTATTTTATATGTAATATGATTTACAGTGTTATTTCCACAATGTTACGCTATTTTGATTTCTTTAGATTTGTGCGGCAGGGTGGGAGGGGAAGCACATGATAATATGTGTTAATATAAAAAAAAAGGAGGCCTCACTTTGTTGAAGAATTGCCTATTTTGTTGATATTTTTCTATTTGGGCGAGACTGGGGTGCTCCACTTGATGTCCTTATTATGTCAATGTCGGGTTCGGCTAGGAGCTTGAACGTCTATATTATGTTCAGTTATAATTCTGTTTCAAAATTAGGAAGTCTATATCGCAACTGGTGCTACTTTGCGCCGGTTCCGATATCCCAAAATGTGATGTTGCTTTTACTGCATAACCTTGCTGTTTTCCTCATTATTTGGAATGTTACCTTTCTCATACCAGACTGTTTCCCCTGTTGGTGTCTTTCCCTTTCCTCTTGTTCATCCCTAATTTTTTATGTTTATTTTGATGCGAAGGAGGTACAGCTGGGAGGATGCGCAAACCGCCAAAATTTGGGGTACCTTCTTTAGCTTCTAGTCTGAACTTGATAGATGTGTGGAGAGTGTTCCATCCTTTAGAGAAATCTTACTCCTGTCTTTCAGCAGTGCACGGATCTCTCTCGAAGATAGATTATCTTCTGACCTCAGCCACTTTACTTCCCAAGATAATACAAACAGAGATGGAGTCGATTGTCATTTCAGATCATGCTATGATATGGCTTGATATGAGATTAGATTGCGATCAAGGCATGAATTTTGTCTGGAAATTCCTATCATATCTAGCTCAATCCCTGAAATTTAGAGCAAAATTGGAAGCAGCATGTGAAGAATATAGAATAAATAACTCAGAACATATGGAAACAGACCCATCCTTATTCTGGCAAGCTTCAAAATCAGTACTTAAAGGTTTCATTGTCTCTTACACTAGAAGCAAATAGCGAAAGATTTTATAGAGGCCCAACAGTCCCTTACTAATGCTTACCAGACGTACTCTTCTGCTCCGTTTCCCCAGCTTAAAAACGAACATTTGAAAGCTAAGACCCACTTTGAGGGTATACTTACCAAAATGGAGAGTAGACATTCTTTGAAAAAAATTACAGATTTCACAGATTTGGGAACAAATCAGGCAAGTTACTGACTAACCTACTTAATGGCAGTAGGCCCCCTTCACAGATCCATCCTCTCCAGCTTTAAAAAGGGTCTCTTACCTCAAATGGGGCTGAGGTGGTGGAGCTGATGAGAGCATTTTACGAGAAGTTATATTCTGATAACTTGGGTCTCGGCTCCCCGGGAGAGTCTAATAGATTTTGGGAAGGTCTGCCTGTCCCACAGATTTCCCTGACCTTTGTTGACCTTTTGACAGCCCCTATAACTGAACTGGAAGTGGAGAAAACTATCCAAGCTATGAAAAAAGATAATGCCCCTGGACCTGATGGCCTATCGGCAGACTATTATCATATTCTAAATAAAAAGATTTGCCCATTGCTTACAAGAGCGTTAAACCATATATTACATTTTGATCTTATGCCCATCCATTTTAACTCAGCTATTCTCAAAGTATTACCAAAGCCTCACTGGGACCTAAGTGATCCAGGTTCTTATAGACCTATATCGCTTCTAAATTTAGATTACAAAATCCTGACTAAGGTAATCGCGGAGCGTTTAAAACAGGTGCTGCCCTCAGTGATCCACGAGGACCAAACTGGTTTTATAGCTGGCAGGCACTCGGTGGTTAACATCCGCAGAGTCCTGTCAACTATTCTGGCTGCTAATACCTCGAAAGATCTATTAGATAAGGCAATATTATAATTGTACGCCGAGAAGGCCTTTGATATGGTCTTGTGGCCTCATCTATATGAAACTTTGAGGAGATTTGGATTTGGGGACAAATTCATAGGAATACTTAACACACTTTATACCAATCCTAGCTCTCAAATTGTTTGTGGCTGGTATATATCAAATCCTTTTCAGATTAAAAGAGGGACCCGGCAAGGTTGTCCACTCTTGCCATTATTGTTCGCGATTGCTCTTGAGCCACTCGCAATTACATTACGTAACTCTCCCATGTTTAGGGGTATACTGGTGGGTAACATTGATCTGAGGGTTGCCCTTTTTGCAGACGACATGCTGCTTTTTCTGTCATCACCATCCATAACTCTCCCCATAATTATGTCCATAATCTCGGAATTTGGTAAAATTTCAGGGTACAAAATAAATGTTTCCAAATTGGAGTTATTAGTTATTTCAGGTGACATACACTCTATATCGCAAGACCCCTCACTAACACAATTCAAAATGTTGTCATCCCAAATTAAATATTTGGGAGTCCAGATCCCCGCAAAACTTTCCAGGTTATACTCTCTAAATTACTCCCCTATAATTCAAACAATAAGTAATATGTTAGACAGATGGATGCTGTTGCCTCTCTCATTGTTGGGAAGGGTAGCATTAATAAAAACTGTCATCTTCCCAAAACTCTCATATGTTATCCAAATGCTCCCAATCAGGTTAACTAGAGCAGATACTACTCTTCTCTGAAAATTGTTTAGTAAATTTATATGGTCCAAAAAGAAGCCTAGGATAGCGTTTCACAAATTACGATCCTTGAGAATCCAACGTGGTCTAAATTTTCCTGATTTGACCCATTTTACTAACGCTGTTCACTTCAGGTATATTTTAGATTGGCTACTTAACCGCAATATCTATACATGCTACCCCATAGATTGTGCGCTCTTAGGGCCTGATTCAGAGCCGCTTGTAAGCGGCCGCTTGTTCGTTCCGAGCAATGTTCGCACAACTGCGCATGCGTACGGTTCATAATATGCATGCGCGAACCAGTCGGTGTGGTCGAAATTCATTTGCTCGCAAAATAGCGAATGCCTGCTAATTTGAGTGACTGGATGAGGCGTTTGTGGGTGGTAACAGGGGAAGGTGCTTCAAAACGGGGGAGTGGAAATCCGAACGCAGGCGTGCCAAATGGTCAAAACGGGTGTTTAATGGGAGTGCATAATTAACAAAGCAGCGTCATCGACCACGTCACTTGGTTGTCTTTTAGCCAGAACTGCTCGCATGATTGCGGTAGGAAAATGCTACCACAAGAATAGCGAGCAGTTCATACGCCCTTCGATGTACTCGATTAATCTAATAAATACCGGAGATGACGTATGATGTGAGCGGCCAAGGGGCGTTTTTCTCAAAATAGCGGCCGCAGGTTTTGATCGCTCGTTCAGACTTAGAGGCGTCAACAGACCGCAAAGAGCGAACACTTCATTTACATAGCCAGCCCTTTTTCAGAACGACCGTCCGCAAATAGCGTACGGCTCTGAATCAGGCCCTTAAACCCTTATTCACCGGGAGCCTTATTACATTCTCCCAAGATAAATATAGAGTATACTACAGAGTATACTACAAAATGTAATGTTTCACAACACTTATTTAGCCTGGTGGGTGATTAATAAAACCTTTAAAAGAAACCCTAGACATTCAAATTATATCCCCTTCTGGGGAAACCCACAATTTATACCAGCTATGGAAAACGCGACATTCCTGCGACTGAGGAATAAGGGAATACATTCGACAGCGGATGTTCTTGACCCTGGGGGCAAATTATTCACATTTTCGGATTTGAGATGCAAGATTGACATTCCTCAATCTTATTTCTTCAGTTTTCTCCAGATCAAGCATTTTGTACAAACGGTACCGGCCCCCTTCAAGACCCCGGGGAGTCCAGATTTTCTGATGACATTGATAGGGCTTGCGACTAAAAAGGCCTATAAGATTAGTAGTTTCTACAAAGAATTGATTAGCCCTGCATTCCCTAAAATATGGAGTAAATCAGTAGAATCATGGAGCTCAGACCTAGCTGTTGTTGAATCTGAAAATGTTTTTCTTCATAAGCTTGATAACACACTAAGGATTTTAAACTCCTCATCATTACAAGAAATACATATCAAGGTTATCAATAGAGCATACATTGCTCCTCACCAACGTTCTTTTATGGTTCCCTCAGAAACTGGAAACTTTAAGAAATGTACTCACTCCAGAGCAACATTTATACATTGTTTCTGGGAATGCGGGGTGATAAAGAAATTCTGGACCAAGCTGATTACATATATTAACAAATTATTTGGCTTAAAACTTACCCCAGACCCGATAGCATTCTTGTTTGCCAACTTTAACTCCTGGACCTCTAGATCACCTATTATACATCTAATCCCGTTTCTCACTATCGTAGTAATGGTGGCAAAAAAAGTGATTTTACGACATTGGATTTTTAGATCCAAACCTTCTGTCTCCGAGGTGAAACAAGCCCTGTTCCAATTAATGTATTTTGATCGGTACTCCTCTATCCCAGAAGTAGAAACTGGGATTCGCCGTTTCTACTGCAGATGGGGAGTCTTTATAGATACACTAGACCCAGAGCTACAGACTATTGTGTTTCAAATTTTTGAAAATACAGAATGGTTCCTCCTCCGACAATTGAACCTAAACACTCAGTTAATTTCAAACCAAGATACCCAGGAAACTTGATAAGATCTGTTTTGACATTCTTTTTTTTCCCCTCCTTCTAGGATCAGTATTTTCCCTCTTTGTTTTTGATTTGGTTTTCCTTAACCTCCCCTTCTTTCTCGTGTCGATTGTCTCCCCTATATTGTATACTTGCAATATATTTGTTTATGATCTACATGTTGGAATGTATATGTAATCTAGACAGATGATCATTGTATTTGGCTTTGACTAAAGAACAAACGCAAAAGTTTTTTTCTAACATGTTTATTTGGTATACTTTGTGTATGTTATCTCTATTTGAAAAAAACAATAAACATATGTTTAAAAAAAAAAAGTTCCAAAAGGCAATTACAGATGAGCCCAGCTAGTTTGTTGCTCCATATGTTACATACACTATGCAAGTCGCGCTTTGCTGTGGCGTATGAAATTGCATCATAACGTTCTATAGAACAAGAAAAGCCAGAGAGTGTAGTACAGGTTTCTGTCCACCAGATGTCGCTTTTCCTAAACTGCACAGCACATGCATAAAAAAAGATAATGCAATATCTGTATTACCGCCCACTCATTGGATGACTGAAGCTGTCACTCGGTATGCTATAGTTGTCATCAATCAAGAGCTGTAATGACGCCAGGTACATGGGTGAGTAGTGGACTGAGTATTTTCCCCAGGGTCTGCTAGGACTTCCATACTGTGTCTCTGTGTCACGATCACGTTCATGGGTGCAGCCATGTTATTCTGTGTCACCTGATCTTGTTCCCTCCAATGGTAGTCTTGCGGTCACTCAGCTGATCCTTGCATCCTATGACCAGCTACCTAAGGGTATTTAAGTCTGGTTTCAGGAACAGGAAATTTCCTGTGCAACTTCACTTCTCTGTTTGCTGAGACTGCATCCTAGGCTCCACAATATTTTCTAGTGTTCTCTATCAAGAAATCACTATTCAGCATCTGGATACCCAGTTACCTATCTTTTGCTATACAGCATCAGGATCACCAGAGCTGTTACCAATTGCTATTCAGCATCTAAATACCCAGTCATCTATCCTCTGCTATACAGCATCAGGATCACTGGAGCTGTTACCCATGGCTATTCAACATCTAGGTTCCCAGTACAGCTACTCATGATGAAACAGTATCGGGATCTTCAGAGTTGTACCCATCGCTAAGCAGCATCTGCTTCCTCATAGTTGATACTCCTACTCTCAAGTTAATCCTCCAGTACATTCCTAGTTCTGTTCCCTGTCTTCCCGCTTCTCTCAGATACCTATTCTGGGGACCACGACCTGTTCACTTGGTGCAGCAAAACCCATATCCCACTTGGAGGGGTCACTGGTGAATACCATCAAGTGGATTAGATGCCGCACCTCAGAGTAGGTCTCGTCAACATCTGAGAGTAGTCTATGAGGAGACTTACTTATTGCCTCCTCGTTTTTCACCAGCAGCTCACCCTAGCCCCTATTCACTGTACCCACAGCCGAGGACAATCAACACCAGGGCCTGACAATCTGCATCACCAGTGCTTCTTTTGAAAAAGCTGAGTTTTTTTCCTGGCAGCCACACTTGCTGGAGAAGCTGAAGGATTAGCCATCTCTGCATCATGTGCCACTTAATATGACAATTTGCTTACCAATAGCTCTTTGCATCTCTTCAGATCTGTGTCCATTGGGAAGAAAGACACAGCATATGACTTAAACCTAGGGTCGAGCATGGTAGCCAAAATGTATTGCTCCACTTGGAAGATCCTGACAACCCTTGGTTCCTGGCAAAGTGAGTAAAGGACTTGATTTACAAGTCTGACATACTTAGCAGATTTGCTTCAGTTCAGCTCCTCCTTCAGTTTCTCAAGCTGCTTTTCCAACAGTCTAATGAGGTGAATTACCTGACTCAAGCTGGCAGTGTCTGAACTCACTTCACAGGTGACTACTTTGAAGGGTTTCATCATTCTGCACAACACAGAAAGTATTCTCCACTGAGCTTGACTAAGGTACAGTCCCCCTCTTCTTCCTATGTCATACTTTGTTGTATAGCTTTGGATGGCTTTTTGCTGTTCCTCTATCTGCTCAAGCATATAAAGGGTGGAGTTCCATCTTGTAACTACCTCTTGCTTCAGCTGGTGGCATCTCCCGCATGGCCCTGTCATTTTTTGAAAAACTTTGCACAACCAAGTTAATTTTTTATGAATAAGAAAAGAATACGCTACCACTTACAGTGTCACAAGATATTTATGAATAAGAAAAAAATAACACACCGTGCTACCACTTACAGTGTCACAATACGTGGATGATAAACTGTGGTCTGGCTGGCAGTGTCACTGAACAAAAATAGCATAGCTAGCATTCACAAAAAAAACTGAAAACAATATCTTTTATTTTTTTATTTTATGTGGAATGATACTTTTATTTAAATTAAAATTTTTTTTACACTGGGGAAGAGCACCCCTGGACGAGGCAGCAGCCCCTTGATGAATAACACAGCACCCCTTTATTGACAACAAAGCCTCCTTGTGGAGTACGGATTTACCACCTGCAGAGTCACAAATACGCGAACGACAAACTGCTGTCTGGCCGGCAATGTCACCGAATAATAATTTATTTTACACTGGGGAAGAGTACCCCTGGACGAGACAGCAGCCCCTTGATGAACAACACAGCACCCCTTTATTGACAACAAAGCACCCCTGCGGAGTGCAGATGGACCACCTGCAGAGTCATAAATATGTGGATGATAAACTGCGGTCTGGCTGGCAGTGTCACTGAACAATAATATCATAGCTAGAACACACAAAAAAAATAAAAAAAAAGGATTTTTATATTTTGTGGAATGATAGTTATTAATTTTAACTTTTTTTTACACTGGGGAAGAGCACCCCTGGATTGACAGAGCACCCCTGGATGACAGGACAACAGTGACACAGCAGCACCCCCCACTTTATGTACTGCAGCCCCAGCCCAACAACACTGCACCCTTGAACAACTGAAAAGAACAGATCCCCTAGATTGACAGGATAACAGTGGCACAGCAGTACCCCCAGCTTTATTTACTGCAGCTCCAGCCAGACAACACTGCACTCTTGAACAACAGAGAAGAACAGGGCATGTCTGTTCTGTACACTCTCCACAGCCAGAGTAAAAATGGCGCTGATCACCAGGACTTTTATAGAATCCAAAACCCATGAGTATCTGACAGCGGGATGATGACGCTTTGCCTCATTTTGGATTCCGAGTTAAGTGGGAAAACCTGAGCCGCACTCGGATCTTAATTGGATCCCCTATGTTTGAGTGGGTCCAGTACTTGGGGAACTAACCACAGATCCTATGTGGCTGTAGGCTTGCTCAAATCCTTCTGTCTCTTCATGTAATCCCAGACAGACTCGATGATGCTGAGATCAGGGCTCTGTGGGGGCCATATCTTCACTTCCAGGACTCCTTGTTCTTCTTTATGCTGAAGATAGTTCTTAATGACATTGGCTGTATGTTTGGGGTTGTTGCACTGTTGCAGAATAAATCTGGAGCCAATCAGGCGCTTCCCTGATGGTGTTGCATGATGGATAAGTACCTGTCTGTATTTATCAGCATTGAGGACACCATGAATCCTGACCAAATCCCCAACTCCATTTGCTGAAATGCAGCCCCAAACTTGCAAGGATTCTTACTTTGCAGCATTTTTCCACACCTGCCTAAAACATTTACACTGTACTGTAAGCAAATACAGAGAACCTCACATTGAGTCTGCTTGTGACAGGAAATACAGGAAGAGGAGGAAGGGTAGACCATTGTAGGCTGAATACAGTAAAGGTGTGACACAAATGCTGACCTGCATGATGAAGAAGATACACCTGTAAGCAGGGGCAGGCTGGCAAAGTTTAGCCTGTGGGTGAGCACAAAATACTGGCCCATAGTGAATTGTTACAGATGTAAGCTGAGGAGAGAGGTTGCATGTGTCCAGCAGGCTACCACAAAGTCCATGACTTCCCTGGGGGTAGAGCTTGTGTAGCTGGGAGGGAAGCCACACTACATCCAGTCTAATGAATGACTCAGGATGGTTGGTTAACTAACAAGCTGTACAGCCACTGGTGGCATTTGAAAGTAATTTTGTTAAGCTCTGAAGCAGTTTGCAGAAGTGAAGTGATAAAAACAAATAGCAAACCCATAAACCTCAGCAGCAACTTCAAAAACACAAAATAAAACAGAAACAATAAATAATTCAGAATTTAGAATATACTTTTAGGTCTCGCAATCTTCTACAGAATATTACACACAGTGTTTAAATTTGAATTCAGAATATCTGTAAGTGCTCAATTTCCACCATAACATTCTACCACACAGACACCACTTTTGTTTGATTATGATCTACTTACACATTGATGAAAAATAGCCATTTGAGGAATCTTTAGGGCCATAACAAGGGCAGTGTGCCCCCTTATTGTCCTGTTGTCATCCTCTCCTAACACCCATTAGATGAGGCACCTGGACTAGCCCCGCCTGTGGCCCCCACTGGAAATGTTGGGTTAATGACATTGTGATGCCTGTCAGTGACCTGTTATGAGCAAGCTGTGACCTGCTGTGTCTAAGCGGTCACTTCACTCTGAGCACATTGCAGGAATGGACTCTTTTTGGACCCCTGTCCCTTCGAGCGGCTATTGATACATTCTGGTGGTAAATAATTTCATATTGCCACAAATAGCGGTGATAAGAAATTACAATGATCTAAAACACGATAATTGATATATCCTCAATCTGTACCAAATTTTAGAAGGAATAAGGCTGCCTTAATTTTCCTGAATTGGTGCCAGGACTGGGAGATGATGGGAGGATGTGCTGCTGTAGACACACTGAAGGAGCTGACCACTAGGTAGTAAGTGAGCCAAGAAGGAACTATATAATGAAGGCTGATGGAGTGAAGGGATGTGACCAACAGTATCAGAAGCAGGAGAGAGGTCCAGGAGGAAGATTGTAGAGAAATAACCTTAGACTGAAAGTAGATTATTGGGCATAATTCAGACTTGAATGGTCTCAATCAATGGTTTGCGTACAAGTCAGATGGTGGGGAGACTGCGCATGCACAAATGGGTCCAGCGTCATCGCACGCAGTGCACCTTAAGCCAAATTTTGGTTGACAGGCTGCGACCTTTTGGGGTCAAGTAGGGGGCGGCACTGGGCAGCATTCCTGAAAATGGGGGTGTGTTGTGTCTGTTTTCTGGGAGTGCTGAGGCCAGTGTCTGCATCTTCCAACAAGATTTTCTGGCCTCGACAGCAAAGATGAGATGGCCAATCTGAGTACCTTTAGGCTTACTCAGATGTCCGATGCTGCAATCTTGATCCAATCCTACATCTTCAGAGACAGGCAAAGGATCTGAGATCCTGGCTATAGGTGTCTCTTTTTCCTTCAGATGCCTCCTGCAGCATTAATACACACAGAACCCGGTCAAAAGACACAGCTGCTGTGTGCATAGAGTAGAACTCTGAATCAGGCTCATTGTTCACTTTTTGCGACGCCCCAGAAGAACGTTTTTGGCAGAATCATGTTTGCGTAGATTCGAGAAATGGTGAGAGGATAGAAAGTGAGATAGGCGGATGGACAAATGATGATCAATACAGTTTAGAGAGAAAGGAGAGGAGAGTGATAGGGCTCTAACTAGAGAGTGAGGCTGGGTGGAATGATAGTTTCTTTAAGATTGTGCACTACTCTTTGTAATTCTCTGATTTTGCTTTTTTTTCAACTTGTATCAATAAGACAGGTAAACAATATTAAATCAGTCATTTGTTTTTTTTAACAACTTTGCTATTAACTACAGATTAGGAAGTTAATTTGTGCAACAAAATACATTGGGACAGATGTATGAAGCTCTGGGAAGTGATAAAGTGGAGAGTGATAAACAACCAACCAATCAGCTCCCAACTGTCATTTTTTAAACACAGCCTGTAACATGTCAGTTGGGAGCTGAGTGGCTGGTGGTTTATCATTCTCCACTTTATCACTTTCCACAGCTTCATACACCTGCCCCATTATTTTTAAATATATGTTAAGAATCTACTGGTGAAGATGATTTGAAAAGTCCAAGTAAAAAATATGGCAGAAAATGTCACAAAATTGTAGAGGAGGTTATCTAAAAAATTTTTTTAGTCAAACGTGCCATCAGGAATTTCTCCCCAAAATTAGTATGTGTGTGTATAACCAATATGAAGCAGCATGGTACACTGTACAGTACACGATAATGCAAACAAAGCAATATTTACCCTAGCCCGTTATTCTACATGAGAAATTTATTTTAAAACTGAATAAAAATAAATTACTATATTCAAGATAATGCAGCAGCAATCTTACACAAGTCCTTTGTAGTGTGCATTAGTGCATGTCATTGCTTTACCTTGTAGTCTGCTCAACACAAAGACCAAAATAGGTAAAATGTCTCTTTCTGTATATTGGGATTTGTGACTTTGCCACTACAGAACAACAAGATCAGACATGACACAATCTCTTACACTGACTTATACTGGATACAGCAGGACTGAGAGCCTCTTATAGCATTGAGCACCTCATGCAAATCCTGTCTCAAATTTGGCAACTTGAAAAGCTGCCCCCGATATGCTGTGATGTTACAGTGACTTGGGGCTGTGTTCTCTACGTACTGTAGGTCTGCTGAAAATCATATAACATGTTTTTATTTTATTGTGTCCTGTATCTATATTCATTACCTGGTAAGTTTTGAGCCTCCAAAGGTAAATAATGTATGTTTTCTTTCTGATGTAATTTATTTCTCATAAATGCTCCTGTGATTTCGCAATTACAGGAGTCATGTCACAGACACAGATTGTCCAGCCACCCTCTGACATCAGAAAGCCAGGTGACAGTGTAAAGATTCCCTGTAAAACATCTGGATTCACATTCACCAGCTCCTATATGAACTGGGTTCAACAAGTTCCAGGGAAAGGACTGACTTGGGTTTGACGTATTGAGCCTAGCAATGGAAATACAGTATATTCATCATCATTCAAAGGAAGATTCACAATCTCCAGAGATAATGCCATTACTACAGCCTATCTACATATAGACAGACTGATTGTGGATGATACAGCCACATATTACTGTGTTGGATACACAGTGACAAAAGGAGGAAACTTCCCATACAATAACAATCAGAAGTAATGTCACCATCTGACCACTTGGATGCAGCACATTCCCAAATATATTGTTTCTATTAACATTGTGAAGATGCAGAAAATCACACAAAATGTTGTAAACTATTCAGATGTTTCTCCTTTACCATAATATAGGCCCAACATACAGTAGCTTCAATATTGTGGCGTGGAAAAGAGAAAATAAACAAATATACTATGCTAACCTATCACAAGACTGTAAAAGGTAACATGCAACTTCATTCACCTATCAATTTTTGTGCCATACTGTACGAGGTGCATGGTGTGTCTGATGAAGGACCTAATTATTGGAATTGCATTAAGTGTGGTCACTACCTGTGGACACTACCTGTGGTTTTGCTGAAAGATGCTCTGCACCTACCTGAAGCAAGCCGGTTTCCAGGACTGAGGAAGCTGATTTGATGGATCTTTTTTCCTCTTGGTACCTGGTAGGTGCAATAAACCAAAAGCTGCTGATCTGGTGGACTTTTTATGTTGTATTATGCTGATAATTGTATATGTTATGTGAGTGCTTTGTATCAATAAAATACTGTTTAGTATGGGAAGGTGTTGCACTATTGCACTTTTCTTTTGTCTTACCGATTCTATTTCATGCTTGGTGAAAATAATCACCTTATTGTTAGGAAGGAAGAGAGAAGTGTCAGTTTGAAAAACAAATATTGCTTAGTGCTGAGCTACAAGAGACATTCTAGTAAGAAGCAAGCAGGGGCATTACTAGATATTGGAAGGCCCCATAGCAAAAGTTTGTAAGGGCCACTATGTACCACCCAAAGGTGAAAAATGTAACTTTGAAATGGAAGATGGGCTCCCCTCAGCTCTGGGCCTCATAGCAGCTGCACCTATGGTAGTTATGCCCATGGAAGCAACCCTTAAAGGTATATACCATCATTTATATGGTGTACAAGGGATCACTGGGCCTGATTCAGGTATGTATATATACCCAGTGGTTTACGTACATATCCGATGATGGGATGCCTGTGCATTCACAGGACCCATTCTGTGCACTTGGCAGAATGGGTCCTGTGATCACTGTCACAGTGCTCCCTGAGCTGCATACTGATTGACAGGCTGCAGCCATTTTGGGACAGGGAGGACTGGAGCCACCAGCACGTGGCTCAAAAGAAGGTGCAGGCTCTCCAGGCAGCAGGAGGAGGCAAGTACAGTAAGTTGCAGTCTAATATGATCCAGAGAGGTGGTAACGGTCGCATCCGGGCTGATCAGCAAATTGATGTGTCCCACTCTACTTTCAAGAGTTGAGTCCTTAAGGTACCTACACACTTACCGATTTTTTACACAATCTGGCCGATTCCGACGCATTGGAACAACAGATCATGTAAAAAATGCCCAAATCGTGAATCCCCACTCACAATCAGGATGCGATGCGCGTCCCCGCTGGTCGCACATTGCATCGTCAGATCTGCCGTGCTGTAGGGCAGATCTGCCAATCTGGGACACAATGCACTGGAAAAAGTCTGGATGCACGATAGATCGTTTGTAAATTGGACACTTTAAACACCAAATCGTGTGCAGAGCTGCCGGGGAGGAGTTTCAAGGGAAATCGTAAACGATGTCGGATCGTGTGCAGATCAGTAAGTGTGTAGGAACCTTTAGTGACAAATTCAAAAGTTTTTACCAACACTCTGGTCTAGTTTACTATTTGTAACTGGGGAAATACCCTTCCCTCTCTCCTGTGGTGTGCAAGGGGGAGAAACAATTCTGCTGCAGAAGAGAAAGAACAGGAAAATAATTACTTTCTCCTTATGCATTATCAGAACACTTCCATTGGCATCAATTTGCAGTATGCATAACTTTGATCCAAGTCAGTACAGGATTTTCAGCACCTAGGGATGTAAGCTAATGCCACCACAGCTGCAAATTCATATGCAGCGGCTGTGGGAAAAATATGCAAATGTCGGAGATGCAGGGATATGTATTGAGACTAGGGGTGTGCACCGGCCACTTTTCGTGTTTTGTGTTTTGGTTTTGGATCTGGATCTTTCTTCGTGTTTTGGATCTGGATTGGTTTTGCCAAAACCACCCTTCCGTGTTTTGGATTCTGGGTTTTGTGTTTTGGATCTGTATTTTTTTGAAAAAAAGCATAAAAACAGCTAAAATCACAGAATATGTAGGTTTTTCTGCTCCTATGCTATTATTAACCTCAATAACCTTAATTTCCACTCATTTCCAGTCTATTCTGAATACCTCACACCTCACAATAGTGTTTTTATGTCCAAAAGGTTGCACCAAGGTAGCTGGATGACTATGCTAAGCGACACGAGTGGGCGGCACAAACACGTGACCCATCTTGGCGTGAAACTGCAGTGGCAGACAGGATGGCATTGAAAAACTAGGCCCCAAACTGTACATAATGCAAAGAAAAAAAAGAGGTGCAAGATGGAATTGTCCTTGGGCCCTCCCACCCACCCTTATGTTGTATAAACAGGACATGCACACTTTAACAAACCAATCATTTCAGCGCCAGGGTCTGCCACACAACTGTGGCTGAAATGATTGGTTCGTTTGGGCCCCCACAAAACAAGCTGGCAATTTATCTGTCCCTGCACAAACTGGCTCTACGGAGGCAAGATGTCATCCTCATCCTCCTCATCCAACGATTCCTCACCCTCTTCAGTGTGTACATCCTCATCCTCACAGAGTATTAATTCGTCCCTGCTGGAACCACAGGTCCCTCTGTATGTTCTGGAGGCTGGTCTCCCTGGAAGAGTTGATAATTCATTTTATGAACATCATCTTCTCCACATTTTGTGGAAGCAACCTCCTACGCCTTTCGCTGACAAGGTTCCCGGCTGCACTAAACACTCTTTCGGAGTACACACTGGAGGGGGGGCAACTCAGGTAAAATAGAGCCAGTTTGTACAGGGACCTCCAAATTGCTTCTTTTTCCTGCCAGTACAGGTACGGACTGTCTGACATGCCTACTTGGATGCTGTCACCGATGTAATCCTTTAACAGACAGACGCACGCTTGTCGCTGCTGCTTTGAGGATTCAAGTGCGGCTACAGCCCACACAATTCACAAAGACAGAAAAAAAAAAAGAATATTTTTATTGTTTGCGGAGCACACTTTGAGGGTTACACCACCCTTTAACAGACAGACGCACGCTTGTCGCTGCTGCTTTGAGGATGCAAGTGCGGCTACAGCCCACACAATTCACAAAGACAGAAAAAAGAAGAAGAATATTTTTATTGTTTGTGTAGCACACTTTGAGGGTGTCACCACCCTTTAACAGACAGACGCACGCTTGTCGCTGCTGCTTTAAGGATGCAGGTGCGGCTACAGCCCACACTTTTCACAAAGACCGAAAAAAAAAGAACAATATTTTAATTGTTTGTGTAGCACACTTTGAGGGTGTCACCACCCTTTAACAGACAGACGCACGCTTGTCGCTGCTGCTTTGAGGATGCAGGTGGAATCTAGACGGGATTTGGAACCGAGGACACACTACCTCCATCAATTGTCTAAATCCCACTGCACTAATGTCGGATACCGGACGCACGTCTAACACCAACATAGCAGTCAAGGCCTCAGTTATACGTTTTGCTTCAGGATGACTGCTGTCGTACTTCATCCTCATCGCTAGGGACTGTTGGAGGGTCAATTGTTTAGTAAAAGTAGTGATGTTCCTACTTCCTCTCTGGGATGATGAACCGCTCCCAGCAGCAGCAACAGCACTAGGAGGAAGAGGTTCTTGATCTTTCCCTATTTTATTTTTATCGGAGAAAGTTTGGTCCTCCATTTATGTTATATTGATATATATACGTGCGGCTAAAGCGCACACAAACACAGAAAATATTATTTTATTTTTGCTGGAGAGTAGTGCACTTTGTGGGTTACACCACACTTTGAGAAATGAGCCAGCCGGCTCTTTACTTATGGGACACAGGCGCACGCTTGGCGCTGCTCCTTTGTTGATGCACGTGCAGCCACAGTGCACACAATTCACAAACACAGAAAATAATTTTTTTTTTGGTTTGGACTGGAGTGTACTTTCGGGGGTTACAGCACCCTTAACGGTCAAGCCAGCTGGCCCTTTACTTATGACACAGGCGCACGCTTGGCACTACTTTGTTGATGCACGTGCGGCTACTGCGCACACAATTCACAAACACAGAAAATAATTTTTTTTTAGGTTTGGACTGGAGTGTACTTTCGGGGGTTACAGCACCCTTAACGGTCAAGCCAGCCGGCCCTTTACTTATGACACAGGCGCACGCTTGGCACTACTTTGTTGATGCACGTGCGGCTACTGCGCACACAATTCACAAACACAGAAAATATTTTTTTTTTGGTTTGGACTGGAGTGTACTTTCGGGGGTTACGGCACCCTTTAACGGTCAAGCCAGCCGGCCCATTACTTATGACACAGGCGCACGCTTGGCACTACTTTGTTGATGCACGTGCGGCTACTGCGCACACAATTCACAAACACAGAAAATAATTTTTTTTTAGGTTTGGACTGGAGTGTACTTTCGGGGGTTACAGCACCCTTAACGGTCAAGCCAGCCGGCCCTTTACTTATGACACAGGCGCACGCTTGGCACTACTTTGTTGATGCACGTGCGGCTACTGCGCACACAATTCACAAACACAGAAAATAATTTTTTTTTAGGTTTGGACTGGAGTGTACTTTCGGGGGTTACAGCACCCTTAACGGTCAAGCCAGCCGGCCCTTTACTTATGACACAGGCGCACGTTTGGCACTACTTTGTTGATGCACGTGCGGCTACTGCGCACACAATTCACAAACACAGAAAATAATTTTTTTTTTGGTTTGGACTGGAGTGTACTTTCGGGGGTTACAGCACCCTTAACGGTCAAGCCAGCCGGCCCTTTACTTATGACACAGGCGCACGCTTGGCACTACTTTGTTGATGCACGTGCGGCTACTGCGCACACAATTCACAAACACAGAAAATAATTTTTTTTTGGTTTGGACTGGAGTGTACTTTCGGGGGTTACAGCACCCTTAACGGTCAAGCCAGCCGGCCCTTTACTTATGACACAGGCGCACGTTTGGCACTACTTTGTTGATGCACGTGCGGCTACTGCGCACACAATTCACAAACACAGAAAATAATTTTTTTTTTGGTTTGGACTGGAGTGTACTTTGGGGGTTACAGCACCCTTTAACGGTCAAGCCAGCCGGCCCTTTACTTATGACACAGGCGCACGCTTGGCACTACTTTGTTGATGCACGTGCGGCTACTGCGCACACAATTCACAAACACAGAAAATAATTTTTTTTTGGTTTGGACTGGAGTGTACTTTCGGGGGTTACAGCACCCTTAACGGTCAAGCCAGCCGGCCCTTTACTTATGACACAGGCGCACGCTTGGCACTACTTTGTTGATGCACGTGCGGCTACTGTGCACACAATTCACAAACACAGAAAATAATTTTTTTTTTGGTTTGGACTGGAGTGTACTTTCGGGGGTTACAGCACCCTTAACGGTCAAGCCAGCCGGCCCTTTACTTATGACACAGGCGCACGCTTGGCACTACTTTGTTGATGCACGTGCGGCTACTGCGCACACAATTCACAAACACAGAAAATAATTTTTTTTTTGGTTTGGACTGGAGTGTACTTTCGGGGGTTACAGCACCCTTAACGGTCAAGCCAGCCGGCCCTTTATTTATGACACAGGCGCACGCTTGGCACTACTTTGTTGATGCACGTGCGGCTACTGCGCACACAATTCACAAACACAGAAAATAATTTTTTTTTGGTTTGGACTGGAGTGTACTTTCGGGGGTTACAGCACCCTTTAACGGTCAAGCCAGCCGGCCCTTTACTTATGACACAGGCACACGCTTGGCACTACTTTGTTGATGCACGTGCGGCTACTGCGCACACAATTCACAAACACAGAAAATATATTATTTTTTTAGCACTTGGGGGGAGCACCCCTGATGGACAGAGCACCCCCTGGTCAACACTACAGCACTCCTTTAGGACTGGGACACTGCACAGGACTTTGGAGTGGACACAGCCCCTATGGAGAACTGACTGCACAACACAGTCCAGCCAGCCCCTATGGACTTTGAAGTAGTGGACACAGCCCCTATTAACAACAGCAGCACAGCACAACACAGCCAGCCCCTATGGACTTTGAAGTAGTGGACAACAGCAGCACTACACTACACTACACTACACAGCCCTAACTCCCACCCTCCCTCTTCACTGTCCACAGCCGAGTGAGAAAATGGCGCCGACGCGGGTACCTTATATAGGATCCAAAACCCGCGTTACTCGGAAGGCGGGATGATGACGTTTTGCCTCGATTTCAGATCCGAGTCAGGCGGGAAAAGTCGAGACTGACTCGGATCGGACTCGGATCGGGGGGGCTCGGGGGGGTTCGGATTTCAGAAATCCGAACCCGCTCACCCCTAATTGAGACACCCACAGGCAGCATTGCAAATACAAGCGGCGGTGTACAAAGACACAGCATCGGTAGCAGGTCCTTCAATGGTCGACCTTCTGAGTAACACTATTGTCACTTATATTGACCGTGTGTACTCAGAGGCTGGAGACATATTTATTGTGATTGCACATGCAGGCTGTGACATGCCCCTAAATCAGTAGTGACATATCTGCATTTTGCCACCACTCACCCGTTACCTCCCCAAAATGCCCCCTGTCTGTCAATCACACTGTAGGGTAAACAGTCACTATGAGCGATGACAATACGGTACCTTGACGCATGACAGTGTGACTTGTACACATGCACTGATTTCCAATTGTCGCCATTGTGTCCATCTCTGCTTCAGGCCCTTAAAGAGATCTCACTGATTTCTAGCTGAGTGTGACAGATACTTTAAACAGCATAAAATTTGGTAATTTGTACTGTGCATCAGTGGCTTCCCTCCCCACCATGACACCAGGTGCGGGCAGGGCTGTAATGTGCACGGCTTGGTAAAACATGGGGTGTGGCCCCGCGTGTATGGGGCATGGTGTGATCTCTTTATTGTGAATAAATGCAGACCTGCATAATGAGGAGGCTACACCTATAAGCAGAAACAATGTAAAATAATATAGTGTGTTAATTTTAACACAGAACATTACACACAGGGAACCTGATTCAGCAGCGTTAGCAAATGCAACTGCATATGCAGATCGGGCAATTGCTCACTAGTGCACTTGCGTAAAAGCCGCATTGTGCATGCACTTTGATCACACTGCGATTACGGACGCACAGAGGAAGCCATCACAGAGTGAGTAACAGGCTATGAGTGTTTTTTGGGTGGTGACTGGGAAATTATCATAAAAATGCAGGTGTGTCTGTTTGAATGCTGTTTTATGGGCGTTCATAAATTAGCCACTGCGATTGCATCTGCCCATTGAGTATTCACAGCATGCGACAAGACTTCCAGTTTCTGCGGCTGGTCAGACCTGGTGTAAACTGTGCGTGAGGGGCCGATGTGCATAGATGGCACCAATGTATACGCTGGAGTGCGATGTAGTGTGGATGTGAGAAAGCAGCAGTGGGCGTCTCTATGCCTGCTGCAATGTGGCAGTCGGCATATATTCACAGCTGCGTTCTGTAAGGATTCGCAGCTGCATAAACAATAGCGATCCTTGATGAATCAGGCCCAGTGTGTAAATTTAAATTCAGAACATGTGTAAGTGCCCAATTTCCAGCATAATCTTCTACCACACACACACCACTTCTGTTTTATTATGACCCTGTTAGACACTGATGAAAAAGTAGTAATTCAAGGGGTCTTTAGGGCCGTAAGTAGGGTGGTGTTCCCCCTTATTGTCCTGTGATCTTCCACTCCTAACATCCATTAGATGAGGCACCTGCACAAGCCCCTGTGTCCCTCAATGGAAATGTTGTGATAATGATATTGTGATGCCTGTCAGTGACCTGTTGTGACCAAGCTGTGATCTCCTGTGCCCAAGTGGTCACTTCACTCCGAGCACATTGCAGGGATGGACTGTTTGGAGCACCTGTCCCTGCAAGCAAATTCTGATACATTCATGAGGTAATTAATTTCTTATTGCCGCAAATAGTGGTAATAAGAAATTCCAATTATCTGTTCTAAAACCCTATATTTAGTAAATAATTCCCTCAATCTGTACCAGATTTTAGAAGGAATAAGGCTGCCTTAATTTGTCTGAATTGGTGCCAGGTCTGGAAGGGGATGGGAGGATGCTACAGTGCTACTGTAGAAAAAATGAGGGAGCTGACCAATAGGTAGTAAGTGAGCCAAGAAGGAACTGTATATTGAAGACTAATGGAGTGAAGGGATGTGACCAGCAGTATCACAAGCAGGACAGAGGTCCAGGAGGAAGATTAAAGAGAAATAACCTTAGACTGTAAATAGATTATTTGGCATGATTCAGACTTGAATGACACAAAGTGTAGAGGAACCCCGGCGCTAATGAGTTCACAAACTCTTATGATGGGTACACACTGAACGATTTTCAGCCTGAACGATATCGCTGAACGATTTGGTTGATCTTTCTTTGATTGTTAAACGACTTTATGCAAACGATTTTCAAACGATTTTATAAACGATTTTCAAACGATTTTACAAACGATCAACGATCAGCGATATCGCTCAGATTAATAATATTATGGTCTCTTTGGTTGTATTTATGAGGCTTTATTATTTTTAATGTAAAAAAATGTGGGCAGAGCTATCATGAGGTGATAAAATTGTGTCTTCCATTTTAAATCACTGCATTTATGCTCTGTGGCTAGTTTGGTTTGGTGTATTCCTTGCTGAAAGCTGTTGCTTAGCTAATTGCTGTGGTTTGTTATTGCTTTGGCTTTAAACAAACTGTCTGTACTATCTGTCGTGATGGATACGTACCGTTATTGATTGATGGTTGCTTATGCAGGAGTGGTGGTGATAAGTGACCGGGAGAGGAATGAGAAGAGGAGAAGGCTTCGTTCATACTGAACGAAGGAGTGGTTGCAGCAGAGAGATTCGTTCTCTCATATGCCGCTGCTCATGCAGATTCGCGAGAACAACCCGGATGACTTCCGGAACTTCTTGCGAATGGACGATTCAACATTTCAAGAATTACTGGCCTTGGTGACTCCGTACATACAAAGGCAGGACACCAGGTTGCGTAGAGCCATTCCTGCAGAGGAGAGGCACATTGCGACGCTGCGTTTCCTGGCTACAGGGAGATCTTTGGCCGACCTGAAATTCGGGACACTCATCTCACCGCAGGCTTTCGGTCTTATTATTCCGGAGACCTGCAAAGCCATCTTTTACGTCCTCAAGCCGGAGTACTTTAAGGTATTTAAATTTTAATAACCCTGTCACAAATCTCCTAAATCTGTTACTTCTTTCTATATGTCTTCTAAAATGTGTTTAAATAGGTGCATGCCAGTCGTATATCCCTGCTAGTGCTCCCTACTATATCTACTCCCAAATCTATATAAATAACTGTTTATCCATCCTCTGCCTTTGCTGCTGCTGCTCCCAAATTATATCCCGATTATATACCCCCCAAAAAAGGGTCCCCCCTCTCCCGAGCACCACAGGCTTACGCTGAAGCCTGGGGCTCATCCCCATACCCCTGGAGTGGTGGGTATGGCGGTAATAGGGGGGCCAAAATAATGTCACACTATTGTACTTTACAGTGGAACTACAAGTGCAAGCAGACATGCGGCACATGTAACTTCACTGTAAAGTACAATAGTTAAAAATAGTCAAAAAACACACACCGTGTCAACTTAAATTTTATTACACACACCTACCCATTCACACATACTTACCTATACCAGATGTTTGGCACCCTTGTCCACGTAGGATTTCCCAAAACCATGGCCCTGCAAGAAAGATTTCATACTCACCTACATCCAGCGCTGGTCTCCGCAGTAATCCTTGGTTTTGTTAAAACAAAAAAAAATCCTTACACGACCCACGGAACACAGCTATCTGTATGTGTGTTGCCACACATACAGAAACCTCCCAAATGACAGCTACTGTCACTTAACGGGGCATAGCAGTCCCGTGAGCCAATCAGCGCCAGCGCTGACTGTAGAGCACCCGCTGATTGTCTCCGGCAACTGACAGTTCCAACATGGTGTGACTCGCACAGGACCCTGAGAGGGGAGACCCTTTTTTGGGTGGTCCCCGACTCCCCCAAGCTCACCGGCTTGCGCTGACCGACTTGGGGTGTAATGTTTTGGACCTAGAGCTCTGGTGATTGGGTCTCCGGCCTGTGGCATTAAACCCCAGTCGTTTGGGTCTGGTGCTTGTCTTAAATATAAGGGGTACCCCACATCTTTTTTGCCCCCTATATTTAAAATCAGCACTAGTCCCTGCAGCCTGGTGGTGGTTTAAAAAATACGGTGGAACCCTACACATTTTTTTCCCCGTAATTTTATAAACCACCACTGGCTGGCAAGCCTGGGGCTGGTTTGGCTTTTGGGTGGGGACCTTATATCATTTTTTTAGTACCATATTTCAAGTTTTTATTTAACAGGTTTAAAAAAAGTGACTTTGAGGTAAATATTCTATGGGACCCCCGTCAAGACGTGTAGACAAAGGGGATCACTATGGGGACCCCCAAATTTAAACTACTGAAGGAAGTTGTGGTTTCTAATAGCCACAGCAGGTGCATAAATTCAGCTTTTACTAAGGTCAAGCACAAGAGCATTTAGAATTCTTTTTAGAGAAAAACTACTATGCTCATCAAATTAGGGCTACTTGAAAATGGAGTTGAGTATATTATAAAAATATATTAAACTACTTTAAAAAAATTTAGTAAAAAAAAAACCTGACACAAGCACCTGCAATGAAAAAAAACAGCTGAGACAAACTTAGGAACCCCCCCACAGTAAATTTAAGAAATTTTGAAACTTTGTCCCTCAAAAAGTTTTATTTAAGTCCCCTCAAATTTAAACTGATTTGTTTGTGGTATCCCTAATTTTTTTTATTCTTTTTGACACAGATGGTTTCAAGGGGTCATTCAAAAGGGTGCAGGCTAATTTTTTTAAACCTGCACCCCTTAACCCAAATTGTGAAATAATTAACATCACATATTCAATGGTGAAAATTTATCCCCGTTTTCTTTCAAATACTTTTGTAACCTGAGAAAAATCTATTGAATTGAGGGTCTCATTCAGACCCTCTTGCGAGCGCAGGACGCTCACAAGCGGGTCGATGGTACCCAAATACGCATGCGCACGACGGAGGGAGCTCCGTCGTACGCATGCGCGAGACCTGTCGCTCCTGGTCTCGCACCAAAGGGGGCGTGCTGTCGATGTTGAGTGAAGCATGCCCCCTTTGGTGGGTGTGCCGGGGGTGTGGCTGCCAGATGGAGGCATTCCAATGGGAACGCCTACCGTCTGAAGCCGGCCCCACTGACATCAGTAGTGATGTCAGTGGGAGTGATTTTGGCTCTGATAGAGCCAAAAGCACTCCTGGGCTTGCGGCAACGAGACCCTACCACAAGGGTCTCGTCGCAAGCCTGATGGTCGCGATGGTCTTGACCATCGCGACCATCATTTTGGACGCTAGCATAAGCTGTGGGTGGTAAGCCACAGCTATGCGAGCGTCCAAGAGGCCGCTCCATTTTTAGGTAGGACCGCCCTGATTCAGAACGAGCGCTCTGGTCAGAGCGTCTGGCTCTGAATCAGGGCCTGAATACGGTGTTATAGCAAAACTAGTGAAAAAGATGTCTTCGATTCAAAATTTTAACATAAGAGAACTTTTCGCACCAAAATGAATACCCCTGTAAATGTATAAATGTAATGTTTAAAATATGTTATGATTTTTTTTTTTTTTATTTCTAGTTCCCTTCGACTGTCGAGGAATGGCAAGCTATTGCCAACGACTTTGCGACCCGGTGGAACTTCCCAAATTGTGGCGGCGCCATAGACGGGAAACACATCCGGATAACACAACCAGGAAACACTGGATCTTTGTACTTCAATTACAAAGGATTCTTTAGTATGGTTATGATGGCGCTCGTGGATGCCAATTATCAATTTTTATTTGTTGACGTTGGCAAAAATGGAAGGTCTTCAGACGGTGGCTCTTTCCGAGAGACCGTCTTTTTTGAGAGATTAATGAACAATCAGTTAAACATACCTTTGGGGGCGCAAACCAAATATGGTTTGAATTGTGTATTCGTTGCTGATGAGGCATTTGGTCTTAATGAAAATTTAATGAGGCCATTTCCTCAAAGGACATTAACACCTGAAAAGAGAATTTTTAACTACAGACTATCGCGTGCGAGGTGCATTGTTGAGAATGCCTTTGGCATAATGGCGAATAGGTTTCGCATTTTCCATACTTGTATAAATTTCAGGCTAGACAAAATCGAGTGGCTTGTCTTGGCATGTTGTGCCCTACATAATTTGCTTTGTGCCAAAAAAATTGGACAACCGCCTGCTACAAACTCATTTCCTGAAAATATTGACCATAGTGAGGAAAATATTGTCCTAACATCTCTAAATCCCCCAAGATTTCCCTCTGCTGCCTCTGCCCGAACAAAAGAGGTCAGAGAGAAATACTTGAATTATTTAAATGGAGAAGGTGCCGTTTCATGGCAGGTTTAAATATAATCTGGAATTATGTTTCTTGATGTTTTTAAAAACTGAAAACTAATAAAAAAAATTTCACCTTGTGTTTTTTTGCATGTTAATTTTGTAACATAATTTTTTTGCAAATTTAGAATAAGAAATACTATAGTGGCCATTAAACCGAATTTTAATCATGAAAGTTAAGTATTCAGTTTTAGGGCCAAATTCAGAGGCATTCGTAGGATGCAAGCTTTCATTCTGAAACAGGGCGGCCGCTTGCATCCTGAATGGCCGCCTCCATGTCGCCGGTTAGGCTGCGGGTCAACACCCACTGCTGTAACGGCCGCTATTGGTGATGGTTGCAATGGTCAAGACCATCGCGACCATTGGGGCTAATGACAACACCCTAAGGTAGGGTCTCATCAACCTTAAGCCCCAGAGCAGGAAGCTCCCCAGTGACATTACTGATGATGTCAGTGGGGCTGCCCCCTAACGGCAAGCGTTCAGGCAGGAACGCTGCCGTTTGGCCAGGCACGCCCCCGTACCACCAAACAAACAGAGCAAGCTGTCACTCAACATCGAAAGCTTGCCCCATCAGCTAGGAGACCCCTAATGATGGATCACCCGTCGTTAGCCAGGTCACGGGCATGTGCATGACGGAGCCAGCTCCTTTTGTACGCATGCGCATTGGAGCAATATCCACCCGATTGCAAGCTTGTAGAGCTAATGACCGGGTGTGATCAAGCTCCATTAGGAGGCATAGGGGTCCATTTATTAAGGATCGCATTTTGGAATGTGATCAGGTCATGCAGTACCGCCCATGATCGCATTGCAAAATGCGATCAAACCGGCCGAATGTATGACCCGGCACATGCAGGGAGATGCTCTGAAAAGAGCCTGTCCCTGCGATGTGGCCGGAGCGCATTCCAGGCTGCTGCACATGCGCAGTCCCGCGGACTGCACATGAGCGGCGCCCATTGCCGGCGGAGGAATCTGGAAGATCCCTCCGCTGGCTGAAATGCGGGTAAGTGCCCATAGGACACAGCGGCTAACGCCATCTTCAGATGGCGGTAGCTGCTGGTGCCAATATCGGGAATGCTTCGCATTCCCGATATTGATACATTTGGCAGCATCGCATCCCCCATAGAAACCTATGGAGGCGGCTGCTGGCGGCAATGGAGGGATCGCAGCAGGTATCGGAGATACCTGCTGCGGTCCCTCCTTCATACATTCGGGGGATACATAGTATTTGAGGTAAACCCCCGAAAACAGGTGCTTTCGGGGAATTTACCTCAAAAGCAGTTTGATAAATGGGCCCCTTAAAGTATAAAGTGAAGGGTGTGAGTTACACAGTAGATGGGAGATTTGGGACTGTAAGGTGTTAACAAATCTACATTATATTATATAGGTAATCTAATTGTGTCTTTGTAGAAATTCATGTAAATTTAAAATTCTTTACCAGTCAAGTAAAAAATAAAAAATAAATACTGGTATGTTAATTTCTTGAGTACACAGTTGTTAAATGTCAAAGGAAAAACCAAAAATACACCTAATCAGACACTTAGGTAATATAAAAATATCTATGTGTTCAATAAGCCTAAGTACCCTAAATAACACATTATTACATTACAATTTTAATAAGCCGTTAAATAAGAGACCACACGAATGTTTAACTTTAGTAAAAAAAAAAATTTTACTTTTTGGACAGGATTCATTGAGTGTAATCAAGACATTAAGTGCCTCTGGAGACAAGATTACACAAATAGAGTGTGAAAAATAAGGCATTTGAACAATAGACCAAATGAGTACAGAACAATATTCCTGATGTGAACATTGCAACAGGTTCAAGATCAGAATCCAGGATCTGGGCCCCGGTTTTGAGGGAACACAAAAAATACTTTAGAATCAAAGAACAAGAAACCAGGGGCATATGAGGTGGAGTAGCCATCACTATTGTACTACGACCATGCTACAGTCCACCATGAAACAAAGAGCCAAATCAATACAAGGAGTAATAAGTTTTAAAAAAATGAAAAAAAACAACTGCCAAATTTATAACAATTGACATATTTAAAAATTCATCTTCGCCAAATACAGTGGTGCGAGCACTGCCCAGTGCTGCGTGAACACCACTGGATGAAGTACTGGGAAAGGCAGAAGGGGGCGAGGGGGTACGCGACAAAGAAAATGGGTGGGACTGTAACGGAGAAGGGTTTTCATGTTGTGGATCCGCGTAAGTTTCTTCTGGGATGGTGAGGTTGCCTGATGTGGCCGTTGGGGTGGGCTGCTGTCTGTTATTTAAAACAATGGTACTTGCCATACTCAAGTCCCCCTCAGTAGCATGTACCAATGCCTTATAAACCAGACGCTTGAAAGGCTTGACCTGTTCCGGAGGAATGGTCAGCATTTCATTGGCGAGATTTAGGCCAAATATTTGATTTTCATCCGGGGGTTTGGAAAGAACCTCCTCCGCATGTTTTAGAAACTTATCACTCCTTGACGTTCCCGAAGTGGATGCTTGTGTTGTCCCTTTCCGCATCTTAGCGGGCGCCTTGGATGGCGTCTCGGCCACACGCACAGGGAATTCCACTTGTTGGGGCTCGCAGGACACCGGGTAAGGATCCTCTACCGCCAGCAGTAACTTAAAAGAAATGATAAAAAAAAAATTATATCAACAATTTAAACATTAAAAAAAAAACTGTAATAAAAAGGCAAGGTTTATTTAAAAAAAAAAATTTTTACCAAAAAAAAATCACAAACCTGCAAAATATAAAACTCTCTGGTCCAAAAAAACGCGAATAAATGGCAATAAAAAATATTACATAATTAATGTTATGGTTAAAACATGCTTATATTATATTCAAACATAAATGACCCACTCCCGCATTTCTGGTGCCATAAACAATAAAAAATCCAAAAAAACAGGGATTAAAAAGTCAAATGTTTGTAGTTGTAACTTGTAAGAAACCCTTTACAATTACCCCACCTTACCATTCCTTTAGGGTGCCTAACCTGAAGCTCCCCCTTTCCCCAGCCTTACCCTATACCTCCCAGGGCAGTGCAAGAGCCCAACCCCCCTCCCCCCAGGAATCCTTAAACAATCATTCCCCCCACAACTATCCCTGTCCGGCTTAGCAGTGTCCGGTATACCATGCGTCTGGACTAATGCATAGGTAAGGCATCGGGATTACGACGCCTGGCTTTTATCCACTGCAGGGTTTAAACATTTGGAAAGGCGATGGTTGGCATTCCAACCATCGGCTTCCCGACTGATTTCTATTTAAAAAATGTGAATAAATTTAGATTTATTAAAAAATGTAAAATTTTTTAAAAATAAACTTTAATAAAAAACTTACAGCATCCTGACTCACGGTGTCCTGTGGCACCACATCTGGTGACTGTGGCACCAGCGAGCTCCAGGAACTTTGACTTGGCTCTTTATCCAAGGTAAACAGCAGCAGGTCGTAGTACCATAGCGATGGCTTTCGCACCTCAGCTGCCCCTGCTCCTGATCTTTGCGATTCCAAGTATTTTTTGTGTTCCTTCAAAAACACGGTTCGCAGACCCTGGATTCTGTTCTTGACCCATTCAATAGTCACACCAGGCTTATATTCTGTACTGTATTGGCGTAGTTTCTCAAATGCCTCATTTTTCATCACTCTATTCATGTAGTCTTTACTCTTCAGTCTCCAGAGGCTCATTAGCTTGACATAGCTCAATGAATCCTGTCCAAAAAACTGTGTCTTTTGAAGAAGGCATATCTGAAAATTTTATAAGAATAAAAAAAATATATTTTATTTTTGTTAACACAAAATAAAGATATGCCCCCATAGTAATGCTGCCCCCCCACATGCTGTGCAATGCCCCCAGTATTACTGCAGCCCCCCCAGCACATGCTGTGCAATGGCCCCATTAGTAATGCTGCCCCCCCTCCCATGCTGTGCAATGGCCCCAGTATTACTGCAGTCCCCCCCAGCACATGCTGTGCAATGGCCCCAGTAGTAATGCTGCCCCCCTCCCCCCTCCCATGCTGTGCAATGCCCCCAGTATTACTGCAGCCCCCCCTGCACATGCTGTGCAATGGTCCCAGTAATAATGCTGCCCCCCCTACCACCTCCCATGCTGTGCAATGCCCCCAGTATTACTGCAGCCCCCCCGCACATGCTGTGCAATGACCCCAGTAGTAATGCTGCCCCCCCCACATGCTGTGCAATGCCCCCAGTATTACTGCAGCCCCCTCCAGCACATGCTGTGCAATGGCCCCAGTAGTAATGCTGATGCCGTGCAATGCCCCCAGTATTACTGCAGACCCCCCCCGCACATGCTGTGCAATGGCCCCAGTAGTAATGCTGCCCCCCTCCAATGCTGTGCAATGCCCCCAGTATTACTGCAGCCCCCCCACACATGCTGTGCAATGGCCCCAGTAGTAATGCTGCCCCCCCTCCCCCTCCCATGCTGTGCAATGCCCCCAGTATTACTGAAGCCCCCCCCAGCACATGCTGTGCATTGGCCCCAGTAGTATTGCTGCCCCTCCTCCCCCCTCCCATGCTGTGCAATGCCCCCAGCATTACTGCAGCCCCCCCCCGCACATGCTGTGCAATGGCCCCAGTAGTAATGCTGCCCCCCTCCACCCACATGCTGTGCAATGGCCCCAGTAGTAATGCTGCCCCCCCTCCCCCCTCCCATGCTGTGCAATGCCCCCAGTATTACTGCAGCCCCCCCCGCACATGCTGTGCAATGGCCCCAGTACTAATGCTGTGCAATGCCCCCAAAAGTTTTGAAGCCCCTTATGCAGAGTCCCCTTTGCTGCTGCAATGCCCCCAGTACTTATGCTGCCCCTTATGCCTCTCTAATAATGACCCCAAAAACATTGCTGAATAGTGGGGGACTTTACTTACTTTACTTTTTTAGGCAGGACCACGCGCAGCAAACTTCCTTCTTCTTTAATAGCAGTAATGGCTGTGTGTGGCTCCCCGCGCGGCGCCAAATCGTTATCTTTATCGTTATCGTTTGATCGTTTGGTAAAAAACATGTACTACATGCCAAGCGATTAAACGATAACGATAACAATATCGTCCTAATCGTGCTGCAAGTAGCCACGATGATCAATGTCGAAAACGACCAGCGGGAGCGCGCATCACTGGTCGTTTTTGACATTGTGTTGAACGATATTTGAATGATTTATGAACGATCAAGCGGTTACGATATCGTAATCGCTTGATCTTTCATTAAAATCGCCCAGTGTGAACCCACCATTAGGGGTAAATTTACTAAAGTAAGAGTTTTTAGAAGTGAGTTTTAAAAGTGATGTTGCCAATAGCAACCAATCAGATTCTAGCTATTATCTTATAAAAGGTGCTAGTTTAATGTTAAGTAGAATCTGATTGGTTGCTATGGGCAACATCACTCTTAAAACGCACTTCTAAAAACTCTCACTTTAGTAAATTTACCCCTTAGACTCAATGTACCTGAATGAGATAGTCAGTCTCACTGAGCAGTAATTGCAATATTGGGAAGAAAAAAGTCTAAAAGAAACAATTAAAAAATTCACTCAATCAGTTATAATATAAAAAATATTTTAATATGTAGCAAGATTTTTGTAACATAATAAACAAGAAGTTTTAAAAGTATCCAATGGCGACTGAGTTAGTTATCATACAGCACTAGGCCGACAGTCCAAGTAAAAAATAATTAAAGCTATAGGTATAAAGATAGTGGTACACTGTATAGTCTTTTAAAGGGGCATTTAGGGACAGTGGGCCTGATTCAGACTTGGTCGCAAGGCTGCGTACGCATGCAGCCAGCAGTTGCGAAAATATGCTAATGACCGCATACGAAATGTAACCCAACACCTCATAATGCGGCCTACTTCCCTTTACTTACGTCCTCACAAGACAGCGAAAATATTGGCAACTTCGAGAACCATCGGACCCACACGCACAGCTGTGGTTGACCTGACCCTACTGCAGACATTGCTAATGTTTATGTGTGTAACTAGATGGTAGGATGCATATACTATCACTTGGGCTTAATTATGCACGCACCTAAAACGGCGTTGAAACGCACAGACATGCCTGTGTTTCTCTGACCACCCCCCATCACCACCCTCAAACAGTCAGGTCCTGTCAATCACTGTGTAAAGTCTCTGCGTGCTAGCTGCGGTTGATTTCCAATCACAGTGACCGCTCGCACATGCGCACTGCGTCTTATATGCATGTGCAGAATGCAAACATCGGCAGGCTATATGCGAACGCAGCCTTGCGATCAGGTCTGAATTGGGCCCCGTGTACAGTATTTTGTTATTAAGAGCAAGCAGGAATCTTGTACACTATCCAGACCTGACCCTTGAGATTAAGGATAATAAAATTATAACTGCAAATGACTGTAAGGAGGTTAACTACAATAATTATTTACATTTCAAAAGTTGTCATTACCATCCATGAAAAACGAATATACCCAAGGGCTAATTGTTGTATATAAGACCCAACTGTTTAAATCCTGAGACCTTCTGCAAACAAACAAAAATATTATGTAAAAGTTTAGGTTATCCAAGAAATATATTAGCAGCAGTTTATAATGAAGTTTTAAATATGAAGAGGGAGAAGTTACTCAAACCAAGAAAAAGATTAAAGAATCAAATGTAAAGGGGAATTTCGCCTTCATTTAAATTTACAATAATTCTTCACAAACCATTAAATGTATTATAGAAAATAATTACCATATGTTAAAATACGAACCTGCAAAACCAACTGTTGTATACAGGATAAGTAAATCCCTTAAAACAATTCCAGAAAACACTTTACTATCAGGATTGGAGTGGCCCATTAGGATTGGAGTGGCCCATTAGGATTGGAATGGCCCATTAGGATTGGAGTGGCCCATTATATACCAATTATACCACTATAATTATTTTTTACTTGGACTGTCGGCCTAGTGCTGTATGTGAACTAACTCAGTCACCATTGGATACTTTTAAAACTTCTTGTTTTATAATGTTACAATAATCTTGCTACATATTAAAATATTTTTTATATTGTAACTGATTGAGTGAATTTTGAATTGTTTCTTTTAGATTCTGCTGCTGTTTTCTTCCCAATATTCAGACTTGAATGGTCTGATTCAATGGTTTGTGTACAGTAAGACGGCAGGGGGACTGCGCATATGTGGGACCAGTTCTGCAGATATGCAGACTGAATCCAGTGACATCGCACGCAGTGCCACCAAAGATGCAGTATGATTGGCAGGCTGCTGCCCTTTGGGGGTAAGGAGGGGGTGGAACTGGGCAGCATTCTCAAAAATGGGGGCGTCTTTACCCTTTTTTTGGAAGTGTTGAAGCCAGTAGGCCTGATTTATAGATGGACGCTAATGCGATCGCAGTTGTGATTTTGTACACATTGCAGCTGCGTAACTATGCTAATGATTGCAAAGCTTTCCTTAGCATAGGGACGTCCACTGCTGTCTTCTTACCTGCATATGATGTCACTTACCTGCGTAAATATCGGTAACATCAATGCACATCGTCCTTGCGTGAGGTCTGACTAGCTGCAGACTCAGCAGCTCTCCTGACACGCAGAGGGCTCTCAAGCTGCATATGAGATTGCAATGGCTAATTTATACATGCCCATGTAATGGTTTTTAACAGTCAGATATGCCTCTTTCTCTGTGATTGCTGCGCGCGCAGTGAAGCTTCTAGGCATGTGCGTCTGTAATCGCCAATGCATCCATCTCTGAATCAGGCCCATTGTCTGTGTCGTTCAACATAGATTTACTGGCCTTGGCAGCATAAATGAGATGGCCAATCTGAGTAACCTTAGGCTTACTCTTATGACCAATGCTGCAATGTTGAGCCAATCCTACATCGTCAGAGATAGGCATCAGATCTGAGATACCAGCTGGAGGCATCTTTTTCCTTCACATGCCTCCTGCAGCATTAGCACCCAGTCAAAATACCCAGCTGCTGTGTGTATAGTGTACACTTCTGTATTGGGCCCAGTGTTCACTTTTTGTGAAGGGCAGTCCCAGAAGAATGTTTTTGGCAGATTCCTGATTGCAAAGAATCAGAGAAACTATGAGAGGATAGAAAGTGAATAAGGGGAAGTACACATGATAATCAATAGTATGGAGAGAAAGGCGAGGAGCGAGATAGGGCTGCAGCTAAAGAGAGGCTGGGTGGAGTGATGGTTTTTTTGAGATTTGTGTACTACTAATTGTAATTCTATGATTTGACAGGTAAACAATATTACATCAGTATTATTTTTCTTGTTAATTACTTTGCTATAACTATTGTTTATAAAGGCAAATTTTTGCAACAAAAGACAGTGGGCGAGATGCAGGAAGGGGAGAAATGTGGTCAAAGCCCGAAAATGCGGTTGTGACCACATTTCTCATATGCACTAAGCCCCAGAGTGCGATGCACTCTGGGACTTAGTTGCGGTGGTTAACACCATCTTCCTGATGGCGTTACCCATAGAAGCCTATGGGCTTCTTTCCGCAGTGTTGATAGAGGGATCCAATCTGATGCCTTCCAGCACCCCACGCGGCATGGAACTGGAAGTCCCTCCATCTCAAAGCGCCGCTCTTTCGATGACTGGCGGAATGCAACGCCAGTGCGATGCGTCATGCACCCCGCCCAATATTTTTTAAAGGTTGTTAAGAATTTACTGGTGAAGATGTTTTGAAAAGTCCAAGTAAGAATTATGGCAGAAAATGTTACTGTGGAGGCGGTTATCTAAAATATTTTTTTTTTATCAAATATGTCATCCGGAATTTCTCCCCAAAATTAGTATATGTGTGGATAATAAATATGAAGCAGCATTGTACACTGCACAGTACATGAAGTGCAATCAAAGCAATATTTACCCTAGCCGGATCTTAATGTTAAAACTGAATGAAAATAAAATGCAAAATATGCATTATTCAAGATAACCCAGCAGCAATCTTACACAAATCTCTTACTGTTCTATTTATTAGTGCATGTCATTGCTTTACCTTGTAGTCAGCTCATCACAAAGACCAAACTATGTAAAATGTCTCTTTCTGTATATTGTGCTTTGTGAATTTGCTACTACAAAACAACAAGATCAGACATGACACAATCTCTTACACTGACTTATTCTGGCTACAGCAGGACTGGGAGCCTCTTATAGCATTGAGCACCTCATGCAAATCCTGTCTCAAATTTGGCAACTTGAAAAGCTGCCCCCGATATGCTGTGATGTTACAGTGACTTGGGGCTGTGTTCTGTACCTAGGTCTGCAGAAAATCAGATACCATGTTTTTATTTTGTTGTGTCCTGTATCTATATTCATTACCTGGTAAGTTTTGAGCCTCCAAATAATGCAGATTTTCTTTCTGATTTAATTTATATTTCATATACTGTATGAACCTATGATTTCTCAATTACAGGAGTCATGTCACAAATACAGCTTATTCAGCCACCCTCTGACATCAGAAAGCCAGGTGACAGTGTAAAGATACCATGTAAAACATCTGGATACACATTCACCAGCTACTATATTCACTGGGTTCAACAAGTTCCAGGGAAAGGACTGACATGGGTTGGACGTATTTACCCTGGGGATGGAGAAATAAAGTACTCATCATCATTCCAAGGAAGATTCACAATCTCTACAGATAATGCCATTACTACAGCCTATCTACAGATAGACAGACTGATTGTGGATGACACAGCCACATATTACTGTGCTAGAAGCAAGTGTTAAATACCTCTTATGCGATTAAACCTTTATTATACACCATCCACAAAGACAGCATAGGCACACAGGGATAATAGTTAAGTAGTTTTAATGGATCTAGTACATACTACAACAAATCAATTGAGAAGTCACAATGCTCTCTAATTTGAGGAGTATTGTATGCAGGATATGGTACAGGGAATGGGTAGTACATAAGTATATGGTCAAATGAACATAGAAAAAATGGGGAAGGATAAAATAATAAACAGCGGACCTGATCCAGAGCCGGATGCTCTGAAAGAGCTCTCACTCTGAATCTGGGCGTTTTTTTTTTGTGTGTGTGGCCTCCTGGCCGCTAACATAGCAGTGGGTGACCACCCACAGCTATTGCGAGTGGCCAGGATGATGGTCGCGATGGTCAAGACCATCACGACCATCGTGCTTGCGATGAGACCCTTGTGGTAGGGTCTCGTGGCCGCGAGATAGAGCCGGAAGCTCTCCCACTGACATCACTTGTGAACGCCTCCGTTTGTGAAGCCACCCCTCGGCCATGCCTACTAAATGGGACGAGCTGTCACTCACCATGGACAGTTCGCCCCCTTTGTTGCGAGACCTGGAGCGACGGAGCACCCGGGTCCGGGTCTCGCACATGCACACGATGGAGCCTGAATTTGAATGAATACTTGTGAGATCTTGCAGGATCTCAGGGAACAGTTATTCTTGTTAGTGCTTACTCCGGTAAGTGTTCCTATGTCAGCGTGTGTTCCAGAGATGGATTGAATGTTGTCCAACGCGTTGCAGCCTTCCGCCCTTCCTCAGGGACATGGATGATGGATGTGTCTTAATCAGGTTTAAATAGGCTGTGTGATCAGATGCAGAGTGGAGATGCCGGGAATCAAAGTGGCAAAAGCCACCAGAAAGAAGCACCTCAAGTGTGTGTGAATGATTAAAATAGAAACTTGATAGGTGCTGCTGCACTTGTTGCAACACCCTAGTTACGGGCGGCCCTTATAAAGCTTATCCATTGCTATCACAATGTTAACAGTTTAAGGGCCTATGTATCAAGCCATTTTTACATAGAATTATGCAGAAACTGCAGTTTCTGCGTAATTTTATGTATCGATCCTATGTACTAATGGCACAAAGCAGGAGATTTCACAGAAATCTCGTGCAAAGTAATAACTAGCACTGCAGATCGCAATTTGTGAAAGACTTCTCCGAAATGCTGGAGATATAATTTGTGGGGACAGCAGTTACTACAACCATTGTGCCTGAAAGTTCCCGGCAGTACATAGCTGGGATATTTGAATTAAAAAATGAAAATATTCCCGTTGAGTTGGACTGTTAATAATTGCGAAGTACTGCGATTATTACTACGTAGGCCCCTAAAAATGAGAATCGAAAGTGGGATGATAAAAATACCTACATTAAATTTTAAAATGAATACTTGACCACAAAAACATAAAACATATGCCGAACTGAATGGACCCCTTAGTAATTAACACAACACCAACTAGTTATTTCCTATATCTGAAGTCTTGCTTTATAAAAATCTGAATTTACTGACATTGCTTATTTATTGTACATTTTTTTGTATGTCTTAAGCTGCATACACACGTAAAGATTTTCTGTCCTACCAGCCAACTAGTTGATTGGTTGGAATGAAAATCTGGTACGGAATGGGAGTAACTGATGATCAGCAATTTTCTCCTAAATGCCAGAAAACAGATGAAAGTGGTCGGTCAGAGAAGTTTGTTAAATGTTTGCTCTAAACAATTTGGTCAAACAACAGTTTTTGTCCATTTTCCAGCGTTTGGGAGCAAATTGCTGATTGTCATTTGCTTTCATACCTTACCAGATTTTCATTCCAACCAATCAACTAGTTGGCTGGTCGGACAGATAATATTAATATGTGTGGCCAGCTTTACTGTACAGTAGGTGTTTAATACTATATGTCCTGAAGATGCTATAGGATGTAAGTACAAGTACTATATGTTCTAAACTTTTAATACTGACAAGTACAGTACACAGTCAGTATGTAGCTTATCTATAATGGGTGCAGGATGTGCGGTGCAGAGGGGTCCTCGGTGTCGAGTTGGTTTTAATATCAACAGTGATCATGTCGACATGTTCATCATGTCAACATTTAGAATGTTGACATTCAGCATGTTGACACTGATGAAATGTCGACAAGGTCAGAATGTGAACAATGGGCCACCGCAGCATAACATAAGGACGCCCACTTTACCTTACACACATCCGTTATATGGGCCTGATACAGAGATGGACAGAATTGCACAGGTGCACACAAGCGGCTGTGCAATTCCGTCCATTTAAAATGCAAATGCAGAAGGAGGTGTCACACACTTCCTGGCTGCATTTACGTGATCCCAGGGCTGCGTGTGTGTGTGTTTGGGGGGTTGGGGGGTTGGGGATGATTAGGGGATACACTGCTAATCATTATTTATATTTACTTACATTTATTTTTTATTATGTAGACTAATACAATTTGTTTAGCAAACTTCTTCTTGTCTTACCATAAATTAATAATAGTGTTTTTACAAATAACCAATTTCCTGTTGTCCACTTGGTGGCACTGTCCTGTTTTCTTGTGTAGATGATACTATCTAAGAAAGAGACTTGAAAGTATTTCCATTGACATGGAAACTACATATCTGTGTTCAGCATTTAAACTGGAAATATTGTTAATTTGCATATAGTGTTAAGTTAACACTATATGCAAATTAACAATATTTCCAGTTTAAATGCTGAACACAGAATGTGTTACGTGTTTACTTTATTCCAGAAGCTGTGAAGTTATTGGGAAGCTGTAAGATGATTGTGATGGCACTGTATATATTTTATGCTATTATGATTAGTATATCAGGTAAGTTAGTATAATGGAACAGTTACAGTAAATAACAAAGTAAGAATTTTGTTACTAATATATGTGTATATTTATAAACTTTTTTTTCCCCCAAAGGTTCTGCAGCCGAAATTGTCTTAAATCAGAAAAGTGCAGAGATCAAAGGAATTGGACAGTCCATCCAGGTAGAATGTACAGTCAGTGGTTATAATATAAATGATCGCCACATGCAGTGGATCAGACAAGTGCCTGGGGGAAGGCTTGTATGGATAGCAGCATTTAGAACTGGATTTACTACTTATATAGAGGAAGGTTTCAAGGAGAGATTCACTCCATCCACAAGTGGTTCCACTGCTCTGCTAAAGATTGACAGGCTGGTGCAGTCTGACACAGCAACATATTATTGTGCTAGTGACACAGTGAGGAAGTTCAATCTGAGCCTTGTTCAAAACAAGCAGAATGTGCAGCCAGTTAAGTCAGGAACATACAGGATGTGGTTAATATCCCGACAGTCAGGATGGCGCAGGAATTCCGACACCTGTCAGAATCTCAGTGCCGGCATTCCGACCGCTGGCATCCTGAAGGTAAGTAGTGGGTTAGGGGGAGGGTTATGGTTAGGCACTAGGGGGAGGGTTAGGGTTAGGCACTAGGGGGAGGGTTAGGTTTAGGGTGCAGGAGCTGGGGTGTTAGGCTTAGGCACAAGGTGGGAGGTTAGGTTTTGGCAGCAGAGAGGAAGGGTTAGGGAGAGGGGGAGGGTTAGGATACTAACCGACAAGTGTCGGTATCCTAACAATGGGCCGTATTCAATTAGTTTCGCACCCGCGATAAAGTTTCGCATGCCGGACTTTCCGCATGTTTTGGACGCAGAAACTTTTCATGCGCATCCCCGCTATTCGCCCTATTCAATTCCAAACCACGCGACAATGGAACCGGCAATTGTGAAACAGGAAAGTGCTGTCAGAAGTGGGGAAATCAGCCTGAACTCCCCAAAAAGATGCACTAACATTGGGGGTCAATATAGATGAGTACAAAGAGCCCTAATAAAGCTCTTTGTGGTACTTAAGTTTTGACAATTGCTTGCTTTTAGTGTCCTTATAAAAGTGGTGAAGAATGGCATTAATCAGTTTTTTTTGTAAAAATAAGTAGTCATGTCAAATTTGGGGTACTTGAAAATGGGTGCTAGCATATATTAAAATCTCTAAAGTGAAGTTAAAAAAAACATGAAAAAACGTACCTGTAGCATGCACCTGCAATCATAAAAACACTTGACCCATCCTTGCAGACACCCAAAAAGTCTGTTTCACTAGTTTTTATGCTTGTCCCGCAACTTTTTACTTTTTCGCCCCCAAAATGAAAGTACTTTTTTTGGATGTTCTTAAGTATTTTCCAGGATTTTTTGACACAATTGTCCTTTGGGGGGCTGTCCCAAGGGTTCTGAGTGGTTTCCCCACCTTTGCACCCCAAGATAAAAAATTTTGCACTTCTTTTCACCTGCTGTTCAGAGGAAATTCTTTTTCACCTATTATATTGCAGTGAGTTTCCGCGTACGCGAAAAGCGGCTGGAACTGAATACGGAGATAAGTTTCCGCCACATGAATAGCCGAGATCGGCGATACTTTTCCTCGGATCTCGGCTTTTTGCATCTAATTGAATACAGGTCCATGTCTGGATGCCTGCGTCTGGATTCTGACTGCCGAAATCCCGAGCACTGGCATCCCATACCCAACCGGCAAATACTGTATACATTTACATGTGTAATTGGCCTTTCTTGTACTAACGAAATAAATAAGCTGAAGTCATGAACTACTATAGCTCAAAGCTAGGAAAGCCGGTCTGTGAAGTCTATGTCCTTGATGGAGAGTTAGACAGATGTTGGACATAATTTAACCTAAAACAATCTGCCCATACAAATAGCATATTTACTCCCCTATACTGATTTGTATGCATTGCAAGGTGCATCCAGCTCAGCACCTGTAGTACATGCTTCAGTTTTATATAAGGAATACATAAACCCACACATGCATACACAAAAGCAAGTAAGAAGTAAAAGAAAAGTTTATTTTAAAATTTGTTTGGATAGCGAAAAATGCACTTACCATTAGTCTTCCTACAATACAGAAGATATAATTAGGGGTGTGCACCGGCCACTTTTCGTGTTTTGGTTTTGGATCTGGATCTTTCTTCGTGTTTTGGATCTGGATTGGTTTTGCCAAAACCACCCTTCCGTGTTTTGGGTTCTGGGTTTTGTGTTTTGGATCTGTATTTTTTTTTAAAAAAAGCATAAAAACAGCTAAAATCACAGAATTTGTGGGTTTTTCTGCTCCTATGCTATTATTAACCTCAATAACCTTAATTTCCACTCATTTCCAGTCTATTCTGAACACCTCACAATAGTGTTTTTATATCCAAAAGGTTGCACCGAGGTAGCTGGATGACTATGCTAAGAGATACGAGTGGGCGGCACAAACACGTGGTCCATCTAGGAGTGACACTGCAGTGGCAGACAGGATGGCAGTTTGAAAACTAGGCCCCAAACAGTACATAATTCAAAGAAAAAAAAGAGGTGAAAGATGGAATTGTCCTTGGGCCCTCCCACCCACCCTTATGTTGTATAAACAGGACATGCACACTTTAACAAACCAAACATTTCAGCGCCCAGGGTCTGCCACACGACTGTGGCTGAAATGATTGGTTCGTTTGGGCCCCCACAAAACAAGCTGGCAATTAATCTGTCCCTGCACAAACTGGCTCTACGGAGGCAAGATGTCGTCCTCATCCTCCTCATCCACCGATTCCTCACCCTCTTCAGTGTTGTGTACATCCTCATCCTCACAGAGTATTAATTCGTCCCCGCTGGAATCCACAACCACAGGTCCCTCTGTACGTTCTGGAGGCTGGTCTCACTGGAAGAGTTGATAATTCATTTTATGAACATCATCTTCTCCACATTTTGTGGAAGCAACCTCCTACGCCTTTCGCTGACAAAGTTCCCGGCTGCACTAAACACTCTTTCGGAGTACACATTGGAGGGGGGGCAACTCAGGTAAAATAGAGCCAGTTTGTACAGGGACTTCCAAATTGCCTCTTTTTCCTGCCAGTACAGGTACGGACTGTCTGACATGCCTACTTGGATGCTGTTACCGATGTAATCCTTTAACAGACAGACGCACGCTTGTCGCTGCTGCTTTAAGGATGCAGGTGTGGCTACAGCCCACACATTTCACAAAGACAGAAAAAAAAAGAAGAATTTTTTTATTGTTTGTGGAGCGCACTTTGAGGGTAACACCACCCTTTAACAGACAGACTACTGGTGATGCTGCTGTTGTTGCTGCGTAAGGCGATACATCTACCCAGTGGGCTGTCACAGTCATATAGTCCTTAGTCTGCCCTTTCCACTTGTCCACATGTCCGTGGTTAAGTGGACATTGGGTACAACCGCATTTTTTACGACACTGAGGTCACTTTTTCTGACGTCTCTGTACATTCTCGGTATCGCCTGCCTAGTGAAGTGGAATCTAGATGGGATTTGGTACCGGGGACACACTACCTCCATCAATTGTCTAAATCCCACTGCACTAATGGTGGATACCGGAAGCACGTCTAACACCAACATAGCAGTCAAGGCCTCAGTTATACGTTTTTCTTCCGGATGACTGCTGTTGTACTTCATTCTCATCGCTAGGGACTGTTGGAGGGTCAATTGTTTAGTAAAAGTAGTGGTGTTCCTACTTCCTCTCTGGGATGATGAACAACTCCCAGCAGCAGCAACAGCACTAGGAGGAAGTGGTTCTTGATCTTTTATTTTTATTGGAGAAAGTTTGGTCCTCCATTTATGTTATATTGATATATACGTGCGGCTAAGGCGCACACAAACACAGAAAATATTTTTTTATTTTTGCTGGAGAGTAGTGCACTTTGTGGGTTACACCACCCTTTAAGAAATGAGCCAGCCGGCTCTTTACTTATGGGACACAGGCGCACGCTTGGCGCTGCTCCATTGTTGATGCACATGCAGCCACAGTGCACACAATTCACAAACACAGAAAAAAAATATTTTTTTATTTGGTTTGGAGTGTACTTTGGGGGTTACAACGGTCAAGCCAGCCGGCCCTTTACTTATGACACAGGCACACGCTTGGTACTACTTTGTTGATGCACGTGCGGCTACTGCGCACACAGGCCCTGATTCAGACCCACTCGCGAGCGGCTGTCCGCTCGCAAGTGGTTCGATGTTCTGCACTGAGCATGCGCACGATGGAGGGAGCTCCGTCGTGCGCATGCGCCAGACGCGATGAGCGAAGGAAAGTCCTTTGCTCGTTGTGTCTGATCAAAGGGGGCGTGCTGTCGATGTTGATTGACAGCATGCCCCCTTTGGTGGGCGTGCCGGGGGCATGCCTCCCTGACGGGGGCGTTCCCACGGGAACGCCTTCCGTCAGAAGCCGGCCCACTGACATCACTAGTGATGTCAGTGGGAGTGATAGAGTGATAGAGCCAAAATCACTCCGGAGCTTGCGGTTGAAAACCTCAACCGCAGGCTCCGGCTCGCAGTTTCGATGGTCTTGACCATCGCGGCCATCAAAATGCACGCTCGTATAGCCTGTGGGTGGTGACCCACAGCTATTCGAGCGTCCAGGAGGACGCTCCATTTTCATGGAGGGCGGCCCTCATTCAGAGCGTGCGCTCTGCTCAGAGCGTACGGCTCTGAATGAGGGCCACAATTCACAAACACAGAAAATATTTTTTTTATTTGGTTTGGAGTATACTTTGGGGGTTACAGCACCCTTTAACGGTCAAGCCAGCCGGCCCTTTACTTATGACACAGGCGCACGCTTGGCACTACTTTGTTGATGCACGTACGGCTACTGCGCACACAATTCACAAACACAGAAAATATTTTTTTATTTGGTTTGGAGTGTACTTTGGGGGTTACAGCACCCTTTAACGGTCAAGCCAGCCGGCCCTTTACTTATGAGACAGGCGCACGCTTGGCACTACTTTGTTGATGCACGTGCGGCTACTGCGCACACAATTCACAAACACAGAAAAAAAATTTTTTACTTTAGCACTTGGGGGGAGCACCCCTGACGGACAGAGCACCCCCTGGACAACACTACAGCACCCCTTTAGGACTGGGACACTGCACAGGACTTTGGAGTGGACACAGCCCCTAGTACAACTGACTGCACAACACAGTCCAGCCAGCCCCTATGGACTTTGAAGTAGTGGACACTGCCCCTATGGACAACAGCAGCACAACACAGCCAGCCCCTATGGACTTTGAAGTAGTGGACACAGCCCCTATGGACAACAGCAGCACAGCGCAGCGCAGCACAGCACAACACTACTCTGCACTACACTACACTATACAGCCCAGCCTGCCCTAACTCCCACCCTCCCTCTTCACTGTCCACAGCCGAGTGAGAAAATGGCGCCGACGCGGGTACCTTATATAGGATCCAAAACCCGCGAGGGCCGGAAGGCGGGATGATGACGTTTTGCCTCGATTTCAGATCCGAGTCAGGCGGGAAAAGTCGAGCCTGACTCGGATCGGCCTCGGATCGCGGGGGCTCGGGGGGGTTCGGATTTCAGAAATCCGAACCCGCTCACCCCTAGATGTAATAGGATGCTGTCAAAATACCGACCATGCTGATGCTGGAATTTATAATCCAGACACTTGTCAGAATCCTGGCACTGGCATCCCGATGGTAAGTATTAGGGTTAGGGAGAGGGTTAGGGGTTAGAGTTAGGCACTAGGTGGAGGGTTAGAGTTAGACTGTGGGGAGGGAGGGTAAGTTTTAGGCTGCGGGGGGGGGTTAGAGCCAGGCTGCAGGGCTGAATGGGTAGGTAGAGGGGGTTGGTTAGGATACTGATCGAGAGTTTTCAGTTTCCTAACCCTATAGGAATACCGGCATCGAGATTCTGATTGCCGGGATACCGGGAGCTGGCATCCTGTATCCGACCCGATATAATATTCAGTCTGATGTATGAATGCAGTAGCAAAACATATTTTTAAAACACACAGACTAAATCCTATAATCTGTGCACATTCCATGTAGATAGCACTTACAAGCTTCGGTGGTGAATCTGAATTTAACCTAACAGTAGCATTGTAATTATCATCGTCAACATGAATTAACAGGGATGTAGTCAACATTTCAACAATGAAAATGTAGACAATCATAAGTTCAACACAAAAGTGTCAAATGTTATAATGATGACAACCAAAATGTTGACATGGGCATGAGGTCGACATGGTTATTAGAATTAAAATCTAGATGCAGTCAAAATATTGACAATTTAAAAAATAAATGTTGACAGTCAAAATGTTGACAAGCAAAACGTAGACATAGGGACTAATTCAGAGATGGATTGTATTGTACAGCCGCAAGGAATCGGCTGTGCAATACTGTCCATCTCAAATGCAAATGCAGCCGGAGTTGTCTCTTTCTTACACACACCTCCTTGCTGCATATGTAACCCGAGTGTAGCGCTCCGTAGACACAACCTTGGATCTCCATTGCTACCATTGGTTGCAATGATTGTTCCTTTGGCCAGGCTGCATAAGCTGAAGCTTACCCCAGCCTGGCCATTACTGGCAGCTTTCAAAGCCAGGAAATCAGCATCCACCGATGTTCTTCCTGGATATGTGGGTGACTATTCCCTGTTTCCGGCAACGCTGGCCTTCTCCGCCTCCCAAACGCTGCAGCATGTCAATCATGCTGCAGTTTGGGGGATCTGTTTCCATTTAGCTCTGAATCAGTCCCATAGTCAAAATGTTGACAGTCATATTATCAATAGCTAAAATATAGACACAGTCAAAATATTGCCAGTCATAATGTCGACATAGCTGCAACATTAAATAATGGTGACTAGTCATAATGGCCAAGTGTATAAGGCCGGATTATAGGTAGGGCGGACGGGGCGGTCGTCCAGGGGACCCCACACATTGGGGGCCCCCACATATTGCTCCTACCTGGTCACAATGCACCCTCCCAGGTCTGCCCAGCTCCTGCCTCCTGGCGGCATTGCAGTCTCTTTGACCGCAAAAGCCCTCTCCTCTACCTCCGAGGCTCAGTCGGGATGGATGTAATAGGTGCTCAGTTCCGTTGCCTTGCTATCTGTTCTCCCACCACAGGCTGCTGCTGCTCCTCTGTGAACAGCTGGTGAGTGGTAACAGCGGCTCCAGGAGAATGAAGACCGGGACCACCAGACCAGGGTCCTGAAAAGTTAGCGCACTGGTGCACGGTTCTTGGCCCTCTCCTGTGTGTGTGCACGTGCTCTGCCCTCCCCCTGCCTATTGCAAAATCAGCTGTGCTGAGGGGTTACAGCCGGCAACTTGACACAGCAAGGTGGCACATTGCTGCCTAAAGACCACCCTCCCCGCTGGCCCTACTGCTCCCCAAAGTACCATCTCTGGTATGTCCTTATCTGTATTATTACTACTATTATGCAGGGGCATAATAGTGGCAGGGGGATCTTTGTCAATTTTATTGGTGGGGCCCCCGAAATTTAGATGCCCTGGGGCCCCAACAAGCCTTAATCTGACCCTGGTACTACATATACATAAACAGTAATCCTGTCATCATAATGCACCTAATTGTCATATCAACATATGTATAGAACAGGGATAGGCAACTTTTGGCACTATAGCTACTGTAAACCTACACATGCCAGCATGGCTTGCCACAGATTTACTGTTAGGGCATGCTAAAACTGTGTCAGGGTATGCTGGCATGTGTAGTTTCACAGCAGCTGGACTGGCATAGGTTGCCTACTAAGGGAAAAGCACCGCACAAACACTGATCACCCATACAAGCAGGTTTCCCTAAATGTCACATAATAAAAATCATTGTCATCCCTCTGCTAGAGAACTTTGCACTGACTAACTGCATTCCCATTACAGTATGTGCCACACCATAAATAAATCATTCTTATTGACTTTCTGTCAGCCCCCTCCAGGAGAGGACAGCCAGGTTGGTGGAGATGGGTGTGTGGAGGTGGCACCAACTTAGGTGCTTGCTAAATTGGTGCTACTGGGTGGGCCGAGGGCGGTGGCCATTCCAGGAGACTTGCTTACCCTTGCTGGTGGCTGGGAGAGCACTTAATTTTCAGGGGGCTCCCGACTGTCCCAGGAGAGTAGGCAAGTATGAAATAAATAGATGCGACCATTGAGCTAAACCCCATCACAGTAGTGATAAACCCCTTTACAATAGCACTGCTGTTAGGTCATGCTAAAACTGCAGCAGGGCATGCTGGCATTTGCAGTTCCACAGCAGCTGGACTGCCACAGTTTGCCTACTAAGGGAAGAGCACCACTGTGCATCAAGGCCGAACTTCCCATCTAGCACTAATGGCAAATGCCAGAAGTGCCATTGGCCAGATGGGCCGGTCCGGCGTCAAACCCTGACTCAGAAGCTCTGCCTCACAGTGCTCTGCCCGGCTGTGGTACTGAAAGACAGGGACATGCTGTGAGGCCAGAACCCCGTGACTCATGACGTGCCCCCGTCAGGTGAAGCCATGCCCCCTTTTGAGGTGAGGCCACGTCCCTTTTGTAGGCACCCCATTCCCTCCCTGGAACTCATCATGTCACCCATACATGTTACCCATACAGTCATATCATGACAAGCAAAGCATGTATATCTGTCTATATTTTGACTGCAGTTTAGACTACAGTATGTGCAGTTACAGATATTTTGAATGTCAACTTTTTAATATGGTCAAACTGTCAACATATAAAATATAGACATCTAGGTACAATTTGTCAACATGGTTCAATGTCAATATCTATATTAGATGAAAGCCTAATTATTATACTGTTACATTGCTATAAAATGTAATGTTAAAAATGTGTTTTTGTCTATATGAATGTCCTTTTGTGTCTCATACCTGCTATTGTTATCTTTCATAACTAGACCCGTAACATTGTACAGTATATATATACAAAAACACTGTTAGGGTAAGTTGATTTTTATTTTTAATACAAACGAGATGCATATCTGTGTTTTCCAGATTTCCTCCTCTCGATCACAAGTGGAAACTATTAATTAAAAAAATGTGTCTGCCAGTAGTTTTACTCATTCACTCATCACCAGATAAGGAATGAATGAATAGGTGTCTCGGAGGCATAAATCCCCCTCTAATGACAAAGATGGGCATTAAAAATCTAATGTGCACTTGGCATTCAATCCATGATAAGTTTCTGAATGCTGTCACATCAGATATCTATTATATAACCAACTTTCTATGAATCTGTGTGCAGTTGCGTATATGCACACAATCAGTCGATTAATTAGCAGTGCGCATGCATATGCATCGCAGTGCGCATGTGTGATCTAGCAATTGCAATTTGAACTGCGTCTGCAGAGGGTGGTGACGAGGGGTGGTCAAGCGAAGACAGGCATACAAGTGCGTTTCAATGTCATTGCATGGGCATGTATAAATTAGCCACTGCGTTACCTGACGCCTCCTGAGGTCCCTTAGCGTGCGCTGAAGTTAGCAATTCCTGAGTGAGATCTGGGCTTTCTTAACTGTGTGCATTGGTCCGATGTTACACAATGTTACTGATTGTTTTGCTATGTTGCCTTAGTATACGGATGTTAGTAAGTGGGGCGTCCTTTTGTCAGGCAGTGTACGCAATGTGAATGCACACAATTAAATAGCAACGCTGATATTAGAAATGCAGTTGCATGCGTATAAGCAAAATAGCATTTCTTGCTGAATCAGGCCCTAAATCCTTTACTGCTGATCAGCAAAGTGATGTGTCCCACTCTACTTTTAAGAGTTGAGTCCTTAGTAACATATAAAAGTTTTTTCCAACTCTCTGGTTTTCTTTACTATTTGTACCTGGGGAAATACCCTTGTCTCTCTGCTGTGGTGTGCAAGGAGGGAGAAACAATTCTGCTGCAGAAGAGAATAACCAGAAAAATAATTATGTTCTACTTATGAGTTATCAGAAGGTAACACCATGGCCTACGATATTCCATTACCATACCAACATAACCAAAAATACATTTATTTGAGGTAGCACAAATGTGTCAGATTTTACACTTTAATTGACAGTGTGGATAACTGTGATACATGGGCAATGCAGGATCTTAAGCACTTAGGGCATGACTCAGAGAAGTAAGCTAATGCCACCACAGCTGCAAATTCATATTCAGTGGCTGTGGCAAAAAATATGCAAATGTCGCAGATGCAGGGATATGCATTGAGATGCCCAAAGAAGCATTGCAAAAACAAGTGGCTGCGTACAAAGACACAGCATCGGGACACATATCTTTCATTAATCGACCTTCTCAGTAACCAAATTGCCATGCAGAATGGCCGTGTGTACTGAGAGGCTGCAGACATGAGCGTAACTATCATAGGTACAAGGGGTGCAGGTGCTATGAGGCCCGGAGCTGAGGGGACCAAGCTTCCTTGTCAAAGTTACATGTGTTATATACATTTATCACCATTGGATGGCACATAGAGACCCTTACAAACTATTGCTATGGGGCCTTCAAATACCTAGTTACGCCCCAGGCTGAAGACGTATATTTTTGTGTACTGGATCGCACATACAGGCTGGGACATGCCCTCAAAATAGTAACGACCCAATCTCACTCCAATGTTACCTCCCCCATATGCTCCCTGACTGTCAATCACACTGTGGGTTAATCGTCACTTTGAGCAATTTGAGCAATGACACTAAGGTACCTTGATGCGTGCACAGTGTGACTTGTACACATGCACTAAATTTCCGATTATCACCATTGCGTCCATCTCTGATTCAGGCCCTTAAAGAGATTGTCACTGATTTCTTGCTGAGCGTGGCAGATACTTCTTTGAGCAGCATAACATTTGGTATTTTGCACTGTGCACCCTGCGCATATAAGCAAATGCAGAAAACCACACACTTGAGCCTGCTTGTGACAGGAAAGACAGATAGGGGAGGAGGGGCGGTATGCAGCCGGGAAGCCGGCGGACGTAATCCCGACGGCCAGCTTCCCGACTGCTTTATCCCGGCGAGGGTTAAATGACAGGTGTCTAAATCTAGATGCCTGTCATTTTACCGATGCCAGGAGACCGGCGCCCGGCATCATGATCGAAGTGATGCCGGGCGTTGCTGAGGACAGCCGCGGGGGGAGGGTTAGATTTAGGGCTCCCGGGGGGGGACTTAGGGTTAGACACCCCCCCAGGAGGTTAGGGTTAGGCTAGAGGAAGGGAGGGTTAGGGTTAGGCACTTTGAGTGGGGATTTGGGTTAGGCACTGGGGGGAAGGTTAGGGTTAGGCACCCCTAAGGAGGGTTAGGGGTAGGGGGGGAGGTTAGGTTAATAAGAAAACATTGCGTACATGACATCTAAATCCATCTCTTACAAAGCCACAAAATCTACGCACTTGAAACCTGCATGATGACACCATTGCATTGTAAATACTTACCTGTGGACGATCGGGATTTTCACCCATGTCGGGCAGCCGCTGTCGGGATTTGAAACCGATTCCGGGGGGGCTAAACCAGTGTAGGCTGAATACAGTAAAGGTGTGATCTCTTTATTGTGAACAAATGCAGACCTGTATAATGAAGAAGATACACCTGTAAGCAGGGACAGGCTGGCAAATTTTAGCACAAAATACTGGCCCATAGTGAATTGGTACAGATGTACAGTAAGCTGAGGAGAGACGTTGCATGTGTCTGGTACAGAAGGCTTCCATAGAGTCCATGACTAGAGATGAGTGGTTTTGGTTCTCAGAGAACCGAACCTACCCGAGTTTTGCAGATCCAGGGTCGGATATGAGTCCAGCTCGGGTTTTCCCGCCTGGCTCGGATCTCAAAGTGAGGCAAAATGTCATCATCCCTCTGTCGGATACTCGCGGGTTTTGGATTGTATAAAGGTTCCCCGTGCTCACAGCCATTTTCATTCCTTCTGTGGAGAGTAAATAGGAAGCGAGGGGCTGTGCTCTTGTTGTCCAGAGCGGCTGTGCTGTTGCTGTACAAAGGGGCTGGCTGCTGTTGACTTGTCACTTGGTCATAGGGGCTGGCTGCTTAATGTCCATAGGGACTGGCTGGGCTGTGCTGTTGTCCATAAGGGCTGTGTTGTTGTCTATACTCTATAGGAGCTGTACTGCACACAGAAGAGGTGGGCTTCAGTGGCTCCTGTGTCACTGCAGTCCATAAAGGGGTGCTTCTGTGTTGTCCAGGGGGTGCTCTGTCCACCAGGGGTGCTCTTCACCCCCAGTGTGAAAAAAAGCAACGTAGCTGCGTAGGGGTGCTGTCTGTGTCATTTATCAAGGGGCTGTTGCCTCGTTCAGGGGTGCTCTCCCCCAGTTTTAAAAAACAAATTAATAAAAGTATTTTTTTTTTCTGTGTGTGTGTGTGCACTATAGTGATTTTTGAAGTCGTGAAATCACTATAGTGTTTAAGTCTGGGACAGCGACGACAGTGCCAGCAGTGCCGCAAGTGTGCGTTCTAAAGTGCACAATCAGTTTGTAATACACAGACCTCACTTTTAAACTGGGCACACTACTAGTTTCCAAAGTCATGAAATCACTATAGTGTCTAAGAGGTCTATTTACTAAGCTGTGTTAGAAGACAAAGTGAAAAGTGATAAGTAAGTGATAAGGTATCAGCCAATCAGCTCCCAACTGTCATTTTTCAAACACAGCCTGTGAGATGACAGTTGGGAGCTGATTGGCTGGCACCTTATCACTTTCTTATCACTTTTCACTCTGTCTCCTAACACTGCTTAGTAAATAGACCCCTAAGTCTGGTACAGTGCCTGCAGTGCCACAAGTGTGCATCTTAAAATGCACATTCAGATTATAAGAAACTGACACATTCATAGCAGCATATTAGTTGTCCAAGCAGATGGTGGATGGTGTCCTTGGCAATGGTCACCATTCCTCGCCTTTTCAGGACACAAGGGCAAACCTTGAGCTGACTGCTTACAGTAAATGGCTAACAGAGCATCCTTTATTATGGTAATGAAAGGATCTTGCTTGCTTTGGGGGAAGGGACATGATGCACTGTGTGTGACTCCCGACCCACTGGACATGCACATTGCACATTACTACTGTATGAGCCTCCTTACGCCACAGCATAGTGTGACTAGCAGGGCGCTCCATGGCTACGGAGCGGCTCCACTGGGCATGCACCGGAGATCCCATGTGCAAGTCCTGGAGCTAGCAGGCACCACAGCACCGACGTGCCGACAGTGCCGCAAGTGTGTGTCCCCTCTTTCAAACAGAGCCCACTACAAGTGTCTGAAGTCATGAAATCACTATAGTGTTTAAGTCTGGGACAGCGCCGACAGTGCCGGCAGTGCCGCAAGTGTGTGCATAATCAGATTGTAATACAGAGCCCTCATTTTAAACCGGGCCCACTACAAGTTTCCATGTACAAGAGATCCCATGGCAACTCCCTGCAGCTGAAAGAGCCCACTACTATTTTCTAAAGTCATGAAATCACTATAGTGCCTAAGTCAGAGATGCACTGTGTGTGACACCCGACACACTGAGCTTGCGCAGTACTATGATCCTCCATACGCCATGGCATAGCGCGACTGGCGTATGGAGTGGCTCCACTGGTCATGCACCAGAGATCCCATTGCAACCCCCCAGAGCTGGCAGCCACCACAGCACTGAAGTGCCGACAGTGCCGCAACTGTGCATTTTAAAATGCACAATCAGTTTGTAATAGAGATATTCCTCTTTCAAACAGAGCCCACTATTTTATAAAGTCATGAAATCACTATAGTGCCTAAGTCAGGGACAGTGCCGACAGTGCTGGCAGTGCCGCAAGTGTGTGTTTTAAAAATCACAATCAGTTTGTAATACAGAGACTTCACTTTTAAACCGGGCCCACTACTAGTTTCCAAAGTCATGAAATCACTATAGTGCCTAATTCAGAGACAGCACTGACAGTGCCACAGTGCCGCAAGTGTGCAACTTCAGCCGCACAGTTAGTGTGTAATACAGAGATCCCTCTTTCAAACAGCCCGCTACTACAGTAGTTCCTAAAGTCATGAAATCACTATAGTGTTTACCGTACATCTGGGATGCACTGTGTGTGACTCCCGACACACTGGGCATGAACAGTACTATGATCCTCCATACACCATGGCATAGCGTGACTGGCGAATGGAGCGGCTCCACTGGGCATGCACCAGAGATCCATTGCAACCCCCCACAACTGGAAGCCACCACATTGCCGACATGCCGACAGTGTTGCAAGGAGATTATAATCCAAATCACAACAAATAGACTAAAGAGAGACATTTGCGTTCATGACTATCTTTATAATTATTTTTTAAATACACAATCAGTTTGTAATACAGAGACTCCTCTTTTAAACAGAGCCCACTACTATTTTCTAAAGTCATGAAATCACTATAGTGCCTAAGTCAGAGATGCACTGTGTGTGACTCCCGACTCACTGGGCTTGTGCAGTACTATGATCCTCCATACGCCATGGCATAGCGCGACTGGCATATGGATTAGCTCCACTGGGCATGCACCAGAGATCCCATTGCAACCCCCCAGAGCTGGCAGCCACCACAGCGCTGAAGTGCCGACAGTGCCGCAACTGTGCATTTTAAAATGCACAATCAGTTTGTAATACAGAGACTTCTCTTTCAAACAGAGCCCACTATTTTCTAAAGTCATGAAATTACTATCCCCCATTCACCTGGAGTCCAGTTCTAACCGGAGAACCAACCGTCTTCCATTCACCTGGAGTCCAGTTACCTCCTGGTCCCAACCGGAATTCAACCGCCCTTCATTATCCACTCGCAGGTCTTTTCTGCCAATGTATATTCCTTCATGCGCAGGAACTTCATCAAACCCAGTCTCCTCCAGAGTGCATCTGAGTCTAACAAAACAGATCCAAGACCCAGCCCGGAAACACAGCCTCAAATGCCTTCGACTGTGACAAGGGGCATCTTTAGAGAGGGAGGAACCTGTGTGCATTCCCCGTACAGGGCCCCCTCCTCTCTTCCCGGTAGCTGACTAACATGGCTGGCCAGCCACCAGAGCATTAGAGTGTGCCCGGAGTCTACTGCGCATGTGCAAAATGCCAGAAAAATGGCCGCAACGGCCATTTATCTGGCTTTTTGTACAGCACTGACACCCGGCGCGGGACCTCGGAGAGGTAAGTTTTAAGTAATATGGGTGCAGGGTGTGCAGTGTGGGCCCCCCCTTGACTGGGGGGCCCATGTGCACCATACACCCTGCACCCATTGTAGATACGCACCTGCCTTATAGGGACATACCATTGTTTACACAGAGTATGAGGAATTAATATTCCTGATTAGATATGTATGTAACACCAATGTACGGAAACTGTGTCAGAGCAGCTGCATTGAAGGTGGCAGACTAATGATAGATCCCTCTATCCTTAGACTTTCACCACTTCTAATGTTAGGGGTGTGTTCCCTCTGTGCTCCAGCTTTAGCTCAGATTGAGTTGATGCTGACAGTGCTGGAGGTTGGAGTAGCTGCTCCAGCGTGTTACGGCCTATCAAGGTCTTTTTCTTACATAGAGAAAGATAACGTCTCTGAATGCCTCCCTAGCTCCCCTTACCTCCTGGCCCCCAACCCCTGCACCACCACTCTTGTATGAGTTTTCGGTACTTGTCTGTCATCAACCCATGTCTTGACCCACACACTGTAGTTACTGTATACAACCATTTTATTCGGTTGTGAACATTCCAATAATTAACATCTGTACACTATAGAATATCTAATAAACATTTTTATTCATTGAAAGCAGCATTGTGTGGCAATTTGCACTACCCCAGTTGTGTAACTAGGGTATTTGGAGCCCAGGGCAAGATGAAAAATGGACCCCCGTTATGTGCATGTGTTGAAAAAGTGGACGTGGCCATATGCCACAAGGGGCATGGCCACTGAATAATGGGGCATGTTAACATGACACAAAACCAATTCTCATCACTCTGGGAGCATTCCTTTCCATTCCATATGCACTTTAATGCCCCCAGTGGTAGTGCCCCTTATACAGGGCTCCCTGTTGGAGTGCACAGTATGTAGCTGGCAAACAAAATCTTGGGACCCATTACACCTATATTTTTGGGGCCCCCATCCCACACTGTGCCCCAAATCAAATGATATGCCCTCAAATCACACTGCAGTGCAAACCTGCTCCGTGAGCATTATATAGACAGAAGATAAGGAGAGGATTAAAACCCATATACAGTATAGCAATCACTATGTTGACACTACAGAAACAAGTCAACAAACACAGGGACTATCCTTGAGAAAGGTGACACCTGGCCAATGTTATCATTTGTCAATCATCACCCTAGTCCTCATCCATACCCCACACCAATTTCTGATTGGCAGGCACTTGCTCCAAGACAAGGCTTGGCCCGCAGCATACCCGTAAAAAGTGGCGCCTCTCACCTGTTGGTCTGATCTGAGTTCCCTAAGCACCCGCTTATACTGCCCAGCTGCATACATTAAGGTGGTGTCCAGCTCATTGTGGCTGCATCTAAGGTACTCCTGCACCACTTCCCCACTGGCCTGCATGGTCATCATGCACCCAAACTCCATGGCGCAATCCACTGTGAGCAGGGACCCCAACGGGGGCAATGCTGTTGGCAAAGAGCTGGATATGAGAGGAGGAGAGGCACCGACACCTGGCAGCACTAAGAACACTGAGTCAGGCGGCATGACCAGTGATGTCATGTGGCTGCCGACTCCACTGTTTAAAGTTCACACACAGTCCAGCGCTGTTAGTGTCTGGGCAAAAGCTGCTAAACTCAATGTTGAAATCCTGGGCCTCAGTGGTGGTCGCGATGTAGGGTAGGTACAGTAGCTCACTCAGCTGTCACTTTCTTTTACTGGGGAGGATTGTGCCGGGACCCGATAAAGATGGAAAAGATAAAAATTATTACTCTAAGTTTAGAAGTAAATCTAAATTCTATCCCACACAAATTAAGGGGCCGTTCATTGACATATTTGCCAGACTCAATCAAGAAGACCTGGAAAAATATACTAAAAAACAACAGAATATCACCAAAAAAGAGAGGGATGCTTTAAGAACCCTTAAAGAAGATAAAGAGCTGGTAATAAAACCCACAGATAAAGGTTGAGGGGTAGTGGTTATGGACAAAAGTAATTATGAAGATGAGATTATTAGGCAACTACAAGATAAGGAAAAATATCAGAAATTGAGAGGTGACCCATCATAAAAAATTAAGGGATCTTTGGACAAATTTCTGGATAGATACTATAAACAAGGAACAATTACAGAAAAAGAATATCAATATCTGAAAACTGTGTCCATGGATCTACTTTTATCTATGTATTGCCAAAAATACATAAAAATTCCACAAGCCCACCTGGACGTCTGATTATATACTGAGTGGATAGTCTTACAGCTAACCTTTAAGCCTTTGTGGATTTTCATCTACAGTCAATGGTGAAAGAAACTCCTTCTTACCTAAGAGATACAATGGATATTTTAAACTAGTTTTAGGAAGTGGAATGGGAAGATAATATGCATCTCATCTCCTCGGACGTAACGTCATTATACACTATAATAAACCTTGACCAAAAGATAGAAGTTGTAAGACATTTTCTTAATAAAACCAATAAAAATGAATATTTTAAGAATTTTATTATTGAAAGCATCAATTTTATTGTTAATATTATTTTTTTTTTACTTCAGAGGTGACTTTATATTCAAAAAAAGGTACAGCTATGGAGACCAGGTTCACCCCTAGTTACATAAATTTATTCATGGCATATTGGGAACGGAACTTTGCAAGAACCCATGTGGATCTAGGGGCAAACTTGGTCATATGGAATAGATATATTGGTGACATTATATTTTTATAAAAAGGGGATGAAGATAGTCTTAAAAAACTTGTTATTCCTTTAAACAACAATGACAAAAGATATTAAGTTAACTTTCAATTTTAGTAAGACTTCTATCAATTTTTTAGATTTGGAGATCTACATCAAAGATAATGTAATTAATACAAAATGTTACAGAAAACCCACTGATTCGAACCACTACATTCAAATGGATAGTGAACATCATGAAAGGTGGTTGAAAGGATTCCCAAAAAGCCAATTTCTCAGACTAAAGAGGAATTGAACTGAAGAAGGAGTTTTTAAATAACAACTTGAGGATATGAAATAATCATTCATTAAAGTGGTTACAAATAATCTAATTTAGAAGAAATTACTGAAAATGTATGGAAATAAATGATCTGTTAGTTCCTAAAATAAGAAATAAAGAGAACAAAAATGTCGAGTGGGCCTTTTAACTCAATATATTCATAAATATAAGGAAATTGAAAAGGTTTTCAGAAAACATTGGAGAATACTCTGTTCAGATCCTATACTGAGAAATATATTCCCAGAAGTACTGTACCCTCTTTTATATATAAAAAGGCCCTGAATCTCAAAAAAAAACTTGTGAAAAGTACCTTGAACACTACAGGAAAATATAACATAAGGACTAAAGGATTCCATAGGTGTGGGAACTGTATAGCATGCAAAACTATCAGAAGTACTACATCCAAAAATACTGAAATTAAGGTGAACAATACTACACACAAAATTAACCACTTGTTTTATCTACCTCATAGAATGCAAGTGTGGTTTGAAGTATGTGGGTAAGACGTTGAGAGCACTAAAAACCTGCATAGGAGAACATAATTGAAACATTATAAAAGGGACTGTACTCCACTCTGAGATCAATCTCCACAGCGTAATCCTGGCAAGGGATTTAACGTAGGCATCAAAATACAGATACCTGTGTTAATCCCAACACACGGAATACAGAGTATGCCAGACCGATCGTCCTCTCTGCTGGGTAAGTATACACTTAGCCCCGGGATGGGGGGGTTAGGTTTAGGAACCACCGGGGGGAGTTAGAGTTAGACACTCCCCCAGGGAAGGTTAGGGTTAGGCTAGGGGGAGGGGGAGGGATAGGGTTAGGCACTAGGGGGTATTTCAATCCCATCCCCTAAACTCCATACCAAAACATTTTTAAAAAATACATAACTGTTCACCTGAAGAATACAGAGATACCACTTGCTAAAGCGGAAATGAAGTGGATGTACCTTTTAAAAACTCTAGCTCCAAATGGACTGAATGTTGAGTTCAAGTTAAAATGTTTTTTTATGACTGTTCAGATCTTAATGTCCAGATTATGCACTTTATCCCTATTGCCATTTTCCTGAACATTTTCTCCAACCCCTATTTCCGCTTTATTCTTTATTATATTCTTTTACCAGTCTCATATTTATTAATATATATGAATATTATTTAAATAACTCCCTATGTTCAGTCATTCTATTTTATTATATGTCATTCTATCCATCCCATTTTATATTTTTCACTCTTCCATATTAATTATCTATTTTTAAATTTATATTATACTGTATCCTCTTTATATGTTTTTTCTTGAATATTTATCTTAATCTATTTTATTAAATAAAATAACCTGCACTTCCTTTTTACTCTATTTATATGTAACTCCATTTACAATGCCCATTACTTCTCAAACAATCAAAATGGCACCAGAGGCTTTTTATCTAACACATTCTGCTGGAGAAGCCTTAAGAACAGGAATTTCTAAAATGGACACCGTAGCACCTCCGGCGTGACGTCACTTCTGCTGTTCAATGATCCTAATAATGTCCCCATCAGTGGAACCAACAAGATGGGGACAAATGAAGTGGATACTTTAATGAGGGGACATTAGACTAAAAACTCTTACACCCAGGGAATGATTGTCTTCTGACTGCCGCAACTGGAAGTGGCGTTAACTTTTGGTCCTGTGTCTCCGGGACTATTTACTTCTTTTTCTTTATAATTTAAGATTTTATTTAGGTTTTAAGTATCTTATCTGTACCTTAAGTACCTCCTTTAACCCCATTATAGACATATAGTATAACAGGGGGCATATATATAGCAACATTTAACCACTTCCTGTTTACATGCCATCAACATGTAAGCACTCCCACCAAGGGTATATAAACCCTTCTAGTTATCTGACCACCATGCATTGATAAAGACCTGTGCTAAAGGTCAAAAAGCTTTGGCAAAGGTGGTGGTAATTAGAAGGAATACAAGTATCAGGAGAGGACATTCTTTTTTGCATGGAGACCCATTCCTCAAATCCCCCTTGAAACGATTTCTGCAAATTCTCAAGGTCCAGTGGTCAAGAGGTCCTGGTGCTTACAACCTTGGTATGTGTGTCTCCTATTCCTTTTTAAGCATCAATAGATTTGCCTAAATACTTGGGGTAATTGTTGTTACATAATTTTATGTGTGGATTTATCCATCATCTTATCCTATCCTTTATTTTTAAGGGTAATGTTTATCAACTGTTAATGAACTGTATGTTTTTTAAAATATATAACTATATCCATTTAGCCATTTGTATGATGTTTTTATTTAGTTTTCCTTGTGTCTAGAAATTAGAATTAGAATAAATTGTTTTTGTTTGACCTTTCCCACTGTGTATAAACCATTCATTGAGGATCAGTGTTGATTGGGGGTCATAATTATATATATGACTCATTTTTATTAATTGATGTCAGTGGCCTTACAATATCCATAACCATCTACTTATACGGGAACGGGTATATGCTTCCCCTTAGTCCCCCCCTGTTGCCGGGCCTGGCCCAGTATGCAATGCCCCTAGTATTAGTACCCCTCATGCAATGCCCACTGTATTAGTGCACATTATGCAGTGCCCCCAGTAGTGCCTCTTATGCAGTGCCCAATATATAGTGCCCCCAGTAGTGCCCCTAATGCAGTGCCAAATATAATGCCCCCAGTAGTGCCCCTTATACAGTGTCCATAATGCAGTACCCCTGTAGTGCCCCTTATATAGTGCCCCCTATGCATTGGCCAATATACAGTGCCCCCAGTAGTTGTGCCTTTTACACATAAAACATGTAGACACACACAGACAGACAAAATTATAACTACTTGGTAGGGGAGAGATGTCATGACGTCTCTCCCTTTACCCAGTGTGGGATCTGTAAGGCAGAGCTCATGAGTGAGATCCAGCATGGCTCTGGCCCTGGGTGCTGCAGCCAATGAGAGTCTGTCATACACCGCCACAGGGTAGTATGAGTGTACTACCAGGAATCGGCGGTGGTGTGTTTGTTACTGTGAAGTGCGGACCACACTCAGGGTGGTCTGCACTACACACTAACCACTAACTTGAATGTCCAACGGCGCACAGGGCACGTACATCGCCTGTCCCCCCTTAGTTATGCCACTGCCTCCACCACACAAAGCAGCCCACAACACTTTATTATGCCCTCAATTTAAACATCTACATTAATTAATTTCTGTAAATTAATTACTAAACCTCTCACATTTATCTAGGATCATTAGTACACAAACACTGTGCTTTCATTACCGCAATTCTTAGATTTATCCTACTCCATCTCCATTTCTATTAAAATATGATTTGTATCAAACATGATATATACCATTAACATTCTAGTTACACATAAGTTTAATGCAAGTATAAACACAAATTGCATTTACAAATAGTTCCAGTCATATGTTTCCCCAGTAGAGTACACTCAACTCTACCAGCAGTCAGGACAAAGTCAACCAAAATTGGGACTGCCCAATCAGAATCAAGAAAGTAGTTAGAGAGGTCTAAACTCCCCTACCTATTCTTGCTCAACTCCAGCTACTCTTTTTGGTAGATGTATTATTGGAGCACACATTGTGCCGCTATACCTCTTCCTGCTTCACCTCTTTACAGAGGCGATGAAGAAGCACTATCAATGAGATCTATGAACATCTCATCTGCCTCGTGTGGGGGACTGAAAACTTCCCCCTGACCACACAGTGCATCAGCCTGGTGCTGATGCGCTGTGTCTCCTATCCCGGCCGGCTCCAATGGGCATGCATGGGATTTTGCAAGCATTATGAGATCTCACGTGCAGCCTGCTGTTGGCAGCCGCCGCAGCAGGGACAGTGCTGTCCCTGCTGTGGAGATAGGGCAACAACAGTTTCAGCTGTCAATACCGATAGTTGCAGCTTTCGGAACGGTCATTGGCATTGAACGTTCATACATTGCCAGCATATCATATGCACTGATACCACTCCTCCCCATATTGCTGGGTAATACACCTACCCCCTTGTGATTTAAGCTCAGTTGCTGCTTATCTGTATTTTGGAATGCTGGGGCACTGTTTTATAAAAGGCAAGTACATGAAATATGGATAACCTAGTTATGATCAAATATTCTATGCCTTCTTACCATTAAATCACTAGCACCAATGTTTATATTAATTAGGCCTTGCTCTCTTATCTGCACTGAATTTAAATCAATAGTATTAACTTTTAATAGATATGCCTATTTACCCCCAACCAGCATGAACATTATGACATTCACATTTATTAAATAGATTCAGTTCTTGTTAAATAACATCAACTCTAAATTAATTGTATTCACATTCCATGAACAAACTTTTTTCCAACCAAAACAGCCCTACATTATAAAAGTAGTGTCAAATAGCCATTTTTATCCCTAAACTCAGTCCCACATTCAATTAAGAGCTTCCTAATTACACTAGATTTAAATTTAGTCCAGCCATTTACCTTATATTAATAAGGAACTACCATGATACCACTATTACTGTATATTAAATAGCCACCATAATTAAATTAATAGACCCCACACCTTTTAAATTAAGGACTAACTCCCATCACACTACACCCCCCCCTCCCACTTCCTCTGCCAGTAGGTGTCCTCCAAGGCTCTGTTCTTGGATCTCTCCTATTGTCCCTCTAGATATCCTCTTTAGGTGAGCTCATCAGCTCTTTTGGCCTCCAATATCATCTCTATGCTAATGACACTCAGATCTACCTTTCCTCCCCTGACATCTCCCCCTCTCTCTTCACTTGTATCTCTAACTGTCTCTCTGCTATTCCCTCTTGGATGTCCCAGAGCTTTCTTAAACTTAACATGTCTAAGACTGAGATGATAATCTTCCCCCCCGAATAGCTTCACCTCCCACAATTTATTTATCTATTGACACCACCACCATCTCCTCTTGCCTGCAAGTTTGCTGCCTTGGAGTCATCATTGACTCCTCCCTCTACTTCAAACCACATATCCAGCACCTCTCACAGTCCTGTCATTGCCAACTCATAAAATGTTTTAGGATTAGACCCTTTCTCACACTGGAGGCAACCCACTTCTACATCAAAGCCTTCCAGCTCTCATCCTAACTCACTGCCCCATGCTCCTTGCTCACTGTCTCTCCACTATGTGTCACCCCTGTCTTTCTGACCCGCCTTTAGACTGTAAGCTCTCATAAGCAGGGCTCTCTTCCCTCATATGCTTTTCCTTCCCTTGCTTCTACCATCATATCCTCCTCATTGCCTACTACAGCACCCAACCTTTGGGTTCTGCCACTCACCCTGCTGCCTTTTTGAGTTTTCTGACTGTTGGTTGGTTGATGCATATTTATAAACAATATCCATGTTCTGCAATGTTCTGTATTGTATGTCACTTTCATTCCTGTGTTTTATGTTCATAATATTTGTGTTTATGTATTTTGTAAGGCACTGCGGACCACTTGTGTTGCCATATACTTAAAGGATAATAATAATGATAATAATAATAATAATTGCCCAGTCACGCACCCACTTTACATAAACGCAGAGCTGGATTTAGACCTCATGGGGCACTTGGTATGATACCGGTTTGAGGCCCCCTTCATATTTTGTGAAGGCACATGTCTAAGCTTTTTTCTGTTGCCAGTTCTGAAACGGAGGAGGATACCCAGTCCCTCATTGGGATTACATCTCATGCTTTAATAGTTTTTGATGTTATGTTATGTGTCTCAATTAAAAGGTGTTACACTATATTCCCTCTCCTTCCTTTTCATGGGGCATATGGATGTAATGGTATGAGTCATTCACACATGAAAAAGGAGGATTTTATACCAAAGAAGGAACATAACTGTGACAAACTGGTAATGTATATGAGTGTGTCAGTATCACTTACTCTTATCGGGTGTTAGTTTTCCAGTCCCACCTACTTTAGATAGTCCAAATGGATTAAAATAGGTAGGAAATCAGATTCACTCAGGAATGATTACACTTTCAGCAATTATGATTCAATCTATTACAACATACAATTTTCAGTTAATATTCACAGGTTTAACTACGCACAATACATTCAATATACTGTAACTTATAATAGTAACTTATAATTACAATTGATATTCAATTCAAAAAGGCAGTTTTATTGTACAGGAACTGGACCGGGGATTTTCAGGATTTGGATCAGCGTCGAATACCTGCAAAACAGGAAATCCTTCCTGCATAGAAAGAAGAAAAAAGAATGTCTATTTGTTGGCGCACATGGAAAGAACATATTAAAACATATTTATTGTGTTCAAATAAATATTATACCTCTCCAGTGAAATATTAAAGACAATTAATTATGTATATAATTAAAACCTACAGCCTAGCGCCACTCTCCGTAGCATCTCCGTACTGCTCAGTCAGTCAGGAGCTGGAGCCAATCAGCGGCCGCTCTACAGTTAGTGGCCGCTGATTGGCTGTCGGCTCCTTACAGTTCACACTGAGAAGTCAGGAGCAGGTTAGTGGTGTATGTGGTTATATACATACACTGCTAATGTAAGTATCTGGTCAGGTCACTCGGTTTGTTATTTTGCCAAGTACGGGGATGCTACGGAGAGTGGCGCCAGGATGTAGGTGAGTATGGGATCTTTATTCCAGGTACTCCCATTGGATTCTACGGGAGAAGCGGACTTGAACATCTGGCAGCAGGTAAGTATGTGTAAGTGAGGTAGGTTCATGTAATAAAGATGTACTTTAGACGATGTGTGTGTACTGTGTTTTTTTAACTATTTATTTTACAGTGGGGGTACGGATGCTAGCCGTTCTGCTGGTACTTGTAGTTCCACAAGTGCCAAAGGGAAGGATTGCAGGCATCTTTAGTTCAACTATAAAATACAGAAGTTTTTAACTATTTCCCCCATTATTACCCCCGTTCCCACCGCTCCAGGGGTGTGGGGAAGATCCCGGGGCTTCAGCCTATGCCTGGGGTTTCGGGAGAGGGGGGATCCTTTCTTGAGGGGGTCCCTACTTCCCCTGAGATCCTCTGCTTGGGCTGACCAGCTTGGGGTGTTAATGCTTTGGCCCTGGAGACCTGGTGATAGGGTCTCCTGGCTGTGGCATTACTCCCAGGTCAGTTTAGGTTTGGTGCTGGTTTTAAATATAGGGGGACCCCTACACAGTTTCCCCCCCTATATTTAAAACTAGGACTGGCCCTGCAGCCAGGTGCTGGTTCCTAAATTACGGGGGAACTCTACACATTTTGTTCCCCATAATTTTAGGAACCAGGATGGGCTGAGCAGTCCTGGGCTAGTTATGTTTTTTAGGGGGGACCCTACATCATAAAACATTTAATCCATTTTTTACAGGTATAACACACAAGAAGCCTTCACATATCTCACTGATATGTGCAGGCTGCTTGCTCAGGAATGTTTTTCAGAAAGAAACCAATGCAATCTCGGGTGAGTAAGCTCATCTAAACTTACTACTCGGGAGAGAAATCTCAATCTGCTTCACCATCAGCCAACTCACTTTCAGCTAAACTCACTTCTTAGTAAATTTGAGACTTTAAAACCGGAAACATTTCCTGAGTTTCAGCGATGCAAATCGAGTTTTAAAAAAAAAAAACTCGATCAGACTCGAATCTTAGTAAATTTACCCCTAGGTGTTAATTGTTTCAACTAATGTTGCTATTTTCAGTATTTGCAATTTACAATGTATCTTCTGTTGTGGTTTGGAAAGTTGACTAGGATCCTAGTTTTTCTCTCTCTATCTGTGAGCTAGAATTCCTGAAGGCTTTTAGCAATGTAGTCTGACTGCTAACTCCTGTGAGTAATATTAGAAACATCAGTTACTGTTCCTGGCTTGTTATAACTGTCCTGACTGAAGGGAACGAGGGTATAATGTAGTAATTGGTGTCACTTGGCTCTTAATTTACTTTCACTGTTATACATACAGTATGTTGAAAGCACTATCTATTCTGATGAACTGAAGCTGACACATATATTTAACTTGATAGTCTATGATTTCTCAATGCGGTGTTTTACTGTAAGCTCTGTATATCTCTTTAAGCTAGGGGCTTATTTACCCACCACTCCTGACACAGGATGTGATCTTCTCAGGGAGGAGGACTGCCAAATCTGTGCAGTTTCTCAACCTGGGATGCTGTCCTGCTTTCCTTAGCGCTGTGACACTCTCCTTAGTCATCTGCCCTCCTGTTGCAGCGCTATGGTTGCTTTCAAGAGAGTCAGTCAGGCACCGCAGCACTTTAAGATGGAAATCAGTCTCAGCCCCTCCGCCAATCACCCACTATACTGCCATCAATCTGTGCCGGGCTTCACACCAAAAACACTGGAGGAACCGCTCCACCCACTGGCCCTGCTAAGCGCTCAGTCACCACACCTACTGCACCAGAGGTAACCGCAATGGCGCTCCTCCTGGTTCTGGCAACGGTTCTCTCCTAACAGATTTTTTCAACTGTCTTTCTGCCCCTGTGGCTTTTCAACTGTCCCCTGCAGACAGGACTAACCTTTTTTAGACTTATGGGAGAAACCTTGTCCAGTTCCCCTATATGATCAGGTGGCTGGATAGTTCATTAAAATCCGGAAAAGGGAGAAAATATTAAATCTAAAATTAACTGTTTTAACAATTTTTAACTATTTATTAAGTTTATATATACAGTATATATATATATATATATATTTATTGCCAGTTATATATACAATCTATATACCATATACACATGCACACAGACATACACACTAGGGTTTATTTTTGTTGGGTGCCAATTAACCTACCAGTATATTTTTGGAGTGTGGGAGGAAACCACAGTACCCACGCAAGCACAGGGAGAATATACAAACTCTGCACAGTTAGGGCCATGGTGGGAGTCGTACCCATGCCCTTCAGTGTCCTGCCGCATACCTGTTTGCGACAGTGCCACCACTCCTTCCATGGGTGCCACCATATTGGTCTGCCTCACATGACCCCGTTCACTAAGTTACAGCTCCAGTTCAGTGTTCCACCAATCCTGAGCCAGCAGGGGGAAAAAAGGAAGCTGAGTGCTCACATCCAGTGCTGAACAATTATTTCTTCCTGCGGTGTGACAGGTTATTCTGTTACATTCTCCCAGCATGCAAGTTACTGTTCTAGGCTCTTGTGGCTCCAATAATCAAAAACAAAGTTCAATTAAAAGGTAACGTAGGTGCGCTACACCCTTAATAACCTATGTGGTATGGTGAGTAGATCGGCCCAACAAGAGTCTAATGAAAAACTCTGTGGCTTCAAACCGTGCTTAAATATGTATAAATATATGTCAAGAGAAATTGAATATAAATCTGGCTAATGCTCAGTCAACAATAATCCTTTACTAAAAATGATTTTTAAAAAACTCATATAAACATAACACAATGTAATAAACAATATATCAGGTGTCAGAACATACACTTAAGATGATGAGATCTTGTGATGGGTGGAATTTACACTCTGCAGACAGATCACACTGACCGCATATGACTATTCATATGAGCTACAGATATGCGCATGGTAGATGATTGATTAGCACAAATATATATATATATATTTATAACATTGACAGATGGTGGATCAAAAATGTTCATGAAAAGAGGCCAAATCACTGTGGCCACTAGGCATTGAATAATCCAAACATACTCATCCCTTTAGGGTTTTTGTGTGTCAGCATTAGATAACATGTAACGCTGGTGCTCTAATAGGTAAGTGCTACGTCCAGGGTGAAGCACACTGATATAGCTAAGAATTAATGTGTAACAGGAGGGTGGGGGGTATAAATGAGTCACAGTCTCAGACCTGCAGCATCCCACTGGTCTGCATAATACAAGGTGATGGCGTCAACGGGGGTAATCTTCCTGGGATAGGAGTATAGCTGTCACTCAGCCACTAAGGGGGAGAGATCTCTACACCAGCGCCCTCCCTCTGGGCGCAGTGTGCTGGTGTGACTACTGGATCCCAGACGTTCACCTGCAATGTTGCACCCAGCAACCTGCAATGTTGCACAGCTGCTGTCTGGGGAGGGCATAAAGTAGTTTGAAACCATGTGCCGCTAACCCTCTCCTGAGTGAGACTTATCTCCCTTGTTGCAGTCAGGTGGCTGCTCCAGCCCCTTGCTGGCTAACGTTATCTTTGGCTATTTCTGCCCTTTATGTTGAATCTAAGGTGCCCGCCAGTCACGGTGGGTCAGATGGCTGGTAAATTTGTTCGGGGTGTGTGATCGTTGAGTGTCTTTGAGTATCTCCCCTCCTCCTGTCCTGTGCTGTGTCCGATCTCCAACGTGTTTCGGCTTACGCCTTTGACAAGGGGCTGTTTCCTGTTACTGTCACTGGTGTTTTAAATGCCCACTTCTCCCGATGTTATTGGTTGTCATTCAGGGGAGATTGGTGGGCGTTTATTTGGGTAATTAAACTACTCCATTTGCGTGCATTCTTATGGAATTCTTAGTCCTTGATTGCTGCCATTAATTGACATAAGGTGATGGCCAGGTGCCGAACATGGTACAGTTCAAACTTTTATCAAATAGTCGATTGGAATTTTTAGTATATATTTATTACTGTGCACTTTATTGTTTGGTCTTTTGGGGATCTAAAAGTGACACTTTGAAATGTTGCTCATGAATAAATATGTATCTCTTGTTATTTATCGTTTTATAAGCATTTGAATATTTCTTGGTGGAAAACCCAGAATATCATTTAATATACAACACTTCATATCTTGTGTGGGAACATGTATACATCGATGCATCAGATGAATTATATGAAAGAAGGACAAATGACAGACTAGTAGCACTGCAATTGTCATACAAACTTTGTTTTTGATTATTGATGCTTATTTGGGACTTAGTGGAAACCCATAGTTTGACACTGTGGCTGCTTGAATCCTAGTGTGCCAGTGTATGTTCACAATTTCTATTATTTGTATTATCTTGTGGTTCCATGTCTAGTTCTGCAAGTTCTCACGCCGGTCCCAGTCTGGTTCTGCAAGTTCTGCAGCTGGCCCCAGTCCGGTTCTGCAAGTTCCTCAGCCGGTCCCTGTCCAGTTCTGCAAGTTCTCCTGCCAGTCCCAGTCCAGTTCTGCAAGTTCTCCTGCCAGTCCCAATCTGGTTCTACAAGTTCTCCTGCTGGTCCCAGTCCAGTTCTGCAAGTTACTCCTGCCAGTCTCAGTCTGGTACTGCAAGCTACTTCTTGCGGTCCTAGCCCGGTCCAGCAAACTACTCCTGCCGGTTTTCATCTGGTTCTGTTTAGCAACTGCTGTCCATCCATTATTGCTACCCATCCCCAAAGCATCATCATTATCAAAGTTACTTCTTTCTGTTCTAGTCCGGTTCTGCAAATACTCCAGTCGGTCAAGCCAGACTCCTTCTGGCTGTTACAAGTTGCAGTCAGGACTTGCTTCCCTCTAGCAATTTACCTCCTTCTGGCAGTCTGGTTCCAGTTCTGTCAGTTGCTACAGTAGGTGATCTGGACGTCGCAGGATGTCACGTGCTATCCACAACACTGCATGATTGGTTCCTTCCCCTTTTTATACACGCTGGCCTTTTGCCACCTCACCGACTATAGTGTTCCTTGTGGATTTCTCAGCTCTGCTGCATGGTCAGCATTCTCACCTTTCCTGGTTGTATCCTATGCTGTTTCCCCAGCACTCCAGGCGCTCCATCAACCTCCTGGCTGCTACTGGCTTCCAAGCCACTCCACTGGCTTTCTAGCTGCTCTGTCAGCCTCCAAGCTACCATCGGCTCTCAAAGCCACATCACTGGCTTCCAAGCCACTGCATCAACTCTTCAAATAGTACTACTGGCTTTAGCCACGCCATTGGTGTTCAAAGCCGCACCATCAGATTTCAAAGCCACATCACTGGCTTCAAAACCACTGCATCAACTCTTCAAATTGTACTATTATTATTATTATTATTATCATTTATTTATATGGCGCCACAAATGTTCCGCAGCGCCTTACAAAGTACATAAACAAGTTTTAGACAAGCGACTTACAGAATAATACAATACAGGACCAGGACATGGATAATATATATTGCTACATTAGTGACCATAACACCCAGATAAGCAACAGAGCATAAGCAGCCAAGTGCTTGGTGAGTAAGAAGTAGATGAAACTAAAGTAGGGAGAAGTACAAGAGGTTAGAGGGCCATACTCATAAGAGCTTACATTCTAAAAGGGGAGAGGAAGACAAACAGGGGTGACACAGATGGGGAGGAAGGTGTATGTATCAGGGAGTTAGAATGACAGCTGGAAGGCTTTGATGAAATAATGGGTCTTGAGAGCCCGTTTGAAGGATTGCAAAGAGGTAGAGAGTCTGATGGGGAGTGGGAGAGAGTTCCAGAGGTGGGGAGCAGTGCGGGCAAAATCTTGGAGGCAGGAGTGGGAGGAAGTAATCAGCTGGCATGAAAGGCGGCGTGCATTAGTTGAATGAAGAGAGCGGAGAGGAGAGTGAAGGGAGATGAGATCAGAGATGTATATGGGGGAAGATTTGGTGAGGGCTTTGTAAGTGAGCGTGAGACCCTTAAATTGGGTTCTAAAAGGGAAGGGGAGCCAGTGGAGGGCTTGTAGGAGAGGGGAGACAGATGTAGAGCATTTGGAGAGGAAGATAAGCCGTACAGCAGCATTAAGGATAGACTGGAGAGGAGAGAGATGGGATTTGGGGAGGCCAGATAGGAGGAGGTTACAGTAGTCCAATCTGGAGATGACCAGTGAGTGTATGAGGGTTTTTGTAGCATCCTGGGTGAGATAGGGTCTGATCTTAGAAATATGTTTGAGATGGAAATGACAGGACTGTGAAAGGTTCTGGATATGTGGTTTGAAGGAGAGGGATGAGTCCAGGATAACTCCAAGACAGCGCACTTTGGGGCTAGATGAGATAGTTATACCATCAATTGATAAAGAAATAGTGGGAAGTGAGGTTATGTGGGAGAGTGGGAAGATGATCAGCTCTGTCTTAGACATATTAAGTTTAAGAAATCGCTGGGACATCCAGGAAGAGATGGCAGAGAGACAGTTGGAGATAACGAGTCAGAAGAGAGGGGGAGAGATCAGGGGATGAAATGTAGATTTCAGTATCATCAGCATAAAGATGATAATGGAGGTCAAAAGAGCTGATGAGTTCACCTAGAGAGGAAGTATATAGGGAGAATAGAAGAGGTACAAGAACAGAACCTACTGGCTTTAGCTACACCATTGGCATACAAAGCCGCAACATCGACTATCAAAGCCACACCACTGGCTTCCAAGCCACTACATCAACTCTTCAAATTGTACCACCAGCTTTAGCTGCACCATTGGAGTACAAAGCAGCACCATCGGTGTACAACGCCGCACCATCGTCTCTCAAAGCTGCATCACTGGCTTCCAAACCACTTCATCAATTCTTCAAATTGTACTTCCGGCTTTAGCTGCATCATCGGCTCTCATAGCCGCACCATCAGTTTCCTAGCCGTACTACTGACTTTCCTCCCAGTATCCAGTATCTCCTGCTATTCTATGGTTTCCAAAGGTAATCAGTGTAAACCTCTACTACCCCAACTATTAAGTCCAGGCGGCCACTTATGTACCGGTGAACATATTCCAGTTCTAAGGGAACAGTGGGTGACTTTTAATGGCAGAAGACCTTGCTTTCCTGGGTTCTAGGGGTTTACTCGGAACAGCCTAGGAATCCATAACAATATAGTCAGCCTTAAAAAGATAATAAGGAACAGTAACAGAATCCTTCCTAGGTGCTTGCTGCAGCCTAGGAATCTGTAACACTGGCTGAATCCATGCCATTCTTTGCTGTTACCCATTGCCAAAGGCAGTTCTCACTGCTACCCAAATCTTTATGAGAAAGAGCTATATATTGCCTCCATGGTTCCAGTAGCACCTCCCTGTTGCTAATCCTACATCAACGCCTGAGACAAGTATCTCTGTGACACCAGCCCTGACACCTCCAATCATAACTGTGAATATTGAGGATGAAGGTGTTTATGGTAGAGATTGTAGGTGCTAACTAAGAGAAGGGAGCTAGCTGATGCTGAACTGCTTGTTATTTTTTAGCACCAGTTTCTGATGTTGTCAAAAAAATTCTGCAAATCACGTAACAGGGAGGAGGTTCCTAGATGGTTAACTCTGCTTACCGTGCATTTACAAATGCTACAGATGGCTTGACAATTGTTGTCAGGATTTTGGTAAAAATAATTCCACCCCCAAGTGGTACATTTGATGGTCCTATGCCTAGGAATGACAATAGCTTTCCTCTTATCATGGCCAAAAGCTGCTTCCACTGGTGCCTGCTTTACAGAAACAACAACATCCTCATCCTCGACATCCTCATTAGCACCTGTATCAGCTCCACAAATATCCTCCTCATACTCTTGCACTTCCTCGGTGGCATCCTCAATTTCTAGTCATCAGCTATAGTTGTGCTGCTCATCCCTACATTTGCAGAAGGAGCAGAAATGTTGGAAGGCTGCTTCTCTGCGAGTACAACAGTATCACAAAAGACAAGCTCACACATCGCACTCATGGACACGCTTAGGGGTAAATTTACTAATATACATTTTTTGGCCCGTATTTGACCGTATGTAAACACGGATGGGTACGGATTACTTAATTTATATGCTACATTAGATCTGCCGAACAGTTTATAGAGGTTTTTAATTGTTTTTTGAGATATTGTGTAATATACGTCACCAGGTTTCCCTGGCTGTCTACACTCGCTACTCTTTTTATATTTTTTAGATTTTTCATGATTAAAATATTCTTTTTGATATATTGCTAAATATTGAGACAGCGCTTCATTGTTCTTTTATATTTGTTTGTATGATACCTGATAGGTAGGCAGTGCTCGAAGTGTGCCGGTATACCACGATATGGTATACCGGCACTTCAAGCACTAAGCAAAACATTTTTTTTCCAAGCTGCAGGGACAGGGCGCGTGCCTCAACCCACTACTATCAGTCACTGACACACTGTTCACAGGATGTCGCAGACAGGAGGACAGCCCCTAAAGCCAGCCACAAAAACACACAACTGTGGCTGGCTTTAGGGGCTGTCCTCCTGTGACAGCCCGTGAGCCGTGTGTCAGTCACTGTTAATGCTGGAGTCCGGCAGTGTACTGCCGCCCGCCCACCCGCTCCTGTACTCCGGCACTCCCACCGGTTCCCATCCCCCGCACAGGACCATCTCTAGTATGACGGGCGCCATCCCCCTACCTTGCTGCTGTGGCTGGTAACAGCGTCACTCTCTGGCCCTTGTAACGTGCACTGCAGCCACGACCGGAAACAGCCACAACCCCCTGCCGCTGCCAGCCGCTACCTTTCCCAGACTGTGCATTGCGGCTGCTGGTTGATGACAGATGACACCTGCCTCCGGGGCCACTACACCATGCACTGCAGCCAGTGGCGGATCCAGGGGGGGGCGATCAGGGCGATCGCCACCCATGCACACACACCACTAAACAGCTGCTGCAGGTCAGAGCACTGGAGGTAATGCTCATCCTGCAGCGCAACTTGTGTTATGTGCGGCGCCAAATCAAGGTGTAGGAGGCACGTGTCCCTAGGCCCCCACCCCGAAAAGCGCACATTTATTATCCCAGCCGCATAATTGGGGGCAGGCAGCGGGCCGGAGGCACAGTGGTGTTGGGCCAGAAGTGGAGCATGGATCAGAGAAGGATTTTGGAAGGCCAGTGGAGTATTGGGGCAGGCTTGAGGAGGAGTAAAGCGGGACGGAGAATGAGTGAGGATGGACCGGAGGATGTGTGGGGCGGATGGGCAGCCGCAAGAAAGACAGCTGGGAGACTGGGACTCCTCATCTACAGTATATGTCACACTCTCACACGCAGTAGCATACAGGGTGTCCTCACCTGCACACAAACTGCAGCTTGTTAAGCCCATGGACAGGAATGCCGGTTGCTCTGTCATAGATACAGGACCAATAATTAGAAGCTGGCAGACTAGTAGTGTCCAATGAGATCGAGTCTGCATTTTGAACTTGATCTTATTGGCCGGGGCTCATCTGCAGGATCTAATGATTGGCCACTGTCCTGGACCTGTTGTGGTTGGCCAAAGCAGCTTTGCCACTCTATGTACATTAAATGAGAATTTAGAGATCAGTTTGAGGGTAGACAGGGACTGCAAGGGGAAAAGAGGGGGGGGGACAGGTGAGGAGGGAGCATTAGACAGAACAGAGAGAGTGTTAGAGGTGGGGGGAGAGGGGAAATATAACAATAAGAGGGAAAATGAGGGAAAGCTGGGAGAGAACAGACAGCTAAGGAAAGAGCAGAAGATACAGCTAAAGCATGGAGGAGAGAGCACATGGGACATAGGAGAGTGGGGGGTATTTCTGTTTGGTTGGGGGATCTGGAATGAGAGTCCTGGATGAATATACGTGCTGCCGCTGGTGTAATAATATAGAACTTCCAGACCGAGTTCAGCAAAAGACGGAATTGGATCAGCCAACGGCACCGGAACCCCTGCAGCCAACTGTTTTGAAGTTAGTGTTTGTGTGAGTGTATGCATTTAGTTGACATTTTTTATTTGATTTCACAGTGTATGTATGTTTGTGTGTATATGAGGAGAGAAGTCAGGATTAATTCGTAAACCGCCCCCCCTAAAAGAAAAGTCTAGATCCGCCCCTGACTGCAGCCGAAGCCTCCTCGCGCGCAGTTCCTTCCGGCTGGGTGATGTGCTGCTCTTCCCCATCTGTCCTGACTCCTGATAGAAGCAGCGGTAAGGTGGCACTTGCTGCAGCCTGATATTATGTATTATTGCTTTATACCGGATAAAGGGCCTGATTCAGAGCCACTCGTAAGCGGCAGCTCGTTCGCTCCGAGCGATGTTTGCCCAAATGCGCAATCGTTATACGCATGCGCGAACCAGTCAGTGTGGCCGAAATTCATGTGCTCGCAAAATAGCGAATGCCTGCTAATTTGAGTGACAGGAGGAGGCGTATGTGGGTGGTAACAGGGGAAGGTGCTTGAAAACGGGGAGTGGAGATCCGATCGCAGGCGTGCTTAAAGGTCAAAACGGGCGTTTTATGGGTGTGCATATTTAAAACAGCAGCGTCATTGACCATGTCACTGGGTTATTTTAGAGCCAGAACTGCTCGCAAAATTGTGGTAGCAAAAACCAACCACAAGAATAGCGAGCAGTTCATACCCTGTTCGATGTACTCGATTAATCTAATAAATAGCGGACATGACGTAGGATGCGAGCGGCCAGGGGGCGTAGTTTCCCAAAAAACGAACGCAAGTTTTGTTCGCTCATTCAGACCTAGAGGCGTGAACAGACCGCAAACAGCGAACGGTTCATTTGAATAGCCACCCCTATTTTCTGGACGAGCGAGCGCAAATAGCGACCGGCTCTGAATCAGACCCAAAGTGTACAGTGGGCCTGATTCAGCACGACTCGCAACAGCGCACGCACACAGACGATTTTTGCATACTGTGCACGCACCTTCGGAAAAGGAATCACAGAATGAGTGACAGGTAGTCAGCTTTTGGGGGTGGTGACAGGGGGGTGGGGTGGTCAGAGAAACGCCGCATTGCTAGTCCGTTTAAAAAACGGGTGTACATAGTATAGCCACTGCGACGGCATACATAGCTAGAGTACTTACTGGGTGCAACGAGGTTAGCAATTTCTGAGTAAGGTCAGACCTGCTGTAATTGTGCGTGAGGGGCCGATGTTCCCGATGAATATGTAGGACTGCAAGGTATTACGTATGTGAGATAGCGGTAGTTGGCGTCTCTATGCTGGCTGTGCGACGGCTTTGCGATTGCAAACATTAGCAATCCTGCGTGCGCAATCGCAATACGTAATGAATCAGGCCCAGTGCAGGTGCAAACGGTGAGAGACTAAAGGAAGGAATGAGAGATGGATGCATCACACCCCCCCATTTTGAGTTGTCACACCCCTCATGACACATAGTCACACCCCTCATTATGCGTGGCCATACCCATTTCTGCGGCGCACGCACAGAGTGCATCCCCATACCCCCACTTCAAATTTCCCACTTCGACCACTGTAGGTAGGATAAAACCTATCTTGATATTGAAGCAGCAGTCTGATTGCGGTTTTTAAAAACAGCTGTGGGACTAATCCAGTCTTGATTATTTCCAGCTCTAGATTTTGTGTTTTTCTTTTATTTGTCATTTATCTGTCCTAAGATGTCACGGTCAGAGGTTAGTGAGGTGGAGCAGGTTGTAGGGCAGGATCCTCAGTCCTCTGATGAGGGTACTGCTGCTGCACCCAGGTGATGCACCAGGACCAGGAATGGTCGCTTGGTGAAATTTTCATATGGTGAAAATATGGCCTAGGTGACAGCTTTTTGGATGTGAGGCAGCATTGGTATCTACCTATAAAAAATGCAATATGGGAGAAGGTGTTGTTGGCAGATAATGCTGATGGTTATCTGCGCAGGACCATAGATATCTGCAAAAAGCACCTGTCAGATATCAAGCACCGTGTCAAGAAGAAGAAGGGGAATAAGACAAAGTCTGCAGGGGGTACAGGTGGTGGCTCTCCCTATATTGCAGAATATTTGGACTACGAGGCGCCCCTGAAAGTACTCATTTCTCGCAAGGTAGTGAAGTGCATGCATGTGCGTGTCACCAATGCATCCAGGCAGACTGGTAATTATTATTTTATTGTAATTGTCTTTACAATGGTTCTGTTTGATGCTGTGTGTGTTTCCAAGCCATCTTGTATCATATTGTATTTGCTGGACCAGCGCTGCAAAGCAGCAAACACCCACTGGGAAAATGGTGGCGGCCATTTTCCCAGTATTTGCGCATGCGCAGAATAGATGTCCCCGGGAAAGTAAGCACTGGTGCCATTTTCTCAGAGACCTGGGCATGCACAGTAATTTTGGAATGAAGGCAGAATCTACTGCGCTAAAAGTGTGCTGAGCCACTTACAGAGAGGAGGGGGTCCTAACGGAGGCTGCACACGGGCCCCTTTCTCTCTTAAAAAACCCCTGTAAAGGGTGTATCATACTTGAGTTATATGTGGGTCACTTATGCTCTCTGTATTATATCACATCTATTGCAATGCTCTGTATCATATTGTGAACACTGCAACACTCTCTGTGATATATGATGGGCATTATGACACTCTGCATTATATGGTGGGCACTGCGGCACTCTGCACTATATGGTGGGCATTGTGACACTCTGCATTATATGGTGGGCACTGCAGCACTCTCTGCATTATATGGTGGGCACTGTGACACTCTGCATTATATGGTGGGCACTGCGGCACTCTGCATTATATGGTGGGCATTGTGACACTGTGCATTATATGGTGGGCACTGCAGCACTCTCTGCATTATATGGTGGGCACTGTGACACTCTGCATTATATGGTGGGCACTGCGGCACTCTGCATTATATGGTGGGCACTGCAGTACTCTCTGCATTATATGGTGGGCATTGTGACACTCTGCATTATATGGTGGGCACTGCAGCACTCTCTGCATTATATGGTGGGCACTGTGACACTCTGCATTATATGGTGGGCATTGTGACACTCTGCATTATATGGTGGGCACTGCAGCACTCTGCATTATATGGTGGGCACTGCGGCACTCTGCATTATATGGTGGGCATTGTGACACTCTGCTTTATATGGTGGGCACTGCGGCGCTCTGCATTATATGGTGGACACTGCAGCACTCTCTGCATTATATGGTGGGCACTGCGGCACTCTGCATTATATGGTGGGCACTGTGGCACTCTGCATTATATGGTGGGCATTGTGACACTCTGCATTATATGGTGGGCATTGTGGCACACTGCATTATATGGTGGGCACTGCATCACTCTCTGCATTATATGGTGGGCACTGGGACACTGCATTATTTGGTGGGCACTGTGGCACTCTGCATTATATGGTGGGCACTGCAGCACTCTCTGCATTATATGGTGGGCATTAAGACACTCTGCATTATATGGTGGGTATTGTGACACTCTGCATTATATGGTGGGCATTGCAACACTATCATATTGTGAGCACTGCGACACTCTCTGCATTATGTGGTAGGTACTGCAGCACTCTGCATTATATGGGGGGCACTGCGGCACTCTATTACATGGCAGGCACTGCGACACTCTGCATCTCATGGTGGGCACTGCAACACTCTCTGCATTATACAGTGGGCACTGTGGCACAAAGTGTAGCAGGCACTGGCACCTTAATGTAACGGGACTAACAATAGATTTTTCCCTCACCATACATATATTTCAGACTTTACAATGCTGATACAGTAGTATGCCTTCTGGAGACTGGTCATATAAATTATTACCAACCTAGTTTTAAACTATAAATAGAATACCAAATTCAGCATTATTATTGTTTTTATTTTTTATTTGGCTCTGGACATGCATTTTTCTAAATTGTACTTATGCTCCTCTGCTAGCTAGCCACACCCCTGGCTGGCCACACCCCTTTAGCTTTGCACCGCCTCCCTTCAGTGGGCCCCTACCAATACTTATCCTGCATTTTTGTACAAAAATGTTTGAAAATCTGTTAATGCATTTTTACTGTATTAAATGATTTTGTTCCGGTAGAGATTGCTCTAAATGTTTAAGGTTAATGCTTATGAATGTGTTTAGATTAATCATACATTTTAACAAACACTTACAAATGTTTTATTTTTTTTTCACACACTTCACAACATAGCAAGAAAAACTGCAGCACCTACGCGTAGAGTGTCCCAACAGGAGGATGATAAGGTCGCAGGTACAAATTATAACAATGGTAATAATGTCAACTTTAAATGTTTTCGGTTTCTATTGCTAAAAATATTTTACAATCTTTGTAGGACCATCTTCTGCCACTGATTATTGGTGTGTCTGTTGCACATTTAAAGACACAATGGGTATTTGAATATAACGGCCATGTATTATTTCTAATACTATATATATTATTTTTGTATGCTTTTATATAAATGCACTGGCTGTATTCTACAGTATTGCAGATGGCAGCATTTAGATTTTTAATAGGTATTCATTAATATAAGCTCTTTAGGGGGCCTTTGTAATTCAGCAGTCTCCAAGCCAAACCTCCTTGCAGACCTACTTCTAGTATGGGCATTTGCGGTAGATGGTGTATGATATGTGGCTCACTTCTGGCCCTATTCTGGCCTCTAATGTGACCATTGAACTGCGTTGGTCACAGGAACCCTGTTCAGCAGTGCTGAAGTGTAGATTAGCAGTGAGGTAGGGGTGTACAGTCCCGTAACCAGATGAGAATAACCCGCACTATATAGACCTACTGTAGCAGTCAGGAACACTAACCGCTAATCTACACCTCAGCGCTGCCCAGAGACAGCCAGCCAAACAGGGTTCCTCTGACCACGCCATCTCCTGTCCAACCACCTACTGTTGACTTCTTCTACGGGTATTATCCCTACCTACTGCTTCCTCTGCAGCCACAGTCCTCCGGTGCCCTGCTGAGTAATCTCCTACTCCTCTATATCACAGACAGGCCACTGCGGCTTTCCCCCAATATATTACAGGTTGGACGTATTGCCTACCTGACGGTGATAGCTCCCCCTTCCTCTACTGGTGGAGCATTAATTTACAGCACAGGACAGAGTTGCTATTTGTTCAGAATCATCATGAGGAACCTGGCCTTTTTATTTTTTAGCGTCCTATATTACAGTTATGTCATATCACTCCACTTCGAACATTGAACTCACCTAGAAAAATACTTTGCCGACTCCATGCGAAAACACAGTCATGCCTCATCTAGCAGGTGCATTTGAAACTTCTATTTCAACACCATGTTTCACACTTTTACAGCGGATTTGAAAAATACGATTGATGGTATATTTCCGTGTTTCGCATATTTCTATGGAAAGTACTGCCGTATTGAGTAGATGATGTATTCATTTATTTTACTGTTTACAGACGCATTTTAAGTATAAAAACTCCCTTTGTCCACATCCGTAAATAAGGAAAATACTCTCGTTCTTGCCATAGTAAATTCCAGTGTTTGCGAAATTACTAAACACTCCCGTACAGGCAAATTCAGACCAATACTATTCTTAGTAAATTTACCCCTTAGACTCTCCTCAGGAATTTGTGACATTTGTGTTTCTGAACGCACACTTTGTTCTACTGCCTTAGTGATTTTCATTTTTTTACACCTCTTCTACACTCTGAGTGATAAGGTCTTGAATCTTCATGAGAGGCAGAGGAAGTTGCCTCTCTGACAATTGGAGAACCACCACTCAAAAATAAAGGCCAAGGCCTCAGTCTTTCTTTGCCACTGCGTGTGCTGAATGGCATATTGGGAATTTTATGTTTTTCGGCATCACAGTTTCCCTTTATTAGATGTGTTTTTTTTCTTTAGCACTGTATATTTTTTATTATTTTAGATGCCCTAAATTAGACCCTCTATGCCCTTGAGCATTGGCTTTAGTAGATGACGTTGACATCATCATTATTGGTGGCAGCAGCTGCAGCGAAAGTAATTGGTTGCTCTTCTCTAAACGGAACGTTAGCCATTTTTCAATTTGCAGATCATTGCTTGGCTTATATATGCATGTGAACAAAACAAAGCACACCAAACAGTAAAACAATACAATTATTATTTTTTTTTATGGCGCAGCTGTATTACTGCGTGGACTGGAGCCACAGGGCTTATATATGCACGTGAGCAAAGCACACACAACAGTACATACAACTTTTTTTGATGGCACAGCTGTATTCCTGCGTGGACTGGAGCCACAGGGCGTATATATGCATATGAGCAAAACAAAGTGTACAAAACAGTACAAGCAATACAATTATTATTATTTTTTTATGGCGCAGCTGTTTTCCTGTGTAGACTGGAGCCAAAGGTCTTATTTATGCACGTGAGCAAAGCGCCCAAAACAGTACAAACTACTTTTTTCATGGTGCATGTGTATTACTGTACGGGCTGGAGTCACTGGGCCTGATTCAGACCCGTTCGCTATATGCGTGCGCTCGCAAGTGGCCCGATGTTTTGCATACACGCATGCACATGCTTCATTCTGCGCATGCGCAAACTACTCACTGCGATCGCATACCGCTCGCTCACCTTGCAAAGACAGCCCAGTGTAATGAGTGACAGGAGAGGCCATTTGTGGGTGGTAACAGGGGCAGGACACTAAAATCGGGGGGTTGGAGATGCGTAAGCAGACGTGCCAGAGTGTTTCAATGCCGTTTTAGAGGCATGCATAATTAACAGGCAGCGTCACAGTACACGTCACCAGCCATTTTTTTACTCTGTTTTCCTCGCAATGCTTGTGGTTGAAAGAAGCTACCACAAGCACTGCATTCACATCCAATAGTGGTCGATGTACCAATGTTTTAATACACTTAATGGAGATGACGTGTGCTGGTGGCCGGCTCTGTCTGTGCGATTGGGCATATGCTAAGACTAAGTGGCCGCTTGCTAAAACATGGTGGGCGTGCTTTTGCCTTGGCCAGCGTTCGCTTCCTGTGGCATCACTCTGTTGTATTTGCATACGCTCTGTGCGAGCGTACGCTCAGTGCGACTGGGTCTGAATCAGGCCCACAGTGCTTATATATGCATGTGAGCAAAGCACACAAAACAGTACAAACAATACAATTATTTTTTTTTTGATAGTGTAGTTGTTTTCCTGCATGGACTGGAGCCACAGGGCTTATATATGCATGTGAGCAAAACATAGTGCACAAAACAGTACAAAAAATACAATTATTTATATTTTTGATGGCATAGTTGTATTCCTGCATGGACTGGAGCCACAGGGCTTATGTATGCATATGAGCAAAACAAAGCACATAAAACAGTACAAACAGTAAAATTATAAAAAAAAATTTTTATGGCGCAGCTGTATTCCTGTGTGGACTGGAGCCACAGGGCTTATATATGCATGTGAGTAAAGCACACAAAACAGTACAACAATTTTTATTTTTATGACGCAGCTGTATTCCTGCGTGGAATGGAGCCACAGGGCTTATATATGCATGTGAGCAAAACAAAGTGCACAAAACAGTACAAAAAAACACAATTATTTATATTTTTGATGGCACAGTTGTATTCCTGCATGGACTGGAGCCACAGGGCTTATGTATGCATATGAGCAAAACAAAGCACATAAAACAGTACAAACAGTAAAATTATAAAAAAAAAATTTTATGGCGCAGCTGTATTCCTGTGTGGACTGGAGCCACAGGGCTTATATATGCATGTGAGTAAAGCACACAAAACAGTACAACAATTTTTATTTTTATGACGCAGCTGTATTCCTGCGTGGAATGGAGCCACAGGGCTTATATATGCATGTGAGCAAAACAAAGTGCACAAAACAGTACAAAAAAACACAATTATTTATATTTTTGATGGCACAGTTGTATTCCTGCATGGACTGGAGCCACAGGGCTTATGTATGCATATGAGCAAAACAAAGCACATAAAACAGTACAAACAGTAAAATTATAAAAAAAAAATTTATGGCGCAGCTGTATTCCTGTGTGGACTGGAGCCACAGAGCTTATACATGCACATAAGCAAAACAAAATGCTTAAAACAGTACAAACAATACAATATTTTTTTTCATGGTGTAGCTGTATTCCTGCGTGGACTGGAGCCACAGGGCTTATATATGCACATTAGCAAAACAAAGTGCACCAACCATTACTAACAATACAATTATTTAATTACATTTTTGTTTTTTTGATGTCGCAGGCTCAGCTCTATTCAAACTACATGGAGTCACAGGGCTTATATATGCACATGAATGTCTTACTAATGGAGTACAACAACAAAGGTGGAAGAAAATCTTGGGCGCTTCAAAACTATGCTGCAGCCTTTTCAATAAAGATCTTTCCCCAAAGATCCAAAGAGATATCCGTTATGCAAAAAATTATTGAAAAATTGGCGCTGCTAGTTATGGTGTGTTTAGAACAAATGGAGAAAATAATACTTATCCGTGTAGATGCAGTAATAAACGTCAGTTCTAGTGTTCTTTCTTTGTGTTGTTTGAAGACATCCAGTGCCCTTTTGAGAGTATTTATCTCCGTTTGGCCACACGACTTCTTCTTACATAAATTAACCAGATCTTTCCCGTATTTCTCTTCTATTATTGCCCTTTCCTTCAGGAAGTCTTCAAATTCCTTGCAGTTCTTCCGTCCTTCAATCATGTGCGCGAGGAGGCACTCATAGCCTGCGGTGCTTGTGATGTCCTCGCTCTGTGGTGCGGAGAGAGCACCGGTCACTGTCACGCAGCAGGCTCCGATGACTCAGCCTCCAACAATGCTGAGCACAGCACAACAGCATTGTTGGAGGCTGAGTCATCGGAGCCTGCTGCGAGGACATCACAAGCACCGCAGGCTATGAGTGCCTCCTCCGCACACATGAATGATGGATGGAAGAACTGCAAGGAATTTGAAGACTTCCTGAAGGAAAGGGCAATAATAGAAGAGAAATACGGGAAAGATCTGGTTAATTTATGAAAGAAGAAGTCGTGTGGCCAAACGGAGATAAATACTCTCAAAAGGGCACTGGATGTCTTCAAACAACACAAAGAAAGAACACTAGAACTGACGTTTATTACTGCATCTACACGGATAAGTATTATTTTCTCCATTTGTTCTAAACACACCATAAATAGCAGCGCCAACTTTTCAATAGTCTTACTAATGGAGTCTGCACACAGAACAGCCAATACAGCAGAGTACAGAACAGCATACAGCAGTGTGCAACCCCTATACACATTACCTAAGCAGCACAGCCACTTATGACTTGTGATTTTGGACACGGCTTATACAGCAGAGTACAGCACAGCATACAGCAGTGTGCAACCCCTATACACTACACATTGACTAAGCAGCACAGCCACTTGTTACTTGTGATTCTAGAGTCTGGACACAGCCTATACAGCAGAGTACAACACAGCAACATGTACCACTATATACACATTAACTAAACAGCACAGCCTACACAAAATAGTACAGTATAGCAGCGTGCATCCCCCTATTATACACATTGAGTAAAAAGCACAGCTTATACAGCAGAGTTAAGCACAGCATACAGTAGCGTGCTTAACAAGGAAATGGCCCAATATACAGGGGTATTCAATATGGGAGCGATAACATCGTTTTTGCGTTAATATCGCAATTATGGCGTCATTATCGCAGGTTTTACTTTTAAAACCCTATTCAATTTCAAAGACTTATCGCAGTTTTGAGAAGTCTTTGATAAAAAACGGTGATAACTTTTCACCATTGAATAGGTGTCGAAAAAAAGTGCAGAATTGGGGTTTAGGGGTGCAGGCTTAAAAAAAATAGCCTGCACCCCTGAGATTGACATTTAAAAAAGAACTGTGCCAAAAAAAGTTACAAAAAAAAATAGGGACACCCCAAAAAATTAATTTAAAAATTGGGGTGCAAAAAAAAAATGGAAAAAAATTGTTAAACAATAGGGAAATAGGTTCAGGGCTATTCTGCAAGTATGCGGCAGGTGTTTTGAAGAATAGAATTATAGCGGCAGGTGCACAAATTCAGAATTTTTAAAAACTTACTTTAGGGACATCAAAATATGCTAGTACACATTTTCATGTACCCCAAATTTGATGGGACCACTTAAAAAAACGAAAAAAATAACCTAAGTGCTCTTCTGCATCACTTCTTCAATGTCGGGAAAAAAACACCTGCTGCGGCTATTTAAATCCCCGACTTTCAATTAAAGGCTAAAACGGGGGTACCCATAGTGTTCCCCCATGTTTTTACAACTTTAGGGGGGTCTTACAATTATTTTAAGGAAAAATTCGCAACTTTACGCAAATCCAACTTCGGAGTTTCCCGTTTTCGTTAATTTTATATTGAATACGGGGATAAGCGGGAGCGTGCACCAGACTTTAACGCAGGAAAAAACTCTGATATGAAACGTTAACTTCGACAGTGAAGTTAACGTTTCATATTGAATACCCCTCATAGAATCCAAAACCCATGAGAATCCGATGCTGCAAGGATGACGTTTTGTCTCCAAGTCAGGCAGGAAGATCTGAGCTGCCTCTCGGATCTACTCGGATTCCCGATGTTTGGGAGGATTCAGAATCCAAGGAATCTGAAACACTCATCTGTAGTTAATATTTTTCCATTTAATCAAACACATAATTCTACATGTGATCTTAATATACAGTATGCACAAAACTGTACGAAAATACAGTAGATGTCAAAAAAATATACTTACACCTATATTTACTAATGTTTACTAATGTTATGTTATTGTCACTTTAGTTTGCTCATCAAGAAAGAACAAAATGGATAAAATGTTACTTTCTTGTATACAGTGTGGAGATTTTTGTTTCTTTGCAAGCTCTATCAGGCATGAGACAATCTCTTACACAGTGGTTCCCAAACTGGGTGCCGCGGAGGACTTGCAGGGGAGACATGGTCCAGGAACAATTCAAATTATTTATTGTCAATGTGATGGACAAAACCAGTGCTTACGTCTATCAGTCAGAAAACATGTAAACAAACAGAAGTTCAACCCTGTCCACCACCACATAACTGAACCTAAGGGTGACAGGTAAGCACAATTTTCTTAATTTTATATTTTTTTCTAAATTTCACGATAAGAAACTTTAGACCTAGCGGTGCAGTGCTGATACTTTTGGACAATGTATGTCCAAAAGTGTAGGAACCACTGTCTTACACTGACTTTCTCTGGCTAGAGCAGGACTGAGAGCCTCTTATAGCATTGAGCACCTCATGCAAATTCTCACTCAGAGTTGTCAGCTTGAAAAGCTGCACCCGATATGCTGTGATGTTACAGTGACTTGAGGTTGTGATCTGATCATAGGTCTGCAGCAAATCATATAACATGTTTTTATTTTGTTGTTTCCTGTATCTCTCCCCACTGCTTGGTAAGTCAGAAACCACTGAAGATAAATCATTCTGGTCTGTATAATTTAATTCTTTTGTTATATATGTCCTGTGATTTCTCAATTACAGGAGTCATGTCACAAATACAGCTTGTCCAGCCACCCTCTGAAATCAGAAAACCAGGTGACAGTGTGAAGATACCTTGTAAAACATCTGGATACACATTCACCAGTAACAGCATTCACTGGATTCAACAAGTTCCAGGGAAAGGACTGACATGGGTTGGATATATTTACCCTGGGAGTGGAGAAACAGGCTATTCATCATCATTCAAAGGAAGATCCACAATCTCCACAGATAATGCCATTACTACAGCCTATCTACAGATATACAGACTGATTGTGGATGATACAGCCACATATTACTGTGCTAGAGATGCACAGTGACACAAGGAGGAAACTTCCCATACAATAACAATCAGAAGTAATGTCACCATCTGACTACTTGGATGCAGCAGACTATAAAATATATTGTTTCTATTAACATTTTAAATGCACAGAAGATAAACACAAAAACATATGCTTGAATACTATCATATAAATAAATACCCACATTATATATACATTTATTTTCCTTAACAACCCTAGAGCTGTATGAATTTTTTTTTTTATTATGTTGTGCAATGTGGAGTATTCACAGTGTCTGCGTTCAATGGGCAATGAGCAAAATGTACAGTATATATAGCTCATACTTACATACTCTCTCAGAACCAGCGGGCGGATCCCAATATTTTGGGTAGCTCCCCACATTACCAGAGGACTAGGCACTCCTCCTGCATCTCGCACACTTCCTAGTGAAGCTGGTGAATGGGGAGAATAATACAAGCAATCCGCAGATCCGTGAGGAGGGGGCAGGGCGTAATATTGGGATTCTATGATAATTGTGTCATTTGGCCCCATCCCCTATTTAAATATGCTTGATTTGCATAGTTTTGCCATTAGGGGCGGGGTCTAATGACGCAAATAGTCGGGTCACGCATCCATCACCACACACCCACATCTCCTCTCCGGGCTTCTCCCAGAGAGGATATTAATAAGGTAGGTAAGTATGATACTGCTTAAAGGTCACCAATACTCTAATTAGTAAATAAAAAATGCAGTTGATCGTGCTTCAATCTCAGAATATTCCTGTGGTAGTTAAATACAGCTAAAGGTGCATACACAGGGTCAGATATGTCAGATGAACGACTTGCAAACGAATGAACGATTGAACGATTTTTGACTGTATTAAAATGAATGGAAATCGTCCAAAACTGACTGCAAACACATCAGATGTCAGATATCGTTATCTGATAAACGGGAACGCGCATCGTTCATCATTCATCGTTGCACACATGTCAGATTTTCCTTCAGATATGAACAATTGAATGATTTTTAAAATCGTTATCGTTCATATCTGAAAAAAAATCTGACCGTGTGTATGAGGTGCATACACACATAATGATTTTGTAACCAACGATTTTCTGACAGATTATCTGTCAGCTTTTCTGTCAGAATTTCCTTTAAAAAAGTGAACGATTTTTTGAAGTGTAATGAACGATTTTTACGATGAATGAAAAATGTTCCTTCCCTTAATGAAAATCATTATGCTGGACAGTCTGAAATGGACGATGAACTACAAACTGCAAACAGGAGCGCGCTTGAACTATTATCGTTCATTGTTATAACTGAAAAACTGAACAATCGTTCAAAAAATCGTTACGTGTGTATGCACCTTTAGTATTAAATGAAATTTTACTGGAGGATATTTAATAACCACCAGGAGACCAGAAAAAATAGAGAACAGATACAAATATCTGTTGTAAGTGGTCAATTGTGATAGGTGTTGTTTCTCTTGATGTGTTTTAGGACGTATCAGAAAACTGTTATATATGGCCCGTCTGCGTTACCAGAAGTGCAGAATACTGACTATTTGCATATAGATTCTAAGTGGGGTGTAAATGAACGCTATTGTATCAATGAGGTAAATTAATAAAATGTATCAAATGTATTCATTTTATTTTGTGCTTTTTTAAAAACATTCAAAAAGCCAATCATTATCATCAAGTTGATAATGATGACTGACATATATGGTATGGCAACTTGAAGACATGCTTACACTTCCATTTTTATACAGCCACATTCTAACACTAAATATTAAAAAAAAAAAAAAAAACATCTTTATGTTGAGATGAACTACATGTAAAACATACAAATGTATCCACCTATAACTTTCCCTTTGATCTATAATAACAACAGGGTGATGTAGAGCAAAAGTAAAACATCATGAGACTCATTAACAGTTGAGAGTAATTTTAGGCACAAATGCACATGTAAATGCGGGATGTAGTCATCTTACCGCCACGCGGGATGCTGGTGGTCAAAATCCCGTTACCGGAATCCCAACCCACAGCCAGAACACGGGCGCCGAAATCCCGACATCAGTTGAGATGCCAATGCTGGAATCCCGACTGCACAGTTTAGATGTGTCCCACTTGCAGTTCACAATGTACCAAGGTGCAAAGATATCTTCTGTTTTCTGCTTTGTTCCCCTGATTTTCAAACACGGAGATTTACTAAAGGAAAACACAGGTGACAAAACACGATTCTCTCTACAAAACACGGATGAGAAATATGATTCTCTTTGCAAAGTATGGGTGACAAAACACGATTCCCTCTGCAAAACACGGGTGAATACACAAATAGAATTAAAAACAAATTTGTGTGTAAAAGACTGTGGTGCTGAGTTTGTTTAATCAGTTAATGTTATTGCTTATAGATGTATCTTCTCTCTACAAGAAACATCTTGTGTAGAGAAGACACATCTATAAACGATAAGATTATCTGATTGAACAAACTCAGCATCACAGTCTTTTACATACAAATTTGTATTTGCTGTTTGTATATTAAGGTGGGGTGTGCCGATGGGTAGCCAGGGTTCCTGCAGCGCCAGGACACGGCTCAATCTTGTTTTTGTCAGATAGAAGTAAATACTCCATTGGCCAAACTTGCAAGTATTTCCCATAGACAGGAATACAAAACAGACATTTACCAAGAATCGTGTCAGCTAACACGATTGGAAATGGAGCAAACTCGGGTCAAAATAGAAGTTAAAAATAGACCCCCTCCTGAGCAGCGTATTTAGCAGAAGCATGTACAGATCAGTGTGATTTGTTCATGCTTCTGAGTGTTTAACATGCATTAAGTGGTTAAAAAATGTAAAAAAATTATCTCCACACCCCCCCAAAAAAAAATTATAACTAGCATCGGGTCTTTGAGCTGGTCCTGCTCTTAAAAATATGGGTAAAAATTTGCTTACGAGTCCCCGTATTTTAAGAACCAGCACTGGGCTCAATTAGCAACAGGGTATTGCCACAGCTAAGGAACTCATTTGACTGAGACACCACGGCCAAAGCATTAACCTCCCCAGCTAGTCAGCCCAGGCCGGGGATTCCTCTAGAAGAGGGGACCCCCCAATAAAGGGAACCCCCCCTTCCAAGTGTACTCCAGACTTGGGCTGAAGCCCTGGTCTATCCCCTGAACCCCTGGGTGGTGGGTGTAGGGTTGATGGATGTCAAGATTAGATTTGAAACTAATATTGTCCTTTACAGTAGGATTACAGGTCCCAGCAAGCCTGCACTGCTTGATGGCACTTGAGGAACCGCAATTGCAAGTAAGCCCAGCATTAAGGGTCCACTGGTACCTATAATCTCCCTTTAAAGGAAATATTAAAAGAAGTACACCAATTTTTTTTTTATTTTTTTTTTACACACTCACTGTACATACTTACCTTGTCTCTTGCACCGGTCAGTCCCCTTGTCCAGTACCATCCTGTGGGGTGTGAAAAATAAAAAAACACTAACAAATCAATGCAGAATAGCACAACTATATGTGTATACATATACAGATGCAAGGCTATTTTTGAGGCAGAATGGTATGGAAAGCCGTTCCTGAAGCGCTTTTAAAAAATTACATCATCAGGAATGATGCTCTGGAAACCACTTGCAAGCATTGCATTCACACACCAAGAATCCATCCAGTTAGAGTCATGACAGGAAGAGGCATTGACAGCCACGGTGAATGCGGCACATCAAATATGATACTGACCATGAATCAATCACAGTTTACAGACCAGAAACCAATCAGGAGCATCTGCTTCTGATTGGCTGATCTGGAGCTGCCAATCCTGATTGGCTGATCAGTCCATGAGCTTTGATTGGCTCATGGCTGGTGCCATATACACAAAATGCCGTGACCACTATGGCTGTCAGTGTGTTTTAATGTCATGACCTGGATGGCTGCCCAATCTGTGACTTCAACCAGCTTGTGGCTGGCACCAATCCCTCTACCCTCCCCTAGTCCCATTCTTCCCTGCTCTGTGCCACCAGTCCAGCAATCCCTGCCATGTGCCCCCCATTGGGCAGCATTCCCTGCCCTGTGCCCCCCCTGGTCCAGCCTTACCTGCTCCCCCAGTCAAGTGTTCCCTGCCATGTGTCCTGCCCCCTTGTTCAACATTCCCTGCCTTGTGCCTCTTGCCTTGCCTGCTCTGTGTCCCCCACTAAAATCTAGCATTTTCTGCCCTGTGCCAACCCCCACCATGTCTAGCCAACCCTGTGCCTCCAACAGGTCAAGCCCACCCTGTTCTGCACTGTCTCTTAGTCTAGCCCTCCCTGCCCTGCATCCCCCAGGTCTAGTCTACCCTGTCCTATGACCCTCCAGTTGCACCCCTCCAATATTGAGACATCACTGGTTTCCAATATATTGCCCCCACCACCCACCTTTCCCTTGTGCCCCCACCACCCGCCTTTCCCCTGTGCCCTTCAGAAACCATTTTCCTCTTCTTGCCACCCCTTTGTCTTCTATTTCTCCCTTACCATCCTTCTCCTCTGCTGCTGAAGGCGATGCAGTCCTGCTGGCCGACGATCAGAAGTGACATGGAGAAACCTGAGCATGGAAGGTAAGCACAATTTCTGATTTAATTTTTTCCCTCTAATGCTGCTATCACTGGCGAAAACCCTGATGGTAGTAGAATTTGCCAGTTTTTACCAGTGAAGGCTTCCCCATATGAACTGCACAAGTATTATGGTGGTACTTGCATCACCATAATATCTATTTTATGTGGAACTGGCATTCATTAAAGTATTTTATGTGAATCTGACATTTTCAGTGTATTTTATGTGGTTCAGGCTTTTTCAGTGCATTTTATGTGGATCTGACTTTTTCAATATTAATATGGATCCTGCTTTTCTTCTATATGTATTTTTGTGATTTTCCCTATATATTTAGTATGGATTCTGGTTTTCTGTGGGTGTGTGTGAATTTACAGCAGTTTTCTTTCCTATGTTTCTTTACAATATTTGTATAGTAATATATACTAATATGATAGATTGAGATGTTATAATAACACCCACCCTACAGCCCAAACTTTACCAATATTTTTTAAAATTGGTTATACACCAAATGATGCTCCACCCCCACTATAGCTCATTGACCACATATGTTCCCACATCTGCCCCTCCCTCATGGGTTCCTGAACCTATTTTTCTACAAAAATAGCACTATATTGTAGCTCTTCTCCCAAAAGTGACGGAACCCACATCTGTTCCAGCACTTCTATGGCTGTGAGCCAGTCAGCAGCTGCTACCATAGCAAGACGCCACAGATTGGCTGTGAGTGGTCTGTCTCAGCCAATAAGTGGGCTGGCTGTTGATTTGCTAAGGGACAGGCCACTCACAGCCGATCTGCGGCCTGTTGCCATGTTAGTGGCAAGGTAAGTTTGGTAACTGCACGGGTGCAGAGCATATATCTCTCAAGAGGGTTTTAAAAACAACAGTAAAGTGCTTGGTTTACACTTCGGGAGGTATATGAAACAAGGCTTTTTACTAAACTAAAAAGTAACTGAGAGACTTGTCCCATCCAAACCGTGGAGTGTTTTCTATTATGCCCTCAAAGAAGCAAAATACAGTAGATCAATATTATACAGAACTGGTAGATTGAGAGGATTTTTTTACCCAACAGCAATAAATATGTTAAATTGTAGAAATTGCTATTAAGTATGCTTTTAGGTGATAATGTTCTTATGCTTTTATGGATTCTGTTATTTGCACTTGTACATGTATTTAATTGATTGTTTATGAATGTGAATTATTGATGGTAATAATTTTTTTGTTTGGTGTACTGTAAGTATGCGCAGTGAGTGTCAATGTGTAATAAAGAATACAACATTCACTGTGTTTTGTGCTTATTTTAAAATTTCCTTTACAAAGGAAGTATAGGTACTAGCGGGCCCTTAATGCCGTGCTTGCTTACATTTGTTATTCTCCAAGTGTTAGCAAGCAGGGCAGGTTTGCTAGGCCCTTTAGTACTACTGTAAATGACAATATAAGTTTAAATCTAATCATGACATCCTGAACCAGTCCTGTTTGTGAAAATATGGGTTCCTCATATTTTGCACAACCAGCACTGGTCTCTGTGAGCTGGTCCTGATTCTGGAAATACAAAAAAGAAAATGAGTTGAGGTCACCCGTATTTTCCATAACCAGCACCAAACTCTTTCAAGCAAGGGTGTAATGCCACAGCCGGGGTACCCTTTCACCAAGTCCCTTGGCCAAAGCATTCACACCTGACCAATAATAAGCCCAGGACGGGGATCTCCTGGGGGGCAGGGACCCCCCCAATAAAGGGGTTCCCCCTCCCCATGGCATACCAGGCTTGGGCTAATAGCCATTCATGTTCTCTTCTCCATGTAGCATCCATGACACCTGTAAAAAAAATCTATACTCACCTACTCCCTGTTCCGGTTCCTGTATGCATCCATGTCTTCAGAACAAAACAAACCGACAGCCTTTAAGGATGGGACATTGTGATTGAGAGGGCTCAACCATGGCATTTCACATTGTCTTCAATGGAGAGAACTGCTAGGTAACCTTTTGTTTCCAACAGATTATGTTTTTCTCCTTACTAAATAACAAAAATGTATATAATATAAAACAAATTAGTATGTTTAATGTATGAAAGGAAAAAAAAGGGAAAGGAACTGGAAAACAATATTTTCTCTCCATATCCATATATTAATTGAGGATATTCTAATTATCTACTGTATGTGTTATTATATGTGATATACAGATGTGTCCACATACATTTAACCTCCTTGCACGTTAACCAGCCCTTTTAGTCACACCATGTCATGGCATGACTCGATAGCACTAAGCATCTCTTTTTATTTAGAGTTGTGTGCCGCACCATTTTTGCTGGATTTGGATTTGGCTCTGATTCGTCGTCCGGCTTTGGATTTGGATTTTGATTTGCCAAACCGCAGTGACTGGTTTTGGATTTGGATATAGATTTTTTACAAAATTTTACAAAAAAAAGCTAAAATCACATAATTTGGGCTTTTTTTTTCCTAGAGAATTATAACCTCAATAACATTAATTTCCAGTAATTTACAGTCAATTTAGACCACCTCACAGTTCACAATATTGTTTCCACCATTATTGGCCAAAGGATGCAGTGAGCTGACAGAGCAGCGGCACAGACACCGCAGATTAAAGCACATCTAGGAAACATTGCCACACAGCATTGGCAGAAATGAAAGGTAGTGCAAGATGGAATTGTCCTTGGGCCCTCCCATCCACCCTTGTGTTGGATATTAAAAAGGACTATGAACCAGGCTTATCTACCCTCCCGATTTGGCTGGAGCCTCCCGAATATCAGGGGCCGCTCCCGGAAGACATGCAAGCCTCCCAGGGGCAGCCAACCCATCCGGCTTTCCCGCAGTATTGATAGAAACCCCCGCAGCGGGGGGAGGTGGTGACGTGTTGCGCTTAATCGTGTCATTGTGGCCCCGCCCCCTGTCTCACAATGCCATTGATTTTGACATTGTGAAGAGGGGGCAGGGCCACGATGAGATGATCGTCCCCATTACGTTATCACTACCCGCCCATGCCCCCCGCTGTATGCAGACATTCCCTCCCAGAAGAGAAGCAAGTATGCTATGAACACGCAGTGGGCTATGACCCAAGAAGTCACAGTGCTTGTGTACACAGTGGGGTATGGCCCAAGGAGTCACAATGCTTGCATACACAGTGGGGTAAGGCCCAAGGAGTCACAGTGCTTGTATACACAGTGGGATACGGCCAACAGAGTCACAATGATTGTATTCACAGTGGGCTATGGACCAAGGAGTCATGGTGCTTGTACACACAGTGGGGTACAGCTACAACTTTTTTAAAAATAATATTTAACTTTTTTTTACACTGGAGCAGATGGGCATGAGTACAGTGCAGCATGCATCAGCACTCCTTGTACACACAGCCACTTGAGAGTCTGGACACAGCCACTTTAATCAACAGAGTATAGCGCAGCATACATCAGTGTGCAGTGTGCCCCCTACAGTCACTTTACCAGCACAGCCACTTGTGAGTCTGGACGCAGTCATTTTAGTGAACAGAGCAGTGTGCAGCGTGCTAGTGAAATGGCACTAAGTACCGGTCACGGTGACTTATATAGAAACCAACTCTCGCGAGAATTCGACATTGGGAGGATGACGTTCGGCCTTGATGCGGGATCCGAGTCAGGTGGGAATTCGGATCAGTTCTGATTCCACAGAATCGTAACCGCTCATCTCTGGTCTTTTTGTGCAACTTTTTCCCTTAACATGCATCACACTGAGTTGCACAGCGCTTACGTTTAGGTATAATGTGACTTCTACCACATAGATAGATGTACAGTATGTTCGCACATCTGTAATAATATGAAATAAAAAAAACAGTTTTCACCATATATTTAAATATTTACATATATCATGAGTGTATGTTCACTCTAGCCCCCTGAATATACAGAAACTGAAACTCTCTCACAGGGCTAAAGTCGCGTATCCACTATGCAATGGGGTAACGAGATTACGACTCCAAAACTGTAATCGTACAGTCGTTCCTCATCCCCTGTAGTGAAACACTGAATAATATGTTCTTAGGTGTAGGCACCCTCCCTCATCCCTGAACATGGTCAATCTGTCGTCATCGGCAGATTGAAAGGAATGTTCAGGCGATGATTGATGTTGGAAACGACCAGCAGGAGCGCGCATCGCTGGTCGTTTCCAACATTATAGTGCACGATTTGTGCATGGTTAATGAGCGATTGAATGGTTACGATGTGGTAATCATTCAATCACTCATTAAAATTGCCTAGTGGATACGCGGCTTAACTCTACCCTATAAAACAAATGCATATATACAGTACATGTGTATGTAAATGTGCATACATGCATACATACATACACAAGAAAAGGAATAAATCAAGACTATACAGAGTCATGAATAGCATGCTGTTATCCTGAGAGCAACCTATTAAATATTGCACATAGCTGACAAGCCAAACGCACTAAACTGTATTGCGTAACCTAACATGACCTATTTGTAAAAAAATTGTGAAATGTAAATTTGGAATAAGAATTTGAAATAAGGTATTAGTCTGAACTAGAACATGAATTCTGTAATGTATAAAATGCATATTCCGTGTGCACAGAAAAAAATTAGAATGATCCACAATGTGGCATTATAGGAACTCTAGGGGCCTGATTCAGACCCGCTCGCCAGCGCATTGTGCTCACAAGCGGGTCGATGGTGGCCCAGTGCGCATGCGTGAGCCCCGTAGCGAGTGAGACCTTCACTTGCTCCGGGGCTCACAGCAAAACGGGGCAGCTGTCAATGTTGATCGACAGCTCACCCGTTTTGTAGGTGGGTCCGAAGGAACGCCTGCCGTTTGTGGGCGTCACTCGTGATGTCAGTAGTGGACTTCCGGCTCTATTAGAGCCAGAAGTCCAATCGGCATTGCGAGTGCTGAGACCGTACCTTAGGGTCTCCTCACAATGCCGATGGTCGCGATAATTGCGACCATCTCCTGCCCACTTGCACTAGCTGTCGGTGGGCACCCACAGCTTAGCGAATGGACAGAAAAAAAAAATTCCCCGCCCTGATTCAGAGCATGCGCTCGCAAATAGAGAGCGGCTCTGAATCAGGCCCTAATCCACTGTCTCATTAAGCCCCTCCGGGTGAAGGGTGCTCAATACGTGGATCCAGTGTGCCTCGCTCATGCAGAGCCTCTTAAATATATCTCCTAATCTGATTGTCTTGGGTATATGATCCAATCTCCACAATTTGAGTCCAGCAATTATAACTCTATGTTTCTCTAGAAAATGTGGGGTACACTATGGGCTATCACCTTATTTAAAATATTCCTCCGATTCTCTAAAAACATTATTTCAGGGGTGATTTATACGGTCAACATATTGCAGCCCACACATGCATTGAAGGTTTTTGACCTGATTATACTAGTAGTGGGTGTACGTATCTCCCCCACACACGCACACAAATTTGGTTCTATTACATGATTACCCATACCCACTGCATTTCCCATCATATTACAGATATGTTATAGGACATATTATTGTCACTAAGATGGCCCTAACTCAGTAGCCTGGATGTTCCTCCCTATCACTAATAATATCTGTAACATGCAGAGAAGCCAAGAAATCCATGCAGACCATAACCTTTGTATACTCTGCATCCATCTCTTCTCCAATTAGGTGGAGATTGTGGTTTGTGTTCTATACTAAAGACCAAGACCTATCTCGCTTCACCTTTACCTTTGAGTTCAACTCTGGCAGCACAAGCTGTTTGCAGGTGTCTTCTAACCAATGTCTTGCATCCTATTTTCCCCCGATACCTTCTATTTCCTTTCTTTGGGATCGGATTGTTGATCTGTTTTTTTCCCTGTTATTCCCTCATCTTACTCACTGTTTGTAGGCCCTTGCTTCCCCTTTTAAATATTTACATTAATTATATTTATTATCTTGCAGACACTAATGCAAACCAAAGCTGGGCTAGAGAAATATAATTGAAAGCTGACTGCATGTAAAATTTAATGGAACATTTGTGATGTTAATATTATTCCTTTAATTTACCCAAACTTGCAATAATGTATGCACAAAACTGTATGAAAATAAATGCCAAGAAAATCTAATTATATAAATCATATTTATTATATTTATGTGAATTTATAGTTGTAGTTATTTTACCTTCACATTTGTTCATCAAGAAAAAACAATTGGATAAAACATAACTTCTTTGTACGGAATATGGAGATTTTTCTTTCTTTGCCAACTCTAAAATGAACATCGGACATGACACAATCTCATACACTGACTTACTCTAGCTAGAACAGGACTGAGAGCCTCTTATAGCATTGAGCACCTCATGCAAATTCTCACTCAGAGTTGTCAGCTTGAAAAGCTGCCCCCGATATGCTGTGATGTTACAGTGACTTGGGGTTGTGATCTGTACCTATGTCTGCAGCAAATCATACAACATGTTTTTATTTTGTTGTTTCCTGTATCTCTCCCCACTGCTTGGTAAGTCAGAAACCACTGAAGATAAATCATTCTGGTCTGTATAATTTAATTCCTTTGCTATATATGTCCTGTGATTTCTCAATTACAGGAGTTATGTCACAAATACAGCTTATTCAGCCAGACTCTGACATCAGAAAGCCAGGTGAAAGGTACCCTGTAAAACATCTGGATACACATTCACCAGCTACTATATGCACTGGGTTCAACAAGTTCCAGGGAAAGGACTGACATGGGTTGGACGTATTGCCCCTAGCAATGGAGATACAGTATATTCATCATCATTCAAAGGAAGATTTACAATATCGACAGATAATTCCATTACTACAGCCTATCTGCACATACAAAGACTGACTGCGGATGATACAGCCACATATTACTGTGCTAGAGATACACAGTGACACAAGGAGGAAACTTCCCATACAATAACAATCAGAAGCAATGTCACCATCTGACCACTTGGATGCAGCAAATATAAAAGAAAAAAAATGAAAAAGAAGAAAATGTTTCAAGTACTGTAACACTTTGAGGATACAGGTAAATATCCACTTTATGTATGAATTTGTTTTTCCTTAACCACCCACCCACCGTATGCAACAGTATTTACCTATGCAGTGCAATGTGGAGTATTTGCATATATATTCTAGGGGTGAGCGGGTTCGGATTTCTGAAATCCGAACCCCCCCGAGCCCCCCCGATCCGAGGCCGATCCGAGTCAGGCTCGACTTTTCCTGCCTGACTCGGATCTGAAATCGAGGCAAAACGTCATCATCCCGCCTTCTGAGTCTCGCGGGTTTGGATCCTATATAAGGTACCCGCGTCGGCGCCATTTTCTCACTCAGCTGTGGACAGTGAAGAGGGAGGGTGGGAGTTAGGGCTGGCTGGGCTGTGTAGTGTAGTGTAGTGCAGAGTAGTGTTGTGCTGTGCTGTGCTGCGCTGTGCTGCTGTTGTCCACTACTTCAAAGTCCATAGGGGCTGGCTGTGTTGTGCTGTGCTGCTGTTGTTAATAGGGGCTGTGTCCACTACTTCAAAGTTCATAGGGGCTGGCTGGACTGTGTTGTGCAGTCAGTTCTCCATAGGGGCTGTGTCCACTCCAAAGTCCTGTGCAGTGTCCCAGTCCTAAAGGAGTGCTGTAGTGTTGTCCAGGGGGTGCTCTGTCCATCAGGGGTGCTCCCCCCAAGTGCTAAAAAAATAATATTTTTTGTGTGTTTGTGAATTGTGTGCACAGTAGCCGCACGTGCATCAAGAAAGTAGTGCCAAGCGTGCGCCTGTGTCATAAGTAAAGGGCCGGCTGGCTTGACCGTTAAAGGGTGCTGTAACCCCCAAAGTACACTCCAGTCCAAACCAAAAAAAAATTATTTTCTGTGTTTGTGAATTGTGTGCGCAGTAGCCGCACGTGCATCAGCAAAGTAGTGCCAAGCGTGCGCCTGTGTCATAAGTAAAGGGCCGGCTGGCTTGACCGTTAAAGGGTGCTGTAACCCCCAAAGTATACTCCAGTCCAAACCAAAAAAATATATATTTTCTGTGTTTGTGAATTGTGTGCGCAGTAGCCACACGTGCATCAACAAAGTAGTGCCAAGCGTGCGCCTGTGTCATAAGTAAAGGGCCGGCTGGCTTGACCGTTAAAGGGTGCTGTAACCCCTAAAGTACACTCCAGTCCAAACCAAAAAAAAAAATATTTTCTGTGTTTGTGAATTGTGTGCGCAGTAGCCGCACGTGCATCAACAAAGTAGTGCCAAGCGTGCGCCTGTGTCATAAGTAAAGGGCCGGCTGGCTTGACCATTAAAGGGTGCTGTAACCCCCAAAGTACACTCCAGTCCAAACCAAAAAAAAATATATTTTCTGTGTTTGTGAATTGTGTGCGCAGTAGCCCCACGTGCATCAACAAAGTAGTGCCAAGCGTGCGCCTGTGTCATAAGTAAAGGGCCGGCTGGCTTGACCGTTAAATGGTGCTGTAACCCCCAAAGTACACTCCAGTCCAAACCAAAAAAATATATATTTTCTGTGTTTGTGAATTGTGTGCGCAGTAGCCACACGTGCATCAACAAAGTAGTGCCAAGCGTGCGCCTGTGTCATAAGTAAAGGGCCGGCTGGCTTGACCGTTAAATGGTGCTGTAACCCCCAAAGTACACTCCAGTCCAAACCAAAAATATATATATTTTCTGTGTTTGTGAATTGTGTGCGCAGTAGCCACACGTGCATCAACAAAGTAGTGCCAAGCGTGCGCCTGTGTCATAAGTAAAGGGCCGGCTGGCTTGACCGTTAAAGGGTGCTGTAACCCCTAAAGTACACTCCAGTCCAAACCAAAAAAAAAAATTTTTTATGTGTTTGTAAATTTTGTGCGCAGTAGCCGCACGTGCATCAACAAAGTAGTGCCAAGCGTGCGCCTGTGTCATAAGTAAAGGGCCGGCTGGCTTGACCATTAAAGGGTGCTGTAACCCCCAAAGTACACTCCAGTCCAAACCAAAAAAATATATATTTTCTGTGTTTATGATTTGTGTGCGCAGTAGCCGCACGTGCATCAACAAAGTAGTGCCAAGCGTGCGCCTGTGTCATAAGTAAAGGGCCGGCTGGCTTGACCATTAAAGGGTGCTGTAACCTCCAAAGTACACTCCAGTCCAAACCAAAAAAAAAATTATTTTCTGTGTTTGTGAATTGTGTGCGCAGTAGCCGCACGTGCATCAACAAAGTAGTGACAAGCGTGCGCCTGTGTCATAAGTAAAGGGCCGGCTGGCTTGACCGTTAAAGGGTGCTGTAACCCCCAAAGTACACTCCAGTCCAAACCAAAAAAAAAATTATTTTCTGTGTTTGTGAATTGTGTGCGCAGTAGCCGCACGTGCATCAACAAAGGAGCAGCGCCAAGCGCGCGCCTGTGTCCCATAAGTAAAGAGCTGGCTGGCTCATTTCTTAAAGGCTGGTGTAACCCACAAAGTGCACTACTCTCCAGCAAAAATAAAGAAATATTTTCTGTGTTTAGCCGCACGTATATATCAAATCGATATAACATAAATGGAGGACCAAACTTTCTCCGATAAAAATAAAATAGAGAAAGATCAAGAACCACATCCTCCTAGTGCTGAAGCTGCTGCTACTAGTCATGACATAGACGATAACATGCCATCAACGTCGTCTGCCAAGGCCGATGCCCAATGTCATAATAGAGGGCACATACAATCCCAAATGACAAAGTTCAGGAAAATGACCTTGAAAAAAACATTTAAATCAGCAGAAGAGAAACGTAAACTTGCCAATATGCCATTTACGACACGGAGTGGCAAGGAACGGCTAAGGTCGATCCCTAGTATGTTCATGACTAGTGGTTCAGCTTCACATGACGATGGAAGCCCTCCTCCCACTAAAAAAATCAAAAGAGTTATGGAGCGTACACACGGTCAGATTTGTCAGACTTGTCAGATTTGTCAGATGAACGACTGAACGAATGAACGATTTGAACAATTTGAACGATTTTAGCAAAGTTTTGAACGATTTGAACGATTTGAACGATTGAACGATTTTTGACTGCATTAAAATGAATGGAATCGTCCAAGTCTGACTGCAAACCCATCAGATGTCAGATATCGTTATCTGACAAACGGGAACGCGCATCGTTGATCGTCCATCGTTCAGGCATGTCAGATATGAACGATTTTCCTTCAGATATGAACGACTGAACGATTTTTAAATCGTTATCGTTCATATCTGAAGGAAAAATCTGATCGTGTGTATGCACCATTAAGCTGGCAAAAGCACAGTGAAGAACTGTGCTTTCTAAGAAGAAATCACAAATCCCCAAGGAGAGTCCAAGTGTGGTGGTGGTTGCGATGCCTGACCTTCCCAGCACTGGACGGGAAGAGGTGGCTCTTTCCACCATTTGCACGCCCCCTGCAAGTGCTGAAAGGAGCACCCACAGTCCACTTGCTGATATGCAAATTGAAGATGTCACTGTTGAAGTACAACAGGATGAGGATACTGGTGTAGCTGGCGCTGAGGAGGAAGTTGGCGAGGAGGATTCTGATGGTGATGTGGTTTGTTTAAATCAGGCTCCGGGGGAGACAGTTGTTGTCCGTGGGATGAAAAAGCCCATCACGGTCATGCCTGGGCAGAAGACCAAACATTCCACCTCTTTGGTCTGGCAATATTTCTATCCAAATCCGGACAACAACTGTCTTGCCATATGTACCTTATGTAAAGGTGGAATAAGTAGGGGTAGGGACGTTAACCACCTAGGAACATCCTCCCTTATACGGCACCTGCAGCGCGTTCATAATAAGTTACTGTCAAGTTCAGAAACTTTGGCTAAGACCGTAAGCAGTCCAGGGACACCTAAATCCCGTTGTCCTGTTGTATCCAAGCGCCTGCAAACCACACCGTCAACTCCCTCCTCGTCAATTTCCTCCTTAGTCAGGATCGGAAGTAGTCCTGCAGGCCATGTCACTGGCATGACTGACTCTCCTATCCCGGATTCCTCCGGAGGATCCTGCATTGCTACGCCTCCTGCTGCCGCTGCTGCTGCTGCTGGGAGTCGTTCATCATCCCAGAGAGGAAGTAGGAACACCACTACTTTTACTAAACAATTGACCCTCCAACAGTCCTTAGCGAGGAGGATGAAGTACGACAGCAGTCATCCTGAAGCAAAACGTATAACTGAGGCCTTGACTGCTATGTTGGTGTTAGACGTGCGTCCGGTATCCGCCATTAGTGCAGTGGGATTTAGACAATTGATGGAGGTAGTGTGTCCCTGGTTCCAAATCCCGTCTAGATTCCACTTCACTAGGCAGGCGATACCGAGACTGTACAGAAACGTCAGAAAAAGTGTCCTCAGTGTCCTGAAAAATGCTGTTGTACCCAATGTCCACTTAACCACGGACATGTGGACAAGTGGAACAGGGCAGACTAAGGACTATATGACTGTGACAGCCCACTGGGTAGATGTATCACCTTACGCAACAACAGCAGCAGCGTCACCAGTAGCAGCATCTCAGAAACGCCAGCTCGTTCCAATGCAGGCTACGCTGTGTATCACCGGTTTCAGTAAGAGGCACACTGCCGACAACCTCTTAGAGAAACTGAGGGAAATCATCGCCCAGTGGCTTACCCCACTTAGACTCTCCTGGGGATTTGTGATATCTGACAACGCCACCAATATTGTGCGGGCATTACATCTGGGCAAATTCCAGCACGTCCCATGTTTTGCTCACACAATAAACTTGGTGGTGCAGAATTTTCTGAAAAGCGACAGGGGCGTGCAGGAGACACTTTGGGTGGCCCGAAAAATTTCAGGCCACTTTCGCCATTCAGCGACTGCGTGCAGAAGACTGGAGCGCCAGCAAACACTCTTGAACCTGCCCCGCCATCATCTGAAGCAAGAGGTTGTGACGTGGTGGAACTCAACCCTCTATATGCTTCAGAGGATGGAGGAGCAGCAAAAGGCCATTCAAGCCTATACATCCACCTATGACATAGGCAAAGGTAGGGGTTTGCACCTGACTCAAGCGCAGTGGAGAATGATTTCCGTGTTGTGCAAGGTTCTCCAGCCCTTCGAACTTGCCACACGTGAAGTCAGTTCAGACACTGCCAGCTTGAGTCAGGTCATTCCCCTCATCAGGCTTTTGCAGAAGCAGCTGGAGAAAGTGAAGGAGGAGCTAAGATGGAGCGATTCCGCTCGGCATGTGGGACTTGTGGATGAAGCCCTTCATTCGCTTTGCCAGGATTCCAGGGTGGTCAATCTGTTGAAATCAGACCACTACATTTTGGCCACCGTGCTCGATCCTAGGTTTAAAGCCTATGTGGTGTCTCTCTTTCCGGCCGACACAAGCCTGCAGAGGTGCAAAGACCTGCTGGTGAACACACTGTCAGCTGAAGCGGAACGTGACACGTCAACAGCTCCTTCTTCATTTTCTCCCGCAACTGGGGCTGAAAGGAAAAAACTTAGGTATCCTAAGCAACCCGCTGGCGGTGATGCAGGGCAGGCAGGACCAAGTTTGGACATCTGGTCCGGACTGAAGGACCTGGCAACAATTTCTGACATGTCTACTGTCACTACATATGATACTGTCACCATTGACAGAATGGTGGAGGATTACATCGGTGACAGCATCCAAGTAGGCATGTCAGACAGTCCATACCTGTACTGGCAGGAAAAAGAGGCAATTTGGAGGCCCCTGTACAAACTGGCTCTATTTTACCTGAGTTGCCCCCCCTCCAGTGTGTACTCTGAAAGAGTGTTTAGTGCAGCCGGGAACCTTGTCAGCGAAAGGCGTAGGAGGTTGCTTCCACAGAATGTGGAGAAGATGATGTTCATCAAAATGAATTATCAGCTCTTCCAGGGAGACCAGCCTCCAGAACGTACAGAGGGACCTGTGGTGGTGGATTCAAGTGGGGACGAGTTAATACTTTGTGAGGATGAGGATGTACACACTGAAGAGGGTGAGGAATCAGTGGATGAGGAGGATGAGGATGACATCTTGCCTCCGTAGAGACTGTTTGTGCAGGGACACATTAATTGCCAGCTTGTTTTGTGGGGGCCCAAACGAACCAATCATTTCAGCCACAGTTGTGTGGCAGACCCTGGCGCTGAAATGATTGATTTGTTAAAGTGTGCATGTCCTGTTTATACAACATAAGGGTGGGTGGGAGGGCCCAAGGACAATTCCATCTTGCACCTCTTTTTTTTCTTTGCATTATGTATAGTTTGGGGCCTAGTTTTTCAAACTGCCATCCTGTCTGCCACTGCAGTATCACGCCTAGATGGGTCACGTGTTTGTGCCGCCCACTCGTGTCGCTTAGCATAGTCATCCAGCTACCTCGGTGCAACCTTTTGGATATAAAAACACTATTGTGAGGTGTGAGGTGTTCAGAATAGACTGGAAATGAGTGGAAATTAAGGTTATTGAGGTTAATAATAGCATAGGAGCAGAAAAACCTACAAATTCTGTGATTTTAGCTGTTTTTATGCTTTTTTTCAAAAAAATACAGATCCAAAACACAAAACCCAGAACCCAAAATACGGAAGGGTGGTTTTGGCAAAACCAATCCAGATCCAAAACACGAAGAAAGATCCAGATCCAAAACCAAAACACAAAACACGAAAAGTGGCCGGTGCTCACCCCTAATATATTCAGTTAAAAAGCAGATAACACACACTTGTGAGTAGTGTGACACAGTCAGGGTAGGGGGTCCCTTCTCCTGGGTAGAAGGACTCCTTTCTTACACACACCCACAGCAGCAGGGAAGCAGCACACCAGTCTGGATGCAAGTACAAGCTGGTCGGCGCCAGTCTTTATTGTACAATGTCAGAAATAACATAAAGAAAGCATAAACATAAATCCTAGCCCTGTCTGGGCACTAACTTCACAGGCAGTTCCCTCGCTACCAGAACCTGGCAGGGCCTAATGCCCTCACCAGCAACCAAGGCACAGCACAACACTCACAGTTAGGTTTTTCCAGTGTCTCTGAGCAAACTCCCTGTCTGCTCTCCCAGGTGAGACAATCAGCCCTCAACACACTAGGCTTATATTGGCCACTCTCAGGTGGAAATCCCAACAAACTTGTTACCAGGCTGCGAGAACCAAAACCTGGAGTGGCCGTGGGTGGAGCCCTCCCTCTCCTCTCACCCACAACCCCCAGGTCCCAAACCGGCTTTTCAAAAAGCCGAGACTCAAGCCTGCTACACTGCAGACTTTCTCCTGGGGATTTAAAACACATGAGACAGGAATCTGGGATAAATGTCCCTGTCACAGACCACTTTACCAGTGATCCTATCACAGTAGTTAAAACCTAATTTATATAATCTGAAAGGGCAGTAATACTGTAATTAGCAAATACAAAATGCAGTGGATGAAACAGGCATTTGGGGAAGCTGGAAAAACACTTTAGGCCAGTGGTTCCCAAACTTTATTTTTTCACGGCGCCCTAGTGTATCAACATTGTTTTCACGGCACCCCTAAGCCAAAAGTTTGTTATTGAGAAATTCAGAAAAAAATGTAGTAAAGTAGTAAAGTGAAGTAAATTGTGCTTACCTGTCATTGCTAGGTTCATTTGTGTCGTGGTGGACAGGTTTGTGCTTCTGTTTGTCTACATATTTAAATTACATTGACATAAATAATTTGATTTGATGATGGACCACCAACCTGAGGCACCCCTGCAAGTGTCCCAAGGCACCCCAGGATGCCACTGCTTTAGGGAGATTATACTGTGAGCTTGAACCTTTAGGAACAGCTGTATTAGTTCTCCTACTTCTGACCACTTGACTCCACATAAATGGCATTTGCATTTACAGTCAGGGTGACAGCACACAGACAGTCAGGGCCAGCTCTAGGGGTGTTCGAACAGCGCGGTTGCACAGCGCCGCCACCCGTAGAGGGCGGCACCCCTCCCCAGCATCCCGATTGTACTTTCCCACTGTTCCACCCGCGGGCCGAAGTGGCCCGCGGGTGGTCAAATCAGGAGGCTGGGGTCCCTCACCGCCGCAGCTGTGCGGAGGTGCCGGACCCCCAGAGAGTGAATGGATGCCGCGCGCATGCGTGCGGCAACCATTCACTGACGCGAGAGGGCTGGAGGAAGCCCAGCCAGTGACGGAGTGCTGGGCTTTACCCCCAGCCTGACGTTATTTGGAGTTGTGCCATGCGGTCACACCTCCAAATAATGTCATATAGGGGACGTGGCCTATGGTAATTAGACCATGTCCCCAAATTTGGTAGCGCGTGGCGACTCTCTCAAGAGCCAGCACAGGGTGCTCAGAACCCTGGAGGCGGCCCTGCAGACAGTGAGTGTTCTTTGCAGTCTCCCATTAGGGAGATAACAAACTCCAATCTTGCTAACACTGATGCAGAGCACTGACAGCGGCTAGTTGCCAGGATCAGACTTACCGATATAAGATTGTAGTGCCAATCGCACTACAAACATGTGCACGCATTGTGCCATGCGATTACCCACAGCAGCATGCACTGCGGTACATTATGGCACACACTGTGATCGCACCATGCAATCCTATAGAATTGCGGGTGCGATCTCAGTGCGCGTATAAGCTTGCGGGCGCAGCTAAGATGCAAGAGGACATATCTGTATGGTAAGCCTGCTGCCATTTTAATACTGTATATCCAGAGACCTATTGAAGTCTTGGCGCTGTTACACCTTTTGGTGTGAATACTTTTGAGCCATATTAGAACTGTTGATACCAGTTGTTGGGCATTAAGGAGTAATTTCAACATTTATGGCGTGATTCTGAGCTGGATGCAGCCGCATCCATGTCTGTGTCGTTTGCCGCAGTTGTGTCTGTACCTTTATGCTAATGCTGCTACAAATCCTGTCCTAGGTGTACTTCTGTGCGTCTGTATGTGCAAGTACTGAGACACCTACTTTCAGTGTTTTTAGATGCAGCAATCGTACTAGCCCAAACATGCAATAATGTATGCACAAAACTGTATGAAAATAAATGGCAAGAAAATCTAATTATATAAATCATATTTATTATAGTTATGTGAATTACTAGTTGTAGTTGTTTTACCTTCTCATTTGTTCATCAACAAAAAACAATTGGATAAAACATAACTTCTTTGTACAGTATATGGAGATTTTTCTTTCTTTGCCAGCCCTAAAAAGAACATCAGACATGACACAATCTCATACACTGACTTACTATGGCTAGAGCAGGACTGAGAGCCTCTTATAGCATTGAGCACCTCATGCAAATTCTGCCTCAGAGTTGTCAGCTTGAAAAGCTGCCCCCGATATGCTGTGGTATTACAGTGACTTGGGGTTGTGATCTGATCCTAGGTCTAGAGCAAATCATATACCATGTTTTTATTTTGTTGTTTCCTGTATCTCTGAGTGAGATGGTGAGTATTTACTGCAGTTGCAATTTATCTGTCTGAATATGGCCTCCTTTGTGAAAGATTCTGCATCTCCATACCCAACCGCTATCAATGACACACCCACGACACCCATAAGGTGCAATATCAGAGCCGTTGAGACAGCCGTGGGGCCCGGGTAATGAAGAGGGCATTGCCAAATCTGCTAGGCAGGGCTACACCCCTTTCAGAAAAAAAATAAAAAAATACTATGCACAGCGAATATAGGTGGTGTCATGCACTGCGATAGAGGGACATCTGGCCCCCTCAGCACCTGACCCGGGCTCCTCCAACAGGCCTGGGCCCAGGTAATTAGTTCCTGCTGCCCCTCCCCCTTTCTTAGCACCCCTATTTCCATGCATCCATTAGCCACCTCCTGGGAATGCCCCATATATTAACAATACATGCTACTTCTCAGTGGCGTATCTATAATGGGTGCAGTGTGTGCGGGGCACACGGGTCCCTGGGTCCAGGGGGGCCCCACACCGCACACACTGCACCCATATTTTTTTTAAACCTACCTGTCCGAGGTCCCGCGTCGGGTGTCACTGCTACTCAGAACACCAGAAAAATGGCTGCTGTGGCCCCTTTCTGGTGTTCTGCGCATGCGCAGTAGACTTCGTGCACACTCTAGTGCCCGGAATCTACTAATGCTCCGGTGGCTGTTCAGCCGCGTCAGTCGGCTGCAAGCCACCAGGGAGAGAGGAGGGGGCCCCGCACGATGAGTGCACACAGGCCCCCTCCTCTCTTAAAATGCTCCTGCTGCTTCTGATCACATGCATCTAAATCTGTTCTGCGACTCTGTACATACAATATCTGGACAAATGCATGGTGCGATTCAGACACATGTACGTAAAAAACGCTCCACTGCATCTGACATCACCATGGCATCAAACTTTTCTAGATTTACTTTGTGATTTCTTATCAACTACAGCAGTGGTACCCAAACTTCGTGTATAGGCATTTTGTTTCATGGAACCCCTAGGCCAAAAGTTTCTTATTGAGAAATTCATCAATAATATTAATGAAATTACATAAACTGTCCTTACCTTGAGTTCAGTTATGTGGTGGTGGACAAAAAATTCCAAACATGCAAAAAAAAAATATAACTCCACCTAACATAGCAATGGCTGCATATCACCTACCCTCCAACATGACCCCTTCCACCCAGTACAAAACACTCTGCTCCTGGACTTCCCACCTAATTAATGACTGTAGCCACCTGTGTTGAGCTAGGTAATAGATGAGGCAGGTGTTTCACCACAGGTGGCTGCAATTATCAATTAAGAGAGAAAACAAGGAGCAGAGCATTTTGTACCGGGGTGGAAGAGGTCATGTTGGAGGGTCTGATATCATATTAAATCAGATGCATTCAGTGCCTAAATAATTTCAGTATACAGAAATCTCCTAGTATAACATGCTTATACATATATACAAATAGAATGATAGATACATCATTCAAAGAGAGCGCATAAAATATCTAAATAATGTATACAAATGTATTTGTTAATAAAAAATATATAAAAATTTACTGTGAAAAACACATTATTATTATGTATGAATACCCTCTGAGTAAACTTGAGTCCCAGGAGAAAATCTGAATTTGGTCAGAAAGAATAATAAATCCTTCATGGAAAATATTATTCCTCTATTTAATAATCTTTTGGAGGATTGCAGGACATAGATACACCCCCATATTGAAGACTGCTAATCAATAGTGCCAAATGTCACCCAGTACATGTTTGTGTATGGTCCTTTAAATTATCCGGACCCAATATAACAGTCCAGCCAGCGCTATACTCCTCCTCCCCTGTAGTTGGATACTGACCATGTGACTATATGGCTAGCTGATCTCTTAACCCAGCCGGGGTCTGGCGCTGTGGACACAAGGTTCCACCAGGCAGCACTTGGGAGGCAGAGTTCAGAAATCCTTAGTACCAGCAGATGCAGCCAAGTTCTGGTGCTTGCAGTACCAGTGTGCACAGTAATAATTAAAAGGGAGTGCACCAGTTCTCCTTGTTCCAACGGGCAGACAGTTAAAGTCTTTTACAGTCTCCAAAGTGGGGTCCCAGAGGGAAATGTAAGGACATCCTAATCTCAGCCACTACTGATGGCTCATCCCTCAGAGGGTTTTTTCCAAGTCCAAGGGTTCTATGTACAAATAATTGTGGTGCTGCCATGATTATTATTAGGGGTGTGCACCGGTAACTTTTCGTGTTTTGGTTTTGGATCTGGATCTTTCTTCGTGTTTTGGATCTGGATTGGTTTTGCCAAAACCACCCTTCCGTGTTTTGGGTTCTGGGTTTTGTGTTTTGGATCTGTATTTTTTTTTAAAAAAGCATAAAAACAGCTAAAATCACAGAATTTGTAGGTTTTTCTGCTCCTATGCTATTATTAACCTCAATAACCTTAATTTCCACTCATTTCCAGTCTATTCTGAACACCTCACACCTCACAATAGTGTTTTTATGTCCAAAAGGTTGCACCGAGGTAGCTGGATGACTATGCTAAGCGACACGAGTGGGCGGCACAAACACGTGACCCATCTAGGAGTGACACTGCAGTGGCAGACAGGATGGCAGTTAGAAAAACTAGGCCCCAAACTGTACATAATGCAAAGAAAAAAAAGAAGTGCAAGATGGAATTGTCCTTGGGCCCTCCCACCCACCCTTATGTTGTATAAACAGGACATGCACACTTTAACAAATCAATCATTTCAGCGCCAGGGTCTGCCACACAACTGTGGCTGAAATGATTGGTTCGTTTGGGCCCCCACAAAACAAGCTGGCAATTAATGTGTCCCTGCACAAACGGGCTCTACGGAGGCAAGATGTCATCCTCATCCTCCTCATCCACCGATTCCTCACCCTCTTCAGTGTGTACATCCTCATCCTCACAAAGTATTAACTCGTCCCCACTTGAATCCACCACCACAGGTCCCTCTGTACCTTCTGGAGGCTGGTCTCCCTGGAAGAGCTGATAATTCATTTTGATGAACATCATCTTCTCCACATTCTGTGGAAGCAACCTCCTACGCCTTTCGCTGACAAGGTTCTCGGCTGCACTAAACACTCTTTCGGAGTACACACTGGAGGGGGGGCAACTCAGGTAAAATAGAGCCAGTTTGTACAGGGGCCTCCAAATTGCCTCTTTTTCCTGCCAGTACAGGTATGGACTGTCTGACATGCCTACTTGGATGCTGTCACCGATGTAATCCTCCACCATTCTGTCAATGGTGACAGTATCATATGCAGTGACAGTAGACATGTCAGAAATTGTTGCCAGGTCCTTCAGTCCGGACCAGATGTCCAAACTTGGTCCTGCCTGCCCTGCATCACCACCAGCGGGTTGCTTAGGATACCTAAGTTTTTTCCTGGCAGCCCCAGTTGTGGGAGAAAATGAAGAAGGAGCCGTTGACGTGTCACGTTCCGCTTCAGCTGACAGTGTGTTCACCAGCAGGTCTTTGCACCTCTGCAGGCTTGTGTCGGCCGGAAAGAGAGACACCATATAGGCTTTAAACCTAGGATCAAGCACGGTGGCCAAAATGTAGTGGTCTGATTTCAACAGATTGACCACCCTGGAATCCTGGCAAAGCGAATGAAGGGCTTCAACCACAAGTCCCACATGCCGAGCGGAATCGCTCCGTCTTAGCTCCTCCTTTACTTTCTCCAGCTGCTTCTGCAAAAGCCTGATGAGGGGAATGACCTGACTCAAGCTGGCTGTGTCTGAACTGACTTCACGTGTGGCAAGTTCGAAGGGCTGGAGAACCTTGCACAACACGGAAATCATTCTCCACTGCGCTTGAGTCAGGTGCATACCCCCTCCTTTGCCTATGTCATAGGTGGATGTATAGGCTTGTATGGCCTTTTGCTGCTCCTCCATCCTCTGAAGCATATAGAGGGTTGAGTTCCACCTCGTCACAACCTCTTGCTTCAGGTGATGGCGGGGCAGGTTCAAGAGTGTTTGCTGGCGCTCCAGCCTTCGGCACGCAGTCGCTGAATGGCGAAAGTGGCCAGAAATTTTTCGGGCCACCCAAAGCGTCTCCTGCACGCCCCTGTCGCTTTTCAGAAAATTCTGCACCACCAAGTTTATTGTGTGAGCAAAACATGGGACGTGCTGGAATTTGCCCAGATGTAATGCCCGCACAATATTGGTGGCGTTGTCAGATATCACAAATCCCCAGGAGAGTCTAAGTGGGGTAAGCCACTGGGCGATGATTTCCCTCAGTTTCTCTAAGAGGTTGTCGGCGGTGTGCCTCTTACTGAAACCGGTGATACACAGCGTAGCCTGCCTTGTAACGAGCTGGCGTTTCTGAGATGCTGCTACTGGTGACGCTGCTGCTGTTGCTGCGTAAGGTGATACATCTACCCAGTGGGCTGTCACAGTCATATAGTCCTTAGTCTGCCCTGTTCCACTTGTCCACATGTCCGTGGTTAAGTGGACATTGTGTACAACGGCATTTTTCAGGACACTGAGGACACTTTTTCTGACGTTTCTGTACAGTCTCGGTATCGCCTGCCTAGTGAAGTGGAATCTAGACGGGATTTGGAACCGGGGACACACTACCTCCATCAATTGTCTAAATCCCACTGCACTAATGGCGGATACCGGACGCACGTCTAACACCAACATAGCAGTCAAGGCCTCAGTTATACGTTTTGCTTCAGGATGACTGCTGTCGTACTTCATCCTCCTCGCTAAGGACTGTTGGAGGGTCAATTGTTTAGTAAAAGTAGTGGTGTTCCTACTTCCTCTCTGGGATGATGAACGACTCCCAGCAGCAGCAACAGCAGCAGCGGCAGCAATGCAGGATCCTCCGGAGGAATCCCGGATAGGAGAGTCAGTCATGCCAGTGACATGGCCTGCAGGACTACTTCCGATCCTGACTAAGGAGGAAATTGACGAGGAGGGAGTTGACGGTGTGGTTTGCAGGCGCTTGGATACAACAGGACAACGGGATTTAGGTGTCCCTGGACTGCTTACGGTCTTAGCCAAAGTTTCTGAACTTGACAGTAACTTTTTATGAACGCGCTGCAGGTGCCGTATAAGGGAGGATGTTCCTAGGTGGTTGACGTCCCTACCCCTACTTATTTCACCTTTACATATGGTACATATGGCAAGACAGTTGTTGTCCGGATTTGGATAGAAATATTGCCAGACCAAAGAGGTGGAATGTTTGGTCTTCTGCCCAGGCATGACCGTGATGGGCTTTTTCATCCCATGGACAACAACTGTCTCCCCCGGAGCCTGATTTAAACAAACCACATCACCATCAGAATCCTCCTCTCCAACTTCCTCCTCAGCGCCAGCTACACCAGTATCCTCATCCTGTTGTACTTCAACAGTGACATCTTCAATTTGCATATCAGCAAGTGGACTGTGGGTGCTCCTTTTAGCACTTGCAGGGGGCGTGCAAATGGTGGAAAGAGCCACCTCTTCCCGTCCAGTGCTGGGAAGGTCAGGCATCGCAACCACCACCACACTTGGACTCTCCTTGGGGATTTGTGATATCTTCTTAGAAAGCACAGTTCTTTGCTGTGCTTTTGCCAGCTTAACTCTTTTGATTTTTTTAGTGGGAGGAGGGCTTCTTCGTCATGTGAAGCTGAACCACTAGTCATGAACATACTAGGGATCGACCTTAGCCGTTCCTTGTCACTCCGTGTCGTAAATGGCATATTGGCAAGTTTACGTTTCTCTTCAGCTGATTTAAATGTCTTTTTCAAGGTCATTTTCCTGAACTTTGCCATTTGGGATTGTATGTGCCCTCTACTATGACATTGGGCATCGGCCTTGGCAGACGACGTTGATGGCATGTTATCGTCTATGTCATGACTAGTGGCAGCAGCTTCAGCACTAGGAGGAAGTGGTTCTTGATCTTTCTCTATTTTATTTTTATCGGAGAAAGTTTGGTCCTCCATTTATGTTATATCGATTTGATATATACGTGCGGCTAAACACAGAAAATATATATTTTTTTGGTTTGGACTGGAATGTACTTTCGGGGGTTACAGCACCCTTAACGGTCAAGCCAGCCGGCCCTTTACTTATGACACAGGCGCACGCTTGGCACTACTTTGTTGATGCACGTGCGGCTACTGCGCACACAATTCACAAACACAGAAAATAATTTTTTTTTTGATTTGGACTGGAGTGTACTTTGGGGGTTACAGCACCCTTTAACGGTCAAGCCAGCCGGCCCTTTACTTATGACACAGGCGCACGCTTGGCACTACTTTGTTGATGCACGTGCGGCTACTGCGCACACAATTCACAAACACAGAAAATAATTTTTTTTTGGTTTGGACTGGAGTGTACTTTCGGGGGTTACAGCACCCTTTAACGGTCAAGCCAGCCGGCCCTTTACTTATGACACAGGCGCACGCTTGGCACTACTTTGTTGATGCACGTGCGGCTACTGCGCACACAATTCACAAACACAGAAAATAATTTTTTTTTTGGTTTGGACTGGAGTGTACTTTCGGGGGTTACAGCACCCTTAACGGTCAAGCCAGCCGGCCCTTTACTTATGACACGGGTGCACGCTTGGCACTACTTTGTTGATGCACGTGCGGCTACTGCGCACACAATTCACAAACACAGAAAATAATTTTTTTTTTGGTTTGGACTGGAGTGTACTTTCGGGGGTTACAGCACCCTTTAACAGTCAAGCCAGCCGGCCCTTTACTTATGACACAGGCGCACGCTTGGCACTACTTTGTTGATGCACGTGCGGCTACTGCGCACACAATTCACAAACACAGAAAATAATTTTTTTTTTGGTTTGGACTGGAGTGTACTTTCGGGGGTTACAGCACCCTTAACGGTCAAGCCAGCCGGCCCTTTACTTATGACACGGGTGCACGCTTGGCACTACTTTGTTGATGCACGTGCGGCTACTGCGCACACAATTCACAAACACAGAAAATAATTTTTTTTTTGGTTTGGACTGGAGTGTACTTTCGGGGGTTACAGCACCCTTTAACAGTCAAGCCAGCCGGCCCTTTACTTATGACACAGGTGCACGCTTGGCACTACTTTGTTGATGCACGTGCGGCTACTGCGCACACAATTCACAAACACAGAAAATAATTTTTTTTTGGTTTGGACTGGAGTGTACTTTCGGGGGTTACAGCACCCTTTAACGGTCAAGCCAGCCGGCCCTTTACTTATGACACAGGCGCACACTTGGCACTACTTTGTTGATGCACGTGCGGCTACTGCGCACACAATTCACAAACACAGAAAATAATTTTTTTTTTGGTTTGGACTGGAGTGTACTTTCGGGGGTTACAGCACCCTTAACGGTCAAGCCAGCCGGCCCTTTACTTATGACACAGGCGCACGCTTGGCACTACTTTGTTGATGCACGTGCGGCTACTGCGCACACAATTCACAAACACAGAAAATAATTTTTTTTTTGGTTTGGACTGGAGTGTACTTTCGGGGGTTACAGCACCCTTTAACGGTCAAGCCAGCCGGCCCTTTACTTATGACACAGGCGCACGCTTGGCACTACTTTGTTGATGCACGTGCGGCTACTGCGCACACAATTCACAAACACAGAAAATATTTTTTTTTTGGTTTGGACTGGAGTGTACTTTCGGGGGTTACAGCAACCTTTAATGGTCAAGCCAGCCGGCCCTTTACTTATGACACAGGCGAACGCTTGGCACTACTTTGTTGATGCACGTGCGGCTACTGCGCACACAATTCACAAACACAGAAAATAATTTTTTTTTTGGTTTGGACTAGAGTGTACTTTGGGGGTTACAGCACCCTTTAACGGTCAAGCCAGCCGGCCCTTTACTTATGACACAGGCGCACGCTTGGCACTACTTTGTTGATGCACGTGCGGCTACTGCGCACACAATTCACAAACACAGAAAATTATTTTTTTTTTGGTTTGGACTGGAGTGTACTTTCGGGGGTTACAGCACCCTTAACGGTCAAGCCAGCCGGCCCTTTACTTTTGACACAGGCGCACGCTTGACACTACTTTGTTGATGCACGTGCGGCTACTGCGCACACAATTCACAAACACAGAAAATTATTTTTTTTTTGGTTTGGACTGGAGTGTACTTTCGGGGGTTACAGCACCCTTAACGGACAAGCCAGCCGGCCCTTTACTTATGACACAGGCGCACGCTTGGCACTACTTTGTTGATGCACGTGCGGCTACTGCACACACAATTCACAAACACAGAAAATAATTTTTTTTTTGGTTTGGACTGGAGTGTACTTTCGGGGGTTACAGCACCCTTTAACGGTCAAGCCAGCCGGGCCTTTACTTATGACACAGGCGCACGCTTGGCACTACTTTGTTGATGCACGTGCGGCTACTGCGCACACAATTCACAAACACAGAAAATAATTTTTTTTGGTTTGGACTGGAGTGTACTTTGGGGGTTACAGCACCCTTTAACGGTCAAGCCAGCCGGCCCTTTACTTATGACACAGGCGCACGCTTGGCACTACTTTGTTGATGCACGTGCGGCTACTGCGCACACAATTCACAAACACAGAAAATAATTTTTTTTTTGGTTTGGACTGGAGTGTACTTTCGGGGGTTACAGCACCCTTAACGGTCAAGCCAGCCGGCCCTTTACTTATGACACAGGCGCACGCTTGGCACTACTTTGTTGATGCACGTGCGGCTACTGCACACACAATTCACAAACACAGAAAATAATTTTTTTTTGGTCTGGATTGGAGTGTACTTTCAGGGGTTACAGCACCCTTTAACGGTCAAGCCAGCCGGCCCTTTACTTATGACACAGGCGCACGCTTGGCACTACTTTGTTGATGCACGTGCGGCTACTGCGCACACAATTCGCAAACACAGAAAATAATTATTTTTTTGGTTTGGACTGGAGTGTACTTTTGGGGGTTACAGCACCCTTTAACGGTCAAGCCAGCTGGCCCTTTACTTATGACACAGGCGCACGCTTGGCACTACTTTGTTGATGCACGTGCGGCTACTGCGCACACAATTCACAAACACAGAAAATAATTTTTTTTTTGGTTTGGACTGGAGTGTACTTTCGGGGGTTACAGCACCCTTAACGGTCAAGCCAGCCGGCCCTTTACTTATGACACAGGCGCACGCTTGGCACTACTTTGTTGATGCACGTGCGGCTACTGCGCACACAATTCACAAACACAGAAAATATTTTTTTTTTTGTTTGGATTGGAGTGTACTTTCGGGGGTTACAGCACCCTTTAACGGTCAAGCCAGCCGGCCCTTTACTTATGACACAGGCGCACGCTTGGCACTACTTTGTTGATGCAGGTGCGGCTACTGCGCACACAATTCACAAACACAGAAAATAATTTTTTTTTTGGTTTGGACTGGAGTGTACTTTGGGGGTTACAGCACCCTTTAACGGTCAAGCCAGCTGGCCCTTTACTTATGACACAGGCGCACGCTTGGCACTACTTTGTTGATGCACGTGCGGCTACTGCGCACACAATTCACAAACACAGAAAATATATTATTTTTTTAGCACTTGGGGGGAGCACCCCTGATGGACAGAGCACCCCCTGGACAACACTACAGCACCCCTTTAGGACTGGGACACTGCACAGGACTTTGGAGTGGACACAGCCCCTATGGAGAACTGACTGCACAACACAGTCCAGCCAGCCCCTATGGACTTTGAAGTAGTGGACACAGCCCCTATTAACAACAGCAGCACAGCACAACACAGCCAGCCCCTATGGACTTTGAAGTAGTGGACAACAGCAGCACTACACTACACTACACAGCCCTAACTCCCACCCTCCCTCTTCACTGTCCACAGCCGAGTGAGAAAATGGCGCCCGACGCGGGTACCTTATATAGGATCCAAAACCCGCGAGACTCGGAAGGCGGGATGATGACGTTTTGCCTCGATTTCAGATCCGAGTCAGGCGGGAAAAGTCGAGCCTGACTCGGATCGGACTCGGATCGGGGGGGCTCGGGGGGGTTCGGATTTCAGAAATCCGAACCCGCTCACCCCTAATTATTATGTATCCAACTTGCAGGGGATATTTTCATTTTTACTAAAAATATTCCTCACTATGTACAAAGGGGAACTTGCAGGGACAGTGGTTGCGATAAACACTGACCCTGTGAGTTATATCCCCAGCATTTAGTTTAGTTATATCACATCACAGAAGTGAAAGATTTATCCGGGGGAAGCTGACACTGCACATGTGCACAGCGTCAGCTTCCAGAGCCAGTTGGGGGCTTTGGGGGAGAGATCCAGGGGCCCCCATAGGCTTATGGTAGTTTACACCATCTGAAGATTTTGCTTTTTGAAGTTTAGAACAATGGGGTAAGATCGTAGTCCCCATTGAAAATAATGGGATCAGTGGCGGCTCTAGGGGTGGGGCTGCAGCACAGTCCAAAATTGAAATTGGGGAGCCACACCAACTGCCAGTGAGTCCCAGCCATCTACATTTGGCAGCATTTGAAATGGCAGTTAGTGTGGATTCCCTATTTGAATCTTGGACTGCGCTGCAGCCCCACCTTTGGGGACGCCACTGATGGCGACTGTGATCTGCAGTGCTAATTAGCACTTTGACAGAGATTTCTGTGAAATCTCCTGCATTGTGCTTTTAGTACAAAGGAACAATACATAAAATTATGCAGACACTGCAGTTTCTGCATAGTTTTATGTATCCAACAGATTGATACATAGGCCCACAAGTCTCTTTCATGTGAGATATAAATACCTCTAACAATTGATCAAAATCAGGTAAATTATTAAAAACACCTCTACATAGATGAAAAAGGACTTTTAGTATTTCCTTATGACCATTAATATCTTACTCATTGATCAATGTAAAAAACCTATATATAAAAACAACAATTAATCTCAAAAAAGATATATATCAATAACTCCTTTGAGCCACTGCAGGTTGTAGAATACTTGATTGATGGCCTGAGTAATGGGCAAATGAAGCATGTTGTATGCTCCCCAGAGGTCACTTTTGGAAAACATTGTAGCTCCTTTTACGTGATCAAACAGTTCTGACTGTAATCAAAGGAAGTACAGTAGGAAATGATTTTGATTGTGATCTCATTAAGGCTATGGTAATCAATACACAGGCATTGGCCTCCATCTTATTTTGAAGATGAAACAAGATCCAGCTGGAGATGAGAAGGGACAACTGAAGCCTTGCCCCAAATGCTCACGGATATACTGTATTCGAACACGGCTTGAGTTTCAGGGACAGAGAGTTGGTACACTCTCCCATGATGAGTTATCTTGCCTGGGAGCAAGTCAATGGTATTCATGTTGGGGTGGTAACATTTCAGCTGATTCTTTCATAAATACATCTTTAAACTGTCTGTACAGATTGTAGACAAGTCTTGGAACACTGAGAACTCAAGACAGAACTTGGGGCATAGACCACTCTAAGGGCCTGATTCAGAAATGGTTGCAAAGATCACCAGAACATAGAAATGTTAAAATTAACTTCACGTGTCGGAGTCTTTTGTCCACTGCTGCCTTCTCATCTGCGTTTGATGTCACTTACCTGCATAAATATCGGTAACATCGATGCACATCGAGTGGCCATCTTGCCCTTGCAGCAGGTCTGATCTGCCACAAACTCTGCAGCTCTCCTGACATGCAGAGGACTCTCATGCTGCATAAGAGATCGCAAGGGCTAATTTATGTATGCCCATGTAATTACATTTAAATGGTCAGACATGCCTGTGCTTCTCTGACCACCCCCCTGTTACCACCCCCAAATGCTGACAACCTGTACTTTGAGATGGATTCCTCTGTGCATCTGGCTTTTGTGTATGTGCAATGGCAAAAAATGTGCCCAATCTGCATACATAATTGCCATTTTGTTCATCTCTGGATCAGGCCCTAAAGTCTATTCACTCTACTGTAAATGCAGCAACATGGAGTGTAACTGGGTTGGTAATGGTACCCAAAGAAATTTTGCTACCATCCACTGCAGTTAAGAAGACAGGTTAGGACATTGTCTTCAAGGGAATGTCCAATTGATTGGCCAATTTAGCAGTGATAAAGTTGCCAGCAGATCCAGAGTTAATTAATGAAGAGGCATATACAGAATCTGGACCAAATTTCAGCAACACAGGAAATATACAATCTTTTTTTTTTTTTTGTAGAGAGTGTAGAACCTCTCCTAAACCAACCTCTCCATAATTGGCTAGAAGGCAGCATTTCCTGATTTGGGAGGGCAAGCTTGAATCAGATGTGCAGGAGCATCAAAGTAAAGGCAACGCTTGGAACTGATCCTGCAAACTCTCTTGGGGAAAGACAGGGTCTACCCAATTGCATCAGATCATCTTGAGGAGATTTAAAATGAGAAGAAGGAGAATGCAAACTTTGTAATGTGAATGTTCAGGTTTACTTTTTCCAAGGCTTTTTCTCTACATTGAAGATCTACTTGGTTACAGATAGATATGAGCTTGCCCAATGTTTTAAGGAGTTCATGAGTGGATAACATATCTTTGATATAATTGGCAAGAGTTTGCCAAGAAAAAGACTTGAGAGCCGTTACATCTGATGATACTTTGGATGTAACAGTCTAAAAATGTAAAACATACAGTCTGGTGACCTTGGCATAGGCAGAGGATATCTACAGGAGCAGAAGGAGATCTCCATGGTTTGTAAAAAAAAAAATGTGAACTCCTTAATATCAAATAGATTTGGATCAGATCAGGATCTCCATAGTGCAGAAGCCCAAGCCCAAGTCTTGTTCTGATAGCAGAGAAACTACATATACAGTCTATCAGGGGTATTCAATTTGGAGCAAAAATGTTGTAATCGGCGATAATTACTTAATTTTTGCCTATTTCAATTATCCCCATATTCAATTTCAAAGACTTTTTGCAGGTTCAAAAAGTCTTTGAAAAAAAACGGGGATAGCTTTTCACCACTGAATAGGTGGCGAAAAAAAGTGCAGAATTGGGGTTTAGGGGTGCAGGTTTAAAAAAAATAGCCTGTACCCCTGGGAATGACATTTAAAAAATAACCGTGTCAAAAAAAAAAAAATAGGGACACCGAAAAAATTCATTTAAAAAATTGGGGTGAAAAAAAAGTGTTTAAAATAGGGAAATAGGTTCAGGGCTATTCTGCAAGTATGTGGCAGGTGTTTTCTACAATAGGCTATTAGCGGCAGGTGCATTTTTTCAGAATTTTTCAAAAAACACTTTAGGGACATCAAAATATGCTAGTACCCATTTTTATGTACCCCAAATTTGATGGGACCACTTAAAAAAATGAAAAATATAACCTATGTGCTCTTCTGCATCACTTCTTCAATGACGGGAAAAAAACACCTGCTGTAGCTATTTAAAACCCAGACTTTCATTTGCAGGCTAAAGCGGGGGTACCCATAGTGATCCCCCATGTTTTGACAGCTTTAGGGGGGGTCTACAATTTATTCCAGGTAAATCCCATTTTTTTTCGCTGGTCTTATTTCGCCGGCTCCTGTTTTCGTAACTTTTTAATTGAATACGGGGATAAAGCTCCGATGTGGAGCGAAAAGTCCAGCATGGACTTTTCGCTCCCATATTGAATACCGCTCTTTGTGCGTGCATGCAGACAGAAAATATTGAGTAATTAACTGAAAATGAATGGCACATTGGTTGTGAAACCCTCTGCATTTCTTTGGGTTACCATCAAATTTTGCAGGAGTGCGCAATCAGAGTTTAGGAGATGACGGTAGTAATTCAGTACTCACAGATGTTATTTGTGTGTTTGTTCAAGAAAATCACACACGTGTCCCAGCGATGCCCAGTGTGTTCACTCTCACCAGACACTATTCTTAGTAAATTTACGTCATAAATTCAGATTATGTGGAAATATGACGAATCGCTTTTGGATGCTTTGTGTGGGAAAATATATACCAAGTCTCTTATGGTGGGAAAATATATTTAAAGTGATCACAGTCATACAAACATTTATCTCCACTTGGGACATTTATTTTTGATAATCTTTCTAAAGCCTACTGAAAATGTGAATTAGTAAGCATATCATACAAACCATGTTCTGTTTAAATGTATGCTTGGTTCTACTCACACACTTAATCTAACCACTTTTCCAATCTTGTTCTGAATGTGTGAGTGCCATATTATTTCTAACTGTGCTTCTAAATTTATGTGCTATAGCATATGTTTGTATATCCTATGTGAGGTTTGACAATTTTTAAATAGATGTATTAAAAGTTATATTTTATATTTTTGAAGAGTACCCCAACAAAACAGTTTATTTTTTCTCTCACCACCAGAACTGTATAACTATTTAGCACATTTATCTGAATAATATTTATCGGGCTTATTCTAATATTTCTTTGAATTTACCTTCATATCCAAAATCCTCTTCTGCTTTTGATTTGATTTGATGCACTAGTTCTCAGAACATACATGGATTTATACAGTATATAAAACAGCAACCACTTCAATGGAGTATATCTCACCACTCTGTATTAATCAGTGATAGCTAATCACCAAGCAAAATTATTCACTTGTAATAAACCAGACTTTTTGTTGAAAGAAATCAGAGATGGTAAGCAATAAAATAGTATTTCACTTTGAAATGGCATGATTCAATAACAATGTTGATCAGAGGATCCTGTACAGGGTTGGCGAGATATGCACTGCTTAAGGCCCTTCTTGTGTGGAATGTTTGTGCAAAGAGATGCCACATCAAGAGTAGATATCCAAATTGTTCTTGCCACACTATATCCTTTAGTAGGTTCAATATACAGGGCTGCCATCACAAATTGTGGGGCCCGGTCAGGACAAAAGAGGCAGGACCGCCCGGCATATGGGCAGAGGTTGGTGGAGTTGTGGATCCGGGTGGAGCTACTTTGGGGGGGCTAGACATGTTGGAGGGGGGTGGCACAGGGCAGGGAAGGCTGGACATTATGGGGGCACAGTACAGGGAAAGCTGGAAAAGAGGGGGCTACTGGGTTGAGAAGGGTGGACTTGGGTAGCACAGGGCAGGGAAGGCTGGTTGGACTGGGGTGGGGCAAAGGGATGGCTGGTATATTATTATTATTGTTATTATTATTATTATTATTATGTTATTTGTTTATTTTTTTTAGTCATATTCGAGATCTGCAGCAAATGGAAAAAAAACTTAGAGCACATGTTATCCAACTGACCTGATAAATGTTGATAGACACTGGCATCCAGTGAGAAACAGCATTGATGACATTTCCAAATAGAGAGGGGGCCCGGGTGGCAGAGACGCAAAATGCAGCCAGGGAGGAGAAACAGCTTCGGATCTGCAGTATTTGAAATATGGAACCAGCCGCGAGCCCATCACAGCTCATGGAATGTCAGCCAATCAGCCGCTCGTGATTGTCTGGCTGGCGTTCTGCGAGCTGTGATTGGCTTGCAGCCGGCTCCATGTTTTATATGCTGCCAAGACTTTTTCTTTCTCTGGCTGCCGGTGCATTCTGTACCTCTGCCACCCAGGCCCCCTCTTTCTGGACTTAGGACTGGAGTCCCTACAGTACCCCCTCCTGATGGCGGCCCTTTCAGTACGCATTTGAAGATGGGTGGTAGAATTGCGTTCTCGCTGACCAGGGGGTGGTGTGTTGTGGTTTTGGGGTGCTGCACCTTTGTGTGGGAGTACCTTTCCTGCACTGAAAACGTATGGGGGTACGTATGGGTGCTCTGTTAACAGAGCAGCATTGTGACTACTCAATAAAAGATTTTGCCCCAAATTACTGTGTCTCGCTGGCCTCATTTTGATCCTATTCCATTCCCGTTTTCACATTACTCCAAACTACACTCCATACCCAATCACACCCTCCTCACTCCCAAAACACCACCACCACCAGAAGAAACATTCTAATTAACACCACTCACAAACACACACAAGTCATCACCATCACCACTACTAGCAGGAAGAGCGCACCTTACCCCCCTACCCCCTTTCAGTACGCATGTAGGACATCAGAGATGCTACCATAGATTGTAAAAATGTATATATCATTTGGTAGGAGGCACCCTAAACCCCAAATTATAGGGCACCCAGGTGGTGATAAAAGTGTCTTATGGATTTTTGGAAGGTGCTAATAAATTGGTGTAATGGGAAATACAATAAAGACTAATTTCCACTCTTCCCTAGAAATAAATTCATCATTCAAAAGGGTTTTAGAGCCTGTTGATACAATTCTGGCAGATTACACATTAATTTGGTATAAAAAAGGGTATTATTCAACTGCCTTCTATTTTGTAATTATGAAGGTCATGTACCCCCACCCCACCATCCTTGTCAGCTGCCTTTATAATAATATCTTTATATGATTTGACTTAATCTAAGGCTTTCTTTTCTTTAATGGTCAAATTGGAGTGGTGGTTTGTTTTCTTCCCACACAGGCTTTTAAGTCCTTCTAGGTTGCTTCTATAAAAACAATCTACATTATTTTTGCACTTTTCTCAAACAGTGGAAAAAACTGACCTACATTTACATATGCACAACAAACCAAGAGAGAGGCAAAGAGTCAGTGGTTTGGTGTACTCCAATCCCCCAGAAGAAAATAACAATTTCAAAACCAAATTTTATTAGGTACACTCTAAAATCTTGGACTGATATCCTAAAATTATTTGTACAACCAAGTATTGTATGAAATATTATAAAAAGACCTGTAAACTGGGTCCAAGCAAGCAAAATATAAATAATACACAAAGAATGTGAAAAGAAATAAAGAACTTGATTAAAATTGCTGTACACTGTTCTTTTGTGTTGATTGTACATTTTATTGTGTGTGTATATTCTTAAATGTCTGTATACAATTATCTCTATAAAAAGGTATCTCAGATACTTTTATAAATAGAAACACTGTTATAGAATGTGTCTAAAAAAAATGACAGATATAGATACAATGTGTCAGGTCTTTTATAACGATCAAATAGCTGCTGAATGTCCAATGTTATAAACTATAAATATAATGTATTAGTAAATATACTTAAGTATCTGCTTTTCTGAGGTCAAGGGATAATATATCAGTGATAGGGTAATAAGCAGATTCGCATACTGCTTATCAGGGCTATAGTGCTGGAGCCGTCACATCCCAGACATACAGACCACTAGCCAATCACATTGGAGGTGTGTGTGTTAACCTGGGGCGATTTGGACCAATAGCAGCAAGAGTATGTGTGTTCATACTAAGATAAAGGGTCTTCATAGAGATTCTCAGAAGATCCGATCACATTGGCTTTTCTAATCAATCAGAGGATCCACGGCTTAAGCATTTTTATATTCCTGTGATTGGTCCAGGTATACAATAGATTCTCTTTAAGCCAATCAGCAGTCTCTATTATCAGATATCAATGTGAGCAGTAATTGTAACTTTACAGTGTATAGACTTTTATTCCACAATTTATGTAATAATATTGATAAATAAAAATTTAGCTTGATTAGTTGGGAATCATATTTTGACTTGATAAGTTAAGATGCTCATGAAGTATTATTCAAAGGGCATAGAATATCATAATTACAATGAATTAATAGATTTTGCTGTACGGTATATTTAGAGAAACACAGGACTCCTAACAATGTTAATACCATCATATTTAATATGTTATCACTTTTAAAACAATTTCATAATGATATATAAAATATAAAAAATATATTTATAAAGTATAATAAATACTATAAATATGAATAATATAGGAAATGTCTATACAGTGTACCAGTTAATTAACTTAATAAAAAACTGAATAATATGCACTATAAATGAATAAGAAATGAAAAGCATAAGTTATAGTGATACAAGTAAAACCTTGAATTATTCAGATATAACAGGTGTAAATACACATCTAAAATTTTAATTTATGAATGCCAGGATTTGTGAAGTGATAAACATATGTAATAATTAAAGAAAAAAAATGCAAAACAATAATATTTACAGGGGTGTTCAATATGGGTGCGATAACATCGTTTTTGCGTTAATATCGGAGGTATGACGTCAATATCGCAGGTTTTACTTTTACACTGTATTCAATATCAAAGACTTATCGCATTTTTGAAAAGTCGAAGTTAAAAAACAGGGATAACTTTTCACCATTGAATTGGTGTCGAAAAAAAGTGCAGAATTGGGGTTTAGGGGTGCAGGCTTAAAAAAAATAGCCTGCACCCCTGAGAATGACATTTAAAAAAGAACTGTGTCAAAAAAAGTTTAAAAAAAAATAGGGACACCCCAAAAAATTAATTTAAAAATTGGGGTGCAAAAAAAAAAAAGGGAAAAAATTGTTAAACAATAGGGAAATAGGTTCAGGGCTATTCTGCAAGTATGCGGCAGGTGTTTTGAAGAATAGAATTATAGCAGCAGGTGCACAAATGCAGAATTTTTAAAAACTTCCTTTAGGGACATCAAAATATGCTAGTACCCATTTTCATGTTCCACAAATTTGATGGGACCAGTTAAAAAACTGAAAAAAATAACCTAAGTGCTCTTCTGCATCACTTGTTCAATGTCGGGAAAAAAACACCTGCTGCGGCTATTTAAATCCCCGACTTTCAATTAAAGGCTAAAACGGGGGTACCCATAGTGATCCCCCATGTTTTTACAACTTTAGGGGGGTCTTACAATTATTTTAAGGAAAACTTCGTAACTTTACGCAAATCCAACTTCGGAGTTTCCCGTTTTCGTTAATTTTATATGGAATACCGGGATAAGCGGTAGCGCGCACCAGACTTTAACGCAGGAAAAAACTCCGATATGAAACGTTAACTTCGACAGTGAAGTTAACGTTTCATATTGAATACCCTTCTTAGTGTGTTATATGGTATATCCCCACTCTGCCCAATCAGCAGCCGCTTACTCTAGTAGTGTCCTCTGATTGGCTGGCGTCCTGGCAAGTGCAGGAAACCTCGTGGGTTACGTCACTTGCTGGGGAAGAGATGTATGTGGAAACACACACATCTCTTCAGTATCTGAAATGTTAGCTATCAGGAGCACATGTGTTTACACATAGTTTATCATGATCATTTTAGATATGTATTTGTTAATATGAAGTTTACTATTGCAAAATTTGTGTTGTAGATTTTCATGAGGGTGCTCTGATGACATATAAAGGGGCACACAGAGAAGCATGTGTGATCTCTGATGGAAAAAAAATGCATGTGTAGCTGATGGCATATATGGGGGCCTGAAATCTGAGAAATAAAATGGTTTTAACTCTGCTGATAGTTTGACCATGCCCTCTTGCCATGCCTCCTGTCCGGGAATCTGAAGATTAAATGGTGGTAACCCTAAAATAGAATAGATAGATAGATAGATATGACCTTAATATGAGGGAAACAATTCTCATGCATTGGCGCTGATACAATTAAAAACTGCAATAACTGCAGTAGCTCATCATTTCAATATAATTTTTCTCCAAGATTTTCATGGTATAAAGTCATCAGAAACATAATTTCATACCTTCCTTAATAGGCATCTACATATACTAATACAGATGTAGAGGGCCTGATTCTGAATCAGATTCATATATGATTGTATGCTCTTACACCAGCGGAGATGCACACATTCTAATATGCTAATATAAATTTCCGCTTGACATGCCCAGTCAGTGCACTTGTGTACTTCGCATGCGGATGTAATCACTGTTCGCGCACATATATGCACACAGCAACACAAATATACTCCAAATCACTCATTGATGTCCTTCCTACATCCTACCCAGCAAATTACTGTAGCTGCCGACATCTTAAAAGCAACTGAGCTAATTTAATCTCAATTATGTAATCAATCAGTACAGATCAGAAAGTGGTTAATTGTTTGAACACACACATCATTACTTTCAAAATCATGTCCACACATTAAAGTTTCCTATTTTTGTGTATGAAAATTATTACAAATGCAAAAATTGTGACAATATAAACTTCCGCTTTATAATGAAAATGTTTAGCCCTGTAGCGTGTCCGGAATATAACATTTATTAATTACAAACATTGCAAACACATCAATTGGAGTACAATAAGAGTGGAATGTGAAAATATACTTAATTTAAAAATGCATACTGTACATATTTATAAAACATGCCCTAGTTTCCTGAAAAAATAACATACACTGCAAGATAGTACATAATTCATAATTACACACAAATGACAGATATTCATATTGCAGAACAATAACGCACAACTATACCCAAGATGGAAAGAAATGCTCTTTTTTTAAACGTCTGATCCTGACTGGTTAGTATGAATTTTATTACAACACGAATTTATAAGGAGAAATGTTTATCAAACAACACAGCATAGGGTATGTTCATTTTGTTAACTAAATCACTGATGGCCTTTGTTTTTGGTGTAACATACAGTATGGCAAATTATAAAATGAAAATTGTTCCTCTTAGACTGACAAGCACACTCCCAAGAGAATATATTTTTCATTAACACTTATTGTTAGTCGGTCAATTTGTAGAAGACTGTAATCTGATCAATGCCACCAGAAGTACACCCATGTCCCTGGACCTATCAAGGAACATCTTACTAAAGTGCCTATATTCTTATTCCAAAAGAAGGACTGCTACTTGTAGTTTCAACCTCATCCTGACCCAGTCTATGGCTATCTACATGGGTCAGTAAGTCCTCTGCATCACAAACCCGGGTGAAGGTGGCTGCCTACACAGCAGCAAAGAGGTGCATACGGCAAGTGGTAAGGATCAGACGTGATACCCAACAGGTGCTGTTAGGGTGTGGTGTAGTGCTCCTAAACCTTACCAGGTAAGAATGGATTGTTACACTCTGTTTTGGTACATCAGAGAGGGGAGGAGGGTTACACTGGATGTAAAGAACTATAGCTAATGTCTAAAATAAATGTCACTTTATTCAAGAATACTACTATTCTAATAAATTGCATCAGTTACAATTACATGTATAGCTTCTCAGTATTTCACATTAGTACAATCTAGGAACACTTTCAAGTAGCTCACACTCTATAACAAGTGTAACCATTTATTTTACTGGAACTCAGCAATGTCCATGATTTATTCACTCACCTTCAGCAGATATGACCTTACCCTTATAACCAGTGGCGGCTCCAGGGGTGGAGCTGCAGCACATTCCAAAATTCAAATAGGGGAGCCATACCAACTGCCATTCCAAACACTGCCAAACATTGCCGGTCGTGACTCACTGGTAGTTGGTCTGGCTCCCCTATATGAATTTTGGACTGCACTACAGCCCCACCTCTGGAGCTGCCACTGGACATAACTGTTCAAATCCTTTTACCACATAGATTTAGCAAGGATGTAATACTACCAGATTGTGAATGGCTTTCAAGCATCACCTTCAGGACAAAATACATTGCAATCATTGTATATAAATAAACCTAATTGCTAACTCAACGGGTAATCTACAAGGTAGCACTTCTTATGTGGAAAATATACTAAGTTAACATTAAATATATTAATATTAAATATACTAAGTTAACATTATGGGGGTATTTATCATAGCTGGGAGAGAGAAAAAATTGTTAAAAAAAATTACCAACCAATCAGCTTTTAATTATCATTTTTTAAACACAATCTGCAAAATGTAAATTGGCAGCTTTGGTTAGTACTTTATCTCTCACAATTGAATCTCTCTTCCAGCTTTGATAAATACCCCCCTTAGTCAGGACAGTTGTTCTCAGGATATTGATAAGGTTTTAAAGGAACTATTCATCTCATTTCACAGAGCAGGGAAGCAGAGCTTTGTAAATATAATAATAACTTTTCACTAAATATAGTTTATTTCATGAAAATACAGACACAAAAGGAAAGAAAAAAAAATGTAAATTTACACAGGATAAAGCTCAAGTGGAGAAAAGTGGAGAGAGCAGGATAAATACTGGTCAGTGACTAAGTAGGACAATTGTATGCCCAGCTAATTCTAAAGAACAATCTGCTAAAACTGATCAATCAATTTGGCAACACTATGGGGCATATTCAATAGGCTGCGAAAAAAGCAAAAAAAACGCACCTGCAAGGTATGTCCTGCAGGTGCGGGTTTTTTGCTATTCTATTAGGTGCGTGTTTTGTTTTTAAACACGTGCCGGGAGGTTTTTTTTTGCGCACCTTCAGAGCAAGCGTATTTTTCCTAAAATCGATGGTTTCAGGAGAAATCACCAGGACTTGCTCTGACACCCCGGCGGCACCCCCCCCCCCCACGAGGACTAATTCAGCAATTGGAAGTATCCAATTAGCTTAATTAGTCCTTAATTACTTACCTTTGGCAGCGCTGTCTTCTGCATCTTCTTCTTCATCCTGCGTCGGGAGCCGGCTCTTCTGCAGCAGCAGTGAGTATGTCAGTGTGTGTGCTGTATGGAAGTGTGTATGGGTGAGTAAGTATGCATGAGTTTTGTGTGTGGCCCGGTGTCAGTGTGCCCCCCCCCAGTGTCACTGTGGCCCCCCCATAATGGGTGCTGGGAGAACTACATCTCCCAGCAGCCCTTGTTCCTCCCACCAGCCCCTGGGACTCCCAGCAGCCCCTTCTCCAGTAAGAAGAGAGGGGGGAGGCTGCAGGGAGCCGCGGAGACTATTAGAGACCTCCGTTAAGGTAAGTGCAGTTTTTTTTCAGCAAAAAATATGCGACGCAGGGTTTTCAGAACTGAAAACCCCGCAACCAGTATTTTGGAAATTGAATACTTTTAAATTGGGCGCGAGGGGCGCAAGATTTTTGACTCGCTAAACCTCACGCCCAACTGGATATGCCCCTATACTGCAACAATAGCATAACCAGAAAACTTTATCAACTCTGTATGTGCACCACCTCTAAAGACTCAGGTGGACAATGTCAATATACATGTGCTTGTTATTTTGAACTAACATAAAAAGGGCGGGAGGTGTAGAAATATATGTTAATGTTAACTGAGTTATTTAATTTTAACCATTGTTTGAAGTGTTCCTGTCATTATAGACACAATTAAAGATAGTATTATGAGCACCTTATTAGTCTATTTAATGGTCTAGTTTAAATATTAATAGCAATGCATCTAGTAATGTCATTGTACATGGAAGATATATTTACTTTTGCACCATTGAGCCTGGTTTATGTTATTAGCAGTGGCGGCTCCAGAGGTGGGGCTGTAGTACAGTCCAAAATTTAAATAGTGGAGCCACACCAACTGCCAGTGAGTCCCGGCTGGTGATGTTTGGCAGTGTTTGGGGTGGCAGTTAGTGTGGCTTTCCTATTTGAATTTTGCACTGCGCTGCAGCCCCACCTCTGTAGCCTACACTGGTCCTATCTGAACTAGATGATGTCCTTTAACCAAATATGAACCATTTATTTTTCTGCAGAAAAAAAATATGTATAATATATATCTCATAGCGTAATACTGGTTTAAAACGTTGTAGATTTATTAAAAATAAGCAGCAAACTCATGATAAAAATACTTCACAATATTGCATATCTCACACGTACTGGTAGCCATGTACATTAAGTTGGTGTAGCAAACGATTCCTTCTCCTGCCACGACAAGGTAAACCAAAAGCAGTAGAAGCTGTAATTACCAGACCCACGGTGGTTGGAGTTCCCTGAAATGTTTCTCCCTGAACAGGACTTTATCAAAGGGAAATGGATATGTACGTCTATTCAGGTTGAGTATAATACTGACAATGACAGCAGATTCCTGACAGATTTTAGTGAGTATGCTAACCCTAATCCTTACCCACCCCTCCCACAGCCTAACATTAACCATCCCCTTTGCCAGCCTAACCCTAACCGTCCCTTTCGGCAACCTAACCCTAACCGTCCCTTTCGGCAGCCTAACCCTAACTGTCCCCTACCGCAACCTAACCCTAACCCTCCCAGTTATGCTTAACTCTTAAATTTATCCTAACCCTAACCCCAATACTCACCATCAGGTTTCCCTGGTATTTGGACCATCGGGATTTTGCTGCCAGTATTGTGAACAGTATTATGACAGTTGGGATGGCCTTTGCCAGGAACCTGTCTACATCCCGTCTATTCATCCTGGACCCCTTTAATAGTGTTTAGAATGTTTATTTGGGCAGCCAAGGAGGCTCAACTGAGCTAGAGCTCAGGTTACAGCAACAGAGTTTAGAAAGTTCAGGTCTCATGAAGACACTCATGTTTTCATTGTATTATTTTTAACAAATATACCTGCTTGTATACATAATCCAAGGAAGTCACATGATGCATAAAATTCATATGGTTTCACACAATGCAAAATTTTATTTATACACTACAATATATTACAATCCAAAATAAGCATCAATAAATAACATAAAAATAATATTTTATTAAATATCTAGGATGTTTTAATATACAAATCTCTTCACAGGTGCACAGTGAGAGGATTAAAACAGCATATAGTATTAACCAAAAATTATGCTTGTGCTGTATTAAAATTAGAGATGAACGGTTCTATTCTGCTTAAAACCAAACACAACTTTGACGTTCCAAATCGAAGTCCAGGCTTAGATCACTTTAGAGTTTTCTGTCTCGGGTCTTCTCGCCAAGTTTGGAACTCGCATGTTTTGTAATTTCAGGTGCTGTGAGCTGGTCAAAATTGTCTGGAAATTAATGGAAATGAATTATTTATGTTAATAATACTATAGATCAAAAACAGACCCAAATTATATGATTTTAGCTCTTTCTCTTTCATCCATGGGGGACACTGAAATATGTTAGACACAAATGGAGCTGGAGGAATATGGTCACCAAAAAGGTTTTGTATTGCACTTAAGTCCCTCCCTCTTGATTTCAGGTGCTGCGAGCTGGTCAAAATTGTTATTTATGTTAATGCTATAGGAACAAAATCAGGTCCAAGTTACATGATTTTTGCTTTTTCTCTTTCATCCATGGGGGACACTGGAATATTTAAGGTACGGGTGAAGCTGGAGGAATATGGCCACCAAAAGGTTAAGTTTTTGCATAGCTCAGGCTACTCCCCTATAACCCACCCCTGTCTGCTGCATTCATTTTCATTTTGCTGCCCAAAGAAGTTGGGCACATTTTTTTTCAGCTGCATAAGCTTTTTTAAAATATTAATTTTATGTTATTTGGGCAGCCAAGGAGGCTCAACTGAGCTAGAGCTCAGGTTACAGCAACAGAGTTTACAAGTTCAGGTCTCATGAAGACAATCATGTTTTCATTGTATTATATTTTACAAACATACCTGCTTGTATACATTTATAATGTATTACATAGCATATTATATACTGTATTCCTGCTTGTATACACCAATAATGTATTACATAGTGTAGTATATACTTTATTCCAGTTGTATACATTTATACTGCATACTGTATCTTGCATACTTTGGCTAATGTGCCTATCATATTGTTACTCAGAGATCATTCAGCTTCCCTGAGAAACATTGCAGCCACATATATGATGTTGTGAGCTTCACGATACAATGCACAGTCTCCCTCTCTGGCTACTTTACGTGCCCTCTGCTGAAAATCACCTCACAGGCTCCTATCAGGTCTGCTTAGTGGGGCTTCACCAGTGTAGGGGGCGTTAGTGTGTAATTCCCTCCCCTGAAGAAATCGCTGGTGCCTGTGATACATGATCTACCATAGTTCAGTAGTTTAGTTCCCTAGTGGCTCAGCCGCTGACATGGATTTCCATCCAAGACCATATTCGATCTTGTATAACAGTACATTTGTCTAGACAGTCTCCCTTAGTGATTAGCTCTGTGGGTACCACTATCCGACTCTGTTTGTACACCCACTGGGTCTACAGGGTTTTTCCCAGTTAGTACTAGGTCTAGCTCAGGTGTCCTGCTCGCTACAGCATATGCTGGAACTGTAGTTCCTCAGTATACATAGAGGATACAATCAGAGTCCAAGATCTCAATAGCAGAGAATGAATGTCAGCAAGTGTCTAAATTACATTCTGAGGATGTATCAACCTGGTCTGGTGATTGTTAAGCCTGTAATAGCAAGGTTTGACCCCTCTCTATTGCTACTAGCAGTGTGGACTATCCTTGCCAGGATGTCCTTATTATGCACTACCTAGATCCAACCTATTTATTGGTTCACAGATTGTTAGTAATCTTATTGGTTTGTTTTTATCCGCTCTATCCAACTGTTAGAGCCAGAGGGGACTCCCTATCAGGAGGAAATAGCTCAGATGTTAAGTGTTTGAAGAGCAGTTTAGTGGTGTCAGACCTACTGGAGCAATATACAATATCTGAACAGAACATTACCCACTTAACTAATGCTGCTTGTCTCCTCCTTCCTAACGTGATTTTTCTGATGGAATCAACTGACATAGAGCCAAAGTTCAGACCCCTTGGAGAACTCTTTCCTGTGGACAGCTGCTACGGAATCTTATTTGAACTTTGGGAGGCCATCTTCTCCAGCAGCCTCTGCAGATAAGTAAGGTGGGTTTTTTTATATATTTTTCCTACTTTCCTCTTCCATGCCAAACTTGCCTTTGTTATACCTATAAATTAATATATATTTATGATACCAGTCATGCTACAGAGTTGTATTAGACATAACCTGTGTAGTTTGCTTTAGCACAGCAGTTACCTGAATTGTTTCCTCCCCTGCTGAGTCTGGGTAGGGTACTTCTTTTAGATTCAGGGCCTGATTCAGCAGTGAAGTTCGGGAATCTGCGCAGGCACTGGACCCATTATGCAAGTGTGCAGAATGGGTTCTGCTAACACGCTCGCAGACTGTCAGTGATTGACAGTCTGCTGTCATTTGTGGGCGGGTATGGGGCGGCGATGCCCACTGTTTCCCGAAATGGAGGAGTGTCACTCCCATTGTGGGGGAGAGTAGAAGCCAGGATCTCTATCGGCTGACTGAGACTTCCTGGCCTCCTCCTCTAAACTGCGGCGGCCAGCTGCGGGACCGCATGGTTCACCGCAGTCAGACAATGTTACGCAGATTATCCGATGCTGTGTTGGACAACCCTGCTCAGATAAATAATGCACAGGAGGTGGGATGCCTCCTGCTCAATTACAATATCTGCAAGGATCGCAATTGCAAAGTTGAGTGCGTGCAGCTTTGCAATTACGATCCTTGCAGAATCAGGCCCTAAGACCACAACCCTGATGTTAGTGTACCTTACAATATTGTTATATGTGGTATGGTTCAGGGACTCCTTTTCAGGTACACCCTTTGCAGGTCTGCCAGTTTTCAGTGTGTGGGTTCCCCTGACTGCGATTTACAATCTGGGGTACATCTAGTTTTCCCATATATCAGCACACTTCATGATCCATACTTAAACTGCCTGACGCAAATGCCTGTATAAGGGTGTGTATTCGCTGTTTTGATTGTGATGCTCTCAATGGCAATAGAGTGCAAGTTGATCTGCCAAGGCTACATTTTGTTATTATGTGCCATTTTACCTCTGTTGGACTACATTATTAATAAATAGAGATGTACGCCAGGCAATTTTTGCTAGTTTTGGTTTTGCATCTGTATCTCCTTCATGTTTTGGATCTGGATTTGATTTTACAAAACCACCCTTGTGTGCTTTGGTTTTAGATTTTTTTTTTTTTTTTAATTATAAAAACAGCTAAAATCACATAATTTGGACCTGTTTGTGTTCTTATAGTATTCTTAACCTCATTAACAATAATTTCCAGATATTTCCAGTCAGTTTTGACCACCTCACAGCTCACAATATTTATTTAATCCAGGTTAGGCCAAAAGGTTGCATCGAGCTAGCTGGCTGACTAAGTTAAGCGACAGCAGTGAGAGTCACAAACATGTAGCAGTACAGCTTCCAACATGGCACATCTAGGAAACAGAGTGGCACTGCAGTGGCAGACAGGACAGCAGTTTAATAGACTACATGACCCCATAGGAAGTTAAAACCAAGAATGTGTTAATTAATCAAGAACTAGGTCAGAGGCCAGAGGGAGTTGGAGTATGTATGGAGTACTGGAAGAGAGGGAAAGAACGGAAAGATTGATTATTTTGTATTTTTATTTATTTTAATTTTTTGATTCTGAAGAAAATGTATGAGGTAGGATCAATGTAGGATCAAGTTCTTCAATTCCTGAAAGACATCTTTGATCTGGAGGAGGTTCGGTATTTGCACGTGGATAGTTTGTCAAAAGATATTATGCAGTATCTGCACCATCGCACAGAGATTCTTGCATATGTGAACCAACCACCTAAAACCTGATCACCTGAATGAAATCTGCAGATCACCTGTCGCTAACACACAGTTAGGGCAGCCATTTTGTGCCACATCCTGATTGAATATTGATTCAGCCCATATAAGCTGTATATATTTCTTTTCATCTGATCAAAATGAGGTGGCCTTGCTTGCGGAGGTGCTTCTAAATCGTACACACTGTAAACAGATGTTTACTTTGTGTTCAGGGAGATTGTTAGGGCTAATAGGACCAAGACTTGCTGTTTACATCCAATGAAAGCAGCCTATAGCACACTGGCTGAACTAGAACTCCCACCATCCGTGATGTTTGTCGGGCCTACAGGAAGTTGTTTGTCAACAACAGGTGATGTGCCTCAGCTTACCTCAGCCTGCCTTACTCACTGCATGTAACAGGTAAATATGTATGTAATTTGACCAATATACACAACTAATTTTTGTATTAAATGTATTTGCACTGTATTGCACACATCCTGGTAGGAAAATGCTCTGTGCTGCTGATCATATTTCTGGTCTATCGCATTACACCCACCATCTACATTATCCAGTTACTCTGATTAGAGTCTCCTACATACAAAGGAGGCAGGTGTTTTTTGAGCTGAACTGTTATTTATAACAGCCTATCAATTTACCAGGGTCCTGGAGCTACCGGTTGGGGTTGAGGGGGGGGGGGGCAATTAAAAAAACTGGGTACATTTAAATAAACTCTAACATGTTTTGCCCACCCCATCAACTTGTTGGTTAGAATTTTTTTTTAAATGAAAGGGGCATGCAGGAGATGCTATCTTTGGCCATAACAATTTCTGGACATTTTTGGGATGCGTCAACCGCATGTAGAAGATTTCAGTGGCTGTGGCAGTTTGACTTCCAACATGGCACATCATGAAACAATAAATTCATTATGATGTCTGAGTGAGATGTATATATGTAGTTGAAGGCAGAGAAAGGAAGGGTTCATTTTTAGTAAATATAATTTAACTTTTGGATACTGAAGCAAATTTATGAGGGAGGAGGGGTGTCATTTACAAAGAAAATTGACTCATTCACATCAGACATTGCCCAGTTAAGCTCTTTGGTGTCTCCGCATTTTTGTAAAAAAAATTAAAGGAGCATGCAGGAGATTCTGTCTGTGACAGCACACAAACCGGAAGCTACTGTATGAATAGGAAGGTGGCAGGGGGATTTTAAATTCTGGTACTAAACATATCTTATCATTGTGCTTCTGGGATTATGTATGGGAAGGCTCGGAGGGGAGGAGGGAGAACATCTCCAGATACCATCACAAAGTAGCCTCTCCATTTGGGGCTTGTGTTGCATCTCACCAAACATGGCTGATATGATCAAGGAATGCCAAGCCACCACAATTGTTAGCTACAAATCAAGGTTGAAAAATGACATGAGTATTTTGCAAGTATGTCTATTTGTAATTTTAGTTGAATTAAATACAGTATGAAATAAAAAAAAAAGTAAAGCATCAGAGCGACAGCACAAAAGCACGGCAGTTTAAAAAAAATATAGGACTTCTATTAAACTTTTGTCACACAGCTGACAGGATGGCAGTTTAATAAACTATAAAATTAAAAATGTCAGTCAGCAATGCCCCAAACAGCACATAATGCAAAGAACAGAGGTGTAAGATGGAATTGTCCTTGGGCCCTTCCACCCACCCTTATGTTGTATATATTAAACAGGACATGCACAGTTTAACAAACCAATCACTTCAGCGACAGGGAATGCCATTTGTGGCTGAAGCAATTCAGGCCCCAAAAAAACAAACTACCAATGGGCAGCTGACATTGCTGGCAGTGATCTCTATGTGCACAAACTGGATTTACAGACACAAGATGTTGTCGCCATCATCATCTAATTCCTCACCCTCATCAGTATGTACATCATCTTCACACAATATTAAATTGTCCCTGCTGGAATCCACCATTACAGGTACCTCTGTAATTTTTTCATGTAATTGCCAATAAAGGACTTCCTCATGGAATTTGTAGTTCATTTTGATGAACATCATCTTTTCCACACTTTGAGGAAGTAGCCTCCTATGCCGATTGCTGACAAGGTTCCTGGGTGTGCTGAAAACTGCTTCTGAGTACACACTGCAGGGTGGGAAGCTCAAGTAAAGCAAAGCCAGTTTGTGTAAGGGCCTCCAAATTGCCTTTTTTCCTGCCAGTAGTCAAACGGATTGTCTGGCATGTCTATTTGGACGCCTCATTAAAATAGCCCTCAACCATTCCTTGAATGGTGACCATTACAGATGGAGCCACGTAAAGGTATCATTAATTGTGGGCAAGTCTTTAGACCCGACCAGATGTAAAAACTTGATAATGTTGTCTCAACTGCATCACCAGTGTGTCTTTTTATAGGAAAGTTTGTTTTTTTGGCAGCCGCACTTGCTGAAAAAACTGAAGGAGGAGCCATCGCTGCATCACGTGCTGTTTGAGCTGACAATTTGCTTAGTGAAACCAGTAATACACAGAGTAGTCTGCCTCTGAATGAGCTGCTGTTTCTTAGATGCTGCTACTGCTGCTGATGGTGCTGCTGAAGGCAATACACGCAGTCAGTAGGCTGTTACAGTCATGTAATCTTGTGTTTGCCCTGTTCCACTTGTCCACATATCTATGGCAATGGCATTTTGGAGGACACTAATTATGTTTTTTTTAATGTCCCTGTACAGGCAGGAAATTGGTTTTCGAAGTGCAATCTAGATGGGATTTGGTAGCGGGGACACAGGACCTCAATTAACTGTTGGTGTAAAGGTTAGCATTACTGCCTCACAGCATCGTGGTTGTAGGTTCGATTTCCACTATGGCCCTAACTGTGTGGAGTTTGTATATTCTCCCTATGCTTGCGTGGGTTTCCTCTGGGTACTCCGGTTTCCTCCCACACTGGAAAAATATACTCGTAGGTTAATTGGCCTCCCAACAAAAATGAATGCTAGTGTGTATGTGAATGTGCATGTGATAGGGAATATAGATTGTAAGCTCCACTGGGGTAGGGACTGATGTGAATGGCCAAATATCCTCTGTAAAGCCCTGTAGAATATGTGTGCGCTATATAAATAACTGGTAATAATTAAATAAATAACTATCCACTGCATTAATAGCAGATATTGGATTCACATCTAATTCCAAAATAGATGTTATGGCATCAGTGATCCGCTGTGCAACTGGGTGACTTGCTCTCCCTTGCAAAATATTGTTTAAGAGTCAATTGTTTTTTTAAAATACTACTAGTAGTCTTACTGGTCCCCTTCTGGCATGAAGAACCACTCCAAACAGCAGCAACAGCAGACATAGAACTCATGGATTCTTCAGAGGAATCCTGTATAGAGGAGAACTGAGTTAGCCTTATCAAATTGGATGCAGGACCACTTCTGATCATGATTGAAGATATTGCTGAAGGTGTTGGTGGTGAAGATGGCAGATGCTTGGATCTAGCAGAGAGAAGGAAGCTAGCTGATGCTGGACTGCTTGTTGTTATGTTTTTAGTCAAAATTTTAAAATTTTACAAAAACTTTTAATGGATGCGCTGCAGTTGATGTAACAGGGAGGAGGTTCCTAGATGGTTAGGGCCCTACCTCTACTTACTCTGGCTTTACAAAGGCTACAGATGGCTTAACAATTGTTGTACAGCTTTTGGGTCAAAAAAATTCCACACATAAGAAGTGGATTTTTTTTGTCTTATGCCCAGGCATGACAAAGGGATTTTCCTTATCATAGGCAATGACTGTTTCTTCCAGTGGTGCCTGATTTACACAAACAACATCCTCACTAACAGCATCCTCATCATCAACATCCTCATCATCAACATCCTTATTAGCATCAGCTACACAAATATCCTCCTCATTCTGGTGCACTTCCACAGCAGCATCCTCGATTTATATGTCAGCATGTTGACTTGTACTGCTCATCCCCACATTTGCAGGAGGCAAGCAAATGGTGGAAGGAGGCTCCTCTTCGAGTACAGTATTGCAAAGGTCAGCCTCACACATGGCACCCGTCGACACACTTAGACACTCCTCAGGGATTTGTGACATTTCTGAGCATACAGTTGGTTCCTTAACAATTTTCTTGTTTTCAAACTTCTACAGGGAGATGGGCTTATATCATCATAAGAGCCATAACCAAGAGTCACAAATAAAGGCCAAGACCTTAGCCTTTCCTTGCCACTTCGTGTGGTGAAAGGCATATTGCCAATTTTATGTCTTTCTGCAGCTAATTTTTCCTTTGATTTTTTTTTCTTTACCAATGTAAAAAATTGGTTCTTTGATTTTAGATGCACTGACTTAATCCCACCTTGTCCTTGGGCATTGGCATTTGCAGATGACGTAGATGGTCTTGTATAATCACTGATGGCAGCAGCTCCAGCACTAGTATGTGGTTCCTGCTCTCCTCTCAACTGATTGTTTAACATATAAACAAACACGAACTAAGTGGGGTACAGCACACATGTCAATTTATGCCAAATATTTTTATTTTTTACTTTAATTTTATACTTTATTCACAAATGACACTGTGCAGTCACACCGCTTATGTGAATGCACTGAGGTAGAACCTACAGCATCACATTAATTTTATTAATATTACACTGCAGTATTACTGATCGACAGCATCACCATAATTTTATGAATATGACTGCGGTATAAATGACCAACAGCATTGCAGTTCTTGTATGAATATTACACTGCAGTTGAATGACCTACAGCATCACAATACTTGTATGAATATTACACTGCAGTAGTACTGACCGACATCGTCACAATACTTTTATGAATATTACACTGTGGTATTATTGAACAACAGCATCACAATACTTTTATGAATATTACAATGCGGTAAAGATGGCAGTGTCACAATACTTTTATGAATAATAACGGCTGTATGAATGATCGACAGCATCACAATACTTGTATGACTATTACACTGCGGTATGAATGACCGACAGTGGCACAATACTTTTATCAATATTGCTCTGCAGTATGAATGACCGACAGCATCACAATACCTGCATGAATATTACACTTGTGTAAATATCATACTGTGGTATGGCCAGCAGCGTCACAGTGCTTATATGGATACACTGGGGAGGTACGGCATACAGCATCACAGTGATATGGATAAAAAAAAAAGACAGCCCGTAGACAGACAGCAGACCCCTGGATAGGACAACAGGCCCCTGGAGTGGACAGAGCACAGCACACCACTGGGTGGGGACAGAGCACAGTGACAGCAATGCACACCCCTGGATTGGACAACAGCACTCTGGACACACAACCACCCCCTGGACACACAGCCCCCCTGAGTGGACAGTGGCAGAGCACAGCACAGCCTGACAGCCCAGGACTCAGCAAGGAAATGGCGCCGATTACCGCTGAGAGGGATATAAATACAATCCAAAACCGTGAGCATCAGACAGTGGGTGGATGATGTTTTGCCTCGTTTTGGATTCCAAGTTAGGCAGGAAAAACCTGAGCCTGACTCAGATCCTATTTAGATCCCTTATGTTTGGGTGAGTCTGATTCTCGGAGAACCAGACCCGCTCATCTTTATTAATAAATACAACACTAACACCTCATTGCACTCAGGATAGGTTTCTATTAGAGATGTGCGATTTCTGAAAACCAAGCCCACCCAAATTTCATGGATCTGAGTGAATCTGAGTGGCAACTAGGGTTTCTTCATCTTGCTCAGATTCCAAATCAAGGCAAAATGTCATCATCCCAGCAACGAATTCTATATAAGTCTCTTCCATGGTGATTTGGGTGCCATTTCATACTGACTCCAGTCTCTGGTAACGTGTCCAGTGTCAGCTGAGCTGCGAATTAAAGTAAAAAAAAATATTTTATTCTATTGTTTGTACTACATCTGTGTGCTGTCCTCCAGTGCATTTTTTTGTTCATGGGATCACTGTATATAAATGTGTGCAGCATCAACTAAGCTGCAAATGTAAAAAAGTAAAAAAAAATATTCTTCTATTGTTTGTACTACATCTGTGAGATGTCTCCCAGTGTGTCTTTTGTTCACATACACATAAGCGCTGTATCTCCATGCAGTGTTAACTGAGTGTGTTGCAGTTGGTGGCCGATTTTTTTATTTGTCTTTAATCAAAAATAAAATTTTGTTGTGTGTATTATCCCTCATACTCAGACTCTCTGGTGATCATAAACTACATGGTGTGTAACCCAATTAGGTGGGAAGTAGTATGGCCAGCTGGTCAGCCTCCTAAAATTTGTTAATTGGCTGATTTGGAGTTAGCTGCTCTATTACATTTCTTGGCTTCTCTTTCAACCCTTGTTAGGAATCCTTTGATACTGACAATGTAGTATATTATGACCTTACATTTAATTATCTTAATCAATCAATTAAAATTAATCAATGAATAAATCAATTAATTAATTAATCACTGTCATTCATTTTGGGTGCTTGTTTTTTAATAGCATTTTCAACTTCTTAGCTTTGTTTTTTTGGGGGGGGAGTAATAAAATAATGATTAATCAATCATTTACTCAATCAATCTCTCTTCCACTACATTCTCCACCATTTCTCTGTATTGCCCTCAGGCCTCTGATCTAGTTCTTGATTAATGAAAACATTCTATAGCATCATAGTTTATATTAAACTGCCATCTTTTCTGCCACTGCAGTGCCACTCTGTTTCCTAGATGTGCCATGCTTGAAGTTGAACGGCCACATTTGTCACTTAGTTTAGTCTGCCAGCTAGCTTGGTGCAAACTTTTTGCCTAAACAGGATGAAAACAATATTGTGGTGTTCAAAGTTGAAAATTAATGTCATTGAGGTTAATAAAACAGAACAAAAACTGGCCCTAATTATGTGATTTTAGTGTTTTTTATAATTTAAAAAAAAAAACAGATAAACTAAAACTGTATCCAAAACTCATGTAGATGGTTTTGGCAAAACCAAAACATATTAATACAGATCTAAAATCAAAACCAAAACACAGGGGTAGGGGCTCATCTCTAATTTGTATTCACTGTTTTATGGACCATGTTCTCATAGTACAGGAGTACCATTTATAGCCCTGAATCCACATTGCTGTCAGGTGCACCTCACAGAGCAGGGGTTAAAGTGGGCAGGAATAGGGTGGAACTGAGTTCCACCCTATTCCTGTTGTTCCACCCTATTCCTGTAGTTCCACCTACAACAAGTCCCTGCACAGAAGTCCCACAGACAGAGAGCCACTCACTGTCTGCCTAGGGAGGTTCAATTTCTTCAGATAAACCAGCATATACTGTAGGTAAGGAAAGAATTAAGTGAAGGCAATACAGCCGTGGCCAAAAGTTTTAAGAATGACACAAGTACTGGTTTTCAACTAGTTTGCTGCTTCAATGTTTTTAGTAGGGGTGTGCACCGGCCACTTTTCGTGTTTTGTGTTTTGTTTTTGGATCTGGATCTTCCTACGTGTTTTGGATCTGGAATAGTTTTCCCAAAACCACCTTTCCGGGTTTTGTGTTTTGTGCTTTGGTTTTGTTTTTTGGAAAAAAGCATAAAAACAGCTAAAATCACAGAATTTGTTTTTTTTGTTCCTACACTATTATTAACCTCAATAACATTAATTTCAACTAATTTTCAGTCTATTCTGAACACCTCAAACCTCAAAATATTGTTTTTAGGCCAAAAGGTTGTACCGAGGTAGCTGGATGACTATGCTAAGTGACACAAGTGGGCGTCACAAACACGTGGCCCATCTAGGAGTGGCACTGCAGTGGCAGACAGGATGGCAGTTTGAAAAACTAGGCCCCAACAGGTGCTGCACTGTGACTTATCGGGTCACTCGTCGACTGCTGCTGCTTGGCACAGAGGGCGGGACTCAGGAGAGAGATGGGCACCGCCGAGGCTAGTAGGACGCTGTTCATGGGGAACTTAGATCCCAGGGCCACCGAGGAGATCCTGTTTGAGCTGTTTCTGCAGCCTGATCCTGCAACTAATGTTAAAAATTCCAAAGTACACATATGGAAAGTCAAAACAATTTGCTTTTGTCAATTTCAAACATGAGGAGTCTGCTCCCTATGGAATGAGTTTGTTAACTGGAATCAAACTCTTTGGGAGGCCACTGAAAATTCAATTCAGATCAGGAAGTAGCCATGGCTCCGCAGAAGCAAATAGCACAGCCTACTCACCACAAGGAAATTACAGTTTTACTGGAAACAGTCCATCAACACATGACCGCAGGCATGATGGCAATAGGGAGTTCACAAAATACTCTGAACTTTCACCTCCTGTTCCAAACTATCAGAGATCTTACTCTTCTCTGGACAATCTTCAAAGACAAGCAATGATGAATAACTTCTATAGGTCGGAAACCCCTCATGGATCCAGGACAGTGATGATGGCCCAACCCAGTTACTCACCATCACATTATCCGCCTCACGAAAGTCGGTACAGCCACAGATCCGATCATTCTCCCACACACAGATATGATTCCTCTTCCAGCCACCGATCAAGTAGAAGCCATAGCGCTCATCAAGTTCGGATTTTTCCTGCCAAAAATCGGGTCTCAGAAAGAGGCAAAACATCATTTCATGAACTAACATCATCTTTCATGAACTTTTGTCCAGGACAGCCCCTGTAAAAAATATTTTGATGAAGGGCAGCATACAACCCACAGGACAGTTGCTGTAAAAAATAGTTTGATGAAGGGCAGCGTACAACACACAGGACAGCCCCTGTAAAAATTAGTTTGATGAAGGGCAGCGTGCAACCCCTGTAAAAATGACTTTGATGAAGGGCAGTGTACAACCCATAGGACAGCCCCTGTAAAATTGTGTTTGATGAGGGCAGTGTACAACCCTTGTTAAAATTACTTTGATGAAGGGCAGTGTATAACCCACAGGACAGCCCCATTAAAAAATATTTTGATGAAGGGCAGCATACAACCCCTGTAAAAATTACTTTGATAAAGGGCAGCGTACAGCCCACAGGACAGCCCCTGTACAAATTATTTTGATGAAGGGCAACATTCAACCCCTGTAAAAATTAGTTTGATGAATTGCAGGGTACAACCCACAGGACAGCCCCTGTAAAAATAATTTTGATGAAGGGCAGCGTACAACCCACAGGACAGCCTATGTAAAAATTATTTTGATGAAGGGCAGCGTACAACCCACAGGACAGCCCATGTAAAAATTATTTTGATGAAGCACAGCGTACACCACACAGGACAAACCCTGTAAAAATTACTTTGATGAAGTGCAGCGTACAACCCACAGGACAAACCCTGTAAAAATAATTTTGATGAAGGGCAGCATACAATCCCTGTAAAAATGACTTTGATGAAGGGCAGCATACAACCCACAGTACAACCCCTGTAAAAATTATTTTGATGAAGGGCAGCGTACAACCCACAGGACAGCCCCTGTAAAAAATATTTTGATGGAGGGCAGTGTTCAACCCCTGTAAAAATTAGCTTGATGAAGGGCAGCGTACAACCCACAGGACAGCCCCTGTAAAAATTAATTTGATGAAGGGCAGCATACAACCCACAGGACAGCCCCTGTAAAAATTAGTTTGATGAAGGGCAGCGTACAACCCACAGGACAGCCCCTGTAAAAATTACTTTGATGAAGGGCAGCGTACAACCCACAGGACAAACCCTGTAAAAATAATTTTGATGAAGGGCAGCATACAATCCCTGTAAAAATGACTTTGATGAAGGGCAGCATTCAACCCGCAGGACAACCCCTGTAAAAATTATTTTGATGAAGGGCAGCATACAACCCACAGGACAGCCCCTGTAAAAAATATTTTGATGGAGGGCAGTGTTCAACCCCTGTAAAAATTAGTTTGATGAAGGGCAGTGTACAACCCACAGGACAGCCCCTGTAAAAATTAATTTGATGAAGGGCAGCGTACAACCCACAGGACAGCCCCTGTAAAAATTAGTTTGATGAAGGGCAGCGTACAACACACAGGACAGCCCCTGTAAAAATGAGTTTGATGAAGGGCAGCGTGCAACCCACAGGACAGCCCCTGTAAAAAATAGTTTGATTAAGGCCAGCGTACAACACACAGGACAGCCCTTGTAGAAATGAGTTTGATGAAGGGCAGTGTACAACCCACTGGACAGCCCCGTAAAAAAATTTTGACGAAGGGCAGCGTACAACCCACAAGACAGCCCCTGTAAAAATGAGTTTGATGAAGGGCAGCGTACAACCCACAGGACTGCCCCTCTAAAAATGTGTTTGATGAAGGGCAGCATACAACCCACAGGACAGCCCCTGTAAAAATTTGTTTGATGAAGGGCAGCTTTTCATACTGGGGGTGGGTGAAGAGTGACAGAGTACCCCCTGGACAACACAGCACTACAGCCAGCCAGCCCCTATGGACAGGACAACAGCCAGCCCCTATATGGACAATGACAACAGTAGCTAGCCAGCCCCTATGTATATAGATAACAGTAGCCAGCCTGCCCAGCTTTTCACACTGGGGGTGGGTGAAGAGAGCACGCCTGAAGGACAGAGCATCCCCTGGACAACACAGCACTACAGCCAGCCAGCCAGCCCCTATGGACAGGACAACAGCCAGCCCCTATAAGGACAAGGACAACAGTAGCCAGCCAGCCCCTATGTATTGTTTATGGACGACAGTAGCCAGCCAGCCAGCCCCTATGGTCAGCGTCAGCAACAGCTCTCCGCTCCCTCTTCACAGTAGCCAGTCAGCAGTACTTTATTATTTTTTTATAACTAAGCGTAACTTGTAAGTCAGTAACACACAACACTGAGCTCCCAGCTCCCTAACTCTGCACACTCCACAGCCGGAATGAAAAATGGTGGCGATCACGGGACCTTTATAGAATCCAAAACCTGCAAGAATCGGACAGCGCGATGATGACATTTTGCCTCATTTTGGGAACCGAGTCGCGTGAAAACCCGAGTCGGACTCGGTTCCCGGCTCGGATCGGGGGTCTCGGGGGGGTTCGAATTTTGGAAATCCGAACCCGCTCATCCCTAGTTTTTAGACCTTTTTGTCAGATGTTACTATGGTATACTGAAGTAAAATTACAAGCATTTCATAAGTGTCAAAGGCTTTTATTGACAATTACAATAAGTTTATGCAATAGTCAATATTTGGGTTGACCCTTCTTTTTCAAGACTGCAATTCACCCTAAAGCTTCAAGAACATACCATTTGCTAAATGCCAAATTTGCTGGTTCTTTAGAATATTTATTTAGTACCTTAAGTGGTTTTGTACAATCTACTGCCGATTTTTTTCCTAGAATCAGGGGCATATTTATAATGGGTGCACATGGGCCCCTGGGTCCAGGGGGGCCTACACCACACATGCTGCACCCATATTATACTTACCTCTCCGGAGTCCCATGGCTGCTCCGGTGTCTGCGCCTGTAAAAAACAGCTGGAAAATGGCTGCCGATGCCATTATATATATATTATATATATCCATTTAATGTGCTTTATTGCACACCTGAGGGAAAGGAGAAGACTTCAGTATGGACTAGCACCCCTCCCTTATTGGTTTAAAAGTATGGAGTCTGGTATTGAATATGCGCACTAGTATTAGGCACAGTTCTAGGTAAGTCCTACAGGTTATATACTGTAGTGAAACTTTGGTTCATTTTTGGGGCGAGGGTCCCCCTTGATTGCTTTGGTTGATCTGTTTCAGGGCACCGCATATAACACATTTTTCTTTTATAATACATTTTAACCCTTCACTGTTTGTTTATTATACATGTACTTCACCTTTTTATTTTCATTCTTTATATGTAGCTGTGGCTGCTCTTAACTTTCTCTTTTACACTTCACATTTCTTATTTTAGCGGTGCCCTGGGGCAGCTAAGCTGGGCTAGTTTGGGGGGGTCCTGCGCTCTGGATTTGAACCCTAGTATGTTATGGACCTACCTAAAGAGGTTACCTGGATATGGTGGGTAGGCCCATAACCTTGGCCATGATTATGCTAAAAACCTCTATTGATTGCAGAATTGGATTGCAAATTTATTTATATATAGTTAGTAATTTGGAGTTGTGCACCTGTGATCTGTTTGTTTCTGTGCCTAAAATAAAAGTCTCACACAGGTAGCACCTCCCATTATATATATTCAGGGTGTGCAGTCCAGGAATATTTCCTATATACAGCATAGAATAGCCGACTGGACTCCAACTAACTGCCTGCGTTAAACCACAACCATCCGGAACACTAATCACCGCTCCTCCTTTTTTCACAGCTCGGAGGTTTGGATACACCAAACAGAATAGAGTACACCACGGAGCTCGCAACAGCTCTTTCCCACAGCTACATCCTGGTGTCATCCACCGGCTCCTGGACGTCTTCACGAGACGTGCATGGCGTGACACAGTCTGGACCTGATAGCGTCTTCAGGAGAGGCAAGGGGAGTGTGCCGCTGATTGCAGGCGGGATTCACCCTTATCAGTCTGCATTTTGTTCACAGATCTTGTTGGGATCTACCTGGAGAGGTGAGCAAAGTGTGTCGTTAGCCAGAGGTACTCTAACCAAATTCATTTTGATTCCATATTTACAGTGTTCACCCAGGACGAAAGCAAGCATTCGCACTATTAATTGCAAATCTATCAACTAGTATCTGTGCTGGGATGCCAGCACAGCCACAAAAATACTTTTCTAATTATATTACAACTGGCTGCTACATAATAACTTTCAATCAACCCTAATTGTTTTATTTAATTTTTATTTTTCCTAGACAGCTGTCGGGTATATATAAATTTTTTATCCTATGTGTGAAGTTTCTAGTAAACACTGTTTTTTTACTTTTTGTCAGCATTTATGGATTTATGATATATTATTTTTGTACACTGAAAGTATCAAAATTATTGTATTATCAGATTCTGTCAAATTTCTAGATATTTTATTTAAAGTATACTTTTAGAGTAACACATTCTCTCTCACATTTTTATTAGGCTAAAACCAAGCACTGTGTATTACTTTTTTCTTCCCATTAACATTATTTACCATTTATTATGTAAATTACAAGTTAGTGATGTTTTCTGGCCTTGGATGCTCCTTTCTATTTAGTATGGTGGTTGACTAGGTTGCTGTTATACTGTAATATCTATATAAATGTACAGTATATGTTGGTATTATCCTACCCCTAACCCTAACCCACTCTTCCTGCAGCCTAACCATAACTGTCCAGGTTCCTGACTACATCATGTCCTAAATGAAGGGTGCCACTTCAAATGCTTCCTTTAATCAAAAGGCTGTATTAAGGATAAATACCCAACACAATCACATTTTGCTAATTTGTTTACCTTCTCTATTGCTTCAATTTTAATAAGTAACAGTCACAATTATGTCTTATCATATCTTGTCTGGAGACACTATGCATCATAATTTTATTTTTATGTTGTCTGTTATCCAATATGATAAGTTTTAACTGCCTATTATTTTTCCTATATACTTTAAACCACAAAGGCATTCAAGCATGTATAGAATGTTTCTTGTTAGAGAGTTTGTAATGATTTTAATCTGAAATTGTTTACTTCCATCCGATTTCAAAAACTTTTTTCTCTCAGGGTGAAATAATTTGCACATTGAGCATTGGTTACAGGTAAAGATGACAGTGCAATGTTGTATATTATTATAAAATTCATGGTATTATTACTAGAGATGTGCACCAACCCCCGTGTTTTGGTTTTGGATCTGTATCTACTCTGGTTTTGGATCTGGATTGGTTTTCCCAAAACCGCCCTTGCGTGTTTTGTTTTTTGATTTTGTTTTTGGATTTGTATTTTTTCTAAAAAAAATCATAAAAACACCTATAATCAAATAATTTGGACCTTTTTTTTGTTCCTATAGTATATTTAACCTCAATAAAAAATGTTCCACTCATTTCCAGTCAATTTTGACCACCTCACAGCTCACAATATTGTTTTCATCCAGTTTAGGCCCAAAATTTGCACCAAGCTAGTTGGCTGACTAAGCTAAGCAGCAGCAGTGGGCGGCACAAACACGTGGCAGTTCAACTTCCAACATGGCACATTAGTAAACAAATGTTTTTATTATTCAAGAGAGGCCTGAGGGAGTTGGAGTATGTATGTAGTTGAAGGCAGGGACAGGAAGGGTCGATTGGCAGTAAATTGAATTTCATTTTTTTATTCCAAAATAAATGTATGGGGGAGGAAGGGAGGAGAGGAGGGGAGGCATTTACAAAAAAATATTTTACTCATTCACATCAGACCTTGCCCCAGAAGAATCCTTGAGCACCATGCTTGCTGCTACTGCTGGGAGTGGATTTTTTCATCCCAGAACAATTGACTGTTAAATAATCCTTTGCAAAGCTTCCACATGAAAAACATTTCCCAACTTGTACAGGGACATAAAAAAAAAATAGGGCCTGATTCAGACCCACTCGCGAGCGGCTGTCCGCTCGCAAGTGGGTCGATGTTATGCACTGAGCATGCGCACGACGGAGGGAGCTCCGTCATGCGCATGCGCCAGACGCGACGAGCGAAGGAAAGTCCTTCGCTCGTTGTGTCCGATCAAAGGGGGCGTGCTGTCAATGATGATTGACAGCACGCCCCCTTTGGTGGGCGTGCCGGGGGCGTGCTTCCCTGATGGGGGCGTTCCCACCGGAACGCCTCCCGTCAGAAGCCGGCCCACTGACATCACTAGTGATGTCAGTGGGAGTGATTTTGGCTCTGATAGAGCCAAAATCACTCCGGAGCTTGCGGTTGAAAACCTCAACCGCAGGCTCCGGCTCGCAATTTCGATGGTCGCGATGGTCTCGACCATCGCGGCCATCAAAAAGCACGCTCGTATAGCCTGTGGGTGGTGACCCACAGCTATACGAGCGTCCAGGAGGACGCTCCATGAAAATGGAGCCCGGCCCTCATTCAGAGCGTGCGCTCTGCTCAGAGCGTACGGCTCTGAATGAGGGCCATAGTTAGTTAATGGCCTCCAAACTGCTGTTATACCCACTGTCCACTTAACCAAAACAGATATGTGGACAAGCGGAACAGAGCAAATGCAAGATTTGAGTTTTATGGTCTTACGTTGTGTCTTTATTGCAAATCCTGCACCTGCTTCTGCTGCTAGGAGAAGATTTTCATCCCAGAAGGGGACCAGGAAGAGTGGTTTCCAAAAAAATTGACTGTTAATTAATCCTTTGCAAAGATTTCACTTGAAACTTTTTCTCAACCTGTACAGGGACATTAAAAAAAACATAGTTATTTAGTGGCCTTTAAACTGCCGTTGTACCCACTATCAACTTAACCAGCACAGAATCTGTGATAGATATGTGGACAAGCGGAACAGATCAAATGCAATATTTCAGATTTAAGGTTTAAGTCTTTGTGTCTTTCTTGAAAATTCTTGAGCACCAAGTCTGCTGCTGGGAGTGGATTTTCATACCAGAAGGGATGAAAACATTGTTTTGTCTTCCCAACGGACACATATCTGAAGAGATGTAAAGAACTACTAGCAGGAAAGAGGCAATTTGGAGGCCCTTACACAAACTGGCTTTGCTTTACTTGAGCTGCCCACCCTCCAGTGTGCACAGCGGGAACCTTGTCAGTGATCGGCCTTAGACTACTTCCCCAAAATGTGGAAAATATCATGTCCATCAAAATTAACTACAAATTCTACAAGTAAGACCTTTACCGTCAATTATGTGCAAAAATTACCTGTAATGGTGGATTCCAGTGGGGACAAATTAATATTCCGTGAAAAAGATGATGTATACATCACCCCAGATTATGACATCACCCAAGCTTATATCGTCATCCCATCCTGTGTTGTGTACAAATTACAGCTGCGCTCCCTGTTAGATTGGGGATTCATTGTCCACTTTAGTGGATGTGAGCTCCATTTTGGTCCATATCACCACACCCCCTACACATCTTCTGACCTGGGCTACAGGAACAGCAGCTGTACTCTAAAATATGGTTGCATGGAGTTGCCCCTCTGACTTACTGAAATTTAGGTAGATGGGCCATGGGTAGGGAGTTGGGACACTATAATCAGGGAACGCAGTTTTAGCTGCTTTATTCTATATTTTAAACCATATCCTCTATTTTCACCTTTTGAAAATGTTTATGTGAAGCTCAGCTGAGGTGTTTGTGATGTCATTATGTTTAATATATATTGCACGTTATTTAGCACTTTGTTGTGGTCTTGTAGTCAGCGTGTGGAGTAGACTAATCATTTATTCATGATTGAGGAAAGAAGTGAAAAGTTACATTTTTTTTATTGCTAATAGTGTTATTAAATTGTGAAATTTCCACTTTGTGTCATAAGATTTTTTTATAAATAAGAAAAGAATAACACACTGCGCTACCACTTACACTATGATAATTTTTTTAACGAATACACAACGTTTTCCACTTACAGTGTGACAATATTTTTTATGAATACACCCCTGTAGTCCCTGCTCCTGGATGGACACAGCAGCCCCTGCCCTGGTTGGACACAGCAGTCCCTGCCCTAGATGAACACAACAACCCCTGGATGGATACAGCAGCCCCTGGATGGGCACAGCAGCCACAGCCCCTGGATGGACACAGCAGCCTCTTGAAAAATGACACAGGCAACACCCCAGCACAGCTACATTGCTGATAAGTGTGGCAAACGCACACACACACAGAAAAAAAAAACATTTTTTATTTCAATTTTTAAACACTGGGGGTGAAGAGCACCCCTGATGGACAGAGCACCCCCTGGACTACACAGAAGTACCCCTTTATGGACTGCAGTGACACAGGAGCCCCCCTATTCTGTCTGCAGCACAGCTCCTATAGAGTATAGACAACCAGAGAAGCAGCATGTAGCCAGGGCACCCAGAGCACATGCATTCTATGGCACCCTCCCCCCCTCAAGTTTTCCAGGGAGGAGGTGAGTCCATATGGGATTAAAGTAAAGAAGTAAAAATAAAGATTAGGGGCAACATTAAAGTGGGGCATGGAGGGCTAAATATATTCCCCCTGTCTATCCAACCTCCTGCCCCAGCATTCCAGCCTCTTCCGTATCACTCTTGTAGTAGTACCCCTTATGCAGGGCCCTCTGTAGTAGTGCCCATATGCATTGCCCCCTGTAGTTGTGCCCATATGCATTAACCCCTGTAGTTGTGCCCATATGCAATACCCCCTGTAGCTGTGCCCATATGCAGTGCCCCCTGTAGTGGTGCCCATATGCAATGCTCCCTGTAGCTGTGACCATATGCAGTGCCCACTGTAGCTGTGCCCATATGCAGGGTCTCATGTAGTGGTGCCCATATGCAATGCCCCCTGTATAGGTGCCCATATGCAGTGCCCCCAGTAGTTGTGCCCCTTAAAGTAGTGCCCCTGTAGTTCTGCCCCTTAAAGTAGTGCCCCTGTAGTTCTGTCCCTTAAAGTACTGCCCCCCACCCCCAGTACTTACCATCGCGGCCATCGTCCAGACTGTCGTTCCTGCTGCCATGCTGACTGGATCTAACCAGATCCAGCAGGCGCGGCCATGCAGCCTACTCAGCTTGCGGGTGACGTCATGATGTCACCTGATGCACTGCATCACTGGGAACGCTGGCCTCTGAAGTGATTGGAGGCTTCCATAGCCTCCAATGACTTCAGAGGCTAGTGTTCACAGTTGTAGTGGGGACGCAACGTGCCCCGGCGGCTATCGGCTTAGTCAGCTTCCGGTTAGACTCTCCGGCAAGCCAGCAGGCACAGTGCGCGGCGCCTCTGGACACCTTTGGCGTCTGGAGCTTGTGCTCCATTGGAACCGCCCTCCCTGCACCTCTGTAGACAACACAACCCTTATTGTCAACAGTACAGCGTAGCCCAGCCAGCCCCTATGGGCAACAGCAGCCAGCCCCTATGGACAACAGACAGCCCCAATAGACAACAGCAGCCAGCCCCTATGACAACAGCAGTCAGCCTCTATGCACAGAAACAGCATAGCCGCACAGTCTTGCGTCTTGCATTTTCCACAGCCAGAATAAAAATGGCGGCGAGCGTAGGGAACCTTTATACAATCCAAAATCTGCAAGTCTCCGACATCGGGATGATGACGTTTTGCCTTACTTTGAGATCCGAGTCAGGCGGGAAAACCCGAGCCGGTCCTGGATCTGACTCGGATCTGCAAAATTCTGGTGGGTTCGGTTCTCTGAGAACCGTACCCACTCATCTCTAATTATTACTGCTTTGTATGCCGGGCCGGATTATAGGGAGGGCAACAGGGGAGGCCATTCCGGGGCACCCACACATAGAGGGCCACCCCATACTGTTCCCGTCCGGCCCTTTCCCCAAGATGAAGTGTTTTTTTTTTCTTTTATCAGAGCTGCCTGCCGTGGCCGGTGTTTAAGCTCCGCCCCTCCCGGCATTTGTCTCTGCCCCCTTCTGCTGCTGCCTCTGAAGTAAGCAATAATGTTTATATGTATATATGTATCTGTGTCTATGTGTGTGTGTATATATGTATATATGTGTGTCTATATATATATATATATATATATCTATCTATATATATATATATATATATACATATACAGTAAATATATATATATATATATATACACACATGTGTGTGTGTGTGTGTGTCTATATATATATATATATATATATATATATATATATATATGCATGTGTGTATGTATTATATATCAATAAATATATATATGCAAAAGGAAGGAGAGCGCACATATAAGTAAATTGAAAAGATACTTTACTTAAAGAATCAAGCTCACATACATTGAAGATAAAATGAATCAGCATCACCACTCAGCCTCCACGATAGCACCAGTGTCTACACGACATAAGCGTCCACCACGCGGCAGATGGTTCCACAAGACACATGGACTTCCAGCAGCAAGACTCAACACTGGGACCAGCGTATGATGTCACCACGTCTTCCGCAAGGCAAGCCACGCCCAACGCTTTTTGTCACTATTGGGACTTCATCAGGGGGCGTGGCTTCCTCTGAGAACGGCTTCCCTTTTATACTCAGAACTTAATTAGCTATTACACATTAATAAATGCAATACACTACATATATATATATATATATATATATACTATAATACAAAAAAAAACTCACATATTAGCAAATTTGTCTAAAACATCAATGCAACAACTTTCCCAGATATAGTATTACAGTAATCATACTCATAACTTAGTTAACTGTTTTACAGCAGTAATTGCAATTTGCCGTCTATAACTAATCTAATAAAGATTACACTACATGTATCTAGAACATCAATACAGTGAACCTCAATCACAATTTCACAAAAATACAGTATGACATATATCATCAATAATAAAAAACTAAGATGTATTGACTGTCTAATTTAGTATATAAACCCACCATTTAGTCATTAACAGTAAATTATTATTAAAACTCACAGATACCATTATAAATATACTATTATAAAAATACATATCTATATAAAAAATTGTATTAATCTTAATTTTTTTTATAAATAAATAAGATACAAAACCTTATAAATAATATATTAATACAAATAGACAGTATCCACCTCTAGTTTACATTTCATACAATAATAACAAAATAAATAGAAACTACACTTTACTCAGAATAAATTAAATCAATTCACTGCTGAAAAACTTCAACCCCCCATATCATGATAACATTGGAGCACGCAGCCCAACAACAATGTATCATAAGGAGTAGAGCTTCTACAGCAGACTCAATGTAGAAAAGGCATAATATCATAGGTCTCGTTTAATCCTAGTGGAGCAAGAGTATTCAATGAGTATATCCAAAAGGTCTCTCTCTTTGATAATAGTTTCAGAATATCACCACCCCTTTCATCCAAAACAATATGTTCAATAGCTTTAAAAGAGAAGTTATCCAGCTTTGAGTTGCAACATATAGAAAAATGTTTGGGTACACTATGATTTTGAACATTATTAGTAATATTTCTAGTATGCTCTAGAATTCTAATTTTTAGTTGATGGTCCTGGTCAAAATTTTTAGTTGACGTTTAGTTTTCCCAATATAGCGTTTCCCACATTTACATTCTAGCATATATATAACATGAGTGGTTAGACAGTTTATACGACTCTTTATTTCCCATGATCGGTTATTCTCAGAATTCCAAAATGTATTCCTTTCTTTATTTTCATATCTTACACTTATTACAGGGAAAAAAAACTTTACTCAAACCTAACCAGTTCTCGTTATCATTAATGTTATATAACTTACTAGGAGCTAGACTATTTTTCAATGTTCGTGCTCTTTTGGTCACTTGTGGTCTGGATGGTAGCAGATCTTTCAAGACTGGATCTAGGGATAAAATATCCCAATGTTTCATCAAAATTTCTCTAATCCTAGTACTTTTGGTGTTATATTTAGTCACAAAGGGGATAAACATATAATTTTTAGATTTAGATCTTTCCTTATAAGATAATAGAAAATCCCTCTTCAATTTTTTTGCCTTCTCCTTACATCTATCAATTAATGAAACAGGATACTTTTTTCTATAAACCTTTTCCCAAATATCTCTGCTTGTTCATCGTACTTAGCATCATCATAACAGTTCCTCCTTAGTCTTAAAAATTGCGAATAAGGAACATTCGTAACCCATTTCTTCAGATGGCAGCTCTCATAGTGGACATAGCTGTTACTGTCCACTTTTTTAATATGGGTATATGTCGATACTTTGTTTGTTTCATTTGAATCTAAAACTAAATCTAAAAATTCAGTCTTATTTTTATTAAATTTTGAAGTGAACCTAAGGTTGTATTCATTATTATTTAAAGAGACCATAAAGTTATTCCATGCAACCTCACTACCTTGCCACACAATAAGAACGTCATCTATATAACTTTTGTAAAGTTTAATATATTTAAGAAAGGGATTGTTATTATACATCTTATTAATTTCCCATTTTCCAAGATAAAGATTTGCGAAACTTGGCACATAAGGCGTACCCATCGCTGTCCCGCATTGCTGAACATAGAACTCTCCTTGAAATTTAAAAGTTATTTTTCAATATATAAGTAATACAATCTAAAATATACTGTCTCATATCTGACTTCATACTAATATCACTATCAAGAAAATCTTTTATTGCTTCCACACCCTTGTCATGTGGTATACTCGTGTACAGGGCTTCAACATCCACTGTACACCAGCAGAAATCATCTTGCCATACAAACTCTCTAAAGCATTCTAAAATTTGTGTAGAATCTTTAACATATGAGACTAAATCCACAACATATTTTCTAAGATATATATATCTAGAAATTCAGATAACCGGGACGTCGTTGAGTCTATACCGGCAATTATTGGGCGACCAGGCGGCTTTTCCAGCCGCTTATGTATCTTCGGTAAAAAATAAAAAATTGCCACTCTAGGGTGATTATTTAAAATATAATTTAGTTCATCTTTATTTATACATTTTTTACACATCCCCTCATCTAGTAGTATTTCAATTTCTTCTACAATTCTACTAGTGGCATCATTTTCCTCTTTTTGATATGTCGTCTGATCATTTAATAGCCTAAATGCCTCTTCCAAATAATCCTCTCTATTTAAAATAAAAATCCCCCCCCCTTATCAGCCTTTTTAACAACTATATTCTTATTCTTTTCCAAATTTTTTATGGCCAATCTCTCATCTTTTTTAATGTTATCTTTACCTTTCCTTGTATTTTTACATAATTTTTCAAAATCCTTTTTAATAAGATTAGAGTATGTCTCTATAAAACTGCCCCTAGACTCTAAAGGGTAAAAATTCGACTTAGCCTTTAGGCCAGTATTATTTTGCTCATGAGTTATTACTTGTTCATCGTAACCTATTCCGTTTTTTAAAAATGTCTTTTAAGAGTTAGAGATCTAACAAATTGTTAGCATCTATAAATAATTCAAACCCATTAGGTCCGTTATAAGGTGCAAAGGAGAGACCTTTTGACAATAATTTATTTTCACTGGAGCTTAATTCATAATCAGAGAGGTTAAATATACCATTTCCTATTGGTGAATATTTCTCCTCATTTTGTTTCCTCTTTCCACCTCTCTTAACTCGCCTAAATCTTCTTGTTTTCTTTTTTGATTTCTCAAAGGGCTGTTCGAGATGGTTCCTCCTGTCACTCCTTTTCTGTCCTTCCAATTCATCCTCCCTCCTAACAAAATTCAACCTCTCATTTTGACCAGGACCATCAACTAAAAATTAGAATTCTAGAGCATACTAGAAATATTAATAATAATGTTCAAAATCATAGTGTACCCAAACATTTTTCTATGTGTTGCAACTCAAAGCTGGATAACTTCTCCTTTAAAGCTATTGAACATATTGTTTTGGATGAAAGGGGTGGTGATAATCTGAAACTATTATCAAAGAGAGAGACCTTTTGGATATACTCATTGAATACTCTTGCTCCACTAGGATTAAACGAGACCTATGATATTATGCCTTTTCTACAATGAGTCTGCTGTAGAAGCTCTACTCCTTATGATACATTATTGTTGGGCTGCGTGCTCCAATGTTATCATGATATGGGTGGTTGTAGTTTTTCAGCAGTGAATTGATTTAATTTATTCTGAGTATAGTATAGTTTCTATTTATTTTATGTTATTATTGTATGAAATGTAAACTAGAGGTGGATACTGTCTGTATTTGTATTAATATATTATTTATAAGGTTTTGTATCTTATTTATTAAAAAAAATGTTAAGATTAATAAAAAAATTTATATAGATATGTATTTTATAATAATATTTTTATAATGGTATCTGTGAGTTTTAATAATAATTTATTGTTAATGACTAAATGGTGGGTTTATATACTAAATTAGACAGTCAATACCTCTTAGGTTTTTCTTATTGATGATATATGTCATACTGTATTTTTGTGAAATTCTGATTGAGGTTCGCTGTATTGATGTTCTAGATACATGTGGTGTAATCTTTATTAGATTAGTTATAGATGGCAAATTGCAATTACTGCTGTAAAACAGTTAACTAAGTTATGAGTATGATCACTGTAATACTATATACCTGGGAAAGTAGTTGCATTGATGTTTTAGACAAATTTGCTAATATGTGATTTTTTTGTTGTATTATAGTGTATATATATATATATATATATATATAGCGTATTGCAATTATTAATGTGTAATAGCTAATTAAGATGTGAGTATAAAAGGGAAGCCGTTCTCAGAGGAAGCCACACCCCCTGATGAAGTCCCAATAGTGACAAAAAGCGTTGGGCGTGGCTTACCTTGCGGAAGACGTGGTGACGTCATATGCTGGTCCTGGTGTTGATTCTTGCTGCTGGAAGTCCATGTGTTTTGTGGAACCATCAGCCGTGTGGTGGACGCTTATGTCGTGGAGACGCTGGTGCTATCGTGGAGGCTGAGTGGTGATGCTGATTAATTTTATCTTCAATGTATGTGAGCTTGATTCTTTAAGTAAAGTATCTTTTCAATTTACTTATATGTGCGCTCTCCTTCCTTTTGCATATATATATTTATTGATATATAATACATACACACATGCATATATATATATATATATATATACATATATATAGACACACACACACACATGTGTATATATATATATATATGTGAGCTTGATTCTTTAAGTAAAGTATCTTTTCAATATACTTATATGTGCACTCTCCTTCCTTTTGCATGTATCTAATCTATTGCCCGTGGTTACGGGTATATTGGATGAAGCTGCACAATATCTTATAATACGCTATATCGGGACCGGATCCAATTACTGGAATACTGGAATAATAATGGACATTTGCGCATGAACTCCTATTTTGATATATAGATATATATATATATATATATATATATATATATAAAACTTTTATTGATATGGGCCCCCACACATTTGTTGCCCAGGGGCCCCCACAGACCTTAATCCGGCCCTGTTTGTATTCTAAAAAGAAGCTCCCAAAAAACTAATTAAAAGCATAGCATAACTGTAAGACAGGAGATCAGTAATATTACTACTTGCTCCCCCACACATTGGAATCAAGGTACCTTAGGAACAAGCAGACAAATTACACTCACATTTTTGGCGCATACGCACTGTCAGATTTTCTGTCAGATTTGTACGATAACGATTTTAAAAATCATTCAATCGTTCATAGCTGACAGAAAATTTGACATGTGAGCCTGTAACGATGAACGATGCGTGTTCCCGATGGTCAGATAACGATATCTGACATCTGATGTGTTTGCAGTCAGATTTGGTCGATTTCATTCATTTTAATACTTTCTGAAATTGTTCAATTGTTCAAATCGTTTGTAAAATTGTTCAAATCGTAAATCATTCAATCGTTCACAGATCATCGTTTGACAGATCTGACCGTGTGTATGCACCATTACAGTACCTCCACAAACAGATTGACAAAGATTCTTCAAAACAAACTTCTCAGAATCAAAGTATGTGCTGCACATGTAGCATAATTGATGACAGTGACCAGACCACATGAAAAGTTTACTTTTAATGCTTAGGCCTGAATTCAATTAGATGCGGTAATATACCACACTGGAAAAAAGGTGGTAGCCTCATGCTTTTCAATTACTGCCCCTTTTCCTCACGTAATAAATTATCTACTAAGGTGCATTAACCCATAGAATCCAAGATACATTTCTGGAGCTGTGGGTTAATACATTCACAGCACCCACTATCATGGCTGCCATTTTGTGGGGCCCAGGACTGACAAAATAGGCAGGGCCAACAGCCCCCCTCAACCTCCCATTCCCCTGCTACCTTATTCATACACAAAAAAAAATGTTGGCAAATAGAAGCATATTAAAAATAGCTGGAGCCTGCCAGGTAGCATGGGGAGAAATCCATGGAGCAGGGACAGTCTGTTCACCCAGGCTCAGTATCATTATGCTCTATCCACTGTCTGAATATGGATTCAATGGCCTGGGATTCTGGGAGAAATTACACACAGTGAGTGACACGCTTACCTTACCTTACCTCACTCACTCCTTTCTTCTTCTGTCTGCTTTGGGCAGCTCCTCAGACTCCTCATAACCCCCACCCGCCATGGCTCCTCTCTGTATGACTATATCGCGCCACCTTCAGTGATCAAAGGAAAACTTTATTGAGGGCACACGGGCCAGTGGAGCGTAGGTAAGGAAGGAGGCAGAGTGGGAGGGCACCCGGCGGGTGGGTGAGCAGTGACTCATGTCAGGTCACTTTACTCATTCTAATGTGCGGTGGCGGGGATGGGGCTGTCAATGTCTGAATGTCAGGAGTGTAATAGCAGGCGGGTGGTAGTAGCGAGTACCGGGCGGGCCCCCTGAGTGTCCGGGCCAGGGACTCCAGTCCCGACAGTCCACCCCTGATGGCGAACCTACCCACTATCAGGGCATTTAACGCTGATTCCTGTTCAAGCATCCTCAGGCTCAAACAGAAATTCTTGTTAACTGCAGCCTGCAGGGTTGGTCTTGGGTAATTAACTGCATCTAATTGAATCTGGTCTTTAGACGCCTACCCTTCTGAGTGGCACCCTTGCGTCCACATCTGCATGTGCATTCATGCAGACATATGGCCGTATAAATAGGCAAACACAACAGTACCCCTCACATAAGATTTTGTCTATTGCAGAAAGCAGAATATTATACATTTATACTGCTCAAATCCTCGGATATCCCAAAAAATTGCCATAACTAATGTTTTATCAAGAAAAAGACAGAGTGCTGATGATATAGCAGCTCACAATGCTACGCCAACACAACTCCTCCACCAGCAACTCCAGGAAAAACCACTGTGGGGGAAACTAGTGACCAAGGGACTTCAGGATCAAGCCGTGTGGCATATCCAGAGCCATGTAGGCCCACAACTAAAAAGAAAGAATCTAAATTCAGTGTGAAGGAGCTTGACATACTTGTGGGTTAAGAGACTACACAATACCAATAGGAAATTAACTGTTTCTGCAAATCAGAAGATTTGTCCCTGGAGTTGGAGGTAGTCCTTGGAGTCCCGTAGTTGACTGTTTCCTTTATAGTGCTGCTTCCTGTAGTTGCTGACTTAATAGTTCTGTAAGTGCTTGATGAGCATTACAAGCTGCAGCTTTTCTTATTTTCAGTTTTTTTTTTAAATATGGTTTGTCATGTCACTTATTGTCAGTCTGACTGTATTTATTTTGTTGTTAAGTTATTAAGTGGTTTTCTTTACTGTACTATTATCTTGTTTTTATTCCTAAAAAATATACTGGTTTTCTATTGCCTAATTGTATTTAAAATACATTAAGAAATCCACATAATCCCAGGCTTGCCTTTGTTTTAAGCAAAATGTATGCTATTATGGAGGGAAAATATGAGTGGGGTATTGAAATACAGCTAGAGAAAAGTTTGCATGTGATTTGTCATAAAGTAGTAAGAAACTATGATGTAACAGTGGGGCGGTGAGTGGTGTTGCTTGCTGCCATGCTAGAGTAGTCCTGTGTCTTACCTAGCATTGCACCCTATCATTACTGTCAATAGATGGTCCTGGTATGCAGACTGGATTCGGACATAGAGGTGGAGGCCTAGGAGAAAGACAGGATGTGAGAGTTGTCCTACCTCAAGCTGACCAACAAACCCTACCGATGCAGGAACCACTCAAAAATAGGGATTTGGGTTTAACTATTGGCAAACAGAACTATTGAAGTGGGGGTTGACAGTCCTCCACTTGAGGGGAAAGAGATACAACCAGAGGGTGGAAGCTCCACAGCTTCCCACACTCATTCACAGATCCCCACACTTATCCCTTTAACTGGCTTACAGTAGGGCACACACCTATTTAATAAATACACCTACTGCCCAAATTAGTTTAATAAAGAGGCCCAGGCTTGAACACTGGCTAGCAGCGGCATGGTAGTGGTCTGCACTCAGGCTATAAGCCTGCCTAGTGGTGGCTCAGGGGAGTGACCTGGGCCTAGTGTCCAGGGTCACTCAGGAGAAGGGGTAGTGGCACAGTCTTACCTATTTAATGCACCATGACCTGGCCCTAATGCCTGGAGTCACTAAATCGTAGAGGGGGGACGACCAAATCTACAGAGCTTACTGCCCTCTTATGTGCTGGGCCTAAAGCCCACCTACTGCACCACAGGCCTAATGCCTTACTGTGCTCATAGGCCAGGGGTAAGGGGTAGAGTACCGGTAACCAAGACCGCCTACCGGTAAGATGGGAGAGATAGCAGTGTGGACCTTCATTAGCTCTTTTGATTCCCCCACTGGCAGCATTCTCCGGTCCTCAGCTCTGTCTTCTGCTGCTGACCCATATAGCAACTTCGCCTCTTCCTTATTGATCGTGCCGTCTTCTGCCCTCATACGCTACTGCCGGACCTTGTCATGCGATAACCTTAATCTTTTCCCACTGCCAAAATGGATCTTCCCCCCAGTGGTGTCTGAAGTGAGATGCAGCAGGTTGGCAGACAGATGATGCTGCAGGCTTCGATTGGCTCAAGATGGCAACTTCCTATTGGCTGTTGGTGTTGGTTCACAGGTGGTGCCAACTTTAAACAGCAGCCTCATTAAGGCTGCCAGGCTGCAAACTACTGTACAGTAAACTTTGCCCTGGTGCTAGAGTAACTAGCCACTGCATTATGACCACTGATGTGTTCTCTGGGGACACATCCTCACTACACTACTGCACTTCTGGCTCTGGGACCAGACACTTGATCCCAGCGCAGGCTGGTACAGTGGAGTACATCTCCACAGTTACACAGATTTCCCTTACATTACATTCTACTTCCATTAGGATCCAGGGGGGGAGATAAGGGCGATCGCCCAGCATAACACACAGCCCCAGCTCCGCTAACCTACTGATCCAGACCAGTAAGCAGCAGTGAGTGCAGCTCTGGGATAGCAGAGACTGGGCAAGATGTAAGCTGCAGGCGGCAGCCGAGACCTGGCTGGCAGCGGCAGTCTCACGAGCAGGCGGTGGCGTAACTAAGGTAAGATGGAGCCCCCCTCCCCCCTATGTGCACGCGCCGAAGGTGCGCACCAAAAAATGGGTGTGGTCACTTAAAAATGGGGCGTGTCAACATGACACACACCCTTTCATCGTCACTCTGAACATTCCTTTCCATAATTATTTATTTATTACCAGTTATTTATACAGCGTACACATATTCCGCAGCGCTTTACAGAGAATATTCGGCCATTCGCATCCGTCCCTGCCCCAGTTGAGCTTACAATCTATAGTCCCTACCACATGCTCACACACATACACACTAGGGGTAATTTTGTTAGGAGCCAATTAACCTACCAGTATATTTTTAGAGTGTGGGAGGAAACAGGAGCACCTAGAGAAAACCCACGCAAGCACAGGGAGAATATACAAACTCCACACAGTTCGGTCCGTATTGGGTATCAAACCAATGACCTCAGTGCTGTGAGGCAGTAATGCTAAGCATTACACCATCTATGCTGCCCTTTCCCCATTCCTTTCCATAAGCAACTTAACCCCAGTAGTGTCCCTTATACAGTACCCCCAGTATGCAATGTCCCCATTTGTGGTCCCTCTTATGCAGGCCCATAGTAGTGCCCCTTATATAGTGCCCCCAGTAGTGGTCCCCCTTATGCAGCCCCCCATTAGTTCCCCTTATACAGTACCCCCAGTATGCAATGCCCCCAGTAGTGGTCCCCCTTATGTAGCCCCTCATTAGTTCCCCTTATTCAGTGCCCCCAGTAGTAGTTTCCCTTAATGCAGTGACCCATGTAGTGACCCATGTCACACACAGATACAGCCTCAGTCGCACACAGAATATAGGCATGCCACATATAATTTTAATCAACAGAAGCTGATGTGCACCCTATTTGCATCGCTGTGCGAATAAGATGCATGTGAAGGTAAAGATTTGCATGAAAAGATGCTCGGCGCTACCGAGTCACTCTGCGCTCACGCGTTATGTGTCACACAGAGGATAGATGTATGTGGACTAGAGATGTGCGGGTCCGGATTGACTCAGTTCTTATCGCCATTTTACCACAAGTTCGGATTAGTTCGGATTTATTTTATTGGCTATCCAAAACACGTGACAGCCGATAGCCAATAAAATGCCGTTTTGAGATCAGAGTAAATCCGAGTAAAACTGAGTAAATCCGAACCCGCTCATCTCTAATGTGGACACATCTGTATGCATTAGTCACAGATAAGATTGTGACCTGTGTGGTGCAATTAGCATGATGCTCAAAGTCCTCCTGATGGAGGCAAAAGCCACCTGATGTGGGGTGGGGAGCCCTCCTGATACCCCTGATGGAGGGGAAAACCACCTGATGTGCAGTTTAAATAAAGATACTGTTAGACTGCCAATGTGGCGGGACTACAAATCACAAACTGCCCAGTCTGCTGCCGACTGCATCACATGCCGGGAAGTTGCTCCACCAAAGATCTAGCCCCAAACTCAGTCGCTGGTGCACGATAGTGTAATAATGGCTTTATGATAGATTAAATACACCTACAGTGCCCCATTTTTCCCTCCAAAAAAACGGAACTCAGAACGAGGCAAAACGTCATCTTACATGGACGAACATCATCATTCCTGGACAAAAGACCAGGAATGATGATGTTCGTCCATGTAAGATGACGTTTTGCCTCGTTCTGAGTTCCGTTTTTTTGGAGGGAAAAATCCGAACTCCACGTGCAAACTCGAACCTATCCGAGCCTGCACATCCCTAATATATATATATATAGTGCATTGGAGATGTATCTGACCTATCTTAAAGACATTATTACACTATATTTACACTATCTTGCTCTTTATACTTTCCATGAATTTAATATGACATGGCAGCGGTAAACAAATATGTTCTTTAAATTTTTCACTTAACTTACAACCTGCCACTCCCCCCACCCCCATAGGGCTTGCACTTACTTACTATAATGTTTTTCAGTCACAGTAGCCACTGCTCAGCCTCTCGCAACTCCTGTCTGCTTCCCATATTCCCTAGTGTTCCCACGGTGACAGCCACCGCACAGCCCTTAAGTTACTCGCACGGGCCGGCCACATTGTCTCCCTTACGGCTCCTCAGTCAGGCTTGGGGAGATTAGCGGTCACATGTTATGGACATCCGTGACCAGTGCAGTCCAGGGTAGACCACGGAGGAGGTGCGCTGCTGATGCTGATCGGGACTCAGTCAGCGTGGCGGCTCCTTTGTCCACAGCATTGCAGGTACAGCACAGAATGGGTGACAATGGGTATGTAATACCGACAGATGGGATACCTCATGTCAAAATACCAACAGCGGCATCCCGATGATCGGTATCTCGACAGAGGTCGGGTAACTATACTAACCCTCCCCCTTTCTCCCCCTAACCCTCCCTTCTTGTACCCTAACCCTAACTCTCTGCACCCTACACCCTAACCATAGCCCTCCTTGTTAGTGCCTAAACCTGTCTCACCCCTTCGTGCCTAAACCTAACCCTCCCCCTTAGTGCCTAACCCTAACCTCCCTAGGGGTGCCTATCCCTAACCTCCCCTCCCCTAAATCCGCTATGATACCTAAACCTAACACTCCGCCCCGGCTAACCTCGTTCGGGCTGGTGTCTTTCCTGTATTCTGGCGTCAAGATTAAGATAGGTGTCGTTATTTTGATGCCTATCTTAAATCCTGTGTCGGGCTTCCACCATCGGGATTTAGACCAGGGGCATCCCAGCCGCCGGTCTGCTAACTACATCCCCACTAGACTGCTTTATGTATTTGATTCACCCATGGCAGATGCATTGAAATGAGGACTATTTGACCAGACTAAACAATTATTGGAAATAACATTAATTTTGCCTTTTTTGTACTGATCCAGTTTGATTCAAGGATGAAATTGTGAATAAATTATGTTTTTCTTTTAATTATTCTGATAAAAAAATTTTTTATTGTCCGTTAGGACCTGACAAATTGTAGATTTACCCAAAAGTACCCTGAACACAGTATGTGTAATAATGACATTTTTCTATAGAAATCTATGAAACATGCACTAATACCTTGCGCTCTACTTCAAAACATCCGATTTAGAATTATGGCACAAATGCTATGTACTGTAATGCAAACCAAAGCTGCACAAGATTAATATAATTTAATGCTGACTGTATGTAAAATTAAATGGTAGTTGTAATGTTAATATTTTTGATTATTTTGTTCAAACATATAATTCTATATGTGATCTTAATATATGCACAAAACTGTATGAAAATAAATGACAAGAAAATAAACTTACACAAATCATATTTATTAATGTTATGTTATTTTTACTGCTGTTTTTTCATCAAAAAAAGAAACACTGGGGAAAATGTTACTTTCATGTATATTGATTGTTTGTTTTTTTGCAAACCCTAAAAAGAACATCGGACATGACTAAGCAGTGTTAGGAAACAGAGTGAAAAGTGATAAGAAAATGATAAGGTGCCAGCCAATCAGCTCCCAACTGTCATTTTTCAAACACAGCCTGTGAGATGAAAGTTGGGAGCTGATTGGCTTATCACTTTCTTATCACTTTTCACTCTGTCTCCTAACACTGCTTAGTAAATAGACCTCTCAATCTCTTACACTGACTTACTCTACAGAGGGACTGGTAGTCTTTTATAGCACTTAGCACCTCATGCAAATTGTGGCTCAGAGTTGTCAGCTTGAAAAGCTGCCCCCGATATGCTGTGATGTTACAGTGACTTGGGGTTGTGATCTGATCATAGGTCTGCAGCAAATCGTATAACATGTTTTTATTTTGTTGTTTCCTGTATCTCTCCCCACTGCTTGGTAAGTCAGAAACCACTGAAGATAAATCATTCTGGTCTGTATAATTTAATTTGTCTGTTATATATGGAACTGTGATTTCTCAATTACAGGAGTCATGTCACAAATACAGCTTATTCAGCCACCCACTGACATCAGAAAGCCAGGTGACAGTGTGAAGATACCATGTAAAACATCTGGATATGCATTCACAAGCAACTATATGCACTGGGTTCAACAAGTTCCAGGGAAAGAACTGACATGGGTTGGACGTATTAATCCTTCGAGCGGAGGTACAGACTATTCATCATCATTCAAAGGAAGATTCACAATCTCCAAAGATAATGCTATTACTACAGCCTATCTACAGATAGACAGACTGATTGTGGATGATACAGCCACTTATTACTGTGCTAGAGATGCACAGTGACTAAAGGAGGAAACTTCCCATACAATAACAATCAGAAGCAATGTCACCATCTGACCACTTGGATGCAGCAGACGCCAATATATATTGTTTCTAATAACATTCTAATGCTCAAAAGATAAATACAATAAACATATGTTTGGATACAATCAGATAAATAGCCACAATATACTGTATATGAATTTCATTTTCCTGCAGTGTCTGCATTCAATGGGCTCTGACTGATAAGCACAAAGAGGTTGAATCTGCACTAGAACATACTCAAATAATTGAAAAATTAGAAATATACTTACTGTCTTACCAACATTATGGCTGTTCCAGGAATCAAATCATAAACAGCATATACAGTAGTTGGTGGTGTTCCCAGAATTTAAGTAAAGTAATTTTAACTATCGTTTTGCAAATCAAAAAAGAGACAAAAATATCTCTTACTGGGGCACACTTTGTAATAAAATAATCATGATATGATTGTACAATATAAAGACAACTTTTAATCTATACACTTTAATTACAGAGAAAACATGTCTGATTGACATTATGCACGACCAGAGTTTTGGACCTAGCTCCACCGAATTTGTCACGGGTGGTGTAGTTTGACTAGGATTAGGTTTTTGCCTAGGTTTGAACTTCATCATGGCCACACATTGACACACAAACCCTAAAAATAGAGATACTCTTAAACCACACAGGTTCCGAGGCTGGCTCCAGTGGAAATTGGCAATCTGCCAAAAACCTGAGAAAGCTACAAAAGTATCCTTTTAACTTGATGACTAATGCAAGCTCAAATTAAATCTAGAGCCTCTGTGTTTGCATGCAAGAGCGTAACTAGGTCTTAAAACGGCCCCCCAGAGTTAAAAAAAAACACATGCATTTGCCCATACACATGTTATGCCACACATACCCCATTCAGGTTATTCCACACAGAGCCCATTCAGGTTATGCTATACAGTAGTACCCCTTATACACATTATGCAAAGTAGTAAGAGTGCCCCTTACATATTATGCCACACAGTAATGCCCCTTACACTACACAGTAATGCCCCTTTCACATTATACCACACAGTGATGCCTGTTAAAGATTATGACACACAGTAGCAGTGCCCCACATTACTACACACAATAGTAGTGCCCCTTACACATTATGTCCCCCAGCAACTCACCTCCCCGTGTCTTTCTAGCAGCCTCTTGCCGCCCTATGTGTGCCATCAGCAGCCACCATGTGTGGATTTGGGGCGGGGCCACCAGCTAATTACAGCTGGCAGACTGGCAGGCAGTGGCAGACATGGACAGACAGTGCTGGTGCAATTTGAATTGCCGGTCCTCAAGTTTCAATTGCCTCATGACCAGCGGCACTGTCTCTCCATTACTGCCTGAAAATATGCCAGCTGTAATCAGGTGGTGGTCCGGCACCAAAATAACATTGCTGACACCTGGACCCCCTTGACAGCCCTGACTGGACCGGCCCACCTCGGGCATAATAGCAGTCACACCCCTTGCACCCACAGTAGTTCCGCCACTGTTTGCATGCATGTTAGCAAACAGTGTGGTCCTTTTCAGGATCAATGGAATGGGGTTATAGGCGAGGACAATGTAAACAAGTAAAGGGCTGCAGGCGTACTTAAGGATCCAGTCTTCAACCCAGGCAATGCCGGGAATGCCAGATAGCAGGTAATAAGCCTAAAAAGAGAAAATAACCTCAGGTTCTAAAACAAATGAAAATACTTTGAAACCAATTAAAACATTAAATCTGAAAGTCAGTAGGAATAGGATTTCTAATTAATATACAGTATGGGTTAAATTTTGTCCTATTTCCTTCAAACAACAATTTTTAGCTCTAAATGAGTCGGTTGGTAAAAATATATAGGCCCCCATTTAGTAACGAGTTTTATCACCAAAAAGAGTGATAACATTCGCTGTGTATGATAAATGGTGCTCCAGCCTATTAGCTCCCAACTGTCATGGGAGCTAATTGGCTGGAGCACTATTTATCATACACAGTGATAGTTATCACTCGTTTTGGTGATAAAACTTGTTAATAAATAGGGGCCATATTCTCTTAATTACTATTGCTCCTCAATATAAAGCAATTCAATAGGGAACAAGAAATGACATCTGAAAATGTTCAATATTATCATGTCACAATTACCTGTGAAACAATTAAAGGTTGGTATTGGTTATTCACACTAAACATTAGCAGATCTACCTGTTGTGCTAGAGCCAATACATTAAAGCAATTATGTTTAACTTATCAACACATCACTAGAAGAACAAACGTATGTGAATTAAATATTGTGAAACAGTTCCCATCAAGTAATCTCCCCAAACACAGGTATGTTATTCAATCACGCAATGTCACCAGTAGTATACATATGTTGCAATAAAAATCACATAATATAAATAAATGATACACTGTTGCCAACAGTATAATTATACTGCAACAGTATTGCCTCACTGACTCACTAATTCATCAACGCCAAGCTCAAACTCCTGGACCGAAAACATGAAATCCGTGAGTATATTCCTTTCATGATTTAAGCTCCCACTTAGAAGGGATTTTTCAAAATTCAGTGGTAAGGTGGTAAAATGTATTCTCTTGACCGAGGTGATTGGGTGACCAAGCAAAATGTCCTAAGTGCTATGGGACTGCAAGCTCATTGTCTGTATCGAGTGGAGGCTTCAGCGGTGCAGCACAGTCCAATATTCAAATAGAAGAGCCACACCAACTGCCAGTGATGTTTGGCAGCAGTTGGTGTATATACCCTAATTGAATATTGGACTGCGCTGCAGCCCCATCTCTGGAGTTGCCACTGCTAAGGACTTAAAACTTTGAATAGGTGTTACCATGTGGATACATCACAACTTGCTTTGTATTTGAATTTTCATTTTCTCGAACATGATAGGTGTGTTTGCATGAATAGAATATGCTACATAAGAGTCTGTGCACAACACACAAAGTGATATTGATGTGAGTGGTGGGTGAAATCGCTGCAGTCACCAGTATGTATAGATGTATAGCGCTGTTGATTATGTGAGCCACTCTTGCAACAGGGCCCCTAATTAAAGCAATGCAAATAGAACATATCAAATAAAAAATATGTTGGCGGATTCGATTTTAACATGGGTGAAGGCGCAGACAACAGCTAGTGTGTGTATATATAGCTATTCTGCTAGCAATTTATTAAATACTTTTATGCACTATGGAGCGCCCCTCCTTGTCTTGTTTTTACCTTTACTAGAAATTCAGCCTGTGGGATCCGGGACTCTATACAAGAGGGAGCTGCAGTCTTTTTTGCTGGACATTGGTGCTTCTATTCTACACGCTGCACATGTTGCACGGTGTGGGTGAGCTGGACTGTTATTTTCAGTCTCACTATATTATATAGTGTGAGCGCCTGCCAAGACTATCTGTTTTATTTGTGTGTCATTTTGATCCCAATTTGGCTTTGTGCTACTGATACACTTTGTTCATATATATGCTTTTTATTATATGTTTTTGTATTGTAAGTTTGTCAGTCCATGATGTTTAGAAATCCTTATTTAAAAATCAAAAGATCTCACGAATGTTGCAGGATATTTAATGAGGATAATTGTCCCAATACCAATGTATTCCAAATAGGGATAGGTAATGATAAATTGTTGTAATTTGAGAAACTTTTAATTAAAGAGACCAAGCCTTTGTGGGACATCAAGGGCCTAGATAACTATATTAATTGCGGCCGTATCCCTAGGGGTCTGAGAATAAACAAAACTCTCACTTTAGGTCATGATAATGACAAATTTATGAAGGAACGGAACAGAATATTGGATGAATGTTCAATGGAACTCATGCGACTATTGATTTATGAAAAAAAGAAAATTTTAAAGGATGTAGAGAAAGAGCTAATACAGTTGGATTTGGATATTTCCTCTGGGCAGAATTTTGAGAATTTGGATAACTTGAAAAAAGATATTGATACAAAAGTGTCTAATATTGATTCCAAAATTATTGAAACAAAGCAGAAAAAATGTTACAGGGATAAAATGGATTATATGAATGACCAAGTTAGAACATGGCATCTGCACCACAGATCATTATCTTCCAATAGTGTTACTAATTTTAAGAAAAATAACGCTATAAGAAAAAAGGTCTTTATTTCTGATACACATACAGCAGTAAAACAGCCTAATAGATGGAAATCTCCTTATGTCAAAAAAACAGCATTTACCACTAAAAACGAATATGAGTGGCATACTCAAAATTAACCTCCAATACGACGTTTTAAACATCCAGAACCACAAGGATTTGTCCATAATAATAGATTTGAGAGATTATGCTCAGATAATGGGGATGATTTTCCACCTGAGGTTTTTTTAGGCCAAAGAAAATCTGGCCACAGTCAGATGTCTGTCCCTTCCACCTTCAGAACCCCGGTCAGCATAATGAGACGATGGGGGGAAAAAGAAAGAGAGGAAAGAGGGCTACTAAGAAAACCCTCAAAATAAGACACCTGTGATAGAGGCAGAGGTTAAGGGAATTTTTAACTTCTCTAAAGTTGATCTAAAACCTATAGAAAAACAGAATGTTCCAAACAGTTGATTTGGCCACACCTAATGTTTTTGCTATCTCTCTGATGGGTTTGTTTTGATTTTTCAGCCTAATGATGGCTTGCTTCACTGATAGTGACAGCTCTTTGGATCTCATATTGAGAGTCGACAGCAACTGATTACAAATGCAAATGTCACACCTAGAATCAACTCCAGACCTTTTACCTGCTTAATTGATAATGAAATGAGGGAACAGCCCACACCTGTCCATGAAATAGCTTTTGAGTTGATAGTCCCATTACTTTTGGCCCCTTAAAAAGTGGGAGGCACATATAGAAACCGTTGTAATCCCTACATCGTTCACCTGATTTGGATGTAATTACCCTCAAATTAAATCTGAAAGACTGCAGTTAAAGCACATCTTGTTTGTTTCATTTCAAAGCCATTGTGGTGGTGAATAGAAGCCAAAATATGAAAATTCTGTCAATGTCCCAATATTTATGCACCTGACTGTATATGGGGGAATGGGAAAATTGCACTCTTGTGGATAATATGATGGAACACATTGTAGTTTTTAAATGTTATATTGACGATATTATAATCATCTGGAAGGGGACTGAGGTTGAGTTTAATGAATTTGTTGAAAATCTAAACATCAACTCGTTTAACCTTAAGTTCACCTCCCATTTTAATCCCAAAAAAATTGAATTCTTAGATTTAGTGTTGGATGTTGAGAATTTTCCTGAAGTAAAAACTATTGAGTCTTATACCCACATTAAAAATGTAGATAGTAACAGCTATTTGGAATATTCTAGCTGTCATCTACCTAGATGGAAAGACAATGGGCCTGATTCAGAGCCGGACGCTATTTGCGGACGGTCGTTCAGGAAAAGGGGGTGGCTATTCAAATGAACCGTTCGCTCTTTGCGGTCTGTTGATGCCTCCATGTCCGAATGAGCGATCAAAACATGCAGTCGTTTTTTAGAAAAATACGCCCCCTGGCCGCTCGCACCATACGTCATGTCCGCTATTTAATAGATTAATCGAGTACATCGAACAGCATATGAACTGCTCGCTATTCTTGTGGCTGGTTTTTCCTACCGCAATCTTGCGAGCAGTTCTGGCTATAAAATAACCAAGTGACGTGGTCGATGACGCTGCTGTTTTAATTATGCACACCCTAAAAACGCCCGTTTTGACCTTTAAGCACGCCTGCGTTCTGATTTCCACTCCCCGTTTTCAAGCACCTTCCCCTGTTACCACCCACATACGCTTCCTCCTGTCACTCAAAATAGCAGGCACTCGCTATATTGCGAACAAACGATTTCTGGCCGCACTGACTGGTTCGCGCATGCGTATTACAATCCGTACGCATGCGCAGATGTGCTAACATTGCTCCGAACGAGCGAACGGCCGCTTACGAGCGGCTCTGAAGGAGACCCAATGTTCCTTTTTCTCAATTTTCTCAGCTGAGAAGGAACTGCTCAGATTTAGCTAAATTTGATGAACAAGCTCAAATATATAAAACAAGATTTGATGAAAGAGGTTATCCAGAGTTATCAGCTCATCTATGAAGAGAGCAATAGATATTACCAGAGATCAACTTTTAGAGAATAAATCACTGAATAAAGCAAGGGAGAATAAGAATAGGGATTGTTGTTTTGTTACTCAATATCACAATTTTGATAAAACTCATGAAAATTTTGAATAACAAATGGCATATCCTTAAATTGGACCCTATTTTATCTGACCATCTCCCAAGATATCAAAATGTAGTTTTTAAGAAGGCTAAGAATATTAAGTCCATTGTATCCAAGAGTCAGTTAGAACTAAAATAAACATCTACTAAACAGACTTCTAAAAGTTTCTTAGAAATTTCAGGTTGCTTTCCTTGTAGCAAGTGTAAAATTTGTCCCTTTATAGAAAAAGGTTCTCAAATTGTGGATAAAGGCAAGGGTCAATCGAATAGATCTATTAAGAGCTTTATAAATTGTAATTCGACTTTTGTGATTTACCTTATTACCTGCCCTTGCGGGAAGAGGTATATTGGTAAAACCAAGCGTATGCTTAAAATACGTATACTTGAGCACATGCGTAATATTAAGAACGGTGTGACCAATCATAGTGTTTCTAAGCATTTTAAAATGCCTGCAATCCCTGTGGTATGAAAATTAAGGGTATTGAATTGGTTCCCCCGAATAGGAGAGGGAGTGACAGAGAGAAGGCTTTATTAAAAAGAGAAACATTTTGGATTTTAACACTAAATACCTTGGCACCGGTTGGTCTCAATGAGGGATATGAGATTACCCATTTTATTTAATTAGAAATTCTGCTAATATCTTTGTCCCTCTAGCGCTGGTCATTTGCATTATTATGTATTTTTTATGATATTTTATATTGATTTATATTTATGTATGTGTAAATTTATAGTCTATGTGAATGCACTACCATCACTGTAGTATTGCTCTGTAGATGTGTTAATTGGTTGCACATTATATTAAGATTAATTGCCCTTCATGTAGTTTGGTACTATCTAATAGTGTTGTACCACTAAGTTTGTTTTACATCGAATGGGCTGATATTGGCATGCACGAATGCACCATTTAAATGCATGAGCCAATTAGGGGCGTGCATTTTTACATCAGTAATACCACCCAGTGGACGGGCTGGTTGGTTGCATGTCAGGTTAAAACTGATACCCAGCATCACTAAGGCCAGCCCTCTGAAGAAGTCACCTGACGAAACGTGTTAGAACGTGGCCCTAGTGACGCAACGTCAGACTGCCTTGCATCTTCTCCGGTCACCTCGGTCTCCATGGCACCAGCATGATCCTGCTTCTCTTGGCGGCTTGGAGCATGGGGTGTGTGTCTCGGGAATTCCCCTGGATGACAGTTGGTGTTTGCCTAGCTATCATACATTCTTGCCATGTGGTAATCAGTCCACAGCGTTGTTTCACTTGGTACGAGCACATCTCTTGCTGTGATTTTTATTTACTTCTGCTAGCAATTTATTAAATACTTTTATGCACTATGGAGCGCCCCACCTTGTCTTGTTTTTACCTTTACTATATATGCATATATATATATATGTGCTACATATATATAATGTGTATATATATATATATATATATATATATCCTGACGAAAATCCAAAAGATTGAAACGTTGAAGTAAAGAAGTTTAGAACTTCATCTGTTTATTGATTTATTACTAAGGAGTGCCGCTGCTATCACTTTCTACATTATATATATATATATATATATATATATATATATAAAGAAATTTTTTGTGGATTTGGCGCCAGTACCTATATCAGTAAATCAAACAATGTGTAATTTCAAAATTCTGAAACACAGTGCAGGTAATCCCAATAGAACCTAATCTACACGGGCGTCTGCTCCTTGTCAATGATATGTAGTATTGGTGATAATACTACCTTATGACTAGAGAGAAAGGTTGATTGACTGTGGGCGACAATTTCGCTATTGGTGTATATGATGAAAATGACCATGAAATACTGTGCATACAATAGTCACTGAAAAAAGTGCTTAGTGCATAAAGTGCCTAATAATGAATAAATAATTCAGCAGTTTATACAAGTAGGATAAATACAAAAGTGCTTAGTGCAAAAAGTGCATAGTAATAAATAATTTTAGCAGCATAAACCAATATGATGACGATCATAAAATTGCCAATAGTAGAGTTAAAAAAGTAAACAATTTATTCTAGGCATAGTGGGGCCCCTAAAATGGGGAGTTCCACAAACAATACAACTTTAGCGATGAGGTAAAGAGCAAAATTAGTTTTTAAAAAAGGAGAATGAAAATAGTAGCTTATCTGAATATCAGTATAAAGGAGTCTGCATTAAGTCTCTGGGGCAAGCAATTGGTTCCCAACGTGTTTCGTCTACTGACTTCTTCCTGAGGATGAAGGTTAGGGTATAATGACCACCTACTTATACGCCTTATACCTTCTATTAGGGACTAAGTATTTCCGGATCACAGGTCAACTGCGCACCCAGTATTTCAATTGCACCACGCATCCTTGTTGAAAACGCCCAATGCATAGGGAGTATAACCATAAACAGTCGTATAAATATAAATAAAAATGACAAGTAATTTATCCTAAAAGAGTCACTGCAATTCCGGGTCCGGGATAATCCATTACTTCCGCCCCCACTTCCGCCAGATCTTTGTGTCACAACCGGTCACGTGCGCTGCTCTGTGTACTCTCCGACTTCCGACAGGTCCTTTCATCACAACCGGTCATGTGCGCCGCTCTGTGTTCTCTCCGACTTCCATCTTAGCTTGATGTCCAGATACATGCTCCTGTGACGCGTATTCTCCTTCCTTCCGCCCATAACTTCATGTATGTAGTAGACTTCTGCCATTAGTTAACAGCACATGATTTTCATCGACTTAGATTTATGTTTCAGCAATTTCTAAAAACATATATATATATATATATATATATATATATATAACATGAAAAATGAATTGGTCTCTTTTTTGTTTGTCAGGATAGATTGTGCATTCAGACAACCCTGCACCGATTAAAATGAAGCCAATGCAAGATGGTCCAGTTGGATCCTGGCCAGATTTTAGGGTGGTTAGGGTCCTAGTCAGACCTCCAGTTGGTTTGTGCTGGGCAGAACTTTGACCTGGGGAGCCTTTTCTAAGTCTTCCACTGGGTGGAATTGGATGAAAACTTCACAGAGTGGTAACTTTGGATCTCAGAAGACATACTAGTGGTTTGAGGTCTCAGTTGAACCTTCTGTTGGTGTACGCTGGGCAGAACTTTGACCTGGGAATGCTGGGCAGAACTTTGACCTGAGGAGTCCGTTCTGAGCCTTCCACTGGATGGATTTGGATGAAAACTTCACAAAGGAGTGGAAATTGGTCTGGGTTGCGTAATGGAGTGGTTGGGGTCCTGGTCGGACCTCATGGCGGAGTGCACGAGGCAAAACTTTGACCCAGGAAGTCTGTTCTGGGACTTTCACTGGATGGATTTGGACAACATTACATCATTTGGATGAAAACTTCACAGAGTGGTAACATTGGATCCCAGAACACATACTAGGGGATTGGCTAGGTCCCTGTCGGACTTCCCATTGGTGTACGGTGGGCAGAATTTGACCAAGGGATTCTCTTCTGAGCCTTCCACTGAATGGATTTGGACAAATACTTTACAGAGAGTTAACACTGGATCCCAGAATACAGAAGGGGTTGAGGACCTTTACAGACCTGCTGTTGGTGTACACTGGGCAGAACTTTAACCTGGGGAGGCTGGGTAGAACTTTGATCTAGGAAGCCTATTCTGGTCCCTCCACTAGATGGATTTGGATGAAAACTTCATAGAGGCAGTTGGTTTGCAATTCCTAATAGAGTGGTTAGGGTCCCAGCCTGACCTCAAAGTGGAGTGTGCTGGGCAGAACTTTGACCTAGAGGGCCAACCCCGAGAGTATGTTGTGGGCCTTCGAATGGATGGATTTGGATGACATCACATAATAAAAAGAAACGACATCTTGCATGGACAAACATCATCATTCCTGGACTTTTGTCCAGGAATGATTATGTTTGTCCATGCAAGATGACGTTTTGCCTCTTTCTGAGTTCCGTTTTTTTGGAGAGAAAAATCCGAACTCAGCGTGCAAACTCGAACCTGCACATCCCTAATATATATATATATATATATATATATATATATATATATATATATATATATATATAAATATATCTCCCTGCAGCTCACCCCTCTGTACACATTGCAGCCTCAATAATATGCTCCCCTCTTGTGAACACACATGAGCCATTTACTTATCTTTCTAAATTGACCACAACATCCATGACCTGTCACCATAAAAAGCTTTCATACAAAACCCAGAACTATATTTATATCTCTCTCCTTCTACTTCTATTAGCTGGTGACATATCACCAAATCCAGGCCCTACACACATGCCCTACTCACAACGGAATATAAATCCAGCAAACCTCAGACACATTACATGCCTCCCATCACCCTCCAAAACACTGAAATGTGCCTTATGGAATGCATGCTCTGTCTGTAACAAACTAACATCCACCCATGACCTCTTTATTTCAAATAATCTCAATCTTGTGGCATTAACAAAAACATGGCTCACACAAACAGACACTTCCTCCCCTGCAGCGCTCTCACATGGTGGTCTACACTTCACACACACCTCCAGGCCTGGTAATAGTAAAGGAGGTGGAGTAGGAATACTACTGTCCCAATCTTTTACATACACAGTTATTCCACAGGTATCATCCCTTACATTTACATAATTTGAAGTACATTCTATTAGGACTTTCACTCCTTTCTCTCTGCACATTGCTGCTATTTATCGTCCACCTGGACCACCCAATCAATTTCTGGAACATTTGTCTGCCTGGCTCCCTCACTTCCTATCCTCTGACATCTTCACCATTATTATGGGTGATTTCAATATCCCCATTGACAGTCCACAATCCCTTAATGCCTCCAAACTTCTCTCCTTAACATCCTCTCTTGGCCTCTTCCAATGGACTGACTCCTCTACTCATCAAGATGGCCACTGCATTGATCTTGTATTTATCAGACTATGCTCTGTCTCTGATTTCACTAATTCTCCTTTCCCTCTCTCAGATCATAACCTCATCACCTGCACACTCTCCTCCATTACGTCAACCTCAATGGCAAGCAAATCAACCAAACCTCCTCAAACCCGCAGAGATATTAATGATATTCATTTTGAACAACTATCCTCCTCTCTGCAACAATCACTCTTACCTATTTCTAATTTCACTTCTCCTGAGACTGCTGTATAACACCTGAACCAGACCCTAGAACTAGCCCTTGATGAAGTAGCTCCAGCTACCTATCACATTCCCCGTAGACTTAGACGTCAACCGTGGCATTCCAAATTCACAAGAAACCTACAAAAACTCTCACGTAAAGTAGAACGTTAGTGGCGAAAGTCTCAAACTCCAAGTGACTTCCTCACATATAAAACAATCTACCACTCTTATTGTAATGCATTGGATAATGCCAAACAGACATATTCCCAATCTGTTATCTCTGCCCATGCCTCTAACCCCAAGCAACTTTTTAATACATTTAAATCACTTCTTACCCCTCAGTTACCCAACCCACCTGCTACTATCAGTGCACAAGATCTTGCTTCCTATTTCAAGAACAAGATTGATACTATCCGAAATGAAATGGTATGCATTTCCTCAGCCAGGGTCTTGTTCAATTCCCTACCTGCACTCAGTGGCACGTTCTCATCATTTGACCCCACTAATGAAGATGAAGTATCTACACTCTTCTCAACCTCATACTTTACTACCTCTCCTCTTGATCCTATACACTCACAAATCAGTAAAGCTCTGTCTCCTGTGCTCATTCCACACAACTGAAATCTGTAATCTCTCTTTCTCTACTGGTATCTTTCCATCACTGTTCAAGCATGCAGTGATTACTCCCATTTTGAAAAAAAAAAATTCTTACCCTAACTCTCTCTCAAATTAATGTCCTATCTCCCAGCTACCTTGCCCCACCAAGCTAATGGAGAGACTTGCCTACACTCGCCTCACACACTTTCTTAACACCCACAACTTATTGGATCCACTTCAGTCAGGCTTTCGTTCCCAACACTCCATTGAGACAGCACTGACTAAGATAGTAAATGATCTGGCCACTGCCAAGGCTAAAGGCCATTATTCACTTCTAATTCTACTAGATCTCTCTGCTGCTTTTGACTGCTGCTGTTGACCACTCTCTTCTCATACAACCACTACAATCACTAGGTCTTCAAGACATGGCCCTTTCTTGGTTCTCATCCTACTGTACCTATCTAATCGCTCTTTCACTGTTCACTTTTCTGATTCTACCTCCACTTTGCTAACTCTATCAGTTGGAGTACCACAAGGTTCAGTATTAGGTTCTCTGATTTTCTCAATATATACCACCTCTCTTGGCAAACTAATTAGCTCTTTTGGTTTTCAGTATCATCTGTACGCAGACAATACTTAAATTTACCTATCCTCCCCAGATTTGTCACCATCTGTGCTGGGCCGTGTCACTGAATGTCTCCCTGACATTTTATCTTGGATGTCATCTCGCCACCTCAAACTTAATATATCCAAAACAGAATGAATTATATTTCCACCAGCCAATAGTACTTACCAACCTGATATCTCTATTACTGTTGACAACTTGACAATCAACCCCACCCCACAAGCTCGCTGCCTTGGCGTCATCCTTGACTCTGAACTGTCTTTTGTTCCTCACATTCAATGTGTCTCTAAATCCTGTTACATACATCTAAAAAACATAGCCAAAATTCTACCATATCTTACACAAGACACTGCAAAAACTCTAATACACGCACTCTTAATTTCCCGCATTGACTATTGCAATAGTCTCCTTATTGGTCTTCCCAAAAACAGGCTCTCCCCACTACAATCCATTTTGAATGCAGCTGCGAGGTTGATCTTTCTCACCAAATGTTCAGTGTCTGCTGATTCATTCTGTCAGTCCCTCCATTGGCTGCCGGTCTTCTACCGTAGTCATTTTAAAATAATTACACTCACACATAAAGGTATTAACCAAACCACACCAACATACTGTACATCTCTTCACTTATCTCAAAATATCTCCCAACCCGACATCTCCGCTGTGCACAAGATCCGCGTCTCTCATCCCCGCGCATTACTTGTTCCCCTGCTTGGTTACAGGACTTTTTTTGGGCTGCACCCACCTTGTGGAATGCCCTCCCACGCACAATAAGACTTTCCACTAGTTTCCAAACATTCAAGCGTTCTCTGAAAACTCACCTCTTCAGACAAGCTTATCAGATTCCAGAACCGCCCACCTAACCTTTTATAGCTCACTATCTTCTCTTTCTTCAATTTAACATCCTTCTAACCCTGCAATTGGGCTGGACCAATTTGCAATTTGTAGCACTATGTATCAACACCTATTTCCCTATAGATTGTAAGCTTGTGAGCAGGGCCCTCTTACCCTTATGTATGTCTTTTATGTATGCATGTCTTTTACAACGCAGTATAATGTTAATGTTGATTCAAATTGTAAAGCGCAATGGAATGTGCTGCGCTATGTAAAAAACTGTTAATAAATAAATAAATATGAGTGATGTTTCTATGGATGTGTTGGGATGTATTAGGAAACTGTTAAATATATGGCCTACTTGTGATAGCAGAAGTGCAGAATACTGATACCCTCTCTGATTGATTTGTATATAGATTCAAAGTGGGGTATTAATGAACGTCATTGTATCTATAAGGTTATTTTTTAAAAATGTATCAAGCTGTGTGTTTTTAAAGAAGTTCAAAAACCCAATCATTATCATCAAGTTGATGATGATGATGATGATTTACACACACTATATGGACAAAAGTATTTGGATGCCTGACCACTACACCAACAAGGACTGTAATGACATTGTATTCAATACACATACTTTAATATGGAGTTGGTCACCCTTTTGCAGCTATAACAGCTTCCACTGTTCTTGGAAGGCTTTTCACAATATTTTGGAGGGTTTCTGTGGGAATGTGTGCTCATTCATTCTGTAGAGGATTTATGAGGTCAGGCACTAATGTTGGACGAGAAGGTCTGGCTCGCAATTTCCGTTCCAGTTCATCCCAAAGGTGCTCAATGGGATTGAGGTCAGAGTTCTGTTCGGGCCAGTCAAGTTCTTCCACACCAAACTCTTAAAACCATGTCTTTATAGTCCTTGCTTTGTGAACTGGGGCACAGTCATGTTGGAATAGAAAAGGGACTTCCTCAAATTTTTGCCACAAAGTTGGAAGCATAGCATTGTTTTGGTACGCTGAAGCATTAAGATTGCCCTTCACTGGAGATAAGCGACCTAGACCAAACCCTGAAAAACAGCCTGTGATCAGATGGCTTCCAGCCCAGATTCCCTATCACAGGATGGAGTTTCGATCCCCACTTGACCTTGGGGTATCAAAGATTCCCACTTACCGTCAGTGACCGCCTGTCACTGACTCCGCCCACTGTTGCTGTAATGATGCTGCCACCACCAAACTCTACCATCAGCATTTGGAACCACTCCTTAGGTACACTCAGGCTGCTACCTCGGCACCTGGAACAGCTTCTGCTGCATATGCGTTTGACTAGCTATGGCCACAGCCCCTGATTGGTGTCGGCTGATTCCTCCTGATCCCTCGCAATGGACCAGATCTGTATGGTAGCTGCAGAGGGCTTGAACTTCAGAGACACTCGGCTCAACCCAGAACAGTAGGAGAACGGAATAGCGTTTGGCGCAATTCTGTTGGTCGCAGGATTCAGATGTAGTCAAAAAAGGGAAAAGGTGTTTATTGCTCAAAGTCTTAAAAAAGACTCAACCTTTCGAATTAAGGGGTACATTAGCATACAGGAATCTTGTCAATCAGCAGTTCTTCTCCTCAAAGAATTTACAGGGTTGTACAATTTTACCAGGCACAAAGCCTTCTTTTATGGCACTCCAATACACATTACCACAGGGGTAAGTCCACCCTGGGTTCCTCTAAGCCAATCAGGCCATCTCACAAAGCATAAATAAATACGTCTTACAATTCACAGAAATTAAATCAATTTCCTCTATAGCACCCAAAAAACATTTGGCTTTCTTAAGCATAAGCTGAGTTAGCATATACTGTTTCTGAAAAGGTAAATATAATGCAAATTTCTATTGCATTCATCTTTTCACATGTCTATGACTGATCCAGTTTTGGCTTTCTGAGTCTTAACACCCTCTAAGTTCTTACACAAAATAGAAGCTTCCCAAACAAAAACAACTTGCTTTCCCCAGACTTACAGGGGTATTGTACACAGACACACACTGGAAACCTCTGCATTGCATTTTAATTAAAGTGATGTTAACAAAGGTTTGGTCACTACATCAGGATAATTAACATATCACTAGGAGGTGAGAATGTCTCATAACCATTTGACTTAAATGTTACAGCCTTCTAAAACAAAACAACTTATACTTTCCTTATAAGTGCATAGGCTAAACATTTAAAAAGTACATTTCCACAACGCACAGCACATTGAATGACATGTTCAAACATATTACTTATACATTCGCAGTACGTGGTACACTGCGCTTAAAGGTCCTTTTAAAAATGGTGCCGCGGCATGAGGGTTAATCTCTTCAGTGCCGTGGCAGCCATTTTAATCATGTGTGGTCGACCTCTGGCCACACTTCTCTCCCCCTCTTCCATGCAGGCCACCAGAGGGCCATGTTCCAATGATTTGGCTCCTGGTCCTGCAGAATCTTGGGGTGAAAGGATGCTACCTGGGGGGCTTTGGCTCTGGCCTAGACAGTTCATCCATATTACAGTGGGCCTTTCTTTGTCGATGCACAATGTCCAAATAGTCACACTGAAGTCCAAGGCTCCACCGCAACAGTCTGTCCGTTTCCCCTGTGGAGGCTGAGTGTGGTCCAATGCCCAAGCAATTGCCAACCACTGTGTTCCAATTGTGGCATACCCCACCTCTCACCATAGCAGTATCTTGCTCAAACAATCCACAGGGTGCTCCTGCCCATATGGCCCCTCCATACTGCTCCCAGTCCGTGCAATGATGCATTAGTTCATACCACAATGTCCTGGTCCTCTATTTGCGCCATCTGCCTTGGAGATAGTACCAGAGCCTCCTTCAAAGACTGGAATGCCAACTCACAAGCGGGTATCCAGTCCACTGACTTGGGAAGTCCCTCCCTAGTCAGCTCTGCAAGGGTTGTCACTACAGCACTAAAGTCAGGGACAACTCGTCCATAGGACCTTGTAGATTCTAAGGTCAGAACCTGTATTGGGGTTGTGGGCTGGGGACAGTTTCTGGTTGGCTCAACCTCCACTGGTCTGGGCCTACCCCTGTCCCCTCCTAGTCTATACCCCAGGCACTGCACCTCTGTCATCTCCACCTGGCATCTGTCTGTACTATCTGTCAGACCTGCCCTACCATCCTCCTCCAATGACCTATGATTAGGGGAACCTACCCTGTCACCTAGGCCTTCTCTCACCACCTTGTCCGCTACCTGTTCCACAGTGATGATGGACAGATCACCAGCCTCTAAACGCCGTGTGACATCCACCACGGTTAGGCTGCGTGTCTTCCTTGATCTACTTGGCACAAGCAGGGGACCTTGCTCCCAAACTGGCCTATTCCCTTCTATCTTCCTGGCCACCCTGTTTCTTAACACCTCCCACTAGGTCACACTCACTGCCACATCCCTGAAAGGCCGCTGCCAGTGTGACATGATATGCCTTCCAGAGATGGGTCAGCAAGCTGCGCTTCCCTGAACTCCTGCCTGTGGTCCTCACTTCCTGCTAAGTAGGTACAGTCTACAGGGGGATATGGGTTGGGATTGCTAGGGTCAGTCTGGTTGAGGTTAGTCAAATGGAAGTCAGTGTGGTCACTCATACTCACCACCAGAGTTGGCAAACCACTAGTGACAGGAGCATCACTGGGCACCCGCACAGGATCCAACAAGCCGGAACCAACATCCTCTGTGTTGCTAGGGGACGTAGGCATACCAGAGGCAAAAGGCATGCTGGGTAGTTGTGCTGATCTAGCCGCTGTAATCTTTTCCTCTGGGCTGGTTGATGCTGTGGTAGGCTGCGCTGGCAGTTGTCTAGCCGCTGTGGTCTTTTCCTCTGGGATGAGTTGCTCTGGTACAGATGTTGTAGACTGTGATCTGGAAACTTGACTCCAGGTGATGGCGTCAGCAAACGTGGTAATGATTCCACCACCAAGGTCATTCCCCAGGACCACATCGGTTGGAAGGCCACTTCCCTCAACTCTGGGCCAGCTCATTTAGTCCAGGTAGACTATCACCACAGGTACCTCTCGCTCCGTTCCACCTGCCATGGTCACTTTAGCAGTGCGACCTGGCAGTACTGCAGCAGGATCAATAAGTTGGGGGATCACAACAGTGATTGAGGCCCCAGAGTCTCTTAATCCTTGTCCCTGCAGGGGCCCCATTTGGACTGCCTGCAGGTGCTGACACATTTTGGGGTGGCCCCTTGGCCATGCTTGTGACTCTCTCCGTAGAGTCCACCTGATTCCAGCCACACTCCATTGGACTGAGTGGAATATGAACAGTCTCTTTGAGCTCACCTCCCCGGTTAGACAGGCAAGCTGGGCTCCAGCACTCGGATTTGGGGCACGAGTCTGGGGTGCTTGGGGTGTGGGACAGTTCATCCTCAGATGTCCAATTTTCCCACAGCTGTAGCACTTCTTGTCCAGTCTGGGCCCTGGTGGTCCCTGATGACTTGCAGGGACAGGACGGGGTGGTTGCTGGCCAAGAGGACCCGAGTTGGAGGATGCCCGCTTTGGGGGGTGATGAGCAGAAGAGGGGTGTTCCCCGGGTTGTACAATCCATTGGGGTCAGTTGCTAGTTGGAAGCTTCTGCGTTTGTGGCTGAATCTGCTAACTGGGCCGCCATCTTCAAGCTGGGTGGATCCTGGTCTAGCACCCACTCCTTCACCTCTAGGGCGCACCTGCGGTAGAACTGCTCTTGACACAGCAGATCAATCAGTGCATCCCAAGTAGTGGCACCAGATCCCTTCACCCACTTCACCACATACTGCCTCAGCTGGGTGGCGAACTGCTCATAGGTGCTGTTGGGGTTTTTGGGCAAGTCCCAGAACTTTTTCCTGTAGGACTCAGGAGTGACAAAGTATTGCAATAAGAGGGCCCTTACGACTTAATCATAGTCACCGCAGTCCTCGGTGGCCACTCCTCAATAGGCCTCCAGAGCCACTCTGTTCAGTGTGGGCACTAGGTGTCTGACCCACTCCTGCTTGGGTAAATCATGTCATCCTTTCAAATACTTGCAAATGTCCATAAATGTCCCCATTGCTGTCTGCAAACTTGGCAAACTGTATACGATCTGCTCCCAGTACAGCAGTCTGCAATGTTGCTCGAGGTACCACGGCCAGTGGTGCCCGTTCATCATGCCACATCCGAATGATTAGCATATGTTCTTGCTCTGTTGCCCTCTCTCCCAATTCCGCTAGCTGATCCGCTAGGGTATCCAGACCGCCCCACCTGGGACGATGGGATATCCTTTAGGCCGAAAATACTTTCAGTAAGGTGATGTGAATCAAAAGTAAAACATTTTAGGGCTCATTAACAGTTGAGAGCAATTTTAGGCCCTGATGCACATGTAAAATGCATGCATTCCTCAGTTTGACCTTGTGCTCCACAGGAAGTTTCTGTCCTCTTAGAGCTCATCACACACCCACAGAACACTCAGCCATAACTAGCACTTTGTGGGCCAGTTTGAAACTTTGTGAAGGGACCCCCAATACTTTTAGAGAGAAAAGTTATTTACAGTGCTCCTTTGATGTGGACATGCCTAATGCAGCCTAGGGGGCATTCCTACTGCCCTCTATCATTTTAATGCATCAATATCCTCAAATAACTTCATCATCTTCATCACAGGCCCTGATTCAGAGTTGTACACTATGCCGATGTTCACATACTGTATTTGAGAATTTTCTATGCGTGAAATGAAGAGGAATGTCTTACTGTGCATGTGAGAACCGTAGTTTTACATGGCATTTGCAAGGTCCTAAGCAGCCCACTGTGATCCATGGAAGTTCCTGCGTGAATTCGGGGAGGTGGCCAAAAGTATTTGCAAAAGGAAGCTGTACCGTGGGCGTGTTATGGGAGCTCCAGGGACGTGGATGTGATCTTGGCTGCATTCCCTATCACAGAACCACTGTCTGTGGCCACTTTTAGAGAGAAAGTTAACCCAGAATCTGGGACTTACAGTACTCCAGTAGTTGATGTGCATACAATGTTGCGTTAATTGCTGAGTCCATCACACACTACTTCAGACGAAGAGTCTGTTAGCAGTCATTAGCTTATTTTCCCACATAAATTGCGAGTGCAAACACAGCGACAAATGCCATACTACATGACTCTGAATTAGTCTCCTAGTCATTATCCCATATCATAGTATCCAACTACTTTCAATGACATTAGCCATGTGAATAACCAAAAGAGTTTTTATGCCCCATATTAATCCCCCCAATGTATTATGCTCCACAGTAATGTCCTAGCCACAACTTATAGTAAGTCCTATAGTAGTGCCCCAGTTTATAGTATGTCCTCAGCCTTCATCATTTAATCTCCAAACATGTGCATCTCCATTTTTAATTTGCCCTATGGAGCCTAGCTGGTGACTCCTCTGTCTATCTTCTTACTGGTGTTGATGTAATTATGTTAGTAGCAGTAGAGAGACAAATGCACTGATGCCAATGTAACCTGAGTGTCTGGGAGATGAGAGAATGGCCAATAGCATTAGCATCCCTTCAAACCCAACCCCCTACAATAACTATAGTTATGCCTCTGCCTACTGTATGTGCAAGCACTCCTATTGTCACCCAGTTACCCCAATTCAACTGCAAGGTGAGATGCAGCTTGGATGGATGAACAATGCAAAAAATTGCAAGATACATTTGCAAGAAATACTTATGTACCACTATGAATCTGGCCTAGTGTTCAACTTACATGAATCTCATGGTCCTGGAATATTGACATAACTGATATTAATACTTGTGTAGTTTGTAATAATCTAGTTCTATATGGAATATAAATATAATTGTGGGTTTCGTTTTCAGAAGATTTCCAATAAGGCCAAATGTAACCTTAGGCATTATGGGCAGCAGACAGGTAAACCCGAGAAAATGTGGATATTCAACTAGATGTAAATGTAATTGAGCCAAGAGGTAAGGATATAAATTATACAGTAGGGTCTGGCATTATATTCAGCTCTGTAACACATAACTACAAAAGATGTTTAGTGCACCAGTTATAATGTGACAATACACAAGGTAAATCTTAAGACCAAAACACCAGTTTTATATAAAAAATATGTATAACAATAAGAAATTGTGCAAATTCTAGTTAAAGGTACAGTATATAATATAAGGATTCAAATAATCCCTCTCACTACAAGTAATGCATTACAAGCCTTTTAAAACAGGAGGTATTCTTAGAACTACTTTAGTTGACAACAACCAGCATTGGACCACAGAACAAAACAAATGAAAAGAAATAAGCAGCATCCTAGCAATTCTAAAGAACTATTGTATACCAGCCAGGCACCAGGAGCATCGCTCTAACGTCCACACAATTTAATTATGATTATAATTTTTATGTGAAGTTTATAGAGTGAAAACAAAATATAATGCAGACTGTCAGCTTTAATTTGAGTGTATTTATATTAGGGGTGAGCGGGTTCGGTTTTCTGAAATCCGAAACCCCCCGAGCCCCCCATCCGAGGCCGATCCGAGTCAGGCTCTACTTTTCCCGCCTGACTCAGATCTGAAATCGAGGCAAAACGTCATCATCCCACCTTCCGGGTCTCGCAGGTTTTGGATTCTATATAAGGTACCCGCGTCGGCGCCATTTTCTCACTTGGCTGTGGACAGTGAAGAGGGAGGGTGGGAGTTAGGGCTGGCTGGGCTGTGTAGTGTAGTGTAGTGCAGTGCAGTGTAGTGTTGTGCTGTGCTGTGTTGTACTTTGCTGCTGTTGTCCATATGGGCTGTGTCCACTCCTTCAAAGTCCATAGGGGCTGGCTGTGTTGTGCTGTGCTGTTGTTGTGCATAGGGGCTGTGTCCACTCCTCCAAAGTCCATAGGGGCTGGCTGGACTGTGTTGTGCAGTCAGTTGTCCATAGGGGCTGAGTCCACTCCAAAGTCCTGTGCAGTGTCCCAGTCCTAAAGGGGTGCAGTAGTGTTGTCCAGGGGGTGCTCTGTCCATCAGGGGTGCTCTCCCCAAGTGCAAAAAAATAAATACTTTTTCTGTGTTTGTGAATTGTGTGCGCAGTAGCCGCACGTACATCAACAAAGTAGCGCCAAGCGTGCGCCTGTGTCATAAGTAAAGGGCCAGCTGGCCTGACCGTGAAAGGGTGCTGTAACCCCCAAAGTGCACTCCAAATAAAAAAAAAATATTTTCTGTGTTTCTGAATTGTGTGCACTGTGGCTGCACGTGCATCAACAAAGGAACAGCGCCAAGCGTGTGTCTGTGTCCCATAAGTAAATGGCCGGCTGGCTTATCCGTTAAAGGGTGCAGTAACCCCCAAAGTGCACTCCAAAAAAATAAAAATATATATATTTTTGTGTTTGTGAATTGTGTGCGCAGTAGCCACACGTGCATCAACAAAGTAGCGCCAAGCTTGCGAATGTGTCATAAGTAAAGGGTCGGCTGGTTTGACCATTAAAAGGTGCTGTAACCCCTAAAGTGCACTCCAAACCAAAAAAATTATATTTTCTGTGTTTGTGAATTGTGTGCACTGTGGCAGCATGTGCATCAACAATGGAGCAGCGCCAAGCGTGCTCCTGTGTCCCATAAGTAAAGGGCAAGCTGGCTTGTCCATTAAAGGGTGCTGTAACCCCCAAAGTGCACTCCAAAAAAAATAAAAAAATATATATTTTTGTGTTTGTGAATTGTGTGCTCAGTAGCCGCACGTGCATCAACAAAGTATCGCCAAGCGTGTGCCTTTGTCATAAGTAAAGGGCCGATTGGCTTGACCGTTAAAGGGTGCTGTAACCCCCAAAGTGCACTCCAAACCAAATAACAAAATATTTTCTGTGTTTGTGAATTGTGTGCACTGTGGCTGCACATGCATCAACAAAGGAGCAGCGCCAAGTGTGCACCTGTGTCCGATAAGTATAGGGCCGGCTGGCTTGTCCGTTAAATGGTGCTGTAACCCTCAAAGTGTGCTCCACAAAAAATAAAAAATTCTTCTTTTTTTTCTGTCTTTGTGAATTGTGTGGGCTGTAGCCGCACCTGCATCCTCAAAGCAGCAGCGACAAGCGTGCATCTGTCTGTTAAAGGGTGGTGTAACCCCCAAAGTGCACTCCACAAAAAATAAACAATTGTTTTTTTTCTGTGTTTGTGTGCGAAATGTATGCGCAGTAGCCGCACGTGCATCAACACAGCAGCAGCGCCAAGTGTGCACCTGTGTCATAAGTCAAGGGCCGGTTTGGACATCTGGTCCAGACTGAAGGACGTGCCAACAATTCCTGACATGTCTACTGTCACTGCATATGATACTGTCACCACTGACAGAATGTTGGAGGAATTATTTTCTGTGTTTGTGAATTGTGTGCACTGTGGCTGCATGTGTATCAACAAAGGAGCAGTGCCAAGCGTGTGCCTGTGTCATAAGTAAATGGCCCGCTGGCTTGTCCATTAAAGGGTGCTGTAACCCCCGAAGTGCACTCCAAAAAAATTTAAAAATTCTTTTTTTTTGTCTGTCTTTGTGAAATGTGTGGGCTGTAGCCGCACCTGCCTCCTCAAAGCAGCAGCGACAGGCATGCATCTGTCTGTTAAAGGGTGGTGTAACCCCCAAAGTGCGCTACACAAAAAATAAAAAATTCTTCTTTAATTTCGATCTTTGTGAAATGTGTGGGCTGTAGCCACACCTGCATCCTCAAAGCAGCAGTGACAAGCATGCGTCTGTGTGTGAATGGGTGGTGTAACCCTCAAAGTGCGCTCCACAAAAAATTCTGTCTTTGTGAAATGTGTGGGCTGTAGCCGCACCTGCATCCTCAAAGCAGCAGCAACAAGCGTGCGTCTGTCTGTCAAAGGATTACATCGGTGACAGCATCCAAGTAGGCATGTCAGACAGTCCATACCTGTACTGGCAGGAAAAAGAGGCAATTTGGAGGCCCCTGTACAAACTGGCTCTATTTTACCTGAGTTGCCCCCCCTCCAGTGTGTACTCACAAAGAGTGTTTAGTGCAGCCGGGAACCTTGTCAGCGACAGGTGTAGGAGGTTGCTTCCACAAAATGTGGAGAAGATGATGTTCATAAAAATGAATTATCAGCTCTTCCAGGGAGACCAGCCTCCAGAACGTACAGAGGGACCTGTGGTGGTGGATTCCAGTGGGGACGAGTTAATACTCTGTGAGGATGAGGATGTACACAACACTGAAGAGGGTGAGGAATCGGTGAATGAGGAGGATGAGGACGACATCTTGCCTCCGTAGAGCCAGTTTGTGCAGGGACAGATTAATTGCCAGCTTGTTTTGTGGGGGCCCAAACGAACCAATCATTTCAGCCACAGTCGTGTGGCAGACCCTGGCGCTGAAATGATTGGTTTGTTAAAGTGTGCATGTCCTGTTTATACAACATAAGGGTGGATGGGAGGGCCCAAGGACAATTCCATCTTGCACCTCTTTTTTTTCTTTGCATTATGTACAGTTTATGACCTAGTTTTTCAAACTGCCATCCTGTCTGCCACTGCAGTGTCACTCCTAGATGGGCCACGTGTTTGTACCGCCCACTCGTGTCGCTTAGCATAGTCATCCATCTACCTCGGTGCAACCATTTGGACATAAAAACACTATTGTGAGGTGTGAGGTGTTCAGAATAGACTGGAAATTAGTGGAAATTAAGTTTTTGAGGTTAATAATAGCATAGGAGCAGAAAAATCAACACATTCTGTGATTTTAGCTGTTTTTAGGCTTTTTAAAAAAAAAATACAGATCCAAAACACAAAACCCAGAACCCAAAACACCAAAGGGTGGTTTTGGCAAAACCAATCAAGATCTAAAACACAAAGAAAGATCCAGATCCAAAACCAAAACACAAAACATGAAAAGTGGCCGGTGCACACCCCTAATTTATATCCAATTTTAAGAAGGTTTCAGGAATTAGAGACATTTAATATGTAGTATCCCCTGTTCCAAAGGACCAAAAGTAATTGGACAATTGACTAAAAAGCTGTTTCATGGACAGGTGTCGGCTATTCCTTTATTTCTTTGTCACAAACAGTAAAACAGCTCACAAGTCTTAACGAATTACCCGATGCTGCATAACGGTTAATACTCTGATGTATGTAACTCATATTGTATAGGTCGACTGAGATAATTGGCCCCTGGCAGGTGAGATTTGCATAGAACTCCGTCAATCTTATAGTGGTTGGTTTGCGCTACCTGATTTTTTGTCTTTTTGTTTTATTGGTTCATTTGGCGGTAACACAGACATCTCCTAGAAGGGAGTGCTGCGAACCTTCCTCTGTACACATAGCTGATAATTATTTTGAATATTTATATGGGATTGGCACTTATTGATCTAATTTTTTCTGTAGTTATTTCCTTATCAATTAAGCAGGCAAAAGGTCTGGAGTTGATTCAAGTTGAGACATTTATATTTGGAAGCTGTTGCTGTGAACCCACAACAAAAGGGCAAAGGAGCTGTCAATGAAAGTGACACAGGCCATCCTTAACCTAGGCACACACTATACATTTATCTGTCAGACCATCTGTGAATCTGGCTTGTTGTAATGAAAATCTGGTAACGTATGGGGCAAAGGACAACATACCATTTCCTCCCAAACACTGTAAAACAGTTAAACATGGTTCTTCAGACAAATTGGATAAATTAAACTGATTTATCCAATTTGAACAATTGGTTTTGTTTGTGTTCTAGTGTTTGGTAGCAAATGGTTAATTGTATTTTGCCCCCATACATTACCAGATTGTCATTCCAACCAGCAAGATTGGACAGATGGTCTGACAACTGTGTGTGTTTAGCTTTAGGCTATAAAGACAAAACTATTAATGAGAGAGATAGCATAAACCATAGGAGTGTCCCAATCAACAGTTTGGTACATTTTCAGAAAAAAACAATGCACTAGTGATCTCGCCAACATAAAAAGGGCTGGACATTCATGGAAGACAGCAATGGTGAATGATCGCAGAAGCCTTTACATGGTAATGAAAAAACATGTTCACAACATCCAGCTAAGTTAAGAACACTCTCCACGAGGTAGATATATTATTACCCAAGTCTACCATAAAGAGAAGACTTCACAAGAACATATTCACACCAAAAAGTACAGTATAGATAGACAATGAACAAAAACATACAATGAAAGCAATCCAGGAGTTTTTTAAGGTAAATATTTTGCAATGCCAGGTCAATCACTTGATCATTTACCTGATTGAGCATGCATTTTACTTGCTAAAGACAAAACTAAAGGTAGAAAGACCCACAAACACACAACTGAAGACAGCTGCAGTAATGTCAAAGCATACTGTATGTCTATGGATTGCAGACTTCAGGCAGTCTATTCCTGTAATGGATTCTCAATAGTTTTAAAAATGAACATAGGGTACTGTGTAAAAAATGTTTGCAATTTCTAAACATTTCCTACAAAATGTTTGTTCAAACCATAGAATTAAAGCTAAAAAGTCTGCACATCCAATGTGGTGGCATAAAGAGACAAAATTATGAAAATTGTGCTGGCTCCAAATATATTTGGACCTAGCTATATATGGCTGTAATCTTGTTACTAGTGACTCTTATAGAATGACTTATAATAGATTTTATACTGATCATATTGAGTTGGTATCAACACCTGTAAGAATAGCTGTAAATAATAGTCACAAAAGTACTTTTTTTCCTACTGTTGGATTTTTGAAGAATAAAAGTTGAACACAGCATCAAGATCTTCTGAAATTAAGGGCCCACTGTGTAGCCATCTCAGATAAACTGTCATCACTGTCACGTTGAGAAACTTTGCTTCTCCAAATTACTAGGTGGTCCATCTTGTATGTATGCTGTGCTCTCATAATGCATCTCTTTTCTCATTCTGAAATAAAAAACACAGTCATGCATTTTAAAGAAACCCAACAACACAACATGAAATTACACCAGTTATCTGACTTTTCTTCATTTCAAAAATTTATTTTATGAGCTTTCATTTTTGTAAAAGTATCAAGCAGACTGAATTTGTTGCAATAGTTTAGCAGTTTCTTCAATTGCTAGTAGTGCCAAGCCATCCAGATGTTCTTTGGATATAGTAGACTGCAAATAAGTTTTAATCAGTGTCAGTTTTGAAAAGAAAATTTTTCTGATGTAAAAATCAATGGCAGCGCTGCTAGTATACAAAAAGCCACAGTCACATTTGGAAAGTTCTACCTAAGGCTATTCCTAGATATAAAATTCATTATTTTTACAGGGTGAGAAATGTATTTCTCTTGGATTAAGTTGGACAAGACTATTGACTCTTGCTTTAGCTTGTGTCCATCTACATTAGAGTGTTCGCCATAAGTTACTGCAGCACTTTTCCAAGTAATCGTTCTCTTTATCAGATAAGTTTGAGATATCATAAACTGAATATTTCACTGTGCACATTTAATTGTTGAAAACATTCAGTTACTGAATTGATGGCCATGTCCAAAACTTCCATAGAAATTGATAAAGGAATCTCTAGCGCTTACAACTAGCTCATCTGTAAAATCATAATCAAATTGATGTTTTACCTTTTGGGGGTGAGCTTGTTTCTCCTCTTGAAAATTGGTATCTGTTTCAAGGGTTTTTACAAGTATTCCAGCAGTAATTAGTACAGCTTCAAAACTGGTCATGCAATAGTCTTGGACTGCAACATTTATCTAGAGATATTTATCTGAAAAAGAATATCGTACCACAACACTAAACTACATATGAATTTAAACTCTTTAATTTTCTGTGCATAGCCTCCAGCAGCAGCCTTTCCAAATGGGTCAATTTTGTACATCTTCAGAGGCTTCTAGTAGAGCATTGTAGACTTTACCAAGTTTGAATCTAATGGTTTTAATAGCATCAATTCTACTCTCACAGCAAGTTCCACTTAAAGGTTTTAAAGTAAGGCCATTTATGTTGATCTTCAGAATGTCCCATCTAAGTGTGGAAGCTGGGAAAATAATTTTTAATGTTTTACTTCATGCTGGAGACTGCTTCAGTACAGGATTTAGCTTCATCAAGTGTAGAGAGTAGCAGTTACATGCTATATATGCCCTAGGGTTTATATCTACAATTCTTCTTTGGACACCAACATTTTTACATTTCATATTTGAGCCATTTTCTTAAATCTTGTCCTCTCATACTTTTTAAAGGATTTTTTTTCATTTTTGAGTTCTTTGATGATGGTTTCTACTAAAGCCAAATGTGTGACTTTAACATGTAAGAATCCAATTAATATTTCCTCTATTGAAATATCTTTTGCATCTTTGATCTTCACATACAGAACCACTACTGTCATTTTAAATTTATGAGAAATATTGGGAGTAAAGTCTAAAATGATAGAGTAATAAGTGGCCTTGTTAATTTCAGCCAAAATGTGTTGTTGTTTTTTTTATAACAGAGTCCAGGAGCTGTATAAACTCATTTTGTATTGTTTTTCCTAAATAATGAACATTGGCATAATTTTCTCTTGAATTAATCCTTCTTCTGACATGATGCTATCAAATTTGGAAATGCATTCCACAAGTTTCAGAAAATTTTAATTATTCTGTATAGACAGTATCTAAGGTTCCTCTAAAAGGCAGATATTGCACACTCCAGTACTCTGCTATATAAAGTAGATGTTTCAAAACTTTTCTCCAATGCTCTTGCACCCAAAGTAAACATTTGTTTTTGGAGTCAATAGTGATGTTGAGTCTTAAACATTTCTTTAGTTCTACCCAGGAATGGTAAGCTCCAATGTGATACGGTGTTACCTTGTGGTGCAATATATTTTACACACATTGCTCCAATCAGTGTAACCTTCAGTAGAGACAAGTGAAGACCTACACTTACCCCTGAATTAAAAATTTTGCAAAGAAACCAGAAAACTTAATTTTTTGAGACACTGTAAATGAGCCCGTCTTTATCAACTTACTCTACATTGTGTAAATGTCTTTTATACATACTTGGATTGAACTTCCTTCCATTTTCAGAAACTTTGAAAGTTAAATTTACTAATTGCTCTGGATGTTTTTTTTTACCAACATCATTCTTATTTTATCTGTAACATTTTGAGGCCAACTTTCAGAATCAGTAAAATTTAAGATATTATTGGTTGTATAAAAAGCTGGGACAGTTGTTAGCTAAAAAGAAAATAAAAATCACCTACCAATATACCACAGGTTCTCAAACTCGGTCCTCAGGACCCCAAACAGTGCATGTTTTCCAGATCTCCTCACAGAATCACAAGTGAAATTATTAGCTCCACCTGTGGATATTTTAAAATGTGTCAGTGAATAATAAATACACCGGTGCACCTGCCAGGAGACCTGGAAAATGTGACCTGTGGGGTCCTGAGGACCGAGTTTGAGAACGACTGCAATATACCATAGTTATTAAAATTAAACCAACAAATTTTGGCACTACTAAATTTTTGTCTCACTAGTTTTATATGAAAAAAACATATGCTAACCTACAAACAATATAATTATTTGCAAATAAAAGTTTTACTTACCATACTTGCCATAGTTTAATCAGCTTGAGAAAGTCTGAATTGCTGTTCTCTGTGCTCACATTGCAACATCTGGGTAAATTTTGGGACAGTTTTTGTTCCTTTGTATTGTCATATGTGCAATGCTGAATGCAGATTCCCGATTATCGTAATCTGCGCGTGTGCAGGACCCATTATGCACATGTGATTCCCCTTCATAATTGATTCCCCTTCTTAATTTTTGGTCTGTGGTCCCTAAAATACTCTTTTATACCATAGTGTGCCCTATATACTGTAATTAGCATGGGCAAGTAAGGTTATAGATGACAAACCTTGTTTCACAGTCAATAAATGATGTAATATCAAAGGAGTTGACTGTAACAAAAGTAGTGATGTTCTCCACCTTATTCTTGCTGTAGACTAATGGCCCTCCATTGACTTTATGGGGCTATAAGAGATATTTTATTACTTTAAAAAAAATTAAAAGTTGTTTAAATTGAAATAAAAACATGGACGTCAGCTGCACTTTGCCTATAACAGCTGCCCCAAGACTGACCGATAATGGCGGGCTGCCCACACTCTGAAGAAGCAATGTCAGTCATTGCTGCCAGTGGCCATGGAGCACAGTCTCACAAAATCAGAATTCCCTCATCTCACTAGCAAGAATACAAGACAAGTGAGATCCCAACTTCTCAGATCAGCTGAATACACTGTGGTCCTGATTTTGAATCGCACATAACACCAATTTTCACAGAGTTAAGCTATTGTTTACTAATGTGAGTGTGCGAAAGTCCATGAAAACTCACATGATGGATGCGTTACACTATGGGGCATATTCAATTAGCCGCGGGGTTTAACCCGCGGCTAATTGTTCGCGTTGGTGGGATTCAATTAGTGGGGATTCCACGCGCGGGTGTCCCAGAGACCCCGCGCGCGAGTCCCCGCTTTATGACTTTACCTCGCACCTCATGTAAGTGCAAGGTAAAATCAGCGTGAGGCCGCCCTATTCGGCCTCGCGCGAGCGGGTAAAACACACAGTTCTCGTGGAATCAGTGTGTTCTCGCGCGAGAGTCCCGGTGTAATGACGCGGGGATATAGCTACTTTAATTGAATAGCTAAACCCCGCGTCGCAGGACTTTAGCCTGTCAATTAGCCGCGGGTGAAACCCAGCGGCTAATTGAATATGCCCCTATGTGTATGCACAGAGTTGCAGTAGTGATTGAGCTGCATGATGTGAGAAATGTATTGTAAATGTAATGGGTGTTCCTGGGTTGTGACTGGGAGCTGGCTATTCAAAGGCATGGAGATGCATTTTATGGGCATGTTATAGGAGTGTCTCAGTCCTTGTACATTCAGACACACACTTGTACACTGGTACGCCATGGAAAGCCTTATACTCACATTAGCATAAAGTTGCAGATGTGAATACAGGATGTGAGAAGCAATATGGGGCACCAATATGGACATGAGATGTGAAAGTACCAATAAAGAGGACAGTTATGGTAGAACATTAATAAAATTAGAGACATGCTTTGAGGTGACTCAATACAGGGGGCCATTACATTAGTATAACTAATTCAAGGCCAGAGAGGATGGGATAATCCATATATGGGCTCATGATATTGTACAATGTGTCTCAAAAGAATGGTTGCAGGTCACAATCTCACATCACTGTAGCTGCATTGAATATAGTTCCTTAGAATGTTTGTTGAATTGTATTCCTGCCACTTAGAGTCTCTCTGTATAGTTTGGCAGTAACAAATGCCTACTGTATTGTATGATGGTCACAAGGATGCTTAAAGTATTGTATGGCTCACACTAGTATGGTATGCCAGTTACTGGAATTATCTTTGTATGGTATGGTGGCCACTAAGCTTTCTGTATTGTAATATGGTCACAGGAAGGCAGTCAGTGTTTTATACTATGAAGCTCTAAATTTTGGGTAGAGGTAGGCAGAAAGTTTATGAGTTTTTTTCTTTTACTCTGATAGTTATACTGTAAATTATCCCACCCATTTTTGTGTTGAACCTGCATACAAATTATTTGTTCCTTCCTACATATGTTTCTTCATATTTTTAACAGGGACATTTTATTTTCCCAATCAACCCTTGGGTAGGATTTATTAGCAAAATGAAATGTAGGAGGTGGTCAATGCACAATTAAAATCACACAGTTAAATAGTGTGATACAAAATATGTAGCCAAAAAATTTCATTGTTTCATTGATGTCTGGCAATTATGACACCATTACCTCTACAATATAATATTGACATGTATACTTGTTCCGCGGTGCTCCCCAAAGGTCCAAAAATATTATAAACATAGAAAAGGGAGAGAAAGCAAACTCTTGTATGGGGGCACTCTGATTCTAATATTTTTTTATGTTATTATAAAACTTAACTTTTAATACATCCTATCATAAAAAAAAATGTCTCCATGAAATATGACACATATGAAAAAGAAAACATAAGACACACAATTTAATTAAAAATGTATTAAATAAAGAGGTGCCTATTAGATATTGCACATGCAGACAATCCAAATGCATCAAAGTGTATAGAATCCAATGCGCAACCTAACATGACCTACTTGGAAGGAAATAGTGAAATCTAGATTTGGAATACAAATTTGAAATAAGGTATAAGCCTGAACAAGAACGTAAGTTTTGTAATGTATTAAATGCATATTCCATGTGCAAGGGTAAAAAAAAATAATAAGAGTGTTATAAGAACTTTAAATCCACTGGATCATTAAAAGCCCCTCCGGATGAAGGGTGCTCAATACATGGATCCAGTGCGCCTCTCTCATGCAGAGCCTTTTAAATATATCTCCCAATATATTTGTCTAGGGTATATGCTTCAATCTCCACAATTTGAGTCCAGCAATTTTACCTCTATGTTTCTCCAGAAATGTTGGGTACACTATGGGCTATCACCTTATTTACAATATTCCTCCGGTTCTCTAAAAACTGTAGTTTCAGGGGCGAGTTATACGGCAAACATATTGCATCCCACAGAGGTTTTTGACCTAATTGTACTAGTAGTGATACTACATATCCCCCCCCCCCCCATACAGACATATTTGTTTCTATTACATGGTTACTCACTGCAATTACCATCAGATTGCAGATATGTTACAGGACATATTGTTGCCAATAAGATGGCTCTAGCTCAGTACTGGAAATACCTGGATGTTCCCCCTGCAACTAAGAATATCTGTAACATGCAGAGAAGCCAATAAATCAATGGAGACCATAAACTTTGTATACTCAGCATCCATCTCTTAGGTGAATACTGTGGTTTGTGTTCTATACTAAATACCTATCACGCTTCACCTCCACCTAATCCTCTGGCAGCACAAGCTGTTTGCTGCTGTCTTCTAACCAATGTCTTGCATCCCATTTGCCCACAATACCTTATATTTCCTTTATTTGGAGTGTTGATCTGTTTTTTTCCCCATCGTTTCCTCATCCTACTCACTGTAGCCCCTTGTTTCCCCTTATATATTTCCATTAATTATGGTTATTATGTTGAAGACACTAATTCCTTGCACTCTACTTCAAAACATCCAATTAAGAATGTAGGCACAAATGCTATGTACTGTAATGCAACCTAAAGCTGTGCAAGAGAAATATATCTGAAAGCTGACTGCATGTAAAGTTGAATGGAACATTTGTAATGTTGAAATTTTTCCTTTAATTTACCCAAACATGCAATAATGTATGCACAAAACTGTACCGAAATAAATGACAAGAAAATCTAGTTATTCAAATCATTTATTAATGTTATGTGAATTACTGGCTGTAAATGTTTTACCTTCTCATTTGTTCATCAAGAAAAAACAAACTGGGTAAAATGTAACTTTTTTGTATATAGAGATTTTTGTTTCTTTGCAAACCCTAAAAAGAACATCGGACATGACACAATCTTTTACACTGACTTACAGAGGGACTGGTAGTCTTTTATAGCATTGAGCACCTCATGCAAATTGTGGCTTAGAGTTGTCAGCTTGAAAAGCTGCCCCCAATATTCTGTGATGTTACAGTGACTTGGGATTGTGATCTGTTCATAGGTCTGCAGCAAATCATATAACATGTTTTTATTTTGTTTCCTGTATCTCTGCCCACTGCTTTGTAAGTCAGACACCACGTAAGATAAATCATTCTGGTCTCTATAATTTAATTTGTTTGTTATATTTTGAACTGTGATTTCTCAATTACAGGAGTCATGTCACAAATACAGCTTGTCCAGCCACCCACTGAAATCAGAAAGCCAGGTGACAGTGTAAAGATACCATGTAAAACATCTGGATACACATTCACCGACTACTATATGTACTGGGTTCAACAAGTTCCAGGGAAAGGACTGACATGGGTTGGATATATTTACCCTGCGAGTGGAGGTACAGACTACTCATCATCATTCAAAGGAAGATTCACAATATCCACAGATAATGCCATTACTACAGCCTATCTACAGATAGACAGACTGATTGTGGATGATACAGCCACATATTACTGTGCTAGAGGTGCACAGTGACACAAGGAGGAAACTTCTCATACAATAACAATCAGAAGCAATGTCACCATCTGGCCACTTGAATGCAGCAGACTCCAAAATATATTGTTTCTATTAACATATAAATGCACAGAATATAAACACAAAAAATATATGATACAATCAGATAAATTGCCACAATATACACGTGTGTGCATCCAATGGGCAAGGAGCAAACTAATAATATAATACAAAGAGATTGAATCTGTACTAGAACATACTCAAATAATTGAAAAATTAGAAACTTTATTACTGTCCAACCAACATTTTGGCTGTTCCAGGAATCAAATAAATAAATAGCATATAGTTGGTGGTGCTCCCAGAATTGAAGTAATTAAACTTTAACTATTAGTTTGCAAAGAAGCAAAAAACAATCAAAAATATCTGTTACTGGGGCACACTTTGTAATAAAATAATCATGATTTGATTTTACAATATAAAAACAAAACTTTTAATCTGTATAATAAGCGAGAAAGTGTGTCTGTCTCCCTGTATGTCTGTTTGTCCCTTAGGCACGGCCAGAGTTTTGGACTTATCTCCACCAAATTTAGCATGGTGGTGTAGTTTGACCAGGATTAGATTTTTGCCTAGGTTTGAACTTTGTCAGGGCCACACATTGTCACACAAACCCTAAAAATAGGGACACTTTTAAATTACACAGGTTTCTGTGCTGGCTACATTGGAAATTGGCAGTCTTCCAAAAATCTGAGAAAGCTACAAAAGTATCCTTTCAACTTGATGACCTATGCAAGTTCATATTAAATCCAGAGCCTCTGTGTTTCCATGCAAGGGCATACCTAGATCTTAAAAGGGCCCCCCAGATGTAAAAAAAACATGCATTTAACTCCCCACAGAGCCCATTCATGCTATGCCACACATACCCCGTTCAGGTTATGCCACACAGAGATCGGTCAGGTTATGCCACACAGTAGTACCTCTTATACACATTATGTCAGGCAGCAGTAGTGCCCCTTACACATTATGCCTCACTTACACTACACAGTAATGCCCCTTTCACATTATACCAGTAAGTATTTTGAGCATGTGTTTACTTAACACAGTGCAATTTATCTGCTTTGTTCAGCTGTCCAGTAGAGGCCAGCTGTAGTTTGCCAGAATCAGACAAACTATTTCTTTAGAATTTGAATGGTCAGCTGTGGGCCTTGAGTCAGCTGCATGTGGAAAGATACAAAGTGTGGGAAGTATTAAGTGTGATATGCATAACAGTTATTCAAACAGTTGAACAAACTTTGAACAACATTTGAGACCAGATTATATCAACTAAACTTGTCATTGTTTTATGTGTTATGCGGTTTGGACTATGAGATGCACTAACAAACTCTTGAGCTATGTATGCAAATGCTAGGAGTTGTGCTGATAACATTTTCAGAATTAACTGCAATAGTAACAAGGGATGATCTATTGTGCTTATTACCGAGTCATATCCTGGATACTCTCATCAGCTGGAACTTTGTGACCTGGCCGTGAGTATATCCTCCCCGTCTACCCCATCTGCATCACACCTGTTTGTCTGCCCTACCTTTTAAAATGTAAGCTCTTACGAGCAGGGCTCTCCACCATCTTGTACTTCTCCCTACTTTACTTTCATCTACTTCTTACTCCTCACTAGGGCACCTAACACTTGGTTGCTTAAGCCCTGCTACTTATGTGGGTGTTATGGTTGCTAATGTGGCAATGTATATTATCCATGCCCTTGTCCTGTATTATATTGCATTGTATTATATTGTACTGTAAGTTTTTGGTCACCTATTTATTTTACATACATTCCAAGGCGCTGCATACACACTTGCCGATGCCGGGAGTGACAGTAGGGGCCATCCTGCATTTGGCAGCATGGCCCCTGCTGACGATAGCAGCCATCAGACCTGCAGGTCAATGTCGCTGACGATGTGCAAGAGCATGCATCCTCATTAACATAGGGGGGAGACACAGCCAGATTTAGACAACATGTTGTCCGATCCCGGCTTTAGTTTGTGTGTCTACAATTATTTGGAGTAGCACAGAGGATGTAATGGATAGCATTACTGCCTCACAGCACTGAGGTTGTGGGTTCGATTCCCACTGCAGCCCTAACTGTGTGGAGTTTTTATATTCTCCCTGTGCTTGCGTGGGTTTCTTCCGGGTACTCTGGTTTCCTCCCATAGTGCACGTGTGGCTGCAGCTCAGTTAAATATTCAAATAGAAGAGCCACACCAACTACCAGTGATGTTTGACAGCAGTTGGGGTGATAGTTGGTGTGGATCCCCTATTTGAATATTGGACTGCGCTGCAGCCCCACCACTGAAGTTGCCACTACTAAGGACTTAACACATTGACTTGGTTTTAACTTTTGGCTACTTCACCACTTGCTATGTATTTGAATTTTGAAATTTTTCAAACTTGATAGGTGTGGCACCATGTGCATGGCCGGTAAGGGGTGGGGTGAGAGGTGCTTTGGGCCCGGGTTCACTTCAGTAGGACAGGCTACATAGCAGTCTGTGCACAGAGCACACATTGATATTGGTGCAAAATTGCTGCTACCTTCAGTCTATATAGAATTGCTTGATACATGAGTCACTCCCGTGACAGGGCCCCTATTCCGTCCGATGCTCTGGGCACTGTTCCCGGCTAGCAGCCAGCTAAATAGGCCAAAGTTCCTTCAGTGCCAGGGACTGATGAGACTGGCTGTGCTAAAAGAGCATGGCAGATTGTGGCTGCAGGCCATTGCAGCAGACTGACCACTAAGCACTCGGAGTTTGCTTTCTCATGTGTGTTTATTTTATGTGCATGTTATTCCAGTTATATGCCTATGTATGCTAAAGTGCAGTGTCTGCTGCCCAGTAAAGACACTGCTTTACCAAGTACCTGTCTATCATGAGTCCTTATTTCTACACCCTGTTACTATATATATATATATATATATATATATATATATATATATATATATATAGTGTAGGGAATGTAGAGGCACACTGATTTGTAAAATAACACTCCAAGCAGTTAAATGCAACATATAAAAAAGAAAGATTAAGTCTTTATCTAAATGTGATACACCTTAAATAATAATTAAGTGGCTGCTCCCAATTAGTGATAGGGATTGGTACCCCAAATGAATATAAAGAAATGAAAAAAGAAAACGCCTACTAGTGTCTAAAAAATATAAATGAACCACAAGTGAGACAAAAAATTAGGATTATTTCACTACTTATCTGGTATAGAATTCTTCGGTCATATGACCATTGGGAGAAATATACGGAAAAAACAAAAACAGAAGAACCAACATAGTGTGTATTGTACCGCACTGTATGTTATTATATAGAACACAAGGAAAACTTAAATTAGACCCTTTTTTATGGGAAACATCTTTTCTCAAAATATAGCTCAATCAAGAGGTCATAGTAGGTTTTTCAATGTTAAAAGAAGTTTTTTAATAACACAGTGACATAAAATGGTACAAAAACACACATACAAGAAAAATAATTATATGCTTATCTGTCCATTCAAGGAGGATCAAGGTACAGCAAAACCCAAGGTACAGCAAACCCACCGCGTTTCGTCTCTAGGACTTCATCAAGGGGATATAGACTATATGGTGAGAGGCTGTATTTATACCTTAGTAGAATTAGAAATGAGACTCACACAAATGTGTAAAACAATTGTGATGTCACTTCCTGTGACTAAATCTCATCAAGACTGATTAAAGTTAAAAATAGGGTATTATATATAACTATGAGACCATCTAGAGTAACTAATACATACACAAAGGCAAATAGAATAAAAATAGAGCAGAATAAATAAGAATAAATGAAGATTGACCATTAAACATTTCACTTCCGGTATCGGACTGCCGGTGGAACGCAGGTGGCACGCAAACACGTCATTTCCGGCATCAAAGAATCTCCAGAGGGATGTTAATTACGTCTAGAGTCTATCACATATCCACACAAGGATACTGGAGGATACACAGTACCAAGTTAAGGATAGATCAGAAGCATTCCGCGGGCAATACTAAGCCACCCGTGGAACGCAAGCCCACGTGTGATCACGTCATATCCGGTGGCAGGTCACTAGAGAGGCGGATCCACAACCATTCCTCGTCCTTTCCGGCATCAGGTGCCTTGGTAGAATGCAAATATTATCCAGAGTGAGTCACTGGTGGAACGCACCACCATCTTTGACAGACATCATTGCCTGTACCTGGTCTCATTCTTTCCAGCATCGGATCTCATAGTAGCACAAAATACTTATTGCAATCATTTATATCAGAGTCAGCTGGAGAACTCCACCATAATACATAAGGCAATAACGTATTTCTTTAAATACATGGCTGTCTCTTTTTCTTTATTCGGACCGTGAATTCACTTAAAGGCATAGGACCTCCGTATTTCATTTCTATAAAAGGGTAAAGGTCACCTAAAAACAAACAATGCATTAGAATATATATAAAAACCATGAATACATCAACTAAAGCAAATGATGGGACATAGATATTAAAATATATGAGTAATCAAGATGGCAAACCTAAAAACCAGAAAAATAGAAAGGCAGCAATAAAAGATAAAAAAGATATCATAAAAAAGGTGCTATCTCAAAATATTCATTAAAACCAAGCGGAGAGAGTGTCTGTAGCTCATATATCCAGAACATCTCTCTTTTAGATAGTTTATTCAAAGTATCGCCTCCTCTTTCTCCAGGTTTTACTAGTTCGATAGCTTTAAAAGTTAAAAATTCTGGGTCAGAGCGATGTTCATCCAAAAAATGTTTAGATACTGCGTGACTGATGACTTTATTTTTTAGATTTCGCACATGTTCTTGGATGCGCAATTTCAAATTTCTCTTAGTTTTTCCAACGAATTTGAATCCGCATGAACATTCTAATAAATAAATCACCATGGTCGAATTACAGTTCATAAAGTCTTTGATGACAAATTCTTTGGAATTATTCAAGTTCGTAAATTTCTTCCTATTCGGATGAAGATTTGCAGATATTACAATTGCCACATTTGAAACACCCTTTACATGTCATAAAGGAATTTGAATCTAATGATGGATTTTTCCTATATAAACTAGGATCTAGAATATCTTTCAAATTCTTATTTTTCCTATATACAATTTTATTTTTAGATGGTAAAATGTCCTTAAGAATTGGATCCATCAATAACACGTTCCAATGTTTATTTAGAGATGTTCTAATAAGATTCTCTTGACTATTGTATGTCATAATAAAGGGAATGATGGATTCTTCTTTCTTTGGCAATTGTTTTTTGAGTAATTCTGCTCTGTCAGTCTCAAGAGTCTTTTTCAGTGCCTGGTTTATCACAGATTCTGGGTACTGTCTTTCCTTGAATCTTTTTGCATAAATATCCAGTTGTATATCACATTCCTCTTGAATACTGCAGTTCTTCTTAATTCTATGAAACTGCGAATAGGGAATATTTGTTCTCCATGTTTTAGCGTGACAACTTTTAAAGTGCAAATAGCTGTTTGTATCAACCTCTTTTATGTAGTTGCAGGTATGGATTTCATCACCGTTGGCCGAGTGATTAAGATCCAAAAAGTTAATCTTGACTTTGTTCAGCTGATATGTGAATTTTAAATTATATTCATTATTAGATATCCAATTAAAAAACTCCAAAAAAGTGTCCTCATCACCTTCCCAAATAATCAAAATGTCATCTATATATCTTTTAAAAAGAATCAAATGACTTAAAAAAGGATTATTAGAATGAATAAAATCTTCTTCCCAGCTACCCATAAGTAAATTCGCAAAACTGGGTGCAAAAATGGTCCACATTGCCGTCCCGCATATCTGTAAATAAAAAGTATTCTGAAATTTAAAATACAGTAATTGTGACAAAGGATAAAACCATTAAAATCACAGATAGCTTCTTTATGTGTGCTGGATAAACCTGAATCTCTATTGAGGAATCTTCTACAAGCCTCAATGCCTTTTCATGTTTAATGCATGTATAGAGACTTTGAACATCAATGGTGATCCAATAATATGATTCTTTCCACTTAAAATGAGACAATATATTTAACACACTATTGGTATCTTTTAAAAAGGATGGTAACTGAGTAACATATTTTTGGAGGAAAATGTCAAAATACTCAGACATATGAGATGTCAAAAAATCAATACCCGCAATTATGGGTCTTCCTGATGGGTTGATTAAAGATTTATGAGTCTTCGGTAAGAAGTAAAAAATTGGTATTACCGTGGTAGAAATCATTAAATACTGGAATTCTTCTTTTGAAGTACATTGTTATGAAGATATTGAATAAGTATTTTTCTAAGTTCTTCAATAAAGTCATTTGTTGGATCCTGTGATAGTTTCTTATATGATGTTTCATCATTCAATAATCTTTGAGCTTCCTTTTCATACTCTTTTTTATCTAATATTACCACACTTCCACCTTTGTCTGCCTGTTTTATAACAATCTCTTCATTTTCTTGTAGATGTTTCAATGGTTCTCTCAGAATTTTTTAGATTCGAATAAACAAATGGTTTTATCTCTTTATCGAATAAATCTTTTTTCACAAGATCATAAAATACACCTATATGATTGCCCTTCGATTCTAAAGGATAGAATTTGGACTTTTGCTTTAATCCTGATTTTGATATTGTAGAAGTATCAATCTTTGTATCTTTATTTAGATCTTTCTTGGCAAAATGTCTTTTAATCGTTAGGGATCTTGTAAATTTATTTAAATCAATAAAAGTTTCAAATTGATTCATCTGTCTCCTGGGAGCGAACTTGAGACCTTTTTGGAGTAAGGAAATTTCTGCGATTTTCAAGGGATATTTGGATAAATTAAAGACACCATTTAAAGAAGGATCTGTTACTGGAGGTAACGCCTTTTGTTGTGCCTTCCTTCTGCCTCCTCTGGTTCCTCTTCTTCTGGGAGGATTCTTTTCATAGGGGATGCCGTTTTGAATCTCTCGAAAAAAAGTGGTTTTTATTGGATTTTGTCTCTTTACAATTGGGTCTGGTGATAAAAAATCAGAACTACTATTTGAATCCAAACGTTGTGAAGCTGAAAATCTGTTTTTTGTAGTGATGGCTCTTGTAAAAGGTGAATATAATGAATCATTCGGATGTACTCTTTGGTTTCATATGAAATTTCTTTTTCTGTTATGGTGTAGTTCTCCAATTTGGATTTCTATTTATATTTGTTGAAAGTTGAGGGTTTCTCTCTTTTTGAAACCTACTCCAATTGTTAACATTATTACTTAGATAGTCTTGTTTGTCTCTAAAAAAAAATTCTGTTTACCTTCTACGACCTCCTCCTCTATTTTTTCCAACTTTTTAGTAAGAGTAATGTCATTTTCTTTAAAATTTTGGTTCTCCTGGTGTGGTATCAGAAGTATTTCTTTGGCTTTGAAATCTTCTTCTATCTTAATCAAAGTCTTTTTCTTCTCTGAGATAATCAGTTTCATTAAGTTAACTGAGCAGTTATTCAGGATTTCATCCCAGGTATCAATAAATGTTTGATCGTCCAGCCCAAATGTTGGTCTTTTGTTGATTCTTAGCCCTCTGGGGATCCAGTTAACTGCGATACACTGTTCAAGGCCTTTAACTTCCCACCATGCTTTAATCTCTTTAATTAATAATTTCTCCACATCCCAGAATAGCGTGTCTAAATCATCAATATCAGTCGTGGTATATGGTGCATTAAAACCTTCATTGAAGATTTTTTGACAGAGGTCAATCCTTTTCTGAGACCCTCTGTTTTTAAACATTGTGTTAAAAAATCAGGCAGACTCTAAAAGTGACCAAAAATAAAATCGTGTAGGGAATGTAGAGGCGAACTGATTTGTAAAATAACACTCCAAGCAATTAAAAGCAACATATAAAAAAAGAAAGATAAAGTCTTTGTCTAAATGTGACACACCTTAAATAATAATTAAGTGGCTGCTCCCAATTAGTGATAGGGATTGGTTCCCCTAGTGAATATAAAGAAATGAAAAACGAAAGCGCCTACTAGTGTCTAAAAAATATAAATTATATAGAACACAAGGAAAACTTAAATTAGACCCATTTTTATGGGAAACATCTTTTCCCAAAATATAGCTCAATCAAGAGGTCATAGTAGGTTTTTCAATGTTAAAAGAAGTTTTTTAATAACAGTGACATAAAATGGTAAAAAAACACACGTACAAGAAAAATAAATATTATATGCTTATCTGTCCATTCAAGGAGGATCAAGGTACAGCAAAACCCAAGGTACAGCAAACCCACCGCGTTTCATCTCTAGGACTTCATCAAGGGGATATAGACTATATGGTGAGAGGCTGTATTTATACCTTAGTAGAATTAGAAATGAGAATCACATGTGTAAAGCAATTGTGATGTCACTTCCTGTGACTAAATCTCATCAAGCCTGATTAAAGTTAAAAATAGGATATTATATATAACTATGAGACCATCTAGAGTAACTAACACATACACAAATACAAATAGAATAAAAATAGAGCAGAATAAATGAAGATTGACCATTAAACATTCCACTTCTGGTATCGGACTGCCAGTGGAACACAGGTGGCACGCAAACACGTCATTTCTGGCATCAAAGAATCTCCAGAGGGACTTTAATTATGTCTAGAGTCTATCACATATCAACACGAGGACACTGGAGCATACACAGTACGAGGCGGATCCATAACCATTCCTCATCCTTTCCGGCATCAGGTGCCTTGGTGGAACGCAAATAGAGTGAGTCACTGGTGGAACGCACCGCCATCTTTGACAGACATCATCATTGCCTGTACCTGGTCTCGTTCTTTCCGGCACCAGATCTCATAGTGGCACAAAATACTAATTCCAATAAATTTATATCAGAGTCAGTTGGAGAACTCCGCCATGGCTGTCTCTTTTTCTTTATGCGGAACATGAATTCACTTAAAGGCATAGGACCTCCGTATTTCATTTGTTTAAAAGGGTAAGGTCACCTAAAAACAAACAATGCATTAGAATATACATAAAAACCATGAATACATCAACTAAAGCAAATGATGGGACATAGATATTAAAATATATGAGGAATCAAGATGGCAAAGCTAAAAACCAGAAAAATAGAAAGGCAGCAATAAAAGATAAAAAAAATATCCTAAAAAAGGTGCTATCTCAAAAAATTCATTATAACCAAGCGGAGAGAGTGTCTGTAGCTCATATATCCAGAACATCTCTCTTTTAGATAGTTTATTCAAAATATCACCTCCTCTTCCTCCAGGTTTTACTAGTTCGATAGCTTTAAAAGTCAAAACTTCTTCTTAACATTGAAAAAACTACTATGACCTCTTGATTGAGCTATATTTTGGGAAAAGATGTTGCCCATAAAAAATGATCTAATTTAAGTTTTCCTTGTGTTCTATATAATAACATACAGTGAGGTACAATACACACTACGTTGGTTCTTCTTTTTTTGTTTTTTTCCGTATATTTTTCTCAATGGTCATATGACCGAAGAAATCTTTACCAGATAAGTAGTGAAATAATTATCATTTTTTGTCTCAATTGTGGTTCATTTATATTTTTTAGACACTACTAGGTGCTTTCTTTTTTCATTTCTTTATATATATATATATATATGTATATATATATATATATATATATATATATATATATATATTCCATAGACAAAAAAACTTAAGGTTTTACATGTCCCATTTAGGCTTCTTATACATGTTCTGAAATTTTACAAAACCTACTGAATTTGTGCCACTCAAACTATAAAAAGCAATGAAATTGTGATCATTAAGGCTGATGCCTTAATGGACGAGTTTCTTGCACAATACAGATATGGTATGACATCACACCCTGTGGTTAACTGCAGATTCAGAACTCTCACAGAATGAGATTGCTGTCACTCACAAAATGGTGGAGCAGCTAATTCACAGAATTGTGTGCTCATTGGAATACACTCATGCAGTCTATGCAACTGAGGTTTGAGCAGTTATGTGGCTCCCACAACCCACTCAGTGCCCACAATCTTCCCATTCGATCACCACAAAAATCTCACTGGCTTCCAACATCCTTCTCACTCCATACATTTATCTAATTTAGAATACACATTCAGCCCCCTTATTTTTAAAAATATCAAACTCTGTCTATGAATGTACACTTTCTTCCCCTATATGCCTCCATACTGCTATATATTCCCCAATCCCTACTGTTGTGTGGTCTCCCAACTGCGCTAGTCTGAGTTTCCTCAACAGCACCAATTTGTTTTTCCATAGCCACACTGCCCTGCATCCGTGCCTTTTCCACAGCCATGTTGAAGTCTTTCTCTTATGGGTGGCAATCTTTGTTCCATCATCTGCACTACTCTGGTCCCCCCAACTGTGCAACTCTACCCCCACCACCTGCATCACTCTGTCTTCCTCCCCATCCACATAAATCTTTCTTCCCCAATCTCTACTGCTGTGTGGTCTCTGAACTGTGCTAGTCTGTGTTCTCTCATCAGCACCAATCAATCTTTCTCCATCTGCACTGCCCTGCATCCGTGCCACTTTGTTTCCTTCTGCACCACTGCCTTCCCCTAAGCCATGCCGCTCTGTCTTCCTTTCCTACGTGGCACTCTTTCTTCCTCCATCTGCACCACTCTGTCCCCCCCACTGTGCAACTGTCTCCTCCCCCCAACTGCACTACTCTGTCTTCCTACCCATCCACACCAATCTGTATTCCCCAATCCCTACTGATGTGTGTTCTCCCATTTGTATTAGTCTGTATTCCCTTATCCACACCAATTTGTCTTTAAGCATCTGCTCTGTCTTCCCATGTTCATGCCACTCTCATCCCCCATCCACGTCACTGTCCCCCCAAACTGTGCCACTCTGTTTCCCCTCCAACCACACAATTGTTTTCCACCCATCTGCATTAAGTTGTTCCTCCACCCTATCTGTACCACTGTTTTTCACCCAACTGCATCACTTTGGCTGCCCCCCCCATTTGAACTGCTTAAACTTCCCTCCCCTACACGCCTTTTTGTCTCACCTATCTATGCTGCTCTGTCTCCTCTCCCCATCCACACAATTCTGTGAATTAGCAGCTCCACCATTTTGTGAGTGACAGCAATCTCATTCTGTGAGAGTTCTGAATCTGCAGTTAACCACAGGGTGTGATGGCATACCATATTTGTATTATGCAAGAAACATGTCCATTAAGGTGTCAGCCCTAATGATTGTAACTTCATTGCTTTTTTTTAGTTTGAGTGGCACAAATTCAGTAGGTTTTGTGAACTTTCAGATCATGTTTAAGAAGCCTTAATGGGACATGTAAACCGTAAGGTTTTTTGTCTATGGAATTTCATTGCTTTTTTTATCATTTATTAACTATCAAGGTTTTGACAAGCAAACCGGGCCACCTGCAGTGCAGAAGGACAACAAATAGGTACACTAACACAGGTGGAGGAGATGGAGCACACAGGAGGTGTTTTAAGGGTGCGGAGGGAGAGATGGCTGTGGGGGCAGGCTGCAGATGTGTGGGGCAATGGCAGCAGTGGAGGAGTGGAGCAATGGCAGCAATGGGTGTGCACAGAAGCATCAGTGGGCAACAGAGGGACTCACTGGTGTTGGGCATGCACCTGAGAAAATCAAATCAATAACACACAGATGCATGGACATATCAAAGAGATCCATCCATGTATTGGAGCCCCAGTGCTGGTTGTGCTAAACACATGGGACAAATGACATAGGGGTTCCCTGTATTAAGCACAACCAGCACCAGGCTAAATCAGAGCCAGTCTTGGTTGCCAAAATACAGGGGATGAGTGATGTAGGGGTCCTCTGGAAAAAAAATAATTTTCCCATAGAGAAATCCTGAGGGGGCATGGTGTTTAAGGGGCTACACCTCAAAAGCAATTGGAGGTATGGTGCTGAAATTTGGCATAGGCTGGTAGAACTGTCGCTCAGCACTGCATGCCAAATTTCAGGGCAAAATCATAAAAACTGAGAACTTGGGAGTCATTTAAATTTCCAACTGTCAGTATTTTCTGACACTCAATTAGGACTACATTTCTGCTGTTGTCTATGGGGGATTTTTGGGAAAGCATAACTTAGGGTAGGGGGCACTTTGTAACACTTTGTGTTTGTTTAATTAGGTAGCTATTGTTCCAGGGTAGGTGCTTTTGGGGTTTAGATAATAGAGAAAGTTATAGTTTTTAAACTATTACTTCACAAATCTGCCATTATAGATAGGAAGTTTCAACTTGATGCACAGCTTCAGTAGGAGCCTACATCAGGTGTACTCACTTTGGCTTCACTTGGGTGCACCAAGATGGCAGGTCAGTGTGAGTGGTAGTGGCACTGGGCTCGGGGGAAGGAAGCAGCCACAAGCTGAGGTCGGACCTGAGGGATAGCAGGTGAAGGCTGCAGTTGGAACCCATGGGTGTAAGCGGTGGTGGTGGTGCAGGCGGCAGGACCCGGGGAAGGTAGCTGCAGACTGTTGTAGGCTTGCTGAACAATCTGTGATACCTGTATTTAAATAAACACAGAAGCAGGGACAGGTCAGTGACTTCTGTTTAATTAAAAAAAACCCTGTGTAAAAAAAAAAAATGGCATGGCCCCCTCCCCAAAAACAACAACCAGCACCGGGCTTTGGAAAGCAAGGACTGGTTGTGCTAAATACAGGGGACAAATGACGTAGGGGTCCCCCGTATAAAGCACAACCAGCACCAGGCTTTTCAGAACCAGTCCTGGTTGCCAAAATACAGGGGACAAATTACTGCAAAAGACAATATTTATATTTTCATATGCACCACACAACACAATCAACCAATCACACACTGCCCAGGGGTGCTAGGGATAGCCCCGGGCTATCAGCCTGGGCCTAGAGTGCCCTGGAGAGGGGGTCCCCAGCTCCCCAGGGATCCCCAGTGGTCAAGGGTGATGCTTTGGCTGGGGGGCCCGGTGAAAGGGCTCCCCTGGCTGTGGCATCACCCCCCGCTAGCAAGAGTCCGGTGTTAGTTCTGGTAAATACAGGGGGACTCTACACATTTTTCCCCCTGTATTTCCAGAACCAGCTCAGAGCTCATCGCTGGTTGCGCTGAATACGGGGGACCCCTACATCATTTGTCCCCCATATTTTGTCAACCAGGACTGGTTCTAAAAAGCCTGGTGCTTGTTGTGCTTAATATGTAGGACCCCTATGTCATTTGTCCCCAGTATTTAGCACAACCAGTACTGGGTCTCCAAAGCCCAGTGCTGATTGTTTTTTTGGGGGGGGATCGGGCCACGCCATTTTTTTTTAAACACAGAAGCAGGTATCATGAATCTTCCAGATCTGAGCCTGCATTCTGTGTGCTGCTACATCCCCCAGGTCCTAACCCCTGCCCCACCACTGCCTGCATTGCTGCCCACACCACCGTCGCTAAGGCCTGCTACCATCCCTGGGTTCTGGCCGCAGCTAATGCCCATTACCTCTCCGCGCCTTTCCCCCTGGTCCTGCTGTAGCTAATGGCTGCTTCTTTCCCCCGTGCCCACCACCTCTAAAACCCACAAACAACAGCAATCTTTGTGCACCCAAGTAAAGCCACAGTGAGTGGAGGAGGCTCCTACTGTGGCTGCACAACAAGTTGAAATGTCCTATCTATTCAATGGCGCATTCTTAAGGTAATAGTTTAAAAACTGTAACTTTCTAATTTACCTGAACCCTAAAAGCACGTACCCTGGCAAAATAGCTACCTAATAAAACAAGTCCCAAATTTAAATTCGTCCCCTACTCTGAGTTATGCCTTCCCAAAAATCCCCCATAGAGAACAGCAGAAAAGTGGTCCTAATTGAGAATGTCACAAAAAAGTGACAGTTGGCGTTTAGATTACTCCTAAATCCAAATTTTTAATGTTTACGCCCTGAAATTTGGTATGCAGCACCAAGCGATAGTTCTACCCAGCCGTGCCAAATTTCAGCTTGGCACCTCCAACAGCTTTTGAGGTGTAGCCCCTTAAACACCATGCCCCCCATCCGGAATTCTCTATGGAGATTCCCATTTTTTTAGATGCAGCCTTAATATAAGGGCACGACTGTGCCCTTATAATTTATATATATATATATATATATATATATATATATAAATATATATATATAATATGTTTGTTATGTTATGCAGTCAGACAACCCTGCACCAAATGGAATGCAAGCTGGTCCAGTTGGATGCTGGCCAGATTTTAGGGGGGTTATATGCGAGACCCGGCTAGCAACGGAGCACCCATCGCTAGCCGGGTCTTGCGCATGCTCACGATGTAGCCAGCTCCATTGTGCACATGCCCAGTGGGTAAACATCGACCTGGTTGCGAGCGCTCAGTGCATGCGACCGGCTCTGAATCAGGCCCTGTGTGCGCTGTAGCCGCACGTGCATCAACAAAGTAGCAGCACCAAGTGTGCGCCTGTGCCTGTTAAAGGGTGGTTAACCCCCAAAGTGCACTCCAAAAAAAATGTTACATTATTTTTCTGTGTTTGTGAATTGTGTGCGCGCAGTAGCCACACGTGCATCAACAATTTTAATAATCTGAGGAGAAAAGTAAACTTGCCAATATGCCATTTACGACATGGAGTGGCAAGGAATGGCTAAGGTCTTTCCCTATGTTCAAGACTAGTGGTTCAGCTTCACATGACGATGGAAGCCCTCCTCCCACTACAAAACTCAAATGAGTTCAGCTGGCAAAAGCACAGCAAAGAACTGTGCCTTCTAAGAAGATATCACAAATCCCCAAAGAAAGTCCAAGTGTGGCGGCGGTTGCGATTCCTGACCTTCTCAACACTGGAAGGGAAGAGGTGGCTCTTTCCACCATTTCCACCACAGTCAAGTTGCTGATATTCAAACTGAAGACGTCACTGTTGAAGTACAACAGGATGAGGATATTGGTGTAGCTGGCGCTGAGAAGGAAGCTGACAAGGAGGATTCTGATGGTGATGTGGTTTGTTTAAATCAGGCACTGGGGGAGACAAATGTCCGTGGGATGAAAAAGCCCATCACGGTCATGCCTGGGCAGAAGACCAAACATTCCACCATTTTGGTCTGGCAATATTTCTATCCAAATCCGGACAACAACTGTCTTGCCATATGTACCATATGTAAAGGTGAAATAAGTAGGGGTAGGGACGTTAACCATCTAGGAACATCCTCCCTTATACGTCACCTGCAGCACGTTCATAAAAAGTTACTGTCAAGTTCAGAAACTTTGGCTAAGACCGTAAGCAGTCCAGAGACACCTAAATCCCTTTGTCCTGTTGTATCCAAGCACCTGCAAACCACACCATCAACTCCCTCCTCGTCAATTTCCACTTCCGTCAGGATTGGAAGTAGGCCTGCAGGCCATGTCACTGGCATGACTGACTCCTCTCCTATCTGGGATTCCTCTGGAGGATCCAGCATTGCTACGTCTACTGCTGCCACTGCTGCTGTTCCTGCTGGGAGTTGTTCATCATCCCAGAGAGGAAGTAGGAACACCACTACTTCTTTTACTAAACAATTGACCCTAAAACAGTCCTTAGCGAGGAGGATGAAGTACAACAGCAGTCATCCTGAAGCAAAGCGGATAACTGAGGCCTTGACTGCTATGTTGGTGTTAGACGTGCGTCTGGTATCCGCCATTAGTGCAGTGGGATTTAGACAATTGATGGAGGTAGTGTATCCCCGGTACCAAAGCCCATCTAGATTCCACTTCACTAGGCAGGCGATACTGAGAATGTACAGAGACGTCAGAAAAAGTGACCTCAGTGTCGTAAAATATGCGGTTGTACCCAATGTCCACTTAACCACGGACATGTGGACAAGTGGAACAGGGCAGACTAAGGACTATATGACTGACAGCCCACTGGGTAGATGTATAGCCTTACGCAGCAACAATAGCAGCATCACCAGTAGCAGCAGATCAGATACTCCTGCGCGTTCTAAGGCAGGCTATGCTGTGTATCACCGGTTTCAGTAATAGGCACACCGCCGGCAATCTCTGATGGAAATCATCTCCCAATGGCTTACCCCACTTAGACTCTCCTGGGGATTTGTGATATCTGATAATGCCACCAATATTGTGTGGGCATTACATCTTTGCAAATTCCAGCATGTCCCATGTTTTGCTCACACAATAAATTTGGTGGTGCCGAATTTTCTGAAACACAACAAGGACGTGCAGGAGATGCTTTGGGTGGCCCAAAAATATTTCTGCTCACTTTCGCCTTTCAGCGACTGCGTGCCAAGCAAACTGTCTTGAGCCTGCCCTGCCATCACCTGAGAGGTTGTGACTCGGTGGAATTGAACCCTCTATATGCTTCAGAGGATGGAGAAGTAGCAAAATGCCATTCAAGCCTATACATCCACATAAGACATGGGCAAAGGGGGAGGTATGCACCTGATTCAAGCGCAGTGGGGAATGATTCCCTGTTGTGCAAGGTTCTCCAGCCCCTTGAACATGCCACACGTGAAGTCAGTTCAGACACTGTCAGCTTGAGTCAGGTCATTTCCCTCATCAGGTTTTTGCAGAAGCAGCTGGAGAAAGTGAAGGAGGAGCTAAGACGGAGCGATTCTGCTCAGCATGTGGGACTTGTGGATGAAGCCCTTCATTCGCTTTGCCAGGATGCGAGGGTGGTCAATCTGTTGAAATCAGAACACTACATTGTGGCAACCATGCTCGATCCTAGGTTTAAAGCCTATGTGGTGTCTATTTTTCCAGCCAACACAAGCCTGCAGAGGTGCAAAGACCTGCTGGTGAAAACACTGTCAGCTGAAGCGGAACGTGACACGTCAACAGCTCCTTCTTCATTTTCTCCCGCAACTGGGGCTGCCAGGAAAAAACTTAGGTATCCTAAGCAACCCGCTGGCGGTGATGCAGGGCAGGCAGGACCAAGCTTGGAAATCTGGTCCGGACTGAAGGACCTGGCAACAATTTCTGACATGTCTACTGTCTCTGCATATGATACTGTCATCATTGACAGAATGGTGCAGGATTACATCGGTGACAGCATCCTAGTAGGCATGTCAGACAGTCTGTACCTGTTCTGGCAGGATAAAGAGGCAATTTGGAGGCCCTTGTACAAACTGGCTCTATTTTACCTAAGTTGCTCCCCCTCCAGTGTGTACTCCAAAAGAGTGTTTAGTGCAGCTGGGAACCTTGTCAGCAAAAGGCGTAGGAGGTTGCTTCCACAAAATGTGGAGAAGATGATGTTCATCAAAATTAATTAGCAATTCTTCCAGGGAGACCAGCCTCCAGAACGTACGGAGGGACCTGTGGTGGTGGATTCAAGTGGGGACAAATTAATACTCTGTGAGGATGAGGATGTACACAACATTGAAGAGGGTGAGGAATCGGTGGATGAGGAGGATGAGGATTACATCTTGCCTTAATAGAGCCAGTTTGTGCAGGGACAGATTAATTGCCAGCTTGTTTTGTGGGGGCCCAAATGAACCAATCATTTCAGCCACAGTCGTGTGGCAGACCCTAGCGCTGAAATTATTGGTTTGTTAAAGTGTGCATGTCCTGTTTATACAACATAAGGATGTGTGGGAGGGCCCAAGGACAATTCCATCTTGCACCTCTTTTTTTTTCTTTGCATTATGTACTGTTTGGGGCCTAGTTTTTCAAACTGCCATCCTGTCTGCCACTGCAGTGTCACTACTAGATGGGCCACGTGTTTGTGCCGCCCACTTGTGTCACTTAGCTTAGTCATCCAGCTACCTTGGTGCAACCTTTTGCCCTAACAACAATATTGTGAGGTGTGAGCAGGGCCGCCATCAGGGGGGGAACTGCCGGGCCTGGAGACCTTTGCAGAGCCTGCAGCCTGAATTACCCACTTGGAGAGGGAAGAGGGCCCGGCCGCCGCTGCTACCGCCCGCCAACCCGTCCCCGTTACTACTAATGGAGCTGGAGGAGGCAGCCCGGCCACTCGGGCCACTCCTCCACCAGCTTATAGTCGTACAGTCAGACTCCAAAACAAGCTTTTAATAAAGCTTGTTTTGGAGTCAGCGTGCATGAAGTCATGACATCACGTGCGCCACTGGAGGACGAGGTCAACATCGGAGGAACCGCAGTGGACCGTGGAGGAATTAGTCGCCACCGGATCTCATCACAAATAAGGTAAGTGGGGAAATTGCACACAATAACCGGGGGGGAGGTAATAAAAAAAAAGGCAGGAGTCGGACTGTGGACGCACCGCTGACCATGTACAGACTGCATTCAAGTGGGGGAGAGTGAGGTGCATTCAAGGGGGGGGGGGGGGGGGAGAGTGATGTGCATTCAAGGGGGGGAGAGTGAGGTGCATTCAAGGGGGGAGAGTGAGGTGCATTCAAGGGTGGGAGAGTGAGGTGATATATAAAAAAAAAGGCAGGGCGCACTGCAAACAGACTGCATCGAATAATGGGGAGGGGGCCCCACAATTTCTGATGGCAGCCCTGGGTGTGAGGTGGTAAGAATAGACTGAAAATGAGTGGAAATTAATGTTATTGAGGTTAATAATAGCATAGGAACAGAAAAACACACAAATTCTGTGATTTTAGCTGTTTTTATCCTTTTTTTCCAAAAAAATACAGATCCAAAACCTAAACACAAAACACGAAAAGTGGCCGGTGCACACCCCTATACATATATTCAGTATACTCTGATTTTGGAAAAACCAGTTAACTTAACTAATTTATTTGGAGGATATTTACTAAACACCAGAAGACCAGAGAGAAAAAAAAAAACAAAAAACAAATACAAAAGTCTGGTAAGAGTTGTAATTGGTATAATGTTATAAGTGATGTTTCTCTGGATGTGTTAGGATGTATTAGGAAACTGTTAAATATATGGTCCATTTGTAATAGCAGAAGAAGTGAAGAATACTGACACCCTCTGATTGATTTGCATATCAATTCTAAGTGGGGTATGAAAGAACGCAATTGTATCAATGAGGTTATTTTTTTAGAAAATGTATCAAATGTATAAAGTAATTCATTTATTTTGTGCTTTTTAAATAATTTCAAAAACCCACTAATTATCGTCAAGTTGATGATGACTGACATATTTAACATGGCCACTTGAAGACATGCTTACGCTTACAATTTGAAGCAGCCACATTCTAACACCCATACAGGATACTAAAAAACATTTTTAAAACATCCCTATGGTGAGGTACACAAAATTAAAATGTTCAAATGTATCCACTCACAGGGTTGGACTGGCCCACAGGGATACAGGGGATATCCCCGGTGGGCCCCACTGCCTAGGGGCCCTACCACTTGCTCTAATGTCAGATTTTAGACTGTGCACTTCAATTAAATATTGTTACTCTATTAGAGGGTCAGTTACATGGTCTCTAATGTCTGTCCAAACCTCTGTGGGTGCTGGCCTTATCCCCTGTAGCAACTGACCACACCCCAAATTATGGGCCCCTACCATTGCACTCCCCCGGAGGGCCCTTCATGCTCCAGTCCAACACTGTCCACACATTACTATTCTTTTGGCCAAAAAATACTTTCAATAAGGTGATGTGAAGCAAAAATAAAACATTTTGGGGCTCTTTAACAGTTGAGAGCAGTTTTAGGCCCAGATGCACATTGAAAAACATGCAATCCTCAGTTTGCCCTTGTGCTCCATAGGAAGTTTCTGTCCTCTTAGAGCTCATCTCAGTACATCTGCATCATGGCTTAACTGGTGTGTAATAAAAAATAGTGGGCCTAATACAGAGATGTAAACAATTCGGCCACTTGTTTGGATCTCTGCATCCACTCAAGTCAACATAGCTCACAATTCAACTTACATACTCATCACACACCCACAGAACACTGAACCATAACTAGCACTTTGTGGGCCAGTTTGAAACTTTCTGAAGGGGCCCCCAATACTTTTTAGACAGAAAAGTTCTTTACAGTGCTCTTTGGTGTGGGCATGCCTAATGCTGCCTAGGGGGCATTCCTACTGCCCTGTATCATTTTAATGCATAAATATCCTCAAATAGCTTCATCATCTTCATCGTTGTACACTATGAAATGCAGAGGAATGTCTTACTGTGCATGTGTGAGCTATAGTTTTACATGGCATTTGCAAGGTCCTAAGCAGACCATTGTGATCCATGGGGGCTTCCTGGGTGGATTCGGGGAGGTGGCCAAAAGTGTTTGCAAAAAACGGTGTACCATTGGCGTGTTATGGGAGTACCAGGGATGCGGATGCAATCTCGGCTGCGTACCCAATCACAGAACCACAGTCTGTGGCCATTTATAGAGAGAAAGTTGACCCAGAATCTGAAACTTACTCCAGTAATCGATGTGCATCCGATGTTGTGTTAATTGCTCAGACAGTCGCACACTACTTTAGGCGGGGAGTCTGTTAGCAGGCATTAGCATATTTTCACACATACTGTACATTGTGAGTGCAAACACAGCGGCAAATGTATGACTCTGAATTAGGCCCCTAGTCATTAGCCCATATCATAGCATCCAACTACTTTCAATGACATTAGCCATGTGAATAACCAAAATATATTTTTTATGCCCCATATTAATCCCCCTTTGTATTATGCTCCACAGAAATGTTCTAGCCACAACTTATAGTAAGTCCTATAGTAGTGCCCCAGTTTATAGTATGTCCTCAGCCTTCATCATTTAATCTCCAAACTTGTGCATCTCCATTTTTAATTTGCCCTATGGAGCCTAGCTGGTGACTCCTCTGTCCATCTTCTTACTTGTGTTGATGTAATTATGTTAGTAGCAGTAGAGACAAATGCACTGATGCCAATGTAACCTGAGTGCCTGGGAGATGAGAGAATGGCCAATAGCATCAGCACCCCTGCAAACCCAACCCCCTACAATAACTATAGTAATGCCTCTGCCTACTGTAAGTGTAAACACTCCTATTGTCACCCAGTTACCCCAATTAAACTGCAAGAAGAGATACAGCAGAGATCATACAACTCTGAATTAGCCATAATTGCTCATAGTTGCATAAGCTCAGCTTGGATGCATGAACAATGCAAAAAATTGCAAGATACATTGCAAAGAATACTTATGTACCACTCTGAATCTGGCCTAGTGTTCAACTTACATGAATCTCATGGTTCTGGAATCTTGACATAACTGATATTAATACTTGTGTAGTTTGTAATAATCTAGTTCTATATGGAATATACATATAATTGTGGGTTTCGAATTCAGAATATTTCCAGTAAGACCGAATGTAACCTTAGGCATTATGGGCAGCAGACAGTTAAACCCGAGAAAATGTGTATATTCAACTATATGTAAATGTAACTGAGCCAAGAGGTGAGGATATAAATTATACAGTAGGGTCTGGCATTATATTCAACTCTGTAACACATAACTACAAAAGATTTGAGTAGTGGATAAAGGTGTTTAGTGCACAAGTTATGCCCCGGGTTCAGGATAATAATGTGATAATAATGTGACAATACACAAGGTAAATCTTAAGACCAAAACAGCAGTTTTATATAAAAAAAACATGTAATGAACACTCATAGCCATATGAAAATGTGCAAATTCTAGTTAAAAGTACAGTATATAAATTAGGATTCAAATAATCCCTTTAACTAAAAGTAATGCATTACAAGCCTTTTAAAAACAGGAGGTATTCTTAGAACTACTTTAGTTGATAACAACCAGCATTGGACCACAGAACAAAACAAGTGAGAAGAAATAAGCAGCATCCTAGCAATTCTGAAGAACTATTGTATTCCCAGCCAGGCACCAGGAGCATCGCTCTAACATCCACACAATTTAATTATGAGTACACTTTTCAGTGAAATTTATAGAGTGAAATTTGTTGTGCTTATAAAGTACAAAGGATACAGCGGACTGTCAGCTTTAATTTGAGTGTATTTACATCCAATTGGTAAGAAGGGTTAAGGAATTACAGATGTTTAATATGTAGCATCCCCTGTTTCACCTTGAAAAAGGCGTCAGAAGGACGTTGAAACGCGTTGGTGCTTGATTTTGCTACATCTACCTGGTTTTTGATTCCTGGAGTCTCATCATTGGCTCTCTCTGCACATCTACACACCGTGCCTGGCAAGCTTCAAGCCATTCTATCAGCTTGCAGTGGAATATCCTCCATACCCATCCGGGACGCAGAGCCCTCTGTTCCTTTCCCCCTGACACGGAGCCTCAGAGCGGCGTCATTCAATTCTTCCCTAGTCTCCCCGCTGGCCGGGTAGAGCACGTGCATCTTGGTCAGACGACCCATTCACTCATAGAGCACGGAGTACATTGTTTTGCCCCTCCTGTGCCGGACCTGGAGCACTAGAGCGACCACCCACTCCCCTCTGCATCTCCATCGTCAGCTGGGTCGAGATCGGGAGGTCTGCCATCTTCAGCCACGGTAACCATCATCCACATTGTGGTCATATACCCAGATCTGGGTCTGATCCAACTATACGGAAGGTAATATCGACACCCATTTATTACTTTGTAACTTTTATACCGGATGATGAACTAATCAACATCAGTTCAAAAAATATATTTGTGTATGGAGGAATTCTTCAGAGGGTTTCACCAAATGTTGTTCAAAAGTCCGGGACTCTATATTCATACATTTTAGGAACCATTATTTACATGCAATTTTATTATTTACATGTGTGTTTTATTGCTCTTATTGAATTTATAAGCATTGGCTGCTTTGTCTTAATATAGATATAATTCATTTATTATATACATTGTTGCTACTGGTTTGAGTGATTTTTAATTATACTAACAGAATCTGTGGTTGCTTTATCTTTCATGTACTTTTTATTGAGTGGGACTGACTACCCCACACAACCACATTGAATCTGTTCAGTAAATATCAACCCCTCAGCACTTGGGCTGTATCAACCCCTCAGCACTTGGGCTGTTTTTTCCCCTTTTCCAAAGGACACAAAAGTAATTGGACAATTGACTAAAAAGCTGTTTCATGGACAGGTGTCAGCTATTCCTTTATTTCTTTATCACAAAAAGTAATCCATACAGCTCACAAGTCTTAACGAATTACCCGATGCTGCATAACAATTAATCCTCTGATGTATGTAAATCATATTGGATAGGTCGACTGAGATAATTGGCCCCTGGCAGGTGAGAGCTGCATAGGACTTCATCAATCTTATAGTTGTTGGTTTGCGCCACCTGATTTTTTGTCTTTTGGTTTTATTGGTTCATTTGGCGGTAACACAGACATCTCCTAGAAGGGAGTGCTGCAAACCTTCCTCTGTACATATAGCTGATGATTATTTTGAATATTTGTATGGGATTGGCGCTTATTGATCTAATTTTTCTGTAGTTATTTCCTTCCCAATTAAGCAGGCAAAAGGTCTGGAGTTGATTCAAGTTGAGACATTTATATTTGGAAGCTGTTGCTGTGAACCCACAACAAAAGGGCAAAGGAGCTTTCAATGCAAGTGACACAGGCTATCCTTAAGCTAAGCACACACTATACAATTATCTGTCAGATCATCTGTCAATCTGGCTTGTTGTAATGAAAATCTGGTAACGTATGGGGGCAAAGGACAATCTACCATTTCCTCCCAAAGACTTTAAAACAGTCAAAAATGGTTCTTCAGACAAATTGGTTAAATCAAACCAATTTATCCAATTTGAACAATTGGTTTTGTTTGTTTTCCAGTGTTTGGGAGCAAATGATCGATTGTCCTTACCCCCCATACATTACCAGATTGTCATTTCAACCAGCCAGATTGGACAGATGGTCTGACAACTGTGTGTGTTTAGCTTTAGGCTATAAAGACAAAAAAAATAATGAGAGAGATAGCATGAACCTTATGAGTGTCCCAATCAACAGTTTGGTACATTTTCAGAAAAAAACAATGCACTGGTGATCTCGCCAACACAAAAAGGGCTGGACATTCATGGAAGACAACAATGGTGTTGATTGCAGAAGCCTTTACATGGTAATGAAAAACATGTTCACAACATCCAACTAAGTTAAGAACACTATCCACGAGGTAGGCATATTATTACCCAAGTCTACCATAAAGAGAAGACTTCATAACAACAAATACATACTTCACCAAAAAGTACAGTATAGATAGACAATGAACAAAAACATACAATGAATGCAACCCAGGAGTTTTTTAAGGTAAATATTTTGCAATGCCAGGTCAATTACCTGATCATAAACCTGATTGAGCATGCATTTTACTTGCTGAAGACAAAACTAACCCACAAACTCACAACAACTGAAGACAGCTGCAGTAAGGTAATGTCAAAGCATACCAAAGGAGGAAACCCAGCATACTGTATGTCTATGGATTGCAGACTTCAGGCAGTCTATGACTGTAATGGATTCTCGACAAAGTTTTAAAAATGAACATAGGGGACTGTGTAAAAAAATGTTTGCAATTTCTATACAAAATCCTACAAAATTTTTGTTCAAACCCTAGAGTTAAAACTAAAAAGTCTGCACATCCAATGTGGTGGCATAAAGAGACAAAATAATGAAAATTGTGCTGGCTCCAAATATATATGGACCTAACTATATATGGCTGTAATCTTGTTACTATAGCAAAGCCAGTGCCTCTTATAGAATGACTTATAATAATAGATTTGACACAGATCATATTGAGTTGGTATCAACACTTGTCAGAATAGCTGTAAATAATAGTCACAAAAGTACTTAAATTTTTTTTCCTACTATTGGATGTTTGAAGAATAAAAGTTGAACACAGCATCAAGATCTTCTGAAATTAAGGGCCCACTGTGTAGGTGTCTCGGATAAACGGTCATCATTGTCACGTTGAGGAACTTTGCTTCTCCAAATCACTATGTGTCTATGCTGACCTTTGGGGAGCACCGCCGAACAAAAATACATATCACTACTATATTGAATAGGTAATGGTGTTATGATTACCAGACATCAATGAAATTTTTTCATGCACACACCAAAAAATTGTTTTTATTTTCACACTGGTGGTGTGGCTAACACGCACACACAAAATGTATTTTTTATTTTTTTACACTGGGGGTGAAGAGGAGCACCCCTGATGGACAGAGCACCCCTGGACAACACAGCAGAACAGCCAGCCAGCCCCTATGGACTACAGCCAGCCAGCCCCTATGGACAGGACAACAGCCAGCCAGCCCCTATATTGATTAATATGGACAACAACCAGCCAGCCCCCATGGACAACAGCCAGCCAGCCCCTATGGACAGGACAACCTCAAAACAGCCAGCCAGCCACTATATGGATTAATATGGACAACTGCAGCCAGCCCCTATGGACTACAGCCAGCCAGCCCCTATGGACAGGACAACAGTCAGCCCCTATATGGTATGGATTTGAAAATAGCCAGCCAGCCCCTATGGACAACAGCCAGCCAGCCCCTATGGACAGGACAACCTCACAATTATTATACACAACAGCAGTGCAGCACAGCTCCGAGCACAACCTCACAAGTCACAATTATGCAACAGCAGCACAGCTCCCTGCTCGCTCCCTCTTCACTCTCCACAGCTGGATTAAAAAATAGTGGCGATCGCGGGACCTTTATACAATCCAAAACACGTGAAAATCCGACAGCGGGATGATGACGTTTTGCCTCGTTTTGAGATCCGAGTCAGGTGGGAAAACCTGAGCTGACTCGGATCTGCCTCGTAACTGCTAAGTTCGGGTGGGTTCAGTTCTCAGGGAACCGAACCCACTCATCTCTAGTCTATAGGGACACCGGCTGTACGCACACTGGGTCCTTTCTGGAACAGCCATTCTCCACTACACATCGTGTGTACAGGTACCTTACTATCTTTCACTTGCTCTCCTTAGAGGTAATGAGGTTAAACCTCACCTAGGGAATCACTCCCCCATACCTCACTATAGGAGACAGACTCCCCCCCCCCAGTACCTCCATTTGGGTATCTTTTACTGAGCATTCACTGCCTATGGCAAATGCTTAGTCAGAGCCACAGTGGACTGGAACAGAGGAGATTCCATTCCCTCTCTCTCCATCCATTTGAAGTAATTATAAGGGAATTTCCTGCAGAATGTGTATTACCAGCAAATAGTTAAAATTACAATTGATCAGCGATTTGATGTGTTGTTATATGAAGTGAGCGGCAATTATCTCACTTCAGAAATATCATCATCTGAGATAATTTTTCACCCTGATTTTAGGTTTTACCACATCTAATATATACAGTCGTGTGCCAAAGAGTAATGAACTACAACATTTACTGTCTGACTTACTATCTGTAATCTCATCAGCCCCAAATCTTGGGACTGACAGCAGATGCAGGGAAGTCTTTCTTATCATACATATTGGGACAAGGGACTCTCATCGATTATTCTCTGCCGACGGGCAAATAATCGACAGCAGACCTCTATTCCAGTCAAATATATATGCTTTTCACAACTGACTATATACAATCATTAAAATGTAATGATAAACTGAGATATATGAAATTATCTTGCTACCAGTCTGCCTTATTTGAGCACACTCACAACTTTTAGGTTGCTTTATGGTTTGCAGTCTGCCTCTGTGCAGCATATACTGTATACCTAAAGCTCAAATGAGTCATACTATTTGTGGTCTGATGCCATGCAGCATTTATTAAGTGAACAAAAGTCCCAGAGTGATATACTGTATACTATAATTGCTGTTAATGTGCTCTATCTATGATTCTAATTTCTCTTATCAAACATTTGTGAAAGCATAACTAACAGATATTCTCCTTGGATACTAGTCTGTATATGAGCATTGACAGGTCCTAGTTAAAATTAGGAATGTGTGTGTCTTATGTTTTCTTTTCATATGTGTCTTAATTTAAAAAAAAAACTTTTTTATGATAGGATGTATTAAAAGTTAAGTTTTATGATAACAACAAAAATACTAGAATCAGAGTGCCCCCAAACAAGAGTCTTCTTTCTCTCCCTTTTCTATATTTATAGGATTTATTAGCATTCAGCCAATCAGATGCATCCACAGGTTATTATCATCAGTTCATAACTTGCACCAGGGGTCGAGTAATCACAAGTTTTCTGTTTCAAAACTAGTGCAAGTGCATTTGATTGATACTTAGACTGAGAAAGATTTTGTATGAACACATCCTTGCTCTATTTGGCTGTATCAACATGACCCTCACAGTCACATCTTGGCCCCTTTCATGGAAATATTCAGAAGCGATAAATGTGACTTGGTCAGAATGTGTACAGCCATTTTGAATGCATGTGCAGTGCGAAAATATTTTTTTTTTGCCACTGCAAAAAGTGTTTATTTCCTACTATGCATGAACCACTATGGGGCTGATTCAGATTTGCTTGCATGTGCGTAGCTATAGTGGATGCAAGGGGTGCTATTATTATGAGTCCTAGAGACTTAGGTGACCCCAGAACCAGATCATATAGATGTCTACAAAGTTCCCAAAATTGCTAACTAAGAAATTGGGTAAGAAAAGGGGGAATCATCAGTGGTGATCTCTCTCTCTCCCTTTCAGTTCCCAGAATGCCTGGTGCTGATATGACAACAATACATCATGTACTCCACTGTGATTTTGGGAGGCAGTGGTAGGGCGAGAGTGACCATCATGATGCTGGTGCCGCCGTGGTGGTCTCAGATGGCAGCGCCACAGTGGTTTCAGATGGAGGGTAAGCGCGGGCAGGTGCCATCTATTTAGATGTGCCGGCAAGGACACTGCGGCTGCACCCTCAGGCAGCAGCACCCCTGGCAATAGTCCTGCTTGCCTGCCCCCAAATCCACAACTGTTATTCTATTCAGCATTATATGTTATGCTGCAATTCCATACTGCCAGTTGGAGGTGTATCTAATTTTATTGCTATACCATATTGCAATATATCTTTTGTTTATGATTACCACTATTTTGTGTAGTTGCATTCATATGCTATCATATTCTGTTATTGTCTGGAGTGCACGCTGCTCTGTGGTCATATATCTTGCTTGTGTCCATGGCTGCAGGCTACTTCATGGTTAGCATCACCTTTGTACTACTACTCCAGTTTTATTTTGCGAACTCCTGCTGTTTGTGTAAGCCCCTACTGTCTAGAGGTTAAGACCTGGTGGCATTCTAAGTACCGGTGATTGTATCGTACTCCATGGGAACAGCGGGCACTTGTTATAGACAGAAGCCCTCCCTAGAGTCACTAGGGGACGTATGCAATTACAGGGGAGAATCATTACACATTTATGCCAAACAGACCCTCTCGACATTCCTGGTCCCATAAGACTCTGCTAGCACCGGGGTTTCTTTTTTTGCCAAAAATGTATCAAAGTTGACTAGGATGCACCAGGAGACTGTGCTGATTAATTTTACATGCAACACTTGTATATATGTTTGTGACTAAGTTTCTCAATCAGCATGCGAAGTGCAACAATCTAGCGGCCGCAGCTTTTTCCCAATCCAAGTTCCATTTACAGACTCAGGTGCACACAAATATACTAATATTGCATATCAAATTAATCAGCACAGTCTCCTGGTGCATAATTTTCACTACACATTGTGACTTAGCTGCATTTTCAGCAAAAAAAGATACCCAACGCTAGCAGAGCTGCAGGGACCTGGAGGCTCCCTCATGCCAGGTATATCATGCTGCATGGAGTATTGAGGCTAGACAAGAAAGGACACATCTGTAAACTAGGATTGACACCTATATCCTATATTGATAAATGATAGAAATATTGACATTAGTAACAGCATGTTGCATTTAGTATATATAAATCTATTCAGGGGACCATATTCAATTTGAGGCGAAAAGTCAAGACTTTTTGCCTGCTGGACTTTTCTCCTCCTTCACCTGTTTTTCAGGTGGAAAAGTATCGCACGCGTGCCCGATATTCCCCATATTCAATTTCAAAGGATGCGGAAACGGGAACCAGCAAAACTTGGAGCGGCAAAAATTAAGGGAATTTTCGGGAAATCATCCTAGGACCCCCCTAAAGATGTCCAGACATGGGGGATGACTATGGGTACCCCCGTTTTTGCATGCAGAAGGGAAGTCAGGTTTTTAAATAGCCGTGGCAGGTGTATAAAGGCGGCTTTGAAGAAGGTGATGCAGAAGAGCATTTAGCATTTTTTTGGGGGGAAAAATAACTATACCCATCAAATTTGGGATACATGAAAATGGATGCAAGCATATTTTTAAGTCCCTAAAATGATTTTTAAAAATTCTTCAAAAATGCACCTGCCGCTACTCCCGCAATGAAGAAAACACCTGCCGCATATAAGGGAACCCCTCTGGAATCAATTACGCTATTTTAGAAGTGTGTTCCCTTTTTTTTTTACCCCAAAATTTAAAATATTTTTTTGGGGTTTCCCTATGTTTTTTAAAACTTTTTTTGACACATTGTTTTTAGGGAGCATTCCCAGGGGTGCAGGCTGTTTTTTTATAAACACCAATTCTGCATTTTTTTTCGCCAGCTAAAGGCTGGAGAAAAATTATCCCCGTTTTTTACATTGTCTTTTCGCATCGGTGAAAAGTCAATGTAATTGAAAACGGGGATTATTCAAACAGGCGAAAATGACATAATCGGCGATAAATTATCGCAGATAACGGCTTTTCGCCTCAAATTGAATATGGCCCTACAGTAAGTGGGTAACTAAAAAAAACTTAATAGCCAGCCCACAGGCATCTTTTCACTCTCAGATTTTACACACAGGGCTGACTGTAGTCATATATATGCTTCATGGCAAGATCCAGAATAGCTGAATACTACACCTATAATTTTTAGGTTTGCATCAAGCACTAGAAACAACTACAGCAGCGCTAGGTACAGGCTTATTTTGTAATGTTTTATACATGCTTTTTTCTTGTATGATATAAATTTATGTGAAAATAAATTATATATATATATATATATATATATATATATATATATATATATATATATATATATATATTTGTAATTTTTAAAAAAGCCTGATTTTTACAGACTATTAGTTGGGACATAGCACTGCTATCTTTGTCTCTTGTTTTTATTCGTTCTTCGGTAGTAGCAGCTACCGTTTTAGCGGCTGTATTTCCAACTGAATATTGCTCAGCGCCTGGGCTATATACTTTTTACATCAAAGACTACCTACACATTATGGAGGTGGTTGTGATGTCAATTAACATACACATCAAAATTAAAGTGAGGTGCTTTCAGTACAATATGAGTACAATGAATGGATCCTTTGGAAATTAGGTAATTCTTAGAGTCCATGGAAGGCAACTTTTAGGTCCTGCCTCTCTGAGTAAAGAGTGGGGAAGGAAAAAAATGTAAGGAATAATTTTAGGTCTACAGCAGTGGTCAGGGAACAGGGGGTAAATTACCCCACATGGGGTAAAAATGAAATTCCTGGGGGTAATGGATGGACAGCTGGGCATGCATATGAATCAAAATTGAATGATTCATATGCATGCCCGCCTGTGCCGCAGGGAGGCTCTAAGCCGGATGCCCACTGATATGTTATTACCAGCGGGCGCCCGGCTCCTTCCCTGCAGCGCCGCGTTAGCCGAAGGCTGGAGTTCTCTTCTGAACTCCAGCTTCCGCCTCCCTCCATGCACACTATGGGAGAGAAGTCATGACGTCTCTCCCATAGTTCCGAGGAGCAGCAGGGCGACAGGACAGCGGCGGATGCAGGAGCGGGGATCAAGGTAAGTGGTTTTTTATACAAGCGGCACTACAGGGGCATTATATGGGGGCACTACTACAGGGGCATTATATGGGGGCACTACTACAGGGGCATTATATGGGGCACTACTACAGGGGCATTATATGGGGGCACTACTACAGGGGCATAACTGTGGGGGCACTACTACAAGGGCATTATATGGGGGCACTACTATATGGTTTCCTTCCTTTCAAATCAAGGGGGTAACGTCGGCATATCTAAATATATTTTGGGGTAGAAGGTAAAAAAGTTCCCTGACCCCTGATCTACAGGGACCTGCAGTCAGGCAGAGCCTCCCCTGTCATATTCCCTCCCCTGTCATACTCCCTGTCATGCTACAGAGTTTTGATATAAAAACTGTGTTTTTATACATATGTGCCTCCCCAGTCATTGACCTCACCGCACCTCACTGATCTACAGTATATACACAGCTGGCACATATTCTACATAGGCCCTGGTTTTGGCTCACCCATCCCCTACACTGTTCTTCACTTAGAGTGAGGAGTGAACTGACAGATATGTTAAAGCTATTTCGCAAAACAGCCACGACTACAGCCACATAGGGAAAGTGTGTTTTAAAGGGCCTCAGAGACCCATCTACTGCTTCCGATGCATTTTACCCAACTTACATTTGGGTGGGTCCCATTTTGTTACATTTAGGGACTTAAAATGCATCAAAAATCTGCCCCATTTTTACTAAATAGCACTTTATTAAATTGCCCCTACTGTATGTTGATACTGTATTTAAGTAACAAGCATTTCATTAGTGGATTGATCATTAACCAGTATACAGTATCTGAAGCAGAATGACAACCACTCAAAGAAACTGATGGCAGTTAATTACTAAATGTAGAGCCAGCACACAATGCAGAGCAGATACTACAAGCAAAAGGTCAATCCAGGCGGTTAAATATGACAGACAACAGTTTTTCTAGGCAGCAGATGAAAGTAAGGTCACAGGTACAGGTCGAACCAAACAGCAGACAAAGCAGAGATCAGGAAACAACAGCATGTGAACATTATACTGTAACTGCATATATATGTCTGTGAAAGGTGGATATGTAAGGTGGTGCCAATGAGATTCAATACCAGAACCGTCCCCACATGACATACTTAGCAAGTGATCATGATACAAATCTCAGAAATAATACAAAAAGGATGTCAGCACAGAAAGCACTGACAATAGGTTCAATTTAAACTCAAGAAATATTTTGTTACATGCTACTCATAACACTACCCTGCCCCCTTGAGGAGGAATTAAGGAAACCCTTTGCATGAAAAAAAAATCAAGAAAGGTTTAATGGAAGACCTTCAATGTGACATATTAAATTGGCCACAAGATTTTTGCAACAAAAATTAATGCAGCTATTGCGTCCAATTTTAGATTAACAGGGATGTACACGCTCCTGATTCTGACGCTATCCAATTGAAAAAAATTGGGTGCATTAATTTTTTCTGCAAAACCCAAGGGAAATTTTAAAAAATTAGGAAATCAGCCTGTACTATAAAAAACAGGCAAATTATTATTGTAAAGCATTATAGAGTTTTTAAAAGCCTTTAAATAGCTGATTTTTCTGTTTGTTAAAAACAGTTAAAAAATTATCGTGTTTTGTAATGCAAATAAATGCTCTAGTTATTTAGGGGTGCGTAAAAATGCATTTACTGTAAGCTGATTTTCTTTTTTTATAATTTCAAGCCACTTTAAAAAAAACTCCCACCTGCAATGTTAAAAATGCCTGTCCCATCCATACAGCACCTCCATATACCTGTCCCACATATTTTAAATTTTAATCCATTATTCTGCACTTTGCAGAATTTCAATAATGGCATGTATTATTACCTTAACTAAGTTAATTAAAAAGTTAAAATTATTTACTTAATCATTAGGAGGGGGCAGGAGTAACGAATCATGTCCTGACATTTTACCTTAAAATAGCTATTCTCCATGACTTTGCACCTGCTCTGAAGCTGCGAGAAAAAACAGTGATAAATCCTATTGAATTTACAGAGGTTCATTGAAAAGGAAAAACCTCGTAGCCGGCCACAATTTTACACATCCAGGACTATTTCTCGCACTTGTAGTGGTGTTTGGTGTATGGTTAATAGACTACGGGTTTCTGCAACCCTGCCCCAGCATACCAGCACTAGGGACAGCAGAGGGACAACAGTGAGCCTTCTCCACTGTTTTATTTTATTCTTTGGGGGCCAATGGGATTTTTTTTTTCTGTGCGGAGCAATGTGATTGTTTGTTTTTCTGTGGGGACCATTTTGTTTTATAATTTTTTTCTGTGGGGCCCATTGTATTTCATTTTTTCTCATGGGGCAATATGTGTGTTCCGAGGAGAGTCTTGAGAGGAGGGGGCCCGTGTACACTCCCCGTGCAGGGCCCCCTCCTCTCTCCCCGGTGGCTGGCAGGCAACTGATGCGGCTGGCCAGCTATTGGAGCATTAGTAGACTCTGGGTACTATAGTGTGCTCGCAGTCTATTGCACATGCACAGAACACTGGAAAAATGGCCGCGGCAGCCATTTTCCGGTGTTCTGCGCAGCGCTGACACCCGACGCGGGACCACGGACAGGTGAGTTTAAAATAATATGGGTGCAGGGTGTGCGGGTGCAGGGTGTTCAGTGTGCCGCAAGATGAAAATAGTTAAAAATCACTGCTCTATATCCTTAACCATACCCCTGTGTAGGTGACATACTGTATGCAAATTGATGTGACATCATTTCCTTTTGCAATAATTTCATCCCACATAAATACAGTGCACATTGTGTTCCAGGTCATCTCTCTGAAGTTCAGATTATAGACAAATACTGCAGCAATGAAGATATCACTAGGCCTCTTTATGTTACTGACATTCTTTTCAGGTAAGACCTGAAGGAAAAAGTTACCCTGGAGATCAACAGAATATTTATTTTAACCAATTACAATAACACTACTGTGGGGAACTATCTGTGTATCTGCCACTTACTTTGTGTGTGTGTTTCAGGTGTTCAGTCTGATGCCCAACTTGCCCAGTCAAACTCAGCAGTGATAAAGCCTGGAAACTCTCATACATTGACTTGTAAAGGTTCTGGATTCACCCTCAGTAGCTATTATATGGGCTGGGTCTGGCAGGTTCCTGGCAGTGGATTACAGTGGTTATGCCGTATATATCAGACAACCACACACTATGCAGAAGCAATTAAAGGACGATTCACAATCTCCAGAGATGATGGTAACAACATGGTATCTCTGCAAATGAACAGCATGAAAACTGATGATACTGCTGTATATTATTGTGCTAGAGACACACTGATGACTGTAACAAAAACAAGTCTTTCTATTCTTCGTGCAGGCAGTAGGTGGCGATATGTGAATACAGTACATTAAAAGACAGAGAAGGCAAAAGACAAAGAATGGATTAACAGAATAAGAAAGCAAAATAACAGTAACTGCCACCCAATTGTTAATTTAGTAAATGTATATGGCATCCTGCTGAGAATATTAATATATTAATATTTAGATAACATCCATAACTTCAGTTCGCAAGAGAAGACTTGTAAACCATACTTGCCAACTCTCCCTCATTGTCAGGGAAACTCCCTGAAATAGTAGCAATCTCCCCCTGTCTCCCTGAAGAGTCTATACCAACGTTTCAGAGCGTTTATTTCAGCCCCTTCATCAAGGTACCTTGATGAAGGGGCTGAAATAAACGCTCCGAAACGAAAATACTGAGCATCATTAATTCTGACATTATTACATTATATATATATATATATATATATATATATAAATAAAATGCCTTCTACTGGAATCTCTCTACTTTCCTTCTTGAGACTGCTTGACTCTAGAAGAGAGTGTTGGCCACATCTTCTTAAAGTAAGGTCTAAGATTATTGCATCATGCAACATTTCTGTGTAATTTCTCAAGCAAGTGCACTCCACAATAAACAAAATCCAAGTCATTATCTATATCTTCTATATCTTTATCTATCTATAATACTTATAAAAAAAACCTTCTGTTTTGTCTGATTGCAATAAACTCTGCAACCACTGATGTGATTGTGATGCGGGTTTCACCATTGTGTAGGCAATTTTCCCAGGCAGGTTTTAAGCTAAGGATAATTATAATTGGTCATCAGGGGGCTGTGGACAGGGTTCCCTGCACTGCTCTTGGCAAGTCTAAATTATTTACAGCCCTATGCTCTGAAGAGGAGCTTTCCCTGTGAGCAGTGAGAGGAGTCCAGAGCCTGCAGTAGAAGGCAGCTTCCATCTGAGGAGACCCATTAAACAAGCGCTAATGTACCTGCTGCTCAGGGACATGTTATGTGCGATAATTGGTGGAGATCCCTGTTATATGGGCAGCTGCAGCACTGTCCCCAGTGATGAGAATACCAGACGGCAATCACTGAAGAGAACAAAGGGTCTGGCTTTTAACAAGTCTCTAGAGACAGATCACCGACTTCCACCTGAGCAGAGCTGGGTACTACAACTAGTCATTTATAAAATAAAAGATTTGCAATAGTATAGAAGTGTAGAATTAGCAGGGTTTGATAACTACAGGTCACCAGGTCATCGTAGCAACTAATATTTTCATTTTGGCAATTAGATTCTACTGTACAGGGACATCTGGTAGTTGAAAACAGAGCAGACCGACACGCCCTAGCAAACCTACAGATATTAGAGATTCGGGAGTGTGGTTTTGCCGCCATAGCAGAAAACCATGTTGATTTTAAACTTCATACTTAATGTACAAAACAGTGACATTATACAGTGACAATAACCACGGGTCATTAATTCAAAACTACAGCACATGTTCCTCCTCCCAATCCCCACTAAACACCTTATCTTCTCACGTCCTCCCCTCTTTGTTAATGTTCTCTACTTGTGAGCAATAATTTTAATTGTGTTGTGTAAAATGAAGCATGTATCCAGTGGAACAAACACTTGCAACAAAATGTGAAACAGCTATCACTCAAAAATTGTTTAATAACCTTTACTGTAAGAGATAAATCACTCATAAAAGCCAGTAGTTTTGACAAAGTGAATGATGCATTAACAACAACAAAAAGCTGTAGTGAAAATGTATTAAAACTGTCTTCTACTATAGTTCATCCTTAACCCATGGGAAGAAGGAAATTCAAACAATAATGGTGTAAGGAGCGTCAATGACTGATAAATGATCAGACTACTGGTATTCTAAGATCCGTGTGATACCCCCAAAACACCCAGATATCACTTTACGTGGTGCCCCCTTGCAGCATGCTGTTTGCCACATGAGACTGTGGCTACACAGAGAATTACACTTCCCAGAATGCTCTAGCACAGTTAAAGGTTTGGATGCATGTACAGTGCATCATAAGGGAGGAAAAATCATTCAATCGCTTGTTAATCGGGCATGCAAATTTCAGAAACAGCCAGCGATGCGCCCTCCTGCTGGTCACTTCCGACATCAATCATCACCCGAACATGGTGGTCAATCTGCCGATAACAACAGATAGACCATGTTCGGGGATGATTGATGTGCCTACATTGAATGACTGAACGTTCAGTTTAGGCACAGCATAGACTGTGAACGACTGCATGATTACAATGTCGTAACCATTCAACCGTTTCACAGTCTGTTAGTGGATACGCGCCTTAAGACTACATTTTGGCCACTTGTGGTGCCCTAATGGAGAAATGAAATCTGGAGGACAGGAGCTGGAGAGATAATTTTTTGGGCTAAGTAGAACATACAAAGCAGACAATGAGGTATGCTGATGCCATACACAGAGTGAGAGAGAAATAGCAAACCTGTTGTACAAAGTGGAGGAATATAGCCACTTAACAGCTGAAAGTGAGCAACAGTGTGATGATTGTGACTTGTACAGACAGCCTAAATATCAGCCTGGAGGTAGAAGAACTCCTACAGAAGCAACCAAAGCCCTCCAAAAACTAGCATATTGCTCTCCCAGAATCAACTGACACAGGGATTTCTGGCTTTCTAGTGCTAAGCAGCCTATGGATGGAATCTATCATGTATGGCATATTCTATGTAATACATTGCACCTCATATCGCATGCATAGTGGCGTTTATTAACACCGTATGTGTGAATCATTTTTACTATTTACGCAAAAGTCAGCCCTTCCAATAAGAGCTTTTCTTTTTGTTGTGAAGACTTTCAGGTTTATGACCTGGCAGCCCTATTGCATATGCGCAGCTGCCGGCTAGCGCATGCACAAATCACAGGGGAGGGTGGAGCGGAGAGGTATACTGTGGATCACTTCAAATATAGGGGAAAGGGGAAATGGGAGTGGTGGGTCGCTCTAAGACTACTATAAATGCAAGAATACCCTAATCATACATTAATAACTATCACAATTAGGGGTGTGCATCGGCCACTTTTCGTGTTTTGGATCTGGATCTTTCTTCGTGTTTTGGATCTGGATTGGTTTTGCCAAAACCACCCTTCCGTGTTTTGGGTTCTGGGTTTTGTATCTGTATTTTATTGAAAAAAAGCATAAAAACAGCTAAAATCACAGAATTTGTAGGTTTTTCTGCTCCTATGCTATTATTAACCTCAATAACCTTAATTTCCACTCATTTCCAGTCTATTCTGAACACCTCACAATAGTGTTTTTATGTCCAAAAGGTTGCACCGAGGTAGCTGGATGACTATGCTAAGCGACACGAGTGGGCGACCCAAACACGTGATACTGCAGTGGCAGACAGGATGGCAGTTTGAAAAACTAGGCCCCAAACTGTACATAATGCAAAGAAAAAAAAGAGGTGCAAGATGGAATTGTCCTTGGGCCCTCCCACCCACCCTTATGTTGTATAAACAGGATATGCACACTTTAACAAACCAATCATTTCAGCGCCAGGGTCTGCCACACAACTGTGGCTGAAATGATTGGTTCGTTTGGGCCCCCACAAAACAAGCTGGCAATTAATCTGTCCCTGCACAAACTGGCTCTACGGAGGCAAGATGTCATCCTCATCCTCCGATTCCTCACCCTCTTCAGTGTGTACATCCTCATCCTCACAAAGTATTAACTCGTTCCCACTTGAATCCACCACTACAGGTCCCTCTGTACGTTCTGGAGGCTGGTCTCCCTGGAAGAGCTGATAATTCATTTTGATGAACATCATCTTCTCCACATTCTGTGGAAGCAACCTCCTACGCCTTTCGCTGACAAGGTTCCCGGCTGCACTAAACACTCTTTCGGAGTACACACTGGAGGGGGGGCAACTCAGGTAAAATAGAGCCAGTTTGTACAGGGGCCTCCAAATTGCCTCTTTTTCCTGCCAGTACAGGTATGGACTGTCTGACATGCCTACTTGGATGCTGTCACCGATGTAATCCTCCACCATTCTGTCAATGGTGACAGTATCATATGTAGTGACAGTAGACATGTCAGAAATTGTTGCCAGGTCCTTCAGTCCAGACCAGATGTCCAAACTTGGTCCTGCCTGCCCTGCATCACCGCCAGCGGGTTGCTTAGGATACCTAAGTTTTTTCCTGGCAGCCCCAGTTGCGGGAGAAAATGAAGAAGGAGCTGTTGACGTGTCACGTTCCGCTTCAGCTGACAGTGTGTTCACCAGCAGGTCTTTGCACCTCTGCAGGCTTGTGTCGGCCGGAAAGAGACACCACATAGGCTTTAAACCTAGGATCGAGCACGGTGGCCAAAATGTAGTGGTCTGATTTCAACAGATTGACCACCCTGGAATCCTGGCAAAGCGAATGAAGGGCTTCATCCACAAGTCCCACATGCCGAGCGGAATCGCTCCGTGTTAAATCCTCCTTCACTTTCTCCAGCTGCTTCTGCAAAAGCCTGATGAGGGGAATGACCTGACTCAAGCTGGCAGTGTCTGAACTGACTTCACGTGTGGCAAGTTCGAAGGGCTGGAGAACCTTGCACAACACGGAAATCATTCTCCACTGCGCTTGAGTCAGGTGCATACCCCCTCCTTTGCCTATGTCATTGGTGGATGTATAGGCTTGAATGGCCTTTTGCTGCTCCTCCATCCTCTGAAGCATATAGAGGGTTGAGTTCCATCGCGTCACAACCTCTTGCTTCAGGTGATGGCGGGGCAGGTTCAAGAGTGTTTGCTGGTGCTCCAGTCTTCGGCACGCAGTCGCTGAATGGCAAAAGTGGCCAGAAATTTTTCGGGCCACCCAAAGCTTCTCCTGCACGCCCCTGTCGCTTTTCAGAAAATTCTGCACCACCAAGTTTATTGTGTGAGCAAAACATGGGACGTGCTGGAATTTGCCCAGATGTAATGCCCGCACAATATTGGTGGCGTTGTCAGATATCACAAATCCCCAGGAGAGTCTAAGTGGGGTAAGCCACTGGGCGATGATTTCCCTCAGTTTCTCTAAGAGGTTGTCGGCGGTGTGCCTCTTCCTGAAACCGGTGATACACAGCGTAGCCTGCCTTGGAACGAGCTGGAGTTTCTGAGATGCTGCGACTGGTGACGCTGCTGCTGTTGCTGCGTAAGGTGATACATCTACCCAGTGGGCTGTCACAGTCATATAGTCCTTAGTCTGCCCTGTTCCACTTGTCCACATGTCCGTGGTTAAGTGGACATTGGGTACAACGGCATTTTTCAGGACACTGAGGACACTTTTTCTGACGTTTCTGTACAGTCTCGGTATCGCCTGCCTAGTGAAGTGGAATCTAGACGGGATTTAGAACCGGGGACACACTACCTCCATCAATTGTCTAAATCCCACTGCACTAATGGCGGATACCGGACGCACGTCTAACACCAACATAGCAGTCAAGGCCTCAGTTATACGTTTTGCTTCAGGATGACTGCTGTCGTACTTCATCCTCCTCGCTAAGGACTGTTGGAGGGTCAATTGTTTAGTAAAAGTAGTGGTGTTCCTACTTCCTCTCTGGGATGATGAACGATTCCCAGCAGCAGCAGCAGCAGCAGCAGCAGCAGCAGGAGGCATAGCAATGCAGGATCCTCCGGAGGAATCCCCGATAGGAGTGTCAGTCATGCCAGTGACATGGCCTGCAGGACTACTTCCGATCCTGACTAAGGAGGAAATTGACGAGGAGGGAGTTGACGGTGTGGTTTGCAGGCACTTGGATACAACAGGACAACGGGATTTAGGTGTCCCTGGACTGCTTACGGTCTTAGCCAAAGTTTCTGAACTTGACAGTAACTTATTATGAATGCGCTGCAGGTGCCGTATAAGGGAGGATGTTCCTAGGTGGTTAACGTCCCTACCCCTACTTATTCCACCTTTACATAAGGTACATATGGCAAGACAGTTGTTGTCCGGATTTGGATAGAAATATTGCCAGACCAAAGAGGTGGAATGTTTGGACTTCTGCCCAGGCATGACCGTGATGGGCTTTTTCATCCCACGGACAACAACTGTCTCCCCCGGAGCCTGATTTAAACAAGCCACATCACCATCAGAATCCTCCTCGCCAACTTCCTCCTCAGCGCCAGCTACACCAGTATCCTCATCCTGTTGTACTTCAACAGTGACATCTTCAATTTGCATATCAGCAAGTGGACTGTGGGTGCTCCTTTCAGCACTTGCAGGGGGCGTGCAAATGGTGGAAAGAGCCACCTCTTCCCGTCCAGTGCTGGGAAGGTCAGGCATCGCAACCACCACCACACTTGGACTCTCCTTGGGGATTTGTGATATCTTCTTAGAAAGCACAGTTCTTCGCTGTGCTTTTGCCAGCTTAACTCTTTTGATTTTTTTAGTGGGAGGAGGGCTTCCATCGTCATGTGAAGCTGAACCACTAGTCATGAACATACTAGGGATCGACCTTAGCCGTTCCTTGCCACTCCGTGTCGTAAATGGCATATTGGCAAGTTTACGTTTCTCTTCGGCTGATTTAAATGATTTTTTTCAAGGTCATTTTCCTGAACTTTGTCATTTGGGATTGTATGTGCCCTCTATTATGACATTGGGCATTGGCCTTGGCAGACGATGTTGATGGCATGTTATCGTCTATGTCATGACTAGTGGCAGCAGCTTCAGCACTAGGAGGAAGTGGTTCTTGATCTTTCTCTATTTTATTTTTATCAGAGAAAGTTTGGGCCTCTATTTATGTTATATCGATTTGATATATACGTGCGGCTAAACACAGAAAATATTTTTTAATTTTTGCTGGAGAGTAGTGCACTTTGTGGGTTACACCAGCCTTTAAGAAATGAGCCAGCCGGCTCTTTACTTATGGGACACAGGCGCACGCTTGGCGCTGCTCCTTTGTTGATGCACGTGCGGCTACTGCGCACACAATTCACAAACACAGAAAATATATATTTTTTTGGTTTGGACTGGTGTGTACTTTGGGGGTTACAGCACCCTTTAACGGTCAAGCCAGCCGGCCCTTTACTTATGACACAGGCGCACGCTTGGCACTACTTTGTTGATGCACGTGCGGCTACTGCGCACACAATTCACAAACACAGAAAATATATATTTTTTTGGTTTGGACTGGAGTGTACTTTGGGGGTTACAGCACCCTTTAACGGTCAAGCCAGCCGGCCCTTTACTTATGACACAGGCGCACGCTTGGCACTACTTTGTTGATGCACGTGCGGTTACTGCGCACACAATTCACAAACACACAAAAAATATTATTTTTTTAGCACTTGGGGAGAGCACCCCTGATGGACAGAGCATCCCCTGGACAACACTACAGCACCCCTTTAGGACTGGGAATCTGCACAGGACTTTGGAGTGGACACAGCCCCTATTGACAACTGACTGCACAACACAGTCCAGCGAGCCCCTATGGACTTTGGAGGAGTGGACACAGCTAGTATGGACAACAGCAGCACAGCACAACACAGCCAGGCCCTATGGACTTTGAAGTAGTGGACAACAGCAGCACAGCGCAGCACAGCGCAGCACAGCACAACACTACTCTGCACTACACAGCCCAGCCAGCCCTAACTCCCACCCTCCCTCTTCACTGTCCACAGCCGAGTGAGAAAATGGCGCCGACGCGGGTACCTTATATAGGTTCTAAAACCCGCGAGACTCGGAAGGCGGGATGATGACGTTTTTGCCTCGATTTCAGATCCGAGTCAGGCGGGAAAAGTCGAGCCTGACTCGGATCTGCCTCGGATCGGGGGGGCTCAGGGGGGGTTCGGATTTCTGAAATCCGAACCCGCTCACCCCTAATCACAATATAGTCTATTTATTCTGTGAAGGGGTGCCACTCTGGGACAAATCAACAATACATTAAACAAAAAGAAAAAGATTCCCAATACGAGTGCACAATGTCTAGCAATGATCATTACTAAAATATAACTTTTATTACTAACATTAATAACCACCTAAGTGATATGTTAAAACAACGCAAAATAAGAAAATGATAGTAGAAAATAAATGTTAAAATACTTTTTTGTGCTCAGTTATCAAATATCTCAAATTGATACACTAAATAGTGTTTTATTGTGTATGGATGAATTGTGCATACCCACTGTTTCACAAATCCGTATATTCCTATCCATCTCAATTATATACAGTATAAGGTAGGTATACTTTATAAATTAAGGTTATAGAATCAGTAATGTGATATTATTTTTGACACATGTTCCTGTCCACTGGAGACCTAATTATATCAATGTATCACAATTATGTGTAAAGCTCAATCAACAATTGGGCCTGGCAGTCCAACTCCCAGGGGGAAAGCAACTCCCCTGAGACTAACATTCCAGTGAGCTGCTAGCAGAAGGTGCTTCCAATGGGAAGCCACTGCCAGACAGTGCACAGACGAGCTTGGACTGGAGCTGCAGCCCCTAGGTAAATTCCACCACTGTTAATAATACATCTGCCCCTTGCTGAATTTGATAGTGAAAAATCAAGCTGCAAACAATGTGCTGCAGGTTTAAAACCCACATAAAATAAGCAACTTGGACTAGCGTGGTATGTGTACAAATTAATGTGCACTCCTCCTCCCAAGAGCTAACCACCCCAATGCATTAGGCTCTGACTGGCACTCCTGGGCTGTGGGCACCAGCATTAAATTCAACAAAACCACCCAGATAACCTTCATAAGGTATTCTGCCAATTACATCCCCACTATACAGTCCATACATAACTTAACATATACTCTCTTTCTTCACTTTCACATTCCTCTGACACTAGGCCAACATTCCTGTGTGACTAAATTATACAACACATAAAGAACCTCTACAATCTGGCTGCTCCAATATGCAATAGGTAGCACATATCCTTGTGCATCAATGTATATTTCCCTATAGAATGTAAGCTTGTGAGCAGGGTCTTCTATGTCTGTCTGTTTTTACCCAGTCTTGTTCTATTACTGTTTGTTCCCAACTGTAAAGTGCAATGGAATACGCTGGCACTCTATAAGTAACTAATAATAATCTATATATATGAAAAGCTAATGCTGCTCCTCACCTCTATGGGTGATTCAAGTCAGGGGCATTTCTAGAGAGGAGGGGGCCCATGTGCAATCTCCGACATGGGCCCCCTCCTCTACGTCCGGCAGCCGGAAGCACTGAGCTGTGTGCGGCCAGTGCGGGAGTTATAGACTCTGGGCATTAGAGTGCGCCCAGAGTCTATAGAGTATGCGCAGGTCACTGGGAAAATGGCTGTGGCGGCCATTTTCCCTATACTGCGCATGCTCAAACAATGGGAAAATGACCGCGGCAACCATTTTCCAGTCATGTTTACAGCGCTGGACCCCCGCGCTGGTGTGGGACTCCGGAAAGGTTAGTAATACTATGGGTGCAGGGTGTGCGGCGCAGGGCCCCCGTGGACCCACAGACCCATGTGCCCCGTACAGCCTGTACCCACTATAGATATGCCCCTGATTCAAGTGTATTGCTTGCCAGCGGACACTAGACAGAGCAATACAAATGTTGCTTCATTGGGGCATGCAGAGCCACCACCACTGACATAATAGCCTCCAAATGGTAGCATGTATACTGCAAAAAGCATGGGTGATAGTATAGAACCCTGTGGGACACCACATGGAAGTGGAACTGGTGATAAAGAGTTTACTTCAGAAGAAACTTTCTGTGACCTGCCCGTGAGAAATTATTTGAACCAGCTAAGGACCCAATTAGAATCCCGTGGTCCACGGAATCAAATGCTGCAGAGAGATCCAGAAAGATTAAGATTCAACAATCACCTCTGTCTCTTGCCATCAGAAGATCATTTAGTACACATACCAGGGCTGTTTCCGTGCTATGTCTTCTCCTGAATCCTGACTGGAATGAATCATAAATATCATGGGTAGACAGGCGGGTTTCCAGTTTTGTTGCCACCACTTTCTCAATGACCTTCCCAGAAAAGAAAGGTTTGATACCAGTGTGTAGTTGGTCATGCAGTCAGGGTCTAGATTAGGTTGTTTAAGCAGTGGTCTATCAATTGCTTCCTTTAGTGCTTCAGGAAAAATGCCTGTCTGCAAAGAGCATTGAACTAATTTTGCAATTACAGAGCCAAATATGTCCATACATCCTATGAGAAGCTTGGTTGAGGCAGGGTCCAGATCACAGGTGGGGGTTGCAACATTTGGATGATTTCAAAAAGAAAGTTTTTTTACTCCGCACAGAGTAAAGATAAATGTATGTATAATTAGACCAAAATAAGAATAATTATATGAGATATAATGTCTCTCACACAGTGTTTCAATTGGTGGTGCTCCCAGGAGCCGAATATAATCTTAGACAAAAAGAAAGGAAGAAAGAAGGCTCTTTTTGTGGGGCACTCTTATATCTAATGGTTATTATTAAAATATAACTTTTATTATATAATCTAAAATTGTGGTACCTTGGGGTAAATGAAAGGGTACGCCCAGTATGAATGGGACTTTAACTCAATATAAAGACATATGACACAGACATACATGAAACACATAAATGGTACTATCACCAAAGAGTGGCAAAAATATTCTTCATTTTAATTTGAGAATAGCAATTCTCATGCAGGGTACATTCCTTCTTTGTATTAATAAGTTATGTATCAATGATATTTTGCATCCATGTGTTATGACACATCTAAATATTATTCCAAAATACAGTAGTAGGAGTGTTATATCAACTGTGCAGGACTCACAATATTTATGTAACAGAGAAAAATAAATTATCAAGACTTGGAATATTATATAGGTCATATAATCTCACAGTTTATACAGAATTAACCATAATGGTAAACAGTGAATCTTATGCACAGCAATATGTGCCATACACACCCTCAAGGGATATATATAAATGTATGACTGCAACATACATCACACACAAGATTATATATGTGACAAATAGAGACCTATGTCAATATATGTTGAGACATAGAAATTTTTTATCACTGATATATATATATATATATATGCCTGTCTTGGCACCTCCAAAATTTTTGTCAAGAATATATAACAACAGGGGTGTTGTGTCCTCTGTACACAGTTTCAAGATAAATGCAAGCAGAACCCATGTAACATGAATTAACCTTAAATAGTGAGATACAACATTAGTCATAAGCCACAAATGTGTGCAGATATAAGCATGATAGTAACATAGAGCGCCTTATGTGTGTTAAATACAATTCTACCCACGCTGGGCTAATCCAGCATAGAATGAAACACATGGGCTATAAATGTATAAGGAGTCCCACGTGGGGAAGACACATATTACCCTGTTAGAAGATAAATGAGAAGGAGGTGGAAGTCAGCGTGTGCACCTGCCGATATGATCCATCCATCACCGCTGCATAGCCTGGAGAAATCGGGACGTGCGTTTCGCCTATTAGGCTTGGTCACCCGCACATAGTCAGAGAGTCTCAACTCTCTGTTTAAGTACTGGTCGCCGGGAATAACTCCCGGTCTGATGAGAAATGAAAGAAGATTACACGTTGGTTGTCCGGGACACGTGATGTGTCCCTGATGTTAACTTGTTGCCTATTGGATGGCTAGGTCACATGATGTAAACATAGCTGAAAAGGGGGAAAAGTGGCCACTAAATTGAATGTCAGCGCTATTTTGGAAATATTTAATGCGGTCTATGTGTAGGGTATATTAGTTATTTTAAAGATAGTATGAGAGTGATTCATTACTAGCCAGAATGTGGGGTTATTAAAAGGAAAGGATGAATGAGGAAAAATGCTGAGAGGTCATGGGTAATATCAATTAGAGTAAATCCTGATAATGCTTAAGCATTAATAAGGCAGACAAACACATAAACACACATGAAAGGTCTGGCTACATATACTGGTAAGTATCAATAGCTCATGCTGATATTAATCCATATTCAAAGCATATAAGGTGGAGAAAAAAGATGAATGAGGATTTAGGAAGATTGCTGAAAGGTCATAGATGAAATCAATTGGATACATCCTGATGGTGCTAAAATATGAATAGGCAGACAAACACATAAACATATGAAAGGTCTGGCTATATAAATGTATAATTCTTCGTTCAGCTGGTGAGTATCAATAGCACATGTTGATGTAGATATTAAACCATATTAAGTGGAGAAAGAGAATCAATAGGGAATAGATATAATAGAGTATCCCTACAGAACGCCTATGTTTGCAGCTGCTGCATGTCATCTTGTGTATCATAGGATGATATGTGAGCGTACAAACACAGCATAGTAGGGAAAGGAATAAGTAAAATGAGCATCTACTGTTACATTGTATCAGCAGGATAGATCCTGATAAATAAATTGCAGGAAATTTCCCTGAAAGTCTGTAATGAGAGTGCTCAGGATTAAGAGAAAAAGACCAATAAAATGAATCATCACAGGGGCGGAAACTAGGGGTGAGCGGGTTCGGATTTCTGAAATCCGGAGCCCCCCCGATCTGAGGCCGATCCGAGTCAGGCGGGATCTGAAATCGAGGCAAAACATCATCATCCCGCCTTCCGGGTCTCGCGGGTTTTGGATCCTATATAAGGTACCCGTGTCTGCGCCATTTTCTCACTCGGCTGTGGACAGTGAAGAGGGAGGGTGGGAGTTAGGGCTGGCTGGGCTGTGTAGTGTAGTGTAGTGCAGAGTAGTGTTGTGCTGTGCTGCGCTGTGCTGCTGTTGTCCATAGGGGCTGTGTCCACTACTTCAAAGTCCATAGGGGCTGGCTGTGTTGTGCTGTGCTGCTGTTGTCCATAGGGGCTGTGTCCACTACTTTAAAGTCCATAGGGGCTGGCTGGACTGTGATGTGCAGTCAGTTGTCCATAGGGGCTGTGTCCACTCCAAAGTCCTGTGCAGTGTCCCAGTCCTAAAGGGGTGCTGTAGTGTTGTCCAGGGGGTGCTCTGTCCATCTGGGGTGCTCCCCCCAAGTGCTTAAAAAAAAAATATTTTCTGTGTTTGTGAATTGTGTGCACTGTGGCTGCACATGCATCAACAAAGGAGCAGCGGCAAGCGTGCGCCTGTGTCCCATTAGTAAAGGGCCGGCTGGCTTGTCCGTTAAAGGGTGCTGTAACCCCCAAAGTACACTCCAAACATAAAAAAATATATATTTTCTGTGTTTGTGAATTGTGTGCGCAGTAGCCGCACGTGCATCAACAAAGTAGTGCCAAGCGTGCGCCTGTGTCATAAGTAAAGGGCCGGCTGGCTTGACCGTTAAAGGGTGCTGTAACCCCCAAAGTACACTCCAAACCAAATAAAAAAATATTTTCTGTGTTTGTGAATTGTGTGCGCAGTAGCCGCACGTGCATCAACAAAGTAGTGCCAAGCGTGTGCCTGTGTCCCATAAATAAAGGGCCAGCTGGATTGACCGCTAAAGGGTGCTGTAACCCCCAAAGGGCACTCCAAACAAAATAAAACATTTATTTCTGTGTTTGTGAATTGTGTGCACTGTGGCTGCACGTGCTTCAACAAAGGAGCAGCGCCAAGCGTGCGCCTGTGTCCCATAAGTAAAGGGCCGGCTGGCTCACTTCTTAAAGGGTGGTGTAACCCACAAAGTGCATTACTCTCCAGCAAAAGTAAAAAAATATTTTCTGTGTTTGTGTGCGCCTTAGCCGCACGTATATATCAATATAACATAAATGGAGTACCAAACTTTCTCCGATAAAAATAAAATAGGGAAAGATCAAGAACCACTTCCTCCTAGTGCTGTTGCTGCTGCTGGGAGTTGTTCATCTTCCCAGAGAGGAAGTAGGAACACCACTACTTTTACTAAACAATTGACCCTCCAACAGTCCCTAGCGAGGAGGATGAAGTACGACAGCAGTCATCCTGAAGCAAAATGTATAACTGAGGCCTTGACTGCTATGTTGGTGTTAGACGTGCGTCCGGTATCTGCCATTAGTGCAGTGGGATTTAGACAATTGATGGAGGTAATGTGTCCCCGGTTCCAAATCCCATCTAGATCCCACCTGCATCCTCAAAGCAGCAGCAACAAGCATGCGTCTGTCTGTTAAAGGGTGGTGTAACCCTCAAAGTGCGCTCCACAAACAATAAAAAAATTCTTCTTTTTTTTTCTGTCTTTGTGAAATGTGTGGGCTGTAGCCGCACCTGCATCCTCAAAGCAGCAGCGACAAGCGTGTGTCTGTCTGTTAAAGGGTGGTGTAAGCCTCAAAGTGCACTCCACAAACAATAAAAAAATTCTTTGTTTTTTTCTGTCTTTGTGAATTGTGTGGGCTGTAGCCGCACCTGCATCCTCAAAGCAGCAGCGACAAGCGTGCATCTGTCTGTTAAAGGGTGGTGTAACCCTCAAACTGCGCTCCACAAACAATAAAAAATTCTTTTTTTTTCTGTCTTTGTGAATTGTGTGCACTGTAGCTGCACGTGCATCAACAAAGGAGCAGCGCCAAACGTGCGCCTGTGTCCCATAAGTCTGTTAAAGGGTGGTGTAACCCCCAAAGTGCTCCAAAAAATAAAAAACATTTTTTTTTCTGTGTTTGTGACTTGTGTGCGATGTAGCCGCACGTGCATCAACACAGTAGCAGCGCCAAGCGTGCGTCTGTGTTATAAGTCAAGGGCCGGTTTGGACATCTGGTCCGGACTGAAGGACATGCCAACAATTTCTGACAAGTCTACTGTCACTGCATATGATACTGTCCTCAAAGCAGCAGCAACAAGCGTGCGTCTGTCTGTTAAAGGGTGGTGTAACCCTCAAAGTGCGCTCCACAAAAAATTAAAAAATCCTTTTTTTTCTGCCTTTGTGAATTGTGTGGGCTGTAGCTGCACCAGCATCCACAAAGCAGCAGCGACAAGCGTGCATCTGTCTGTTAAATGGTGGTGTTACCCCCAAAGTGCGCTCCAACAAAATAAAATAATCTTCTTTTTTTCTGTGTTTGTGTGTGAAATATATGTGCAGTAGGCGCACCTGCATCCTCAAAGCAGCAGCGACAAGCGTGCGTCTGTCTGTTAAAGGGTGGTGTAACCCTCAAAGTGCGCTCCACAAAAAATAAAAAATTCTTCTTATTTTTTTGTCTTTGTGAATTGTGTGGGCTGTAGCCGCACCTGCATCCTCAAAGCAGCAGCGACAAGCATGCGTCTGTCTGTTAAAGGATTACATCGGTGACAGCATCCAAGTAGGCTTGTCAGACAGTCCGTACCTGTACTGGCAGGAAAAAGAGGCAATTTGGAGATCCCTGTCCAAACTGGCTCTATTTTACCTGTGTTGCCCCCCCTCCAGTGTGTACTCCGAAAGAGTGTTTAGTGCAGCCGGGAACCTTGTCAGCGAAAGGCATATGAGGTTGCTTCCACAAAATGTGGAGAAGATGATGTTCATAAAATGAATTATCAACTCTTCCAGGGAGACCAGCCTCCAGAACGTACAGAGGGACCTGTGGTTGTGGATTCCAGCGGGGACGAATTAATACTCTGTGAGGATGAGGATGTACACAACACTGAAGAGGGTGAGGAATCGGTGGATGAGGAGGATGAGGACGACATCTTGCCTCCGTAGAGCCAGTTTGTGCAGGGACAGATTAATTGCCAGCTTGTTTTGTGGGGGCCCAAACGAACCAATCATTTCAGCCACAGTCGTGTGGCAGACCCTGGCGCAGAAATGTTTGGTTTGTTAAAGTGTGCATGTCCTGTTTATACAACATAAGGGTGGGTAGGAAAGGGCCCAAGGACAATTCCATCTTGCACCTCTTTTTTTTCTTTGCATTATGTACTAGTTTTTCAAACTGCCATCCTGTCTGCCACTGCAGTATCACTCCTAGATGGACCACGTGTTTGTGCCGCCCACTCGTATCTCTTAGCATAGTCATCCAGCTACCTCGGTGCAACCTTTTGGACATAAAAACACTATTGTGAGGTGTGAGGTGTTCAGAATAGACTGGAAATGAGTGGAAATTAAGGTTATTGAGGTTAATAAAAGCATAGGAGCAGATAAACACACAAATTCTGTGATTTTAGCTGTTTTTATGCTTTTTAAAAAAAAAATACAGATCCAAAACACAAAACCCAGAACCCAAAACACGGAAGGGTGGTTTTGGCAAAACCAATCCAGATCCAAAACACGAAGAAAGATCCAGATCCAAAACCAAAACACAAAACACGAAAATTGGCCGGTACACACCCCTAGCGGAAACCCGTGCTACTGCTAATCATGTATCATCCGATATTGATGAAGAGTGAGCATTCTGGCCATGCATGAGGTGATTCAGAAATCAGGTAAGAAGGCTGCAATTATAGCAGTACTGACGAATGAGTTTGCTCTGTTGCAACCGCATTGCAGAGCAATATAAACATCCCCTTCCTGCGTAATCACATGCTTGAGATCAGAAAAACAAGCGAAAGTGATGTTGCTGAATTCAGATATGTATTATTCTATCATAACATACATGTGTATGTTCAGTAAGGGTTGGGAATATTCCATGACACATATCTCTGACTAATCTCCACTAGTCAGGGAGAATAGGAGAACTTCAGTACTTATAGTCAGAAAATGAATGGTCAGTTGTAGCTATAAATACTATCTATTCTGTGTCACCACACATGTATGTATGCAGTATTGGTATAATCATCCATGTGCAGCCGTAACATGTGTGCAAAGTCTACTGAGAGATAAGCGATATTTAAAAAATAATAAATATCATTTATATTTAGAACAAAGCATATAAGAAGGAGATCAAATGGAGAAACGATAGAATAGAATATCCCTACAGTGTGCTTATGACTGCAGCTACTTCATGTCATTATGTATGTCATAGGATGACATGTGAGCGTACAGACTCAGCATAGTAGGGACAATAACAAGTAAGATGAGCATCTACTGTTACATTGTATCAGCAGGATAGATCCTGATAAATAAATTGCAGGACATTTCCCTGAAAATCTGTAATGAGAGTGCTCAAGATTAAGAGAAGAGCAGTAAAATAGATAAATCATCACAGGGGCGGAACCCGTGCTACTACTAATCATATCATCTGATTTTGATGAAGAGTGAGCATTTGGGCCATGCATGTTGTGATTCAGAAATCAGATGAAGAAGCTGCAATTAGCAGTACTGATGAATGAGTTTGCTCTGTTGCAACAGCAATTGCAGAGCAATATCAACATCCCCCTCCTGCATGATCACAAGCTTAAGATCAGAATACCAAGAAAAAATGATGCTACTGAATTCAGATATAGGGTAATCTCACATTACCTACATACATATATGTGGTGAGGGTCAGGGATTGTCCACAGAGCCGGCCCTAGGCATAGGCAACATAGGCAAATGCCTAAGGGCATTTGAAATGTTTAGGGGCATTCCAAGCCTAGGGCCGGCGGAGGTATTTGGCAGGGACAGCAACTTAAATGGACGCTGATCCGGTGGAACTAGCGACGGCCGGTACCTGGCACCACGGCCAGGCTTCCACTATGAAGGGGCCTGCAGCCGCCCCCACCAGTCAGGTACAAACAATGGGCTGCCGGGGATTTGGGGAATTCTCCGGCGGGTTCCAGTGATTTATAGCCACGTCCACTTTTGTGGGAGGGCATGGCTTAGCCCCTCTAACCGGCACCGTTTTTGATTACTTGCTGGAAGGTGATCAGCAGCTGTGTGGCGGGAGGTATGCGGGGGCGGGCTGTGCGCAGCAGACGGCAGACAGTATCATGTAATGAACTGCAGGGTTTCTAATGCCACTGATCCCTTCTTCGGAATCAGTAGTGACATCACGGGGGCGAAGCCTATCACAGGCTTCTCCCTTCTAAGCTCCGCTGTGACTGTCCTGGCCGGATGCGGCAGTGGTCGGAGGAGGGGGGCAGGTTGCTGAACACTAAGGTTGCTCAGCTACATACAGAATACAGCGGTGGTGACATCAGTGGGGGACGGGCGGGGAGAGGCTGGCTGAACCCATGTGTGATTGACAGCAGCTGCACACACTGATTTCAGTGATGACATCAGCAGGAGGAGGAGTCAAGGCTGCTGCTGACTGCTCCATGCACAGACAGAGAGGAGCTTGGCCCCACACTCTGAAGGCTCAGTGAGGTGGAAGAAAGCCACACCCAGCACATTGAATGGCATTAAGGTTAGTAGTTGCTTGTTGGAAAAAGGAGGATGGTCTGGCATGTAATGATGGGGCTAGTTAGGGCAGCAGTGGGTAAGGGGTGCCAGGGGCTGGGCTAGTATGTAATGATGGGGGTATTAGTGATGAGGAGTGTGCCAGGGAGTGTGCTAGTATGTAATGATGGGGGTAGATAGGGTAACAGTGAGAGGGAGAGTGGGCTGGTATATAATGATGGGGTAGTTAGGGTAGCAGTGAGTGGGAGGGTGGGATGGTATGTAATGATGGGGGTACATAGGGCAGAAGTAGGTAGAGGTGCCAGGGGGTTGCTAGTATGTAATGATGATTGATTAGGGTAGTTAGGGTAGCAGTGAGTAGGGGGGTGAGCTGGTATGTAATGATGAGGATAGAGTAGTAGTGAGTAGGGGGGTGGGCTGGTATGTAATGAAGGGGATAGTTAGGGTAGCAGTGAGTAGGGGGTGGGCTGGTATGTAATGATGAGGATAGTTAGGGTAGCAGTGAGTAGGGGTTGGGCTGGTATGTAATGATGAGGATAGTTAGGGTAGCAGTGAGTATGGGATTGGCTGGTATGTAATGATGAGGATAGTTAGGGTAGCAGTGAGTAGGGGGGTGGGCTGGTATGTAATGATGAGGGTAGTTAGGGTAGCAGTGAGTAAGGGGTGGGCTGGTATGTAATGATGAGGATAGTTAGGGTAGCAGTGAGTAGGGGGTGGGCTGGTATGTAATCATGAGGGTAGTTAGGGTAGCAGTGAGTAGGTGGATGGGCTGGAATGTAATGATGAGGGTAGTTATGGTAGCAGTGAGTAGGGGGGTGGGCTGGTATGTAATGATGAGGATAGTTAGGGTAGCAGTGAGTAGGGGGTGGGCTGGTATGTAATGATGAGGATAGTTAGGGTAGCAGTGAGTAGGGTGTGGGCTGGTATGTAATGATGATGATAGTTAGGGTAGCAGTGAGTAGGGGGTGGGCTGGTATGTTACGATGAGGATAGTTTGGGTAGCAGTGAGTAGGGGGTGGGCTGGTATGTAATGATGAGGATAATTAGGGTAGCAGTGAGAAGGGGAGTGGGCTGGTATGTAATGATGAGGGTAGTTAGGGTAGCAGTGAGCAGGGGGGTGGGCTGGTATGTAATGATGAGGGTAGTTAGGGTAGCAGTGAGTAGGGGGGTGGGCTGGTATGTAATGATGAGGGTAGTTAGGGTAGCAGTGAGTAAGGGGGTGGGCTGGTATGTAACGATGAGGGTAGTTAGGGTAGCAGTGAGTAGGGGGTGGGCTGGTATGTAATGATGAGGGTAGTTAGGGTAGCAGTGAGTAGGGGGGTGGGCTGGTATGTAATGATGAGGATAGTTAGAGTAGCAGTGAGTAGAGGTTGGGCTGGTATGTAATGATGAGGGTAGTTAGGGTAGCAGTGAGTAGGGGGGTGGACTGGTATGTAATGATGAGGATAGTTAGGGTAGCAGAGAGTAGGGCGTGGGTTGGTATGTAATTATGAGGATAGTTAGGGTAGCAGTGAGTAGGGGGGTGGGCTGGTATGTAATGATGAGGGTAGTTAGGTTAGCAGTGAGAAGGGGGCTGGGCTGGTATGTAATGATGAGGGTAGTTAGGGTAGCAGTGAGTAGGGGGGTGGGCTGGTATGTAATGATGAGGATAGTTAGGGTAGCAGTGAGTAGGGGGTGGGCTGGTATGTAATGATGAGGATAGTTAGGGTAGCAGTGAGTAGGTGGGTGGGCTGGTATGTAATGATTAGGGTAGTTATGGAAGCAGTGAGTAGGGGGGTGGGCTGGTATGTAATGATGAGGATAGAGTAGTAGTGAGTAGGGGGGTGGGCTGGTATGTAATGATGAGGGTAGTTAAGGTAGCAGTGAGTAGGGAGGTGGGCTGGTATGTAATGATGAGGGTAGTTAGGGTAGCAGTGAGTAAGGGGTGGGCTGGTATGTAATGATGAGGATAGTTAGGATAGCAGTGAGGAGGGGGTTGGGCTGGTATGTAATGATGAGGGTAGTTAAGGTAGCAGTGAGTAGGGGGGTGGGCTGGTATGTAATGATGAGGGTAGATAGGGTAGCAGTGAGTAGGGGGGTGGGCTGGTATGTAATGATGAGGATAGTTAGGGTAGCAGTGAGTAGGGGGGTGGGCTGGTATGTAATGATGAGGGTAGTAAGGGGAGCAGTGAGTAAGGGGGTGGGCTGGTATGTAATGATTAGGGTAGTTAGGGTAGCAGTGAGTAGGGGGGTGGGTTGGTATGTAATGATGAGGATAGTTAGGGTAGCAGTGAGTAGGGGGTGGGCTGGTATGTAATGAGGAGGGAAGTTAGTGTAGCAGTGAGTAGGGGATGGGCTGGTATGTAATGATGAGGATAGTTAGGGTAGCAGTGAGTAGGGGGGGTGGGCTGGTATGACTGATGAGGGTAGTTAGGGTAGCAGTGGCTAAGGGGGTGCCAGGGAGTGGGCTGGTATGTAATGATTGTGGTAGTTAGGGCAGCAGTGTGGCACACTGTTCCAGTATTCCTAAGCCTCCCCCTCTCCTGCCCCCATTCTCAGGGGCTTACAGAACCATGGGCTGCCTTTTCCGGAGACTGGCAGCCCCGGTTTTTGCAGCGAGCACTGTCCACACATGAACTCAGCTAGACTGCCAGAGGCCATGGGAGGTAACACATCGAACGCCACAGTCACACCGGTCCGGGTGCAGGTGGAAAGGTAAGTGTATACATATAGATCTCAAAAATAAATGTGTCAGAAATTAACAGTGTACTTCTCACACATCATTCAAAATTGTTTGTATAGTTGACAGAAAGAAAACTATTTTGCATTGCTGTACATAATATACATATTTTTAGGGATGCGGTCATAATAAAGGTTAGATTTAGGCAGTATGGGGGGAGGTTAGGCTTATTCACCAGGGAAGGAGGGTTAGGGTAGGGCGAGGATGAGGGGGAGGGTTAGGATACTGACCGACAAGTGTCGGTATTCTAACCCTGTCGAGATGACGGCGTCCGGATTCTGACCGCCAGGATCCCGAGCTCCGGCATCTCATACCCAACCTTTATTTTTATTAACTATCCTACACTTTGTCATTTGTTTAAACATTAAATATACTTCAAATATAACATGTATGATAATTATTTGGGAGATAAAAAAACTATGTTTTTGAAATAGGGACATTGGAATATACAGTATGAGAAAATATCTGAAAAACACTTGCTCACGATTATTTTTTTTCCACTATTAATAAAAAATATATAAATCATCCACTTGACAACATATAAGAACCCTCAATACTGTCCTTATGGCCTCTGGGCCTGATTCAGCACGGATCGTAATTGCAACTACGTATGCAGTTCAATCGATTGTTAGCCATTGCTCATGCGTATAAGATGCAGAGTGAGTGACAGGGAGTGAGCGATGGGGGTGGTGGGAGCGGTTGGAGAAATACAGGCATGTCAGTCTGTTCGAATGCTGTTTCATGGGCGTGTATAAATTAGCCACTGCGATTGCATACGCAGCTTGAGTACTCACTGCGTGCACCGAGACATTCTCCGACAGGTCAGATTTGCTGTAATTGTGCGTGACAGGCCGAAGTTCTTCGATGTTACCGATATATACGTAGGACTACGAGGTATTTCGGATGTGAGAAAGCAGCAATGAGTGTCTCTATGCTGGCTGAGCCCTGGCAGGCATTGGCATATTTTCGCAGCTTCATTGCATGTGATTACGCAGCTGCGATCGCAATTGCGATCCGTGCTGAATCAAGCCCTCTATCCTTCTATATGGTCCTGCTATCTCAGTTGTAACTTTTCTGGCGTCCCCGATGATTTTCCCATTTTTGTTAATGCACTTCTGCCAGATCACCTTTTGTAGAATAGTCATGTGACCTTGATGCGAGTCCCGTGATTTGCCATTGTTAAGTGAATATCGCATTTCTCATGTGCACTTTGCCTGGATGTGCGCAAATTTTATAATGCGGGTTCGCTTTCGCAAACTCGCATGCAGCTCCTTAGAGACAACCAATTCACATAATGTGAACAGACTGTAAATAATTGAAAAACATTTTTTCTACTTATTCATATTATTATGAAACATACTTAAAAAAAGCAAACAATACTATGTGACTGGTTAATGCTTATTTAGGTACTGGTATCAACACTTGTCAAGTTGTCATTTATCTTCTATGGACCAATAATATTATGAACCAGTATTAATTTATAGCCTATAGTTCATACAGTAGTCCTCAGTATCTAAGGGGCCTATACTTAGTATTGATCTTGCTGTGAGGGATACTTAAGTATCCAACTCGCAGCGGGGGATAGTTTACACTGGAGCAATTCATCATTGCTCCGGTGTGGGGACAGCTGCTCAGAATAGCAACCAATGTAGCTGCGTTACTTACCTCTCCCCCCCGTCGGCCTGGCTACGCATGCATTACACGAGGTCACACATGCGCACTGCCACCAGGGAGTCCATGAGAAGGCGGCGGAGGGATCTGCTCGGATCCCTTTTGCATCACTGGATCTCCTTCCCATAGAAAGGAGCGGGGCTATGAGAGCAAGCGCCATCTGAAGGTGTTCAATTTTCGGAGTTTGCTGATTATCAGGGGGTCCTATCGGACCCCTGATGATTAATGTTTCCGCATGGTTACCGGCCCACTTATCGATGATGAATAGGCCCCTAAGTCTGGTGCTCTGGTACAGTCACCTACTTTTTTTTTTTTTTACTATATACCTATATGACCTATTTATTACCTATAAAGTTTATAAACCTATATTACCTATTTTCTGTATGCCATTTATGTGGTATCAAACCCCTCCATGTGCCTCTTATATTGTTTAGAACATTCCAGGTGTCCCTTTTACATACTATACTTTGACACTCCTATAATAACTGGCCACTCCTCTCTGGTGGTAGACCACACCCTTTCCAATGACTGACCACACCCCTTAGTGGGCCCCTATGATTGCATTCCCTGGTGGGCCCTTCAAACCCCAGTTCGACACTGACAGTGAGTCAGACTGACTCATAGTACACCGGCACTGGCAGCTGCGGTGGCCATAATGAAGAGTGAAAAGAAGTCGGGACGGGTTTAGGAGGTCTCTCCGTCTCCGCTCACCTCTGGTCATCTCACCCCCGGTGCTGCCTCTCTGAGTGTGTCCGCTCTGCTCCTGTAGTTGCCACCGGGGATCTGACGTTTTGTGACAGTCCCAGGGCTAAAAAAAGAAAAGCCTAGCACACACAGCCAAAACAGCCCTGTGACCTGACTGCCCGTCTTGCTGCTGGTTAATTATACACTTACACTACAGTATATTGCAATTGTGTGTGAGCATATATGTCTATAGATATCTTGAGTGATATACAGTCAGGTCCATAAATATTGGGACATTGACAGAATTTTCAGATTTTGGCCTCTATTCACCACCACAATGGTTTTGAAATGAAACAAACAAGATGTGCTTTAACTGCAGACATTTTGAGATTTAATTTGAGGGTAATTACATCCAAATCGGTGTAGGAATTACAACAGTTTCAATATGTGCCTCCCATTTTTTAAGGGCCAAAAGTAATGGGACTATCAACTCAAAAGCTATTTCATGGACAGGTGTTGGCTATTCCCTCGTTATTTCATTATAAATTAAGCAGGTAAAAGGTCTGGAGTTGATTCTATGTGTGACATTTGCATTTGGAATCAGTTGCTGTCAACTCTCAATATGAGATCCAAAGAGCTGTCACTATCGGTGAAGCAAGCCATCATTAGGCTGAAAAATCAAAACAAACCCATCAGAGAGATAGCAAAAACATTAGGTGTGGCCAAATCAACTGTTTGGAATGTTCTCAAAAAGAAAGAACGCACCGGAGAGCTCAGCAACACCAAAAGACCCAGAAGACCACGGAAAACAACTGTGGTGGATGACAAAAGAATTATTTCCCTGGTGAAGAAAAACCCCTTCACAACAGTTGGCCAAATCAAGAACACTCTCCAGGAGGTAGACGTATATGTGTCAAAGTCAACAATCAAGAGAAGACTTCACAAGAGTGAATATAGAGGGTTCACCACAAGATGCAAACCATTGGTGAGCCACAAAAACAGAAAGACCAGATTAGAGTTTGCCAAACAACATCTAAAAAAGCCATGACAGTTCTAGAACAACATCCTGTTGACAGATGAGACAAAGATCAACTTGTACCAGAGTGATGGGAAGAGAAGAGAAGGAAAGGAACTGCTCATGATCCAAAACATACCACCTCATCAGTGAAGCATGGTGGTGGTAGTGTCATGGCGTGGGCATGTATGGCTGCCAATGAAACTGGTTTACTTGTATTTATTGATGATGTGACTGCTGACAAAAGCAGCCGAATGAATTCTGAAGTGTTTCGGGCAATATTATTGGCTCATATTCAGTCAAATGCTTCAGAACTCATTGGACAGCGCTTCACAGTGCAGATGGACAATGACCCGAAGCATACTGCAAAAGCAACCAAAGAGTTTTTTAAGGCTTAAAAGTGGAATGTTATGCAATGGCCAAGTCAATCCCCTGACCTGAATCCGATTGAGCATGCATTTCACTTGACGAAGACAAAACTGAAGGGAAAATGCCCCAAGAACAAGCAGGAACTCAAGACATTTGCAGTAGAGGCCTGGCAGAGCATCACCAGGGATGAAACCCAGCGTCTGGTGATGTCTATGCGTTCCAGACTTCAGGCTGTAATTGCCTGCAAAGGATTTGCAACAAAGTATTAAAAAGTGAAAGTTAGATTTAGGATTGTTTAGTTTGTCCCATTACTTTTGGCCCCTTAAAAAGTGGGAGGCACATATAGAAACCGCTGTAATTCCTACACCGTTCACCTGATTTGGATGTAATTACCCTCAAATTAAATCTGAAAGTCTGCAGTTAAATCACATCTTGTTTGTTTCATTTCAAAGCCATTGTGGTGGTGAATAGAGGACAAAATATGAAAATTCTATCAATGTTCCAATATTTATGGCCCTGACTGTATATATCTATATATATACTGTATATATATGGAATACATACGACACACGTGTATAAATATATATACACACGTGTGTGTATATATATCTATATATATACATATATATATGTAACCCCCCTTCAGTGTGCGGTGTGGTACATAGGTGCATTTAGAGTGATACACCTCCTATTGCCTCAGGCTAGCTCTCCAGAGTGTGGCCAATACCTGAGAAGGGGGTCCCTGCCCATGCAGGCTTTATAACAGTCACACATATAGATACAGGTATAGATAGACACATGCAGCAACAGTTCTATTGAATAACTTGGGCGCCAGACCTTCTCTTATAAAAATAAACCAATTTATTTCTCTCCTCCTGCACATGACTTTACAGGACAAGAATATGGTTACAGCAGCTTCTCCTCTCCCTCCAGCTCATATACTTGGCATGTCAGATGGTATATGACAATCTTATGGATATGGTTACATTACATCACACTCTTCTTCACCAGCACAGTCTTTAAGCATAGTCACAATGAATGCTTTGCATTTTACCCACACAGGTCCACCTGGCCCTTTGCTGGCTGGTGCCTGTAGTTCTCCACTTCATATGTGCAGGTCCACCTAGCCCTTCGCTGGCTGGTGCCTGTAGTTCTCCACTTCATACGTGCAGGTCCACCTAGCCCTTTGCTGGCTGGTGCCTGTAGTTCTCCACTTCATATGTGCAGGTCCACCTAGCCCTTCGCTGGCTGGTGCCTGTAGTTCTCCACTTCATACGTGCAGGTCCACCTAGCCCTTTGCTGGCTGGTGCCTGTAGTTCTCCACTTCATACTTCAGGTCCACCTAGCCCTTTGCTGGCTGGTGCCTGTAGTTCACTTCATACATGCAGGTCCACCTGGCCCTATGCTGGCTGGTGCCTGTAGTTCCACAGCTTCACACACATCTCACATAACTTCTTTTGCACTCTGCCTCTCCTTTGTCTCTTCTAAGACAATATACAGAGTGTCTCATACACAGTCTGCCTCTCTCTGCTCCCCTTCTCTTTCACATGGGACCGCAATATACAGACTTTTCTATTGCAGCTATCAGACGCTCAGCTGCTGCCCATCCCTATCCTACAGGAATGGCTCCTAAAGCCACACTGCTACCACAGTGACCCCCCCTTTAATGGCTGCTGGGTGGCTTTTATGCATAAGGGACTCCTCTGGTACCTTAACAGTAAAAGCTCCTGGGAAATTCCTCTTCCCCATCTCTTCAACACATATACTTGCGTCTCTTACCCCTCTCATGGGTGCTGAACACTTCACTGGGCTGCTCACACTGCAACCTTCCAGCTCTTTCTCTGTGGTCTCTCACAGACTTTATCTCAGTGGTCTCACTCTAGACCTATTTCTCCTTTGGCGTTAGATGGGCATCGTGGCAGTCACCACGGCCCCGCCAATCTCCCCCTGCCAGGGGAGCACAAGGGCTACATTTCTGCTTCCAGCTCTGAAGCTTCCCAAAGATGTCTGCCCTCTCCCAAATTCTTCTTCCCAACTCCCTTTGTTCTCTCCCCCTCCTCCCTCTGCTCTGCCAGCTTCACACCCAGTCTTCCCACCCCTGCGTGTCTATCTCTCCAGCCCCTCCTTTACCTGAAAACTGATCCGGATCTCAGGCATGTAATATCTACAACAGGAAGCAAGCTCTAACACTGAGAGGGGTGTATTTACAAATACCATCCCTTAGAGGGTGTTACATACTCCCCCCATTAGGTAGGTATGCTTTAAAATATATACATTATTTTGGTATACCTGGCTAATCACTTGCACATGCAGGCACACCCGACTTACACTGGTGCACACATGTAAAACCTTGCAATTTCGTATGTCACCCCACATAATAAAAAAAAAATCTCAGTGGTGAAAATCACATTAGATCACATTTGCATGGAAAAAAACATTAGCAGTGAACAGTATGCAAAAAAAATTTCACATTTCCAACAATATATCCCACTACCCCCAATGTGTATAATAACACAAGAGTCACGGGTGTCCTCAAACACGTTTGTTCATACATGAGTTATAAATGACAATTTTAATGTCATACAACGAAGTACCTGCCAGGCCTGCCCGTTGAGTCTCCTCCCCTCCTCGGGTCAAAAGGAGACAGGTTGCTCTCGTGGCCCCTCCCAATACCCCCAAACTTTTGCGGGTGCAGGGTGCACTCCCCCCAGTTCTTCTCTAATGCTGGGCAACTTTTTACATGTGCTCCCCCCAACTTCTGGAGGAACACACAACAATTCCGCTGAGCTTGCTCTCCTTGCTTCCCACGCAGATGGGATGAACGGCACTACAAGTCCCAAGAAAACTTCACACATGTGCTTCTGCTTTTAAACAGTCTCTGAAACACTTTGGCACTACCACCATTTTGTACTTGACACTTTGTCCTACAGCGAAGTTACACTGGTAACTTTAAACAATGGGGTCAATCTCCGCCTCCTGAACCCTTGGTCTCGCTGGGACACCCAGAGAAGATCAGACACGGTATCTACCAAGGGGTTTGCGCCGGCTGGATTTACTGCATTTAGTCTCTGTATCCTGTGAGCACTTCTTCCATCTTACTGTGCTCGAGGCCCACGTTGGGTGCCATTTTGTAACCCCCCTTCAGTGTGCGGTGTGGTACATAGGTGCATTTGGAGTTATACACCTCCTATTGCCTCAGGCTAGCTCTCCAGGGTGTGGCCAATACCTGAGAATGGGGTCCCTGCCCATGCAGGCTTTATAACAGTCACACATATAGATACTAGGGGTGTGCACCGGCCACTTTTCGTGTTTTGTGTTTTGGTTTTGGATCTGGATCTTTCTTCGTGTTTTGGATCTGGATTGGTTTTGCCAATACCACCCTTCCGTGTTTTGGGTTCTGGGTTTTGTGTTTTGGATCTGTATTTTTTTGAAAAAAAGCATAAAAACAGCTAAAATCACAGAATTTGTAGGTTTTTCTGCTCCTATGCTATTATTAACCTCAATAACCTTAATTTCCACTCATTTCCAGTCTATTCTGAATACCTCAAACCTCACAATAGTGTTTTTATGTCCAAAAGGTTGCACCGAGGTAGCTGGATGACTATGCTAAGCGACACGAGTGGGCGGCACAAACACGTGACCCATCTAGGCGTGAAACTGCAGTGGCAGACAGGATGGCATTGAAAAACTAGGCCCCAAACTGTACATAATGCAAAGAAAAAAAAGAGGTGCAAGATGGAATTGTCCTTGGGCCCTCCCACCCACCCTTATGTTGTATAAACAGGACATGCACACTTTAACAAACCAATCATTTCAGCGCCAGGGTCTGCCACACAACTGTGGCTGAAATGATTGGTTCGTTTGGGCCCCCACAAAACAAGCTGGCAATTTATCTGTCCCTGCACAAACTGGCTCTACGGAGGCAAGATGTCATCCTCATCCTCCTCATCCACCGATTCCTCACCCTCTTCAGTGTGTACATCCTCATCCTCACAGAGTATTAATTCTTCCCTGCTGGAACCACAGGTCCCTCTGTACGTTCTGGAGGCTGGTCTCCCTGGAAGAGTTGATAATTCATTTTATGAACATCATCTTCTCCACATTTTGTGGAAGCAACCTCATACGCCTTTCGCTGACAAGGTTCCCGGCTGCACTAAACACTCTTTCGGAGTACACACTGGAGGGGGGGCAACTCAGGTAAAATAGAGCCAGTTTGTACAGGGACCTCCAAATTGCTTCTTTTTCCTGCCAGTACAGGTACGGACTGTCTGACATGCCTACTTGGATGCTGTCACCGATGTAATCCTTTAACAGACAGACGCACGCTTGTCGCTGCTGCTTTGAGGATTCAAGTGCGGCTACAGCCCACACAATTCACAAAGACCGAAAAAAAAAGAACAATATTTTAATTGTTTGTGTAGCACACTTTGAGGGTGTCACCACCCTTTAACAGACAGACGCACGCTTGTCGCTGCTGCTTTAAGGATGCAGGTGCGGCTACAGCCCACAAAATTCACAAAGACAAAAAAGAAGAATATTTTTATTGTTTGTGTAGCACACTTTGAGGGTGTCACCACCCTTTAACAGACAGACGCACGCTTGTCGCTGCTGCTTTGAGGATGCAAGTGCGGCTACATCGCACACAAGTCACAAACACATTAAAAAAATAGTTTTTTATTTTTTGGAGCACTTTGAGAGTTACACCACCCTTTAACAGACAGACGCACGCTTGTCGCTGCTGCTTTAAGGATGCAGGTGCGGCTACAGCCCACACATTTCACAAAGACCGAAAAAAAAAGAACAATATTTTAATTGTTTGTGTAGAACACTATGAGGTGTCACCACCCTTTAACAGACAGACGCACGCTTGTCGCTGCTGCTTTAAGGATGCAGGTGCGGCTACAGCCCACACAATTCACATAGACAGAAAAAAGAAGAAGAATATCTTTATTGTTTGTGTAGCACACTTTGAGGGTGTCACCACCCTTTAACAGACAGACGCACGCTTGTCGCTGCTGCTTTAAGGATGCAGGTGCGGCTACAGCCCACACAATTCACATAGACAGAAAAAAGAAGAAGAATATTTTTATTGTTTGTGTAGCACACTTTGAGGGTGTCACCACCCTTTAACAGACAGATGCACGCTTGTCGCTGCTGCTTTAAGGATGCAGGTGCGGCTACAGCCCACAAAATTCACATAGACAGAAAAAAGAAGAAGAATATTTTTATTGTTTGTGTAGCACACTTTGAGGGTGTCACCACCCTTTAACAGACAGACGCACGCTTGTCGCTGCTGCTTTAAGGATGCAGGTGCGGCTACAGCCCACACATTTCACAAAGACCAAAAAAAAAAGAACAATATTTTAATTGTTTGTGTAGCACACTTTGAGGGTGTTACCACCCTTTAATAGACAGACGCACGCTTGTCGCTGCTGCTTTAAGGATGCAGGTGCGGCTACAGCCCACACATTTCACAAAGACCGAAAAAAAAGAAGAATATTTTAATTGTTTGTGTAGCACACTTTGAGGGTGTCACCACCCTTTAACAGACAGACGCACGCTTGTCGCTGCTGCTTTAAGGATGCAGGTGCGGCTACAGCCCACACAATTCACATAGACAGAAAAAAGAAGAAGAATATTTTTATTGTTTGTGTAGCACACTTTGAGGGTGTCACCACCCTTTAACAGACAGATGCACGCTTGTCGCTGCTGCTTTAAGGATGCAGGTGCGGCTACAGCCCACACATTTCACAAAGACCAAAAAAAAAAGAACAATATTTTAATTGTTTGTGTAGCACACTTTGAGGGTGTCACCACCCTTTAACAGACAGACGCACGCTTGTCGCTGCTGCTTTAAGGATGCAGGTGCGGCTACAGCCCACACAATTCACAAAGACAGAAAAAAGAACAATATTTTAATTGTTTGTGTAGCACACTTTGAGGGTGTCACCACCCTTTAACAGACAGACGCACGCTTGTCGCTGCTGCTTTAAGGATGCAGGTGCGGCTACAGCCCACACAATTCACAAAGACAGAAAAAAGAAGAAGAATATTTTTATTGTTTGTGTAGCACACTTTGAGGGTGTCACCACCCTTTAACAGACAGACGCACGCTTGTCGCTGCTGCTTTGAGGATGCAAGTGCGGCTACATCGCACACAAGTCACAAACACATTAAAAAAATAGTTTTTTATTTTTTGGAGCACTTTGAGAGTTGCACCACCCTTTAACAGACAGACGCATGCTTGTCGCTGCTGCTTTAAGGATGCAGGTGCGGCTACAGCCCACACAATTCACAAAGACAGAAAAAAAAAGAACAATATTTTAATTGTTTGTGTAGCACACTTTGAGGGTGTCACCACTCTTTAACAGACAGACGCACGCTTGTCGCTGCTGCTTTGAGGATGCAGGTGGAATCTAGACGGGATTTGGAACCGAGGACACACTACCTCCATCAATTGTCTAAATCCCACTGCACTAATGTCGGATACCGGACGCACGTCTAACACCAACATAGCAGTCAAGGCCTCAGTTATACATTTTGCTTCAGGATGACTGCTGTCGTACTTCATCCTCATCGCTAGGGACTGTTGGAGGGTCAATTGTTTAGTAAAAGTAGTGATGTTCCTACTTCCTCTCTGGGATGATGAACAACTCCCAGCAGCAGCAACAGCACTAGGAGGAAGTGGTTCTTGATCTTTCCCTATTTTATTTTTATCGGAGAAAGTTTGGTCCTCCATTTATGTTATATTGATATATATACGTGCGGCTAAAGCGCACACAAACACAGAAAATATTTTTTTATTTTTGCTGGAGAGTAGTGCACTTTGTGGGTTACACCACCCTTTAAGAAATGAGCCAGCCAGCTCTTTACTTATGGGACACAGGCGCACGCTTGGCGCTGCTCCTTTGTTGATGCACGTGCAGCCACAGTGCACACAAGTCACAAACACAGAAAATATATATTTTTTTGGTTTGGAGTGTACTTTGGGGGTTACAGAACCCTTTAACGGTCAAGCCTGCCGGCCCTTTACTTATGACACAGGCGCACGCTTGGCACTACTTTGTTGATGCACGTGCAGCTACTGCGCACACAATTCACAAACACAGAAAATTAATTTTTTTTTGGTTTGGACTGGAGTGTACTTTGGGGGTTACAGCACCCTTTAACGGTCAAGCCTGCCGGCCCTTTACTTATGACACAGGCGCACGCTTGGCACTACTTTGTTGATGCACGTGCAGCTACTGCGCACACAATTCACAAACACAGAAAATAATTTTTTTTTGGTTTGGACTGGAGAGTACTTTCGGGGGTTACAGCACCCTTTAACGGTCTAGCCAGCCGGCCCTTTACTTATGACACAGGCGCACGCTTGGCACTACTTTGATGATGCACGTGCGGCTACTGCGCACACAATTCACAAACACAGAAAATTAATTTTTTTTTGGTTTGGACTGGAGTGTACTTTGGGGGTTACAGCACCCTTTAACGGTCAAGCCAGCCGGCCCTTTACTTATGACACAGGCGCACGCTTGGCACTACTTTGTTGATGCACATGCGGCTACTGCGCACACAATTCACAAACACAGAAAATAATTTTTTTTTGGGTTTGGACTGGAGTGTACTTTGGGGGTTACAGCACCCTTTAACGGTCAAGCCAGCCGGCCCTTTACTTATGACACAGGCGCACGCTTGGCACTACTTTGTTGATGCACGTGCGGCTACTGCGCACACAATTCACAAACACAGAAAATAATTTTTTTTTTGGTTTGGACTGGAGAGTACATTCGGGGGTTACAGCACCCTTAACGGTCAAGCCAGCCGGCCCTTTACTTATGACACAGGCGCACGCTTGGCACTACTTTGTTGATGCACGTGCGGCTACTGCGCACACAATTCACAAACACAGAAAATAATTTTTTTTTTGGTTTGGACTGGAGTGTACTTTCGGGGGTTACAGCACCCTTAACGGTCAAGCCAGCTGGCCCTTTACTTATGACACAGGCGCACGCTTGGCACTACTTTGTTGATGCACGTGCGGCTACTGCGCACACAATTCACAAACACAGAAAATAATTTTTTTTTTGGTTTGGACTGGAGTGTACTTTCGGGGATTACAGCACCCTTAACGGTCAAGCCAGCTGGCCCTTTACTTATGACACAGGCGCACGCTTGGCACTACTTTGTTGATGCACGTGCGGCTACTGCGCACACAATTCACAAACACAGAAAATATATTATTTTTTTAGCACTTGGGGGGAGCACCCCTGATGGACAGAGCATCCCCTGGACAACACTACAGCACCCCTTTAGGACTGGGACACTGCACAGGACTTTGGAGTGGACACAGCCCCTATGGAGAACTGACTGCACAACACAGTCCAGCCAGCCCCTATGGACTTTGAAGTAGTGGACACAGCCCCTATTAACAACAGCAGCACAGCACAACACAGCCAGCCCCTATGGACTTTGAAGTAGTGGACAACAGCAGCACTACACTACACTACACTACACAGCCCTAACTCCCACCCTCCCTCTTCACTGTCCACAGCCGAGTGAGAAAATGGCGCCGACGCGGGTACCTTATATAGGATCCAAAACCCGCGAGACTCGGAAGGCGGGATGATGACGTTTTGCCTCGATTTCAGATCCGAGTCAGGCGGGAAAAGTCGAGCCTGATTCGGATCGGTCGGGGGGCTCGGGGGGGTTCGGTTGTCAGAAATCCGAACCCGCTCACCCCTAATAGATACAGGTATAGATAGACACATGCAGCAACAGTTCTATTGAATAACTTGGGCGCCAGACCTTCTCTTATAAAAATAAACCAATTTATTTCTCTCCTCCTGCACATGACTTTACACGACAAGAATATGGTTACAGCAGCTTCTCCTCTCCCTCCAGCTCATATACTTGGCATGTCAGATGGTATATGACAATCTTATGGATATGGTTACATTACATCACACTCTTCTTCACCAGCACAGTCTTTAAGCATAGTCACAATGAATGCTTTGCATTTTACCCACACAGGTCCACCTGGCCCTTTGCTGGCTGGTGCCTGTAGTTCTCCACTTCATATGTGCAGGTCCACCTAGCCCTTCGCTGGCTGGTGCCTGTAGTTCTCCTCTTCATACGTGCAGGTCCACCTAGCCCTTTGCTGGCTGGTGCCTGTAGTTCTCCACTTCATATGTGCAGGTCCACCTAGCCCTTCGCTGGCTGGTGCCTGTAGTTCTCCACTTCATACGTGCAGGTCCACCTAGCCCTTTGCTGGCTGGTGCCTGTAGTTCTCCACTTCATACTTCAGGTCCACCTAGCCCTTTGCTGGCTGGTGCCTGTAGTTCACTTCATACATGCAGGTCCACCTGGCCCTATGCTGGCTGGTGCCTGTAGTTCCACAGCTTCACACACATCTCACATAACTTCTTTTGCACTCTGCCTCTCCTTTGTCTCTTCTAAGACAATATACAGAGTGTCTCATACACAGTCTGCCTCTCTCTGCTCCCCTTCTCTTTCACATGGGACCGCAATATACAGACTTTTCTATTGCAGCTATCAGACGCTCAGCTGCTGCCCATCCCTATCCTACAGGAATGGCTCCTATAGCCACACTGCTACCACAGTGACCCCCCCTTTAATGGCTGCTGGGTGGCTTTTATGCATAAGGGACTCCTCTGGTACCTTAACAGTAAAAGCTCCTGGGAAATTCCTCTTCCCCATCTCTTCAACACATATACTTGCATCTCTTACCCCTCTCATGGGTGCTGAACACTTCACTGGGCTGCCCACACTGCAACCTTCCAGCTCTTTCTCTGTGGTCTCTCACAGACTTTATCTCAGTGGTCTCACTCTAGACCTATTTCTCCTTTGGCGTTAGATGGGCATCGTGGCAGTCACCACGGCCCCGCCAATCTCCCCCTGCCAGGGGAGCACAAGGGCTACATTTCTGCTTCCAGCTCTGAAGCTTCCCAAAGATGTCTGCCCTCTCCCAAATTCTTCTTCCCAACTCCCTTTGTTCTCTCCCCCTCCTCCCTCTGCTCTGCCAGCTACACACCCAGTCTTCCCACCCCTGCGTGTCTATCTCTCCAGCCCCTCCTTTACCTGAAAACTGATCCGGATCTCAGGCATGTAATATCTACAACAGGAAGCAAGCTCTAACACTGAGAGGGGTGTATTTACAAATACCATCCCTTAGAGGGTGTTACATACTCCCCCCATTAGGTAGGTATGCTTTAAAATATATACATTATTTTGGTATACCTGGCTAATCACTTGCACATGCAGGCACACCCGACTTACACTGGTGCACACATGTAAAACCTTGCAATTTCGTATGTCACCCCACATAATAAAAAAAAAATCTCAGTGGTGAAAATCACATTAGATCACATTTGCATGGAAAAAAACATTAGCAGTGAACAGTATGCAAAAAAAATTTCACATTTCCAACAATATATCCCACTACCCCCAATGTGTATAATAACACAAGAGTCACGGGTGTCCTCAAACACGTTTGTTCATACATGAGTTATAAATGACAATTTTAATGTCATACAACGAAGTACCTGCCAGGCCTGCCCGTTGAGTCTCCTCCCCTCCTCTGGTCAAAAGGAGACAGGTGGCTCTTGTGGCCCCTCCCAATACCCCCAAACTTTTGCGGGTGCAGGGTGCACTCCCCCCAGTTCTTCTCTAATGCTGGGCAACTTTTTACATGTGCTCCCCCCAACTTCTGGAGGAACACACAACAATTCCGCTGAGCTTGCTCTCCTTGCTTCCCACGCAGATGGGATGAACGGCACTACAAGTCCCAAGAAAACTTCACACATGTGCTTCTGCTTTTAAACAGTCTCTGAAACACTTTGGCACTACCACCATTTTGTACTTGACACTTTGTCCTACAGCGAAGTTACACTGGTAACTTTAAACAATGGGGTCAATCTCCGCCTCCTGAACCCTTGGTCTCGCTGGGACACCCAGAGAAGATCAGACACGGTATCTACCAAGGGGTTTGCTCCAGCTGGATTTACTGCATTTAGTCTCTCTATCCTGCGAGCACTTCTTCCATCTTACTGTGCTCGAGCCCCACGTTGGGTGCCATTTTGTAACCCCCCTTCAGTGTGCGGTGTGGTACATAGGTGCATTTGGAGTGATACACCTCCTATTGCCTCAGGCTAGCTCTCCAGGGTGTGGCCAATACCTGAGAAGGGGGTCCCTGCCCATGCAGGCTTTATAACAGTCACACATATAGATACAGGTATAGATAGACACATGCAGCAACAGTTCTATTGAATAACTTGGGCGCCAGACCTTCTCTTATAAAAATAAACCAATTTTTTTCTCTCCTCCTGCACATGACTTTACAGGACAAGAATATGGTTACAGCAGCTTCTCCTCTCCCTCCAGCTCATATACTTGGCATGTCAGATGGTATATAACAATCTTATGGATATGGTTACATTACATCACACTCTTCTTCACCAGCACAGTCTTTAAGCATAGTCACAATGAATGCTTTGCATTTTACCCACACAGGTCCACCTGGCCCTTTGCTGGCTGGTGCCTGTAGTTCTCCACTTCATACGTGCAGGTCCACCTAGCCCTTTGCTGGCTGGTGCCTGTAGTTCTCCACTTCATACTTCAGGTCCACCTAGCCCTTTGCTGGCTGGTGCCTGTAGTTCACTTCATACATGCAGGTCCACCTGGCCCTATGCTGGCTGGTGCCTGTAGTTCCACAGCTTCACACACATCTCACATAACTTCTTTTGCACTCTGCCTCTCCTTTGTCTCTTCTAAGACAATATACAGAGTGTCTCATACACAGTCTGCCTCTCTCTGCTCCCCTTCTCTTTCACATGGGACCGCAATATACAGACTTTTCTATTGCAGCTATCAGACGCTCAGCTGCTGCCCATCCCTATCCTACAGGAATGGCTCCTATAGCCACACTGCTACCACAGTGACCCCCCCTTTAATGGCTGCTGGGTGGCTTTTATGCATAAGGGACTCCTCTGGTACCTTAACAGTAAAAGCTCCTGGGAAATTCCTCTTCCCCATCTCTTCAACACATATACTTGCGTCTCTTACCCCTCTCATGGGTGCTGAACACTTCACTGGGCTGCTCACACTGCAACCTTCCAGCTCTTTCTCTGTGGTCTCTCACAGACTTTATCTCAGTGGTCTCACTCTAGACCTATTTCTCCTTTGGCGTTAGATGGGCATCGTGGCAGTCACCACGGCCCCGCCAATCTCCCCCTGCCAGGGGAGCACAAGGGCTACATTTCTGCTTCCAGCTCTGAAGCTTCCCAAAGATGTCTGCCCTCTCCCAAATTCTTCTTCCCAACTCCCTTTGTTCTCTCCCCCTCCTCCCTCTGCTCTGCCAGCTACACACCCAGTCTTCCCACCCCTGCGTGTCTATCTCTCCAGCCCCTCCTTTACCTGAAAACTGATCCGGATCTCAGGCATGTAATATCTACAACAGGAAGCAAGCTCTAACACTGAGAGGGGTGTATTTACAAATACCATCCCTTAGAGGGTGTTACATATATATATACACATGCATACAGTATATGTGTGTGTGTATGTATATATATATATGTATAAAAAATTCCAAATGACAAAGTGGCACTCTCAGTCTATTAATGATGAAAAAAGTTCATACTTTACAGAATTAGTGCATTGATGCACTAATTCAGTAAAGTATGAACTTTTTTCATCATTAATGGACTGAGAGTGCCACTTTGTCATTTGGAATTATGTGGAGGGGGTCATAGCCCCAGGGTGAGCACCTCAGCAAGTTATTTGTGTGTGTATATATATATATATATATATATATATATATATTAGGGGTGAGCGGGTTCGGATATCTGAAATATATTTTTTCTGTGTTTGTGAATTGTGTGCGCAGTAGCCGCACGTGCATCAACAAAGTAGTGCCAAGCGTGCGCCTGTGTCATAAGTAAAGGGCCGGCTGGCTTGACCATTAAAGGGTGCTGTAACCCCCAAAGTACACTCCAAATCAAATAAAAAAATATTTTCTGTGTTTGTGAATTGTGTGCGCAGTAGCCGCACGTGCATCAACAAAGTAGTGCCAAGCGTGCGCCTGTGTCATAAGTAAAGGGCCGGCTGGCTTGACCGTTAAAGGGTGCTGTAACGCCCAAAGTACACTCCAAACCAAATAAAAAAATATTTTCTGTGTTTGTGAATTGTGTGCGCAGTAGCCGCACGTGCATCAACAAAGTAGTGCCAAGCGTGCGCCTGTGTCATAAGTAAAGGGCCGGCTGGCTTGACCGTTAAAGGGTGCTGTAACCCCAAAGTACACTCCAAACCAAATAAAGAAATATTTTCTATGTTTGTGAATTGTGTGCGCAGTAGCCGCACATGCATCAACAAAGTAGTGCCAAGCGTGCGCCTGTGTCATAAGTAAAGGACCGGCTGGCTTGACCATTAAAGGGTGCTGTAACCCCCAAAGTACACTCCAAATCAAATAAAAAAATATTTTCTGTGTTTGTGAATTGTGTGCGCAGTAGCCGCACGTGCATCAACAAAGTAGTGCCAAGCATGCGCCTGTGTCATAAGTAAAGGGCCGGCTGACTTGTCCGTTAAAGGGTGCTTTAACCCCAAAGTACACTCCAAACAAAATTAAAAAATATTTTCTGTGTTTGTGAATTGTGTGCGCAGTAGCCGCACGTGCATCAACAAAGTAGTGCCAAGCGTGTGCCTGTGTCCCATAAATAAAGGGCTGGCTGGCTTGTCCATTAAAGGGTGCTGTTACCCCCAAAGTACACTCCAAACAAAATAAAAAAATATTTTCTGTGTTTGTGAATTGTGTGCACTGTAGCCGCACGTGCATCAACAAAGGAGCAGCGCCAAGCGTGCGCCTGTGTCCCATAAGTAAATAGCCGGCTGGCTCATTTCTTAAAGGGTGGTGTAACCCACAAAGTACACTACTCTCCAGCAAAAATAAAAAAATAATTTCTGTGTTTGTGTGCGCCTTAGCTGCACGTATATATCAATATAACATAAATGGAGGACCAAACTTTCTCCGATAAAAATAAAATAGGGAAAGATCAAGAACCACTTCCTCCTAGTGCTGTTGCTGCTGCTGGGAGTTGTTCATCATCCCAGAGAGGAAGTAGGAACACCATTACTTTTACTAAACAATTGACCCTCCAACAGTCCCTAGCGAGGAGGATGAAGTACGACAGCAGTCATCCTGAAGCAAAACGTATAACTGAGGCCTTGACTGCTATGTTGGTGTTAGACGTGCGTCCGGTATCTGCCATTAGTGCAGTGGGATTTAGACAATTGTTGGAGGCAGTGTGTCCCCGGTTCCAAATCCCGTCTAGATTCCACCTGCATCCTCAAAGCAGCAGCGACAAGCGTGCATCTGTCTGTTAAAGGGTGATGTAACCCTCAAAGTGCGCTCCACAAACAATAAAAAAATTATTCTTTTTTTTTCTCTTTGTGAAAAGTGTGAGCTGTAGCCGCACCTGCATCCTTAAAGCAGCAGCGACAAGCGTGCGTCTGTCTGTTAAAGAATGGTGACACCATCAAAGTGTGCTCCACAAACAATAAAAAAATTCTTCTTTTTTTTCTCTTTGTGAAATGTGTGGGCTGTAGCCGCACCTGCATCCTTAAAGCAGCAGCGACAAGCGTGCGTCTGTCTGTTAAAGGGTGGTGTAACCCTCAAAGTGCGCTCCACAAACAATAAAAAAATTCTTCTTTTTTTTTCGCTCTTTGTGAAATGTGTGGGCTGTAGCCGCACCTGCATCCTTAAAGCAGCAACGACAAGCGTGCGTCTGTCTGTTAAAGGGTGGTGACACCCTCAAAGTGTGCTCCACAAACAATAAAAAAATTCTTCTTTTTTCTGTCTTTGTGAAATGTGTGGGCTGTAGCCGCACCTGCATCCTTAAAGCAGCAGCAACAAGCGTGCGTCTGTCTGTTAAAGGGTGGTGTAACCCTCAGAGTGCGCTCCACAAACAATAAAAAAATTCTTCTTTTTTTTCCTGTCTTTGTGAATTGTGTGGGCTGTAGCCGCACCTGCATCCTCAAAGCAGCAGCGACAAGCGTGCGTCTGTCTGTTAAAGGATTACATCAGTGACAGCATCCAAGTAGGCATGTCAGACAGTCCGTACATGTACTGGCAGGAAAAAGAGGCAATTTGGAGGCCCCTGCACAAACTGGCTCTATTTTACCTGAGTTGCCCCCCCTCCAGTGTGCACTCCGAAAGAGTGTTTAGTGCAGCCGGGAACCTTGTCAGCAAAAGGCGTAGGAGGTTGCTTCCACAAAATGTGGAGAAGATGATGTTCATAAAAATGAATTATCAACTTTTCCAGGGAGACCAGCCTCCAGAACGTACAGAGGGACCTGTGGTGGTGGATTCCAGTGGGGACGAATTAATACTCTGTGATGATGAGGATGTACACAACACTGAAGAGGGTGATGAATCGGTGAATGAGGAGGGTGAGGACGACATCTTGCCTCAGTAGAGCCAGTTTGAGCAACGCCAGATTAATTGCCAGCTTGTTTTGTGGGGGCCCAAACGAACCAATCATTTCAGCCACAGTCGTGTGGCAGACCCTGGCGCTGAAATGATTGGTTTGTTAAAGTGTGCATGTCCTGTTTATACAACATAAGGGTGGGTGGGAGGGCCCAAGGACAATTCCATCTTGCACCTCTTTTTTTTTTTTGCATTATGTACTGTTTGGGGCCTTGTTTTTCAAACTGCCATCCTGTCTGCCACTGCAGTGTCACTCCTAGATGGGCCACGTGTTTGTGCCGCCCACTCGTGTCACTTAGCATAGTCATCCATCTACCTCGATGCAACCTTTTGGACATAAAAACACTATTGTGAGGTGTGAGGTGTTCAGAATAAACTGGAAATGAGTGGAAATTAAGTTTTTTGAGGCAGAAAAATCAATTCTGTGATTTTAGCTGTTTTTATGCTTTTTAAAAAAAAAATACAGATCCAAAACACAAAACCCAGAACCCAAAACACGGAAGGGTGGTATTGGCAAAACCAATCCAGATCCAAAACACGAAGAAAGATCCAGATCCAAAACCAAAACACAAAACACGAAAAGTGGCCGGTGCACACCCCTAATATATATATATATATATATATATATATATATATATAAATATATATATTACAATCCTCTTTTGTCCGGCTCTCCTACCAAATATAACAACACTCTGAGCCACTCTGAGTAAATACCAGCGGCAATTTTCATTTAGTGTCACTGTGATACAAACAAAAATGCCACTGGTATTTATCAATACTTACCCCTCCGGCAAGGTCCCACAAAGTCCCCCTCATCGGTGGGGTTCTCCGCTCACCGCACATGTGCATGATGGGGACCCGGCAGTACCAGGAAGGCTTTCTGTCTTGGTGAAATGTGTGGGCTGTAGCCGCACCTGCATCCTTAAAGCAGCAGCGACAAGCGTGCATCTGTCTGTTAAAGGGTGGTGTAACCCTCAAAGTGCGCTCCACAAACAATAAAAAAATTCTTCTTTTTTTTTCTGTCTTTGTGAAATGTGTGGGCTGTAGCCACACTTGCATCCTCAAAGCAGCAGCGACAAGCGTGCGTCTGTCTGTTAAAGGGTGGTGTAACCCTCAAAGTGCGCTCCACAAACAATAAAAAAATTCTTCTTTTTTTTCCTGTCTTTGTGAATTGTGTGGGCTGTAGCCGCACCTGCATCCTCAAAGCAGCAGCGACAAGCGTGCGTCTGTCTGTTAAAGGATTACATCAGTGACAGCATCCAAGTAGGCATGTCAGACAGTCCGTACATGTACTGGCAGGAAAAAGAGGCAATTTGGAGGCCCCTGTACAAACTGGCTCTATTTTACCTGAGTTGCCCCCCCTCCAGTGTGCACTCCGAAAGAGTGTTTAGTGCAGCCGGGAACCTTGTCAGCAAAAGGCGTAGGAGGTTGCTTCCACAAAATGTGGAGAAGATGATGTTCATAAAAATGAATTATCAACTTTTCCAGGGAGACCAGCCTCCAGAACGTACAGAGGGACCTGTGGTGGTGGATTCCAGCGGGGACGAATTAATACTCTGTGATGATGAGGATGTACACAACACTGAAGAGGGTGATGAATCGGTGAATGAGGAGGGTGAGGACGACATCTTGCCTCCATAGAGCCAGTTTGTGCAACGCCAGATTAATTGCCAGCTTGTTTTGTGGGGGCCCAAACGAACCAATCATTTCAGCCACAGTCGTGTGGCAGACCCTGGCGCTGAAATGATTGGTTTGTTAAAGTGTGCATGTCCTGTTTATACAACATAAGGGTAGGTGGGAGGGCCCAAGGACAATTCCATCTGGCACCTCTTTATTTTCTTTGCATTATGTACTGTTTGGGGCCTTGTTTTTCAAACTGCCATCCAGTCTGCCACTGCAGTGTCACTCCTAGATGGGCCACGTGTTTGTGCCGCCCACTCGTGTCACTTAGCATAGTCATCCATCTACCTCGATGCAACCTTTTGGACATAAAAACACTATTGTGAGGTGTGAGGTGTTCAGAATAAACTGGAAATGAGTGGAAATTAAGGTTTTTGAGGCAGAAAAATCAATTCTGTGATTTTAGCTGTTTTTATGCTTTTTTAAAAAAAAATACAGATCCAAAACACAAAACCCAGAACCCAAAACACGGAAGGGTGGTATTGGCAAAACCAATCCAGATCCAAAACACGAAGAAAGATCCAGATCCAAAACCAAAACACAAAACACGAAAAGTGGCCGGTGCACACCCCTAATATATATATAGATATATATATATATATATATATATATATAAATATATATATTACAATCCTCTTTTGTCCGGCTCTCCTACCAAACATAACAACACTCTGAGCCACTCTGAGTAAATACCAGCGGCAATTTTCATTTAGTGTCACTGTGATACAAACAAAAATGCCACTGGTATTTATCAATACTTACCCCTCCGGCAAGGTCCCACAAAGTCCCCCTCATCGGTGGGGTTCTCCGCTCACCGCACATGTGCATGACGGGGACCCGGCAGTACCTGGAAGGCTTCGCTGAAGCCGGAAAGGCAACGACGGGTATCCATTGCCAGCAATGGGGAGCGCATCGCTCTCTTCATCTAAAAGAGGGCTAAAGCGATGCTTGACAAACAGTGTTAATCTTAGATTACAGTTTATTAAATCCAGAAAGGGAGGCATAACCCCTTCATCGAGCGCTAAAGGGGTTATGCTTCATTGTTTAATGGGGGCCTGTGTCAGTGGATAATGGATGACGGACAATATGTTTGAATTTTTCCCTGTTTGCAGCAATGTGTTTATTTTCCTGTTTGGGGCAGTGTATTTGAATTTTTCCCTGTTTGGGGCAGTGTGTTTTTCCTGTGGGGGCAATGTATTTGCCAGCCACCATGCACAGGATTAACTAGGAACTGGGGAAACAACTGCAGGGGCGGGCATACGCATGGCTGCAGAGGTAGTCTGGCAGCTCTTAAGAGTGAGTTATTTACTAAGTCAACTCAGCATGAGTGAGGGGTGCTGAGCTGACTGCTGTGAGAGGTGCTGTGTGCTGGCCGGGTGAGGGGTGATGGGTGCTGCAGCTGTGATCTGAGCTGCTGGGTGAGGGGTGATGTGCTGAGTGAGGGGCGCTGTGCTGGGTGAGGAGTGCTCAATGAGGATTGCTGCGGGTGAATGTGATAGGTGTTGCTGGCTGCTGCTATGATCTGTGCTGCTGGAGTGGGGTGCTGGGTTAGAGGCGGAACTAGTGGCGGTGCTAGGGGGCACAAGCCAAAATCTTGCCTAGGGCATCAAATTGGCTAGGGCCGGCCCTGATTGTCCATAATGCATATCTCTGTCTCATCTCCACCAGTCAGAGGAGATTTGCAGTATTTAAAAATGAATGGTCAAATGTAGCTATACGTACATACACATATAGAGGCTATCTATTCTATGTCCCCACATATGTAAGTGTATTATTGATATGGTCATACATGTGCAACCGTAGCATGTATGCAAAGTCTGCTGAAGGATAACTGAATATGATAACTGATCCAATATATATAGTGTGAAAGAACTAAATGAGAAAAAAATGTGAGTGAAACATATTTATTAGTGTATGTCTCATTAGTTGGAAACCAGTATATATGTCAGGCTGATTAATATTAGTGTTATCAAGTGAGAAAAAAATATATATAGGGGATTAAGTGAGGAAATAACCAGGAATTGAATAGTACTTAGATCAAAGGTATGAGGTGAGTATGTTAATCTACATACATATTAGAAATAATTAATAAAAGAAAGCAAGTGGTGATTAGTGTAAAATAAAATATCAAAAAATGTCTCACAATAGAAAAATGAATAAAGTCTTATCCAGGTAAAGTATAAGATGCTAATCGAAATCTATTAAGGATGTATTCAATTCTTGTATAGATACATGTCCTCATAAGAATACATTATAATTGATGTATTCATTGAGTCCATCTGGTGTCAATGATCCAAGTTTGAAGGTCCAGGCACTTTCTCTTTTCAGTAGTTCTTGAGTTAGATCACCCCCACATATTCCTAAATTAACTTTCTCCAGACCAAAGATCTTAAATTCTTTATTCGATCCTTGATGATATTTAAGAAAATGTCTTGCTACTTAAGTCAGTTTTTTATATTTGCTCAAATCCATGGAGGCATTTCTGATCGAGCCAATATGTTCAAGTATACGGTGTTTAAAGGCACGGGATGTCATTCCAACGTATTTCATGTTGCAACTACACGTAATGCAGTAGATTAGTCCCACTGCACTGCAATTCATGAAGTTCCTAATTGGAATATTCTGGCCAAATTTGTCATCCACTTTATTTGTTTTCAAAATGAATTGGCATGCTTTGCATGTGCCACATGGGAAAGTACCTGTGAGTTTAGTCTCTCTTGGTGGAATCTTAATAAAGTGGCTCTTTACCAATTCATCTCTTAAGTTTCTTGAACGTCTCCAACTCATTGAGACTTTGTTCTCTAAGATTTTGGATAGATCTTTGTCCAAGTGGAGTGTTTGCCAATGTTTTTGCACAATATCCTGTATCTCCCTCCATTCATGATAGAAATCACCCACAAAACGTAGTTTGTCCATTTTTTCTGTATTATCTTTTTTTGGAAATAGTAGTGATTCTCTCGGGATGTCTGCCGTAAGTTTTTTCACTCTTCTGATAGAGCGTTTGCTATAACCTCTTTCAAGGAGTCTTTTAGCGAGTTCACAACTTTTCTTTTCAAATATTATTTTGTCAGAGCAATTTCGTCTCAATCTAAGAAATTCTCCAGTAGGTAAGTTTTCTATAGTTGGTGGAAAATGTGAACTTGTCTGGTGTAGGAGATTGTTAGTTGCTGTTTCCTTACGGAATAGTTCCGTTTGAACCAGGCCTGTGGGATCTTTATAAATTGTGAGATCAAGGAATGGTACTGATTGATGACTTACATAGTGTGTTAATTTCAAATTTATCGAGTTATTATTGAGTTTGTTGATAAATGTCATCAAAGATTCTTCATCGCCTTCCCAGATCATCACGATATCATCAATATATCTCCACCATGCAGAGATATATTTAGTGAAATACTCATTAACCACATGGAATACTGTTTCCCTCTCCCACCATCCAAGAAAGAGGTTCGCGTATGTGGGGGCACATGCTGCCTCCATTGCCGTACCTCTTATTTGTAGGTAGTGGTGATCTCCAAAAGTAAAATTGTTTTTCGTGAGTATAAATTCAAGAAGTTCCAAGATAACTTGATAAAAATTCATTGAATCCTTCCATCATAAGGAAATATTTGACCGCATGGAGTCCCAAATTGTGTTTGATGCTCGTATATAGGGATTCAACATCCAGGGTCACTAATATCAGATTTTAATCTAGTTTAATGTCATGTAGCTTACGTAGTACATCTGCTGTGTATTGGATGTATGAGGGTAAACTCAACACATGATGTCTTAAGTGGAGATCTACAAACTTCCCTAGCTTTTCTGAAATCCCTCCAATTCCCGAGACAATGGGTCTTCCCGGATGTTCCCTTAGGTTTTTATGTATCTTCGGCAGTAGGTAAAAAGTAGGTGTTTTGGGGTATGGTGTTGAGAGGTAGTCGTATTCCTGTTTGAGAATTGCATGAGAATTCCTATTCTCAAATTATAATGAAGAATATTTTTGCCACTCTTTGGTGATAGTACCATTTATGTGTTTCATGTATGTCTGTGTCATATGTCTGTATATTGAGTTAAAGTCCCATTCATACTGGGCATACCCTTTCATTTACCCCAAGGTACCACAATTTTAGATGATATAATAAAAGTTATATTTTAATAATAACATTTGGATGATTTTAGCAATGTCTTTTACATCCATTATGTCAAAGCTGTTCCATGGAGACAGGTGGCTTACCCCTGTGGGGATGCCCATATGGAGGATACTTTATCTGCAAAGAATTTAGCAAACTCATTGCATCTTGACTGGGAGAGGGTTTTCTTCAAGCTGCAGGCGTGCTGGTTTGTAAAGCATCTCCACTGTATGGAAAAGCTGAGCTGGCCTATAATTTGCTGCCTTGAACTAATTTGAAAGGAACTCTGTTCTGTTATGGTTGACTGATTTTCTCTAATATGTTTGATTAGTTTTAACTTATCCTCTACCAGGTTCGTCTTCCTCCATCGTCTTTCAAGCCTTCAATTCTTTTCTTGAGTTCACTAACACTATTGTCAAACCAAGGGGCTTGATGGTGTACTATGCGAAGTTGTATAATATCCATCATGAGTTAACCGTCATGGGCGTAATCGATAGAACAATGGCTGGTTAACCTCGATAGTATGAAACCATCAATGGGGAACCATTGATGGTTTCGCTTCTCGGTGATCCCCCCTGCTCTAGGTGTGATTTCATGACATCATGAGTTAAGGGGGTGAGGCCAGGAAAGGGTAGCATAGAGCCCTATTACGGAACTGCCAGTACTGTCTTACTAAAAGCAGACCACTTATTATATATGATCTGCAATGTAGATACACAATAACAATATATTTAAAAATTAACAACATATGAATAAGTCGTAATTGGATACATCAATCCTATATTGTTTACATTACTGATAGTGCTTCTAAAATAGCTCACTTAGAAGAGAGGTACAACACTCTGATTCAAATACCTGGAAATATGTAGCAATTTCAATTATAATCCTATAATGACAGTGTTTATAAACTGTTGCTTATTATTTTTTTCACATAAACTGAATTAATCTATGTCATTTTCTCTGTACACTTAACCACATAAAAAGGTCAAGTGTTAATTTTTGGAGTAATCGGGTCTATATGAATATACAAACTAGACAGAACATCCCCAGGGTTATGTTTGTACATAATTCTAGGTACAAACCTACTTACAGACACATCTTTAAGAAATATATGGCACTATAACACTAATCTATACATATGTATTTTGTATGTTAAAGGATAACTAGCTATGGATAATATCAATTGACATATATTTTTATACTATTGTATCATTTCAATATCTAAATGGACGAGCACTGGGCCTGATTCAGAGAGCTCGCTCAGGGCATTTTTTTTTTTTGTGAGGCCTCCTGGCCGCTCACTTAGCTGTGGATGACCATCGACATTGACCATCGACATCGACCATCGACCATCGCAACCATCGGGGCTTGCGACGAAACCCTTATGGTAGGGTCTTGTTCCCTCAAGCCCCAGTGAGCTTTCGGCTCTATTAGAGCCGGAAGCTCACCCACTGATATCAGTGGGGCCGCCCCCAAATGGCAGGTGTTCCATTAGGAACACCTCCATTTGGCCAGCCACCCCCCCTGCCCGCCTCCAAAGCGGTGCGAGCTGTCGATCAAAATCAACAGCCGCCCCCTTTTGGTGCGAGACCTGGAGCGATGGAGTGCCCGTCGCTAACCAGGTCTTGCGCATGCGCACATCAGAGCCGGCTCCGGCGTGCGCATGTGTAGTGGCCAAATATCAACCCACTCGCGAGCACATAGCGCTCGCGAGCGGGTCTGAATCAGGCCCACTGTCCCATAATAACTTTACCATAATTAGGGTGGATCTAACCCCATGGAAGAAATTAAATAACCTACTTATATCTGGACAATAGATTGCATTTCTTTCAAATGTACATGAACACATATTATAACACAAAAGTAGATGGTATACAAGCACACAGGTGAAGATCATTTTATTTTCATGTATTATTTTCTAACTATACTAACTCTTTACTCCTACTATTTAAAAAAATGTAGCTGCTCATTTGTAAACTCATATAAATTAAACATTAAGGGGTAAATTTACTAAGATGGTCATTCTGTTAAGAAGTGATGTTGCCCATAGCAACCAATCAGATTCCAGGAATTATCTTCTAGAAGGTGCTAGATAAATGAGAAGTAGAATCTGATTGGTTGCTATGGGCAACATCACTTCTTAAATAGAACTCCCATCTTAGTAAATTTACCCATAAGACTTGTTTTAATATAACAACATAGGTTAAGGGGTAATTCAATTAGCCCCGATAATGTTTCGGGGGCGAAAAATGGGACATTTCCCTGTTTTGTTTTTCATCTTCGGGCAATTTAATTAGAGCCCGTTTTTTATGCCTGAAAACTTATTAATTTTCAGGTGAATACACATACACTCTGTAATAATTTCATGAACCATTGTGTTTTCACTGGTGGTTTCCCAACAACAGGCTAATTATCGGGGATTATTTTCAGAGCCTATTGAGCAAATCCCTGTTAAATTCTGCAGGCGGACACACTTTAGGGCTAATTGGATAGCCCCAGGGAATTAGTTAGCATGCAGTCATTTAGCAGGTTTAATTGAATTCCCCTCTAAATCTTATCTGAAGTTTGTGCACCCAATACAGACTCTTTCTTACTGAATTATTTAATCAGTCCTGTTTCAACTTGAATTTTATATCATTGGTTTGTCACCTAAGTGCAGAAATAAGCCACCCTCTATATCACTAACCATACCTCATGGGGAGGTGACATAAGAAAATTTATGTGACATCATTTCCTTTTTGCAATGATTTCATCCTACATAAAGACAGTGCACATGGTGTTTTTAGGTCATCTCTCTGAAAATTCAGACCAAAGCTAAGTACTGCAGCAATGAAGACTTTACTAGACCTGCTTATATTACTTATATTATTTTTGGGTAAGACCTTAATGAAACAATTAGTCTGAAGATGAACAGGACATTCTTATTAACCTATTAATATTACTGTGGTGAAATATCTGTAAAGCTGTAATTTATTACTGTTTATTTTATACTGTAGGTGCTCAGTGTGATGTGCAGCTTGTCCAGTCAGACCCAATGGAGGTAAAGCCTGGAAACTCTCATATATTGACTTGTAAAGGTTCTGGAACAACGCTCAGTAGCTATTGGATACACTGGCTCAGACAGGTTCCTGGCAGTGGATTACAGTGGTTATGCCGTATATATCAGGGAACCACACACTATGCAGATACAATTAAAGGACGATTCACAATCTCCAAAGATGATGGTAAAAACATGGTATCTCTGAAAATGACCAGCATGAGAACTGATGATACTGCTGTGTATTACTGTTATAGAGAGCAGCACACACTGATGGAAAGCATCCCATGACTGTGTCAAAAACATATGTTTTTATTCTTTGCTTTGGCAGTAGGTGGCGATATGTACATAGAGCACAGTTAAAGAAAATAGAGGAAAGAGCACAAACTGAATGAACAGGATAAGAAAGAAACCAAATCTATATTTACAAATATTCTTATTGCATATATTTTACACTGACATATCAGTATTCATTTTTTAATTTTAAAATAAATACTTTTTTTGCATTTCTTACATTTTGACATTACACTGAGCTATTATTGTACATTTGCTAGAGGTTCCTTCTGACTCTTGCCCGGAATCTCCACTCATTAGTAAACTTATAAGTAAACAAATAAGTAAAATTGTTTTATTGAACAGTAAATATATGGTGTAGTACAAAGGATATTGATCAGTAAATCTGTCATTATTACAAAGGGGCCACAGAGTGATTTAGATGATGAGTCTTTGGTCCTTTTACATATTACTCAGATCCTTATAGTCCATGGAAATCCTCTATGCTATCTTTATTGGGGCTGCTTAACTCTAGAAGACAGTTTAGGCACAGTGGCGCCACAAGGGGATGTCACCCGACGAGGGGTGACACAATTGTGCAGACTCCCCTTCAGTGATAGGAGCCGAGTGCTGCACTGCATTAACTGCAGCACTCGGCATACATAGCTACACTCCCGGTTTTCGTCGGAGGCTCCTGATTTTTCGGGTAAACCCCCGGCACCCCCGGAAAGGTAGGCACTTCTCCCGCATTCTGTCGACTACCTAGTGAAGTGGGCAAAATGGGGAGAATTTCCATGGTGATTGCGGGTCCCCGTGTGGGGGCGGAGCTTAATTATGTGATGCTTCACGAATTATGTCATTTAGCCCCACCTCATATGTAAATGTGAGCCAATCATGGCTATTTACTGCAAAGGGGGTGGGGCTTAATGATGCAAACCATCAGGCCCCACCCCATCACAACTCATTTGCTTCTCCTCCCGGGACATCTCCCGGGGAGGTAAAATTAAAGGTAGGCAACTATGCTCCTGACATTGTGAGGGAGCCGGCACTGCACACAAGGCACCTCCTGCGCACCCCCTCCAGTAAGAAGAACGGGATCACCAGGGTTTGGGACGCGTGGCCACGCCCCTGTCAAAGAATGTTTCACTAAAATTGTCCTGGCTGGCAAAACTAGGCAACAGACCAGCGGCACAAAGACACAGTTTGTGCCGCAGTATAAAATAATATAGAACATCTAAGAAACATTGCAGCACAGCAGTGGCAGACAGAATGGCAGTTTAATAAACTGAGAAAAGGCCATAAAATAATATTATTTATATTGTTCATGTTCAAATTAATAAATAATGCTAAATATGCTCCATAATTCTTTCTTTATTTTTGTTTGTGAGGCACCACATTTTTTATGGTTTAAAATATGTTGCAAAGGAGTAATGCATTAGAGCAATAACCAATTTAAATATTTGTCTATGCAAAAAAGACCATCACCAATACCCCCAAAAATACAGCCCAAAATTAAAAGAAAAGATATGCAAGATGGAATTGTCCTTGGGTCCTCCCACCCATCAAAAAGACATGCTCAGTTTAACAAACCCCTCCACAAAACAAGCTACCAATGGGCTTAATGGGGGTAACAGTGTTGTTAATCATCTCTACACGGGGAAGATATCATTATCATCCTTATCCTCCTCACCCTCATCAGTGTTAACATCTTCATCACACAATATTATCTCATCCCCATTGGAATACATTATTACTTTAGTCTCTGTACTTTGTTGCATTTGGCAGCAAAGGTTTTCCTCATAGAATTTAGCCTCCTATGCTGATTACTCACAAGGTTCCTGTCTGTGCTAAACACTCTTTCCAAGTACATACTGGAGGGTGGGCAGCTTATGTACAACAAAGCTAATTTGTACAAAGGGTTCCAAATTTCCTTTTTATCCTTTCAGTAATCAAAACACTATGTGACATGTTAATTTGTATATTATCATTAAAATAATCCTCCACTATCCTGTTGATACAGATATATCCTCTTGCATCTTTGCTGTGTACATGGAAAATCACGACACGCATGGGATGAGGTGTGTGCCCGTGAGCGGATATGCACACTGCATTCGCACCCGTGACCCCAAAGAATTGCATGGTTCAATCACAGTGCATGCCATTGTGTACCATAGCATACACAACTGTGGGTAACCACATTTGTAGTGCGATTGACAAAGATGTAAGAGGTCACATCTGTACTTAGTGTATCAGATTTAATCATGGTAGAGGTATCAATAATTGTGGGTAATTCTTTTAAGCCTGACCAGATGTTAAAATGGTGTTTCACTTTGATGTGCTGAGTTGACTCACCATCCACAATCCCAGTAGGCCTCTTAGAAAAAGTCAGTTTTTTCCTGGTAGCAGCATTTGCAGGAGAAACTGTAGCAGGTTATGATGTTTTGTCATGTGCCAATTGAGCTGACAACTTGCTAGCAAGAAGCTCTTTGCATCTCTTAAGATATGTGTCAGTTGGAAAGAAAGACATTATGTATGACTTAAACCTAGGATCAAGCACGATTGCCAAAATGTATTTGTCCAGTTGCAAGATCTTGACAACTCTTTAGTCCTGGTGAAGCAAATAAAAAACTTGATCTACAAGTCCAACATACTTAGCAGAATCACTTCATTTAATCTTCTCCTTCAGTATCTTTAGCTGCTTTTCCAGTAGTTTTATTAAAGGAATCACCAGACTCAATTTGGCAGTGTCTACTCTAAACTCACTTCATTAGTTACTACTTCATGTGGTTTTAGTAGCTTGCATAAAACAGAGGATTTTCTCTAGTGTGCTGGACTAAGGTACATTCCACCTCCTCTCCCTATGTCATGGCTTGTTTTTTAGGTTTGCATGTCTTGTTGTTGTTTCTCTATTTGCTGATTCATATAAAGTTGAATTTCATCTGGTCATTTCTCTTGCTTCAGTTGGTGGCATGGCAAATGGTCCTGTACTTGCAGCTGCTGTAATCTTCATGTATGCAGGTGTTGTATGCCAAAACTGTCCACAAATTTTTCAGGCCATAGACAGCATCTCCTGCATGCCCCTTTCATTTAAAAAAAATTAAACCACCAAGTTTATTGAATGGGCAAAACATGGGACATGTTTAAATTCACCCAGTTGTAATGCTCTCACAATGTTACATGCATTATTGGAAATGACAAATCCTGAAAAGAGTCATAGTGGTGTAACTCATTTTGCTATTTGAATTTTTATAACAGGCTGACAGGTTGTTGCCCCTTTGTGAAGCCGGCGATACAGAGAGTAGCCTGCCTGTAAATGAGTTGGCATTGTGTGTTAGATGCTGCTGCTGAAGGTGATACACCCACCCAGTGTAATCTTTCCTTTGACCAGTACCGCATTACCACATATCTGTGCTTAAGTAGATAGTGGGTACATTAGAATTTTTTAGGCAAAGAACTAGGTTTTTTTTATGTCTCAGTACAGGCGAGGAAATGCTGTTCTTCTTAAATGGAATTTGGTAAAGGGGACACAGGATCTTACTTAACCATCTAAAACCACATGCATTGATAGCGGATATTGGACGCAGATCTAATGCTAGCATAGCCGTCATGGCTTCAGTAATTTGCTGTGCAAGTGGAACTGCAGCTTTTATAATAGCTTCCTCTTGCAAAGGATTGTTTCACAATCAATTGTTGTATTAGTCTTCTTGGTCCACTTCTGAAGATTCACCCCCAGCAGCAGCAGCAAAGTTACTGGCATTAATTTTTTTGTTGAATATAGAATATGGGAGGAGTCGGTTAGCCATCGAAAATTGGATACAGAACAGCAATTGAAATAACACCGTGCTGTATTCCACTCCTATGGTGTTTTTGTGCATCACAGTTCTGCAGCAGCACACAGTGCCTCCACTGTGCTCATTAAACACAGTGCTCCTAATCCAATTTATTAAAGGCTTTTTTAGTAACAAATAACATACAGGGCCCTGCCTTCAGTGCTTCTGATCATTCTTTTATTTAGTACAAGCTACCGGTAAGTGCCCCTATACTACCCTCACCATCTAGCTCCATCATTACCATATTTTCCCATCACTGCCATATCAAAATACTATGTATAATGCTATAATGTGAATAAGACACAAATTTTAGCAAAAATGTATCAATGTGGAGGAGCGTCTAAGTGATCTGGTGCAAAAAGGATTGGTGCATGAGGACACATCTGTAAATATATATTTAAGGTATTGACTGCATTGTTGAGATATACTTTCTATTGTATGCAGACAGTGGAAATGCTTAAACTGGGAGGATGAATCAGTTTTAAACTTAGTAATTTCATTAAAATTTATAAATCTTTAGAACCGAGACAGTTGAATAGATTTATACATGGGCTGTTTGACTATGTTTGGCTGTCAACTTTAATAATTTTGGGGCTGTGTTTATGAAGCTGCAGTTCACTCTGCTTTACACTAAATGTGATTGTTACTTTAAATTTTCTGCTGCTACCTGCCAAGAAGCTGTGTATTACAAAATTCACCAATATTATTTCTATATTTCAACCATTAGCCTGTCCTGCAGAACTGATAGAACCACAAGCGGCGACAGATTAATGTTCACTTAGGCTTGGTGCTGAAATTTATGAAGGGCATATTGGTGTGACTAATGATGTGGGGACAGCAGTGCTTGTGAGCAGTACTGTAACAAATTGTCACTCTGTCCTGTGCTGGTCCGGCACCCTACACCCATGATGTCATTATGATATGCCTAGGGGGCAAGGCCGGTGCCACCAGTAGGCTGCTTGCTATGGGACAGGGCAACTGACACCGCCGCTGACTCCTGTAGGTAGAGCACTGCCCTTAGCATCCTAAGGATGCTGCAGGAAGCTCTGTATTAGTGCTAGTGGCTGCAGGGTGCCATTCTAGCCACCTTGCAAGCCATATGCAGGTGTTGTGGGGCAGTGACAGTGCCACTCACCGGGCCCTGCGCTCTTTGCAGAAGCACCACTCACACACCCCTAATACGTATGTGTTCATGGGATCGTCTCTTTGATCTATGCGGTGCTTTGGCAAAATACGCAGATTATAGGCAGGTCTTTTGTTTTCAGGCCAATATGACTGAACTCGTACACAACTAGACACAACTGCATGGACCATCTCTTTGGGTAAAGATTCAATCAGATCAATGACTAAGCTGCACTTCTGGGCCAGCAACTGAAGGGTTACTATTACTATTTGAACATTTGGCTGGCAGCTATGCCAACAAAACAATAGAGCAGCAAAGGAAGTCCTATGTCACACTACTTACTCAATCCAATGAGACTGAGCACTAGGGACAAGACCAGAAGAGTATTTGCAGAGTCTGATCTCTGCTGCTCATCCTCATGGGTTTGATCACAGTCTGCCAGCTGAGATTGGGACTGGGAGTCTCCCACAGGGACTTGGGACCTCATTCAGACCCTCTTGCAAGCGCTATGCGCTAGCAAGCGGGTTGATGGTGAGGGCCTGTGCACGCGCAGTGCACAATGCACGTGCGCAAGTGCAGTGCGCAAGCCCCGGAGCGAGTGACAAATGCACTCGCTCCAGGGCTCACTCTAGGGCTCACCCATTTTGTAGGCGGGGTGGGGGGGGGGTGGCCGGACAAACGGAGGCGTTCCTGAAGGAACGCCTGCCATTTGTAGGTGGCTCTACTGACATCACCAGTGATGTCAGTAAGGTGCTTCCTGCTCTGTTAGAGCAGGAAGCAACCCGAATATTGCGGTAGACGAGACCCTACCGCAAGGGTCTCATCGCAAGCCCCGATGGACGCGATGGTCTCGACCATCACGACCATCACCTAGTCACTCGCTAAAGCTGTGGGTGGTAACCCACAGCTTAGCGAGCGGCCAGGAGGCTGCCTTTCAAAAGAAAACCGGCCGCCCTCATTCAGAGCAAGTGCTCGCATTTTGCGAGCGGCTCTGAATGAGGTCCTTGGTGTACTGATCATTAACAATGCATATAAATAAATGCCACCTTTTGTTGTTAAGCCTAAGGAGTAAATTTCCTAAGAATTGAGTCTGATCAAGTTTTTTATTTTTCAACTTGATTAGCATCACCGATACTCAGGTGAATTGAGGCTCCTGAAACTCACAAACTTACTAAGAAGTGAGTTTAACTGAGAGTGAGTTAGCCGATGGTGAAGCAGATACCGATATCTCCCACGAGTAGCAAGTTTTGAAGGAGGTTACTCAAATGAGATTGCAGTGTCTTCTCTCTGCCTAACTCTCCTGAGCAAGCAGCCTGCATATATCATGGAGTTATGTAAAGGCTGCTTGAATGTAAACAAAGGGTTAAAGCATAACCAGCCCAGGGCTGTTCAGCCAATCCTGGTTCCTAAAATTACGGGAAAAAATTAGTAGGATTCACCCGTAATTTAAGAACCATCATCTGGCTGCAGGGCCAGTCCTGGTTTTAAATATAGGAGGGAAAATATAGGACTGGCCCTACAGCCAGGTGTCAGTTCCTAAAGTACAGGGGTACCCTACTCATTTTTTTTCTTGTAATTTTAGGAACCAGGACTGGCTGAGCCGCCTGGGGCTGGTTATGCTTTCGGGGGGGAGGGGCCCAAGGTCATTTAAAAAAAAAAATATTTACCCTTCATTTACTATTTATAGGCAGAAACATACCTGGATCACACTGATCTTTGTATTTTTCTGGCACACTCACAGCTCACAGGCAGGTGAATTGATTTCACGTATTTGGACAGAAGTTTTGTCCATTCTCATGAGTTTAGAAATTCTCATCTTGGTAAATTCCCGAATCCTATCTTCACTAATGAAAATTTACTCGAGTTTGGCCGATGGTGAAGGGAAGAGAGTTTGCTAACTCTCCAGAATTTTCCTGTAGCAAAGGAGATTCTCTCCCGAGTTTGTCATTAGTAAATTTGCGAGTGGAAAAAAATGCCCAAACTCTCCAGAGATTGCTACAGTAACTCGACCAACCTCGAATCTTAGTACATTCACTCCTAAGATTCCCTATAATAATAACTGAGACTAAAGAGATTTTGATCTTCATAAAATTGCTTTGGTCTTTAAATTACTTGTTACATTTATATATAGATGTGTCATATGTATTTTCATAACACATAAAAACATTATATGTTTTTTCAAAATTGAGACTGCTTTCAAATTATTGAGGCTGGCATTGCATGTATCTCAGTCTTTATATGTAGATCATGATGAATGATTCTTTCTGGTAAGATTCAGAATCTAGGTACTTAGGTCATTATTCAGTGATGGACACAAAGGCGATTACGCACGCAATTGAGCAATTGTTTGCCATCGCGCATACATATAAGCCGTACTGTGCATGTGCAGCAATCACAATGCGATCATGAACGCACATAGGAAATCACTGCAGAGTGAGTAACAGGCTTTCAGCGTTTGGGGGGGTGGTCTGAGAAATGCGGGCGTGTCTGTCCGTTTAATCGTCATTACATGGGCATCCATAAATTAGCCACTACGAGTGCATATGCAGCTCTGCGTGTCTAAAGAGCTCCCAAAGCTGAAGCAGGTCAGACCTGCCACAAGGCCAAGATGGCCTCCAATGTGCGGTGATGTTACCGATATTTATGCAGGTATGCATCGTCGCACGCAGGTAAGAAGGCAGCAGTGGGCGTCTGTATGCTCGGGTGATCTTTGCAGACATATTTTCACTGCTGCAATGCGTGTGAAATCGCAGCTGCAATCACATTAGTGTCCATCTCTGAATCAGGCCCGGACACTGCTGACATGATCTTACTTTCTCATGTGAACCAGAGATTGCCCATAACTTACATTGTACAGTACACCCTCAGTGATTGTCTCCCAGCAAATGGAGTGACCTGCTGCTCATTACTACACAAAGCTGGAGCATTGCAACTTATTGTCTGTTTTCAGAAAACTGTGATGAAGCCTGTAGGTGGTGTTGTTGTGCTAGTGTAATTTATGTGTATAATGTAATCATTTCTAGCGTCAATATTATATATAGATCACTTTTGCTTAGAGGATATAAGTTTACAGAAAGCAGAGTATATAATAACATTGCAGATTTTGCTAAATTCTTCTGAAATATTTGCTGCATTAAATTCTTTATTTAATGCTTTTCCCTCCTATATAAATAATACATTATTTTATAATCTTCTTCTTGTGTCATTGGAAATCATTGGGTTGTCATCTAAGTGCAGTAATAAGCCATCCTCTATATCACTTACCCCACCCCCTATGTAGGTGACATAGGCAAATTTATGTGACATAATTTCCTTTTTGCAATCATTCATCCACCATAACTAGTGCACATGGTGTTTATAAGTCATCTTCTCAAAGTTCAGGCTACAGCCAAATACTGCAACAATGAAGACTTTACTCAGCCTGTTTATATTACTGACATTCTTTTCTGGTAAAACCGGACATTCTTATTCACCTATAGATATTACTGCTGTGTTATATGTTTGTGAGCTGACTCTTATTATGTATTTTATAGGTGTTCTGTCTGATGACCAACTTGTCCAGTCAGACCCAGAGGTGATAAAGCCTGGAAACTCCCAAACATTAACTTGTAAAGGTTCTGGAATTACCCTCAGTAGCTATTATATAGGCTGGGTCAGGCAGGTTCCTGGCAGTGGATTACAGTGGCTGTGCCATATACATCAAGCAACCACATATTATGCTGATGCAATTAAAGGACGAATGATAATCACCGCAGACTACAGTAACAACATGGTATCTCTGCAAATAAACAGTATGAGAACTGATGACTCTGCTGTGTATTACTGTGCTAGAGAGCACACTGATAGAAAACATGCTATGACTGTAACAAAAATATCTTTTATTCTTTACTTTGGCAGTAGGTGGCGATATGTACATAGAGCACAATAAAAGACAGGCAGAAAAGGCAGAGAATGAATAAACAGGAGAGGAAACAAACATAACATATTTACAAGTGTTAGTTTTGCATATATATTACACTGACATCATAATAGTAACCTCTATTACATGGCATTAAGTAAACTACTTTTTTTTTCTTTTTTAAAATTACTAAATTTTTTGCCATTTTTTTTAAACAGTTTTGATATTAGACTTAATTATCATTGTACATTTGCTAGTGCCTCCTTCTGTGTCTTTACAGGAATTGCCACCCATTAGTAAATTCATAGGCATATTTATTATGAGTGGAGGGTGTGTGTTACACACAGGCCAATGGTTCCAGGGCGGTCCTGTACCACACACCCTACACCCAAAGTACTGTATAGTTACATCACTCTGTAAAGACCATCCCTCCTCCTCCGTGGCGCCATCCTCCCAGTGACATGTTTGTGAAGATGGCAATATGCAGTGACAGCAAAGACTCTGTGCCAGAGCCTTTGCAATCTTCACGTTTATCACTGGGAAAATAGCACAGTGGAGTAGGAGTAGGAACCTGTTAGCTGGAGTAATTTAACATGCCTGGTTGGGGGAGCCCACTGGTCAGATGAGGGGATCCGCTGCATACGAGTCCCCTGAGAAAATGTAGTGTAGAAATGTGCACCGGACCCGTTTTGCTTGTTTTGATTTTTGTTCAAATTAGTCGGCCGGTCCTGGTTTTGGTTTTGCCAAACTGCCGTCACTGGTTTTGGATTTTTTTCCAAAAATTGGCAAAAAAAAGGTAAAATCACATAACTTTAACCTTTTTTGTTCCTAGAGTACTATTAACATCAATAACATTAATTTCCACTCATTTCCATTCAATTTTGACCACCTCACAGCTCACAATATTGTTTTCATCCAGATTGGGCCTCTTTGAGGTTGCATCTCAATTCAAACTGGATGGAGTCACAGGACGCATATATGCACGTTAACAAAGCACACTAGGGCAAAGCACACCAAATAGTACAAACAATAGAATTTAATTATATATATTTTTTAAGTTGCAGCTCAATTCAAACTGTGTGCAGTCACAGAGCTAATACATGCATGTGTCATGAACAAAGCACACTAGGGTAATATGCACCAAACAGTAGAAACAATAGAACTTAACTATAAATATATATATTTTTTATATGATTTTTTTGAGGTTGCAGCTCAATTCAAACTACGTGGAGTCACAGGACTTATAACAGCAAGTGAATGTCTTTACAAGTGGACACAGCACAGTCAATTTATGGCAGAGTACAGTGCAGCATACAGCACCATTCCATCCTATACAGCCACTTTTGAGTCTGGACACAGAACAGCCTACAGTATATACAGCAGAGTACAGCGCAGCATACAGCTTCATGCCCCCCCATACACATTGACTAAGAGCAGCACAGCCACTTCTGACTGAGTCTGGACACAGCACAGCTTATACAGCAGAGTACAGTGCAGCATACAGCAGCATGCCTAACAGGGAAATGCGCCGAGTCCCATCCATGGCACCTTATATAGAAACCAAAACCCGCAAGAATCCGAAGTTGTGAGGATGATGTTTTGCTTTGAAGTGAAATCCAAGTTATTCGGGTTTGGATCCCAAGCAGTCCGAACAGCTCAGTACAGACGGTGTAGTGGTTTGCATTACTGCCTCACAGCACTGAGGTCATGGGTTCAATTCCCAGCATGGCCCTACCTGTGCAGAGTTTGTATATTCTCCCTGTGCCTGTGTGGGTTTCCTCCAGGTACTCCGGTTTCCTCCCACACTCCAAAAATATACTGGAAGGTTACTTGGCTCCCAATACAAAAATTAACCCTAGTGTGTGTGTATGTGTGCATGTGATAGGGAATATAGAGTGTAAGCTCCACTGGGGCAGGGACTGATGTGAATGGCCAAATATTCGCTGTAAAGCGCTGCAGAATATGTGTGCGTGATATAAATAACTGGTAATAAATAAATAATAAAGAAATAATTTATTGTCCCTAGTAAATAAGTCCAATTATTATATGGCATCCTACTTGAAATAACATTTTAAACATCAGTAGTTTGGTAAGAGAAGACTTGTGCTATAAAGAAAAACCAGTCTGCAATGTGTCAGTAAAATATACTTCTCATCAAAATGAGTAATATAGATGATGATTTTTTTGGCCCATTTACCTATTATGCAGGTCCTTATAGCCCTGGTCAATAGTGAATCATTTAAACTTTCCTTCTTGTGACTGGTTGACAGTAAAAAACAGTTTTAACCCAGTCTAATAAAACTAGAATTGTAGAATGTAAAAAAATAAAATCTTTATATGTATACTGAAGAATTAAAAGTCCTTATCACATGTATTGGTCTGTCCCGTCTACCTTATGTGCAGTAGATGACAGAGTAATCACCCAGAGGCCCCCACACACACTGCAATCCACACAAACAGCTACATCACCAACTTTAGACTGACCAATGGAGAGATATGCAGATTAAATAGTTGTGTGTGCTTGTACGCTTAACGTGTAACACTATTATTATTATCATTTATTTATATGGTGCCACAAGTGTTCCGCGGAGCCTTACAAAGTGCATAAACAAATAAGTTGACCAGTGACTTACAGTACAGTACAATACAATACAGTACAATACAGGACAAGGAACATGGATAATATACATTGCTACATTTGCGACCATAACACCCTGATAAGTAACAGAGCAAAGATACCAAGTGTTATGTGCCCTAGTGTGGAGTAAGAAGTAGATGAAAGTAAAGTAAGGAGAAGCATAAGAGGATAGAGGGCCCTGCTTGGATGAGCTTACATTCTAAAGACAAAAAGGTGTGACACAGATGGGGTAGACAGGGAGGAAGCAGCATGTAGCAAGTTAAGATGAGAGCTGGAAGGTACTTGAGAGCCCGTTTGAAGGATTGTAGAGAGGTGGAGAGTCTGATTTGAAGAGGGTGAGATTTCCTAAGGTGGGGAGCAGTGCGGGAAAAATCTTGGAGGTGGGAGTGGGAATGCATTTGTTGAATGAAGAGGGCAGACAGGAGAGTGAAGGGAGAGGAGGTCAGAGATGTAAATGGGAGAGGAATGGGTGAGGGCATATTAAGTGAGTGTGAGAACCTTGAATTGGGTTATGAAAGGGAAGGGGAGCCAGTGGAGGGCTTGTTGGAGAGGGGAGGCAGATGCAGAGTGTTTGGAGATGAAGATGAGCCAAGCAGCAGCATTGAGGACAGACAGGAGAGGAGACAGAAGGGAGGCAGGGAGGCCAGAAAGGAGGAGCTTACAGTACTCCAATCTGAAGATGACCAGTGAGTGTATGAAGGTTTTAGTGGCATCCTGGATGAGAAAGGGTCTAATCTTGATAATATTTTTAAAATGGAAATGACAGGACTGCGCAAGATTCTGGATATGTGGTTTGAAGGAGAGGGAGGAGTCCAAGTTAACTCCAAGACAACTCACTTTGGGGCTAGAAGAGATAGTTATGCCATCAAATGGATAAAGAAATGGTGGGAAGTGTGGTTATGTTGGAGGGTGGGAAAATGATCAGCTCAGTCTTAGACATATTAAGTTTAAGAAATCGCTGGGACATCTAGGAAGAGATAGCAGAGAGACAGTTGGAGATACGAGTGAGGAGAGTGGGGGAGAGGAAACATAGATCTGAGTATCATGAGCATAGAGATGATAACAGAGGTCAAAAGAGCTGATGATTTCACCAAGTGAGAATGTAAAGAGTGAGAATAGGAGAGGTCCATGAACAGAACCTTGAGGAACACCTATTGTAAGAGGCTGCGATGGGGAAGAGGAGTCATGAGATGAGACAGAGAAGGATAGGTCAGAGAGGTAGGAGGATAGCCAGAAGAAGGCAGTGTCACTTAGAGCAAGGGAGTGAAGGATTTGTAGCAGGAGAGGGTGGTCCACAGTGTTGAAAGCAGCAGAGAGGTCAAGGAGAATGAGTAGAGATTAGTGGCCCTTGGATTTAGCAGCAAGGAGGTCATTGCTGACTTTTGTGAGGGCAGTGTCAGTGTGGAAAGAACGGAAGCCAGATTGAAAAGAGTCAAGGAGTTTGTGGGAGGAGAGAAAGGTGGTAAGGCGTTTGTAAATAACATGCTTAAGGAGCATGGAGGCAAAAGGGAGGAGAAGGTTTTTTAAGAATGGGGGAGACAAGGGCATGTTTGATTGCAGAAGGGACAGTGCCTTATGAGAGGGAGAGATTAAGGAGGTGGGCAAGATGGGAGCAATCAGAGAGAGAGGTAGCGGAGGAGACATGAAGTGATAGGGTCAAGGGGGGAGGTGGAAGTGGGGATGACCAGATAAATGTCATGACTTCCTCTCCAGATACAGGGGAGAAAGATGTCAGAGTCGGTAAAATGGATGGGAAGGGGTGATCCGGGAAAGGAGGAGGTGGAGAGCTGTGGGACTTGTGGAGTATGGTGTCCTGACGTATGGAATCAATTTTAGATGTAAAGTAGGTAGCAAAGTCAAGGGCAGAGAGTGAGGAGGGGAGGCGAGGAGGGGGTGGGCGGAGGAGGGAGTTGAAGGTGTTGAAGAGACGCTGGGGATTTGAGGACTGGGAGATGAGGTTCTTGAAATAGAACTGTTTAGAGAGGGAAAGGGCAGCCACCTCCCCCCTTAGTACCAAAACCTAACCTCCTTTAGGGGTGACTAAACCTAACAACCATGCCCCGCACCCAAAACCTAACCCTCCCCGAGGGGTGCCTAAACCTAATCTCCACCCGGTGGTGCCTAATCTTAACCCTCCCTCCAAGGGGTGCCTAATGCTAATCTCCACCCCAAACCTAACGCTAACCCTGCTAGACTACCTAATACTAACCCTCGGCTAACCCTAAGGGTGCCCTAGACTTACCTTCATTCGGACTGGCGTGCTCGGCGTTCTGGCATCGTTATTAATATTAGGCATCAGTATTTTGATGCCTATATTACATCTCTTGCTGGGATCCCGCTGTCGGCATTGAGACCGGTGGCCGCATATCGCATCACTACATCCCAGTGTACCTGTAATAAAAAATCCATACTCCCCTCTCCTATGTGTAGTTCATGTCCTCTTCTGTCCCTTTAGGCATCCATGAGGTTAAAAAAACAGAAACGCAGAAATCCGAAACTATGCTGGACATGAGAAAAGGTATGTGTTTACACATACCTGCATGAATGACTGGGGCCCACGTGTGCCCAGTCATTGCATGAGCCGCCAACCAATCAGCGGGCATCTCCGTCGGAGCTGCTTGCTGATTGACTGTGTGCGGTCAGCCTGTCTCCTCCGTAAAACTCAATGGTGAGAAATCTCCATTGAAGTCTATGGTGCAAACCGCAACATTGTATCCAATGATGTAACCATTGTTACCAAATACAGGGGCCCCCTACGCATTTTGGCACCTGTATTTTTAGAACCATGACAGGCTTTATAAATCCCAGTGCTGGTTATGCTTCAGGGGAGGGGGTGAACATATGTTTTTTAAAAACACACAGACAGAAGTCTTCACGGATCTCACTGATCTGTGATGGCTTCTGTATAACTTGCACCTGTTAATGCTAGTCGCATTAAAAGGTGTAATGCTGGCCATACACTAGTACGACCAGCATAAGATGCGATTCATCATACGTTTTCCCTTGAACGCCCCAGCAGCTCCCTGGCAGTCCCAGCCATACCATTTGGTGATTTTTCACACATGATTTACACACGATCTGACGTACGATGGGTCGTGATACGATCGATCGTGTGCCTCACCAAAAACATGTGATCGTCCAATAGATTGGGCCTTAATTTAAATAGAGGGCTGGGCTTCACTGGGGGGTATAAAAAATGGCAGCCAGTTAAGGTCTGCGCACTTCTGTTTGCTCTGTGACTAGTGAGGCTTGGTTTTTACCCTGCTGAACACTCCACATTGCTAGCTACTGTGCATTGCTTTGTATTGCCTGGCTGCTCTATTTCCTGGCCACTCTATTTCCTGTGTTCTATCCTGCTTTTTGTGGTGATGGATCTCTGCTGTTATAGAGCTCTACTGTCCTATGCTGTGGTCAAGCTGAGTGAGGAGACGGAGAGGGCCCAGCATAGGAGGAGTACGAGGTCCTGCTGGACCAAGGATTGGCTTCTGGAGAGTTGATCCAACATACCCCTGCTGATGGAGATGAGGGAGAACAATCTGGACGACTACCGCAACTTCCTGCGTATGGATGACACCACCTTCCAGGTATTGCTGCATCTGATGACCCCCTATATCCGGAAGTAGGACACGGAGTTTCGGATGGCCATCAAAGCGGAGGAAAGGCTCGTGGCTAGGCTGAGGTACCTGGCTACGGGATGCTCCTTTGAAGACCCAACAGCGAGTCAACTATAAGGGGTACTTCAGCATTGTTCTGATGGTGGTGTTGAGAATCTCAGCTCAAGCTTTGGGACGCATTGTCGCTGAGGCAAGGATATCGTGAAGGTGCTGCTGTCCCGTTATTGTAAGGTAAGATAACATACACACCATATTTTTTTATAGTTAAAACAGAAATATGTTTTATTTAAACTTTCTATAGTTTTTTAGTTATTTGTAATATTAAAGACTCAATAAAACTGTATTTTTTTTTGTTTGTTTTTGCAGCCAACATGGCCTATAAAATGTATACAACATAAATACTAATTTGAAATATAATATATATAGATTTATAAAATGCAAAAAGTATCTTCAAGTTACCTAATCCCTGATAAGTATGGTGCTGTATGAGCTATGGTGTTTGTGGCACAGACTTCAGGGGTACAAACACATGCTGCAAGTGCTTACTCAGTGGTCCTGGCCCCATTGAGATGCACTTCCAGCATGTGTTCATTAACCCGCCTGAGTCTGTGTCACAAACACCATACAGCATACAGCACCATACTTTTCAGGGAGTATGAAACTTCCTCATTACTGTACTAAACTATGCCAACATGGTGGATTTTTGGTATAAAACCACTGTATAAAATGCAAAATGTATCTTGAAGTTACCTAATCCCTAATAAGTATGGTGTAGTATGAGCTATGGTGTTTGAGCCACAGATGGTGTTTGAGCCACAAACACATGCTACAAGTGCAAACTCAGGGAGTATGAAACTTCCTCTAACTGTCTGGGTCAAATAGTAGGTGGGTGGCGGTGTGGTGAGTGTATCGGGGGCAGGAACTGTGGGCCGGGTTACAATGGTTGTGTCAGATGTGAGTAGAGAGTTCTGAGCTTTGAATATCAGTTCTGACGTCAGTCTTTCAAAGTGAATCATTTGGTCTTAGATCATTGCTCTCAGGGTTGCGCTCACATAGGCAGCAAAGTGGTTTTAATAGGGCTTCTCTGGCCCATCGAAGTAGTGGGTCCTCCTCCTCCTGTATATGTTTTTTTTTTATGTTGCTTTTTGGGTTGGAGTTGCCACATTTTCATATGCGCTGGCAAAAAGGTCTGGGGTGCTGGGGATGTCAGGAGTCTGTTAACAAAGAAAAATAAAATCAATTTCATATGGTAATTTTTTTTCTATTCTTTCACAATTCACTGCAATCTCAGAATATTAGATAGCCATTAGGGAGGAATTTGAGAGCCGTTGGCAGTTCCCTAACTGCAGGGGAGCTATCAACAGCAAGCATATTTGGATTACCCCACCTACCAACAGCTGCTCGTACTACTACAACTATAAGGGGTACTTCAGCATTGTTTCTATTGGCGGTGTTGAACTCCAACTACGAGTTCCTGTACGTAGATATGAGGAAGAATGGCCGTGCTTCCAATGGTGGCTCCTTTAAGAACACAGCATTCTACCAATGGCTCACCATGAAGACCCTGTATTTTCCATCAAGAGAGGCAACGAAACACGGCCTGAACTATGTATTTATAGCCGACAAGGCTTTCGCCTTTCATGAAGCCATTCCCACAGAGGGGCCCTCAATCATGAGAAGCGGGACTTCAATTACCGGCTATCTTGGGCAAGGCATATTGTTGAGAATGCCTTCGGGATCTTGAGAAACTGATTTCGGATTTTGCATACCCAAATTAATTTAAAGTTGGAGAATAATTAATTTAAAGTTGGAGAATATTGACTGGGTGGTCACCGCTTGCTGTGTCCTGTACAACTTCCTGCAGAAGAAAGCCACCCAGCAAAAGAGTTTGGGCACAGCTGCAGTCGAAGACCTACATTAGACCACCCGGAAGAGGTTGCTCAGTTCCCCTCGGTGGCTGTACCACCAGTGATATAAACCAGGAGTGCTCTGGCCAAAAAGGTCAGAGAGGAATATATGCCCTACTTTACCGGGGACAGTGTGGTGCCGTGGCAGGGGGAGTATATCTGAAAACGTGGTGGGGACTCAGTATTTCTAATTGCTGACATTCCACCTTGCTGGGTCTCTACTTACCGAAGATGCCTCTGCTGGTTCACCCACATCGTCTTGCTGTGCTCTGCACTCCTCTGTCTCTGCCATCACCTGCACAGATGGATGGACAGGATCCTGCTGCACCAAGAACATGAGCTGCTCATAGTACCACAGCTTGCTTTATATAGGGTGTCAGCCCCGGCTAACGATCACTTTGAATTTTCCATCTTTTTATATTCTTTGATGAAGGCAGTCCGCAGATTTTGAATCTTAGTGCGCACCCAATCTATGGACGCAGCATCGTGGTACGGTTTACTGTAGTCAGCCAGCTCCGCATACGCCTGGTACCGTTTCTGCTTGTTGCTGTACATTTTGGACTTTGTGCAGCACAGACATTCATGGTGTCTGTATAGCTCCATGAATCCAGTTACAAAATCCGGCTCTCGATTAAGAGACATTCCTATAAGAAAAGAAAAACATGGACATTTTAAAATAATGGACTTACTTAGGCCACCCCCAACAGTGGGGGTCACCGCTGAATTGCATAATTGTGGCCTCCAAATAAGGGGAGCCTTACTGGACTCTTGTTCACATGTGGTTCAACTGTTCACTTGTTGTTAATAAAGTTGAAATGGTTACACACGTGTCACTTATTTTAGATGCATATAATTGACAATGTATAGGAGGGGGGGGAAATAACATTCATTGAAACAAAGCTCTTTTCTTTATTTAATTACAAAACATTGTAGAATAAAATTTTTTATATAACAGACCGTTGAGTGAAGGAAATTCATACTTAATAGCTTAATGACATATAGTACACAATTACCATCTTATTTTGGGTACACTGGGTGGTAAATCACATTTGCACAGTAAGGCTTAAAAAACACATTATAACAGATCTGCTTCTTCCCATATACATTGGTGGCCATAACAGGTAAACAACCACAATTGCACATTTGAATATTTGCACACAGCACACTTTTCCTGTGGACACTATATGCATTGAAAAACTTTGGTGGGCAGTGGGCATTGCTGGGCAAACATTGGTGGGCAGTGGACATTGCTGGGCAAATATTGGTGGGCAGTGTTTGTGCAAACATTGGTGATCAGTGTCTGCAGGGCCATAAACAACCCCCACTATGCATATAGAAAACATTGGTGGGCAGTGGGCATTGTTGGGCAAACATTGGTGGGCAGTGTGATTGTGCAAACATTGGTGGACAGTGGGCATTGCTGGGCAACATTGGTGGGCAGTGGGCATTGCTGGGCAAACATTGGTCGGCAGTGTGTTTGTGCAAACATTGGTGATCAGTGTCTGCAGGGCCCAAAACAAACCCCTCTATGCATATAGATTAAATTAAAGGCAGTGGGCATTGCTGGGCAAACATTGGTGGGCAGTGGGCATTGGTGGATAGCAAATATACATACCATATGATTCCATGCTGTGGAATCACCACACAATCGGGTCTGCTGCTCCTCTCTGCTCACGATGCCGTTAGAGCTTGGGCGTGTACAGGAAAATGTCACTCAAATAACACCGCTCGGACGGTCGGTTGCACGATGCATCGCATACACAAATACACGGCACGATCTGCATTCGATCACAACGGATAATATGGGCTGCATGTCTGATCATAAGATGCGATAGAACAGCGGCAGGAGCGTGCATCGTATCGTATTCCTACCTAAACACTACACGATTTTCACACAATTCATCGTACAATGCGTCTAAAATCGGGCAATCGGCCCAAAATCGCTCTAGTGTATGGCCAGCATTAGTTTACATAGGAAAAAAATTGCATAGATTTGCATAGTGTAGGAGTCCCAACACCAACTAACACCTAATAAAAAATCGAAAAGGTGCGAGTTGAAATATTACTTTAATTTATGACCTATTATATTTGTATCTTTGATTTTTTCATAAAACTGTGATGAGGCCTGTAGGTGATGTTGTTGTGCTAGTATAATTTATGTGCGTATTAATTATGTCACTTCTAGACAGAGGTGTAACAGTATTTTATATAGATCACTTGCTTAGAGAAAATTTGTTTACTTTAAACAAAGTGAATAATAACATTGAAACATTTGCAAAAGTCTTCTAAAATTAATTTGCTGCATTAAATTCTTTGTCTTTGTTAAATTATTTTCTCAACTTGTTATAGAAATAATAAATTGTTTTATATTCTTCTTCAACTGGTGTCTTTGGAAATCATTAGATTGTTGTAAATCATGTGGTTTTCATCCAAGTGCAGTAATAAGCCATCCTCTATATCACTTTATTTAATGCTTTTCCCTCCTACAGAAATAAAAAATACATTATTTTATAATCATCTTCAACTTGTGTCATTGGAATTCATTGGGTTGTCATCTAAGTGCAGTAATAAGCCATCCCCTATATCACTTACCCTGACCCCTATGTAGGTGAAATAGGCAAATTTATGTGACATAATTTCCTTTTTGCAATCATTCATCCACCATAACTAGTGCACATGGTGTTTATAAGTCATCTTCTCAAAGTTCAGACTACATCCAAATACTGCAACAATGAAGACTTTACTCAGCCTGTTTATATTACTGACATTCTTTTCTGGTAAAACCGGACATTCTTATTCACCTATAGATATTACTGCTGTGTTATGTGTTTGTGAGCTGACTCTTATTGTGTATTTTATAGGTGTTCTGTCTGATGCCCAACTTGTGCAGTCAGACCCAGTGGTGATAAAGCCTGGAAACTCCCAAACATTGACTTGTAAAGGTTCTGGAATTACCCTCAGCAGCTATTGGATAGGCTGGGTCAGGCAGGTTCCTGGCAGTGGATTACAGTGGCTGTGCCAGATAAATTCAGGAACCACATATTATGCTGAAGCAATTAAAGGACGAATGATAATCACTGCAGACTACAGTAACAACATGGTATCTCTGCAAATAAACAGCATAAGAACTGATGATACTTCTGTGTATTACTGTGCTAGAATCACTCTGATAGAAAACATTCTACGACTGTAACAAAAACATCTCCTTCTATTCTTTACTTTGGCAGTAGGTGGCGATATGTACTGTACATATAGCAAAATAAAAGGCAGTGACTTGATAAATGAGAGACAAAACCAAAATAATATATTTACAAATGTTTTTGTTGCATATATTACACTGACATCATGATATTAACCCCCATGACATTGTATTATTTAAAAAATTTATTTTATTTTTTGAAAAACTACAAACTTTTTGGAATTTTTTAAAGCAGTGATATTAGACTGAATTATTATTGTACATTTACTAGATCTTTCTTCTGACTCTACACAGGAATTGCCACCCATTAGTGAATTTATTTACAGTCTTGAATAAATAAGTCAAATTGTTATATGGCATCCTACTGATTATATTCATATTTTAATAACATTTAAGACATCAGTAGTTTGAGGAAAAGAGGAGACTTTGAAATTAAGATTCTATTGCTATTCAGATGTAACAGTTTCATGAACCAGTATTCTGCAATGTGGCAGTAAAATATAAACCTCAGTAATATTAGTATATACAGTAGTTGATGACTTTTGTTGCCAATTATCTATTACTCAGGTCCTCACAGCCCTGGGAAATTGCCTTGTAAAGCTGGGTACACACTAGACAATTTTTTGCAGTGTTTGGCCGATACCGATGCATCAGAACGACACACCATGCAAATCGTGCAGTGTGTACAAACCATGCAAATCGTGCAGTGCTGATGCATGTTCCCGCTGGTCGTTGGTCTTATCCCCTGATTTTCCCTACATGCAGTAAGATATGGAAATCTCGTTAACGAGATTAAGGTCGTTGGTCAGATTGCACAGTTTCATCCACGATATTGTTTGTCTGGGAGTTGCCAGGATGTTCAAGGAAACATTGCATCATGTGTGGGTCTAGTGTGTAGGCAACTTTAGGGCGGTTGACTGTAAAATACAAAATTAGAACAGTCTACTAAAACTAGAATAGAATCTAAAAATTAGATAAAAACATATTTATATATAAAAAGAATAAAAATACTTATCACATGTATTAATAGTTCAGTAATCTACAAGTACACTTCACAATTTTAAAAATTTAAGTACATACATGTTATTTTTATACAATAGTCCTGTATGGTCTGTCCTTTCTCCATCAAGTGCAGTGGGAGCCAGGGGCCCATTGTCAGCACAGGTGGGATCAGGGCCGGTGCAAGGTTTCTGGGCACCCTAGGCAACATTTCAGCAACTGCCCCTGCTCCCTCCAATTCATAATATTCCACACATCAGAGTCCCCAGTTTATAATGCAGACACACACTAACACTGCCAGCACTCATACATTTACACACACACTGACAGCACTCATACATGCACACACACACTATGCCGGCACACATACATACACACACTAACCCTGCTAGGACTCACATACACACTAACACTGCCAGCACTCATACATACACACACACACACACACACTATGCCGGCACCGTGGCGGGCCCCGGTGATAGGGTGCGTGGCCTAATCGCGGGAGGTGTGGCCACGCCCCCTTGCCGAGAAAAAAAAAAATTGCAGCTCGGGGCGCTCTGAGCCCCCTGAGCCCGGCGCAAAGCCAGGGGGGGCGCGATCAGTGTGATCTGTACCCGCTCCCCCCCCCTCTCGGTGCCCCTGCATACATACACGCACTAACCCTGCTAGGACTCACATACACACTAACACTGCCAGCACTCATACATACATACACACACTAACCCTACCAGCACACATACACACACACACTAACACTGCCAGCACTCATACATACACACTAAAGCTGGCCACACATCTCAAGATTATCTGTCCGACCAGCCAACTAGTTGATTGGTTGGAATGAAAATCTGGTAAGGTATGAAAGCAAATGACAATCAGCAATTTGCTCCCAAATGCCGGAAAATGGACAAAAACTGTTGTTTGAACAAATTGTTTAGTTCAAACATTTAAAAAACTTGTCTGAACTATCATTTTCATCTGTTTTCTGGCATTTAGGAGCAAATTGCTGATCATCATTTACTCCCATCCATTACCAGCTTTTCATTCCAACCAATCAACTAGTTTCCTGGTTAGATGCAAGTTGGTCTAGTGTGTGGCCAGCTTAACACTGCCAGCACTCATACATGCATAACAGAGAACCCATACCTAGCTCCATTCAGCTGCAGCAGCAGGCCTGTTCCTCGTATCGATTAGAGGGGCGGAGCTCCGTTGTGAGTGACAGACTGGCAGCTTCAGAGGGAAGGAGGGGAATGCAGGAGAAAGGGCTGTGATCACTGCTGCCGAGTGCTGACTCTACCGGACTGACAAGTGAGATTGCAGCGCCAGGGGCTGGGGGAGATCCGGAGGCTTGCAGGGACTGAAACCCTCTAGTGGCCGGTGCCCTTAGGCAGATGCTTAAACTTGCTTAACCACTTAACTGACAAATTATTTTTCCAAAAACCGCTCCAAAATTGTCGGTTTCTTTTATGATTGAATTAGGTCAAGAACATAATTTTAAACTTATCCATCACTATTTTATATAAAAAAAAATATTTTTTTAAAAGACAGTGGGCCTGATTCAGAGCCAGACGCTATTTGCGCTTGCTCGTTCTGAAAAAGGGGCCGGATATTTAAATTGAGCGCTCGCTCTTTGCGGTCTATTGACGCCTCTATGTCTGAACGAGCGGACGAAACATGCGCTCGCTATTTTGTAAAGACGCCCCCTGGCCGCTCGCATCATACATCATCTCCGCTATTTATTAGATTAATCGAGTACATCGAAAGGCGTATGAACTGCTCGCTATTCTTGTGGTAGCATTTTCCTACCGCAATCATGTGAGCAGTTCAGGCTAAGAGATAACCAACTGACGTGGTCGATGACGCTGCTTTGTTAATTATGCACACCCTTAAAACGCACCTTCCCCTGTTACCACCCACAAACGCCTCATCCTGTCACTCAAATTAGCAGGCATTCGCTATTTTGCGAGCACACGATTTCCGACCGCACTGACTGGTTGGCGCATGCGCATTACAACCCATACGCATGTGCAGATGTGCGAACATCGCTCGGAGCGAACGAGTAGCTGCTTACAAACCATCGATGGTCGGTTGCCATTCCAAATCAGAGGCTCTGCGATATCTATTGATTATTTATATTTATTTATATATATATATATATATATATACACACACACACGTGTATATATATATATATATATATACATATATATATATATATATATATAGATATATATATATATATAAATATACATATATATATATATATATATATATACACTGCTGCTTCTACACAGAAGTGATCACATAGTGATCACTGTAGAGCCGGAGCCCCAGCGGGAGCATGTCCCGCTGGCGGCCCGGATACAGAGCAGAGCGGCGGCTACCAGAGCCGCCGCTGCTGCTTCTTACTGAATGGGTGGGTCCGACTGCCCGATCACTGCTGGCCACAGTGATCGTGTCACTGTTGCTAGCCCATGGATGTTTGCCGGGAGGGGGGTGCTGACGGTGCCCGATCACTGTGGCCAGCAGTGATCGGGACACAAAGGAGGAGGAGCCGCAGGTGTAGAGGGACCAGAAGGTCCCTCTGATATAGGCGGCAGTGGGAAGATTAACTTCCCATAGCCGCCTAGTGGCCATTTGTGACTGGTCGTATCAGATACGACCATGTCAGGGAAAGCCGAGTCTGGTATGGTCGTATCTGATACGACCGTGCCTGGCAAGTGGTTAATGGTAGTGCCGGCCCTGGGTGGAAGAAGCTGAGTGGGGAGGGGGCAAGGAGGATGATAATTTGAACTGGGGACTGATTAACTTTAGTTTGAATTTTGATCCCATCCCATTACAAAAATTAAGAGACAAGACATGTTCGCAACAGGGCAATACCGCTTTAACAAGAGGGTTAGTTGCACAGTGACTTCCACACATGGAATCTTGAGACTGACTCATGGGAATGCAAGGTTCAGGCAACAAAGGACACCTGGTGACATAATAAGCATGGGTGGGAATAGCTTAGTGGGAGCAGCAGGGAGAGGGAACAAGAAGGTCCTGGGCAGCACCAGTAATATGACCATGGACTAGCAAACTCTCCTTCAAAAATGCTGCTGCAGCTTGTAGAATATGAGTGTTGAGGTCACAAGGAGGTGAGAAGCAATGGGGATGCATAATGTGATCTGGGGGCACTGTGTAGCTTAATGTGAATTGGAAGCACTAGAGTGTAGCAAGAGGAGTAGCATGGAACCATGGCACCCGGAAAAACTGCATGTCATAGTGCCCCCCCCCTCCCCCTCTCCCTGTACTGAACTGTACCAGTGGGGTATGGCCAGACTGCTAGGGGAATATTGAAGGGAAGAGAAAACAGCAAACAGTGGCAGTATCACACTGAGGTATGGAGTTCCCATTGGGAGAATGGAATGCTTTGGTGATGCACTATCTGACATAAAGGGATAGCTCCTTTGGCACTGCTTTATGTATGTATAGCACATAGGATCTGACTTTAGCTCCTTTGAATCATTTCAATCAAATATTAGTCAATAGAGGAGATAGTATTATACAGTATATTCTGATCATTTTACTTAATTTAACAGAATAAATGTGCAAGAGCGGAATTTCACAGGGTGTACAGCTTATGACTGCAATTACGGTTGTTGCTAGATCCAAGTTGGAGAAAAGACCTCTGACGTCACAGCCACGTGACCGCTGCAGCAGGGCCTGGACTGCTACCAATGTTACTATACACATGGGCATAGAGGGGGAATATAAACCTGTGGAGAGCAAAGTGAGCCACTGTGCCCGAAGCGTGGCTAGCAAAGCGAGCCCACAAGAGGACACTTTTGGCCCCCCATTATGAACTTTGCCCCTCCCCCTTTTATCATGGCTCATGTGGTTGTGATATCAGAGGTCCAGTACACCACCTCATTCTAGACCTAACCGAGAGGAAAGTGCCATTAGAGAGGAAAGGTGACAGAAGCCAATAAGAATAGAGAGGAGAGGGGTGGTGACAGAAGCCAATAAGAAAAGAGAGTAGAGGAGTGGTGACAGAAGCCAATAAGAAAAGAGAGGAGAGGAGTGGTGACAGAAGCCAATAAAAAGCCGATCACAGGGTAGAGATGGGGATGGAATAAAAGAAGTGAATGTAATCAATCTGTCAGTAAAGAGGTGACAGAAAATGTTTAGAGAGGGGAGGAAACCTGGGCAGTTTGAGGGAGCATGAAATGTAGAAATGGATCTCAGATCCTTAAGTTATGTAGGATATAGAGCAAACAACCTGAGATAAAACTGTGCAGTGCCTAATGATTTCCAGTACCGTGGATAGTGCCCCCTTTTCATTCTGGTGCCCGGAGCTCATGCTCCACTGGAACCACCCTCGCCACTCCCCTGAATGTAGCATAATGTGGACTGGGGCACTGCGTGACATGATATGCACTGGGGGCACTATATGGCATGATGTGAAGTAGGGGCACTTTGTGGTATGAAATGAACTGTGGGCATGGTTGCATAATGTGAACTGAGCCCTCATTCACAAGGTTCCATACTTAGAGGATGGTACCTGCCCGTGGGCTTGTGTAATGGTGTTTTTTTTTATTCTGAAGATGTGAATGGACCAGAGCCAAGGCGTAGGTGAGTATGTTTTTTTACAAGTGTTATGGATGCTACTGAACAAGTGGACGTGAATGGCTACAGGGATTATAGGTGGGCCTACTTTATGGAGCGGACTCCTGGCCGCTCGCATAGCTGTGGGTGACCACCCACAGCTATAGCGAGCGGCCAAAATGATGGTCACGATGGTCAAGACCATCGCGACCATCGGGCTTGCGACGAGAACCTTGCGGTAGGGTCTCACTGCCGCAAGCCCTGGAGTGCTTTTGGCTCTATATTTATCAGAGCCAAAAGCACTCCCACTGACATCACTAGTGATGTCAGTGGGGCCGGCCCCAGATGGTAGGCCCATGGGAATGCCTCCGTCTGGGCAGCCACGCCCCCGGCACGCCCACCAAAGGGGGTGTGCTGTCAATCACCATCGACAGCACGCCCCCTTTGGTGCGAGACCCATAGCGACGGCTTGCACGTCGTTATTCGTATCTCGCGCATGTGCACGACGGAGCCACCTCCGTCGTGCGCATGCACACTTTGGCAATATCGACCCGCTTGCGAGCGCTCGCGAGCAGGTCTGAATCAGGCCCTTTGGCCCCAGTAGTTTCAGATGGTGTAAACTGCTTTATGCATATGGAGACTTATGGAGGCTTACAAGCAGGAGAAAAATCATCCAATCTCTCTCCCACAGCCTCCAGCCAGTGGCGAAGACTGATACTGTGCACATCCACAGTGTCAGCTTCCCCAGAGAAGTCAGAGAAGTGAAAGACTGCTTCAAAATGCTGGGGATATAACTTGCAGGGATGTTGGTTACCGCAACTGCTGTCCCTGTGAGTTTCCCTTGGCACATAGTGGGGATATTTTCATTAGAAATTAAAATATCTGCCAAGATACGGAACCTTAATAATTGCTGCAGTCCCATGATTATTAATACATAGGCCCCATGGGGTAAATTTACTAAGCTAACGATTTCTATTCTATGTCATCAGATATCACTCTCGGATGACATCGTCTGTATTCATGTCTTTCATTTTTGGAACAGGTTACTAAGTTTACTAAGCTGCCGATTTACTGCCATTCGTATTGTTCGATGGTTTAATCATTCAATATCATTTGTATTTTTCATTCAGATTTAGGCCAGGGCACCCTTGGCCTAGGCTGATAGCCCGGGGCTTTCCCCGGCACCCCTGGAGTGGTGGGTGATGAGTTGATTATGTAAAGTGTGGTGCATTTGAAAGAGTTGAAAGAGTTAAAAATATTGTCATTTGCAATGGAACTACAGGTTCCAACAAACCTCCGCCCGCATGCTGGTATTTGGTGAACCACAAATACCAGCATGCGGGGCATTACGGGCCCACTGGTACCTTAGTTCCACTGCAAAATAAATACTTAAAAAACCACAGAACACACACACACTGTGAAAAGTAAAAGTTTAATAAAACATACATGCACACACACACATGTACTCACGCTCACTATCTCACATACTCACCTATGTATCCCTGAATCCAATAATGCCCCCTTCTCCAGTAGGAATTCATAGGGTACCTATAATAAAAAATCTATACTCACCTCCTCCTGTGCAAGGATCACATCCTCTTTTTCCCATGTAGGCATCCACGGGCTTGGCGAAACAACAAACTGAAAATCCCTGACCAGCGGACATTAGTACTGTCCTATAAGGATGGTACTACCTGAATGATGGCTCAGCGGCAGGATTTTACTATAGAGATCTCGGTGCTGAGAGTTCATTGGCTGAGAGAGGCGAGCCTTCCACCTCTCAGCCAATGAATGCTTCCCACCATTGAAGTCAATGCTGAGAACCACGAGGTTACTTAAGGTTACCTTTGCACTAGTCAGCCCAGCTCCCCAGGGATCCCCGGCCTGGGCTGACTAGCGGTCAGGGGTAATGCTTTGGCTGGGGGACTTGGTGAAAGGGTTCTAGGGGCACTGTATAGGGGGAACTACTACTGTGGGCAATGCATTGGGAGACTACTACGGGGGGCACTGTATAGGGGGAACTACTATTGGTGGCAATGCTTAGAGGGGACTACTGCAGGGGACACTGCATAGGGGGACCACTACTGGGGGCACGGCATAGGGGAACCCAAAGCATATTCTTGCACCTGGGCCCATCACTCTCTAGTTCCACCACTGGACCACTATGTTGTTTGTCCCCTGTATTTTGGCAAACAGGGCTGGTTCTGAATAGCCTGGTGTTGGTTGTGCTTAATACCTACATTGTTTGTCCCCTGTATTTAGCACAACCAATGCTGGGTCTCCAAAGCCCGGTGCTGGTTGTTTTTTGGGGGCGAGCAATTTAAAAAAAAAAAGTATGTTGAGTTGTGAAACTCGAATTGACAAAGATTTTCTATTTGAGATTTCTATTTAGGTTCTTTTTTGTTTCTTTAGCAGCCGATTTGCACTATATTTAAGCATTTATAATAAATACAAATCCTTAGTAAATTTCCAGGTCCTATTGATGTCTATAGCAAAGTGCTGCCAAATTGGACCGATGGTGTATATTTCCGAAAACATGTTACCGTACGAGTTTCAGGTGTTCTCGACTGATTTTTTCTTTTCGAATGGAGTAAAGTCAGCAGAGTTTAGCCTTTAATAAATTCTGAATATGCTTTTAATGGCAAATTTTTCCACATTCGATGTCATTCGACCTTAGTAAATTTACCCCATAGTCACTTAACATTAACCAGCATAAAAAGAGCAATTTAGACATAAGACCTTTATTCATACTTAGAGGACTTTGGAGCTGATTCACTACTGTACACAACTGTGTATGCAATAGTGATTATGCCAACAGTTCAACTGCGATAGTATACTAATCCATTGTGATCGTTATTCTCACGCAGCACTAAACAAGGGCACCCACTTTACTTAGCACACATCCATAATACTTAGCAAGACTGTGTAACCATCGGTACAATGGAGTAACATTGCAGCCTCATGCACACTTGCACAAGCTCTAACCTTACTCAGAAATTGTTAACAACCACACACACTATGAGACCTCAGGCTACGTAGGCCATCGCAGTGGATAATTTATGCAAGCTCCTGTAATGGCGTTCAAATGCACTGATACATCTGCATTCGCCCGGCCACACCCCCCATCAACACCCACAAACATCACTTCCTGTCAATGGGTACAGTTTACAGTAGTCAGCCAGCTCTGCATACGCCTGGTACCGTTTCTGCTTGTTGCTCTACATTTTGGACTTTGTGCACCACAGACATTCATGGTGTCTGTATAGCTCCACAAATCCAGTTATAAAATCCGGCTCATGATCAAGAGACATTCCTATAAAAAGAAAACAACATGGACATTTTAAAATAATGGGCTTATTTGGGCCAACCCCAACAGTGGGGGTGGCCATTGAACTGCATAATTGTGGCCTCCAAATAAGGGGGGCCTTACTGGACTCTTGTTCACTTGTGGTTCAACTGTTCACTTGTTAATAAAGTTGAAATGGTTACACATGTGTCACTTATTTTAGATGCATATATTTGACTATGTATAGGAGGGGGGAGAAATAACATTCATTGACATAATGGCCTTTTCTTTATTTAATTAAAAAAATTATACAATTATTTTTTTTATATAAAAGACTGTTGTGTGAAGGAAATTCATACTTAATAGCTTAATGGCATATAGTACACAATTACCAGCTTATTTTGGGTACACTGGGTGGTAAATCACATTTGCACAGCATCAGACTTAAAAAACACATTAGAACAGATCTGCTTCTTCCCATATACATTGGTGGCCATAACAGGTATACAACCACAATTACACATTTGAATATTTGCACACAGCACATTCTTTCTGTGGACACTATATGCATATAGAAAAACTTTGGTGGGCAGTGGGCATTACTGGGCAAACATTTGTGGCCAGTGGACAATGCTGGGCAAACATTGGTGGGCAGTGTGTTTGTGCAAACATTGGTGATCAGTGGGTATTGCTGGGCAACATTGGTGGGCAGTGGGCATTGCTGGACAAACATTGGTGGGCAGTGCGTTTGTGCAAACATTGGTGATCAGTGTCTACAGGGCCCAAAACAACCCCCACTATGCATATAGAAAATATTGGTGGGCAGTGGGCATTGCTGGGCAAACATTAGTAGGCAGTGTGTTTGTGCAAACATTGGTGGGCAGTGGGTATTGCTGGGCAACATTGGTGGGCAGTGGGCATTGCTGGACAAACATTGGTGGGCAGTGCGTTTGTGCAAACATTGGTGATCAGTGTCTGCAGGACCCAAAACAAACCCCACTATGCATATAGAAAAAAATTGGAGGAAGTGGGCATTGCTGGGCAAACATTGGTGGGCAGTGGGCATTGGTGGGTAGCAAATATACATACCATATGATTCCATGCTGTGAAATCGCCACACAATTGGGTCTGCTGCTCCTCTCTGCTCACAATGCCATTGAACCTTGGGCGTGTACAGGAAAATGTCACTCAAATGACACCGCTCGGACGGTCGGATGCACAATGCATCGCATGCACAAATACACTGCACGTTCTGCATACGTTCATTACAGATAATATGGGCTGCATGTCTGACAATAAGATACGACAGAACAGCGGCGGGAGCGTGCATCGTATCGTATTCCTACCTAAATACTACACGATTTTCACACAATTCATCGTACGGTGCATCCAAAATCGTGCATTCGGCCCAAAATCGCACTAGTGTATGGCCAGCATTAGTTTACATAGGAAAACAATTGCATAGATTTGCATAGTGCAGTAGCCTCGAGCTGAAAAGTTTGCAGGCTATTACATTTGCAAGTCCCGACACCAACTCGTAGCTAAACAAAAATCGAGAAGGTGCGAGTTGAAATTTTACTTTAATTCGTGACCTATTACATTTGTCTTTTTTCATAAAACTGTGATGAGGCATGTAGGCGGTATTGTTGTGTTAGTATAATTTATGTGCGTATTAATTATATCATTTCTAGACAGGGGCGTAACAGTATTTTATATAGATCACTTGCTTAGAGAAAATTAGTTTACTTTAAACAAAGTGAATAATAACTTTAAAACATTTGCGAAATTCTTCAAAAATTAATTTGCTGCATTAAATTCTTTGTTTAAAATTATTTTCTCAACTGGTTATAGAAATAATAAATTGTTTTATATTCTACATACTTCTACTTTTGTCTTTGGAAATCATTAGATTGTTGGAAATCACCCGCACACGCAAGAGGGGTTTCCGAGTACCTAGAAACCCCCCCCTGCCCGTTGCTCCATCACCGCCGGCCCGGCGAGCAGCTGAACAGAATAACTTTTTTTTTTTTAAAGAAAAGACTACACTGCCTGGGCTGGCTGTAGGGGGAGCTGCAGCTCGCAAGCCCCTCCCAGTCAGTTCCCATAGCGGTACCATGACCGGCAATGTGAGTGGATAAGAGCGGGATAATATTTAATGATGCCAGATGACTGCTTTTGGCTCTGCATTCGTGTTTTTTAGGTGAGCGCTGCAGTGTGTGTATGTGTGTCTGTCAGTGTGTGTCTCTGTCAGTTTGTGTGTGTATGAGTATGTCTGTCAATGTGTGTGTGTCTGTCAGTTACGTTTAGTTTTCAAATGTTGAAATTGCACTTGTAGTTTAAATTTTGTACGTACATACTATTACACATTGTGCATAAGAAAGTTTTACGCCTTGTTATTTATATTATTTATTGTTATTTTTATTAGAACACTTGAAGTACACAATAAAGTGTATGTTGCAGGCTTATTCTTGTTAGACTTTTTTGTCTTTGGTTCTGTAACCATTTATTTGGAAACCCCCCTTTCAAAATCCTGCGTTTGCCACTGGAAATCATGTGGTTTTCATCTAAGTGCAGTAATAAGCCATCCCCTATATCACTTACCCCGCCCTCTATGTAGGTGAAATAGGCAAATTTATGTGACATCATTTCCTTTTTGCAATCATTCATCCACCGTAACTAGTGCACATGGTGTTTATAAGTCAAAGTTCAGACTACATCCAAATACAGCAACAATGAAGACTTTACTCAGCCTGTTTATATTACTGACATTCTTTTCTGGTAAAACCGGACATTCTTATTCACGTATAGATATTAATGTTGTGTTATATGTTTGTGAGCTGACTCTTATTATTGTGTATTTTATAGGTGTTCTGTCTGATGCCCAACTTGTCCAGTCAGACCCAGTGGTGATAAAGCCTGGAAACTCCCGTACATTGACTTGTAAAGGTTCTGGAATTACCCTCAGTAGCTATTGGATTCACTGGGTCAGGCAGGTTCCTGGCAGTGGATTACAGTGGCTGTGCCAGATATATTCAGGAACCACATATTATGCTGATGCGATTAAAGGACGAATGATAATCACTGCAGACTACAGTAACAACATGGTATCTCTGCAAATAAACAGCATAAGAACTGATGATACTTCTGTGTATTACTGTGCTAGAGACACACTGATAGAAATCATCCTATGACTGTAACAAAAATATCTCCTTCTATTCTTTACTTTGGCAGTAGGTGGTGATATGTACATAGAGCACAATAAAAGGCAGTGACTTGATAAATGAGAGAAGAAACCAAAATAATATATTTACAAATGACATCATGATATTAATCCCCATGACATTGTATTATTTAAACAATTTATTTTACTTTTTGAAAAACTACAAACTTTTTGGAATTTTTTAAAGCAGTGATATTAGACTGAATTATAATTGTACATTTACTAGAGCTTCCTTCTGACTCTTCACAAGAATTGCCACCCATTAGTGAATTTATTGACAGTGTTGAATAAATAAGTCCAGTTGTTATATGGCATCCTACTGATTATATTCATATTTAAATAACATTTAATACATCAGTAGTTTGAGGAAAAGATAAGACTTGGAAATTGAAATTCTATTGCTATTCAGATGTAACAGTTTCATGAAGCAGTATTCTGCAATGTGGCAGTAAAATATACACCTCAGTAATATTAGTATATACAGTAGTTGATGACTTTTGTTGCCAATTATCTATTACTCAGGTCCTCACAGCCCAGGGAATAGTGAATAATTTACACTTGCCTTGTTAAGCTGGGTACACACTAGACGATTTTTGCAGGGTTTGGCCGATTCCGATACATCGGAATGACAAACCGTGCAAATCGTGCAGTGTGTATAAATGATAACGATGCTGATGCATGTTCCCACTGGTCATTGGTCATATCCCCAGATTTTCTCTACATGCAGTAAGATATGGAAATCTCGTTAATGAGATTAAGGTCGTTGGTCAGATTGCACAATTTAATGCACAATGGCCCTCATTCAGAGCCACTCGCAAACAGCAGTACGCTCGTTGCGTTCCAATGTTGACTAACCACGCATGCGTCGGTGTTACACTGCGCATGTGCGTACGGCAGATTGCGAGCTTTTTATCTGTCGTTCCTAAAATAGCGTACAGGAAGTGACATGTCAAATGTGATTTACAGAACAGGGCGTTTTTGGGTGTTGACGGGGGTGGAGATGGAAAAACGCAGGCGTGGCGAGGCGTTTTTGGGGCGTACATACATTAGCAGATGCGAGCGTAAAATGTGTTCGGACCGTCACATACGTCACTGGAACATCCTCTTTCCCTTCAAAATGCTCGCACAGTTTAGGGTCTGGATTACTCGACCACATTGGCGATGGCCTTCTCCTCCGTCCCGGGACTCCACGATGTTGCATCGATTAATCGCGGGTGGTCACAAAAGCAATTAGTGTTGTATTGAAAACCGGCTTGGTATGTGTTTGGAAAGCAGTTTATTGGGATAGCACAAAACCGTACGCAGGTGGGAATCATACCTGCTAATGTCAGGATTACACAATCAATTGGCGTACATTTTTTGGGGTTTTTTTTGGCCTCAATTTGTTGTTTATGGCCTATTGTGACAATAATGTCATCATGTTTTAATTAGCTCCCCCTTTTTTTTTTAAATGTGCAATTTGCATCGTTATGTGTTTTTTTAAACGTTCCTTCAAGAGGCCTTTTTTTTAGACAAATGAAATGGTTTTTGGTGTCCTTTTTTGCCTTTAGGGCCAGGATTAAATGTAACCCATTTGTCCAATAATGTCACAATACAATGTCAGATTTTTGGCATAAATTTATTGTTTAAACACAAACCAATTGGCATAATATTTTTTTTAGTTTTTCTGCCAAAGATACTTTTTATCCAAAAAAAAAAACCAATAACTGATAACATAAACGTACAAAAATAACTTAAAAACATTTCACAAGAAAGGAGAGGGAAGTTTTGACCAGAAAGGAATATGAGCCAAGCACAGAAGGAGTGTGGGAAAAGTCGCCATTGCTGTCACCGTTTTTTCGCCCGTTTGGATGGGGGAGGGTGGGCGCCAGACCGGGTCCGGGATGCCATCGGGCTGGCCTGTCCAGAGGCAGATGTTGTGGCCTCTGGACTAGGCACAGGGCTAGGCACATTTGGAGGATTGGCTGATGTTGTGCCAGAGGTGGAGGATCCTGATGTTCCGGCAGGAAGGGAGGTCGGCTCCACCATGTGCTGGCGAACGAGCTGCTCCAGGGCATCGGCGAAGCGGATGTTGGCCCTGGTATTTTCCGCCAGGGCCTGACCAATGGTCACGTTGGCCGCAGCATTTTGCTCCAGGGCCTCAGCCACCCGTAGCAGACTGGCGTCCATCCTCTGCAGAATCTCCGTATGGAAATCCGATTTGAAATTGAGTTCTGTGAGGAGGCCCACTGCCTGCGAGGGGGCACGCCCTGGACTGGCTTCTGCAGGGTCCTCAGCCGGATGTACTGGTTCCTCCCCTGCAGAGCCAGCAGAAATTCTGCGGCCAAGGCTTCCCTCTGGAGCAGACTCATCCGCCTGTGTCTCTGTTTGAAAAATGAGAAAAGAGTCACATTAGAATCTACATATTGGCACAATAGCATTTCAGAGTTGGTGACATCACAATACTTACCTGGGCCAACATGAGGAGCCGCAAAGTCTGGCATGTCCGTATCCATGTTGGACACGCCAAACACCTCCACAGGCTGCACACACCCCTGTGCCAGCTCTTCTAAATCGGTCAACTCCAATGACACAGGGGTGGGACCCCCACCTGTCCCCCTTGCATGCCTAGCCCTGTCCGCGAGTTTTTGCTTTAGGCGATATTTGAAGTCGCCCCATCTGTGGGGAAAAATGGAAGCCATTATCCTTTGGTTTAAAATGGGGTTTGTTTTTAGGGGGGGCAAGGGTTTACTTACCGCCGTTTGACATCCCGGGCTAGACGGACATAATCACCCACCGTATTGACAGCAACGGCTACCTCTTCCCACATTCTCCACTTCTGGCTTAGACTCATATTCCTGTCTGCCTGTGGCAGGATGTCCACACACTTCTGGATCTCCATCTCACCTCCATCTCCTTTCTTGTGAAATGTGGCTGCCTTTTTTTTTTGGCCGCTTTGGCCGGAATACTGGGCCCAGCAGCCTCTTCCATGTCCTCCTCCTCACCTATTTGTGTAAAATTACAGAATTCACAAAATCACAACTTGCCTCATCTTATGGTTCAAATTAATCGTTGAGAGAAAATGCATGAAAGACTTACCGCCTGACTCTTGGGCATTTTTTCCCTGTTCTGTCGCCATGTCTGCGGTCCAAACAAGAAATACACCAGAATTTTAATGTGTTTTCGTGACGTATTTATACATGCGTCCTTATTTTGCGGCCGCATCATTGATTGTGCGGCCCTATGATCCCTCCTTAATTTGTGCGGGAAACGAAACACTATTTATGGCTTGGTGTGTCTCAAGTCGAGGTGGCGTTTTTGGATTGTTGGAGGTTATCTTGGCTGGAGTGTATTGATTGTGTAGAAAGGAGTTGGAGGTTGTTGAATCGTTTTTTGGTTAGATTTGCGTTTTTTTTCCCGTTATCTTTGTTGGTTTATATTTTTGGGACCTCGTTTGTTGATTTGGTAAGTTTTGTGAAGTCTAACTTTTGTTCAATTGTTGTTTCATTGTGTTTCGTATATTTTGTAATTTTTGGATACCTAATTTATTCTATTTTAGATTTTGTTTTTTTTCGACCCCAAAGACCTTTTGATTTTGCATCTTAGATATTTGCTCTTGGTAAGTCCATTTTTTATCTTGTATTAGCGAACTAATTAGCGCATTTTTAGTAGTTACTCTTGGGACTTGTATTAGCGAACTAATTAGCGCATTTTTAGTAGTTACTCTTGGGACTTGTATTAGCGAACTAATTAGCACATTTTAAACAGCTTAATAATCATTGTAACTTTTTGATGGTTTAGCTTTCGCATTTTTAAGCCAACATTTCGACCCGTTTTGATGTACTGTGTTAAATGTCGCTTTGCGGTTTTGCTAAATGGGTGTTTGGCATATTTGAACTTTGGTCTAGCACAAAATGTATCCACAAAAATGCACAGAGTGAAATGTGTCAAGTAATTTTGTTGTTTATTTTCAGTTTGGACGTATCATGACAATACCCCGGCATGTAAGCAGCAATGGATGCTATCATCAAGCTAAGTTGTTTTAATATAGTTTTGGGGTGGGTCAAAAGCCTTACTTTAAAATTTTGGATTTTCAGGTTGATCTGGGGAGGATTGTTCTGGCCATGCTCCCGGAAGCCGACCAACCTCAATCTCATCCCAGGCGTAGGCATCGTAGGCATGCAAGGCCCCAGATATTTCGAACACGTGTCACCCTTTTTGGAATGCCCGATGATGAGGTTTTAAGACGCTACTGTCTACCTCCCAAAATCATCATAGACACTCTCTCATTAATAGAAAGTGATCTTGAGCGGCAAATTGACAGTCCAACAGCAATACCACCACTGACGCAATTTATGGCGGTGTTACATTTCTGTGCCTCAGGATCGTTTCAAACAACGGTTGGAATAGTGGCGGGCATCTCCCAATCCTCCTTTTCCCGGATCCTGAGGGCAGTGATGGAGGCACTTTTCAAGCACCTCCATCATTTTATTCAAATGCCTTTGGATATGGGTGCCCTTAGTGTGGCCAAGGCCAATTTTTACCAAATAGCTGGCTTCCCACACATCATAGGGGTTGTGGATGGTACTCACATACCACTTCAGCCTCCAGCATGGCTGAAGGCAATATTTAGAAACAGGAAACACTATCACTCCCTGAATGTAATGGTGGTATGTGATGCCTCCCTCCAGATCCTGTCCCTGAATGCTAAGTTACCAGGAAGTGCACATGACTCCTTCGTCATCCGGCAATCAGGGATATGGCAGAAATTAACCAACCTACAAGCTGGTGATGCGTGGCTTCTGGGTAAGTGGAGACCTTTAGTACATAACAATGTTAAGCTTGATACACAGTGTTCCTGATGTTGTCTCTTATTTTTCACAGGAGACAGTGGATACCCTTGCATGTCCTGGCTGCTCACTCCTTATTTGGCTCCCACACCAGGCCCACAAAGTGAGTATAATTCCGCACTTACAGCCACCAGGCAAGTGGTGGAGCGCTGTATCGGCCTTTTAAAAGGCCGATTCAGATGCCTCCACCGCTCTGGTGGCGAGCTCATGTATTTGCCGGATATGGTGTCGAAAATTGTGGTCCTGTGTGGGATATTTCACAACATCGCCATAAGGAGTGGTGTCCCAATGCAGCCAGAGGATGCCTTACCTGAGGATGGCCCCCCCGAGGTTGGTCGGAGGTCAGCACCATCTTCTGTTTGTTCACATAATCTTTGCCACTCCAACGCTCACTACTTCCTGCTACCCTTACCAAACCTGGATCTGGTGATTTTGGCCATATATTCTGGAACCCATATCGCAACGCCATGTTTGTGGAATCATGTTGGCATGGTCCTTCGTCAACCAGTTCTTGATTGTTTTTTTAAATTAAATATTTTATTTGTATGTGTTGGATTTGAGATTATCAGTGTTTTTTGGTTTTGGGACTGACCACTTTGATTTCTCATTTAAGTTGTGAATAAATGTTTGGAGAGTGAAATGGTCTTCCTTTTTTTGGACGTTAACAGCAAGTGTAACCAGGTTAACACACCTTACAATTGACTAAGGGGTAATCCAGTACTGACACCAGTTGATGTAAACTGAAATATGTTTGCAGGTTCCCAACCCACACCAAAAGGAAGCCTGTCCAAACCTTTGGATTTTGAAGATTGGCCTAAGCAGCTTGCACACCAACTAGGAACCTGTAAACTGTCGAAATATCTAATTGACACTACACCCAAAAAGGGAAATGACATTGTTACTGTTATGTGTTTCTTGTGGCTGTTTAACATACAAATACAAAATACAATCTAACTTTTAAAAAATGGAAATCCGTGCAGGAACAGTCTACTTATGTCAGGGAAAACTATTTGTGTTTTCGAAAAAAAGAATGAGCCAGAACGTATATTAGAACTACAAAATTTATTTACAAAACGAATCCAAAAAAAAAAAACTACTGGCGAAGGATGCCAGACAGCCGGTCAAGGGCCACAAGAAGGCCAATTACATGTTGCCGCATCTGGCCAACACAAGCCTCCACCTCTTGACGACGCCTCTGTTCCTCTGTGGGTGAGAAAAGTGTGTGGATTAATAAAACAATAGGGAATCCACATTAAAAAAACAAAAACACAACGAAATCACTCCTAAACCGAAAAAATAAAATCCAAAACAAAAAGGGGGTGCTGGCAAAAATACAAGGCCTATGTACAAATTCACACAGGTGTGATATGTGTATGTTGAAATCAGCAGGAAGAGGTAAAGGCAAACTGCTAAATCAACAAAAGTAAACCAAACAAGCACGAATAAAGGCACGACACATGATTACATACAAACAGTTTGTGGTTAAAGAAAATGAGAAAGAAAAACATACCGGGAGCCAAAACGGGAGCTCCGGAAGTCCATCCATGTTCCTCCTCGGAGGAGCCTTCATTCCCCAAAGAACGGGGAGGGGTAATGATGGACTCCGGGGAGGGGGTAATTGGAAGAGGGGTGGGTGGAGGAGAGGGGGAAGTGGGACGGAGGGGAAGGAGGCCCGACAGTTCCGGGAGAGGGTCTGGGAAGGCTGGGGAGGAGTGGGGTATAGGGGAAATATTTGGGGTGGAGTGTTGGCTGGGGGTTGGGGATAGTGGCCGGGAACGCCGTCTGGCCGGACGGTGACGGCGTAGTCTTGGCTGTCCTCCTAAAATATGTAATACAAATTGAGGTTAGTTTCTGGGCAAATCCGGGGCCCAAATTTAAAAAAAAAAACCAGCAACAAAAAACATGCAAAAAGGAGTAGAATGAAAAAGACAGAAATAGAGGGAAAACATGCACACGCAGATATGAGGACAAATAATTAATAGGACAGACAGGAAAACATGCACACGCAGATATGAGGACAAATAATTAATAGGACAGACAGGAAAACATGCACACGCAGATATGAGGACAAATAATTAATAGGACAGACAGGAAAACATGCACACGCAGATATGAGGACAAATAATTAATAGGACAGACAGGAAAACATGCACACGCAGATATGAGGACAAATAATTAATAGGACAGACAGGAAAACATGCACACGCAGATATGAGGACAAATAATTAATAGGACAGACAGGAAAACATGCACACGCAGATATGAGGACAAATAATTAATAGGACAGACAGGAAAACATGCACACGCAGATATGAGGACAAATAATTAATAGGACAGACAGGAAAACATGCACACGCAGATATGAGGACAAATAATGAATAGGACAGACAGGAAAACATGCACACGCAGATATGAGGACAAATAATTAATAGGACAGACAGGAAAACATGCACACGCAGATATGAGGACAAATAATTAATAGGACAGACAGGAAAACATGCACACGCAGTTTGCCCCACAAACACAAACATGAAAACCACAATACATAACACTTACTTTCCAGGATCTGCATGCGAAAGCATGCCAGCAAGCGGGGCGTTCGCCGTTGCAGGTCTGACCACCTGCGCTCAAGCTGCCCGATGTTGCGGCGTGAACCCATCGACCGCAGGCGGGACCGTGCCTCCGCATACGCGGAGCGCTTCTGCCGGTTGGTGATGGGTGGAGGCTGGCTGGTGATCCGCCTATCCATCACCTCCGTAAGCACCAGCAGCTCGCGCCTGGTGAATGCGGAGGCTCTCATGATGGCAATGGAGTTTTTCATACAAAACATTTTTGATAAAGTGTGGCCCAAATTTCTGATTGGCTAATGTATTTTGGAAATTAACAGGAGCAATTTTATTGGTTAGTGTATGAGTCATGTGTTCAACAGGGCCAGAAATCTCTGGAGAGTTATGATAGGCTTGATGCAGTGACATGCGTTTGCAAATTTAAATAAAGAAATGAACCCCGGAAAATATGCGGGGATCCACAGCAATAGAACAATTGTTTAATTGTGGTTCACATGTTTTTTGAACAATAAAAGCGAATGTTCCATCCGTACGTATTCTGCGGGTAAACACAAACACGGACAAGAGTAAAGTTTCTTGCATTGTGTTGAAAAAAAAAAAAAAAAAGAGCTAATTGATACATTGATTGGCATGATACGATTGAGGGAGGTAGGCAGAATAAAGGAGCAGGTAATCGACATCTGACAAGGCCACTTCCGGTTTCACTTGTGCGTGCATTCCCTTCAAGCCATTTCGGGGATGTACGCTCGCTATTTCGCACGCTCGTTAGTTAGAGGAGGGGTCGCCTGAGTTTAGGGAGGAATTTTAGATGCGAACGAAAATACGAGCGAGCCATTGAATTTAAATAATTTTGTACGTACGCCTAACGTACGTGCGCCCGCTTGCGAGTGGGTCTGAATGAGGGCCAATATTGTTTGTCTGAGAGTTGCCAGGATGTTCAAGGAAACATTGCATCATTTGTGGGTTGTCTATTGTGTAGGCACCTTTAGGGCTGTTGACAGTAAAATACAGTTTTAGACAGTCTTCTAAAACTAGAATGGAATATAAAAATTAGATAAAAACATATTTATATATAATATGAATAATAATACTTATCACATGTATTAATAGTTCAGATAACCTACAAGCACACTTCACAATCTTTAAAATTCTAATACATGTTATTTTTATATAATAGTCTGTATGGTCTGTCCTTTCTCCATCAAGTGCAGTGGGAGCTAGGGCAGTCACCCAGGGGCCCATTGTCAGCATACTGTAGGTGGAAGAAGCTGAGTGGGGAGGGGAAAAGGAGGATAATTTGAACTGGGGACTGATTGACTTTAGTTTGAGCTTTGATCCCATCCCATTACCAAAATGAACATACAAGACATGTTAACAACAGGGCAGTGCCACTTTAACAACAGAGTTCGTTGCACAGTGGCTTCCACACATGGGTGACCCCAAAATATAGCTAAATCACCATCTTGAGACTGACTCATGGCAAGGCAAGGTTCAGGCAACAAAGGACACCTGGTGACATAATAAGCATGGGTGGGAATAGCTGAGTGGGAGCAGCAGGGAGAAGGAACAAGAAGGTCCTGCGCAGCACCAGTAATATGACCATGGACTAGCAAACTCTCCTTCAAAAATGCTGCTGCAGCTTGTAGCTTATGAGTTTTGAGATCACAAGGAGGTGAGTAGCAATGAGGCAGCAGAATGTGATCTCGGGGCACTGTGTAGCATAATGTGAATTGGGAGCACTAGAGTGTAGCATAATGTGGACTGGGGCACTGCATGACATGATGTGCACTGGGGGCACTATATGGCATGATGTGAACTGGGGGCACTGTGTGGTATGATATGAACTATGGGCATGGTTGCATAATGTGAACTGGGGCATGCCTTTCTCAGCCAATGAACACTCACCTCACTCATTTATATGGGAAATGCCATAGCTGAGCCCACATTCACAAGGTACCATCCTTAGAGGATGATACCTGTCCGTGGGCTTGTGTAATGGTGTTCTTTTTTATTCTGAAGAAGTGGATACCTACATGGACCAAAGAGGAGCAGAGCCAAGGGGTATGTGAGTATGTTTTTTTACAAGTATTGTGGATGCTACTGAACAAGTGGACATGAATGGCTACAGGGATTATAGGTGAGCATGCATGAGTGTGAATGTGAGTCTGCCTGTATGTTTTAAATAAAATTGGTGTGTGTGACCTTCAAAATGTGCGAGAAGGTGCAAGTTTGTATTTACACAGTAACTCGCACCCTATTTCATTCCGCCTTAAATTTGAATATGGTGGATAGATTAACTCAGGGACTAGTTCAGACCCGCTCGCGAGCACACAGCGCATGCGCGAGACCCGGCAAGCGTTGGGCGCTCCGTCGCTATGGGTCTCGCACCAAAACGGGGCGGCTGTCGATTGTGATTGACAGCTCGCCCCATTTTGGAGGCGGGCAGGGGGGGTGGCTGGCCAAACAGAGGTGTTCCTGAAGGTATGCCTGTAGTGAGCTTCCGGCTCTATTAGAGCTGGAAGCTCACTGGGGCTTGCGATGGACGAAACCCTACCACAAGTGTCTCGTCACAAGCCCGATGGTTGCCATGGAGATTCTCTCATGGAGTGAGTAATGCCAGGGGTCTTGTCTTATGAAGATTCGACCTGTGAGAAAAATTCAGTTGTCAGAGGCCCCGTCTATTGCTAAAGAATATCAATCATTTACCGATGTTTTCTCCAAAAAAAGCTAACATCTTACCTTCTCACAGAGAATGGGATTGTCCTATTGACTTTTTGCCTGGGTAGACGCCTCCCCGTGGTCGAACCTATCTTTTGTCCCTACCAGAAATACATCCAAGAGAACTTAGAAAATGGATTTATCCGACCATCTACATCACCTGCTGGAGTGGGATTCTTCTTTGTTTCTAAAAAAAGATGGAGGCCTGAGGCCATGTATAGATTATAAAGGCCTGAATGATATTACAGTAAAAAACAGATACCCTCTACCATTCATCATCAAATTATTTGAGTCAAGGTATCCAGTATATTTTCTCCGAGGTGCATACAACCTCGTCGGTATCCGAGTGGGTGACGAGTGGAAAACAGCATTCAACAGAAGGGATGGTCATTTTGAATACTTGGTCATGCTGTTCGAGCTGTGTAATGCACCTGCTGTTTTTCAAGGATTTGTCAACGAGATCTTTAGGGATCTCTTATACAGTATGTCTCAGTTGTCGTCTATTTAGATGACATTTTGATTTTTTTCATCTTCTCCCGAGGAACACCATAACCATGTCAAAGAAATTCTTGTTTCCTCTGAGGAAGAACCAACTGTATTGTAAATTGGAGACGTGTGTTCGGGGGACCAAGTATTTCATTTCTTGGATATATCATTTCAGGATCAGGTTTAGAAATGGACCCCAAAAAAGTCCAAGCAATACTGGATTGGACCGGTCCGGGATGCAATCGGGAAGCCGGCTGACATTATTCCGACAGCTGGCTTCCCGACTGTCATATCCCGACGAGGGTGAAATGCCCGGCGTCTAGATGTAGACATCGCTCATTTAACCGACGCCAGGAGAACGGCGCCCGGCATCCCGATCGAAGAAATGCCAGGCGCCGCGAGTGGACAGCCATGGGGGGAGGGTTAGGTTTAGCGCACCCGGTGGGGACTTAGGGTTAGGCACCCCCCTGGGAGGGTTAGGGTTAGGCTAGGGGGAGGGAGGGTTAGCATCAGGCACCCTTGGGAGGGACTTAGGGTTAGGCACCCCCCCAGGGGACTTAGGTTTAGGCAGCGGGGAAGGGAGGGTTAGGGTTAGGCACTTACAGGGGGGATTAGTGTTAGGCACTTGGGGGAGAGGGTAGGGTTAGGCAACCCTAAGGAGGTTAAGGGTTAGGGGGGTTAGTTTAGGTTAGTCATTACTTACCTTACAACGATCGGGATTTCCAGCGCTGTCGGGCTGCCGCTGCCGGGATCTGTTCCAGTTTCAGACTGCCACTGCTGGGAATCGAACTGCCGGCCATGTGGCCGGCGGTATTTCATACCGATTCCGACCGGTTCCACATCTTTGAAAGCTATCCAGAGACTTCTTGGTTTCCCCAATTACTATCAACGTTTTATCAAGGGATTCTCCTCTTTGTTGGCTCCCATCACAGCCCTAACTCGTAAAGGTGCCAACCCTGCTCTGTGGCCTCCTGAGGCAGAGACAGTTTTTAAATTCCTCAAACAAGCCTTTATAGCAGCTCTAGTTTTGAGACAACCGGATACCAATAGTTCCTTTTTACTGGAAGTGGATGCTTCATCTGAGGCAGTGGGAGCTGTCTTGTCCCAGCGCTTTGAGGATAACTGGATTCACACGGGTGGTTTCTACTCAAAATAATTCTCCCGTTCCGAAAGAAATTATACCATAGGCGAACAGGAGCTGTCAAACTGGCCTTAGTGGGATGACAGTACCTCGTAGAGGGCACTAAGTTCCCTTTTACCATTTTTACAGACCACTGGAATCTTTCTGAAAAATATTCAATGTGTAAGTTCTCGGAGTTGAGGAAACAGTTGCTGACGTGGGCCCACTCAGTTGCTGACGTGGGCCCACTTATCTTTCCATACCATCTCATCCATGGACACATGTGTCCATGGATTTTGTGAGAGACCTGTGAAAATTCTAATGGATATACCACCATCTGGGTTGTAGTGGATCGTTTCTCCATGATGGTCAATTACATTCTGCTAGAGAAGTTACCCTCGGCACCTGATTAGCCTCACTTGTTTGTCCACCATATATTTTGACTTCATGGACTCCCTTCAGAAATCATCTCAGAATGGGTTGTCCAATTCATGGCAAAATTCTGGAGAGCCCTCTGCTCTGTCCTGCAAGTGAAACTTAACTTTTCCACGGCCTATCACCCTCAAAGTAATGGGTCCACCGTGGGCCGAATTTGCGCACAACGCATCATATTATTCTTCTACTAGCCAAACTCCTTTCTTCATTGTGTATAGTCTTCATCCTAGGGTCCCTGAGTTCCAAAGTTTACCTGCCTTTGATGTAGCAGCTGTGGATGCCACTGTACGGAATTTTGCTTCAGTTTGGGCTCAGGTGTGAGCTGCTCTTGTAAAAACCTCCCTGCGGCACAAGGACCAGATGTGACGTGGGGGGGGGGTGGTTGTGAGAATGCAGATGTACCAGCGCGTGTGAACGCCATTACAGGGGCGTGCATAAATTAGCCACTGCAATGGCCTACATAGCCTGAGCTCTCATAGCGTGTGTGAGTCATAGCAATTTCGGAGTAAGGTTAGAGCTTGTGCAAGTGTGCATGAGACTGCAATGGTGCTCGATTGTACTGATGGTTTCACAGTCTTGATAAACATTATGGATGTATGCTAAGTAAAGTGGGCGTCCTTGTGTAGTGCTACATTGAAATAGCGATCGCAATGTATTAGCATACTATCACAGTTGAACTGCGTGCATAATGGTTATTGCATATGCAGTTGTGTACAGTAGTGATTCAGCACCAAATTCCTCTAAGTATGAATAAAGGTCTGATGTCTAAATTGCTCTTTTTATGCGGGTTAATGATAAGAGACTATGGGGTAAAATTAAAGTTGAATGATATCGAATGTGGCAAAATTTGTCATTAAAAGCATATTCAGAATTTATTAAAGGCTAAACTCTGCCGATTTTGCTCCATTTGAAAAGGAAAAAACAGTCAAGAACACCTGAAACTCGGACGGTAACATGTTTTAGGGCACATACACCATCGGCCCAACTTGGCAGCACTTTGCTATAGATATCAATAGGACTTGGAAATATACTAATGATTCATATTTGTTATAAGTCCAAAATATATTGCAATCGGCTGAAAAAGAAACAATAAAGAACCCAAATAGAAATCTCAAATAGAAAATATTTTTCAATTCGAGTTTCACATCTAAACATACAGTACTTAACCATCACTGACATTTTTTTTTTTAATTGCTCCCCCCCAAAGAACAACCAGCACTGGGCTTTGCAGACCCAGTACTGGTTGTGCTAAATACAGGGGACAAGTGATGTAGGTATTAGGCACAACCAGCACCAGGCTATTTAGAACCAGGCCTGGTTGCCAAAATACAGGGGACAAACAATGTAGTGGTCCCTGTATTTAGTGCAACCAGCACTGGGCTCTGATCCGGTCCTGTTTCTGGAAATATAGGGGACAAACTGAGTAGGGGCCCCCTGTAATTTCTGTAATCAGCACCATACTGTTTCTAGCGGCGGGGTAATAGCACAGCAAGGGGAGCCCTTTTACCAGGTCCTCCAGCCAAAGCATTACCCCTGACTGCTAGTCAGCCCAGGCCGGGGATCTCTGGGGAACTGGGCTGACTAGCGCAAAGGTAACCTTAAGTAACCTTGTGGGTCTTACCATTGACTTCAATGGTGGGAACCATTCATTGCCAGAGAGGCGGAAGGCTCGCCTCTCTCAGCCAATGAACACTCAGCCATCATTCGGGTAGTACCGTCCTTAGAGGACAGTACTAATGTCCACTGGTCCGGGATTTTCGGTTTGTTGTTTAGCCAAGTCCGTGGATGCCTACATGGACAGAAGTGGATGTGATCCATGCATAGGAGGAGGTGAGCATAGATATATTATTACAGGTACCCTATGGATTCCTACAGGAGAAGGGGACATGATTGGGTTCAGGGATACATAGGTGAATATATGAGATAGTGAGTGTGAGTTTGCATGTGTGTGTGCATGTATGTTTTAATAAACTGTTACTGTCACAGTGTGTGTGTTCTGTGTTTTTTTTTAAAGTATTTATTTTGCAGTGGAACTACAGGCACTAGTGGGCCCATAATGCCCCGCAGGCTGGTACTTGTGGTTCTCCAAATACCAGCATGCAGGGGCAGGCTTGTTGGGACCTGTAGTTCCACTGCAAAAGACAATATTTTTAACTCTTTCAATTGAACCATACTTTACATAATCAACCTGGCACTTACCACTCCAGGGGTGCCGGGGATAGCCCCAGGCTATCAGCCTAGGCCTGGGGTGCCCTGGAGAGGGGGACTCCTTTATTGGGGCTTCCTCAGCTCTCCAGGGATCCCCAGCCTGGGCTGACTAGTGGCCAGGGGTAATGCTTTGGCTGGGGGACCCAGTGAACGGGTTCCCCAGGTTGTGGCATTACCCCCCCACTAGAAAAAGTTTGGTGCTGGTTAGGGAAATTGCAGGGAACCCCTACACTTTTTGTCCCCTGTATTTCCAGAACCAGAAATGGATCATAACCCAGTGTTGGTTGCACTAAATACAGGGGACCCTTACCTCATTTGTACCCTGTATTTGGGCAACCAGGGCTGGTTCTGAATAGCCTGGTGCTGGTTATGCTTAATAAAGGGGACCCCTACATCAATTGTCCCCTGTATTTAGCCCTACCAGTACTGGGTCTCCAAAGCCCGGTGCTGGTTGTTCTTTTGGGGGGGCACACACTGTTTTTTTTTGTTTTTGTTTACACAGGTATTTATTTTTTAAACACAGAAGCACAGACAAATCTCACTGATCCGTCTAATGCACCTGTGTTTATTTTTTTACACACAGATGCATGCACCACGGATCTCCCTGATGTGTGCGTGCATCTGTTCATTCGAGTTAGTCAAAATCGAACGCTAAATCCGAATGAAAAATCCGAATGATATCGAATGATTACACCATAGAACAACACAAATGACAGCAACTGGGCAGCTTAGTAAACTTAGTAAACTGCTTGAAAATGAAACACATGAATACGGACAATGTAATCCAAGATTGATATCAGATGACATAGAATAGAAATCAAGAGCTTAGTACTTAGGGCTGAGATCCCAATTCAGATCAGCTGCAAAAGTATGCAAAACCCGCGATCAGATGACAAGACATTGTCTTTGCGTGCGATCACGGTATGTATTTAGACGCCCACTGTCCCTTCATAACACACATCATCTCCAGGAAGTGTATGCGACAATCGGTAACAAAGTTACATTGGACGCATACTCAGCACTTGTGGTTGACCATAGCCCTACTGCAAGCACTGCGAACATTGCAGTGTGTATTACAGCCATGTGACTTGTACTATGATGCTGCGTCTTAATTATGCACGCCCCTGAAATGGCATTTTGATGCTCAGGCATGCCAGCGTTCACACCACCACACCCCCATTTCCATCTTCTCCAGAACCAGGGCCGCAACTAGGGGGGCTATAGGTGCACATGCACCGGGTGCCGGAATGCAGGGGGTGAAAAAGGGATGACTCACGGTGACTTGGGGGCTGCAGAGTGAGAAAACGGACATCCAAAAATGGCCGCCGCCAAGGAAGAGACAGATGCTAGAGGTCCTTACTGGACCTCTAGTGTCTGTCTCCTCCTTGGCGGCGGACATTTTTGGATGGTCATTTCTAGCAGATTCCATGTGGACTAGCCACCAGCATGGACTCTGCTGAAAACAGCCATCCAAAAATGGCTGCCGCCAAGGAGCAGACAGGCACTAGAGGTCCTACTGGACCTCTAGTGTCTGTTAGGTGAGTGCAAGTGCCAGGAGTAGATGCTGAAAGCTGCATCTTCTCCTGTGAAACCCCCTGGCAACGAGCATAAACCCCATGGCAAGGAGCATAAACCCCATGGCAATGAGCATGTAACCCCTGGCAATGAACATAAACCCTATAGCAACAAGCATAAACCCCATAGCAATGAGTATGAATCCCCCTGGCAACGAGCATGAAAACCCCTGGCAATGAGCATGGAACCCCCTGGCAACGAGCATGGAACCCCTTGGCAACGAGAATGGAACCCCCTGGCAACGAGCATGAAACCCCTGACAATGAGCATGTAATTTCAAAGTAATTAGAAGCCTTACTGTGGGGCATAAAATAGTGTCGGGCAAAGATGTAAGTGGTACTTTGGTAATAGGCATTATAGTGTGTGGCATAATGTGCAGTGGGAATTATTGTGTGCGGAGTAATGTAAGTCACTATACCAGGGACGTTTGACTAGTGCACTGCCTTACGGAGGAGCAAGGACAAAATCCAGGTACAGGAAGGGAGGGGGTGCAAAATTGCTACCTTGCACATGGTGACAGATATCCTAGTTTCAGCCCTGATCAGAACATATAATACAATCTCCTTTATTGAATAATAACAATGATTCAAAGGAGATAAAAGTAAGATCCTGGGTGCTATACATAAATAAAACAATGCCAAATGAGCTACCCCTGATTGTTGGATAGTGTATCACCGAAGCATTCTATTCCCCCAATGGGACCTCAATGCCCAGCGTGATACTGCCACTGTTTGCTGTTTTTCTCTTCATATGAGTATTCCCCCGCAGGCTGGCCATACCCCACTGGCACAGTTCAGTACAGGGAGGGGGGGCACTATGACATACACTTTCTCTGGGCACCATGGTTCCACACTACCCCTCTGCGTCCATGACATTGTTCATCATGAACACACACGGAACAATGTGTGTGGCAAATCATGAAAGACGTGATCTTTATGGTTTCTGCATGTTGAAGAGATCACCGACCACGACCAACGACCAGCACGCATCGGCATCCTTATCGTCCGTACACACAGCAGTTTTTTAAACGATTTGTCATTCAATTGGTTGAAAATGCCAATATCATTTAAAATATAGTACCCTGTGTATGGGCCTTTAGAGCCTTGTTGCTCTTAGCCAATTAGTGGCCATTGTCATGGTAACCAGCTGCTAACTGGCTAAAAGCAGATGGACTATTATCCGATCATGGCTAATGCAAAGGAAACCTTGTGGATTACCTGTCCATCAGGTAGCATTATACTGTATAGGGTAGCACACTAGGGATTGCCATCATAGGTGTGTCCATCGATGATTACCATTGATGGGCTCATCAGTGATTACCATTGATGGCACACAAACCATCTATCATGAACCATCGATGGTTTGCACCCCCTTCATGGCCACCACAGCTGGGGGATGCCAGGCCGTGGGCCAATCAAAACTTTTGGTGGGGCTTAGCGACTGACAGGTTGGGCTAAGCTCCATCCAGTAAAGAGAAAAAAAATCATTGGCTTCCAGTCATCCATCGATGGCAGAGAACCATTGACTAAACTATTTGACATTGGCCAGCCACCATCAATGTTTTGAAAACATGGATGGTTTGTGTGACATAGATGGTAATCACTGATGGTAACCATCAATAGACACCCCACCAATGGCCATCTCTAATATACTGTATGCCTCCATCAAATAAACATAAAATAAGGATGATTTCAGAAATGTATTAGTGTATTACACTGTAAGTACCTAGTTTACGTAAAAAAAAATAGAAACATTGGTTAACATCAATGCTCCAGAACCAACGTTTCGGACTAGACAATGTTTTGTAATTCATTTTGTAAACATTGGTATAATGCTTCCAATCACTCTTAGGGCCAGATTAATTTAGCCGCAAAAAGCTACGGTTCTGAAAAAGTTTACACTTGTGCAAACTTTTTGCCAAAAATGCGTATCATGCTATCCTATTAGCCGCGGCTTTTAGTTCATGCAAATTTTGCACAGCTAAAAGCGGCTAATAGTTTTCACCATCTCAGAGCAGGTGAAAATATGTGCAAAACCCCTATTTTTGGCTACAAATGTGGGGATTTGGTTCAGAACCCCTTGGACACTCCCCATAATGACTATTTAGGCAAAGAAAGATTAATAACTTAATTCCCCTGGGTTGAAAATTTAAAAAGTGTTGGAAAATGGGTTTAAAGCAGTGTGGTAAGTATAATTTGGATGGGACAAGTGTTTTGGGGTTGCAGGTGGCTGCAGCAGGTGTATTTTTTTTAAAGTACCCTAAAACGATACAAGAATATAGTTACACCCATATTTATGTACCCCTAATTTAACTACAGCATTTTACTTTGCCCTCAAAAAATGCTATCAGTTTTCCATTGTTAATGAAAAATGCATGTAACAGCCATTTGACACAATTTAAAAACCAAAAACACTTTGATTTTGCCCAATAATAAACTTTTAAACAATTACCCAATGTTTAGTTTACCTTTTTGGGGGGTACAGGCAAATTTCCTCATTCTCAGGCGCACTTTTCACAGTATAAGCCACATACATGATAGCGAATGGTACAGAATTATGCACATGCAAAAACTTTACGTTTTTTATTTAATTGAATCTGGCCCTATCTCTGCTTTCTCCCAAAGATTATTTCAGAGAAAAGGCTACCCATAATAGTCTTACCCAATCCCCCACATTGGAAAAATTAAAAAATACCAAACTTACACTGGGCGTAGTTTAAATCATACACCAGCAGGATTAAGGAAAATGTATATATTATTTTCTAATGTATTATTTCTTTTTTAATACTTGGTATGTGTTGGTTACTATTATGTTGGTTCTTGTGTGGCAGCTGCGCAGGTGGTGCAAACATTGCATCAGTTACTGGTGTGGTGCATCGTTAGCTAAATCATTTACTTATATGCAAATTATCTTGTGAATAGTGCATTGTGATTGATGAGGTGTTTGCACTCTTTTCCTGCATGGTTGTTATATGGGAATCAATGGGTGGTTATATTAGAGAAATATAAATATAGAATTTTTTCTCATTTTAATGTTTATGATATAAAGGGGCCTATTCATCATATGATAAATGGCCCGTTAACCATACGGAATGCTAGTTTCTGCATACTTAGGTTACCGGGCCATTCTAGGGATGGCCATCAGAGGGGTGTGCACCGATGGTTGCCATCAATGGCACAAAAACCATCTATGGAGAACCATCAATGGTTTGCACCCCTCAATGGCCACTGCTGCGGTGGGGAAAGGTGGGTCGCTGACAAATCAAAAACAGGGGTGGGACATATCCAGGGCAGGGGCTAAGCTCTGTCCCATCCAGAAAAAAAATAAAAAAATCAGCTCCCACTAGTTCATCGATGGGTGGTGAAAGTATTCGACATTGGCCATAAACTATCGATGATTTTGAATCATTGATGGTCGATGGCATTCCTTAAGCCATTGATCATCAGGGCTCCGAATAGGTCCACTTGATATTCTGCAAACTTCAAAAACTGAAAGTTTAGAGCGAGAACAGGCGTCATCTTCAGATAACCACTCTTCTCGTAACCATGCTCCTTCCCATGGGAAGGAGTTCCGGGGATGCGAAGAGGGAACCAAGCAGATCCCTCTGCCGCCTCCTCACTGACTCCCCGGTGGCTTTGCACATTTGTGACCTCAGTATGTTAGAATGACAACTAATATAACAACAAATACACTTAGGTCAACATAGTTAAGAACGTTTAGAAATTAACATGTTAACATTAGAATGTCATCATATGATTTTTTGATTATTTTAGCCTAATTCTAACCCTAAATGTATACCTAACCCCAACCCTAGCAATAAACAAAAAAACATTTGTCGACATTCTGGTGTCGTCATGTTAAATGTTGACATTCTGAAAGTGTCAACCTAATTGTATATCAACATATTGGTTATCGACCTAATGTCCATGTCGACATTTAGAACCTGTCAACATTGTGGTGTCAACATTCTGAATGTCTACTAGTTAGCCGGATACCAATGAAATGACCTGCTTGCTTACTGCACAATGCTGGGCCATTACATTTTATTTGTTGTGCTACAGTAGTTCAATTCAAATGTTTTATAATAATATTGTTTCTAGATTCAGTATTATATTTAGATTAGTTTTGCTGAGAGAATTTAAGTTAATTGGAAACAGAAGAAATAATGACATTGAAGCATTTGCAATATTCTGATGTTCATTTGGATCAGTCAATTCATTGTGGTCTATTTGTCAAGCAATAATAACTCTTTTTATGTCAGTATCACTGTTTCCTGCCGTTTATCAAATGGCTACCATAGAGAAATCATTGATTTCTCATGTGAACCTATTGAATTTGTAATTTGTTGTGGCCACAGTCTTTTATGGAAACTGCATTTTGTTTGCAATTTCTGAAACTGGTATAAGCTGTCATTACTGTATTTACCTGGTGGGAGGTGTAAGGGCTGCTAGGGGATGTAGTTCTCCGAACACTGGCTATACACTTACATGGGGAGTCACTCACACAGATGGTCACTGTGGATGGAGGCCGACCACACGTGATTAAAATGGCTGTCAAGGCATTGAGGGGATTAACCCTCATGCCATTGTGCCATTTTTAAAAGGACAGTGTAAAAGCACACTGAACATGGTTTATAATAAACTGTATTAAAATATATATGTATTGCTGTAATGCACTGCAGCTGATCTGCAATGCATTAGTGCATGAAGCAATGTATATTTAATAGGCTATGCACTATATGGTTTAAATGTATATTTTGTAGAGAAAATGCACTTCTTGAATATATGCCTGAATATGACAGGACCAGCATCTGTGTCTGCAGAAACTAGCAGGAGGTCTGATGAATAGGAAGACCTGTTGTGGTCAGTGAACTCTGGCTGGAAGGTTACTGTGTGAAGGTGTGAATTGTGTCATATAGCCAAACACTTCAGATACAGAACTTCCTTTTGAAAAGACAATTTGTTTTTAAGAAGATTCTTTTGGATGCCACTTCTAAAAGCTGAATGTGTTAAGGTTGGAAATGCCAAACTGATTGATAAGGATGAATGTCATTTACCATTTCCTGTGAAATGTTATATCAACATTTTAGGAGACAGTATAATGTATGACAGTGTTGGCTAACCTTGACACTCCAGCTGTTATGGAACTACATAACCCAGCATGCACTGCTACAGTTTTGCTATTAGAGCATGCTAAAACTGTGACAGGGCATGCTGGGATATATAGTTTCACAACAGCTGGAGTGTCAAGGTTAGCCAACACTGATGTATGATAAATCAGTTTGTGTTTAAAGTTTGGATGGTGGATTAGGAAGGAGAATATTGAAAGACTCCTTTGAAATGTGATATGTTGTTAATTGTCAGACCCTGGCGCTGAAATGATTGGTTTGTTAAAGTGTGCATGTCCTGTTTATACAACATAAGGGTGGGTGGGAGGGCCCAAGGACAATTCCATCTTGCACCTCTTTTTTTTCTTTGCATTATGTACTGTTTGGGGCCTAGTTTTTCAAACTGCCATCCTGTCTGCCACTGCAGTTTCACGCCTAGATGGGTCACGTGTTTGTGCCACCCACTCGTGTCGCTTAGCATAGTCATCCAGCTACCTCGGTGCAACCTTTTGGACATAAAAACACTATTGTGAGGTGTGAGGTGTTCAGAATAGACTGGAAATGAGTGGAAATTAAGGTTATTGAGGTTAATAATAGCATAGGAGCAGAAAAACCTACAAATTCTGTGATTTTAGCTGTTTTTATGCTTCTTTTCAAAAAAATACAGATCCAAAACACAAAACCCAGAACCCAAAACACGGAAGGGTGGTTTTGGCAAAACCAATCCAGATCCAAAACACGAAGAAAGATCCAGATCCAAAACCAAAACACAAAACACGAAAAGTGGCCAGTGCACACCCCTAATTCAAATCAACCTTTATTATATATACCCCGAATACTTACTTCAGAACACAAAGATGACTTTCATCTATGCTGCTGGCAAAGATTATTTTATACTTTGGAAGGGGACCTCTTTCCGTAGATCATTTCACACATGATCTTCTTTATTAAATTGAAGGGGTTCAACATTTTTTAACACTGCAATGTGTGTTAAGAATAGGGGTGAGCGGGTTCGGATTTCTGAAATCCGAACCCCCCCGAGCCCCCCCGATCCGAGTCCGATCCGAATCAGGCTCGACTTTTCCCGCCTGACTCGGATCTGAAATCGAGGCAAAACGTCATCATCCCGCCTTCCGAGTCTCGCGGGTTTTGGATCCTATATAAGGTACCCACGTCGGCGCCATTTTCTCACTCGGCTGTGGACAGTGAAGAGGGAGGGTGGGAGTTAGGGCTGTGTAGTGTAGTGTAGTGTAGTGCTGCTGTTGTCCACTACTTCAAAGTCCATAGGGGCTGGCTGTGTTGTGCTGTGCTGTGCTGCTGTTGTTAATAGGGGCTGTGTCCACTACTTCAAAGTCCATAGGGGCTGGCTGGACTGTGTTGTGCAGTCAGTTCTCCATAGGGGCTGTGTCCACTCCAAAGTCCTGTGCAGTGTCCCAGTCCTAAAGAGGTGCTGTAGTGTTGTCCAGGGGGTGCTCTGTCCATCAGGGGTGCTCCCCCCAAGTGCTAAAAAAATAATATATTTTCTGTGTTTGTGAATTGTGTGCGCAGTAGCCGCACGTGCATCAACAAAGTAGTGCCAAGCGTGCGCCTGTGTCATAAGTAAAGGGCCAGCTGGCTTGACCGTTAAAAGGTGCTGTAACCCCCGAAAGTACACTCCAGTCCAAACCAAAAAAAAAATATTTTCTGTGTTTGTGAATTGTGTGCGCAGTAGCTGCACGTGCATCAACAAAGTAGTGCCAAGCGTGCGCCAGTGTCATAAGTAAAGGGCCGGCTGGCTTGACCGTTAAGGGTGCTGTAACCCCCGAAAGTACACTCCAGTCCAAACCAAAAAAAAAATTATTTTCTGTGTTTGTGAATTGTGTGCGCAGTAGCCGCACGTGCATCAACAAAGTAGTGCCAAGCGTGCGCCTGTGTCATAAGTAAAGGGCCGGCTGGCTTGACCGTTAAGGGTGCTGTAACCCCCGAAAGTACACTCCAGTCCAAACCAAAAAAAAAATTATTTTCTGTGTTTGTGAATTGTGTGCGCAGTAGCCGCACGTGCATCAACAAAGTAGTGCCAAGCGTGCGCCTGTGTCATAAGTAAAGGGCCGGCTGGCTTGACCGTTAAGGGTGCTGTAACCCCCGAAAGTACACTCCAGTCCAAACCAAAAAAAAAATTATTTTCTGTGTTTGTGAATTGTGTGCGCAGTAGCCGCACGTGCATCAACAAAGTAGTGCCAAGCGTGCGCCTGTGTCATAAGTAAAGGACCGGCTGGCTTGACCGTTAAGGGTGCTGTAACCCCCGAAAGTACACTCCAGTCCAAACCAAAAAAAAAAATATTTTCTGTGTTTGTGAATTGTGTGCGCAGTAGCCGCACGTGCATCAACAAAGTAGTGCCAAGCGTGCGCCTGTGTCATAAGTAAAGGGCCGGCTGGCTTGACCGTTAAAGGGTGCTGTAACCCCCAAAGTACACTCCAGTCCAAACCAAAAAAAAAATTATTTTCTGTGTTTGTGAATTGTGTGCGCAGTAGCCGCATGTGCATCAACAAAGTAGTGCCAAGCGTGCGCCTGTGCAATAAGTAAAGGGCCAGCTGGCTTGACCGTTAAAGGGTGCTGTAACCCCCAAAGTACACTCCAGTCCAAACCAAAAAAAAATTTATTTTCTGTGTTTGTGAATTGTGTGCGCAGTAGCCGCACGTGCATCAACAAAGTAGTGCCAAGCGTGCGCCTGTGTCATAAGTAAAGGGCCGGCTGGCTTGACCGTTAAGGGTGCTGTAACCCCCGAAAGTACACTCCAGTCCAAACCAAAAAAAAAATTATTTTCTGTGTTTGTGAATTGTGTGCGCAGTAGCCGCACGTGCATCAACAAAGTAGTGCCAAGCGTGCGCCTGTGTCATAAGTAAAGGGCTGGCTGGCTTGACCGTTAAAGGGTGCTGTAACCCCCAAAGTACACTCCAGTCCAAACCAAAAAAAATAATATTTTCTGTGTTTGTGAATTGTGTGCGCAGTAGCCGCACGTGCATCAACAAAGTAGTGCCAAGCGTGCGCCTGTGTCATAAGTAAAGGGCCGGCTGGCTTGACCGTTAAGGGTGCTGTAACCCCCGAAAGTACACTCCAGTCCAAACCAAAAAAAAAATTATTTTCTGTGTTTGTGAATTGTGTGCGCAGTAGCCGCACGTGCATCAACAAAGTAGTGCCAAGCGTGCGCCTGTGTCATAAGTAAAGGGCCGGCTGGCTTGACCGTTAAAGGGTGCTGTAACCCCCAAAGTACACTCCAGTCCAAACCAAAAAAAAAATTACTTTCTGTGTTTGTGAATTGTGTGCGCAGTAGCCGCACGTGCATCAACAAAGTAGTGCCAAGCGTGCGCCTGTGTCATAAGTAAAGGGCCGGCTGGCTTGACCGTTAAGGGTGCTGTAACCCCCGAAAGTACACTCCAGTCCAAACCAAAAAAAAAATTATTTTCTGTGTTTGTGAATTGTGTGCGCAGTAGCCGCACGTGCATCAACAAAGTAGTGCCAAGCGTGCGCCTGTGTCATAAGTAAAGGGCCGCCTGGCTTGACCGTTAAGGGTGCTGTAACCCCCGAAAGTACACTCCAGTCCAAACCAAAAAAAAAATTATTTTCTGTGTTTGTGAATTGTGTGCGCAGTAGCCGCACGTGCATCAACAAAGTAGTGCCAAGCGTGCGCCTGTGTCATAAGTAAAGGGCCGGCTGGCTTGACCGTTAAGGGTGCTGTAACCCCCGAAAGTACACTCCAGTCCAAACCAAAAAAAAAATTATTTTCTGTGTTTGTGAATTGTGTGCGCAGTAGCCGCACATGCATCAACAAAGTAGTGCCAAGCGTGCGCCTGTGTCATAAGTAAAGGGCCGGCTGGCTTGACCATTAAAGGGTGCTGTAACCCCCAAAGTACACTCCAGTCCAAACCAAAAAAAAAATTATTTTCTGTGTTTGTGAATTGTGTGCGCAGTAGCCGCATGTGCATCAACAAAGTAGTGCCAAGCGTGCGCATGTGTCATAAGTAAAGGGCCAGCTGGCTTGACCGTTAAAGGGTGCTGTAACCCCCAAAGAACACTCCAGTCCAAACCAAAAAAAAATTTATTTTCTGTGTTTGTGAATTGTGTGCGCAGTAGCCGCACGTGCATCAACAAAGTAGTGCCAAGCGTGCGCCTGTGTCATAAGTAAAGGGCTGGCTGGCTTGACCGTTAAGGGTGCTGTAACCCCCGAAAGTACACTCCAGTCCAAACCAAAAAAAAAATTATTTTCTGTGTTTGTGAATTGTGTGCGCAGTAGCCGCACGTGCATCAACAAAGTAGTGCCAAGCGTGCGCCTGTGTCATAAGTAAAGGGCCGGCTGGCTTGACCGTTAAAGGGTGCTGTAACCCCCAAAGTACACTCCAGTCCAAACCAAAAAAAAAATTATTTTCTGTGTTTGTGAATTGTGTGCGCAGTAGCCGCACGTGCATCAACAAAGTAGTGCCAAGCGTGCGCCTGTGTCATAAGTAAAGGGCCGGCTGGCTTGACCGTTAAGGGTGCTGTAACCCCCGAAAGTACACTCCAGTCCAAACCAAAAAAAAAATTATTTTCTGTGTTTGTGAATTGTGTGCGCAGTAGCCGCACGTGCATCAACAAAGTAGTGCCAAGCGTGCGCCTGTGTCATAAGTAAAGGGCTGGCTGGCTTGACCGTTAAGGGTGCTGTAACCCCCGAAAGTACACTCCAGTCCAAACCAAAAAAAAAATTATTTTCTGTGTTTGTGAATTGTGTGCGCAGTAGCCGCACGTGCATCAACAAAGTAGTGCCAAGCGTGCGCCTGTGTCATAAGTAAAGGGCCGGCTGGCTTGACCGTTAAGGGTGCTGTAACCCCCGAAAGTACACTCCAGTCCAAACCAAAAAAAAAATTATTTTCTGTGTTTGTGAATTGTGTGCGCAGTAGCCGCACGTGCATCAACAAAGTAGTGCCAAGCGTGCGCCTGTGTCATAAGTAAAGGGCCGGCTGGCTTGACCGTTAAAGGGTGCTGTAACCCCCAAAGTTCACTCCAGTCCAAACCCAAAAAAAAATTATTTTCTGTGTTTGTGAATTGTGTGCGCAGTAGCCGCATGTGCATCAACAAAGTAGTGCCAAGCGTGCGCCTGTGTCATAAGGAAAGGGCCAGCTGGCTTGACCGTTAAAGGGTGCTGTAACCCCCAAAGTACACTCCAGTCCAAACCAAAAAAAAATTTATTTTCTGTGTTTGTGAATTGTGTGCGCAGTAGCCGCACGTGCATCAACAAAGTAGTGCCAAGCGTGCGCCTGTGTCATAAGTAAAGGGCCGGCTGGCTTGACCGTTAAAGGGTGCTGTAACCCCCGAAAGTACACTCCAGTCCAAACCAAAAAAAAAATTATTTTCTGTGTTTGTGAATTGTGTGCACAGTAGCCGCACGTGCATCAACAAAGTAGTGCCAAGCGTGCGCCTGTGTCATAAGTAAAGGGCCAGCTGGCTTTACCGTTAAAGGGTGCTGTAACCCCCAAAGTACACTCCAGTCCAAACCGAAAAAAAATTTATTTTCTGTGTTTGTGAATTGTGTGCGCAGTAGCCGCACGTGCATCAACAAAGAAATGCCAAGTGTGCGCCTGTGTCATAAGTAAAGGGCCGGCTGGCTTGACCGTTAAAGGGTGCTGTAACCCCCGAAAGTACACTCCAGTCCAAACCAAAAAAAAAATTATTTTCTGTGTTTGTGAATTGTGTGCGCAGTAGCCGCACGTGCATCAACAAAGTAGTGCCAAGCGTGCGCCTGTGTCATAAGTAAAGGGCCGGCTGGCTTGACCGTTAAAGGGTTCTGTAACCCCCAAAGTACACTCCAAACCAAAAAAATATATATTTTCTGTGTTTGTGACTTGTGTGCACTGTGGCTGCACGTGCATCAACAAAGGAGCAGCGCCAAGCGTGCGCCTGTGTCCCATAAGTAAAGAGCCGGCTGGCTCATTTCTTAAAGGGTGGTGTAACCCACAAAGTGCACTTATCTCCAGCAAAAATAAAAAAATATTTTCTGTGTTTGTGTGCGCTTTAGCCGCACGTATATATATCAATATAACATAAATGGAGGACCAAACTTTCTCTGATAAAAATAAAATAGGGAAAGATCAAGAACCACTTCCTACTAGTGCTGTTGCTGCTGCTGGGAGTTGTTCATCATCCCAGAGAGGAAGTAGGAATATCACTACTTTTACTAAACAATTGACCCTCCAACAGTCCCTAGCGATGAGGATGAAGTACGACAGCAGTCATCCTGAAGCAAAACGTATAACTGAGGCCTTGACTGCTATGTTGGTGTTAGACGTGCGTCCGGTATCCGACATTAGTGCTGTGGGATTTAGACAATTGATGGAGGTAGTGTGTCCTCAGTTCCAAATCCCGTCTAGATTCCACCTGCATCCTCAAAGCAGCAGCGACAAGTGTGCGTCTGTCTGTTAAAGGGTGGTGACACCCTCAAAGTGTGCTACACAAACAATTAAAATATAGTTCTTTTTTTTTCTGTCTTTGTGAAATGTGTGGGCTGTAGCCGCACCTGCATCCTTAAAGCAGCAGCGACAAGCGTGCGTCTGTCTGTTAAAGGGTGGTGACACCCTCAAAGTGTGCTACACAAACAATTAAAATATTGTTCTTTTTTTTTCTGTCTTTGTGAATTGTGTGGGCTGTAGCCGCACTTGCATCCTCAAAGCAGCAGCGACAAGCGTGCGTCTGTCTGTTAAAGGGTGTTGTAACTCTCAAAGTGCTCCAAAAAATCAAAAAATTTTTTTTAATGTGTTTGTGACTTGTGTGCGATGTAGCCACACTTGCATCCTCAAAGCAGCAGCGACAAGTGTGCGTCTGTCTGTTAAAGGGTGGTGACACCCTCAAAGTGTGCTACACAAACAATAAAAATATTCTTCTTCTTTTTTCTGTCTTTGTGAATTGTGTGGGCTGTTGCCGCACCTGCATCCTTAAAGCAGCAGCGACAAGCGTGCATCTGTCTGTTAAAGGGTGGTGTAACTCACGAAGTGCTCCAAAAAATAAAAAACTATTTTTTTAATGTGTTTGTGACTTGTGTGCGATGTAGCCGCACTTGCATCCTCAAAGCAGCAGCAACAAGCGTGCGTCTGTCTGTTAAAGGGTGGTGACCACCTCAAAGTGTGCTACACAAACAATAAAAATATTCTTCTTTTTTCTGTCTTTGTGAATTGTGTGGGCTGTAGCCACACCTGCATCCTTAAAGCAGCAGCGACAAGCGTGCGTCTGTCTGTTAAAGGGTGGTGACACCCTCAAAGTGTGCTACACAAACAATTGAAATATTGTTCTTTTTTCTGTCTTTGTGAATTGTGTGGGCTGTAGCCGCACCTGCATCCTTAAAGCAGCTGCGACAAGCGTGCGTCTGTCTGTTAAAGGGTGGTGACACCCTCAAAGTGTGCTACACAAACAATTAAAATATTGTTCTTTTTTTTTCGGTCTTTGTGAAATGTGTGGGCTGTAGCCGCACCTGCATCCTTAAAGCAGCAGCGACAAGCGTGCGTCTGTCTGTTAAAGGGTGGTGACACCCTCAAAGTGTGCTACACAAACAATAAAAATATTCTTCTTCTTTTATCTGTCTATGTGAATTGTGTGGGCTGTAGCCGCACCTGCATCCTTAAAGCAGCATCGACAAGCGTGCGTCTGTCTGTTAAAGGGTGGTGACACCCTCAAAGTGTTCTACACAAACAATTAAAATATTGTTCTTTTTTTTCGGTCTTTGTGAAATGTGTAGGCTGTAGCCGCACCTGCATCCTTAAAGCAGCAGCGACAAGCGTGCGTCTGTCTGTTAAAGGGTGGTGTAACTCTCAAAGTGCTCCAAAAAATAAAAAACTATTTTTTTTATGTGTTTGTGACTTGTGTGCGATGTAGCCGCACTTGCATCCTCAAAGCAGCAGCGACAAGCGTGCGTCTGTCTGTTAAAGGGTGGTGACACCCTCAAAGTGTGCTACACAAACAATAAAAATATTCTTCTTTTTTCTGTCTTTGTGAATTGTGTGGGCTGTAGCCGCACCTGCATCCTTAAAGCAGCAGCGACAAGCGTGCGTCTGTCTGTTAAAGGGTGGTGACACCCTCAAAGTGTGCTACACAAACAATTAAAATATTGTTCTTTTTTTTTCGGTCTTTGTGAAATGTGTGGGCTGTAGCTGCACCTGCATCCTTAAAGCAGCAGCGACAAGCGTGCGTCTGTCTGTTAAAGGGTGGTGACACCCTCAAAGTGTGCTACACAAAGAATAAAAATATTCTTCTTCTTTTTTCTGTCTTTGTGAATTGTGTGGGCTGTAGCCGCACTTGCATCCTCAAAGCAGCAGCGACAAGCGTGCGTCTGTCTGTTAGAGGGTGGTGTAACCCTCAAAGTGTGCTCCACAAACAATAAAAATATTCTTTTTTTTTTTCTGTCTTTGTGAATTGTGTGGGCTGTAGCCGCACTTGAATCCTCAAAGCAGCAGCGACAAGCGTGCGTCTGTCTGTTAAAGGATTACATCGGTGACAGCATCCAAGTAGGCATGTCAGACAGTCCGTACCTGTACTGGCAGGAAAAGAAGCAATTTGGAGGTCCCTGTACAAACTGGCTCTATTTTACCTGAGTTGCCCCCCCTCCAGTGTGTACTCCGAAAGAGTGTTTAGTGCAGCCGGGAACCTTGTTAGCGAAAGGCGTAGGAGGTTGCTTCCACAAAATGTGGAGAAGATGATGTTCATAAAATGAATGATCAACTCTTCCAGGGAGACCAGCCTCCAGAACGTACAGAGGGACCTGTGGTTCCAGCAGGGACGAATTAATACTCTGTGAGGATGAGGATGTACATAACACTGAAGAGGGTGAGGAATCTGTGGATGAGGAGGATGAGGACGACTTCTTGCCTCCGTAGAGCCAGTTTGTGCAGGGACAGATTAATTGCCAGCTTGTTTTGTGGGGGCCCAAACGAACCAATCATTTCAGCCACAGTTGTGTGGCAGACCCTGGCGCTGAAATGATTGGTTTGTTAAAGTGTGCATGTCCTGTTTATACAACATAAGGGTGGGTTGGAGGGCCCAAGGACAATTCCATCTTGCACCTCTTTTTTTTCTTTGCATTATGTACAGTTTGGGGCCTAGTTTTTCAATGCCATCCTGTCTGCCACTGCAGTTTCACGCCTAGATGGGTCACGTGTTTGTGCCGCCCACTCGTGTCGCTTAGCATAGTCATCCAGCTACCTCGGTGCAACCTTTTGGACATAAAAACACTATTGTGAGGTGTGAGGTATTCAGAATAGACTGGAAATTAGTGGAAATTAAGGTTATTGAGGTTAATAATAGCATAGGAGCAGAAAAACCTACAAATTCTGTGATTTTAGCTGTTTTTATGCTTTTTTAAAAAAAAATACAGATCCAAAACACAAAACCCAGAACCCAAAACACGGAAGGGTGGTTTTGGCAAAACCAATCCAGATCCAAAACACGAAGAAAGATCCAGATCCAAAACCAAAACACAAAACACGAAAAGTGGCCGGTGCACACCCCTAGTTAAGAAATGCTGCAAAAATAAAGAAAACTAGACCCAAAAATATTTTCCTACCTAAATGTAGACATAATAAATCTATTTGTATTTTTGTTCATCTTGTATCATTGTATTATTGGAAATCATTGCAGTAAAAGGCCATCCTCTATATCACTAACCATGCCCCTGTGTAAGTGACATAAGCAAATTCATGTGACATCATTTCCTATTTCCAATCATTTCATCCAACATAAATACAGTACACATGGTGTGTACAGGTCATCTCTCCTGTGATTAGACTACAGCCAAGTACAGCAACAATGAAGATATCACTAGGCCTGTTTATATTACTAACATCCTTTTCAGGTAAGACCAAATATTCTTATTAACCTATACAGTAAATATTACTGTGGTTATATATCTGCAAAGTTGATACTAACTACTGTACATTTTTTAGGTGTTCAGTCTGATGCGCAGCTTGTCCAGTCAGACCCAGTGGTGATAAAGCCTGGAAACTCTCATACATTAACTTGTAAAGGTTCTGGAATAACACTCAGTAGCTATTGGATGAACTGGGTCAGGCAGGTTCCTGGCAGTGGATTACAGTGGTTATGCCGTATACATTCAGGAACCACAAACTATGCAGATGCAATTAAAGGACGATTCACAATCTCTAGAGATGATGGTAAAAACATGGTATCTCTGCAAATGAACAGCATGAGAACTGATGATACTGCTGTATATTACTGTGCTGGTGACACACTGATAGAAATAAACCCCAGGACTGTAACAAAATAAGTCCTTCTATACTGTGCTTTGACAGTAGGTGGCAATATGTACACAGAGCACAATGAAAGAAACTACATTAACAAAGCTGGAATTATAATATTTAGCACGTCGGTGCCCTCCGTGGGGACAAGTTCCTTACACAAACAAAGTAATTCAGGCGGCACTTTGACAGCTTTTCCAATGTGCAATATCAAGCTTAGGTGTTAATCTGTATAGCAATGTTTTGGGCCACTGCCCATCATCAAAATACATACATATATAGACTAAACAATTAGGCAATTAATTCCCCCCCAGACAACTAGTAAAACCCCCCGCTACCGGGGGGCCTGATGACGCGATTCGCGTTGAATCGCGTCATCGTGGCTCCGCCCCCTGCTTCACAATGCCTTTTTTCCAAAATAGTAAAGAGGGGGTGGGGCCACAATGACGCGATCGTGCGGTCATGCCCCCGGCCCCGCCCCCAAAACAGCATCATAGCCCGGCCACGCCCCCCACAGAATGCAGACATTCAGCTCCCTCCCGGAAGGAGGGAGCTGAATGTCGGCAAGTATGTTTCAAGTCGATATTTCGATTGCATCAACGCAGCCTTTCTCAGGACACCACCAGTGAGCATAAGACCTACACACACCAAGCGCCACTTCCGGTCCAGGGTAACACAGCAGGATGGCTGGATTAAGTGACTTGGGTATATAGGGTGGCTCTGGGGGTTTGATGTGTGTATGTCTTATGTTCACTGATGGTGTCCTTGACTTGAAACCTTGAACCCATTATGTCATCAATAAAGTATGTTTTATTATTGAAACAACAAAAGATAAGTCCTGGTGAGTACATTCTGCTAATTGTGACTATGGAACACACATATATATATAAGAAAGAAATCGGCGGCACTCACGGGTCTTGAGAAAATATGAATAAATACTGACAACTGTGTAAAGTTCGGTTCGACGTTTCAGTCCCAATCGACTTTTATCTAGAACACAATCTAACAAACAAGTGTACATACCTATATACCAGACAGTCTGTAATTGAAAGGTGCATCCCTGCCATGAGTCCTGCCGGGTGCCATGGGTGTGACATCATCAGTGTGCATATACCAACTGACGCCAGTGTAAGAGGGGTGTGGTGCGTGGCTGCTGCCGTGCAGGTGTACTCCTGTTTCTTTCCTTGCGTCACACCCTCTCACCTTCAGGCCGTATGTTGAACAGACGGTCCTGGAATTCCCAAACAGAACACGGACACGATGACCTAGGAGGAAAGAGATGATGTGAGTACCGTCCTTCCTCACGTCGACCAACACGCCCTACTCTACTGAGGGATAGTTCCGGGTTTTAAGTGAAGATCATCACTGGCACTTTTGGCCTCAGATCCCAAGTTTTCACCTATAGGTACTCTCGCACCAGGTGAAGATCCGACTTTCCACCAGAATGCAAGACCCACTGTATGAACTGAAAGAAGGTAGACAGAAAGAAACAAACAGACAGTGAGAGACAGTACGTACAGATATTGCTCACCGTGTTCACTCTTGCTCTTTGTCCACTCACTTGCCTACAGGTCCCTGTAAGGAGATACACACCACAGCCATGCAGGGCCTAAACCTGTGTCACGCTACACATACAATACTAAGACAACATTGCCCTCAACCTACAGTGTGTGTAGTTCTTGCTACCTGCCTATCCAGAGCTGGCCAGCTCCTCTTCTTGGTGACTGGGAAAATTACCTGCTATCACAACGGGAGCCTGACAGCTCTCCATGGGGGACTTGGAGAGTGAGAGTCGGACAACTGCTCACATCTCTATACACTTACACAGGTGCTATCTACTATACAAGTGGAACACTCTTAATGGGCTAAGTGCCCAGGGCCTAACACCCAGGGTCTTACCAGTGGATCAGACGTTTAAGCCTGCCTAAAATAGGGCATAGGAGGAACTTGGGCCTAATGCCCAAAGTCCCTTTTATGTTACTGGCTCACACCTATGGGCCTGCCTAATGGTGGGGCTCAGGTAGTGGCCTGGGCCTAATGCCCAGGGCCACTTTATATGGGCCTCAGGGCTATGGGCCTGCCTACTGTGGGGCTTACTGTATAGGGTCTAGTGCCCTCCTGTATGTGTACAGGCCTAGGGCCTGGCTGATGGCATGGGCTTAATGCCTGTCTATGTACTCCATTAATGACCTGGGCCTAGTACCCTGGTCACTTGCACCTAATTTGGGCAATTGATGCCTATAGGGCCTAATGCCCACTACTGCGCCCGAGCCTTGTGCCCGACTATATCGCCACAGGCCTAATGCCTGAATATGCCCCATGGGCCTAGTGCCCGACAACCCTGGTGGTCTAGGGAGGGGGTATATGGTAGGCCTCAAGGAGGGCCTACCTGCTCCGTTGGAAGAGGCGGGGAGGGAGCTTCGTTTGCTATTTTACTTTCAACCCCCGCAGTCCTCTCCGGTCCTCAGCCGCATTCTTCTGCCGCTGGCCCTCTTCTTCTCTGCATCCAGATGGCCCCTCCTATCTTCCTTCTTGTTCACGGCATCTTCTGGCCTCTTCTGCGGCAGCGGGAACTCTTGCCGTGACACTCTATTTGGGAGGTCTTCACTCCTCCCATTCCAACGCCAGGACTGCACAGCGGCGTCTAATACAATATGCAGTGAATGGGCAGGGCTATGATGCAGCAAGCCGTGATTGGCTCGTCGTGTCTGCCTCCTATTGGCTGCTGGTCCGCGAGCCGTGTTTGGCTTGTGGGCAGAAACTCGCACCCGGAGCCAAGCTTCACCCAATGCCACTGCTTACCCGGCCCTGGGAGCAGACACAGCATCCCAATGCCGGCCACCAATGTGTCCCACGAGGGACACATCACTACTTGTTGTGCCGATACTGGGATCAGCCACTTCATTCCAGCATGGCTTTCCACACCAGCGCGGTGATGTCATGTGTCACCAGGGCCGGTGCAAGATTTCTTGGCACCCTAGGCATTTCTTCAGACTTACGCCCCAGCCACCCCCACCCCCACCCTCAATAGCAACACAAGCCCAAATACAGTGCCCCCAGTAGTGGCCCCCCTATGCAGCTCCCCCATATGCAATGCCCCCAGTAGTGGTTCCACCTATGCAGTGCCCCTAGTAGTGGTCCCCCCATGCAGTGCCCCCAATATAGTGCTACTTACACAGTGCCCTCAGTAGTGCCCATTATACAGTGACCCCAGTAGTGGTCCCCCAGATGCAGTGCTCCCAGTAGTATTCCCCTCCCCTGCAGTGCCTCTGTTGTAATGCCCCCAGTAGCAGCCCTCCCCCTGCAGTGCCCCTAGTAGTAGTCCCCCCCCAGGGTTGCCCCAGCAGTAATCCCTCCATATGCAGTGCCCCCAGTAGTGGTCCCACCTGTGCAGTGCAACAGTAGTAGTCCTCCCAGCAGTGTCCCCAGTATCAGTCCCCCAGCAGTGCCCCTAGTAGTACTCCTCCCCCTAGCAGTGGACCTCATTCAGAGTCGGTCGTTGTGGCCGCACGGTCATACGCCACCGATGTTCGCTGAACTGCGCATGCGTAAAGTTCGCAATGTGCGTGCGCAAACTTGCTGCTACGAAATTTCTCTCTCCTTGAACACAGCCAGGTCGGTAGTTTGAGTGACAGAATGAGGCGTTTGTGGATGGTAACAGGGGAAGGTGCTTGAAAACGGGGGAGTGGAGAACGCAGGCGTGCCTAATTATGCGAACAGCGTTTTATGGGAGTGCATAATTAACAAAGTAGTGTCATGGCACACGTGACATGGGTGGTTTGTACACTGACCTGATCGTAGAGCTTAAGAGAGGGTATGGTCAACCTTAAGCTCTACGACCAGTTCCGATGGTTCCCGATGGTTTCGATTAATCCTTATATGGCCAGAGATGACGTGTAATGCGTACGAGAAGGGGGCATATTTTTTGTCTTCCGGCCACTTCCTCCCCATGGTCGGCCAGCTAACGATCCGATCTTAGGGACGCAACATGCGAGTGCATCATTTGCATATCCGGCCCCTTTTCCCCGTACGACCGTGCGGCCGCAACGACCGACTCTGAATGAGGTCCAGTGTCCCTAGTAGTAGTCCCCCCTATGTAGTGCCCCCAGTAGTAATCCCCCCCTATGTAGTGCCCCCAGTAGTAGTCCCCCCAGCTGTCCCTTCAGCAGTGCTCCTGCTCCCATTAGCAGTCCCCCCCCAGCAGTGCCCCCAGTAGTAGTCCTACCAGCAGTGCCCCCCAGCAGTGCCCCCAGTAGCAGTCCCCCAGCAGTACTCCTAGTAGTAATCCCCCTCTAGGCAATGCCCCCAGTAGTGGTCCCACCAGTGTGCAGTGCCCGCAGTAGTCCCCTCAGCAGTGCCCGTAGTAGTCCCCCAGCAGTGCCCGTAGTAGTAGTAGTAGTAGTCCCCCCCCCCTGGCCAGACAGCAGACGAACACACATGAAAAAAAAAAAAAACATCCGCTTACCTTAATCCCCGCTCCGGCATCTGCTCCTCCGGCCGGCGTCCTCCCGGCCGGCCCACTCTGCATGATGGGAGAGACGTCATGGCGTCTCTCCCATTAGCCACTGCGGGAGCCGGAAAATGGAGCTCATGAGTGAGCTCCAGCCCGGCTCTGGCAGTGTGCACAGCAGCCGATGAGAGTCTCTCATCGGCTGCTAAAACAAACACACAGCTGCCGGCAGCCGTGTGTGTGTTCCTAGTATTGTAATGCGGACTGCACTTATGTGCGGTCCACACTACTGCACTGCAGTGGCTGGCACTCTTAGGCAGCTGCCTAAGTTTGCCCATACTTGCCAACTCTCCCTCATTGTCAGGAAGACTCCCTGAAACAGTATCAATCTCCCTGTCTCCCTGAAGAATCCGAGAATCTCCCTGATTGTTCCTTGCCCCCATTATGAAGTTGTTATATTAAAAAAAACAGGGATATATACATTCAATTGAGATCATTAGTATAATTGCCCTGCATTGGTTATAAGGCACAATGATCCCTATGGCTACAGACATTTTCTGAAAAGTATTTGTTTGTTTTCATCAACAAATAGATCTTATTTAACTGCTTTTGGGCTCGTTCTCATTTTGATGTAAGGCAATTTTTTGACACGCCTTTCAGATGTAGCAGTATAGTCCACTTTACCGCACGCTCATAGGTGCTGCTTTCACAATCTCCCTGAAAAGTTTTTTCAAAAGTAGGTAAGTATGAGTTTGCCTAGTGGTAGTGCCGGCCCTGCGTGTTACGCACATCGACACCGCCGGGCGCGACAGTTAGATGTCTGCCACAACGCTCCCAGTATTCATGGGTGGATAGAGCAGTATTACAAAAAACTATTGCAAATTGTCACACCAGCTGATGTGAACATATACATATATAGTGAGCACCTGCGTGTAAATATAATGAAAAGTGAAGACAACATATAGAGAGAATCACCAGGGAGATCAACATGGACATACAAAGAAGTGTAAATAGCAAAAAAATATTATAAAAGCATAGAAACTCAATACAAAAAATGGAAATACATAAGACTAAATGCATAATACACACATATATATATATATATATATATATATATATATATATATCAAAAAGAGTACGTCTAGGAAGGTGATTGAAGTATATATATCATAACAAGGTAAAGTTACCGTATGTCAAAAAAATGTGTTACATACTTTTCACTGATTGTAGAGAAAATTTCTTAAATTACTGAGGATACAGTACTTGATTGCTGCAACAAATTATAATAAATATTGTTAGATTTCTACAGTAGCAACCAATTGTGTGTTGTACCTGTATGTCCAAAATTGCCATCACACATGCTACAACCATTACAGTGAATACCCATGATTACAGTACCCAATTTTCTTAGGTGGTCTCCCATCCTAGTACTAATTGGGCCCAGCACTGCTTGGCCTCCAAGATCAGCCGGAATTGGGCATTACCAGTACGGTTTGACTGTAATCTGTACAGACACTTTTGTGGGTGCAAAAGTGAGGCTACTTGGGTACTCCAGAGCTCATCACTGCCTATGCGTGAGCAGACCCAATTGTAACAGACAAGACAACCAATGCAGAACAGTAAACCAGAGGGAAAAAAAACTAGAGAATTCTTTGGAACCTCAAGGATAAAAATATTATAAAAAGAGGTCTTTATAAGAAACATGGAAAATAATTGGTCTCATTCTCTAATTGGAGTAGACGTCTCTCTCGGCCCCCTCCTCTTTTGCATGCAGGTACGTGATCGATCACCTTGTAGGATAAAGTTGCTAGGGAGTGGCAAAATTCTTTAAAGTGCCGTGCCACCGGTTGGTCAATTTCTTTGCCAGAGAGGACTTGTCTGATAGCTGTCCAGTGTTGGGCCATCCTCTCTAAATAAACGTGTGGTTTTCCCACTATTAACCAACTTGCATAGGCATCTGATTATGTAAATAACGTATTTACTCATACAGGTAAGTACAAGTTTAATGGGAATGTGCTTCCCAGAATGTGGATGTTACCTGGTTCCAAATAGCTGAAGGTTCTGCACCCAGTGCATCGGTAGCACCTATATTTTCTGGATAAGAAATGTATATCCGGTTGTAGGTTTTTTTGAGAAATGTCATTATGTACAAGCCAATCCTTTAGGTTCTTGCCCCTTTTTGTGGCACATCATAATGGATGAATTGTTCAACGATTTTATTCTGGAATCTGTGCTTACAATTTGCAATAGATTTTTGGTGGTCTTGTTGATGAAATTGCTGATCGTGTTATATTTGGTAGTGAAGACCATTTTGTGTTCTTCCTGCCTTCATTCTTAGTCCTGGATATGTCGTGTCCTGGATATAACTCTTGTCGTGTTTTATTCAAGATTTTTTGTTTGGCAATTTCTAAATCCTTAAGGCGATATCCTCTGTTTATGAATCTCTGCATCATTTTGTCAATCTCAATTATCGCAACATTATCATCTGTTGTAATCCTCCTAATCCTCAAAAACTGGGAGTAGGGTAGTCCTTTTTTTAATGATGTAGGAAGATGATTCTGGGCATGTAAGAGTGTGTTACAGTCTGTTGGTTTATGATAAATTTTAGTCTTGAACTCTGTTCCACTTCATTCAGTAAGTACATCCAGGTAATGAACAGCGTCATGGCTGCATTCATAGATGAATTTTATGTGTTCATGCATAGGTTTACCTAGTTCATTGCTGAAAGTAATTCATCCTTTGTTCCTGACCATAGTACAAGTATATCATCTATGTACCTTATAAAAAACTATTACATGTTGGTTAAAGGTGGTATTATCCAAGAATAATGTTTTCTCCACATTGAACATGTATATGTTGGCAAATTAAGGTGCCACATGTGACCCCATTGCACATCCCCTTATCTGAAGGAAAAATTGGTTGTCAAATAAACAGTTGTTTCTAGTTAGAATTTTCTCCAATAATGTCATGTATAGGTGTACATGAGGCCCATGGTATTCTTCATTATTCTGTATGAACTTATGTACACTGTCCAATCCCTCTTGGTGAGGGATGCTAGTGTATAATGATATAACCTCTATGGTACACACCAGAAAGCTGTTAGGTAAATCCTGGAAATTATGTAATTTAGATGGTACTGTACATTGATAGATTCTGTGATCCAAACTGCCTCTGATAGGATTGGATCACAGAATCTATTAAGAATAACCTGACAGTTGAGAAACCAGTAGCACCCATCATATACACATTGCCAAAAATGTATAAATCTCTGGTATCACCACCTGGTCGACCCATCATTTCAGCAAGAGGATCAATATTCAGTACCATCTCCAAATACTTAGACCACTTTGTGCAACCTATTATCATGACACAGAACACCTTTTTATTATTATTATTATTATTATTATTATTATTAATAAGTTATTCTCTAACTTCTGCTCTCTGTTTCTCCTGAGGGAGAGATTTAGGGGAATAGGATGATCCTTATTGTGTAACTAGTGCTGACAGGTTTAATAAATTGAACTACCTAACAGCTTAGTCTATTACTTTCCTTATTGAAAGAGCAAGTTTTTAGCTGGATTAGTGATTCTTACAATATAACAGTCTGCTTTGGCTGTAATGTGTTGTGCTGAAGCAGGGCCGGCTCTTGGGGTGTTCGACAAGTGCAGTCGAACAGGGGCTCCACCCATAGAGGGCACACCTCTCCCCAACATCCCAATTTCAGCTGGACAGTACTGTCCCGCGGTTCCACCCGTGGGCCGAAGTGGCCCGCGAGTGATCAAATCGGGAGATTGGGGACCCCCCACCGCCGCAGCTGTGCGGCGGTGCCGGACCCCGAAGTCTGAATGAATGCTGTGTGCATGTGCGCACCATCCATTCAGTGATGGGAGAGGGCTGGGGGAAGCCCAGCTAGTGAGGCTCCCCCCAGCCTGATGTTATATGGAGGAGTGCCATGCAGGCACACCTTCAAATAACATCACTTTTGGGGGGTGGCCTATGATAATTAGGCCATGCCCTCATTTTCAGGCGCGCACGGCCTTTGCCGCACACGATATTGGTGTGCACTGTAAAGAGCCGGTAAAGGGTGATCAGACCCCTGGAGCGGGTCCTGTGCTGGAGTGTAACTGATATGCAGCTGACAGACCTGTTCCTGTCCCTCAGAATCAGCACCAGGAACAGCGGTCTCTCCTCCTATCCAGCCCCGGCTGTCAGTCACCATGAAAGGGGAAGGTTTCTGGGCGGTCCCGCTGATACTGCTTCCTGCTATGGACCCGGTTTCTTTCAGCCTGCTTTGGTCCCAACACTCACCACATGGCCCAGCACTCTTGGGCTTGCGGAAACGAGACCCTACCACAAGGGTCTTGTCGCAAATCCGATGGTCGCGATGGTCTTGACCATCGCGACCATCTACCTGGCCGCTCGCTATAGCTGTGGGTGGTCACCAACAGCTATGCGAGTGGCCAGGGGGCCGCTTTAAAAAAACAAGTCCGGCCCTGATTCAGAGCGAGCGCTCTGTCAGAGCGTCCGGCTCTGAATCAGTAGGATAGTCTTGTCTCCTATAGTCTTGTCTCTCACAGGTAGACATTTTGGTGGGATAGTCTTGTCTCTCACAGGTAGACATTTTGGTGGGACAGTCCTACTTTTCAAGTACTTTCCCTTCCCAGGCTGTATTGTCTTGTGGGGAAGAAAGGCTCTCACCTGCTGTGCATACAAGAGAGGGGGCAGCCCAGCAGCTGAGAAAGCAATATACATGCACCATGAGTGACCTTAATTGGGGGTGTGATGTGGCCGGCAGTAAATCATACTGATTCCGATTGTTACCATGAACTTCCAATGTACAGGCCAGATTGGTCTACGTAATCCAACATGTTGGACAACCTGATTCACCAATTCCGCTGATAATTTTTTGGTTGGAATCAGCAATCAGTGAACCCAATACATTGCTGATTTATTTGTTTTTTTACAAAATCAACTGCAACATGCAAAATTTAACCAATTTATTGCTGATGCATGAGCCCCATTAGACCACTCAGCCAATAGAATGAATGCACTCTTAATTTGTTTTGTAAAACAACACTATTCATAAAGATAAAGAGGGGAAGGGTGCATATTCAAAAACATTTCTAGTGATGCAGAGGTGAACATAGTGATTAGCACTCCATATAATAATTGAACTTAATATTACATCTAACGTGGCAGACATTGGGTCTGGTCTTTTTAATGACTGAAATTATTTTCCCTGAAAAAATGCTGATCTATTTTAAAAATAAATAAATAAATAATGGTCTATTTGACCTCTCTCTAAATCCTTTACAAGCCCCACAACTAGAGAGCCAGAGCTGGAATCAACTATACCTGCGAAATCACAAGTTTTAATCTTCCTTCAATAATGAGAACATGTTCCAGGCTGATCAGTTCATCTACCTAAATCAGCTGGTTATTGGCACAAATTAGCAATTAGCTGGAAATCTTTTAGTTTCCTCCTTCTCTGGGGGGCTAAAATATTTAACAAGTGTGATGACCAGGCAGCTCGGCAGAGGGGTCAGTGGTGCAGTGTCTAGATGCACAATAAGGGCCTGCCCGCAGCTTTACAGGTTAAGTAAACAAAATGGAGCTTTACTGTCAGCATATAAGTATTAAACTACCAAGCCACCATGAAGGGCACTTACCTCACTTTTTGAACCCTGACTAACAGGGCTGCTAGTCTGTAAATGTAACACAATCTCTTATAGTCCTGTCTTTCACAGGTATAGTCATGGCTTCCTGGCCTTGCTTGTTGGCCACAAAGTCACACAAACTCTCTCTTGGGGTCCACACTGCGCCATGCAGGTATGGACATTTGCCTCCTAGCCTGCAGCTTGACAGCTACAGCTTCACCCAAAGTCTTAGGGATAAATCTACTAAAGTGAGAGTTTTTAGAAGTGAGTTTTAAAAGTGATGTTGCCCAACACAAGGCAGCCCTCAGGTTTGATCACACCTCCTTTTTCTTCCCTATGTGGGTGGATCCCTCCAGCCTCACACAGAATCCATGGCTGACTATCGCCATCCATTTTCATATTGTCACTCAAGAATAAGACCCATGGAATAGTAACATTGACACCTTAGTGCCTTGTATAATGGACAGGTATGCTTAAGAGTTACAAATAATAATGTACGGCTTAAAAGACTGAGGATGATTGTAAATTTAGAGATAGTTGTAAGTGAATCTGTTGCAGATCTCTGCTATTCAGCTGCATGTGTTTTTCCTGCAAGTGAATATAATGGTTTGGAAAGCACAGTTTAGTTCTGAGTTAAAGATGCATATATAATACAAATGTAGTACATAAAATGTGTAAATGAAAAAAAATCAAATATTGTTCTACACTTCATTTTTCTATGCACTTAACTGGGTTGTGCTGTTGTTTTATTCATGTTCCACTGACATGTGTGAACTTGAATAACCCTCAACCCAACTACAGTAAATGGGAGCACATGGTAAACCCAGTGAGATGTTGCTAAGAATCATATGCATTTCCACATGCGTTTACCATGAACAAGATAACAAATTCCCATTTTAAACAGATAGACGCATGTTTAACAACCTGAGATAAAGCACACTTGGTAATGCATCCAAACATATTACAGTATATCAAACTCAAACTGTACTTAACTGTAAAGCAGATTACTTTAAATTAGGGGTGTGCACCGGCCACTTTTCGTGTTTTGTGTTTTGGTTTTGGATCTGGATCTTTCTTCGTGTTTTGGATATGGATTGGTTTTGCCAAAACCACTCTTCCGTGATTTGTGTTCTGGGTTTTGTGTTTTGGATCTGTATTTTTTTGAAAAAAGCATAAAAACAGCTAAAATCACAGAATGTGTTGGTTTTTCTGCTCCTATGCTATTATTAACCTCAATAACCTTAATTTCAACTCATTTCCAGTCTATTCTGAACACCTCACACCTCAAAATAGTGTTTTTATGTCCAAAAGGTTGCACCGAGCTGGCTGCAAAAGGTTGCACCGAGCTGGCTGGATGACTATGCTAAGCGACACAAGTGGGCGGCACAAACACGTGGCCAATCTAGGAGTGACACTGCAGTGGCAGACAGGATGGGAGTTTGAAAAACTAAGCCCCAAACAGTACATAATGCAAAGAAAAAAAGAGGTGCAAGATGGAATTGTCCTTGGGCCATCCCACCCACCCTTGTGTTGTATAAACAGGACATGCACACTTTAACAAACCAATCATTTCAGCGCCAGGGTCTGCCACACGACTGTGGCTGAAATGATTGGTTCGTTTGGGCCCCCACAAAACAAGCTGCCAATTAATCTGTCCCTGCACAAACTGGCTCTACGGAGGCAAGATGTCGTCTTCATCCTCCTCATTCACCGATTCCTCACCCTCTTCAGTGTTGTGTACATCCTCATCCTCACAGAGTATTAATTTGTCCCCGCTGGAATCCACCACCACAGGTTCCTCTGTACGTTCTGGAGGCTGGTCTCCCTGGAAGAGTTGATAATTCATTTTTATGAACATCATCTTCTCCACATTTTGTGGAAGCAATCTCCTTTGCCTTTCGCTGACAAGGTTCCCGGCTGCACTAAACACTCTTTCGGAGTACACACTGGAGGGGGTGCAACTCAGGTAAAATAGAGCCAGTTTGTACAGGGGCCTCCAAATTGCCTCTTTTTCCTGCCAGTACAGGTATGGACTTTCTGACATGCCTACTTGGATGCTGTCACCGATGTAATCCATTAACAGACAGACACACGCTTGTCACTGCTGCTTTGAGGATCTACACAATTCACAAAGACAGAAAAAAAATATTTTTTTATTTTTTGTGGAGTGCACTTTGAGGGTTACACCACCCATTAACAGACAGACGCATCCTTGGTGCTGCTGCTTTGAAGATGCAGGTGCGGCTACAGCCCACACAATTCACACACAAACACAGAAAAAAAGATTATTTTATTTTGGTTGGAGCGCACTTTGGGGGTTACACCACCCTTTAACAGACAGATGCTCGCTTGTCGCTGCTGCTTTGAGGATGCAGGTGCGGCTACAGCCCACACAATTCACAAAGACAGAAAAAAAAGAAGAATTTTTTATTTTTTGTGGAGCGCACTTTGGGGGTTACACCACCCTTTAACAGACAGATGCACGCTTGGCGCTGCTGCTTTGAGGATGAAGGTGCGGCTACAGCGCATACATTTCACACACAAACACAGAAAAAAGAAGATTATTTTATGTTGTTGGAGTGCAATTTGGGGGTAACACCACCCTTTAACAGACAGACGCACGCTTGTCACTGCTGCTTTGAGGACAGTATCATATGCAGTGACAGTAGACTTGTCAGAAATTGTTGGCACGTCCTTCAGTCCGGACCAGATGTCCAAATCGGCCCTTGACTTATGACACAGGCGCACGCTTGGCGTTGCTACTGTGTTGATGCACGTGCGGCTACATCGCACACAAGTCACAAACACAGAAAAAAAATTGTTTTTTATTTTTTGGAGCACTTTGGGGGTTACACCACCCTTTAACAGACTTGTGGGACACAGGCCCACGGTTGGCACTGCTCCTTTTTTGATGCATGTGCAGCTACAGTGCACACAATTCACAAAGACAGAAAAAAAAGTCGAATTTTTTATTTTTTGTGAAGTGCACTTTGAGGGTTACACCACCCTTTAACAGATAGACGCACGCTTGGTACTGCTGCTTTGAGGATGCAGGTGCGGCTACAGCCCACACAATTCACAAAGACAGAAAAAAAAGATTTTTTTTATTGTTTGTGGAGCGCACTTTGAGGCTTACACCACCCTTTAACAGACAGACGCACGCTTGTCGCTGCTGCTTTGAGGATGCAGGTGCGGCTACAGCCCACACATTTCACAAAGACAGAAAAAAAAAGAATTTTTTTATTATTTGTGGAGCGCACTTTGAGGGTTACACCACCCTTTAACAGACAGACACACACTTGTCGCAGCTGCTTTGAGGATGCAGGTGCGGCTACTGCGCATACATTTCACAAAGACAGAAAAAAAAATAAGAATTTTTTATTTTTTGTGGAGCGCACTTTGAGGGTTACACCACCCTTTAACAGACAGACGCATGCTTGTCGCTGCTGCTTTGAGGATGCATTTTCGGCTACAGCCCACACAATTCACAAAGACAGAAAAAAAAGTCGAATTTTTTTATTGTTTGTGGAGCGCACCTTGAGTGTTACACCACCCTTTAACAGACAGACGCACGCTTGTCGCTGCTGCTTTGAGAATGCAGGTGCGGCTACTGCGCATACATTTCACAGAGACAGAAAAAAAAAGATGAATTTTTTATTTTGTTTGGAGTGTACTTTGGGGGTTAAAGCACCCTTTAACGGACAAGCCAGCCGGCCCTTTTCTTATGACACAGGCATACGCAGTCGCTAAATGGCAAAAGTGGCCAGAAATTTTTCGGGCCACCCAAAGCGTCTCCTGCACGCCCTTGTCGCTTTACAGAAAATTCTGCACCACCAAGTTTATTGTGTGAGCAAAACATGGGACGTGCTGGAATTTGCCCAGATGTAATGCCCGCACAATATTGGTGGCGTTGTCAGATATCACAAATCCCCAGGAGAGTCTAAGTGGGGTAAGCATCTGGGTGATGATTTCCTTCAGTTTATCTAAGAGGTTGTCGGCGGTGTGCCTCTTACTGAAACCGGTGATACACAGCGTAGCCTGCCTTGGAACGAGCTGGCGTTTCTGAGATGCTGCGACTGGTGATGCTGCTGTTGTTGCTGCGTAAGGTGATACATTTACCCAGTGGGCAGTCACAGTCATATAGTCCTTAGTCTGCCCTGTTCCACTTGTCCACATGTCCGTGGTTAAGTGGACATTGGGTACAACCGCATTTTTCAGGACACTGAGGACACTTTTTCTGACGTTTCTGTACAGTCTCGGTATCGCCTGCTTAGTGAAGTGGAATCTAGATGGTATTTGGAACCGGGGACACACTACCTCCATCAATTGTCTAAATCCCACTGCACTAACGGCGGATACCGGACGCACGTCTAAAACCAACATAGCAGTCAAGGCCTCAGTTATACGTTTTGCTTGAAGATGACTGCTGTCGTACTTCATCCTCCTCGCTAAGGACTGTTGGAGTGTCAATTGTTTAGTAAAAGTAGTGGTGTTCCTACTTCCTCTCTGGGATGATGAACAACTCCCAGCAGCAGCAACAGCACTATGAGGAAGTGGTTCTTGATCTTTCCCTATTTTATTTTATCGGAGAAAGTTTGGTCCTCCATTTATGTTTATTGATATATACGTGCGGCTAAGGCGCACACAAACACAGAAAATATTTTTTTATTTTTGTTGGAGACTAGTGCACTTTGTGGGTTACACCACCCTTTAAGAAATGAGCCAGCCGGACCTTTACTTATGGGACACAGGCGTACACTTTGCACTGCTCCTTTGTTGATGCACGTGCAGCCACAGTGCACACAGGGCCTGATTCAGAGCCGAATGTTCTGAGCAGAGCGCTCGCTCTGAATCAGGGCCCTCCTCCATTAAAATGGAGCGTCCTCCTGGACGCTCGTATAGCTGTGGGTCACCACCCACAGCATATACGAGCGTCCTAAAAGATGGTCAAGACCATCGCGACCATCGGACTTGCGAAGGAGACCCTGCGGTAGGGTCTCCCAGCCGCAAGCCCTGGAGTGATTTTGGCTCTATCAGAGCCAAAATCACTCCCATTGACATCACTAGTGATGTCAGTGGGGCAGGCTCCAGACTGTAGGCGTTCCCTTGGGAATGCCTCCGTCTGACAGGCACACCCACCAAAGGGAGCATGCTGTCAATCAACATCGACAGCACGCCCCCTTTGGTGCGAGACCCCGAGCGATGGAAAGCCCGACGCTCGTTGGGTCTCGCGCATGCGCATGACGGAGCTCCCTCCGTCATGCGCATGTGCAGTGGGGAACATCGACCCGCTTGTGAGCGTACTGCTGCTCGCGAGTGGGTCTGAATTACCCCCACAATTCACAAACACAGAAAATATTTTTTTATTTTGTTTGGAGTGTACTTTGGGGGTTACAGCACCCTTTAACGGACAAGCCAGCTGGCCTTTACTTATGGGACACAGGCGCACGCTTGGCGCTGCTCCTTTGTTGTTGCACGTGCAGCCACAGTGCACACAATTCACAAACACAGAAAATATTTTTTTATTTTGTTTGGAGTGTACTTTGGGGGTTACAGCACCCTTTAACGGACAAGCCAGCCTGCCCTTTACTTATGGGACACAAGCGCACGCTTGGCGCTGCTCCTTTGTTGATGCACGTGCAGCCACAGTGCACACAATTCACAAACACAGAAAATATTATTTTTTTTGTTTGGAGTGTACTTTAGGGGTTACAGCACCCTTTAACAGACAAGCCAGCCGGCCCTTTACTTATGGGACACAGGCGCATGCTTGGCGCTGCTCCTTTGTTGATGCACGTGCAGCCACAGTGCACACAATTCACAAACACAGAAAATATTATTTTTTTTTTTTGGAGTGTACTTCAGGGGTTACAGCACCCTTTAACAGACAAGCCAGCCAGCCCTTTACTTATGGGACACAGGCGCACGCTTGGCGCTGCTCCTTTGTTGATGCACATGCAATATTTATTTTTTTTGCACTTGGGGGGAGTACCACTGATGGACAGAGCACCCCCTGGACAACACTACAGCACCCCTTTAGGACTGGGACACTGCACAGGACTTTGGAGTGGACACAGCCCCTATGGACAATTGACTGCACTACACAGTCCAGCCATCCCCTATGGACTTTGGAGGAGTGGACACAGCCCCTATGGACAACAGCAGCACAGCGCAGCACAGCACAGCACTGCACAGCACAACACTACACTGCATTACACTACACTACACTATACAGCCCAGCCAGCCCTAACTCCCACCCTCCCTCTTCACTGTCCGCAGCTGAGTGAGAAAATGGCACAGATGCGGGTACATTATATAGGATCCAAAACCCGCGAGACCAGGAAGGCGGGATGATGACGTTTTGCCTCGATTTCAGATCCAAGTCAGGCGGGAAAAGTCAAGCCTGACTCGGATCGGCCTCGGATCGGGGGGGCTCGGGGGGGTTCGGAGTTCAGATATCCGAACCCGCTCACCCCTACTTTAAATGTGTTTCCATTTGCATTTTACTATTCTTTAAAAAGTCAAATTGAGTACCAGTGCTTATGTACAGCAGTTTTGAAGTATTTGATGTTAACAGATAATTGCTCAGTATAAGAAATGTCTTTGGTGTAGATATTTGTTTGATATGCAAATCATGTAACATCATTTCCTATCCTGCCACATCTTGACATACATAAAGGCAGAGCTCATATTGCTACATAGATCATCTCATAAACGTGTATATTAGAACTAAACATGGCAACAATGATGATATTACTGGGCTTGTTTATATCAGTAACGTGTTTATCAGGTGAGATCTCATATGAGACTTTTCTTTGACTCTCAAAAGAGATTTGTAATAAAGCTATTATCATTATTATTATTATTATTATTATTATTATTATTATTATTACTGATGTGAAATGTCTGTGGTAATCTCAGTTTATGTTGTTTATTTTTCAGGTGTCCAGTGTGATGCCCAAATGGTCCAGTCATCAGACCCAGTGGTGATAAAGCCTGGAAATTCACATAAACTGTCCTGTGAAGGATCTGGATTCACTTTTAGCAGCTATTGGATGGACTGGGTTAGACAGGTTCCTGGCAGAGGGTTACAATGGGTGTCTGCTATTAGCAGTGATGGGTCTGGCAAATACTATCTTGATTCTATTAAAGAACGATTTACAATCTCCAGAGATAATAGTAATAACATGGTACATCTGCAAATGGCCAACATGAAAGCTGAAGACAGTGCTGTGTATTACTGTGCTAGAGACACAGTGATAGAAAACATCCCATGGCTGTGTCATAAACTTGTCCATCCGTTTGTGTATTAATCTGTAGGTGGCAGCACATACTGTATACTGAGCACATCAAGTGGATGAGAACACAAATATGGAATGAACTGAAAAATAACCAAGCAACATATAAATGCAAATACCATGCAGTAATAATTATTTGTAGTCTTTGTGGCCTATTCATCAACACTAAAATAATGGATTTAAGGACATTTTCCTTAATTACCATTTTTTTAGTATTTTTTTAATTAAGTCCACCTGCGTTAATTTCCACACATGTAGAAATAAGGCTATTCATCAAATTCCGAAAATTATGTATTTTCGGAATTTGATGGTGTAACCATACGCCACTCTGAGGTGGTGTACAGCAGGCAGGGCGCAGAGAGAGGGGGAGCAGGTACAAATTACCCGGACCAGGGCTTCCTGAGGGACCCGGTGGGGGCCCGAGTCCGGCACCCCACCCTCCCTCATAGCAGCCCATCACACAGCGTGCGCTGAGCTGCAGTGGGAGACTGCTCGTGGCTGCTTTGCGCCGGGCTAAGGTGGCTCAGAGCATCCCCCCCACCTGCCAGTGTGCGCTGCAAAACTTTTTTTTTTCCTTGAAGAGGGCATGGACATGCCTCCCGCAATTAGGCCAAGCCCCCTTGTTTTCCGGGCCCGCTGCAGGCTCTTGGCGGGCCTGACAGCAGGTTTAGCTTACCTGGGCAGGACCTCCACCTCTCCCTCCGTCGCTCCCTGGTCCCTCCTCTGGCTCTGGTGGCTGCTCTGACACTGTGTTCTCCCAGCAGAACACAGTAAAGTTTAGAAAAAAGAAAAAACTTTTTTTTCTTTCTAAACTTTACTGTGTTCTGCCGGGAGAACACAGTGTCAGAGCACTGGAGCAGCTGGAGCCAGAGGAGGGTGCAGCGACCAGGTTAAGAATTACCACAGCTGTAGGCAGTGCTGCGCATGGCTGCTTTTACGTATGAAACAGTACATGCACAGCACTGATTACAGCTGCAGTAAGTTAGAGTAGGCAGGGAAAAGTATCTATTTCCCGAAAAGCAATCATCGCAAAAATTATAGCTTTTCGGAATACTTATGGAGAGGAGGAATGATGAATTGCTCCGGTAATTAGGTAGAACTCCATGCGAGTTCTAAACCTAATTACCTCCGTCAATATTTTAGTTATAATGAATAGGCCCCTTTATCACCAGATGGTATTTTCTAGTAGCACTTATAGAAACACTTGTAAATAAATAGACCAGCAGTTTATTTTTTACAACAGAACTAACACATCAAATTCATACATGATATTTTCAGTTTAACTGCAGCTTTATCTGTCAGCATTTTTCTGAATTAAAGTACATATAAATTTTTTGATTAACAGGCATAATAAACAGAATATGAAGAACATACCCCCTGATTACCATGTTACACGAGACCCAAAAGGGGGCAGGATTTAAATATCCAGTAGGAACAAATACCACAACAAAATGACATGAACAGTTGTGGGCAAGCACTTTAACACTACAACATGGGGCTATTTTGACATCTCAAACAAGCTACCTTCCCAAACCTGCAACACCAGCTATACTGTAACAAGTGGTGTAATTAGGGCAGGGCCGCCGGGGATCGTGCCCTGTGTGCCGTGGGACCAGCGGCGTGGGGGGGCTGGTGCCACCGGCCATGGTACAGGCCTGCCCTAGTCAGTCAGTGTAGTGCAGACTGCAGTGAGTGCAGTCCATACTATACAGTTACACACACATCGCCGCAGGTGCTGGGGAGTACACTCATACTACCGAGCGGTGATGTGTGTGTTTCAGCAGCCAATGAGAGTCAGACAGACTCTGCCGGAGTCAGGCTGGAGCTCACTCATGAGCTCCGCCTTCTGGCTCCTGCAGTGGGTAATGGGAGAGACGTCATGGTGTCTGTCCCATAGTACCAAGCGGGACAGAGCGGGAGGACGAAGGAGCAGACTCTGTGTGTGTATGTTATACACTACTGGCCGTGGGCACTACGGAAGGCACTGTATAAGGGGCACAGCATAAGAGAGATCATTACTGGTGGCACTGCATAGAGGGGATAACTACAGGAGGCACCGTATAAGGGGCACTACTGGGGGCCTTCATAAGGGGGACCACTACTGGGTGTACTGGATAAGGGGCACTAGTGAGAGCTTGCATAAGAGGGACCACTACAGGGGGCACTGCATACTGGGGGTACTGTATAAGGGGCATTACTGGGGGCCTGCATAAGGGGGACCACTAGTGGGGGCACTACTTAGGGGGGCTTTATAAGGGGCACTGCATAGGGGGCACAGTATATGGGGCACTATATAAGGGTGCACTAGTGGAGGCACTGTATAAAGTGCACTATTGGAGGTCACTGTATAAGGGTGCACTACTGGGGTACTGTATAAATGGCACTACTATATGGGGCATTGCTACTGGGGACATTGCATAAGGGGCACTACTACAGTGGGCATTCCAAGAGGGGCAATACTACTCTGGAAATTAAGGAGCATATGGAATGGAAAGAAATGTTTCCAGAATGACGAGAAAGGGGTGTGTGTCATGTTGACATGCCCCATTTTTCAGTGGCTACTCCCCTTGTGGCATGTGACCATGCCCATTTTTTTGCTGTGATGAGGGGGTGAGAGGGACTGTGGTGAGGGGGGATAGAGGGGCTGTGATGAGATGGGCTGTGATGAGGGGCTGTGATGAGGGGGATTAGAGGGGCTATGATGGAGGGGTTGTGATGAGAGTGCTGTGAGGGGTTTGATGAGGTGGAAGAGAGGGGTAATGATGAGGGTGCTGTGAGGGGCTGTAAAGAGGGGCTGTGAAGATGGGTGTATTGAGGGGCTGTGATAAGGGGTGCTGTGAGGGGCTTTGATGAGGGGGATGAGAGGGGCTGTGATGAGAAATGCGGTGAGGGGCTGTGATTAGAGGTGCTGTAATGAGGGAGATGAGAGGGGCTATGATGAGGGGTGCTATGAGGATCTGTGATGAGGGGTGCTGGGCTGTGATGACAGGTGATATAATGAGGGGGATGAGAGGTACCGTGAGAGGCTGGGAAGAGGGATAGTGGGCTGTGATGAGAGGTGATATAATGAGGGAGATGAGAAGTGCTGTGAGTGGCTGGGAGGAGGGGTGCTGTGAGGTGTTGTGATGAGGGGTTCTGTGAGGGGCTGTGATGAAGGGGTTCTGTGAGGGGCTGTGATAAGGGATGCAGTGAGGGGCTGTGATTAGAGATGCTGCAATGAGGGGGATGAGAGGGGCTATGATGAAAGCTGATGTGAGGGGCACTGATGAGAATTCTGCGAGGTGCTGAGATGAGGGGTGCTGGGCTGTGAGGTGCTCCATGGGGAGAATGAGTGAGCTAAGAAGGAGGTCCACTAAGAGGTGCCAAAATCTATATTCACTTACCAAGAAAATTGGCTCAGGCCAGTCATGTCACGATGGTTGCTATAGTACTTTGGTCAGGCTGAGGGAGCTGAAACTTCCCCCAGCCTGACCAGATGCTGGTCACTTAAGAGGCCAGTAATCTGCATCCACCAATGCTCATCCCCCCTATTTCTGGGAATGGTGACCAACAATGCTCCTCTAATTATTGAGAACCTGGGTGCTCGCTTGAACGTTCAATAGAAATTCAGCCCTGCACATCAGGAATACAAAATATTGAAAAAATACAGAAAAGTTACAGAAAAATTGCGTAAGCATGTAATTTTTATCTATTTTGTATTCCTGTTAACGGGGCCAAATGGACTTGAAATGTTGAATTTGGCATAAAAATAATTTAGATTAATTCTGGAGTGAAGCGCAGTGTTTGGCTGACTTTGCACCACAACATATATATACAGTATATATATAACAAAAAACCTAAGCGCTGTCAGAGAGCTGCTGAAAAAAAGGGGATAAAAACAAGAAATAGAGAAACCAGCGCTAAAGCAAAATAGGCACATTTGGATTTCAGAAGTTCCGATCATGTGATGTTAGATTAGGCACTCTGGAAATTGTAGTTCTCAGACCGTGGACACAGAACATCTTTAATAACAAATCAATATCTACATCCACGATCACGTGATCGGACTTCTGAAACACAGAGGCCCTGATTCAGAGCCGGACGCTCTGACAGAGCGCTCGCTCTGAATCAGGGCCGTCCTTCTCTTTTTTTAGAGCGGCCTCCTGGCCGCTCGCATAGCTGTGGGTGACCACCCACAGTTATAGCGAGCAGCCAAAAAGATGGTCGCGATGGTCAAGACCATAGCGACCATCGGGCTTGCGATGAGACCCTTGTGGTAGGGTCTCATGGCCGCAAGCCCTGGAGTGCTTTCGGCTCTATCAGAGCCGAGAGCACTCCCACTGACATCACTTGTGATGTCAGAGGGGCTGGCCCCAGACGGTAGGCGTTCCCATGGGAACGCCTCCGTCTGGGCAGCCATGCCCACCAAAGGGCACACTCACTATCGACAGCACGCCCCCTTTGTAGCGAGAACGGGAGCGACGGCTTGCCCGTCGCTATCCGGGTCTTGCGCATGCGCACAACGGCGCCGCCTCCATCGTGCGCATGCGCACTGGCCCAACATCGACCCGCTTGCGAGCGCTCGAGAGCGGGTCTGAATTAGGCCAACAGTTATAATGACGATGGGATATGTTGTCCCCGGTATCCGCAATGAGACATATTGGGGTATTCAATATGGAGCGAAAACTCTGTTTTTGCGATGTTTTCGTTGACGTCATTTTCGGAGGTTTTGGTTTTACACCGTATTCAATTTCAAAGACTTTTCGCAGGTTCGAAACTTTTCACCACTGAATAGGTGGCGAAAAAAAGTGCAGAATTGGGGTTTAGGAGTGCAGGCTTCAAAAAAATAGCCTGCACCCTTCAGAATGACCCCTTGAAACGATCTGTGTCAAAAAAAAAAACGGGACACCCCAAAAAAAGCAGTTTGAATTTGGGGGCCAATAAAAAAATGTTGGGGGACAAAGTTAAAATATAGCGAACTTGACTCTGGGGGGGTCCCCAAGTATGCCCCAGGTGTTTTTTTCATTGCAGCTGCTTGCGGCAGGTGGGTTTTTCACGATTTTTTCAAGTCACTTTAGCAACTTTAAAATAGGATGACCCCCATTTTCAAGTACCCCAAATTTGCTGGGCATAGTTATTTTTTCCAAAAAAATATTCTAAATGCTCTTCTGCATAATTTTCGTCAAAGTCGCATTTATGCACTTGCCGCGGCTATTAGAAACCCCGACTTCCTTCAGTAGTTAAAAATGGGGGTACCCATAGTGATCCCCCATGTCTACACATCTTTAGGGGGGTCCCTAGAATATTTCACAAAAATTCCCGTTTTTGTTGAACCTGTAAAAAAAAGTAGCAAAAATGTACAAAAAAAATGACATAAGATCCCCCAACAAAAGCCAAACCAGCCCCAGGCTTGCCAGCCAGTGGTGGTTTCTAAAAATACGGGGAACAAAATGTGTAGGGTTCCACCGTATTTTAGAAACCAACACCAAGCTGCAGGGACTAGTGCTGGTTTTAAATATAGGGGGCAAAAAAACCGTGGGGTGCCCCCTATATTTAAGACCAGCACCAGACTCAACCGACCGGGGTGTAATGCCACAGCCCGGAGACCCAATCACCGGGGCTCCAGGTCCAAAGCATTACACCACAAGTCGGTCAGCGCAAGCCGGTGATCTCGGGGTAGTCGGGGACCCCCCAGAAAAGGGTCCCCCCACTCCCGAGCACCACAGGCTTACGCTGAAGCTTGGGGCTCATCCCCATACCCCTGGAGCGGTGGGTATGGGGTTAATAGGGGGGCCAAATAATGTCACACTATTGTACTTTACAGTTGAACTACAAGTGCCAGCAGACATGCAGCACCTGTAACTTCACCATAAAATAAATAGTTAAAAAAAGACAGAACACACACACCATGTCCAGTATAAGTTTATTAAACAGACCTACCCATTCACACATACTTACCTATACCAGATGTTTGGTCCCCTTGTCCAAGTAGAATATCCAAAAAACATGGCCCTGCAAGAAAGATTTCATACTCAGCTACATCCAGCGCTGGTCTCCGCAGTAATCCATGGGTATTTAAAAACAAAAAAACGTCCTTACCCGATCCACAGAACACAGCTATCTGTATGTGTGTTGCCACACATACAGATAGCTCCCGAATGCTAGCTATCGGCACTTCATGGGGCATTGCAGTCCAGAGAGCCAAACAGTGTCGCGCTGACTGTAGAGCGGCCGCTGATTGGCTCTGGCTACTGACAGTTCCCACGTGGGCGAGTCACACCACGTGGGAACTGTCAGTAGCCGGAGCCAATCAGCGGCCGCTCTACAGTCACCGCGGCCGCTGATTGGCTCTCTGGATTGCAATGCCCCGTGAAGTGCCGAGAGCTGGCATTCGGGAGCTATCTGTATGTGTAATAACTAGGGGTGTGCACCGCCCATTTTTCGTGTTATGTGTTTTGGTTTTGGACCTTGGATCTTTCTTCGTGTTTTGGATCTCGATTGGTTTTGCCAAAACCACCCTTCCATGTTTTGGGTTCTGGGTTTTGTGTTTTGGATCTGTATTTTTTTTTTCAAAAAGCATAAAAACAGCTAAAATTACAGAATTTGTGGGTTTTTCTGCTCCTATGCTATTATTAACCTCAATAACCTTAATTTCCACTCATTTCCAGTCTATTCTGAACACCTCATACCTCACAATAGTGTTTTTATGTCCAAAAGGTTGCACCGAGGTAGCTGAATGACTATGCTAAGCGAGACGAGTGGGCGGCACAAACACGTGGCCCATCTAGGAGTGACACTGCAGTGGCAGACAGGATGGCAGTTTGAAAACCTAGGAACCAAACAGTACATAATGCAAAGAAAAAAAAAGAGGTGCAAGATGGAATTGTCCTTGGGCCCTCCCACCCACCGTTATGTTGTATAAACAGGACATGCACACTTTAACAAACCAATCATTTCAGCACCAGGGTCTGCCACACGACTGTGGCTGAAATGATTGGTTCGTTTGGGCCCCCACAAAACAAGCTGGCAATTAATCTGTCCCTGCACAAACTGGCTCTACGGAGGCAAGATGTCATCTTCATCCTCCTCATTCACCGATTCCTCACCCTCTTCAGTGTTGTGTACATCCTCATCCTCACAGAGTATTAACTCGTCCCCACTGGAATCCACCACCACAGGTTCCTCTGTACGTTCTGGAGGCAGGTCACCGTGGAAGAGTTGATAATTCATTTTTATGAACATCATCTTCTCCACATTTTGTGGAAGCAACCTCCTACGCCTTTCGCTGACAAGGTTCCCGGCTGCACTAAACACTCTTTCGGAGTACACACTGGAGGGGGGGCAACTCAGGTAAAATAGAGCCAGTTTGTACAGGGGCCTCCAAAGTGCCTCTTTTTCCTGCCGTACAGGTACGGACTGTCTGACATGCCTACTTGGATGCTGTCACCAATGTAATCCTCCACCATTCTGTCAATGGTGACAGTATCATATGTAGTGACAGTAGACATGTCAGAAATTGTTGACACGTCCTTCAGTCCGGACCAGATGTCCATACCGGCCCTTGACTTATGACACAGGCGCACGCTTGATGCTGCTGCTGTGCTGATGCACGTGTGGCTACTGCGCATAGATATCGCACACAAACACAGAAAAAAAAGAATTGTTTATTTTTTGTGGAGCGCACTTTGGGGGTTACACCACCCTTTAACAGACTTCTGGGACACATGCGCTTGCTTGGCGCTGCTCCATTGTTGATGCACGTACAGGGCACACAATTCACAAACACAGAAGAAAATGTTTTATTTTTGTTGGAGCACACTTTGGGGGTTACACCACCCTTTAACAGACAGATGCACGTTTGTCGCTGCTGCTTTGAGGATGCAGGTGCGGCTACTGTGCATACATTTCACACACAAACACAGAAAAAAAGAAGATTATTTTATTTTGTTGGAGCGCACTTTGGGGGTTACACCACCCTAAAAATAGACAGACGCACGCTTGGCGCTGCTGCTTTGAGGATGCAGGTGAGGCTACTGCGCATACATTTCAGACACAAACAGAAAAAATGATTATTTTATTTTGTTGGAGCGCACTTTTGGGGTTACACCACCCTTTAACAGACAGACGCACGCTTGGTGCTGCTCCTTTGTTGATGCACGTGCAGCCACAGTGCACACAATTCACAAACACAGAAAATAATTTTTTATTTTGTTTGGAGTGCACTTTGGGGGTTACACCACCCTTTAACAGACGAGCCAGCTGGCCCTTTACTTATGACACAGGCGCACGCTTGGCGTTACTTTGTTGATTCACATACAGCTACTGCGCACACAATTCACAAACACAAAAAAAAATAATTTTTTTTGGAGTGCACTTTGGGGGTTACAGCACCCTTTAATGGTCAAGCCAGCTGGCCCTTTACTAATAACACAGGCACACGCTTGGCGTTACTTTGTTGATGCACGTGCGGCAACTGTGCACACAGGGCCCTGATTCAGAGCTGGATGCTCTGACAGAGCGCTCGCCCTGAATCAGGGCCTGTCCTCTGTTTTTTTTGAGCGGCCTCCTGGCCGCTCGCATAGCTGTGGGTGACGCCCCACAGCTATAGCGAGCGGCCAAAAAAATGTTCGCGATTGTCAAGACCATCACGACCATCGGGCTTGCGATGAGACCCTTGTGCTAGAGTCTCGTTGCCGCAAGCCCTGGAGTGCTTTCGGCTCTATCAGAGCCGGAAGCACTCCCACTGAAATCAGTTGTGATGTCAGTGGGGCCGGCCCCAGACGGTAGGCGTTCCCATGGGTACGCCTCCATCTGGCCAGCCACGCCCCCAGCATGCCCACCAAAGGGGGCGTGCTGTCACTCACCATCGACAGCACGCCCCCTTTGTAGCGAGACCCATAGCGACTGCTTGCCCGTCGCTATGCGGGTCTCGCACATGCGCACGACGGAGCCTGCTCCCTCGTGCACATGCGCACTGGGCCAACATCGACCTGCTTGTGAGCACTCAGCGCTTGCGAGTTGGTCTGAATTAGGCCCACAATTCAAAAACAGAAAAAAAATATATATATATATTTTTTCGAGTGCACTTTGGGGGTTACAGCACCCTTTAATGGTCAAGCCAGCCGGTCCTTTACTTATGACACAGGCGCACGCTTGGCATTACTTTGTCGATGCACGCACGGCTACTGCGCACACAATTCACAAACATAAAAAAATATATATTTTATTTTGGAGTGCACTTTGGGGGAGCACCCCTGATGCACAGATCACCCCCTGGACAACACTACAGCACCCCTCTAGGACTACAGCCTTTATGGGACACTGCACAACACAGTCCAGCAAGCCCATATAGACTTTGGAGTGGACAACTGACTGCACAACACAGCCCAGCCAGCCCCTATGACAGCAGCACAACACAGCCAAGTCAGCCCCTATGGACTGAGTGGACACAGCACCTATGGTCAACACCAACACAACACAGCCCAGCCAGCCCTAGCTTCCACCCTCCCTCTTCACTGCCCACAGCCGGAGTGAGAAATGGCGCTGACGCGAGGATGATTTATAGATCCGGATGGCGGGATGATGACGTTTTGCCTTGATTTCAGATCCGAGTCAGGCGGGAAAAGTCGAGCCTGACTCGGATACGACTCTGATCGGCGGGACTCGGGGGGGTACGAATTTCAGAAATCCGAACCCGCTCATCCCTAGTGACAACACACATACAGATAGCTGTATTCCGTGGATCGGGTAACTGCAGAGTCCAGCGCTGGATGTAGGTGAGTATGAAATCTTTCTTGCAGGGCCACTCATGGATTTCTACTTGACAAGGGGACGTAACATCTGGTATAAGTAAGTAGTGAATGGGTAGTGTGTGTAATAAACTTATACTGGACACGGTGTGTGTTCTGTCTTTTTTTAACTATTTATTTTACAGTGAAATTACAGGAGCCGCATGTCTGCTGGCACTTGTAGTTCCACAAGTGCAAAATGGCAGGCATGCTGGCACTTGTAGTTCCACGGTAAAGTACAATAGTGTGACATTATTTGGCCCCCCTATTACCCCCATACCCACCACTCCAGGGGTATGGGGATGAGCCCCAGGCTTCAGCGTAAGCCTGTGGCGATCGGGAGAGGGGGGACCATTTTTTGGGGGGTCCCCGACTCCCCCGAGATCACCGGCTTGCGCTGACCGACTTGGGGTGTAATGCTTTGGACCTGGAGCCCCAGTGATTGGGTCTCCGGGCTGTGGCATTACACCCCGGTCGGTTGGGTCTGGTGCTGGTCTTAAATATAGGGGGTACTCCACGTCTTTTTTGTCCCCTATATTTAAAACCAGCACTAGTCCCTGCAGCCTGGTGTTGGTGTCAAAAACACGGTGGAACCCTACACATTTTGTTTCCCGTATCCACTGGCTGGCAAGCCTGGGGCTGGTTTGGCTTTTGGGGGCGGACCTTATGTCATTTTTTTTGTAAATTCTTGCTACTTTGTTTTACAGGATAAACAAAAACGGGAATTTTCGGGAAATATTCTAGGGACCCCCCTAAAGATGTGTAGACATGCGGGTACCCCCATTTTTATCTCCTGAAGGAAGTCGGGGTTTCTAATTGCCGTGGCAGGGAAAAAGACCTGGCAAAGCTATTTAAAAACCCGACTTTATTTTGCAGGCAAAAACAGGGGTACCCATAGTGATCCCCCATGTCTGGACATCTTTAGGGGGGTTCCAGGCATATTTCCCGAAAATTCCCGTTTTTATTCCTTAATGGGGTCAAGGGTCATTTTTAAAAAAACAGGGATCATTTTTCAATTCACTACAGCAAGTGAAAAAAAGTGCAGATTTGGGGGTGCAGGCTTATAAAAAAATAGTCTGTTCTTTTGGGAATGTCCCCTTAAAAGGAAATGTTCAAAAAAAATTGTTTTAAACAAAAAAATCGGGACACCCTAAAAATAAAAAATTGTTGTGAAAATATAAAAAAAGGGAAAAAAAATGGCAAACTAATGAAATTAATTCTGGTGGGGTCCCCAAGTATGTGGCAGGTGTTTCTTTCATTGCGCAAAGTAGCGGCAGATGTATTTTTGCAGAATTTTTTTAAAATAACTTTAGGGACTTAAAAATATGCTAGTACCCATTTTCATGTACCCCAAATTTGATGGGACCACTTTTAAAAACGAAAAAAAAAAGCTAAATGCTCTTCTGCATCACTTCTTCAAAGTCGGGAAAAAAACACCTGCCGCGGCTATTTAAAAACCCCGACTTTCTTCTGCAGGCAAAACAGGGGTACCCATAGTGAACCCCGAGGTCTGGACATCTTTAGGGGGGCCCTACAATTATTTCCCAAAAATTCCCATTTGTTTTTGCCGATCCAAGTATCTCCGGGTCCCGTTTTCAACGATTTCATATTGAAAACGGGATAAGCGGGAGCGTGCGCGATACTTTTTCGCCGGCAAAAGCTCCGACGTGCGGCGAAATCTTCGCGGTGAGGTTAACTTTTCATATTGAATACCCCTCATAGTGTTGAAAATCCCATTAGAGTGGTTACAGAGTTACTGTGACAACAAGATAATACTGACGTCGACTATTACGTGATCGGATGCTTGAAACATAGAGTCACCCGAGGACTCAAGATATATGTAGTTCTATGGGTCTGCAACGGGACCATGTGCCGGTCATTTTTTGTATATTAAGTTTTCTGAATATTGTGACACAGAATATCCCGATGGGTCTAGATTATAAACAGGATGTCCCTCTTTGTGATAAAATGTTAATAGATTCCATTAACCAATGGATCACCATCATTGTCATCATTATTGATATATGGTTGCTCTTTAGTATGTGGATTTCAGAAGTTCTGATCATGTGATGTTAGATTAGGCACTCTGGGTATTGTAGTTCTCAGTATGTGGACACAGAACATCTTTAATAATAAATCAATGTCTACATCCACGATCATGTGATCGAACTACGAAACACAGTGTTACAATGATGTATGGGATATGTAGTTCCTGGTATCCACAATGAGACATAGTGTCGAAAATCCCATTACAGTAGTTACAGAGTTACTGTGACAACCAGATAACACTGACGTCGACTATCACGTGATCGGTCGCTTGAAAGATACAGCCACCCAAGGACTCATGGGATATGTAGTTCTATGGGTCCGCAACTGGACCATGTGCCGGACGTTTTTTGTATATTAATTTTTATGAATATTGTGACACAGACTATCCTGATGGCTCTAGATTATAAACAGGATGTCCCTCTTTGTGATCAAAAGGTTGCTAGATTTTTTAAAGGGATTACTTCCCCTTACATTGGTATTTGTATATTTTCTCAGCCTGGCGCCTGACTTCTGCATCATGTGACCTAGGTCACGTGACACGTATGGTTGACTATGAATGGGGAATAAGGTAATATACCCATGATTTTGGGTTTACGGTACTTAATATGTGACATGTAGGATTATTGATTATACATCTATAGATTTTATTACTTTAATGGACAGTTGGTCATTTCTAAGTTTATCTTTATTGAATTGATTTAATTGATTAATTGAGCCACACATATGTCACACATATTTTAATTGCAAACCATATATATACTGTATGTCTGTTTGGATCATTCTGGGTTATGCTCCTAAGGAAGCTGGATGGATCTTAACCAGTGAAATACATTGAGCTATATATTACACTTGGAGCTACTCCTTCCTGTCTTTGGCGACCACCCACTTTGGACTTCTAAACACCTGCTGACTTTGGCGATTTTTTTGCAATTCCAAAGGAGGTTGACAGCCCCATCTATTTCTGACTGTGGCAAAACCCTCATCAATTCCCAGTAATCCTTTCGCCTAAAGGGATATTTCAGTCCTAATTGACTACTTTCAGCCTATATGACTGTGTATAATTTGGAAGGAGGTTCCACCAAGGATTTGTTAGACATGATTTTTTTGCACTAACATGTGGCTTTTATCTATTTAATTTTTATTCTTGATTCTGTGTATATTTATTTATATGTGTTTCTCAAGGTAACTGTATTAAATTTGTGTTAATTATGACCTAATTGTCCATTAGTAATTTTGCTTTAGCGCTGGTTTCTATATTTGTCATATATATATATATATATATATATATATATATATATACATACATACACAGTCAGGGGCATAAATATTGGGACATTGACAGAATTTTCATATTTTGGCCTCTATTCACCACCACAGTGGCTTTGAAATGAAACAAACAAGATGTGCTTTAACTGCAGACTTTCAGATTTCATTTGAGGGTAATTACATCCAAATCAGGTGAACGGTGTAGGAATTACAACGGTTTCTATATGTGCATCCCACTTTTTAAGGGACCAAAAGTAATTGGACTATCAACTCAAAAGCTATTTCATGGACAGGTGTGGGCTATTCCCTCGTTATTTCATTATCAATTAAGCAGGTAAAAGGTCTGGAGTTGATTCTAGGTGTGACATTTGCATTTGGAATCAGTTACTGTCGACTATCAATATGAGATCCAAAGAGCTGTCGCTATCAGTGAAGCAAGCCATCATTAGGCTGAAAAATCAAAACAAACCCATCAAAGACAGCAAAAACATTAGGTGTGGCCAAATCAACTGTTTGGAACATTCTTTAAAAGAAAGAACGCACCGGAGAGTTCAGCAACACCCGGAAGACCACGGAAAACAACTGTGGTGGATGACAGAATAATTATTTCCTTGTGAAGAAAAACCCCTTCACAGCAGTTGGCCAAATCAAGAACACTATCCAGGAGGTAGGTGTATATGTGTCAAAGTCAACAATCAAGAGAAGACTTCACAACAGTGATTATAGAGGGTTCACCACAAGATGTAAACCATTGGTGAGCCTCAAAACAGGAAGACCAGATTAGAGTTTGCCAGACAACATCTAAAAAAGCCATTACAGTTCTGGAACAACATCCTATGGACAGATGAGACAAAGATCAACTTGTACCAGAGTGATGGGAAGAGAAGAGTATGGAGAAGGAATGGAACTGCTCATGATCCAAAACATACCACCTCATCAGTGAAGCATGGTGGTGATAGTGTCATGGCGTGAGCATGTATGGCTGCCAATGGAACTGGTTCCCTTGTATTTATTGATGATGTGACTGCTGACAAAAGCAGCAGAATGAATTCTGAAGTGTTTTGGGCAATATTATATGCTCATATTCAGTCAAATGCTTCAGAACTCATTGGATGGCGCTTTACAGTGCAGATGGACAATGACCCGAAGCATACTGAAAAAGCAACCAAAGAGTTTTTTAAGGCTAAAAAGTGGAATGTTATGCAATGGCCAAGTCAATCCCCTGACCTGAATCGATTGAGCATGCATTTCACTTGATGAAGACAAAACTGAAGGGAAAATGCCCCAAGAACAAGCAGGAACTGAAGACATTTGCAGTAGAGGTCTGGCAGAGCATCACCAGGGATGAAACCCAGCGTCTGGTGATGTCTATGCGTTTCAGACTTCAGGCTGTAATTGCCTGCAAAGGATTTGCAACAAAGTATTAAAAAGTGAAAGTTAGATTTAGGATTGTTTAGTTTGTCCCATTACTTTTGGCCCCTTAAAAAGTGGGAGGCACATATAAAAACCAACGTAATTCCTACACCGTTCACCTGATTTGGATGTAATTACCCTCAAATTAAATCTGAAAGTCTGCAGTTAAAGCACATTTTGTTTGTTTCATTTCAAAGCCATAGTGGTGGTGAATAGAGGCCAAAATATGAAAATTCTGTCAATGTCCCAATATTTATGCACCTGACTGCATATATACATCTTGTTGCTGCTTCAATTTGTGTGATGCTGTCTGCCATCTGCCCAGAGGTTTCATCGCCAGGCTGCCTGTTCCAACGTCATGCTCCTCAGCAGCATCTTAGGTGAGTCTGTGGTTAGAGGGAGGAAGTCAGGAACAGAACAGAGGAGGGAGCAGCATCAGCATAATGATGTTGCAACACTATTCATATGCAAATGGTCCAGGCTGGGTGGCAGGGGTGACAATGGTAATGGGAGAGGGGGGAGGATAGGAATATGTGATCATCTGTGCCAGTCACTCGCCAGTTTATAAATTACAATTACCATTTTTGTCCATCTGAACTTTGCTTTCCTCTGAGCCTTTGGGCTTGGGACAGGTGTACCCTTTGTACCCCCTGTCATTGGGCCTGACTCTCTCTCCATAGTGTGAGCAATGGGATACTGCTGTAAGGGAACTCAAAGTACATTTCCTAACCTCTAATTAGGGTACAGATCATAAAGAATGATCCCTCACTGCAAAAAAAGGGGGATGGCTAGGAAAAAAAATCAAGGAATTAAAAAATATTTTTCTGCTTCAGAATCAGTGGCGGATCTTACCTAGTGGCTGCGAGGCTGCATTGTGTCAACATTCAAAAATTTTGAAATGGTTAAAATGTCAACATGTTCATGTCAACAATTAACATGTCAATACTATAATGTTAAGATACAGTTTTATGCTTATTTTAGGCTAAACCTAATCCTAGCCCCAACCCTAGCTCAAACCATCTGTATTTCGACATACCAAGCTCAAGCAAAGATTACCAAGCTCAAAAGGCCCATGTACAGATGTTTCATATGTCACAAAGTTGGACACAAAGGTGTGTACAGTGTAAAGCATGCAGCAAAAGAAGCATTTACAGGTGTGTTTTGTCATTTTTTTAAACTCGGAAGTTTACTAAACTCAAACACAGGAGTGATTTCATGATTTCAACACCAGAGCCATACCTGACAGAAGATCTTTATGTACATACAGCTCTTCCGTGCAAGTGACAGGACCCACGAGGTTTCCTGCACTTATAGGGCCACCAGACAATCAGCGGCAACTACTATAGCAACTGGCTACTGATCAGTGATGTGCGGTCAGGTGAGGCAGGTGAGGCAGAGCCTTTCCTGTCATACTTCAGTATATTAGTTTTGACTATAAAAAATTATAAGAAAATTAAAGAAAATATAATATCTGCTTTGTATTATTCAAACCATTTTTATAGTCAAAACCCTGGATTAAAAAGTGTTTGACAGGTGAGGTACTGCCTCCCATGCCTTCCATTTTCGTACATCCCTGCTCAAAACTCACCAAATTTCCAGCACTATATACTACTGCACCTTTGTATAATGCCCACATGAGCTCTCAGGTTCATATATGTATGTGTAAATCTGGCTCTGATATAGCTTATGCCTTCTTAGCCATTTACGTCACCATACATCACTGCCACTGATTGGCTGTGAGTGGCCTGGCTGTCAATCAACAGCCAGGCCACTGATTGGCTAACAGACAGGCCAATCCCAATTGCGTGTTTTGATTTTGGTTTTAGATCTGTATTTTTTTTTAAAAGTTTATAAAAACTGCTAAAATCACATAATTAGGTTTTTTTATTTTGTTATTAACCTCAATTTTGACCACCTCACAGCTTACATTATTGTTTTCATCCAGTTTAGGCCCAAAATGTGCACCAAGCTAGTTGGCTTACTGAACTAAGTGGCAGCAGTGGGCGGCACAAACAAGTGGCAGTTCAACTTCCAACATGGCACATAAGGAAACATATGTTTTAATCAAGAGGCATGAGGGAGCTGGAGTATGTATGTAGTTCAAGGCAGGGACAGGAAGGGTTGACTGGTAGTAAATATAATTAAATTTTTTTATTCCAAAGCAAATTTATGAGGGAAGAGGGGAGAGCATGGGTGAACAATATGTCCCATGTTTTGCCCACAAAATCAACTTGGTGGTTCAGAATATTTTTTAAATTAAAGGGGCATGCAGGAGATGCTGTCAGTTCCACACATAAGAAGTGGATTTTTTCGTCTTGTACCCAAGCATGACAATGGACTTTCGCACACACGTCAATTTGTACCAATTTTAAACATTACACTGCGGTATCAATGACCTACAGTGTCACAAGATTTTTTATGAATAAGAAAAGAATAACACACTGTGCTGCCAGTTAGTGTCACAAGATTATTTATGAATAAGAATAACACACTACAATACCACTTACAGTGTCACAAGATTATTTATGAATAAGAAAAGAATAACACACTTCGCTGCCACTTAGTGTCACAAGATTATTTATGAATAAGATAAGAATAACATACTGCACTGCAACTTAGTGTCACAAGATTTTTTTTATGAATAAGAAAAGAATAACACACTGCACTGCCATTTACAGTCATTATGTTTTAGTATGTTTTATATATATATGCATGTCATTTAGCACTTTATTGTGGTCTTGTAGTCGTCGTGTAGACTAATAATTTATTCACGATTGAGGAAAGAAGTGAAAAGTTTAATATTAGACTGTGCTACCACTTACAGTGTCACAAGATATTTTATGAGCAAAATACTGTACTACCACTTACAGTGTCATAAAATTTTTTATGAATAAGTATAACACACGCCTTATAGTGTCACTATATGTGGACAATAAACTGCGGTGTGGCCGGCAGTGTCACCAAACAATAATAGTGCAGCTAAGTTGCTAATGCACACACATACACACACAAAAAAAGTACTTTGATTGATGATGGACAGGAAAACCACACAGCAGCAGCCACAGTTAATTGACAAGACAAGTGACATAGCAGCTGCAGCACCCATCGAAGGAAGTCCCCCTTTATATACTGCTGTCTAAGCCCCTTTACAGACAACACAGCAGTAGCCATCAGCCAACGACCCTGATTGGACACACATACTGAGTGACTGACTACACGTTGTCACGGCCAGGGTTGCTCGGCATGGTGGTCACCAGGTATTACCTGTGAGGTCATTGTGGCGAGGGGTGTCTGGCAGCGGTGCTGGTGTTTGGTGAGGGGCATTGGCTGCACGTGGTTCTGTGCGGGCACATTGTCACTAGGCCTGGGGAGGTCTGGCGGTGCTTTCGTTCCATTTGGCATGTGCACCGCCATCTTACCTGCGGCCATGTGATTCAAGCTGTCCAATCCTGGTGGGTCATGTGTTCTATCCAGCCAGTCACAGCGCAGCACTGGGTATTTAGGAAGGTCCAGAGCCTTCCTTCTTTGCCAGTGCAACGTGTTTCTCAGCTGCGGCTGAGAGAGAGTACCTGTGCCTTACCTGCCTCCTTGGAAGCGCTACTTAGCCTGAACCTTGCCTGCTCCAACCTGCTGGACTTATTCTGCACCCTCCATTTACCTTTTCCCCTGCCTGAACCTGCTGTTTCCCTGCACCTTGCCTCCACTTACACACAGCTGGACTTCATTACCTATGCCTGCATTCTGTTACAGCTCACCATACCTGCATTCTGTTACAGCTCACCATATCTGTATACTGGACTGTTCCTGCCTGTCTCTATCTGGTCATTCTCCCATTTACCCCACTACAGTTATCAAGTGCACTTTAATGCTATACCTGGACTTTTTCGTTTGCCATTCCCATGTCTTCTAAGTCACTTATTAAAAACTCCACTTTTTCATTTAAATCTGCTTCTGTGTCTGCTCCTATCACCACCCCGGGTCCACAACAAAATCAGAACCTCACAGTTTGCACTGGCCCAATGGATCCGGCCACGGAACAGGAGTCTGGAGTGGATTTATTCCGCTGTAATGCTGGCCGTTTAGAAAACCTGGAAGCTATGCAGTATCAAATGGCTCAGTTTCTACAGGAGATGTCTAAACGACAAGATAAACTGCAAACCTCGTTAATCACCCCTGGGGTATCAGCGACTACACTTCCTCCTGTGCCTGGTAATACAGGGACCAGAGTATCGCCTCATCTACATCTTCCTATGCCAAGCAAATTTGACGGCAATCCTAAACTCTGTTGTTGTTTATTAAATCAGTGTGATATACACTTTACATTACAGCCTGATAACTTTCCCACTGCTAGAACTAAAGTGGCATATATTGTGTCTTTGTTGTCCGGCTCGGCTCTGGATTGGGCCTCCCCATTCTGGGAGCATTCAGACTCGCTGCTGGATAACTATACAAACTTTGAATCATCATTCAGGAGGATTTTCGATGAATCTGGATGCACTGTGTCAGCATCATCCAGTATCATGACCCTGAGACAAGGAACCCGTCCTGTCAGCCAATATTCCATATAGTTTCAAATCTTGGCATCGTAGCTTAAGTGGAATGAGGAGGCCCTCACCTCAGCCTTTTGGAATGGCCTTTCTGACCGACAAAAAGATGATCTGATCACCCATGAGCTTCCCACTAATTTAAATTATATGATCTCACTCTGCTACAAAATTGACCTATGCTTCAGAGAACGTCAGACTGAAAAGCACAGAACTGACTGGCAAAGGTCATTTACGCCTTCCTTGCCCACCTAGCCACCCCATCCTCCTATAGATGAGGAGCCTATGCAGGTGAATCAAACCCATCTCTCCAAAGAGGACCGTCAGAGAAGGATGCTAAAAAACCTCTGTCTATACTGCGGAGATTCGGGTCACCTAGTGGCCTCCTGCTACCGTAAATCGGGAAATGCCCATTCCTAACTGACCCTGGGGACATCAAGTTAGGAGTTATGAGCCCGTCCCCAAATACTAAAGATTTCAAAATTTCCTTAGCTTTGCATTTCAAGCCTAACCCTGTCTTCGTTTCTGCTCTATTAGACTCTGGAGCAGCCGGAAACTTCATGACTTCCAGCCTAGTTGATAAACTACAGATTCCATGTTCATCTCTCAATCACGCAATTTCCCTGACTTCTGTAGATGGACGTCCTCTAGCTAAAGGAGTGGTCACCAAGGAAACTCAACCAGTATTAGTCCGTGTTGGGGCACTTCACTCCGAGTCTTTAAAGTTCTTAGTGATACCTGAGGCTTCCCAAGAAATCATTTTAGGACTACCCTGGTTACGCCAGCATAATCCCAGGATAGACTGGTGTTCAATGCAGATTCTTTCATGGGGAACTGACTGTCAGAAATCCTGTCTACCCAAGATACGACCTGTAAGAAACACAGCTTCGTTAATATCTCCAGGAGTACCAGATGTTCTCTGATGTTTTTTCTGAACAACAGGCGAATGTCTTACCTCCCCACAGAGAATGGGACTGTCCAATCGAGCTGCTGCCTGACAAGATGCCACCTCATAGTTGCACCTATCCTTTGTCCTTGCCTGAGACTCAAGCCATGTCTGAATACATCCAGGACAACCTAGCGAAAGGGTTTATTCGTCCTTCCACCTCTCCTGCTGGAGCTGGGTTCTTTTTCGTTGGCAAGAAGGATGGTGGCCTAAGACCTTGTATAGATTACTGGGGCCTTAATGATATAACAATTAAGAATCAATATTCTCTTCCCCTGATCACAGAGTTGTTAGACAGAGTTAAGGGGTCCATCATATTCTCAAAGTTGGATCTGAGAGGGGTTTATAATCTCATCCGTATTCACGCTGGTGATGAATGGAAGGCCGCCTTTAATACTAGAGATGGACACTTTGAATACCTTGTGATGCCCTTGGGTTGTGCAATGCCCCTGCCATGTTTCAGGGCTTTGTTATTGAGATTTTCCGGGACATGTTGTACGTCTCGGTTGTTGTTTACCTGGACGATATATTGATTTTCATCTTCTGTAGCAAAACATCATGAACATGTGAAGGAAGTATTGTCCCGTCTGAGAAAGAACCACCTTTACTGCAAACTGGAGAAATGTGTCTTTGGGGTACCCAGTGTGCCATTCCTTGGTTACATCATCTCTGGCTCCAGTCTAGAAATGGACCCCAAGAAGGTACAGGCGATTTTGGATTGGTCCCGTCCTCAAACTTTGAAAGCCATCCAGAGATTGCTTGGGTTCGCCAACTACTATAGACGTTTTATTAAAGGATTTTCATCATTATTGGCTCCCATTACCACGCTGACCCGAAAAGACGCTAATCCTGCACTATGGTCACCCGAGGCAGAGACTGCCTTCCAACTTTTAAAACAGGCGTTCATTTCTGCTCCAGTCTTACGACAACCAGATCTGGATAGGCCATTTCTATTGGAAGTGGATGCATCATCAGAGGCCGTGGGTGCAGTTCTTTCCCAGCGTTATGAGGATAATCGAGTTCATCCCTGTGGGTTTTTCTCCAAGAAATTTTCTCCTGCCGAAAGAAATTATGCTATTGGTGAACAAGAACTCTTGGCAGTGAAGTTGGCATTAAAAGAATGGAGATACCTGCTGGAAGGGGCCAAGTTTCCCTTCACTGTCTTCATGGACCATAGAAATCTCCTCTTCCTCAAGAATCTTCAGTGTGTGAGTCCTCGTTTTGCCCGATGGGCAATATTTTTTGCTTGGTTCCAGTTCACCCTGACCTTCCGGTCTGGAGCCCTAATCAAAAGGCAGATGCTCTGTCCAGATCTCTCCTCTGTGATGACAAATTGGAGAATCATAAAATACCCCTGTTTTGGAGTCAAGAGTGTTCGCCACCTTACAGTTACAGCCCACTACTGGGAAGTCCTTTGTGGCCCCGGAGTTAAGGAAGCAGCTCCTCACCTGGGCTCATTCCTCTCACTTTGCAGGTCACTCAGGTACCCGGAAGATCTTGGAATTTTTAAAGAGAGGCTATTGGTGGCAATCCATGAAAGCAGACATGTCGGAGTTCATTTCTTCATGTTCTTTGTGTGCCCAGCATAAATCTTCATGTCAGGCTCCAGCTGATGAGTTGTTGCCACTACCTATTCCATCACTTCCATGGACGCATCTCTCTATGGACTTTGTCACGGATCTGCCGAATTCTCAAGGGTTCACTACAATCTGGATCGTAGTAGACCGATTCTCTAAAATGGTCCATTACATACCACTAAAGAAATTGCCTTCTGCTCCTGACTTGGCTCACTTGTTCGTTCAACACATTTTCCGTCTCCATGGTCTTCCTGCTGAGATAGTCTCTCACCGTGATGTTCAGTTCACAGCGAAATTTTGGAGAGCCTTATGTTCTGTATTGCAAGTGAAGCAAAATTTTTCTACAGCTTATCACCCACAAAGCAATGTTTCCACTGAGACGGTTAATTAAGACCTTGAGACCTTCCTGAGGATTTTTATGACATCTTCCCAAGACAATTGGTCTGTCTTGCTGCCATGGGCTGTATTTGCACATAATGCCTCCTACCACTCTACCACGAACCAAAATACATTCCAAGTGGTCTACGGACTTTATCCTCAGGTCCCTGAATTTCAAAACCTGCCCGTCTTTGATGTTCCAGCTGTAGAAGACACTGTACGGAAATTTGCATCAATTGGGTCTCAAGTTCGTGCTGACCTGGAGAAGGCATCCTCCCGTTACAAATTTCAAGATGATAAGTTGCGTAGGAAAGTACCACGTATGCAAGTTGGAGACCAAGTCTGGTTGTCCACCTGGAACCTACGGCTTAGAGTACCATCTATGAAATTTGCTCCACACTTCATCGGGCCCTTCTCCATCATAGAAATCATTAACCCCGTGGCTTATCGCCTTCAGTTATCCCCTTATCTGAAAATTCCCAATTCTTTTCATGTCTCCCTGCTTAAACCCCTGGTGCTGAACAAACACAGAGTCCTGCCTGCTTCTCCACGTGTCAAGACTGAAAGGGGCGTGGAGGTTGAGGTCTCCCAGGTCTTGGATTCTCACCTCCGCAGATGACATTTGCAGTACCTGTTGGATTGGAGGGGCTACGGCCCAGAGGAACATTGTTGGACCAATGCCCGGGATATCCATGCTCCTGCACTCATCAAGAGGTTCCATGCCACCCATCCAGAGAAGCCTGGTGAGTGTCCTGAGGCCACCCATAAGGGGGGGGTACTGTCATGGCCAGGGTTTCTCAGCATGGTGGTCACCGGATATTACCTTTGAGGTCATTGTGGCAAGGGGTGTCTGGCAGCGGTGCTGGTGTTTGGCAAGGCGCATTGGCTGCGTGTGGTTCTGTGCGGGCACATTGTCACTAGGCCTGGGGAGGTCTGGCGGTGCTTCCATTCCATTTGGCATGGGAGCCGCCAACTTGCCTGTGGCCATGTGATTCAAGCTGTCCAATCCTGGTGGGTCATGTGTTCTTTCCAGCGCGGCACAGCGCGGCACAGCGCGGCACTGGGTATTTAGGAAGGTCCAGAGCCTTCCTTCCTTGCCAGTGCAACGTGTTTCTCAGCTGCGGCTGAGAGAGAGTACTTGTGCCTTACCTGCCTCCTTGGAAGCGCTTCTTAGCCTGAACCTTGCCTGCTCCAACATGCTGGACTTACCCTGCACCCTCCATTTACCTTTTCCCCTGCCTGAGTACCTGAACCTGCTGTTTCCCTGCACCTTACCTCCACTTACACACAGTTGGACTTCATTACCTCTGCCTGCATTCTGTTACAGCTCACCATACCTGCATACAGGACAGTTCCTGCCTGTCACTATCTGGACATTCTCTCATTTACCCCACTACAGTTATCAAGTGCACTTTAATGCTATACCTGGACTTTTTCATTTGCCATTCCCATGTCTTCTAAATCACTTATTAAAAACTCCACTTTTTCATTTAAATCTGCATCTGTGTCTGCTCCTATCACCACCCCGGGTCCACAACAAAATCAGAACCTCACACATGTCTTCTAGCTTCTCTCTCCACAGCGGCCCTTAAACACTTAACTGACCATTTATTTTCATCAAAACGGCACATAAATTGTAAATTTTTGTTCATTTAATTAAGTTTAAAAAGTATTTTTTTAAATATATTTAAATATATATATTTTTTTAAAAACATACTTTGGGGATGATTTCCATCCAATCCCCAACTCCCCTGTCCATAGACATCCATTGTAATTTAACAGCCCACCCCCATCAAAAATAGCCCGCCCCAATGTCAAAAGATCCCCTGCAATAACAACCCCCAGCCCCAAGGTATAATAGGTATCTATGGCACAGACCCCGCCCTCACACCAGGGACAATGGGTGCCCAATTTAGGGACCACAGACCTCTCCAGCTAAGAATATATTTTGCTCCCCTCCAGGGCCAAGAGATGCCACTCCTCCTGTTATCCCCCTCCCCCCTGATCTAGCGCTGCTCTCTCACATTTGCATAGCATAGTGGAGCATGAGGCAGGTGGACCAATCATCAGTCCCCCCTGCTGCAGCTTATCTCTGCACATGCAAAGATCAGCAGACTGATGCTCAGAGGGGAATAGTGTTCCCCTCATGGCACTTTTACTAACTTTTACTATAGATGCATACATCCAAGAGCACCATTCAAATAGCATTCTGAAGTGCAATTCTGGCAATGATGTCAACGATCACAGACCACCGCATCACTGCAGGGGGTCCGGGGAGACAGAGGAGATCTGTTCTGCTGGGTGTGATATGAATGACCACCAAATGTTAGTCTGGTGGTCAAGATCCCGACGCCGTCAGCCTGATGGGTGAAGATCCCAACAGCGCCCGTAAGTATACTATCCCTACCCCTATCCCCCCTAACCCTCCCTTAGGGGTGCCTAACCATAAACTCCCCCCTAGTGCCTAACCCTACCCTTCCCCACAGGTGCCTAAACCTAACCACCCCTCCCCACACTCTAAACCTAACCCACCTGGGGGGTGCCTAACCCTAACCTCCTCCCAGGGATGCCTAACCCTAACCTCCCCTTCCCCTAGCCTAAATCTAACCCACCCAGGGGGGTGCCTAACCCTAAGTCCTCCCAGGAGCCCTGAAACCTAACCCCCCCTGCGCGGCTGTCCGCTGTCAACGCCCCGGCTTACCTTCGTTTGGTATGCCAGGTGTCGGGATTTAGGTGGAAGGATAATGATAGGCGTCGGGATTTCGATGCCTATAATTAGTCCCATGCCGGGATTTAACAGTCTGGAAGCTGGCGGTCGGGATTTCGACAGTCGGTTTCCTGACTACATCCCGTTCTGCCCCATTGTTAATCCGGCCCTGATCACTATTGAAAGTGGTGTATACATTGGTGTATAGTAACATATTATGCCAAGGTCAGTGGAGTGTTTGTGGCCCGCAAATGAAAGATATACAAAGGCCCCATGACCTTGGAGATGGAGCAAAATCACATATGCACATGTAGATTTGCAGACACTGCAACAATTGTAATAAGGGCATGTTTCTATTGTCAGCAGATATCAGTACTATTGTTTACCTATCAAAAGCCAATAAGATGTCTATAGCCTGAGAAGCTTAATATAAGTTAATCTAACTAAATAATACTAACACCAAAACCTAGATATAACAAGTTCAGACACATGAGTTGGAATTTAAATAAGGTCACAGGTTTTATTTAATTTTTAATTAACAGAAAACATGGCTAATTACAGCATTGCTGATCTCAGCTATAGCCCAGATATTAATCTCTGTATGCCACCTGATGCAAATTGAGTAACTGAGGCTTAAACACTTCCTTATATTAGCCTAGCACTACTGAGGCCCAATCTTAATGGAGAAACCCAGATCCCCCCTTTGGGCAGAGAATGAGTAGAAGGTGCCCCAAAAGCTACCACTTGCACCCACTATTGGATGCTGAGAAGCAATGCTTTCCCACCTCGCTGAGCCTTGCTATAATTGAAATTAAATTATTAGACAAAAGATACCAGTCACTCCGGATGTATAACAACAGAATAACAAAAAGGAAAGGATGGGCAAGGGGATTCCTGAAGCAAGAGGAAGTCAGCTCTCTTGTCCTGACCCTATATAACTTTTTAAGGTCCTTCCTACCTTCCCTATGATTGGCTAAACTCAGGTCCTATTGAACTGTCAATCAACAACCTATGGTAAACCTGCTATGTAAAGCCACCTATTAGCTCCAAGCCTGTACCCTTATATAGTTTTAGGCTTTTGCAGCCTTCCACTACCTTAAGTTGTCTATAGCTTGAGAATCTCAAGATAAATTAATCTACTGTAAATATTACTAACACCAATACCTAGTAATAACGAGACCAGACGCAGACATATGAGTTGGAATTTAAGTAAGGCCACAGCTTTTACTTCATTTTTAATTAATAGAAAAAAAGTGGCTAAAGAAAGCATTGATAATCTCAGCTCTTGCAGATATTATTCACTATCAATGGGGGAGAGGCTGTATGCACCCTGATGCAAATTGAGCTGTGGAGGCCTAAACTACTGCTTCTTTTAGCCTAGCACTACTGGGGATCAACCTTAATGGAGGCAGAGACAGCTTGTCTTGCAAAAGGGAAAGTGCCTCTGCAGCTACCACCTGCGCCCACTATTGGCTGCTGAGAAGCAATGCATTCACACTAAAGCTGGGAGCACAATATGACAGCCATCCCAGATGAAGGTAAAACCTACTAACAAAAAACAACGTCTTCGGAATACTCAGCTAATCCTGTTCCACACAAGGTATACATTTTTGGGGGACAAATCCCTTCACATCCCCACAATAGTAGTGGGTAACCAAAGCCTAGGTTTAGCCCACAGGGAGAATGCTATTGCCCTGAAGCTTCACATTGCTGAATATACTGTATATTTTTTGTATGCCATTGATTTCCACCGTCAAAGTTCTCTAATGGCTGGTTCCAAGAAGCCTGCTTCTGCGGTGCATGTAGCCGCCCCTATACGGAATAAATGTGTGCCATAAGATGTTGTGTTTACCCTAAGTATGCTAAGAACCACTAGAATACTGCTGAAAACTTAATTTTTTAAGAGGGTAGCCATCAGCATGTGCTAGCCAATGCTTTCTACCTGTGGGATGTATTCTCATATAGTTCTCTGCAGAGCTACTGGACACATCTACAAATCTGTGCCTGAACCATCACCCATTTACCTTACCCAACTGATCTTTTTTTAACAGTGAATTTTGCATAGGAGAGCCCTAGGTTTTTTTTCACATTCTTTGAAAGGCATCCTGACTGCAGCGATTGCTTAGAAGTGGCCACCATTTGCAGACCAAAAATGCTCCAAAAAATTCAAACAAGAATGCAACCAGAAACATTGTTTTAAACTCACTGGACGCTACCTTGGGTAACCAACTAATTAAATTTTCAAGAAAGTCTAGATCTAGGGGGCACCTATTATCTTACTTTACCCCTTTGCCTCTCCCATAATTCTTATCCCTGCCAATTCCATCGCTGTTGATGCTCTAGACCATCCCTGTTTGCAAAACCCACAAACAATAGCACTTAAACTCTGTTTGCACATAAACTAGAAGCCTGAAATTGCTCCCAATCCTCCCAAGCTGCAGAATAGGCCCATCTCGTGGACATTGCCAAAGTCATGGCAGCAAATTCTTCTAGTCCCAGCTTAATGATCTGCCAGACCGAAGGAAGACATTTTAAGCCTTGGGGATTTATCGTAGGTGCCAGCGTTCTAAGGGCCTGATTCAGAGCCGTACGCTATTTGTGGACGGTCGTTCAGGAAAAGGGGGTGGCTATTCAAATGAACCGTTCGCTCTTTGCGGTCTGTTGACACCTCCATGTCTAAATGAGTGAACAAAACCTGCGGCCGCTATTTTGTTAAAAACGCCCCCTGGCCGCTCGCATCATACGTCATGTCCGCTAATTAATAGATTAATCGAGTACATCGAACAGCGTATGAACTGCTCGCTATTCTTGTGGTTGGTTTTTCCTACCGCAATCTTGCGAGCAGTTCTGGCTATAAAATAACCAAGTTACGTGGTTGCTGACGCTGCTGTTTTAATTATGCACACCCTTAAATCGCCCGTTTTGACCTTTAAGCACGCCTGCGTTCTGATCTCCACTCCCCGTTTTCAAGCACCTTCCCCTGTTACCACCCACATACGCCTCCTCCTGTCACTCAAAATAGCAGGCACTCGCTATATAGTGAACAAACGATTTCTGACCGCACTGACTGGTTCGCGCATGCGTATTAAAATCCGTACGCATGCGCAGATGTGCTAACATCGCTCCGAACGAGCGAACGGCCGCTTACGAGTGGCTCTGAATCAGGCCCTAAATTTAAACCACTGAAAATGTGAATGCATGTCGGCAATACAATTCTCTACTCAAGGAACATGCTTCGCCTATGTATACAATTGTACCTACAAACAATATATTACTAAGCTGTTCCCAAATGAGTATATCATCCTAACTCAGCATATTGTACGATTCTTTCTCTCTGGGGTCTATATACGTATTATGTTAGGTAGACTGTGGATGTGAGAGTCACATGTATCAATATGTATTAATGTGTGTAGATATAAACACTGATTATTCTGCATAAACTACCTTATGGTACACAATATTGCTGAGACTCTACATATCCCTTGTAAAGACTTATACTGGAGGTTTATGAACATGATGGACAACTGTTCTAAGACATCAATTAATATTTTCGCTCCTCGCTATTTTATTTATGATGTTGCATATGTATCCCAATGGGAATTACTAAACCAATAGAAGGAATCTCTGTGGGTGCAGTGTCTTTACTGCATATGAAACATTATATCCTCACTTACTAGATTAGGAATTTGGATTTACCCATATCCGAGGACACGATATCCACAGATTGCAACACATAAGTATAATATTTTATGTAGCTCTTGTCTTGTAGTGTTTTGTATTGTCCTTAGATACCTTGAAGCTCAAATTTTAATGAATTTAATAAATGTTACATTTTATTGTTAAAAACTGTACATAAAGAGTGCCCCAAAAAGAGAGCCTTCTTTCTTCTCTTTGCTCTATTTACGCATATATATTTGGGCTCTGGGGAGCACCACCAATAGGAGTTATATTTGAGATCTAACTTGCGTTAGATAGACACTGATTTTGACCTTGGTAACTACCATATTGTATTACAAATTGATATCTTTCTGTGCGGATACAACCCCCCTTTCTTACAGAACATGCTTCACCCGTAAGCAGACATTAGCCTCCCAACACTTAAGGACTAGGTGCCGTAAAAGATGCAATGCCAGGGTGATTGGGCATTCTGAATATTAATAGCCTGCACCACTCCTTGGTTATCGCACCGGAACACAATGTTCTGATTATGAAGCTGTTGTGCTCAAAGTTCAACTGTGACCACAATTGCTAAAAGTTCTAATAGCAAAAGATTTGCAGTTAAAGCCTGATGCCATGGCTCCGCACATGGTAAACAAGGGTGTCTATTTCAATGTCCAAGCAAGATAAGCAGGAAACACGACCCTCTTTATTATCTTGGACAATGGGTACCCCAAAACTTTGAACAGTGCCTACATTAAAAACTGTATTTTACTGCAGCTTTCGCTATGCCACTAGAAAGTTGCCTAAATAATGTGCAACCCCAGTATGTCCCACATCATCTCACACCATCTCATAGGGTACTATTTATGATAAGAGAGCTACTCGATATCAATGTCATTCATTATGCTCTGCAATCTACAGCTCGAGGCACCTCATTATGATCTGACATTCACGATGCTGCATTAGTACAGGCAATTGATATACATCATTACTGAGACCACATAGTGGACCCACTGAAATACCAATATGCCTTTTTTCAGCCTTGACAAAGCTGTTTAACACAGTGAAACGCACGCATTGGCGTTTCAGCGAGTCCTTTATAGTACTCTATGAGATGGTGTGAGCCACTTGTAAATCAACTAACAGAGTGTTAGCAGCATAGCACGGCAATCTCACCGTGTGATAGTTTATGAATCTCTATTAGGGACAGTCCCCATATGATTGCTATCATCCTGAAGTGTAATAGCACAATGGTACAGTGACAACACACTTAGGGATATTTGAATCCTAATAAACACTATACTAAGAGTAAACTCATTTAAGGATGAGTACAATATACATTTAAGCTAATAAATCGTATTCATTACCCTGGTGTAATGGTGGTTGTGCACTATGTCTGATGTGAACTATGCCAGAATGAATTAAAGACTGCCAGCAACAACAATAAGACAACATTGTTGCTATCTGGTATTAGTAACCTTTCTAAGAGTGCTATCCAATTAGCCCCGAACATTGTTCGGGCACTAACTAATCCCCGCGATCAGCGAAAAAAAGGGATTTTTGGGGGGGCAGTTATGGTATAATAAATCTAATTTTGTGATCACCATACATCAATGTGACAGGATAAGCAGAGATTCCCGGTATATATAAGAGATTCCCTGCACATATGATGAATTCCAGTCTGACTCCACAATAAATAAGTGATCTCCAATGGATAACTGCCTTTGTGGTAGGGGTGTGCACCGGCCACTTTTCGTGTTTTGTGTTTTGGTTTTGGATCTGGATCTTTCTTCGTGTTTTGGATCTGGATTGGTTTTGCCAAAACCACCCTTCCGTGTTTTGGGTTCTGGGTTTTGTGTTTTGGATCTGTATTTTTTTGAAAAAAAGCATAAAAACAGCTAAAATCACAGAATTTGTAGGTTTTTCTGCTCCTATGCTATTATTAACCTCAATAACCTTAATTTCCACTCATTTCCAGTCTATTCTGAACACCTCACACCTCACAATAGTGTTTTTATGTCCAAAAGGTTGCACCGAGGTAGCTGTATGACTATGCTAAGCGACACGAGTGGGCGGCACAAACACGTGGCCCATCTAGGAGTGACACTGCAGTGGCAGACAGGATGGCAGTTTGAAAAACTAGGCCCCAAACTGTACATAATGCAAAGAAAAAAAAGAGGCCCTCCCACCCACCCTTATGTTGTATAAACAGGACATGCACACTTTAACAAACCAATCATTTCAGCACCAGGGTCTGCCACACAACTGTTGCTGAAATGATCGGTTCGTTTTGGCCCCCACAAAACAAGCTGGCAATTAATCTGTCCCTGCACAAACTGGCTCTACGGAGGCAAGATGTCATCCTCATCCTCCTCATCCACCGATTCCTCACCCTCTTCAGTGTTGTGTACATCCTCATCCTCACAGAGTATTAACTCGTCCCCACTGGAATCCACCACCACAGGTCCCTCTGTACGTTCTGGAGGCAGGTCTCCCTGGAAGAGCTGATAATTCATTTTGATGAACATCATCTTCTCCACATTCTGTGGAAGCAACCTCCTACGCCTTTCGCTGACAAGGTTCCCGGCTGCACTAAACACTCTTTCGGAGTACACACTGGAGGGGGGGCAACTCAGGTAAAATAGAGCCAGTTTGTACAGGGACCTCCAAATTGCTTCTTTTTTCTGCCAGTACAGGTACGGACTGTCTGACATGCCTACTTGGATGCTGTCACCGATGTAATCCTTTAACAGACAGACGCACACTTGTCACTGCTGCTTTAAGGATGCAGGTGCGGCTACAGCCCACACATTTCACAAAGACAGAAAAAAAAAGAAGAATATTTTTATTGTTTGTGGAGCACACTTTGAGGGTGTCACCACCCTTTAACAGACAGATGCACGCTCGTCGCTGCTGCTTTGAGGATGCAGGTGCGGCTACAGCCCACACATTTCACAAAGACAGAAAAAAAAGAAGAATATTTTTATTGTTTGTGGAGCACACTTTGAGGGTGTCACCACCCTTTAACAAACAGACGCATGCTTGTCGCTGCTGCTTTCAGGATTCAGGTGCGGCTACAGCCCACACATTTCACAAAGACAGAAAAAAAAAGAAGAATATTTTTATTGTTTGTGGAGCGCACTTTGAGGGTTACACCACCCTTTAACAGACAGACAAACGCTTGTCGCTGCTGCTTTGAGGACAGTATCATATGCAGTGACAGTAGACTTGTCAGAAATTGTTGGCACGTCCTTCAGTCCGGACCAGATGTCCAAACCAGCCCTTGACTTATGACACAGGCGCACGCTTGGCGCTGCTACTGTGTTGATGCACGTGCGGCTACATCGCACACAAGTCACAAACACATTAAAAAAATAGTTTCTTATTTTTTGGAGCACTTTGAGGGTTACACCATCCTTTAACAGACAGACGCACGCTTGTCGCTGCTGCTTTGAGGATGCAAGTGCGGCTACAGCCCACACAATTCACAAAGACAGGAAAAAAAGAAGAATATTTTTATTGTTTGTGTAGCACACTTTGAGGGTGTCACCACCCTTTAACAGACAGACGCACACTTGTCGCTGCTGCTTTCAGGATTCAGGTGCGGCTACAGCCCACACAATTCACAAAGACAGAAAAAAGAAGAATATTTTTATTATTTGTGGAGTGCACTTTGTGGGTTACACCGCCCTTTAACAGAAAGACGCACGCTTGTCGCTGCTGCTTTAAGGATGCAGGTGCGGCTACAGCCCACACATTTCACAAAGAGAAAAAAAAAGAAGAATTTTTTTATTGTTTGTGGAGCGCACTTTGAGGGTAACACCACCCTTTAACAGACAGACGCACGCTTGTCGCTGTTGCTTTGATGATGCAGGTGGAATCTAGACGGGATTTGGAACCGGGGACACACTACCTCCATCAATTGTCTAAATCCCACTGCACTAATGGCAGATACCGGACGCACGTCTAACAACAACATAGCAGTCAAGGCCTCAGTTATACGTTTTGCTTCAGGATGACTGCTGTCGTACTTCATCCTCATCGCTAGGGACTGTTGGAGGGTGAATTGTTTTGTAAAAGTAGTGGTGTTCCTACTTCCTCTCTGGGATGAGGAACAACTCCCAGCAGCAGCAACAGCACTAGGAGGAAGTGGTTCTTGATCTTTCCCTATTTTATTTTTATCGGAGAAAGTTTGGTCCTCCATTTATGTTATATAGATATAGACGTGCGGCAAAGGTGCACACAAACACAGAAAATATTTTTTTATTTTTGCTGGAGAGTAGTGCACTTTGTGGGTTACACCACCCTTTAAGAAGTGAGCCAGCGGGCTCTTTACTTATGGGACACAGGCGCACGCTTGGCGCTGCTCCTTTGTTAATGCATGTGCAGCCACAGTGCACACAATTCACAAACACAGAAAATATTTTTTTATTTGGTTTGGAGTGTACTTTGGGGGTTACAGCACCCTTTAACGGTCAAGCCAGCCGGCCCTTTACTTATGACACAGGCGCACGCTTGGCACTACTTTGTTGATGCACGTGCGGCTACTGCGCACACAATTCACAAACACAGAAAATATTTTTTTATTTGGTTTGGAGTGTACTTTGGGGGTTACAGCACCCTTTAACGGTCAAGCCAGCCGGCCCTTTACTTATGACACAGGCGCACGCTTGGCACTACTTTGTTGATGCACGTGCGGCTACTGCGCACACAATTCACAAACACAGAAAATATTTTTTTATTTGGTTTGGACTGGAGTGTACTTTGGGGGTTACAGCACCCTTTAACTGTCAAGCCAGCCGGCCCTTTACTTATGACACTGGCGCATTCTTGGCACTACTTTGTTGACGCACGTGCGGCTACTGCGCACACAATTCACAAACACAGAAAATATTTTTTTTATTTGGTTTGGACTGGAGTGTACTTTGGGGGTTACAGCACCCTTTAACGGTCATGCCAGCCGGCCCTTTACTTATGACACAGGCGCACGCTTGGCACTACTTTGTTGATGCACGTGCGGCTACTGCGCACACAATTCACAAACACAGAAAATATTTTTTTATTTGGTTTGGACTGGAGTGTACTTTGGGGGTTACAGCACCCTTTAACGGTCAAGCCAGCCGGCCCTTTACTTATGACACAGGCGCATTCTTGGCACTACTTTGTTGACGCACGTGCGGCTACTGCGCACACAATTCACAAACACAGAAAATATTTTTTTATTTGGTTAGGACTGGAGTGTACTTTGGGGTTTACAGCACCCTTCAATGGTCAAGCCAGCTGGCCCTTTACTTATGACACAGGCGCAAGCTTGGCACTACTTTGTTGATGCACGTGCGGCTACTGCGCACACAATTCACAAACACAGAAAAAAAAAAATTTTTTCAGCACTTGGGGGGAGCACCCCTGACGGACAGAGCACCCCCTGGACAACACTACAGCACCCCTTTAGGACTGGGACACTGCACAGGACTTTGGAGTAGGGGTGAGCGTGTTCGGATTTCTGAAATAGGTAATCTTAAAAAGCAAGGTCCACTACCTAGTCTATACTAATATTAGATGTTGTCCAGTCACTAGATAGGATGAATATATATTATATCATTAGAGATGGTGTATTTTATGTATACAAATATACAAAACAATATAAACAGGATAATTGTCAACTGAAATATTAAATATTATTATCCTAGTGTTGGCCTATAATTCCTGTCTATATCAACAGCAGCGCGTATTGATTCATATATTTCCCCTTTTCACAAATAAACCGTTAGAGGAAATGATCTAGTTATAATCACTGCCCGCAAAGTAGGGGTGAGCGGGTTCGGATTTCTGAAATCCGAACCCCCCGGAGCCCCCCCGATCCGAGGCCGATCTGAGTCAGGCTCGACTTTTCCTGCCTGACTTGGATCTGAAATCGAGGCAAAACGTCATCATCCCGTCTTCCGGGTATCGCGGGTTTTGGATCCTATATAAGGTACCCGCGTCGGTGCCATTTTCTCACTCGGCTGTGGACAGTGAAGAGGGAGGGTGGGAGTTAGGGCTGGCTGGGCTGTGTAGTGTAGTGTAGTGTAGTGCAGAGTAGTGTTGTGCTGTGCTGTGCTGCTGTTGTCCATAGGGGCTGTGTCCACTACTTCAAAGTCCATAGGGGCTGGCTGTGTTGTGCTGTGCTGCTGTTGTCCATAGGGTCTGTGTCCACTACTTCAAAGTCCATAGGGGCTGGCTGGACTGTGTTGTGCAGTCAGTTGTCCATAGGGGCTGTGTCCACTCCAAAGTCCTGTGCAGTGTCCCAGTCCTAAAGGGGTGCTGTAGTGTTGTCCAGGGGGTGCTCTGTCCATCAGGGGTGCTCCCCCCAAGTGCTAAAAAAAAAAAAAAAATTTCTGTGTTTGTGAATTGTGTGCGCAGTAGCCGCACGTGCATCAACAAAGTAGTGCCAAGCGTGCGCCTGTGTCATAAGTTAAGGGCCGGCTGGCTTGACCGTTAAAGGGTGCTGTAACCCCCAAAGTACACTCCAAACCAAATAAAAAAATATTTTCTGTGTTTGTGAATTGTGTGCGCAGTAGCCGCACGTGCATCAACAAAGTAGTGCCAAGCGTGTGCCTGTGTCATAAGTAAAGGGCCGGCTGGCTTGACCGTTAAAGGGTGCTGTAACCCCCAAAGTACACTCCAAACCAAATAACAAAATATTTTCTGTGTTTGTGAATTGTGTGCGCAGTAGCCGCATGTGCATCAACAAAGTAGTGCCAAGCGTGCGCCTGTGTCATAAGTAAAGGGCCGGCTGGCTTGTCCGTTAAAGGGTGCTGTAAACCCCAAAGTACACTCCAAGCCAAATTAAAAAATATTTTCTGTGTTTGTGAATTGTGTGCGCAGTAGCCGCACGTGCATCAACAAAGTAGTGCCAAGCGTGCACCTGTGTCCCATAAGTAAAGGGCCGGCTGGCTTGACCGTTAAAGGGTGCTGTAACCCCCAAAGTACACTCCAAACCAAATAAAAAAATATTTTCTGTTTGTGAATTGTGTGCGCAGTAGCCGCACGTGCATCAACAAAGTAGTGCCAAGCGTGCGCCTGTGTAATAAGAAAAGTGCCGGCTGGCTTGACCGTTAAAGGGTGCTGTAACCCCCAAAGTACACTCCAAACCAAATAAAAAAATATTTTCTGTGTTTGTGAATTGTGTGCGCAGTAGCCGCACGTGCATCAACAAAGTAGTGCCAAGCGTGCGTCTGTGTCATAAGTAAAGGGCCGGCTGGCTTGACCGTTAAAGGGTGCTGTAACCCCCAAAGTACACTCCAAACCAAATAAAAAAATATTTTCTGTGTTTGTGAATTGTGTGCGCAGTAGCCGCACGTGCATCAACAATGGAGCAGCTTCAACCGTGCGCCTGTGTCCCATAAGTAAAGAGCCGGCTGGCTCATTTCTTAAAGGGTGGTGTAACCCACAAAGTGCACTACTCTCCAGCAAAAATAAAAAAATATTTTCTGTGTTTGTGTGCGCCTTAGCCGCACGTATATATCAAATCGATATAACATAAATGGATGACCAAACTTTCTCTGATAAAAATAAAATAGAGAAAGATCAAGAACCACTTCCTCCTAGTGCTGAAGCTGCTGCCACTAGTCAAGACATAGACGATAACATGCCATCAACGTCGTCTGCCAAGGCCGATGCCCAATGTCATAGTAGAAGCCACATACAATCCCAAATGACAAAGTTCAGGAAAATGACCTTAAAAAAAACATTTAAATCATCTGAAGAGAAATGTAAACTTGCCAATATGCCATTTATGACACGGAGTGGTAAGGAACGGCTAAGGTCTTTCCCTATGTTCATGACTAGTGGTTCAGCTTCACATGACGATGGAAGCCCTCCTCCCACTAAAAAAATCAAACGAGTTAAGCTGGCAAAAGCACAGCGAAGAACTGTGCGTTCTAAGAAGATATCACAAATCCCCAAGGAGAGTCCAAGTGTGGTGGCGGTTGCGATGCCTGACCTTCCCAGCACTGGACGGGAAGAGGTGGCTCTTTCCACCATTTGCACGCCCCCTGCAAGTGCTGAAAGGAGCACCCACAGTCCACTTGCTGATATGCAAATTGAAGATGTCACTGTTGAAGTACAACAGGATGAGGATACTGGTGTAGCTGGCGCTGAGGAGGAAGTTGGCGAGGAGGATTCTGATGGTGATGTGGTTTGTTTAAATCAGGCTCCGGGGGAGACAGTTGTTGTCCGTGGGATGAAAAAGCCCATCGCGATCATGCCTGGGCAGAAGACCAAACATTCCACCTCTTTGGTCTGGCAATATTTCTATCCAAATCCGGACAACAACTGTCTTGCCATATGTACCATATGTAAAGGTGGAATAAGTAGGGGTAGGAACGTTAACCACCTAGGAACATCTTCCCTTATACGGCACCTGCAGCGAGTTCATAATAAGTTACTGTCAAGTTCAGAAACTTTGGCTAAGACCGTAAGCAGTCCAGGGACACCTAAATCCCGTTGTCCTGTTGTATCCAAGCGCCTGCAAACCACACCGTCAACTCCCTCCTCGTCAATTTCCTCCTTAGTCAGGATCTTGCCTCCGTAGAGCCAGTTTGTGCAGGGACAGATTAATTGCCAGCTTGTTTTGTGGGGGCCCAAACGAACCAATCATTTCAGCCACAGTTGTGTGGCAGACCCCGTCACTGAAATGATTGGTTTGTTAAAGTGTGCATGTCCTGTTTATACAACATAAGGGTGGGTGGGAGGGCCCAAGGACAATTCCATCTTGCACCTCTTTTTTTTCTTTGCATTAAGTACAGTTTGGGGCCTAGTTTTTCAAACTGCCATCCTGTCTGCCACTGCAGTGTCACTCCTAGATGGGCCACGTGTTTGTGCCGCCCACTCGTGTCTCTTAGAATAGTCATCCAGCTACCTCGGTGCAACCTTTTGGACATAAAAACACTATTATGAGGTGTGAGTTGTTCAGAATAGACTGGAAATGAGTGGAAATTAAGGTTATTGAGGTTAATAATAGCATAGGAGCAGAAAAATCCACAAATTCTGTGATTTTAGCTGTTTTTATGCTTTTTTTTAAAAAAAAATACAGATCCAAAACACAAAACCCAGAACCCAAAACACAGAAGGGTGGTTTTGGCAAAACCAATCCAGATCCAAAACACGAAGAAAGATCCAGATCCAAAACCAAAACACGAAAAGTGGCCGGTGCACACCCCTACTTTGGAGTGGACACAGCCCCTATGGACAACTGACTGCACAGCACAACACATTCCAGCCAGCCCCTATGGACTTTGAAGTAGTGGACACAGCCCCTATGGACAACAGCAGCACAGCACAACACAGCGCAGCACAGCACAGCACAGCACAACACTACTCTGCACTACACTACACTACACAGCCCAGCCAGCCCTAACTCCCACCCTCCCTCTTCACTGTCCACAGCCAAGTGAGAAAATGGCACCGACGCGGGTACCTTATATAGGATCCAAAACCCGCGATACCCGGAAGACGGGATGATGACGTTTTGCCTCGATTTCAGATCCAAGTCAGGCGGGAAAAGTCGAGCCTGACTCAGATCGGCCTCGGATCGGGGGGGCTCCGGGGGGTTCGGATTTCAGAAATCCGAACCCGCTCACCCCTACTTTGCGGGCAGTGATTATAACTAGATCATTTCCTCTAACGGTTTATTTGTGAAAAGGGGAAATATATGAATCAATACGCGCTGCTGTTGATATAGACAGGAATTATAGGCCAACACTAGGATAATAATATTTAATATTTCAGTTGACAATTATCCTGTTTATATTGTTTTGTATATTTGTATACATAAAATACACCATCTCTAATGATATAATATATATTCATCCTATCTAGTGACTGGACAACATCTAATATTAGTATAGACTAGGTAGTGGACCTTGCTTTTTAAGATTACCTATTCACATTATTCTATCTTTTTCACATATATTTTGCATGTATGTTTTGTTAATCTATACATTTTTTAACCTCTATATTTCACTGTATGTTTCCCGAAGTTTAGGATAATTATCTATCTTTAAGGATAAAAGCTAAGTTTTATTATAACATATGTTCTCTTTGTGCGCCCTTATAATACAACCGGATTGAATTAGGGTTGCACCCCCATAACTAAATGTTATAATGAAGAATGTACATGGGGCTTAATATGTGACTACATAGTTTCATAAGTTATAGTGTGCAGATACATTCTCTCTTCCTTTATATTTATGTTTGCAGCTACTTTAAACAGTTTTTGGTGGAATGCCCTCCTCTGCAAATGGTGGCAAAAAGGGCAGCTTGCCCATTTATTACAGTGCCCCATTGAAGGCATAACACTTCCCTTTTTGAAATGTGTTTTTTTCAATATAGCTGCCCCCACCTGTTTTTGTATTAAAAACAATCTCCATCTCTACTTTCCTCTACTTTGTCACCTCTAACCATACCTCCACGTCTTTGAAGCCTAAAGACATAATGGTATGTCCAAATTGCTTCTCACTAAATTATTAATCGTAAGAATGCTATATCATCCCTTTAGATTTAATGTACATATTATGCATCAAATGTATGTAGTTTAAAATGTTGAAGCACTCTAAAGGCCTAGATTCTAAATAGCAAGCCCTAAAAAACAGCATACCATTAACCAGTTATTATAGCATCTATATGCCTTCTACCCAATGCCACCTGTTGCCTTCACTGCAGCTATACCTTTCCTTCCTTCATCTATTATTTTAAACATATATAGTATACAAAGTGATCTTTGGCAATCCTAACCTTAATACTCTTATGCAAACCCCTAATGATTGCAGTATTGGCGCAATGGACTAAATTGCCACTGTTACTGCATTGACTAATTGGATATGAAACCCGCTTGCGGGGTGCACTCTTATGTGGGCCCGTAAACTGCTTCTCTAAATATTTCATACATTTTTGTGGACTCCTAGCACTAGACGGATCCCCTCTCCTGAGGTTGGTCCAAGACTGATGTGGGAACAACCATAGATTTGGATGCTTCCACCTCAGTCCCTGCAATTGAAGATGAAACAGGAGGAGCAACTTCTGTCATAGCAAAAGAAGGAATGGGAGGTGGTGTGGCAAGAACTGACTATGTAGGTGCATTGTCTTGGGCAACGGCCAGGGCAGGAACTGTAGTAGTAAGTATAGAAGTGTGTCTGGACTGGCGCAGCAAACAATCTTGGACTAAAGGAATGTATAGATTCTGGCATTTATTAGAATAAGAAGTGAAATTAAATTATGACATGAAATATATAAAGAGCATACAGCTATTGCTATCACCAAAAGTGATAAGTACAATATTAGAACAACATATTCAACATGATGACAATCGCAAATAAAACCATAAATAATAAATTTGATCACCTTAAAAAAGTAAATAAAATTTAGAGAAATATGTAAAAATATTTAATATACATAACAGCATGTAATATCATCCAAAGTGGTCTGTGCTTAATTGTCCGTTTTAGTAACAAACCTTATGGGTTGGTTAGACTTACCTAAATTATGCAGGTTGTTGGAGTCACTATTTATTTGGGTGTTCGTGACCCTGACAAAGCCTGACAGAGAACAGCGGGTGAAACGTGTTGGGGACACCCACACTCGTTAAGCTGTTCACAGAAGAAACTACCCGGCGGTGAGAGGTACGTTCATGTGTTTCCATCTAAAGAGTGATTGTACTCCTTAGGCTGACTGGTTAACATGAGTTCACACAAGTACAGAAAAACAAAAGTATCTATCTATCTATCTATCTATCTATATATCTATCTGTCACAAGTCAAAGTCACATCCTATTGGATGGCGATTCTCGTAGGCTGGTTGCTGGGAAACGGAGACGCCACGCTATCAACTTGTAAAGTCCTCCCATCTGTCTGACATCATCTCTGCTGGGACAGGATTGGTGCATCCTCCTTTTTCTATCTTGCTGGTGCATTGCTCAGATGCTGGTGATAGCATTCACACGTGTTTCTCAGCCATTAAGGCTGCTTCACGGCCCAAAGGCCACATTCTGCTGTGAGTCTCCTGTTCCAGTTGAGTATCCAGTTCCCCAGTCTTAGTTGTTTTGCTCCTGTCGTTTGTGTCATCCAGCTGGCATGGTCCACACTCCAGTCTCCTGCTGTTTGTGTCATCCAGGCAGCATGGTCTGCACTCCAGTTTCCTGCCATTTGTGTCATCCAGAAAGCACGGTCTGCACCTCAGTCTACTGCTGTTTGTAACATCCAGGTGGCACAAGCCGCACCTCGGTATCCAGTGTGTAGTATCCTGTGCGTTGCCGCTTGTGTCAACCTGGCGGCACAAACTGATCATCAGCATCAGGTGTACACAAGCTAGTGTACTGCCGCTTGTGTCAACCCGGCGGCACAGGTCGCACATTAGCATCAAGTGTACACAAGCTGGTGTACTGCTGCTTGTGTCAAGCCAGAAGAAGAAGTCGCACCTCAGCATCGAGTGTATGCAGACCAGCGTACTGCAGCTTGTGTCAACCCAGTGGCACAAGCCGCACATCTGCGTCAAAAAGTACACAATCAAGTGAACTGCCGCTTGTGTTAACTTGGCGGCGCAAGTCGCATTACAGTGACAACTCGCCAAGGTTCTCAGCCCTCAAGGCTGCTACACGGCCCAAAGGACATATTCTGCTTCATGGCCCCGAGGCCTCAACTCGCCAAGGTTCTCAGCCCTTAAGGCTGCTACATGGCCCAACTGCCACATTCTGCTTGCAGGAAGTTTAGCAACTTCTGTGGCAAGGTCATATCAACTACAAGTGTGCGTGCAGCTCTGATGTTACTCGATGTTACAGATGATTTTGCATACTTGCACATTAGTATGGATGTGAGAAGAGGCTAAGGGGGCATCTGTATCTTGTGCTGCGATGGCAATGCAAATGCAGTCTTTAGCATATTTTAGCAGCGTCCAGCTGCAAGCGAATGCAACATTGTGATACAACCTGAATCAGGCCCAAATATCCATGTAATAGTAACATTGTCACCATAATGTGCTCTCTAATATGGACAGGTGTGCTTAAGACTTACAAATAGATAAATGTAAATAAACCACTTGCGGATCTCTGCTATTCAGCTGAATGTGTTTTTCCTGCAAGTGACTGACAGTTACAGCTCAGATGCTGCAGATTTATCATCTTTAAGCCAGTAAATGTTTGTTTTGTCATCTGACATGCGTAGTATGATTCTGTCAAGCTGTCACCTAGTCATAGGCCCCCTTAGGGAGGGTGCAAGGAGGTGACTCACCCCCCAAACATTTCAGAGGCACCAGTATATGTACTACAGTAGGTCATAGGGACCAGAGTTACTTGGGGGCTGAGAATGGAGCTTTTCCCCTTTCCAGCTGCTCCACCTGCTCCGTTCCCAAAGTTCTTCTCTTCCCACCTTCTCCCTCCTCCCCCTAGCTCTGACCCCTACAGTGGCTAGTAACTGCAGGCTGACCCCTCCTATTGGACCAGCTCTGCACTCTTCTCCACTTCCGCTTTGTATACTCCTCCCCTCTTACTGCTCAGCTCCTCCTTTGTACTTACTCTCTTCCCACTTGGATACAATTCACAGCACCAATGCTCAATCCCCCTCAGGGCACCACTCTAGGCATCCCCAACCCTTTCTCTCTCAGCTGCCCCCAAACCCCCTCCTTTAGCATGCACCACCACCCCTGTATCACCCCCGTCCATGCGCCCCCTTTATGACGCATATATGTATATGGGGACCAAAATTAAATTAAGTTTTGGCCCTCCCAACCTAAAAATGTTATTGTGCCCCGGAAACTAGTGGCAGAAACATTTGTATTGAAGTTAATTTTAATATAATGCTTTGGGAAGCACAGTTTTATTCTGAGTTAAAGATCCATATACTGCATAATGAAATTGTATGATCCTACACTTGATTTGTTCCATGCATTTTACTGTGTTGTGCTGTTCTTCTATTCACATTCCACTGACATGTTTCAACTACATACAAAACCTTCAACCCAACTAAATGGGAGGACTGTCACAAGCTGCAGTCACGTCCTGTCAGATGGCGACTCTCGCAGCCTGTTTGCTGGGAGACAGAGACGCCACGCTATCAACTTGTATGTCCTCCCATCTGTCTGACATCATCTCTGCTGGGACAGGATTGGTGTGTCCTTCTTTTTCTATCTTGCTGGTGCGTTGCTCAGGTGCCGGTGATAGCGTGCTAATGCATTGCTGTCCGAATAGCACTGCCTACACATCGTGCGAAAGTATGCATCTAGTGAGCGGGTCTGAATCATGCCCTTAGTAACAACTGATGATACAATCTATTCTTTCACCATAAATATGATAGTTCATAGATGTATCCACTTAGTAAACATCCACTAGTTACTCACTAACTTGCAGGTGGCCACACAAGATCAGCAGCAGGCTATATCACCATTTTCCCGCTGCAGGGATCCTGGATCTGTGTTCACACAGTCTAAAGCTGGCCACACATCTAAAGATTATCTGTCCAACCATCCAACTACGTGATTGGTTGGAATGAAAATCTGGTAACGTATGGGAGTAACTGATGATCAGCACTGGAGTAGTTTCGAATTTAAGGCATTAAACTAAGATAAATAAACTCACATGAACTGACGATGCTGTGAGGCCAATAGTAATTAATTCAAAACAAATTGCAAGCCATCCAGAAGAAAAAATATATATTTAATCAGCAGTTACAAAGATATGTTTTAAAACACATTTATTTACTCTTTTGCACATTTCATTCTATACTATCAATTGTATTTTAAATATTTTGCCTTATTGGTAACCCTATATGGTATAAATTTTAATAACAATCAAATAAAGATTGAATATTTTAACAGCATAATGGAATGCTCTATGTGAACTAAACGTATGTGCACCGGAACAAAATACTCTATCTTTTCTTTTGGCTTGTTTGATGGATGTATATTCTAGAGTATACGGTAGCACCTCAGTGATGTAATTTTGTGGTATTTTTAACCCTTTACCTTTACCAACTGAGTTACTGTTTCACATATATATAAATAAGAGCTAATATCAAATAACAATATATATGAATAACTAGTGCGGGATCACACTCAATTCTCTTGTCCGTATTGACCGCCAACTTCAGGAATGAATGTTGGAGAAGGAGCTTCCAACATCTAACCCCCAGTCACCAGAATGGGTAACTCCACCGGATCCAGGAAAACCCATGCAATTGGGAGCTTACTGCCTCTCTTCTGAGGAAAAACAGAGATGACGTCCCCAAGGTCTCTGGCCCTGATTCAGAGCCGGACGCTCTGACAGAGCGCTTGCTCTGAATCAGGGCCGGTCTTTTTTCTTTTTAGAACTTCCTCCTGGCCGCTCACATAGCTGTGGGTGACCACCCACAGCTATAGCGAGCGGCCAGGAAGATGGTCGCGATGGTCAAGACCATCGTGACCATCGGGCTTGCGATGAGACCCTTATGGTAGGGTATCGTGGCCACAAGCCCCAGAGAGATTTCGGCTCTAACAGAGCCGAAATCTCTCTCACTGACATCACTCGTGATGTCAGTGGGGTCGCCGCGAAACGGAGGTGTTCACATGGGAACACCTCCGTTTGGGCAGCCACTCCCCCAGTCCGCCCACCAAAGGGGGCGAGCTGTCACTCAACATCGACAGCTCACCCCCTTTGTTGCGAGACCCGGAGTGACGGAGTGCCCATCGCTATCCGGGTCTCGCGCATGCGCACGGCAGAGCCGGCTCCGTCGTGCGCATGCTCACTGGCCCACCATCGACCCGGTTGCGAGCACACAGCGCTTGCGACTGGGTCTGAATCAGGCCCTCTGTCTGTATTGTCAACTATCAGTTATCAACTATTATCTTTAACTGTCAACTATCAATTGTCAACTATCAATTATTAACTACAGTACCAATTCCACCTTCAAACAGTATCCCAATCAGTACATCTATTCTCAAAGGGTATCCCAACCATCATCCTTCCACAGACCACCACTCAATTATATTGAGCTTTGATTCCGCCTAGGAATCGTAACAAGGACTTAAGTAAACCCAGTGAGATGTTGGTAAGAATTGTATGCAGCTTTTCCACATGTATCTGGCATGAACAAGATAACAAATTCCCGTTTTACACAGACGCATGTTTAACAACCTCAGATAAAGTACACTTGTTAATGCATCTGAACACATATTATATCAAGCACGTACTGTACATAAATATAAAGCAGTTTAAATGTGTTTTTATTTGCATTGTACTGTAGTTTGAAGTCAAATTAAGTACCAGTGCTTATGTAAAGCAGTATTGAAGTGTCTATGAAGTGATTTGATGTTAAACAGATATTTGCTTAGTTTAAGAAACATCTTTGGTGTAGATATTTGGATGATATGCAAATCATGTAACATCATTTCCTATCCTGCCACATCTTGTCATACATAAAGGCAGAGCTCATATTGTTACATAGATCATCTCATAAACGTGTAGATTAGAACTAAACATGGCAACAATGATGACATTATTGGGCTTGTTTATATCACTAACATGTTTATCAGGTGAGATCTCATGAGACTTTTCTTTGATGCTGAAATGAAATTTCTAATAAAGCCATTATTTATTATTATTATTATTATTATTATTATTATTATTATTATTACTGATGTGAAATGTCTGTGGCAGTCTCAGTTTCTGTTGTTTATATTTCAGGTGTCCAGTGTGATGCCCAAATGGTCCAGTCATCAGACCCAGTGGTGATTAAGCCTGGAAATTCACAGAAACTGTCCTGTAAAGGATCTGGATTCACTTTTAGCAACCATTGGATAAACTGGGTTAGACAGGTTCCTGGCAGAGGGTTACAATGGGTGTCTTATATTAGCAGTGATGGGTCTGGCAAATACTATCTTGATTCTATTAAAGAACGATTTAAAATCTCCAGAGATAATAATAATAACATGGTACATCTGCAAATGGCCAACATGAAAGCTGAAGACAGTGCTGTGTATTACTGTGCCAGAGACACACTGATAGAAAACATCCCATGGCTGTGTCATAAACCTGTCCATCCCTTTGTGTATTAGTCTGTAGGTGGCAGCACATACTGTATACTGAGCACATCAAAGTGGATGAGAACACAAATATGGAATGAACAGAATAAAAAACAAGCAACATATAAATGCAAATATCATGCAGTAATATTTAAGTATTTGTAGTATAAATGGACCAACAGTTTATTTTGAACAACACAGTTAACACACCAAATATATGACATTTACAATTTAACTGCAGCTTACGGGGTAAAGTTAGATTTTGATTTTACTGTGATTTGTCATTCGATTGTCATTCGATTTTGCATTTAGAGATTTACTAAAGGCAAAATCAAATGTAAAATCGCACATAAAACAGAGGGCCTGATTCAGAGCCGGTCGCTATTTGCGGTCGTTCGTTCTGGAAAAAGGGGTGGCTATTCAAATGAACCGTTCGCTCATTGCGGTCTGTTCACGCCTCTAAGTCTGAACGAGCGAGCAAAACTTACAGTTGTAATTTTGAAAAATACGCCCCCTGGCCGCTCGCACCATACATCATGTCCGCTATTTATTAGATTAATCGAGTACATCGAACAGCGTATGAACTGCTCACTATTCTTGTGGTTGGTTTTTCCTACCACTATATTGCGAGCAGTTCTGACTATAAAACAACCAGGTGACGTGGTCAATGACGCTGCTGTTTTAATTATGCACACCCATAAAACGCCCGTTTTGACCTTTAAGCACGCCTGCGTTCTGATCTCCACTCCCCGTTTTCAAGCACCTTCCCCTGTTACCACCCACATACGCCTCCTCCTGTCACTCAAAATAGCAGGCATTCGCTATTTAGCGAACTAACGATTTTCGGCCGCACTGACTGGCTCGCGCTTGCGTATTACAATCCGTACACATGCGCAGATGTGCAAACATCGGTCAGAACGAACGAGCGGCCGCTTACGAGCGGCTCTGAATCAGGCCCAGAATTTCACTCAAATGCCACTCAAAATCGAACATCGGTAAAAAATCGGTACTTTTACATAGTCCAACACACAAATCCCTTATTAACTATTATTTGATTTGAAATCGGGCACAAAATCGAACTTCAAATCCACAAATGAATAGACCTGCTTTATGCTTTCGATTTTAGCATGAGCAGGGCAGATTGACAAAGATGCATGCATACATCAGTGAGATGCATGCATGTATCTTACTGTAAAAACCTTAGAAAGAGTTTTTTTTTTTTTTTTAAATGATGTGGGGTCCCCCCCTAAAACAGAACCAGGCCGGGACTTTTCATAGCCAGTCCTGGTTGTGTAAGTACAGGGAAAAAATTGCGTAGGGTTTCCCTGTACTTTCCACAACCAACACTGGACCCTTTCTAGCGGGGAGCTGATGCCACAGTCAGGGGAGCCCTTTCACCGGGCCCGCTAGACCGCAAGTCAGCCCAGGCTGGGGAGTTGCAGATACCCCCAATAAAGGGGTCTCCCTCTCCAGGGCATCCCTGGCCTAGGATGATAGCCCGGGGCTATCCCCGCCACCCCTGGGTGGTGGGATGTGGGTTGATAGTGTAAGTGTAGTGTAAAAAAAAGATAAATGTAAACATGGTCTTTATAAGTAGAACTGCAGGTCTCAGCAAGCCTCCCCTGCATGCTGGTACTTGGAGAACCACAAGTACCAGCACGTGGGGCATTAAGGGCCGTTGGTACCTGTAGTTCACCTATAAAGAAATGCAATACACTGTGATAGTAAAGTTTTATTACATACATACATACACACTCATACATACTCACCTACATTACCTGGACTGGTCCCCTTGTCCCTGTAGGCATCCATGGACTCCTCCCAAATGAAGAGCTCAGATGTGGCTTCTGCCTTTGTAGAGCCCTATCTGAGCGTTCATTGGCTTAGAAGGGTCAGCCCCCGCCTCTCTCAGCCAATGAACGGCTCCCTCCATTGAAGTCAATGGTGGGAACAGCAGAATAAACTTTAGTCACCCTGCGGCTCTCCCGCAACACTTGTCAGCAACTACAAAAGGTTCCAAGGAAGGAGGTGCACTCACTGAGGAAACTTTGTTTCCTTTTATTGCTACCTTTTATTGCACAAGGTAAACAGACACCTGCTTTCAAAGATATATTGGACTCTACAAAAGCAAGAGTCTTTTCATACTTTAATTAATATCTGACTGCACCTTGCTTAAATGCAAAGAACTACTATACTACAAAATATATACAAGCATAGGATGTGCAACTGGAGTTAAAAAGAGAAAACAAAAGCCAAAATTTTTTCTCTTATAACAACTGACTACAGAATTTCTATTATTTCTGATTTTATGGATTGTGGGCCTAATTCAGACCCGCTCGCGAGCGCTGAGCACTCGCAAGCGGGTCGATGGTGCCCAAGAGCGCATGCGCACGACGGATGGAGCTCCATCATACACATGCGCGAGACCCGAAGAGCGACGGCCAAGCCGTCGCTATGGGTCTTGCACCAAAGGGGGCATGCTGTCGATGGTGAGTTACAGCACGCCCCCTTTGGTGGGTGTGCCGGGGGCGTGGCTGCCCAGACGGAGGCGTTCCCATGGGAACGCCTACCGTCTGGGGCTGGCCCCACTGACATCACTAGTGATGTCAGTGGGAGTGCTTTTGGCTCTGATAGAGCCAAAAGCACTCCGGGCGTGCGGCAGACGAGACCATACCGCGAGGGTCTCGTCACAAAGCCCGATGGTCGTGATGGTCTTGACCATCGCGACCATCTTTTTGGCCGCTCGCATAAGATGTGGGTGGTCACCCACAGCTATGCGAGCGGCGAGGAGGCCGCTCCAATTTTAGGTAGGACGGCCCTGATTCAGAGCGAGCGCTCTTGTCAGAGCGTCCGGCTCTGAATCAGGCCCTCTGTTAAGTTCTTATAAATTGTATAATACTATGTGGATTTTAAGATTAATGATTCTGATCTTATAATCATTGTAATTTTATACATCAATATTTTTCTGATTCCTTCTCTCTTTTTTTACTATCCATGATTTTATATATATATTATCAAATCATACTTCCCAAGTGTTTGTGAATTTTATTAATTTGTCATTAGAAAAATATACATATTAAATTTAACTTTTTTTATTCGGTGGAACTGCCTAAGAACTTAGAAGGTGTAAAGATTGTAAGTAAGCCAAACTGGTTTTAGTCATAGACATGTGAAAGGACAAATGCCATTGAAATTTTGCATTATTCTTACCTTTTCAGAGACAGTATATGCTAACTCAGTTTGTGCTATAGGAAAGCCAACTGTTTTTTGGGTGGTGATGAGGAAATTATGTTAGTATCTTTCAAATGTAAGATTTGTTTATTTATATTTTGTGAGCTAGCATGATAGACTAAAAGGAACACAGGGTGGATTTACCCCTGTGGTAATGTGTGTATACCAGGCCTGCGAGCCTGCTTTGTTTGTATCTTCTTGAACATCAATGATTGAACTGATGTAACATCTATATATGCTGACCCCTTTTTTAAGACTATTCAGCAATAACATCTTTGCCTTTACAACGACTGCATCTGAGTTCTGCGACAATAGAATTGCGCCAAATGCTAATCCATTTTCTGGCTGTTCTGGTTTGAACCCAGTGTCTCCAAGCTCAAGCCCTCTGCCAGCTACTGTGCAGAGCCTGATCCATTGCAAGGGAGCAGTGGGTATCAGCCGACACCAATCAGGAGGTGTGGCCGCAGCTCTTCGATGCATAAACTGGCGGTAGGAATCTGGTTGTACATAAGAAGCGGTTCCAAACACCGATGTTGGGAAGCGGGAATCCATGATACCCCAAGTTCCAGTGGGGAATGAAACCCAATCTGTGATTGGGCAGAGGCTGAGGTCATCCAGTCACAGTACTCTCCTCTTTTTTTACAGCTACCTACTACATTTGAAATATGGCAAGTTGTAAACCAGGAGCTTGAGAAGAGCTGGAACTTTTAGAATTGTGGAAGAACCGTTAACAGAAAAGATGTGCGCCTTATGCCATATATATGTGAAAGTTGGTAAAAATTAGGAATGTGCGACCCCCCTCCGTGTTTTTGTTTTGGAGCTTTATTTGGTTTTATTAATAAAAACTGCTAAAATCACATAATTTGGGCTGTTTTGTTCCTAAAGTATTATTAACCTCAATAACGTAAATTTCTGCTAGTTTACAGTCAATTTTGACCACACCACAGCTCACAATATTGTTTTCATGAAGTTTAGGCCCAAAAGTTGCACCAAGCTAGCTGGCTGACTAAGCTAAGTGGCAGCAGTGGGCAACACAAACTCGTGGCAGTTCAACTTCTAACATGGAACATAAGGAAACATATGTTTTCATTAGTCAAGAGGCCTGAGGGACATGGAGTATGTATGTAGCTGAAGGCAGGGAAAGGAAGGGTTGATTCATAGTAAATTAAATTTCATTTTTTTATTTCGAAGCAAATTTTATGAGGGAGGGTGGGAGAGCATGGGTGAACAATACAACCCATGTTTTGCCCAAAAAATCAACTTGGTGGTTCAGAATATATTTTTAAAATTAAAGATGCATGCAGGAGATGATGTCTGTGGCCATAAACATTTATGGACATTTTCAGCATTCAGCAATTGCATGTCAAAGATTGCAGCAGCTGTAGCAGTTCAACTTCCAATATGGCATATCAGGAATGTAGTTGAAGGCAGGGAAAGTAAGGGTTGATTCATAGTAAATTTATTTAAAATGTTTTATTCCAAAGCAAAATTATGAGGGAGGAGGGGAGGCATTTACAAAAAATACTAAAAAATATTTAAATCAGTCACATCAGTCCTTGCCCCAGTTGAGCTCTTTGGTGGTTCTGCATTTTTTTAAAAATGAAAAGGGACATGCAGGAGTTGCTGTCTGAGGCAGCACACAAAATGGAAGTTGTGAACTGGAAGGGGTAGAGGGATTTAAAAGTCTGGCACTAAACATCTCTGAGATTATGTATGAGAAGTCTGGGAGGGGAGGAGTGAGAACATCTCCAGATACCATCACAAAATAACATCTCCATTTGTTGTTTGAGTTGCATCTGACCAAACATGGCTGTTATGATCAAGGAAAACCAAGCCTACCAGGTTGGTGTCTTCAAATGAAAGCTGAAAAATGGCATAAGAGTATTTTGCAAGTATACCAGTTTCTGATTTTAGTTGAAATAAATACAGTATGAAACTTAAAAAAAGGTAAGTGTCAGAGCAGCGGCACAACAGCATGACAGTTTAAAAAAATATAGGACATATATGAAAAATTTGCCACATGACAGTGGCAGATAGTATGGCAGTTTAATAAACTACTGTATAAATTTAAAGATGTCAGGCAGCAATGCCCCAAACAGTACATTATGCAAAGAAAAATGTGCAATATAGAATTGTCCTTGAGCCCTTCCACCCACCCTTATGTTGTATATATTAAACAGGACATGAACAGTTTAACAAACCAATCACTTCAAGTTCCTAGATGGGTAAGGTCCCTACCTGTACTACTCTGATTGGAAGTAGTCCTGCATCCCATTTGATAAGGCTAATTCAGTCCTCCCCTATCCAGGATTCCTTTGAAGAATCCTTGTGTGCTATGCCTGCTGCTGCTGGGAGTGGATCTTCATCCCAGAAGGGGGCCAGGAAGATTACTAGTATTAGTTTTAAAAAATAATTGACTGTTAAACATTTCTTTGCAAGGGAGAGCAAGTATGACAGCAGTCACCCAGTTTCACAGTGGATCACTGATGCCAAACATCTAGATGTGTGTCCAATATTCACCAATAATGCAGTGGGTTTTAGAAAGTTAACTGAGGACATATGTCCCCGCTACCATATCCTATCTAGCTTCTACTTCACTAGAAAAGCAATTCCCAACCTGTACAGGGACAATAAAAAAAAAATAATTAGTGTCCTCCAAAATGCCATTGTACCCACTGTCCACTTAACCACAGATATTCGGAACAGAGCAAACACAAGATTACATGACTCTAACAACCCACTGGATGGGTGTATTGTCTTCAGCGGCTCCAACAGCAGCAACAGGATCTAAGATACAGGAGTTCATTCAGAGGCAGTCTACTCTGTGTATTACCAGTTTCACTAAGAGGCATACCACTGACAACCTTTACAAAAGCTCAGGGAAGTCATTGCAAAATGGCTTACCCAGCTTGGACTCTCCTCGGAATTTGGGATTTCTGACAATGCCACCGATATTGTGAAAGCATTACAGCTGGGTGAATTCCAACACATCCCATGTTTTGCTCACACAAAACACTTGGTGGTGCAAAACTTTTTTTTTTTAAATCACAGGGCCATGCAGGAGATGCTCTCTGTGGCCCTACAAATTTCTGGAAATTTTTGCCATTCAGCAGGCACTTGTTGAAGATTGCAGCACCTGCAAGAAATGTTCAATTTGCCTTGCCACCAGCTGAAGCAAGAGCTAGTTACAAGGTGGAACTCCACCATTTATATGCTTTAGCAGATGGAGGAACAGCAAAAAGCTATCCAAAGCTACACAGCAAACTATGACATATGAAGAGTAGGGGGAGTATACCTTACTCAAGCTCAGTGGAAAATACTTTCTGTGTTGTGCAAAGTGCTGAAACCCTTCAAAGTAGTCACCTGTGAAGTGAGCTCAGACACTGCCAGCTTGAGTCAGGTAATTCCCCTAATTAGACTGTTGGGAAAGTTTGAGAAACTGAAGGAGGAGCTGAAATGAAATGATTCTGCTAAGTATGTCTGACTTGTAGCTCAAGTCCTTTATTCACTTCACCAGGATCCAAGGGTTGTCAGAACCTTCCAATCAGATCAATACAGTTTGGTGACCATGCTCGATCCTAGGGTTAAGTCATATGTCATGTCTTTCTTCCAAATGGACACAGATCTGAAAAGATGCAAAGAGTTGTTAGTATTCAAATTGTCAGCTCAAGTGGCACGTGATGCAGCGAGGGATCCTCCTTCAGTTTCTCCAGCAAATGCGGCTACAAAGAAAAAAATAAACTTTCCCAAAAGACCCACTGGTGATGCAGATGAGTCAACACAACCAAATTTTGACATCTGGTTGAATCTAATATAATTGCCTACAATTAATGAGACCTCTACTGTGACTCCATCTGATATGGTCATCATTCAAAGAATGGTTGAGGACTATTTTAATAATAGCATTAGACTATTTTAATAATAGCATTCAAATAGGCATGTCAGACAGTCTGTTTAACTAGTGGTAGGAAAAAAAGGCAATTTGGAGGCATTTGCTTTACTTGAGCTGCCCACCCTCCAGTGTCTACTCAGAAAGAGTTTTCAGCACAGCCGGAAACCTTGTCAGCTTTTGGCATAAAAGGCTACTTCCTCAAAATGTGGAAAAGATAATGTCCATCAAAATGAACTACAAATTCAATGAGGAAGACCTTTACTGCCAATTACATCCAACAATTACAGAGGCACCTGTAATGGAGGATTCCAGCGGGGACAAATTAATAATATGTGAAGAAGATGTACACACTGATGAGGGTGAGGAATCGGATGATGATGGCGACATCTTGCCTCTGTAAAGCCAGTTTGTCCATGAAGAGATCATTACCAGCAATGTCAGCTGCCCTTTGGTAGCTTGTTTTATGGGGGCCCAAACAAACCAATTGCTTCATGTTTGAAGATATTGTTGTTGAAGCTGGTTGTGGTGAAGATGGCAGGTGCTTGGATTTAGCTGAAAGAAGGGAGCTAGCTGATGCTGGACTGCTTATTGTTTCTTTTTTAGCCAAAGTTTATGAGTTTCGCAAAAACTTTTTTGATGGATGTGCTGGAGATGACGTAAGGGGAGGATGTTCCTAGATGGTTAACGTCCCCACCTCTACTTACTCTGGCTTTACAAAGGGTACAGATTACTTGACAGTTGTTGTCCGGATTTGGCTAGAAATAATTCCACACATAAGAAGAAGTGGATTTTTTTTGTCTTATACCCAGACATGACAATGGGGTTTTCCTTATCATGGGTAACAACTGTTTCTTTCACTGGTGCCTGATCTACACAAATAACATCCTCCTCAACAACATCCTCATCATCAACATTCTTATTAGCGTGAGCTACACAAATATCCTCCTCATCCTGGTGTAATTCCATAGAAGCATCCTCGATTTCTATTTCAGCATATTGACTTGTGCTGCTCATCCCCACAATTGCAGAGGACACAAAAGAGGTGAAAGGAGGCTCCTCTTTGAGTACAGTATTGGAAAGGTCAAGCTCATAAATGGCAGCCGCTGACACACTTAGACTCTCTTCAGGGATTTGTGACATTTCTGAGCAGACAGTTGGCTCCTGTGCCTTAACGATTTAAAACATTTTTAAATGTCTACACGGAGAAGGGCTTACATCATTATAAGAGGCAAGACCACCAGTAATAAATAAAGGCCAAGGCCTTAGCTTTTCCTTTACCACTTCATGTGGTGAAAGAAATATTACCAATTTTATGTCTTTCTGCAGCTTTTCTTTGCTGTTTTTTTCTTTACCAATGTAAAAGATTGGTACTGTGATTTTAGATGCCCTGACCTAAGCCCTGTATGCCCTTGGGCTTTGGCTTTAGTAGATGACGTAGATGGACTGTCAATCAGGCAGAGGCATAGAAGGGGATGCATGCAATTATTGAGCACTTTTTCTGCATACTCACAGAATGGGTTCTGCGCATGTGCAGATTCACGATAATCAGGAATCTGCATTCAGAATTGGTCTACGTAATCCAGGGGTTCCCAACCACGGTCCTTAAGTCACACTAACAGTCTAGGTTTTAAGGATTGCCATATTTGAGCACAGGTGACTTAATTAGTACCTCCATTATTTTAATTTAACCACCTGTGCTCAAGCATGGATATCACTAGGACTGTTAGTGTTCCTTGAGGACCGAATTTGGGAATCACTGACGTAGTCCAACATGTTGTATAACCTGATTCACCGATTTCCATTGAGATTTTTTTTTTTTTAATCAGTGATCAGTTATACACATACATTGCTGATTCTTTTTTACAACATCAACTGCAAAATGTAGAATTAGCCCAATTTATTGCTGGTGTATTGGCCCCATTACACCACTCAGCCAATCGCAAATTGACTGTGCTCTTAATTTTATTTTATGTAACACGGTTATTGTGAAATAAAGAGGGGAGGGTTCATTTTCAAACGCATTACTAGTCATGCGGCAACCACAGTGATTAGCACTCCATATAATAATTATTGATCTTAACATTACCTCCAATGTGGCAGACATTGGGTCAGGTTTTACATTTTTAATTACTCAATTTATTTCCCAAGAAAAAATGCTGAACTGTTTAAATATAAATAAATAAATAATGGTATATCGAACCACTCTACAAATCCTTTACAAGCCCCAAAACTAGAAAGCCAGGGCTGGTTTCCACTAAAACAGTTAGTATGAATCTTACTTCACTCATGAGAACAAGTTCCAGGCTGATCAGTACATCAACCTAAATCTGCTGGTTGGGGCACAAAATACAACATGTCCCTATATAAGAGGCTACCAGCCATTAGCTGGGAATCTTTCAGGTCCCTCCTTCTAACATATTTAACAAGATTAAGACCCATGGAATGATAACAGTGCCCTGTATAATGGACAGGGTGCTTAAGAGTTACAAATAATAACTTAAGGCATCAAGGGCTGAGGCTGATTGTAAATTTAGAGAATCGAATTGTCACGATTCTGCAATCCCCAAGTTGTCAGGTCAGAGGATCGGTGAATCCAACATGTTTAATTTCACTGATTTGCCAATAATGATCAAAAGATGATCGTGAATTGTGAATCCATGAAATTTAACCAATCCACTGACAGATCGGAGAACATCCATTGCAGCCGGTTGGCATTTCGAACTGGCGGATCTGCGTTTATGATCTGATTGCAGGATCAGACAATATCTCGCAGTTGTTTTGAGATATCAGCATGGTGTTGGTGTAAAAATCACAAAGTTCTTTTATGCCCACCTTCACCCTCCTCCCCCTAGCTCCAACCCCTACAGTGGCTAGTAACTGCAGGCTGGCCCTTCCTTTTGGACCAGCTCTGCACCCTTCTCCACTTCCACTTTGTACACTCTTACCCCTCAGCACCCCCTTCGTACTTACTCTCTTCCAACTTGGACCCAAAAGCACCACCATTCACAGCACTAATGATCAATCCTACCTCATGGTACCGCCCTAGGCACCTCCAATCCTTCCCTCTCAGCTCTCACCAACACCACTCCTACACACTCTAAAAATGTTGTGGTGCCCCTGCAACTAGTGGAAGAAAATTTTTTGGAAGATTCAGAAGAGAATTTCAATATAATGCTTTAGAAAGCATAGTTTCATTCTGAGTTAAAGATAGAGATGTGCGCCGATACCCATGTTTTGGTTTTAGCTTTGGATATCTCCTGGTTTTGGATCTGGATCTGGTTTGGGATGTTTTTCCTTGGTGTTTTGTTTTTCGGTTTTGGTTTTGGATCAGGAATTTTTCTTAAAATATCATAAAAACAGCTAAAATCACATCAAATTGGCCTGTTTTTGATCCTACAGTATTATTAACCTCAATAACATTTATTTCCAGTCATTTAAAATCAATTTTGACCACCTCACAATATAATTTTTTTCATCTTGTTAAGGCCAAAAGGTCGCATCTAGCTAGCTGGCTGATTAAGCTAAGCGACACAGTGGGCGGCACTAACATGTGGCAGTTCAGTTTCCAAGTTCCAACATGGATACAGTGTGTTATACAGTGTGGTTTGGATACACCAATAGTGCACTTACTGTGACAGCCGTGTTGGCAGTATGGTGGTGTTGACAGAGTGGGGGCCCTGGCAGTGTCCTGAGTGTATAGTACCGGCAGTGTCGGTGGAGACGGGGTGCCAGCTGTGTCCTCAGTGCAGGAGTGCTGACAGTGTCGGCTGTGCAAGGATGCCCTTGGTGTGGGAGTAGCAGCAGTGTGGGGTTGCTGACGGAGTCCTCAATACTTGGGGCATTAGTGCAGGGGTGCTGGCAGTGTCCTTAGTGCAGGGTGCCGGTGGTGTTGGGAAAGCAGAGGTACCAGCGGTGTCCTAAGTGCATGTGTGCTGACAGTAGTGCAGGGGTACCGCTGGTGTCCTCAGTGTGGGAGTGCCGGCAGTGTCGTCAGTGTGAGGTCGCTGACGGTGTTCTCAGTACACTGAATGGCAGTGCTGAGGTGCTGTCATTGTCCTTAGTGAAGGGTAACGGCAGCGGCGGCAGTACGGGGGTGCCAGCGGTGTCTTTAGTGCAGGTTTGCTGACTGTGTCGGCAGTGCGGGGGTTGCTGACAGTGTCCTCAGTATATGGAATGGCAGTGTGGAAATGCTGGCAGTGTCATCAGTGCAGGGAACCGGCAGTGTCGGCAAAGAGGGGGTGGCAGCGGTGTCCTCAGTGCAGGTTTGCTGACTGTGTCGGCAGTGCAGGGGTGTTCTCAATGCAGGGTGCTGGTGGTGTTGGCAGCATGGGGGAGCCAGTGGTGTCAGCAGTGGGGGTGCCGACAGCTGGTGTGTCAGCAGCGGGGGTTGCCGGCAGCATGGTGTGTCGGAGCAGGTGTGTAGGCAGCGGGGGGTGCCGGCCGCAGGAACCAGTGCCATCTTCTTTTTCTCTGCATTCAATGGGCTTAATGCTGATTGGCTGAGAGCCATGACAGACGGCTCTGTCAGCCAATCAGCACTTTGCCCATTGAAGGCAAAGGGATTTTTAAAAATGGGCGCATGAGGCAAAACCTCAAGATCCGACAGAAGATCGCGAGGTTTTGCCTCGATTAGTGATCTGGGGCAGGAGGAGAGATCCAAGGGGTGCCTTGGGGCGCCCCAGTTCCCTGAAGTTCGGGTGGGTCCGGTTCTCAGGGAACCGGACCCGCTCATCTCTAGTTAAAGATGCATATATAATGAAGCTGTGTTATCCTACACTTGAATTTTTCCATGCATTTTTCCATGCATTTTGCTGTGTGTCACTGTTCTTCTATTTACATTTCACTAACGTGTGTCAACAACATACAAAACCCTCAACCCAACTAAATGAGAGCACATGGTAAACCCAGTGAGATGTTGGTAAGAATTGTATGCAGCTTTTTCACATGTATCTGGCATGAACAAAATAACAAATTCCCATTTTACTGTACACAGACGCATGTTTAAAACCTCAGATAAAGTACACTTGTTAATGCATCTGAACACATATTATATCAAGCACATACTGTACATAAATGTAAAGCAATTTAAATGTGTTTTCATTTGCATTTTACTATACTTTGCAAAGTCAAATTAAGTACCAGTGCTTATGTACAGCAGTCTTGAATTGTCTATGAAGTTATTTGATGTTAAACAGATATTTGCTCAGTGTAAGATACATACAGAATATGATGTAGTTATATGGGTGATATGCAAATCATGTAACATAATTTCCTATCCTGCCACATCTTGTCATACATAAAGGCAGAGCTCATATTGTTACACAGATCATCTCATAAACGTGTAGATTAGAACTAAACATTGCAACAGTGATGGCATTACTGGGCTTGTTTATATCAGTAACATGTTTATCAGGTGAGATCTCATATGAGACTTTTCTTTGACTCTCAAAAGAGATTTCTAATAAAGCCAATATTATTATTATTATTATTATTATTATTATTATTATTATTATTACTGATGTGAAAAGTCTGTGGTAGTCTCAGTTTATGTTGTTTAAATTTCAGGTGTCCAGTGTGATGCCCAAATGGTCCAGTCATCAGACCCAGTGGTGATAAAGCCTGGAAATTCACAGAAACTGTCCTGTGAAGGATCTGGATTCACTTTTAGCAGCTATGGGATGCACTGGGTTAGACAGGTTCCTGGCAGAGGGTTACAATGGGTGTCTTATATTAGCAGTGATGGGTCTGGCAAATACTATCTTGATTCTATTAAAGAACGATTTACAATCTCCAGAGATAATAATAATAACATGGTAGCTGAAGACAGTGCTGTGTATTACTGTGCTAGAGACACTGATAGAAAACATCCCATTTCTGTGTCATAAATGTGTCCTTCCCTTTGTGTATTAGTCTGTAGGTGGCAGCACATACTGTATACTGAGCACTTCAAGTGGATGAGAACACAAATATGGAACGAAAAAAGAAAAAACAAGGAATATATGAATGCAAATTCATGCAGTAATAAGTAATTAATTGTAGTCTTTTTCATAAGATGCTATTTACTATTAGCACTTATAGAAATGCATAAATAAATGAACCAGAAGTTTATTTTGGACAACACAATTAACCAGGGCCGGATTAAGGATTGTGAGGGCCCTGAGGCAACTAAATTGTGGGGACACCATAAAACAATGGCCACTTCCAGGGTAAAATGCAGGATTTATAGTACGGGATATATAGAGATAGATATAGATAGATAGATAGATAGATAGATAGATAGATAGAAAGATAAATATATTTATAGATGACTAGCTGGAGTACCCGGCATTGCCCGTGATTTTAAGAATGTTTGTTTACACATCATCCTCCAACCAACCTCTCCTTAGGCAGGCCTCATGAAAAGTGTGACAAACTTTCCCATCAACAGTCCTAAGGTCTTCGAAGGAAGTAGGACCTGTAACAGTGTAAAGCAAACTTTGGAGATAGAAGCATTCAAAATGTGTAGGATGTACAATGTAAACACGGCCAAGAGCTTCTGTTGCTCTGATATCAGGATGACCATCTAAGCGCCTCCCTGTTTTCTGCGCAGAAAAACTTTGGAGAGGCATTCCATGTGTAATATTTTGGCAGCTCACAGTACAGCAGGGTCCTTGCAAAGTCATAATTTTGACAATGTTGGAAGAAAGAAGTGAATGTTGTTGCGTAATTTGGTATAGTCAGAGAGCAGGGAATGCTGGCAAAGCCTGCTAAAGCTCTCTTCGATAATAAACATTAAGACCATGACAAACATGATAACTCAACATGCTTGCTACGAGGCCCTACCCATATGCCGTGAGACCCCACAATGAGCATCCAGCAAAATTTGTGGTTTTTAATTAAAAATTAATAGAAATGTATTTCCATTTAAAATTGTTTTGTGCCTCTGCCATGTTTTAATATGCTCATATGTAAAATGTCATGATCTTTGCTCGTAAACTGTGGATTTGTATAGAAAGACAGTAGTACAGAAGGACAAATTTTCTCTTTTATAAAGTAGAGAAGATAGAAAAGAAAAAATAGTAGATAAGCTAAATCCTTTTCTAATTCTGTACCTGACCTGTAGAGGGTCAATGCTATGCAAAAATTGTAGTTTTTATTACTTAAAAATTAACAGTAATTAATTTCGATTTAGTAGAGAAGATAGAAAAGAAAAAATAGTAGATAAGCTAAATCCTTTTGTAATTCTGTACCTGACCTGTAGAGGGCGAATGCTATGCAAAAATTGTGGTTTTTAATTTATTAAAACTTAACAGTAATTAATTTTGATTTCAAATTTTTTTAGTTGCCTCCGTCGTGTTTTAATATGCTCGTATGTAAAATTTCAAGATATGGGCTTGTAAACTGTGGATTTGTATAGAAAGACAGAAGTACAAATTTTCACTTTTATATAGTAGAAGATAGAGATTTAGACAGATATAGATATACACAGTATATAGAGAGAGAGGGAGGGGAGAGGGACAGGGAATGAGATAGAGGGAGAGAGAAAGGAAGGGAGGAAAGAGACAGAGGGAGTAAGGGGAGAGGAAAAGGGAGGGAGATTAAAAGGGAGGAAGGGAGAGAGTGAGGGAGGAAGGAACAGGGAGGGAGAGGGAGAGAGGGATTAGAGAAAGAGAGAGAGAGAGAGAGAAGGGGGAGAGTAAGGGCAGAGATGTAGTAAGGGGAGAGAGAATGAGAGGGATGGAGGGAGGGAAGAAGAAAGGGAGAGAGAAATGGGGAGGGAGTGAGAGAGAGGGATGGGGAGGGAGACAAAGAGGGAAATAGAGGTAGAGAGAGGGAGAGACAGAGAAGGGTATTCAATTAGAGTCGAAAAGTCTGAAAATTTTTGCCTATCCGACTTTTCTCCTCATTCGTCTGTTTCAGAGGCGAAATAATTCCATGCGTGTCCCCGATTTTTGCCTAATTCAATTGCAAAACAGGCAAAAACGGAAATAGGCCAATGTGGAATAGACAAAAAGTACTGAAAGAATTGGGGAAATCAGTCTGTACCCCAGAAAAGATGCACTAACATATGAAATTAATATAGATGTGTACTAATAGCCTTAATAAAACTATTTTGCATACTTAAGTTGTGTAAATTGCTTGCTATTAGTGTCTTTGTAAAAGTGGTGAAGAATACTGTAGCATTAAGCAGTATTTTTTGGTGAAAATAAGTAGTCCACGCAAATTTGGGGTACTTGAAAATGGGTGCTAGCATATTTTTATGTCTCTAAAATGAACTTTTTCACCAGTTTTTATACTTGTCCCCCCACTTTTTACATTTTTACCTCAAAACTTACATGTCTTTTTTTGGGGGGGGGGTTCTGAGGTTTTTGCTTTTTTTGCAGATTTGTCTTTTGGGGGGCTGTCCCAAGGGTTCTGAGTCATTTCCCCATGTTTGCACCCCAAAATAAAGATTTTGCAGTTCTTTTCACCTGCTATTGATTGGAGAATCTTTTTTGGCGAATTCAATGCATCGAGTTTCCGCTTAGGCGAAATTGTCCTGGAATTGAATTTGGCGAAAATTTTTTAGGCAAAATTTTCGCCAAAAAACAGGCAAAAAGGCTTTTCGCCTTTGATTGAATATGGCCCTGAGAGAGAGGAAGGAAGGGACAGAGGGGCGGAGAGAGAGAGGAAGGGAGCTCATACACAAACCTCTTGCATCTGAAGCAGGCAACCCATCAGCCTTCCGATGCACCCGCGAATTGTGGCACTATGTGAACAAGTGGGCAGGGCTTCCATAGACAATCACTGTTGGGTCTGTTTATTAGTGGCTTTGAGACTGTGCTGTGATGCTGCCAGGACCATAAGCCAGCCAAGGTGAGTGGCCAGGTTCCAGACAATCTTTTCAGCAGTGTGGGGGTCCCCAAGGTCTGGGGGCCTCTGGACGACTGCCCCGTTCACCCCACTATAATCCGGCCCTGCATTTAACACACCAAATATATGACATTTGCAGTTTAACTGCAGCTTACTTCTGTCAGCAATTTCTTGAGGCCGAATGAAAGTACATGTAACATTTTTGATTAAAAAGTATAATAAACAGAATATCAAGAACACACTCCCTGATGACCATGTTGCACAAGCACCAAAAGGTGGCATGGTTTCAATTTCTAGTAGGAACAAATACCACTACAAAATGACATGGAGAATTGTGACCAAGCACTTTGATATTAAAACATGGAGCTATTTTGACATCTCAAACTAGTTACATTTCCTTCCCAAACCTGCAATACCCAGGGATGCTGACAGTGCCTCCGGGTCCTGGTAATGGAAGGCCAAGTGGTCAACTCATGGAGGTATGGCCAGCCCCCCTCTTTACAAATCACCAGGCATGCTTGCCACTCAAGAGGTTGCTGATGTCAGATCCAGTGGTGGTGTGGGGCATGTGTGTGAATGCTCTTCTCCTCCCCGCATATCACAGTGGGAAACAGAGTACCAGCTGCTACAGCAGTAGTCTCTCATCTCTCCCTGCCCTAAGTGGCTTCTGCATTTTATTATGTAGGTGCCCCCACCGGGCCCCTCCAACAAACCTGGGCATGATTAAAGAGTACACGCTCCCACCCTCTCGGTGGCCCTTATATTACCAGCTGCACGTATCTTAACCCCTTGCTGAAGATGATGAGCGAAAAACAAGAATCTTTTCAATCATTTTGACCCCAAAAAAAGAAGAGAGACATAAGAAAAAAAAAGGAAAAAGAATACTCAAACCATATAGAAATTACACTACAGCTCATAAATTTCAATACACCCACATATTCATCAATTTCTTTGTAAAGGATTAACTTGATATGTGTGTTTTGACCAAAAATAAGGCCACCTGCCATGACTTGCGGTTGCGGCTTTCACCACAAAACCATGCTCCCTGTGAGGACACAATTCTCATTTCGGGTGTGCGGCTGTGCCGTGTGCAAAAGACCCTCCTCCTGAGGTAAATAAGTTGGGAAGTATGCTAACAGCCGGATAATGTCTGATCCCTTAAAGTGAAAATAAACAAATTATGCTTCATCATTTAACTGGAGAAGAGATGGCACCATGATGCACTATGGGAAGTAACTAAGCCGACAGAGCCAGTGTGATGCTCTGGGCAAAGATACAGTATGCTGGGAAACCTTGGGTCGTGGCATTCGTGTGGATGTTACTTTGACACATATTTCCTAACTAAACATTATTGCAGTCCAAGAACACCCCTTCATGGCCACAGTATTCCTTGATGGCAGTGGCCTCTTACATTAGGATAATGCACCCATTACTCATCTGTGGGATGTGGTGGAAAAAGAAGTGCAAATCATGGAGACTCCACTCGCAACTTACAGGACTTACAGGATCTGCTAATGACATCTGTTGCCAGTTACCACAGGACACCTTCAGAGGTATTGTGGAGTCCATGCCTCGAAGGATAAGAGCTGGTGAGGTGGCATGAAGGGAATCAGCACAATATTAGACAGGTGGTTTTAATGTTATGACTGATCCATGTACTGCATATCTTTGAGGCACTGCTGGAGGCCTGTGAAACAACTGTGAGACATAAGATTGTGTGCCTGTCTATTTGTCCTGATTGTACCTTGTATAAAGCCTCATTTATGATCCTGTCTGTTTCTAACCTTCTGTTTTCATCTAAATCCTTCAACAGCCCAACAATGCTTAAATCTGTACCATCCATTTTATCCCACTTATGATCTAAAATAACTTCTGCACAGGCCATCACCTGTTTTGTCATGGCCCCAGCACAGCCCATTGCTTCTCTCTACTTTTTATTTTATATCCTTTCATGTAAGATTTGACTTTGCTGCACAGATGTAGTTCCTACTGGTGTATAGTGTTCAACTTGCATAAATACAACATTTTGTGATGAGCTGGATTCCGCAGTGTTCATGGAAGATGGAGACCCTGTGTCTCCACAGACAGCTGATGGCTTAAAAATGGTGGAGATAATAATACATGATATATATTAGATGTAACTAGGTATGCATGTACAGTATGCCTTAATGTAAACATTTGTAATAGATACTATCCTCTTTTTTATAGCTACCTATTACAGTTGAAAAATGTCAATTTGTAGCACAGGAGTTTGAGGAGAGCTGGAACTTTCAGGATTTTGGAGGAACAATTGACAGAAAACGTGCGTATTATGCCATATACAGTACATGAAATTTGGTAAAAATTAGGGATGTGCGCTGGCCCCCATGTTTTGGATTTGGAGTTATAGCTCCTTCATGTTTTGGATCTAAATTTGGTTTAGCGTAAACCGCCCTTGCGTGCTTTGGTTTTGGTTCTGTATTTTTTCAAAATTGATAAAAAATGCAAAATCACGTAATTGGGAATTTTTTTTGTTCCAACAGTATTATTAACCTAATTAACATTAATTTCCACTTTTTTCCAGTCAATAGCTGAAAATATTGTTTTTATTTAGTTTAGGCCCAAAAGTTGCACCAAGTTAGCTGGCTGACTAAGCTAAGCGGCAGCCGTGGGTGGCACAAACATGGCAGTTCAACTTCCAACATGGCACATAATTAAACAAATGTTTCCATTAATCAGGTGGCCAGAGGGAGATAGAATATGTATGTAGTTGAAGGCAAGGAAAGAAATTGTTGATTCGTAGTAAATTTAATTTTATTTATTTATTCTGAAGCAAAATTATGAAAGAGGAGGGGATAGCATGGGTGAACAATATGACCCATGTTTTGCCCACAAAATCAACTTGGTGGTTCAGAATATTTTTTAAACTTAAGGGGCATGCAGGAGATGCTTTCTGTTTACATAAACATTTCTGGACATTTTCGGCATTCAGCAACCAAATGTCAAAGATTGCAGCAGCTGTGGCTGTTCAACTTCCAAAAAGGCACATCATGAAACAAATATTTTTATTATTTAAGAGGCCTGAGGGAGTAGGAGTATGAATCTAGTGGAAGGCAGGGAAAGGAAGGGTTGATTTGGGGTAAATTTTAATTCATTTATTTATTCTGAAACAATAAGGAGGAGGGGGTTGAAGGATGGGAGGCATTTACAAAAAGAACAAAAAATATTTAAATCATTCACACCAGTCCATGCCCCAGTTGAGCTCTTTGGTGATTCCTCATGTTTTTTAAAAAAATGACAGGGGTATGCAGGCGATGTCTGTGGCAGCATGAAGAACTATTCCCAACTTAGAATGGACAAAATACTAGCACCTTATTTGGATAAGGACCCATTAGTAGTCTTCAGGAAGGCTAAAAACCTCAAGAATCATCTATCCCCTAGTTTTTTTGTCAGAGATATGCCCAAGAGACAAACCATGGGAGGTTGGTTGTCTACAATACCTAATGGTTGTTTTAAGCGTGGTAAAAGCTCATGCATTACGTACAAATTTATTAAACAGAAAGGTAATGAATTTTGTTCTGTGTCATTAAATGCTAAATTCACCGTTGACAGTTTTATTAACTGTCAATCGGTCTATGTGGTTTATGTACTCTCCTGTGTGTGTGGTAAACAGTATGTTGGACATACTATTAGAACAATGAACATAAGTTTTTTGGAACATAGAAGAAATGTCCTTAAGTAGAGTATACTTCATAGTGTATCCCGCCATGTTGTGCAAGAACATGGAGGTAATATTAACACTTTGTCTATACAAGGCATTGAACAAATTTTACCCACTAGAAGGGGAGGAGATAGGTTTAGCCAACTATCAAGGAGAGAAGCATTTTGGATATTTGCCCTAGGTACTCTTACACCTGAGGGTCTAAATGAAAATATAGAGATGAATAATATTTAGCATGGGAGTGTGTTTCTGTGCCTTTATTATCCCTAAATGGGACCCAATCTAATAGGGATTGTATTTGATTAGTATTTATGAATTGAATTGTCCATTTTAGGTAAAGAATGAATATAGAAAATTAAATTTATCTTACTAGGTTTTGAACCTGGGACATCTGAGTTTTGTGTCTGTGGTATTAGTCTCTTGAGCCACTGAGATTTATCGCATTATATATTGTTTTAAGGTCTATATTTAGACATTTAAAAATATTAAGAATGATAATACACTTCACTGGGAATTGAACCCAGGACATCCACACTGTGCTATGGAGCATTAGCCCATTGAGCTATGCTATACCATAGCTGCCTTTCAGTTACATTTGGAGTATTTAACAGTTTCTCATAGAAGTGACCCATCTCTGTCTTTAGGAATATAATGAATGTAATGTTTTTTAATCAACCTTGTATAAGCGATATATTTTATGTATTGTAAACACTGAACAGGAAGTTGTTTATTTTAACTCTGAATTTATCATTACAATGCAAATGAAGTGTTAAAACACCAATGGAAGAATGACTCCAGGATACACCTGTTTCAATTAACTAATCGGTGATCTCATTGGTTTAAGAGTAACTAGATGGGGTATATAAGGTGCCCCAATAGAGATCCTATTATACCACCCTCTTGAAGAAGCCATCACATGATGGGGAAACGCGTTAGCGATTTGATATTCTCACATATCCGGATTACAACATTGTCTCCTGTCCCAAGCTGTGGCTCTGCAGTGAGAATGGGAACCTGCCGTGTGAGGTGAGAGCACACACAGACATCTATCCCCCTGCAACCATACAGAGAAAGAGATTTTACACCTTTGCAATAGCAAGATAACAGCAGCATTTCGGACCAGCATTGCCGCTACAGATGTCAGGGAGTGGAGAGCTGGGTAAATATACCCAGACTGTACCACTAAATCTTCACCCTCTTTGAAATAGCTACCTTGAATCACCTGTTGGTTGGCTGCAGAGAGTGTTGATTGGCAAACTTCAGGTATTACTGGAGTGGACATTTAACAGCTGAAACTTGCTTTGGAAATCTCATTACCCCCCCCCCCCCTAATAAGGAGCATAATTATTGATGGGACATGAGTGCAATATTGCTCTATTTGGACATAATTACAACCTTAAAGGAGATCAATATACTTATTTATACAGGTGGACATTTGATTGTTCACACATGCTATTATTGATCCATTATGATGAACATGTGAGAATAGCCATTTAGATGCTGATTTATAAATGTTTTTTATATGTTAATACTGTGTAATTTTAATAAAATATTTTATTGTATTACATGTATCCTTATGTCTATCCTTATTCACCCTGAGGTGAATAATTTCAGATACCACCTCTTATTAATTTGTTTATTGTGAAGTAGTAATATCAGAGCTATTTATTGGGTAGCGACTCTTTATACATTATTTACCAACAACTTTTATTTTATATTTAAAATAGCGCCTGGTGTTGTATGTTTATATATTTTTTTCTTATAGTATAAGTTCTGATTATTTCTGGGCTGCATTTAATTAGCTTCTAGGTACAGCACTTGTAATTGTGTGTTTTATTGTTTAGAGACAGAGATGGCATCACTCACTACTAAATCAGACAGAGTATTGAGAAGGAAACTGTTGCTAGATGGTTCAAGTACTTTACAAATTAACAGTGATGAGAAGGTGAATAGAGATAAGCATAAATTGTTTAACAATCTAGAGACATTACTTAAAGCAGAAACTAGACACTGGTGGGATCAAGTAATGCTTACCAAATATGTGGAAAACAAAATGATCCCCAGAGGTCTACGTATTTTTAAGGCTTGTTCTTTTCAAAACGATCCAGAAATGATTAGTATTTGGAATAAAACCCTTGATGATTGCTCCTTTTCATTAATTAAATTATTGATTGCATATAGAGAACAAAAGATTGATGATTTATTCAAAGAGATAGATAAAATACAGAACCTCTTAAAACCCTTTGAAAATGACAAAGAATTTAAATAGAGAGATTAGTTATTAAATAAAAAAATTGAGGATCATGAGAAATTTGTAGTTTCCAATAAAAATAAAAAGCTTGCAAGGGACAGTAGAGATTATGATAATGATCAAGTAAGTACATACAATAACAATAGAAATAAACAATAATTTGATAGAAAATGGAGATCTAACAGGTTTGAGCAAACATCTTATGTTCCGACAGATAGAGGGGACCATAAAAAGGTTTATGGAGATTACTCTCAGAACCTAACGATCTCTGATGGTAGATCACCAAAGAATGATAGGGAAACCTTTAATATGCATCCCACGAGGTCTACAAATACATATAGGAAAAAATCAGTTAACCAAGAGGATCTCTATGATCTTAAAGGGGCAAGACCCAAACAGAGAACTGTTTGGAACAGAGCTAATGATACAAAAGGCTCACCACACAGTGATCGTTTTTTAGGACGAGGCCGGGTTCTAAACAGACATGCCAACAGATACGAGGTATTAAGTAAACACTCTCCCAAAAGGGCTCGAGAGGAAGAGTCAGGGGCTGTAGAGGAGGTCGAAAGAAATCAATCCAAAAATATAAAACTAAGATAAGAAACAGGGGTATCTACAATTTATCCTCTAGAATTTTAACAGAACATGAAAAATCTGTACTGACAAAAGGCCTGAAATATGCCCCAACTTCCAATCCGGATCTCCTTGATCTCTTTGTAGCCCTTAACAAGTATACTAGGGATCTGTGCCGGAAGAGATATTTTTTAAACAAATTACTTACGAAAAAAGGAATTGAAGGGGCACCTGTGGTATTAAACATAGAAGATGAAAATGCTTTGCAAATTCTAGAGGACCTTTTGGTAGAGAATAATACAATAGATAATGAACCAATCAAATTATATGATACAAACAATCCACATACAACTAAAATCTTTAAAAAGAAGTCTGAATTTTACCCCACCCAATTCAAGAGTGCAAACATAGAATCTTTCTATACATCAACTCTTGATGACCTAAGGAGTCTCTGTGAAAAAAACAATAATAAAAAGAGAAAGAGATTTGATAATCTCCACATTCATGAAAGAAAGGCACTTAAAGCTCTAAAGGATGATACGTCCATACTTATTAAAGCTGCAGATAAGGGGGGAGGGATAATCATTCAGGACACAGTAGATTACTGTAAAGAAGCTCACAGATTATTAAATGATGAAAAATTTTATAGAAAACTCCCCTCAGATCCTACGAAGGTATTTTTGGAGGAATTTAAATTATTGTTGGATGGGGCCCTGATCGAGGGGGCCAACTCTAAGGATGAATTTCACTATATGTTTTCTCCTTACCCTATTATTCCCATCTATTATCACCTACCCAAAATACACAAATCCCTTAAGTCGCCCCCTGGTTGTCCAATTATTTCGGGAGTAGGGTCCCTCACAACTAATCTGTCGGCTTTTGTGGATTCATTTTTACAGACACACGTCATCTCCCTCAGGTCCTATATCAGAGATACCACTCACTTTCTTCAACTAGTGAGTGTTGTGAAGTGGAGAGCTGGCTACGTGTTAATGACTTGCGATGTCGAGTCACTGTACACGAACATTCCACACATGGGTGGAGTGAGAGCCAGCCATCACTTCTTGAATTTTGATCTGGACCTGGGGGACAGAAGTTGTGAATTTATTTTGGATTCTATTATGTTCATTTTGACGCACAATTATTTTTCTTTTGACTCACAGTTTTATCTCCAGACACTTGGCACTGCCATGGGCACCATGTTCGCCCCGAGTTTTTTGAACCTCTACATGGGTCTCGTAGAGGAGGAGTACATGTGGGGGGGTCCATTCGGGGTGAACTTGGTGCTTTATGGCAGATTTATAGATGACCTCTTTATTATTTGGGATGGGGATTTAGATTCAGCCTCTTCTTTTGTTTCACACCTTAATTCCAACACATTTGGTCTTTCTTTTACACATACTATTCACCCTTCACACATCAATTTCTTGGACATCGCCCTCTCGATCAGGGATAACTGTATTTCTACTAAAACCTTCAAAAAGGAAGTGGACTGTAACAATTATCTAAATTATTCAAGTTGCCACCATTTAAAATGGAGAAGTAATATCCCTAATGAACAGTATTTAAAGATTAAACGTAACTGCACAGACGTGAAAGATTTTTATGAACAAGCTAAAGAATTAACTATTGCTTTACGAGAACAGGGATATCCAGATGACCTACTTTATGAAGCATTTAGAACTGTAGAATCTATGAATAGGTCTGAGCTTGTATGTGTAGATCACAATACACATGCATCTGGTAATAATAGAAAGGAAGAATCCGATTTTTTATTTAATCCGGTATTCATTTCCAAATTCAATAATTGTTCCAATCAAGTTAAAAGAATTGTGAAGAAGAACTATTCCCAACTTAGAATGGACAAAATACTAGCACCTTATTTGGATAAGGACCCATTAGTAGTCTTCAGGAAGGCTAAAAACCTCAAGAATCATCTATCCCCTAGTTTTTTTGTCAGAGATATGCCCAAGAGACAAACCATGGGAGGTTGGTTGTCTACAATAACTAATGGTTGTTTTAAGTGTGGTAAAAGCTCATGAATTACCTGCAAATTTATTAAACAGAAAGGTAATGAATTTTGTTCTGTGTCATTGAATGCTAAATTCATCATTGACAGTTTTATTAACTGTCAATCGGTCTATGTGGTTTATGTACTCTCCTGTGTGTGTGGTAAACAGTATGTCGGACGTACTATTAGAACAATGAACATACGTTTTTTGGAACATAGAAGAAATGTCCTTAAGAAGAGTATACTTCATAGTGTATCCCACCATGTTATGCAAGAACATGGAGGTAATATTAACGCTTTGTCTATACAAGGCATTGAACAAATTTTACCCACTAGAAGGGGAGGAGATAGGTTTAGCCAACTACCAAGGAGAGAAGCATTTTGGATATTTGCCCTAGGTACTTTTACACCTGGGGGTCTAAATGAAAATATAGAGATGAATAATATTTAGCACGGGAGTGTGTTTCTGTGCCTTTATTATCCCTAAATGGGATCCAATCTAATAGGGATTGTATTTGATTAGTAGTTATGAATTGAATTGTCCATTTTAGGTAAAGAATGAATATAGAAAATAAAATTTATCTTACTAGGTTTTGAACCTGGGACATCTGAGTTTTGTGTCTGTGGTATTAGTCTCTTGAGCTACTGAGCTTTATCACATTATATGTTGATTTAAGGTCTATATTTAGACATTTAAAAATATTAAGAATGATAATACACTTCACTGGGAATTGAACCCAGGACATCGACACTGTGCTATGGAGCATTAGCCCATTGAGCTATGCTATACCATAGCTGCCTTTCAGTTACATTTGGAGTATTTAACAGTTTCTCATAGAAGTGACCCATCTCTGTCTTTAGGAATATAATGAATGTAATGTTTTTTAATCAACCTTGTATAAGCGATATATTTTATGTATTGTAAACACTGAACAGGAAGTTGTTTATTTTAACTCTGAATTTATCATTACAATGCAAATGAAGTGTTAAAACACCAATGGAAGAATGACTCCAGGATACACCTGTTTCAATTAACTAATCGGTGATCTCATTGGTTTAAGAATAACTAAATGGGGTATATAAGGTGCCCCAATAGAGATCCTATTATACCACCCTCTTAAAGAAGCCATCATGTGATGGTGAAACGCGTTAGGAATTTGATATTCTCACATATCCGGATTACAACATTGTCTCCTGTCCCAAGCTGTGGCTCTGCAGTGAGAATGGGAACCTGCTGTGTGAGGTGAGAGCACACACAGACATCTATCCCCCTGCAACCATACAGAGAAAGGGATTTTACACCTTTGCAATAGCAAGATAACAGCAGCATTTCGGACCAGCATTGCCCCTACAGACGTCAGGGAGAGGAGAGCTGGGTAAATATACCCAGACTGTACCACTAAATCTTCACCCTCTTTGAAATAGCTACCTTGAATCACCTGTTGGTTGGCTGCAGAGAGTGTTGATTGGCAAACTTTAGGTATTACTGGAGTGGACATTTAACAGCTGAAACTTGCTTTGGAAATCTCATTACCCCCCCTAATAAGGAGCATAATTATTGATGGGACGTGAGTGCAATATTGCTCTATTTGGACATAATTACAACCTCAAAGGAGATCAATATACTTATTTATACAGGTGGACATTTGATTGTTCACACATGCTATTATTGATCCATTATGATGAACATGTGAGAATAGCCATTTAGATGCTGATTTATAAATGTTTTTTATATGTTAATACTGTGTAATTTTAATAAAATATTTTATTGTATTACATGTATCCTTATGTCTATGTGAGTGCACCCCTAGGTGAATAATTTCAGATACCACCTCTTATTAATTTGTTTATTGTGAAGTAGTAATATCAGAGCTATTTATTGGGTAGCGACTCTTTATACATTATTTACCAACAACGTTTATTTTATATTTAAAATCGCTCCTGGTGTTGTATGTTTATACAGTTTAAAAAAATATAGGATATCTATGAAACATTTGCCATATAGCAGTGGCAGACAGGATGGCAGTTTAATAAATATAAAATGAAAAATGTCAGACAGCACATAATGCAAAGAAAAGAGTTGCAAGATGGAATTGTTTTCGGGCCCTTCCACCCATCCTTAAGTTGTATATATTAAACAGGACATGCACAGTTTAACAAACCAATCACTTCAGGTACCGTACCTGGATGGTCCCTACCTTTACTTACTACTCTTATTGGAAGTAGTCCTGCATCCAATTTGATAAGGCTAATTCAGTCCTCCCCTATCCAGGATTCCTCAGAAGAATCATTGAGTGCTAGCCCTGCTGCTGCTGGGAGTGGATCTTCATCCCAGAAGGGGACCAGGAAGACTACTAGTAGTACTTTAAAAAAACAATTGACTGTTAAATAATCATTTGAAAGGCAGAGCAGTCACCCAGTTGCACAGTGGATCACTGACACCATAACATCTGTTAGATGTGCGTCCAATATTCGCCAATAATGCAGTGGGTTTTAGACAGTTAATTCCTGTGTCCGCACTACAAAATCCTATACAGATTCTACTTAACTAGAAAAGCAATTCCCAGCCTGTACAGGGACATTAAAAAAAACTTAATTAGTGGCCTTCAAAATCCCATTGTAGCCACTGTCCACTTAACCACAGATATGTGGGCAAGCGTAACAGAGCAAATGCAAGATTACATGACTGTAACAGCCCAATGGGTGGGTGTATTGCCTTCAGTGGCTGAGTTTCTCAGTGGTATGCCTCTTAGAGAAACCGGTGATACACAGAGTAGCCTGCCTCTGAATGAGCTAGCATTTGTTAGATGTTGCTGCTGCTGTTTGCAACTTTGGAGGCAATACACCTACCCAGTGGGTGGTCACAGTCATGTAATCTTTAGTTTGCCCTGTCCCGCTTGTCCACATATCTGTGTTTAAGTGGACAGTAGGTACAATGGTATTTTGGAGGACACTACTAAGGTTTTTTTAATGTCCTTGTACAGACTGGGTATTGCTGTTCTAGTGAAGTGGAATCAATAAGGGACATGGTAGTGGGAACGCAGGATCTCAATTAACTGTCTAAATCCCACTGCATTAATGGCAGATACTGGACACACATCTAATACCTGCATAGCTGTTATGACATCAGTAATCCGCTGTGCTACTGGATGACTGTAGTCATACTTGTTCCCCCTTTCAAAGGATTGTTTGACAGTCAATTGTTTTGTAAACCACTAAAGTGGTCTTTCTCCTGGTCCCCTTCTGGGATGAAGATCAACTCACAGCAGCAGCATCAACAGGTTTAGCACTCAAGGATCCTTCTAAGGAACCACAGATAGGAGAGGAGTCAGTCATTCTTATGAAATTGGATGCAGGACTACTTCCAATCATGATTGAGGATGTTGATGATGATGCAGGTGTTGGTGGTTGAGATTGCAGGTGCTTGGATCTAACAGAGTGATGGTAGCAGCTAGGTGATGCTGAACTGATTGTTAAATTTTTATCCAAAGTTGAAATACTTTTCAATTGGATGAATGCGCTGCAAGTGACGTAACAGGGAGGAGGTTCCTAAATGGTTAAGGTCCTACTCACTCTTTCTTTGCAAACATTACAGTTGGCTTGACAATTTTTGTCCAGATTTGGGTGGAAATAATTCCATACATGAGAGGTGAATTTGTTTGTCTTTTGCCCCGGCAAGACAAGGTACTTTTTCATACCATGGGCCACAACTGTTGTCTGATTTACACAAACAACATCCACGGCATCAACATCCTCATCATCAACATCCACAACATCCTTATTAGTGCCAACTACAGAAATATTCTCCTAATCCTCCTGGTGCAATTCCACAGAAGCATCCTCAATTTCTACATAAGCATGTTGACTTGTGCTGCTCATTCCCACATTTGCAGAGGATGCACAAGTGGTGGAAGGAGCCTGCTCTTCAAGTACAGTTTTGGAAAGACCAGGCTCACACATGGTACCCCCCGACACACTTAGACTCTCCTCAGGGATTTGTGACATTTCTGAGCACACAGTTGGCTCCTGTGCCATAACTACTTATAGAAGGGCTTACAGTACATCATCATAAGATGTAGAACCACCAGTCATAAAGGCATGCTAGGTAACAATAACGGGATACAACCGCAAGCCGTATATTATATTCTTTCTACAACTATCAGAAGCTGGTGATGGACCCAGCATAAAAAATAGCTGTTTTTTGTCACCACATATATTTTAGAGGGGATCAATTGTTGTGCACTGACGAATTGTACCAGTTGCACGCACATATCTCTTCACAATAATATTATACTTATTATCGATATTACTTAATTCTGTCTCAGTAAAATATAATATAAGTAGTTATAAGTCAGCCAGCACTAGCACCAGGAAGTCATACTGCTATTTGACATGCCACTAATAGCAACATACTGCGAGTATTTTGTTACCAACATGAGAAACATAGTATCTTAATTCCTAAGCTACATCTGTGGGTGGATACAATATTAGATAGAACAAGGTACTATATATGCAGATTGATAACAAGGGCGTGTGATATTTACACTCCTCAATTGGATCATATAAAAGTGTCATTATAATGCAAAGATAATATATTTATCATATTTACATTACCACATAATCAGCAGTTATACACATCTCAGCCAAGAAAGGCTGACAATATTTGATTTGTATAGGTGAGTTCCTCATTCACCATAGGCAGGGCTGCCATCAGAAATTGCGGGGCCCAGTACTGACAAATTGGTAGGGCCCCCCAGAGGTGGACGGAGTTGTGATGGAGCTACTTTGGGAGTAGGACATCAATTGTGTTGTGTACACCAGATTAAATATTCTCAAAGTTTGGGCTGTGGGGGCAGTTGCTAGGAAAGGCTGGTTGGACTAGGGGGGAAAAAGGGCAGGGAAGGCCAGCTGGACTGGGCGAGGGGCAAGGCAGATAGGCTGGCTGGATTAGGGGGCACAGGAAAGGCTGGCTGGACTGGGGTAGGGCAGGTAAAATGACTAGGGAGACGCAGGGAAGGCTGGCTGGACTAGGGAGATGCAGGGAAGGCTGGCTGGACTAGGGAGACGCAGGGAAGGCTGGCTGGACTAGGGAGACGCAGGGAAGGCTGGCTGGACTGGGGGAGATGCAGGGAAGGCAGACTGGGTGGACTAGGGGGATGCAGGGAAGGCTGGTTGGACTAGGGGGCAGGGCAGGGAATGCAGACTGGCTGAACTAGGGGAGGGGCAGGGAAGGCAGACTGGCTGGACTAGGGGGGCACAGGGAAGGCTGGGTGGACCAGGGGGCAGGGCAGGGAATGCAGACTGGCTGGACTAGGAGGGCTCAGGGAAGGCTGGCTGGACAGTGTCAGGGCAGGGAAAATAGGCTGGCTGTACTAGGGGGACTCAGGGAAGGCTGGCTGGACTGGGCAGGTGTAGTTAAAAGGGAAGGCAGGCTGCCTGGACGGACTGGTGGGGGGGGGCAGGAAATACTGGCTGGACAGGGATAAGTTAGATTACCTTGTTTCTCTGTAATGATCACAGCCTCCGGTGCCAGCGGCATTTCCTGAGAGAAAAGGGGCCTGGGTGGCAGCGGGAAGGAATATACAGGTGCGGTGGGTGGGGAATATATGGGTGGCAGCAGGGAGGAATATACGGGTGGCAGGCACTAGGAGAGAGACAGACCATCAACGCATCAGCGGCATTTGAAACATGCCTATTAGGAGCAGTATGGAGCTGGCTGTGAGCCAATCACAGCTTGTGGAACAGCAGCTAATCAGGAGCGGCCGCTTCTGATTGGTTGCTGTTCCGCGAGCTGTGATTGGCTCGCGGCAGAATCCCTATTTTAAATGCAGCTGCCGTCTTGCGCCAATGTTCCTTTTGCCTGGCGCCCGTATATTCCTCCCCGCTGCCACCCGGGTCCCTTTTCTCTCAGAAAATGCTGCTGGCGCCGGAGCCTGTGATCATTACAGAGACCTCCACGCTGCCACCTGGGCCCCCTCTCTCTCCGGGCCCAGGACTGGAGTCCCGACAGTCCCCCCCTGATGGCGGCCCTGACCATAGGGCTTATATTTATTCATGTGACTTCCCTATGATGTTACTTCAATGAACCCCTATTATTAGGAAAGTATAGGAACTAAACTGTTGTACAAATAAACAATTTATACTGATTTACTGGAGTAGGGGAAAGAAACACAGAACGAGAATTGTTTTAACCACATTTCGTTTATTATTATTGTCTTCACAATTTATGTTCGTATATACATATGAAGTTTTAATATTTCGCTGTTTTTGCTATTTCGCTGTTTCTACTTTATTTTTATTTGTAAATAATAAAAGTTATTATTTAATATTTATATACCAATGTATTGTGCACCCCAAACAAGACAACTCCTTTTTCTCTTCTCCATTTTTTGAACATCGTTGGTAGTTGTCCAAAGGGCTGCACCCCCGCAGAATAGTACTTATGTGTGACATGAGAGAAATATATACATGAGTTGAAATCAGGGGTTCTTTTGGTCTTTATACCAGATTTATAAATATAATAAGTACTGGTGCAGTGGATATTTTGGTTTTGCAAACTTTTTTTACATGTCAGAAATGTGTAGATGTTCCAATGAAACGATGGACAGTATGGAGCAAGCTAAAGAAGCATTGAGACAGACATTGGGGCTTAGGACAGAATTGCAAAGCTACATGCAGGCAGTTTTTCAATTCTATCCTTGCTAAAATTCAACTGCAGCAGGAGGTGTATGAAACCCCCTGCTGCATTTGCAATCGCAGCACTGTAACCAAGGTCGCAGGCAGGGATCACCATCACGACCATCGGTCATGATGATGGATGGCGCCAGGCAGCTGGCCAGCTGGGTAAGCCTCAGCTTACTCAGGCTGGCCTGCTTGCAAGGCCAGGAAACTGCAAGCATGAATGTAGCCCCTGGCCTTGCCACTCCAGGGAACGGGACCGATACACCCAGTTTCCTGGAACGCCAGCTGTCCCCGCCCAGGTACTGCCCCTTAAATGCCTCTGCCTGTCAATCAGGCAGAGGCATAGAAGGATAATAAAAAGTAGGTGCGCAATGGATTCTGGGAATAATTCAGACCCGTTCGCGAGCGCTGAACGCTCGCAAGCGGGTTGATGTTGGCCCAGTGCGCATGCGCATGACGGACCCGGCTCCATCGTGCGCATGCACGAGACCCGGATAGCGACTGGCAAGCCATCGCTATGGGTCTCACTACAAAGGGGGCGTGCTGTCGATGGTTAGTGACAGCACGCCCACTTTGGTGGGCGTGCCGAGGGCGTGGCTGGCCAGACGGAGGCATTCCCATGGGAACGCCTACCATCTGGGGCCGGCCCCACTGACATCACAAGTGATGTCAGTGGGAGTGCTTTTGGCTCTGATAGAGCCAAAAGCACTCCAGGGCTTGCGACAACGAGACCCTACAACAAGGGTCCCATCGCAAGCCCGATGGTCTTGACCATCACGACCATCTTCCTGGACGCTTGCTATAGCTGTGGGTGGTCACCCACAGCTATACGAGTGGCCAGGAGGCCGCTCTACAAATGAAGAAGGACGGCCCTGATTCAGAGCGAGCGCTCTGTGACACAGCGTCCGACTCTGAATCAGGGCCTCTGTGTGAAAATCAGTTGTGCTACTGAGCTGCTACACTTAATGGGATCTGCAACCCACTAAATGGTATCTGAACAAAGAGAGGGTGTAGCGCTGGTAGACAACAAGAATAATTTAATACACAATGAAACAGAGCGGACACACTTTCCAGTCCAGGCATTTGACTGTTTACATCGCCGCTGAGATCCCAGGAGATTTGAGAGGAGACCATCTTACCCAGTTACCACTTTCAGCTGTGGTGAGCTATCCGGACCCAAGCGGGGAATATACCATGGCACCATCAGGGTAACGAACATTTATTTCACCTCTATCTCCTACACTCCTGTGCCATACCAATTGGAATAATCCTTTACAATTGTGGATTGGACATTGTGGACATCTCTATATTGGGTGCCACCCTTATTCAACATATGTTATTTCCCAATATATGGACTGATACTGTCAGGGAAGTTATATTGATGAACTTTTCACTACCCCTATTTTACAGCAGCTTGGATATTTTACTTGTAACAGCCATTAGGCGCATCAATTATACGTATATGTGCATTTATGATTATTGTTTCATTGTGTATTAAATTATTCTTGTTGTCTACCAGCGCTACACCCTCTCTTTGTTCAGAGGCATAGATGGAGCTGCATGCAATCATACAGGACCTTTTCTGCATACTCACAGAACGGGTCCTGCGAACGCGCATATTCATGTTAATCAGGTATCTGCATTCAGCATTGGTCTACGTAATCCAACATGTTAACTAACCTGATTCCCCAATTTCCATTGAACATTTTTTTGTTGAATCAGCGATCAGTGATACCCATACATTACTAATTATTTCTTACAACTTCAACTTCAAAATGCAGAATTGGCCAATTTTATTGCTGATGTACAGGTCCCATTACACCACTAAGCCAATCACCGCAGATTGACTGTGCTCTTAATTTTATGTTTTTGGAACAACGTTATTGTGAAATAAAGAGGGGAGGGTGCATTTTCAAAAGCATTTCTAGTCATGCGGTGAACACATTGATTAGCAGTCCATATAATAATTGATCTTAACATTACCTCCAATGTGGCAGACATTGGGTTTTCCATAATTAAAAGCACAGTTTAATTCTGAATTAAAGATGCATATATAATGCAAATGTAGTTCATAAAAAGTGAAAATAAAAAAAAATCAAATATGACTCTAAAAAACTGGACTTATTCTATGCATATTACTGTGTTTCACTGTTCTTTTATTCATATTCCACTGACGTGTGCCAACTTAAAAAACCCTCTAAATGGGAGCACATGGTAAACCCAGTGAGCTGTTGTTAGGAATCATATGCATTTCCACATGAATCTGGTATTAACAAGATAACCAAATCCCAATTTACATAAATAATGTTTAACAACTTCAGATAAAGCTTACTCGTTAATGCATCTGAACACATATTATCATACACATACTGTACATAAATGTGAGGCGGTTTCAGGGGCCTATTCATCATCACTTATTTTTCACAAAAACATGTGAAAATTAACATTTTCACATACTATTGTAAAAGATAAGTGTCAGGGCCATTCATCGAAAAAGCATTTTTTTGTGAACTTGATGGTGTTACTGAATGCCACTCTTAGATGGCATTCAGCCCCCAATAATCTTCACAGGCTGCTGTTTACATGGCAGCCTGTGAATAAATAACCTGCCAGCCACAGCAGAGGGATCTATTAAGATCCCTCCCTGCTGTGTCTGCACTGCTGAGAGCTCTGGGGCACCTCAGACATGTGGCCACACTCACTTGCCGAAGACACTGATGGAAGAGGTGAGAGGGGATGCGGTGGGGTAGAAGGGAATTGGACACCTGCGTGGGGTGCATCGGACACCCATGTGGGGGGGCTGGATCGGACACCAGAAACGTTGCGGGGGAGGAGGTGAGACACAGCAAGGAATAAAGAGTAAGGGAGCGGGGAAAGCCATGCAGCAGTGAGGAAAACCTTGTGGATACCTCATGGGGAAAAGTATCACTTTTAAAAAAGCTGACTCTGAAGAAAGAGCAACTTTTCGGAAGTGATACTTAATTAGGGAGCCATGATGAATGCCTCCAAAACATCTTTTAAACTCACAGTGAGTTTAAAACATAATTATCACTAGTGATAATTATGTCATGATGAATAGGCCCCTAATGTTTTTATTTGCATTTTACTGTACTTTGAAACGTCAAATTAAGTACCAGTGCGTTTGTACAGCAGTATGAAGTGTCTATGAAGCTATTTGATGTTAAACAGACATTTGCTCAGTATAAGAAACGTATTTGGTGTAGATATTTGGGTGATATGCAAATCATGTAACATCATTTCCTATCCTGAAACACCTAGTCATACAGTACATAATGTCAGAGCTCATATTGTTACACAGATCATCTCATTAACGTCTAGATTAGAACTAAACATGGCAACAATGATATGTTTATCAGGTGAGATCTCATATTAGACTTTCCTTTGACGCTCAAAATAGATTTCTAATAAAGTCAATATTATTATTATTATTATTATTATTATTATAATATATTATTATTACTGATGTGAAATGTCTGTGGTAGTCTCAGTTTCTGTTGTTTAAATTTCAGGTGTCCAGTGTGATGCCCAAATGGTCCAGTCATCAGACCCAGTGGTGATAAAGCCTGGAAATTCACAGAAACTGTCCTGTGAAGGATCTGGATTCACTTTTAGTACTGCAGCTATGGGATGTTCTGGTTTAGACAGGGTCCTGACAAAAGCCATGTCAATTTTGGGGTGAAAAAGTAAAAAGTGATGGAAAAAGTGTCTAAATTAATGGGACAGGTATTTTGGGGTGCTGTATAGAAGGGACTGGTGTTTTTAGGATTGCAGGGGGCTGCAGCAGCTGATATTAAAAAGATTTAAATAATGCACATTATTAACCCCAAAATATACTAGTACTCTTAAATGTACCCCCAAATTAACTTGATAACAGCGATAATTTAACTCCAAAGAAATTGCTTTCTCTAATTTTTTCACACTTATGCAAAAGTGCATTTAACGGCCCTTTGAGTCACTTTTGGAGAACAAAACACTTTCATTAGAAACACTTCTATAATGATTATCAGGGTCAGTTAGGCTTAATTTTGGGTACAGACTGACTCATAAAAGGTAGTCCTTTTTCGCTAGCTGCCACCTCCGTGTCATTCACCCGTCTGCGTTTTCTAACTGAATTGGGCAAAAAGCGGGCGCGCGCAATGTAAAAGTATGCAATATTTTCGCGTACAAACAGGTGAATGCGATGAGAACATCGCACCGACAAAACTTTTTCGGCGGCCGCAACTTTTCGCCTCTAAATTAATCCGGCCCATAGTCTGTCTACCATCTGCTGTCGCTCTATTGAGTGTTTTGCTGCCAGAAAGCTAATCTAAGGGGGAGCGGTGGTAAAGCTAACTTTTTTCAAATGAATAAACCAACATGTATGTGAACATATTTGTTGCATGCATTTATAAGTACATGGTAAGCTGCCAGGCCACTTCACGGCTTCTCTGATACCAGCAGTTCCTTCACTACATGATAATAGTGCCCACTCTGGGCCATGTAATTATCTATTGTAAGGCATCATGATAAAGGCACATACAGAAATACATCCAAATTGAGAGCCAGCTTCCATTTTATGTTTGAATGGACAAATAAAGTGCTGCAGAATATGTGTGCGCTATATAAATAACTGGTAATAAATAATAAATAAATAACTGTTTTTTTTAATGTCCCTGTACAGGTTGGGAAATGCTTTTCATGTGGAAGCTTTGCAAAGGATTCTTTAACAGTCAACTGTTTATGGAAAGCACTATTCCTGGTCCCCTTCTGGGATGAAAATCCACTCCTACCCGCAGAAGCAGGCGCAGGATTCTCTAGAAAGACACAACGTAAGTCCTTAAGGGGTAAATTTAATTTACTACAGTGAGAGTTTTTAAAAGTGAGTTTTAGAAGTGATGTTGCTTGCCCATAGCAAATAATCAGATTCTAGCTATTATCTTCTAGAAAGTGCGAGGTAAGTGATGTTAAGTAGAATCTGATATTAAAACGCACTTGTAAAAACTCTCACTTTAGTAAATTAAATTTACCCCTTAATATCTTGGTGCTGGTTAAGTGGCAGTTTGGAGGCCACTAACTTATTTTTTTTTAATGTCCCTGTACAACAGGGATGGGGAACCTTCAGGCCCGAATCATTTGGTCTGGCCCTATGAGCTTTTTTCTGCTATCCTCATCTGGCTAGCAGGGTGCCTAGAATGGCACCCTGCATCCAGAATCTATGCAGCAGTGCCACCTGGAGCGTCTTTAGGACGCTTCAGATGGTCACACCGCTGCCCTTACAGCTCCCTGGAACATCCTTAGGATGCTCTGGGCATTGATGTAATCACTGGCAATTGGGCCCCACCCAAGTGTGACATCACATGGAGGGGGAGTGGCCTGGACTGGCCCCGCAATAATGTTATATATATCAAAATGGCCCTCGGCAGAAAAAAAGTTCCCCACTCGTGTTGTACTGGTTGGGAAAAGCTTTTTCATGTGGAAAGCACTACTTGGTCCCCTTCTGGGATGAGAAAATCCACTCCCAGCAGCAGCAGGCATGGCACTCATGGATTCTTCTGGGGCCAAGGACTGATGTGAATGAGTAAAATACTTTTTTGTAAATGCCTCCTCCCCTCCCCATCTCCCTCATAAATTTATTTTGGAATAAAAATATTAAATTAAATTTACTACCAAACCCTTCCTGTCGCTGCCTTCAATGACATGCATACTCCAACTCCCTCAGGCCTCTCTTGAATAATAAAAACATTTGTTTCCTGTTGTGCCATGTTGGAAGTTGAACTGCCACATGTTTGTGCCGCCCACTGCTGCCGCTTAACTTAGTCAGCCAGCTAGCTTGGTGCAAATTTTGTGCCTAAACTGGATAAAAACAATATGGTGAGCTGTGAGGTGGTCAAAATTGACTGGCAACGAGTGGAAATAAATTTTATTGAGGTTAATAATACTGTAGGAACAAAAACAGGCCCATTTTATATGATTTTAGCTGTTTTTTGTATTTTTTTAAGAAAAAATCCAGATCCAAAACCAAAACCTAAAAACAAAACATGGAGGTGAGGTTTTGGCAAAACCAGGGGAGATCCAGATCCAAAACCAAAACACAGGGGTTGGTGCACATTTCTAGTAAATATACAGTGGTGTATATTAACATATTATGCCAAGGTCAGTGGACTGTTTGTGGCCCACCAATTTGGTGCCCTAGGAAAGATTTTCTCTGGTGCCCCTAGCAGAAAATCCCAGGTTTTCCCCTCACAGCACCCCTCTCTGCACACTTCTGTAACTAAAGAAAAAAAGGTCAGGTTTTAGGGGATAGTTCCTTAAACTCCCACCACAGACGACATTCTTTAGAGCAAATTCTACCCTCACAGCACTCCTATTCCCTCACTGCACAGCACCTGTCACCCAGCACAGCACCCCTCACAGCACAGATGTTAGCACAGCACCCTTCACAGCACAGCATCCATCACCCAGTACAGTACCCTTCTCCCAGCACCCGTCACTCAGCACAGTACCCCTCACAGCAGATTACAGCACAGCACTCCTCTCCAAGCACAACATCCCTCACAGCACAGATTACAGTACAGCACCCACCACCCCTCACCCAGTAGAGCACCCCTCACTCAGAACCCTTCACACAGCAGAGGTCACAACACCCACCACCACTCACCCAACACTCCTCTCTCAGCATAGCACCCCTCTCCAAGTACAGCACCCCTCACCCAGCACAGATCACAGGAGAGCACCCAACACCACTCTCCTAGCACAGTACCCCTCACCCCTCCCCAACACCTCTCCCAGCACAGCACCCCTCACAGCACAGCACCCATTACCCTTCACCCAGCAACACACCACAGCACCCCTCAGCCAGCCCAGCACAGTCAGCACCCATCGCTCACAGTAAAGGCATACCCCCACCCTCCACTTGCTGCATACAAGTTTACAGGGCACCCATGTAGGCTGTTATAGCACATCTCAGTAGAATGGTAGCCGATAGTTGAACCTTGTTGTTACTTCCTACCCCCTTCTATCCTGGTGACATCATCATGACTAGTGCACACACTGGGTTCCTTATTATCAATGTGGATGATGGAGTACACCTGAGCAGTGTCCTATCCCTCTGGGCCCCACTCCCAATATCTCTCCCCCTTTCCCCCAAAGCAGTGTCATAAACACTCTAAGCCCCTATTCCCCATGTGTTTCTGCCTTCTGCCCTCCCCCCAATAGCAGTGTCCTCACCTTAGCCCTGAGCTCCCACACACCCTTGTCTCTGCCTCCCTCCATAACAGGTAATCAGACCCCACATATATCTACCTCCCTCTCCCCCCATAGCAGTATCATCAGCTCCCTGAGTCCCTACCTCCCATGTCTTTGTCTCACCCTCCCATAGCAGTGCCATCAGCCCCGAATCCCCATATGTATCTGACTCCCCATCCCCCATAGCAGTATCATCAGCTACCTGAGCCCCTACTCCCCATGTCTTTGTCTCACCCTCCCACAGCAATGCCATCAACCCCCACTCCCCATATGTATATATCTCCCCCTCCCCATAGCAGTATCATTAGCTCCCTGTGCCCATACTCTCCATGTCTTTGTCTCCCCCTCCCATAGTAGTGCCATCAGCCCCCACTCCCCATATGTATATATCTCCCCTTCCCCATAGCAGTATCATCAGTTCCCTGAGCCCCTACTCCCCATATGTCTATGTCTCCCCCTCCCATAGTAGTGCCATGAGCCCCCACTCCCCATATTAATATATCTTCCCCTCCCTCACAGCAGTATCATCAGCTCCCTGAGCCCTTACTCTCCATGTCTTTGTCTCACCCTCCCATAGAAGTGCCATCAGCCCCCACTCCCCATTTGTATATATCCCCCTCCCCCATAGCAGTATCATCATCTCCCTGAGCCCCTACTCCCAATATGTCTTTGTCTCCCCCTCCCATAGTAGTGCCATCAGCCCCAATTCCCCAAATGTATCTACCTCCCTTCATCCAGCTCTTACCTTTATCCTGTGTGGTGGTGCAAGGTCTGTCAGCAGCTCCGCAGGTGTTGCCTGGTTTCTCCTCTGCACTCTGCAGTAGCTCGCGTCAGCCTCTCAGGCAGAAAGTGAAACTAAAAACACTTCCTGCCTGTGTGAGTTCCCTGCTGCTGCTGCAGCCTCCTGGTCTCTCCTCCTGGCTGCCTCGGATTGTCGCACACTAACAGCTCAAAGAGAAAAAAAATAACATCTGGCCCTAGGCTTGGGATGCCCCTAAGCATTCCAGTTACCCATAGGCATTTGCCTTTAATGCCTATGCCTAGGGCCGGCCATGATGGTAGTAAAGGCATGTTTATACTGTCAGTAGAAATCAGAATCTGTGTTTACATAACAATAACAGTATTATTGGTATTCATAGATGCATCCATACACTCATACAGAGGAATATAACTACAACAGTTTTCAAAAGCCAATAAGCTCTGTCTATAGCCTGAGAAGCTTAAGATAAGTAATCTAACTAAATAATACTAAAACCAAGACCTACAAATTATGAGACCAGACAAAGGAGTTGAGTTTAAATAAGGGCGCAGCTTTTATAAAATTTTTAATTTTAATTAATAGAAAAAAGGTGGCTAAGCACAGCATTGACAATTTCAGCTCTAGCCCAGATATTGGGGCTGATTCAGTATTACATGCAAGTGCAATGCTGAATGCAGATTCCTGATTATCAGGAATCTTCGCGTGTGCAGGATCAATTCTGTGGGTCGGCCAGCATTTCCGTAAATGGGGGCATGTCTGCCCTGTTTTCCGGCAGTGGCAAGCCCAGGGACTGTGTCTACTGATGCCATTTCCTGGCCTCGCAAGCCAGCCAGCCTGATTAGGTGGCTGGCTATTGACCCACTATTGTGCCCACTACTGACCACTAAGAATCAATGCTTTTGTGCGAAAAGGTCACAGCCCACCACCAAGTGACCCTAAAACTCCATCTGTAATACTGAAAAAATCTCCCCTTTTCCCTGCTTCACTAAGATGAATCCTGTCTATCCTAATGGTTAAGGGGTCATCATAACAGATACCTGGATGTCTTGCTACCAGACCCCCCAAGCTAATAATGAACTTTTCAACAGAAGTATTATCCTTCCGTGGGATTTGGTCAATGACCAGCCCACTGTGAGGGCTTCTCCAAATCTGATGTTAGTTTATATCAGACCAAATGATCTGCTTTGATCCGTAAAGTGAATGTCACCTATCCACATCTGAGCTGACACTGGTGATCAATTTGATACCCATCCAATTTCCTAGGTTATACCACCTGAATGCAGTGTTAATTTCTATAATGAAAATTTTGACTAAAAGTATTTGTCAACTATATCTTTTTTCAGAACTAAATTGTAATGATAACTAAAATATAAACATTTTAATAATGAAAATTATGACAACATCTGTGTTCAGCTTTAAAGAAGCGACTAAGGGGTAAATTTACTAAGATGGGCGTTCTATTTAAGAAGTGATGTTGCCCATAGCAAACATTCAGATTCCAGGTATTATCATCTAGAAGGTGCTAGATAAATGAGAAGTAGAACTGATTGGTTGCTATGGACAACATCATTTCTTAAATAGAACTCCCACCTTAGTAAATTTACCCCTAACACTAAAACTAAATTTTAAATCCTTGGGTAAAGCTATGGCAACCACCAAACTTAAAAGAGGATCTCTAAAACCCACTGCAAAGACTTCCGTGAGGAATTTCGCATGAAGCCTGTTAGGGTACCACCCCGGCCATTTAGCCTAATATGGAAATTAAACAGGGAAAGGAACATTACACTCCTCTGCAAATGGCACAAAGGTGGCAAAAATTGCAGCTTGCCCATTTGTCACAGTGCCCCAATTGAAATCAAAACACTACCCTTTTTGAAGTGTTTTTTTTCAATCTCACTGCCCCTGCCTGTTTTTTATGAAAAGCCACTTCTGCCCCACTTTCCTCTGCTGTGTCACCTCTAACCACACCTCCATGTCTTTAAAGCTTAAAGACATAATGGTATGCCCGATTTGCTTCTTACAAAATGATTAATTGTAAGAATGTAATATTGTCTCTTTTGATTTAATGTATATGCCATGTATCTGTGGTACCCTCCACTAAGTGTTTATTCACAATGTAATCATACAACACAGTATTACAGTAAATATAGTGATAGTGAGTCCTTTCTTACGTTTCTTTTATTTTGCAAGCACAAATAAACTTTTGGCAATATTCATATATCAACAATGCATCTTAGAAGACAGTAACACACACATTAACATTCTTGTTTATTTTATTTTTCAGGAACCTGAAGATCACCAGCAAACTGTGGACTCCGAACCTGCAACCTGTAAATGGGTAAGCATTCTCTAGTGGCAATTATCGGATTACTAATTATGCAATTTCCTTAACACCTCTAAATTATACAAACAGCCTTACTTGAGTATTATAAACTGGTAGGGTTGCATCAAGAATACAATTGCAAGCTTGTGTTATTTTTCTATACACCTATTTAAGAAAATGGTTTCCTTAAACTACTGTTCTTTACATGTCCCATACAATGCTAGTTCAGCGCTGAAATAGTTAATAGGGTGCACCCTTCATTGCCCGGGATATGAAGAGGGGTTCTTGGGAATTATTTAACTGGCCATCTACACTGGCTTTGTAAAATCTTGTACAGATGTTCTTAAACAGCTTCAGCTACAGTACTTGTCTCTAATTAATGCAACACTGTAATCCTCTGTAAAATATCCTGCTGCGATGGTGTTGGTAACTTGCCTGGATTCAATGTGTTGTGCAACACTATCACTGTTGTAACCAAAGGACGGTAGTTGCTTAGGCTAAATTAGAGTGAAATGTAGCTATGCGGTTGCAATATCTCCTGACTAGTTTCCCTGTGCTTGCTATTAGATTTCTGTTGTGGTATTACAGTCAGTTTATTCTCTGCTTAGCAAGCTTAGTTTACAGCGGTAGTATTACAAGTGCTGGCACTGAAGTGTCACGGTAACAATGCTGGTAACTTTTGTAACTGACCTCCAAGATGCGGTATCAGGGGGCTAATTTTTCTATTATGAATGCAGTCTATAAACCCCATGCTAATCTTTGAAGGGACTGCTGTGCATATGTAACAGTGAACAACTGTAGGCCTCCAGTTAATAGGCGCTAATGTCTCTGTGTGTCTATTTGGGAGTTTGCAGCAGCTTTCTTACTCCTCCAGTATCAGCTCTCAACCTCTGGCTCCTTTACAAGCTCGGTCTCTCTATATTACCGCAGCTGCGCCTGAAGCACTCTCTTAGGGGGCCGTCCGATACACCCCTCTCAGACTAATTGTTCTCGGGAACCTCCCTGGTGACACCGCTTGGTCCCGCCAGATGTTCCCCGCCTCGGAGATCTCCGCTATTTGTCCCGGAGTACAGCCGCAGTTCTTAGGTAAGCATAAAGGCAGCGCAGCCCCTTTTCCTGTCAAGCTACCTTGTGAACTCCTCACAACAACTGCCGCCCAACTGTCAGTACAAGCCCCTCTGGTCGTTGAGCACTGTTTGACTATTGCATTGAAGGTCCAGTCTTTCCAGCCGCACACCAGCTCCTGAATCTGGCTACATTGCCCACTGTCACCAATGAATGCATTCAAATGTCCAGCAACACATATTTAAGGGTACACAACATGAGGTACTCTCAGGTTCTGTGGTACCACATATCAAATGTACAGTATGTATTTTAAAACGTTGAAGTATTCTAAAGGCCTAGATTCTAAATAGCATGCCCCAAAATACAGTATACCATTTAACTAGTTATTAAAGCATCTATATACTGTACATCCTACCCAGTGCCACCTGTTGTCAAACCTTTTCTTCCTTCATCTGCAATTTTAAACATATCTACAAAGCAAACTTTGGCAATCCTAACCATAACATTCTTGCATAATGGACTAAATCACTACTGCTACTGCACTGAATAATGCTCTTATGTGGACCCTTAAAATTCTTGTCTAAATGTTTCATCCTTTTTTGCATCCTCCTGGGTGAACCTGACAAAGAGCTGCTGTCGTTAATAGAGGAACATGTGTGATCAGGGCCTGCAACAGAAATCTCGGGGCCTGGTACACTGATGTCTCTGGGGGCTCCACATTCTCACCACCACCCCCGATTCCACACATCCCTCCCCTGCATATGTGATATGTGAAGCATGATAATGTTAACTGAAAGATATGCCAGCCTTTAAATAAAGTGAAAATACACTATGACTTACCACACTGTCTCTCTGTTAGTGATGATGCAGGCTGTATTTCTTGTCTGCCGTCTCTTTCAAGGTCTTCTTGATGTCAGTGCTGTGGATGCCTCAGGGGTAGGAGGTATGGTATCTGCAGCCAGCCATCCTCAGTCATCAGCCCCTCATCACCTTCCTCAAATTCAGCCTCTCATTACCATCCTCAGCCCAGAAGCCCCCCGTCACCTTTCTCCATCCTCAGTCCCCAGCCCCTATCACCTTCCTCTGCCCCCAGCACCCTTCATCTTTCTATGCCCTCTTCTCCTTCCTCTGTCTCCAGTCACCACCACCTTTGTCTGCTTCCAGCCTGTCACCTTCTGCCCCCAGCCCACATCACCTTCCTCTGTCCATATCCTCCTTCATCTTCCTCTGCCTCCTTCACCTTTCTCTGTCCCCAGGCACTATCACCTTCCTCTGCTTCCAACCCCTGTCACCTTCTGCCCCCATCCCTCATCACCTTCCTCTGCTCACAGCCTCCTTCATCTTCCTCTGCCCCTTCACCTTCCTCTGCTTCCAGCCCCTGTCACCTTCTGCCTCAGCCCCCATCACCTTCCTCTGCCCTAGCCTCCTTCATCTTCCTCTGCCCCTTCACCTTCCTCTGCATCCAGTCCCTGTCACCTTCTGCCCCAGCCAAATCACCTTCCTCTGTGTCCAGCCTCCTTCACCTTCCTCCATCACCAGACACCATCACCTTCCTCTGCGTCCATCCCATCACCTTCCATCCCCAGCCTCTGTCACCATCCTCTGCCCCTACACCTTTTTCCGTCCCCAACCCTAACAGAAGCCTCAACTACTTACCACTTGATGGCCGGCCGGGGATCCATCTGCTTCTGACCCAGGCAGGGAAGACATGCGATGATGTGACTAATTACATCATGCTGCCACCTGGAAGAGCCCAGAACTGCCCAGGCCAAGCTACAGGGGAGCTGGGGCTGGGCAGCGGTGGCTATGGTTCCTGTCTGGAGCTTGGGGCCCCTCTGGACCTCAGGGCCAATTACAGGTGTCCCCTAAGTCCTCCCCTGTTGCTAGAACTGTGTGTGATCCATGTTGTGTGTAGTGACATCATACTCACCAGCACTAGATGGACCTGCCTCCTGCTCCACTGCCTCGAAAGGTACCCCTGTCCTGAGGTTAGACCATGCCCAAAGTGCGGACTGCCATAGACTTGGACAATTCCACCTTAGACCCTGCAATTGAAGATGAAACAGGAGGAGCAACTGCTGGCATAACAATAGAAGGGGGGAGAGGTAGTGTGGCAGGGACTGGTAATGCAGTGGCATGGTCATGGCCAAGGGCTGGGGAAGAGCTGTAGTAGTGCTAGGAACCACAGTACTAGACTGTATTTGCAGCGGATAGTTAGATGAAGGAAAACCCCATGCCTACAGGGAACAGAATGGGAAAAAATCTCACGTTAGCTGCCATCACTTCAAACTTGCGGATTTTGAAGTAATAATGATCAGGAGGAAAAAGAAGGGGTTGACCCACTAGCAGCTTACAGGAAAATTGGCTAAAAGGGGGAGAGGCACTAGACCCGCTGAAGCCAAGGTGCTTGTGGGTGTCAGAAACAGAAGACACTGCTGGGGATTCTGAAAAAAAGTAGTGGTGACCAAGAAGATGGAGTAAAGGGAAAGGGGTCAGATTAAGTAACTTTTGTCTCTGTCGACCTTTTGTCCCCATCTAACTATTGACTGTCTAACATCTGGAGTCTATATAGACATTGTCTATCTAATTACTGGCTATCTACAGTCCGGAACTGAGGGTTAGCTGTGCAGAGACCTGAGTCCCAAGCTGCACGTGCTGATTGGTTAAATGTATGTAATGTGAAGGGGTGTCTGGAGTGGATAAATTGTTGTTAGAAATAACTTGTGTTGCAGGGGGCACTGTGGAGATAAAAATGTATCCTGTGTTTGGTCTGTAAATGGAGGTGAGAAGAGCTGGGAGAGTGAGGCCAGGGACACGCTGACAGCATTGTCCCTGGGGGGCTGAAGCAGGCTGAGGAGCAGCCTGTTATATGTAGTGAACAAAAATGTTCACTGGGCATGGTCTGAGTGGCTGAGGCGGTGAAGTGGTTAATGGCGGCCATATGAAACCTTTGCTGCCCAGCCATAGCCCAACTGTGCCCGCGGGTGGTATGCACACTGGAAGTTAGAAGGCACTGAAGAGGAATGACTGTGCCAGCTGTGGTGGATGCCAGTAGTGCATGTGCAGCCAGGGAGGCCAGAGCAGAGCCTCTGGCTGGAGATGCAATAGGAGTAGGAGGGAGAGGTCACAGGGTCAGCCTCTTTGCCATGCACTGGCTCAGTGGGAGGTACTGAGCCATGGCTGAGGGCAGTGAAAGCTTGGTGGCAGGAGGGCATACTTGCCTACTCTCCCGGGAACTGCCAGGAGGCTCCAAAAATCTGGTGGTACACCAGGCTGCCCGCAAGAGAGGGCAAAACTTCTGGACTGTCCACCCCCCTCCGTGCCCACCCCTTTCCCCACCTCCTTCCACTTACCTGTAGAAAATGGGCGATCTGGCAAGGGCAATGATGCAATTTGTGCTATATCGCATCATAGTCGCCCTTCCCCCGGCTTTACAATGCTGATAATCTCAGCATTGTATAGCGGGGGTGGGCCCATGATGATGCTATCATGCCACAACACTGCCTATGCCACCACCACATCCCCTGCAGCACTGACAAGGGTGCCCCCTCCCAGGAGGGGCAGTCAAAATGTCAGCAATTATGTATGGGCCATGAGGGGGTGGGAAAATTCATCCAGGTGACTGAGTGGAGCAGAGCGCTGGTGGTGGGACATGAGACCAGTGGGAGGCAGAAAAGATAAATAAAATAATGGGGGTGTAAAGTAAAAATGAAATGAAATGAGAAAAGATAAAAGTTAGAAATAAATAATGAGGGTTACAGAAAAGAAATATAGGTGAGAAAAGACAGTAAAAGATGAAAACTCAGTGACAGGACACAGGTATAGCACAGAAGCCAATGCACTTGACCACCCTATATAAATTCTTAAGATCCCCCTACTTGCCCTTTGATTGGCTAAACCCTGGTCCTACTGACCTGTCACTCAACAACATATGCAAAATCTACTATTTAAACCCATCTAACATCTCCAAGTCTGTACCTTATGTAGGCAAAACTGGGGGGTGGTCTGTGGGTGCAACGGACCACCCATTAGCCCAGCTCCACCATATTTAATGAAGGCAGCAGTGCCTGTTTTGTTGAGCCATCTGCTGCAGCCGGGCACGAACATGATTGATGAAACAGCACTGGCAGCATATTAAATATGGTGACGGACGTGAGCCGTTCATGGAACAGCAAAAAATCAGGAGTGGCCGTGATGGCTGCTCCTGATTGGCTGCCATTTTGCAAGGTGTGATTGGCTCGCAGCGGGCGCCATGTTTTAAATGCCACCGGTGCTTCACAGTTGCACTAGTGATCGTGTACTGCTGTACTGCTGTTTGACCATGTTGTCTCACCACTTCAGTGATGTTTAACCATGCCTGCCTTGCTGCCATTGCACAAGGCAGGTACATGTATTATTACACTGCCTCCTGTGCATCCTCCTGTGCAGCAAGACTGCCCTGTAGTCCTCAACAAGGTCAAGCCTTCTCTGTCTTGTCTCCCCCAAAATCTAGCCTTCCCTGCCCTGTGCCCCAAGCCCTGTGCCTCCCCAGGTCCAGCCTTCCCTTACCTGTGCCACTCCTCCACCATATCTATCCATCCCTGTGTTGTGCCCAATAGTTCCAACCCACCCTGTCCTGCACTGCACTTAATCTAGCCCTACCTTCCCTGTGCCCCCTATTAATCTCCAGCCTTCCCAGCCCTGTGCCTGCCCCAGCCCTCCCTGACCTGTGCCCCCCATTAAGGTCCACCCTTTCTTTCCCTATGCCACCCCCCACCATGTCTAGCCATCCCTGTGCCCCCAATAGGTCCAATCCACCCTATCCCACACTACCCCTTAGTCTAGTCCTTCCTGCCCTGTGCCCGCCAGCTCCATCCCTCCCTGTCCTGGGTCCAGCTCTCCCTGGCCTGCCCTGCACCCCCCAGTTCCTGTCTTTGATGTCCTGTGACTCTCTAGTTGCAGCCCTCCCATATCCAAGTTTTCATCTTCCACTCCTCCCTTCTTCATCACTTACCATCTGTGAGGAGACAAGGGAAAAGGACTTCTAGGACTTGCCTGCATGTTGAAAAGAGTTATGACCCAGTTCTGTGTTCTTAAATTGAAGCCCTCAGTCTGCATGTCTCATACAGGAAGTTTGCCAGCAGCAGACAGCAATGGAATGTTCCTGTTACAAAGCCCTCCTCCTTCCTCTCTGCAAAGACTGACACCTGAGCCCACCAATGAGAGAGAGAGAGGGAAGTAAGGTGGTGCAGGAAGGGGAATTGTGGGAGAGTGTGGGAGTACAGTGTGACTCTGGAGGTTGGGGTGTTGTCCCCTCTCAGTGTCTTAAGATATATAGCAATTCTGTGTGCCCTGTTACAGCTGTCATCACTGGCCAGATAGGGAAGTGATTTACAGCAGCTCTAAAGGACTTTGCTGAACTCTGAGTGGACTGTAATGATATAACCCTGCTTACTGTTTGCTGGATTTCTGTGTCTCCATGAATAAAGTTCATCATTCCTTCATTATAACCTGCTCCACTCTGTGATCCCTGAACCCCAGGATACCCAGGTCACCCGGTATCCTCACACCATCCACCTCCTCTTCTGCTAAAGGTGATGGAGTCCTATCAGCCAAAGATTAGAAGCATTGTGGAGAAACCTAGGCATGGCAGAATCTTCTGACTTAATTATTTTTTTTCCTTTAATGCTGCTATCGCTGGTGAATATCCTGAAAGCAGTAAAATTTGCCAGATTTTGCCAGTGGAGGATTTACAAGTGTTATGGTGGATCTGGATTTTTCATTTTTTTTATGTGGATCTGGCTTTTTCAATGTTTTTTTTTTTATCTAGAGCTGGCTTTTTATATGTATTTTATGTGGATTTGGCTATTTCAATACATTTTGTGTGGATATGGTTATTTCAATGTATTTTGTATGGATCTGTCTATATTAATGTACTGTATGTGGATCTGACTAATTCAATGTATTTTGTGTGGATCCAGCTTTTTCAATGTATTTTGTATGGATTATTTTTATTTGTTTATTTGATACTGCATCACAACACTGAGGTTGTGAGTTCGATTTCCACTATGGCCTTAACTGCGTGGAGTTTGTATATTCTCCCTCTGCTTGCATGAGTTTCCTCCAGGTACTCTGGTTGCCTCCCACACTCCAAAATATACTGGTAGGTTAATTGGCTCCCAGAAAAAATGAACTGTAGTGTGTATATGTGTTCATGTACATGTGGTAGCGAATATAGATTATAAACTACACTGGGGCAGGGACTGATGTGATTGGCCAAATATTTTCTGTAAATCTCTGCAGAATTTAAAAAAGTGGGTGTTTCTCAAAATCACACACCCTGATTGAGTGACCACGCTCCTTTCTGGAGCGCGCCCCTTTGGCACTCACAAAATTTCCCATTGTGCCTCCTGCATTCATTACTTATCCGAGCACATCGGATAATCTGCAATTATCGGCCAGCTAAGTGACCCATTGGGGCCATGCAAGCCAGCCGCTGCAGATGAGAGAAAGAGCTAGGAAATCTCCATCAGCCGACGGAGATCCCGGTCTCTTCCCTCCCCCCAACGGTGGTGACACGCGGGAAATGGAGGCCGTCGCCGCTCCCTCCTGACCTACAAATGGCAGCAGACTGTCAATCACTGACAGTCTGCTGCCAGCCTGCGTACGATCGTGCAGGACCCATACTGCACATGCACAGTATGGGTCCAGCGCCTGCTCAGATTCCCGACCATCAGGAGTCTGCATTCAGCAGTTCACTAGCATGCACAGCTCAATAAGGCCCTTCATTTCTTTTTTTGGAAAAACACTATTCATAGACGTAAAGATAAAGAGGGAAGGTGCATTTTTAATAACTGATCTTAACATTACCTCCAATGTGGCAGACATTGGGTCTGGTCTTACATTTTTAATGACTAAAACAATTTCCCATGGAAAATTCTGATTTAAAAAAAACAAAAAAACAAACACCAATTAATGGTCCATCTAACCCCTCTCCAAATCTTTTATAAGCCCCAAACTAGAGAGCCAGAATTGGTTTTCACCATAACAGCGAGATCACAAGTATGGATCTTCCCTCAATAATGAGAACAAGTTCTAGGCTGATGAATACATCTACTGTACCGAAATCTGCTGGTTGGGGGCACAAAATACAACATGTCCCTATAAAAGAGGCTACCAGCCATTAGCTGGGAATCTTTCAGAGGCATAACTAGACTTTTTGGTGCCTTGTGTCAGAGAGAGCATTGGTGCCCCCCCCCCCATTTTTTAAATAAGGACTAAAGATAGTGCACCTAAAAAAGGGCCATGGCCTCATGGGGAAGGGTCAGGGAAGAGATATGGGAGGTCAGGAGATGCTGGGGATAAAAGATGAGGAAGCTACAAGCTTCTCCGAGGAAGAGAAGAAAAAGGTAGGCAAGTATGCCTAAGGCTGACAAATAAAAACTTAAGGCATCAAGGAATGAGGGGGCCTGTAGATTTGAGATAGTTGTTGTTGAATCACTTGCAGATATCTGCTATTCAGCTGAATGTGTTTTTCCTCAAAGTGACTGACTGTTACAGCTCAGATGCTGCAGATTTATCATTTCTAAACCAGAAAGTAAACATTTGCTTTGTCATCTGACATGTATAGGGTGACTCTGTCAAGGTGTCACCTAGTGGCAGAAAAAATTTATTGAATGGAATTACAATATAATGCTTTAGAAAGCATAGTTTAGTTCTGAGTCAAAGATGCATATACTGCATAATGCAAATGTAGTGCATAAAAATGTGTAAATAAAAATTATCTTATAAAATCTGATCCTACACTTTTTTTTACATGCGTTTTACTGTCTTGCCCTGTTCTTTTATTTATGTTCCACTGATGTGTGTCAACTAAATACAAAAGTCAACCCAACTAAATGGGAGGACATGGTAAACCCAGTGAGATCTTGGTAAGAATTGCCTGCAGCATTTCCACATGTATCTGGCATGAACAAAATAACAATTCCCATTTTATACAGAGACGCATATTTAACAACCTGAGATAAAGAACACTTGCTAATGATCCGAACACATATAAACTTCTATCGTCAGATGATAGATGTGACCCATAAACTTAAACTAAACTTAACTAAAATAAACACAGGAGACCAAGTTATGCCGTTTAAATTAATTGGTCAGCTTTATTTGGTTACAAAGGTAGACATGGTGGCAGGAGAAAGAACGGCAACTAACCTGCGTCCACTTGTCTTAGGCCGGAAGTAAATCACAACTTGTGAGGGCCAACTATCCCAGACAAGGGTAGGGTGATCTTAAAAACTTGCAAAGGGCCAACTATCCCTTTCAGAGCAAGTGATGCGGCCCCAACACCCATGCCAATGCACCATTCATCCAGCTCGGTCGAGAGGTGCCGCTGACCCCAATAGGGTGAAATCAGCCTATCAGTGCATTGAAGGGGTGCACACCGCTATTACTGCTGCAAGATGGACACTTCAATATTGCCGGTCTTTCCCGCCACAGCGGCTCTCAGGAGAGAAGCAGCCCGCCACCATGCTAACCAACCAAGCCCTTAAAAACTGCAAAAATATCTTCTAGAAACAAAAAAATTCCCTCCTCAGTAAGATTAACTCCATCCCTGCGGAAAAGGTGGGCATCCTGAATCCGAATTAAAGGATGGTGCACCACCAACCCTCCCAATTCCAGCATGTGCCTAGCCACCCATTTGTTAACCTTCCTCCTGGACCTGTCCAAAGCCACACTATTATAGCAATATCACCATGAAAGCCTGGCGATGATAGGGGACCACACCAAAAGGCAGTTAGGCAATAACTGAACCACCTCTCTCAAGTCACGAACAATCGCATGGCGCAACTCTAAGGAAGTTTGCTGGCCCAAATCATTGCCCCCGAGATGTATAATTAACACTAAAGGGGAACCAAATTCAGCTACTGACCTGTGCAAGTTGCGCAACAAAGCTTCCCAAAGCATGCCCCTCTGCCCCAACCACCTAACACTCTCCCAACGTGGGAACACGGAGGCATCTACAGCAAAGCGCGACTGCTCAGCCCAAAAAATAAAAGAGTTACCAATGAACCAAATGGGCCTAGCGTCCTGGACACCTGCAAATATACAGAAATAAAATAGATAAGTATATATGCAGCATGTAAATCACAAAGGAGGAGTGGGACGGTGGGAGGGGGGGAGGAAGACTTGACCCAAGGTGAAAACCTACAAAAAACCTGCTTGATCTTTTCTATATTTCATTCGTTCACATTAATATTATATTAAGCTAAACGATCAATGTCCAAAGCAGGGCAAAAAACAGGGCAAAATCTCTCGGGACCCCCACCGGAAAGGCAGCGAGTTGGCCAAGGCACTCAAGTCCAAACGAATAAAGTATAACAATTTCATGATTCCAGATGAACATAACTTCTATAGGCAATGGACTTCCATCTTCCGAGAGCCTGGATCTCCTGTGAAGAAAGACCCGAGGAGGCCGCAAAAGTGGCGGCACCTATTCTAAAAGAATGGGTGCCGTAATCCGAAGGGGAAAGCCCGAGGTGCCGTATGCAGCGATGGAAGACCGATCTAAATTGGAATTTAGTCAAAGGACTTCCGTCCTCGTGCATAAGCCAAGCCCCCGGCCGCATTGGCCTACAAAGAGTATATTGGGAGGCCAAGTGAACCGGACAAATCCCGTCATCAGGACAGGACTTCAGGGACACCCAGCGACCTCTACCCAACTGATCGGTCTTGGAATGCCGAACACAGCACAACAGCGTATCACGCAGCAAAATGTGACAACGAAGCAGAAGGGGCTGAGCGCGGCGCGAAGACGCTACCAGCTCGCTGATGCAAAAAGCCCCATGAAAGGCCATCGCAAAAGAAAGGCGGAATAACAGAACCTCGAATTGCCGAAGAACAAATGCCCGTCAAACTTTCACCTAGACGCGCTAACAAATCAGGACCAATAGGATGACGCTGGTCATCCGTGGCAGGCCTGACGCGAGACCAACCCCTAAGGGCCCTTTGTATTAAAAAACCCTTAGTTATGTCCCTCCGCCCCGCTAGGCGCAAAAAGAACGAAATCCCAGCAAGCCTCTGAGCAACATAAGCCCGCGACCTGCCGGAATCGAACAAGAAACAAACAAAAGCAACCATATTAGTATCACGAGAATTACCTGACGAACTCCGTCCTTGCAAAAACTTCTCCCACTGTTGCCAAGATGTCTGGTAGGCCGTCAACGTCCGTGGGGCCACGGACCGACGTGCGAGATCTTCCATTCTGGTTTGAAGATCTGCCAACAATGAAATGGACAAAGCTCACCTATTAATGCCGCGTACGGGGCCAATTCGCGGAACCTTCGCCAATCCTGTCTGGAGAGCGCATCAGCAATGGAATTATCAGTACCCGGCACATGACGAGCTGTGAACAATATGTTAAACTGCAAAGCGCGCAGAACCAGCCAAGCAAGAAGCCGCAACACTGGCAGCGACGACGATCTTTGGTTATTGATCGCATGTACTACCCCCAGGTTATCGCACCAAAAAACTATGGAACGGTCGCGCAACCGCTGACACCATAGCTCTAATGCCACCACTATGGGAAACAGCTCCAGTAGGAGCAAGTTCTTGGTCAATCCTGCCTGTACCCATTCCGCCGGCCAAACTGAAAAACACCAATCTCCTCCCAAAAAAGATCCAAAACCTGATGATCCAGCAGCATCCGTGAAGAGTTGCAGGCAAGCATTAGGCTGAGGATCCGCAAGCCAGACGCGCACTCCATTAAAATCGACCAAAAATGCGTCCCAAACCGCCAGGTCCAGCTTTAGTTCAGACGACAGTCGCAGAAAATGGTGCGGGTGACGCAGCCCTACCAAAGCCCTCTGTAGCTTCCGACAGAAAATCTTCCCCATCGGGATAACTCGACACGCGAAGTTAAACATCCCGAGCAGGGATTGACCTTGACGAAGAGTTACCTTTCCTCCTGCAAACGCTAGGAGGATAGTATCCTGCAAATGACGAATCTTGTCCGGCGGCAGCCGGCAAAGACCCTCCAAGGTATCAATTTCAATACCCAAGAAAACCAGCTTAGTGGCTGGGCCCTCAGTTTTATCGTGCGCAATAGGTACTCCAAATTCCGAGAAGAGTGCAAGCAATGAAAAAAGGAGACGATTGCAGCGACGCGAACCAGCTGGACCTACGCACAAGAAGTCATCCATGTAATGGGCTATGCTCGTCTCCCCAGACCCCACCGCGACACACCAATGGAGAAAGGAACTGAAACGCTCGAAGAACGCGCTTGAAATAGAACAGCCCAACGGAAGACATTTGTCCAGGTAATAGCCATCCGTCAACTGAAACCCCATGAAGCGAAATGATTCAGGATGCAGGGGCAACAATCTGAAGGCGGACTCAATGTCCACTTTCGCCATGAAAGAACCCGGACCCGCTGCGCGAACCAATGCTAACGCAGATTCGAATGACTGGTACTGTACGCGGCAGACCTCAACATCTATGGCGTCGTTAACCGACGTGCCTGATGGATGTGACAGGTGCTGAATTAAACGGTAACTCCCGGGGGCCTTCTTGGGGACAACACCCACAGGGGAAAGGACCAGATCGGGTATCGGAGGCTGCAGGAAAGGTCCAATCATGCGACCCAGCCCGACCTCCTTCATAACCTTATCCTTTAGCACATGAGGTAAATCGCAGGCCGAGCGTAAATTCCTAGGGGACCCGGAACTGACAGGCCGTATTATTGGAAGCGAAAATCCCTCTGCAAAACCCTTACGCAAAAAGGCGGCGTCGTCCCGCACAGGTTACCAGTCTAGCCATTTTGCCATGGCATCCAGATGAATGGGAGTCGACGCTTTACTTCGAAGTCCCGGCCCCTGACCGTTTGGCAGAGGGTGCTGCAGAGGAGGCCTGAGCTCCTCCTGGACCGCGAGAGCAGTCCTTACTGGGGTGTGCCGCGCCGCAACGGAGGCACTGGTATCGAAAGCGACACCTGTTACCAAGGGTACAATTCCCATTGTTGTATGCGTAACACTTCCGCTTGTTTTGCCCTCCATTGGCTGTCCTTGGTGCCGAGGGGGACGAGGGTTGAACTGGCCGCCCAGGGGACTGATCAGCAAGGACGCGTGTAGGCTGTGTCACCTCCATCCACACTTCAACATCTTTACAACCCAATTCCATGACCTTAACCCGATCTTGCTTTCGACGAAACTCTTCGTCGTATTGGCGCCACGCCGTACTGCGTGAGGCCTTGAATAAGCCATGTATCAGGTGTAAATATCTTATCACATTAAGGTACTCGGAAGGCCTGGTTTCGAGATAGCAAGTTGAGAACACGCAGAACCCAGATAACCAATTCGTGTAAGACTTAAAGGCCTCCAGACCAATACCCCCTTTTGCCTTTGCGGTCGCAGCAGCTTTCTTCACCGTAGCTGTAAGGGTGAACATATCTACGTAGCGCCCTTTTTTGATCCGCTGCTTAACCCTGGTACACATACCTCGAGTGACAGCTGTATTAGCGCAGTGTACAACATCCTCCGGACCCGCTCCGCGATCTACACTGCTACTTCTGCCAGAGGACCGTTCGCTAGAATGCCTGTGACGACGTGAGCGACATCTGCGAGACCTCCTTGCCCTTTTACGCCTAGCCTTCCGCGAACTATCGCTTGAAGAGGAGGAGGAAATGGAAGTAGACCCGCAGTCAGATGTACTGTCACACTCACCAGAAGCACTGGCAAGGGCATTGGTAACTCCAGCGCCTGCGTTAGCTCCGACTTCCACCATCGCACTTCTGGTCGAGGCTGCGACCACTGTTAACTCCTCCAGACTGTCGTCTGTAAAAGAAGAGACTGAGGCGGCATCGTGCGCATTGTCTGTGTCCGTAGCCTGATTGGGCTGAGGAAGGGAGATGACAGAAGGAGAGAAAGAAACGGAAGGAGCTGCGGGCATGGGAGCGAGGGAAAGACCGCAAATCCTGCCTAATTGCTGCACCAGAGGGCCAAGCTGCATCTGCACGGCGGACGCCACCGACGCAGAAGGGCCTCCAGTGTCAGCGTTTCCAGGCTGCTGGGTCAAAAGCGGTGTCAGTGCACCCACCACAGACACCAGCAGTCCGGCTATGGCACCAGCATCCAGCAATGGAGCACTCCCTGGTGCCGCAGGCCCTGCAGGCATAGCAGACGCCGGAGCAGCTGCCACCCCCGCAGGCCTGGAGGAGCTGGCTACTGCAGACATGGGGGACCTCATGTCTGCATCATTATAAACAGAGGGCAGCAGAAGAGGGGGCGGATTAACCTGCCTGTCACTATGCAGGCGTTGGCTCCGCCCCCTTCGTCTCCGCCCCCCGCCTGAAGAAATATTGGCCTGCGTGCAAGCCGGCGCCATGACAGGCATCCGGCCTGCACTCTTATGTGGCCGCTTCCGCCGCCCTTCCCCCCGGACTTCAGCCGGCTCACTCTGAGCGGCCATTGGGGGAGAAGGGACGGGCGGTGTGACTGTGCTCTGCTGGCCGCGTGAACGGCCAGAGCGTGCACCCGCTACTCACGTGGGCGCTGTATTATGCCCGGCCACCCCCGATCCCCGCCTGCCCTGGTCCCCAGTCGCACTAGTACTGGCGACCAGCGGGGAACCAGGGGCAGGTCGGAGGCAGCAACTGTGGCGCCTCGCGGGACCGCCGCGGCCGCGTGCACAGGACCCAGCGTTGCCTGATAAGAGGCCCGCTGTACCTGACCCTCCCGAACGCCGGGAGGGCAGGACCTGCGGGGAATAAAGCGCGTCGGGCCCGACACCGTCTGACAGACGATAGGGGTACCGAGCGCGCGCGCTGGGGGCGGCTCATAGTGCTAATGCAGGTTAAGCAAGATAGGTAGAGCAAAGAAAGAGAAAGAAAAGTTAGATAAGAAAAAAGAGTGTAGATATAGGGAAAGTATGGAGAAGAGAGTAGGGAAAGATATAAAGTAGGGAAAGAGAAAGTAGGGATGAGTACAAACGATTATCCCAACAGACAGATCTGCTAAGAAGGAACTGTACTTCCCTGGTCGCAGATCAATTCAAAAGAGGCAGATTTTACCACAGTAGATTCTCTACCCCTCTCCCTAACTCCGCCCCTAACCCAACATCCTATCGCATCTGCCTATAACTGTAAACAAACATTTTTAACTTTATTTTAACCCCTCTATCCCTGAATAGAAGTTTATGTGCCGTCGGCTCTATTCCTAACCTCCGTTATATTTATATCATACACATACTGCACATAAATGTAAAGCAGTTTAAATGTGTTTTCATTTGCATTTTACAATATTTTGAAAAGTCTAATTAAGTACCAGTGCTTATGTAAAGCAGTATTGAAGTATCTATGAAGTTATTTGATGTTAAACAGATATTTGCTCAGTATAAGAAACATATTTGGTCAGGTGTAGATATTTGGATGATATGCAAATCATGTAACATCATTTCCTATCCTGCCACATCTTGTCATACATAAAGGCAGAGCTCATATTGTTACATAGATCATATCATAAACGTATAGATTAGAACTAAACATGGCAACAATAATTACATTACTGGGCTTCTTTATATCACTAACATGTTTATCAGGTGAGATCTCATATGAGACTTTTCTTTGACTCTCAAAAGAGATTTGTAATAAAGCTATTATCATTATTATTATTATTATTATTATTATTATTACTGATGTGAAATGTCTGTGGTAATCTCAGTTTATGTTGTTTATATTTCAGGTGTCCAGTGTGATGCCCAAATGGTCCAGTCATCAGACCCAGTGGTGATAAAGCCTGGAAATTCACATAAACTGTCCTGTAAAGGATCTGGATTCACTTTTAGCGACTATTGGATGCACTGGGTTAGACAGGTTCCTGGCAGAGGGTTACAATGGGTGTCTGCTATTAACAGTGCTGGGTCCAGCACATACTATCTTGAATCTGTTAAAGGACGATTTACAATCTCCAGAGATAATAATAATAACATGGTACATCTGCAAATGGTCAGCATGAAAGCTGAAGACAGTGCTGTGTATTACTGTGCTAGAGACACACTGATAGAAAACATCCCATTGCTGTGTCATAAACTTGTCCATCCCTTTGTGTATTAGTCTGTAGGTGGCAGCACATACTGTATGCTCAGCACATCAAATGAATGAGAACACAAATATGGAATGGACTGAAAAATAAACAAACAACATATAAATGCAAATATCATGTAGTAAGAAGTAAGTAATTGTAGTCTTTATCACCAGATGATATTTACTAGTAACACTTATATAAAGACTTGTAAATAAATGGACCAGCAGTTTATTTTGTACAACACAATTAACACACCAAATACATGACATTTGCAGTTTAACTGCAGCTTACTGCAGGTCTGTTAGCAATTTATTTTCTTGAGGCTGAATAAAAGTACATACTGTATTGTATAAAGTTTTTTTGATTAACAAGTATAATATACAGAATATGAAGAACACACTCCCTGATAACCATGTTACACAAAAGGTACCAAAAGGGGGTACCAAAAGGGGGTATGATTTAAATTTTTAGTAGGAACAAATTCCACTACAAAACATACTTGCCTACTTTTGAAAATTAGTTTCAGGGAGATTATAGTCGGTTGTAGTATGTGCCATCGAGGGAGGTGTGCCATGCTCTGTCCCAGGGCCAGCCCCAGCCAATTTGATGCCCTAGCCAAGATTTTGGCTTGTGCCCCCTAGCACCGCCACTAGTTCCGCCTCTAACCCAGCACCCCACTCCCAGCAGCACAGATCATAGCAGCAGCCAGCAACACCTATCACATTCATCCGCAGCAATCCTCATTGAGCACTCCTCACCCAGCACAGTGCCCCTCACCCAGCACAGCGCCCCTCACCCAGCAGCTCAGATCACAGCTGCAGCACCCATCACCCCTCACCCGGCCAGCACACAGCGCCTCTCACAGCAGTCAGCTCAGCACCCCTCACTCATGCTGAGTTGACTTAGTAAATAACTCACTCTTAATAGCTGCCAGACTACCTCTGCAGCCATGCGTATGCCCGCCCCTGCAGTTGTTTCCCCAGCTCCTAGTTAATCCTGTGCATGGTGGCTGGCAAATACATTGCCCCCACAGGAAAAAAACACTGCCCCAAACAGGGAAAAATTGAAATACACTGCCCCAAACAGGAAAATAAACACATTGCCCCAAACAGGGAAAAATTCAAACATATTGTCCGTCATCCATTATCCACTGACACAGGCCCCCATTAAACAATGAAGCATAACCCCTTTAGCGCTCGCTGAAGGGGTTATGCCTCCCTTTCTGGATTTAATAAACTGTAATCTAAGATTACCACTGTTTGTTAAGCTTCGCTTTAGCCCTCTTTTAGATGAAGAGAGCAATGCGCTCCCCATTGCTGGCAATGGAGACCCAGCGTTGCCTTTCCGGCTTCAGCGAAGCCTTCCAGGTACTGCCGGGTCCCCGTCATGCACATGTGCGGTGAGCGGAGAACCCCGCCGATGAGGGGGACTTCGTGGGACCTTACCGGAGGGGTAAGTATTGATAAATACCAGTGGCATTTTTGTTTGTATCACAGTGATACTAAATGAAAATTGACGCTGGTATTTACGTTCATTTATAAATGTGGCTCAGAGTGTTGTTATATTTGGGAGGAGAGCCGGACAAAAGAGGATTGTAATATATATATATATATATATATATATATATATATATATATATATATATATAGATATATATATATATATATATATATATACACACACACAAATAACTTGCTGAGGTGCTCACCCTGGGGTTATGAACCCCTCCACATAATTCCAAATGACAAAGTGGCACTCTCAGTCCATTAATGATGAAAAAAGTTCATACTTTACTGAATTAGTGCATCAATGCACTAAGGGGCTGATTCAGAGGTGCTCGTAAGCGGCAGTACGCTCGTTCCGAGCGATGTTCGCACATCTGCGCATGCGTACGGTTTTTAGTACGCATGCGCGAACCAGTCAGTGCAGCCAAAAATCGTTTGTTCGCTATATAGCGAATGCCTGCAAATTTGAGTTACAGAATGAGGCGTATGTGGGTGGTAACAGGGGAAGGTGCTTGAAAACGGGGAGTGGAGATCAGAACACAGGCGTGCTTAAAGGTCAAAGCGGGCGTTTTATGGGTGTGCATAATTACAACAGCAGCGTTATTGACCACGTCACTTGGTTGATTTATAGTCAGAACTGCTCGCAAAACTGTGGTAGGACAAACCAGCCACAAGAATAGCAAGCAGTTCATACGCTGTTCGATGTACTCGATTAATCTAATAAATAGCGGACATGACGTATGATGCGAACGGCCAGGGGGCGTTTTTATCAAAATTTCGACCGCAAGTTTTGCTCGCTCGTTCAGACTTAGAGGCGTGAACAGACCGCAACGAGCGAACGGTTCATTTGAATTGCCACCCCTTTTTTTTAAAACGAACGACCGCAAATAGCGAGCAGCTCTGAATGAGGTCCTAATTCAGTAAAGTATGAACTTTTTGCATCATTAATGGACTGAGAGTGCCACTTTGTCATTTGGAATTTTATATATACACTGCTCAAAAAAATAAAGGGAAGACTAAAATAACACATCCTAGATCTGAATGAATGAAATATTCTTATTAAATACTTTGGGCCTGATTCAGACCCACTCGCGAGCGGCTGTCCGCTCGCAAGTGGGTCGATGTTCTGCACTGAGCATGCGCACGACGGAGGGAGCTCTGTCGTGCGCATGTGCCAGACGCGACGAGCGAAGGATTTTCCTTCGCTCGTAGTGTCTCTTCAAAGGGGGCGTGCTGTCGATGTTGACTGACAGCACGCCCCCTTTGGTGGGCGTGCCGGGGGCGTGCCTCCCTGACGGGGGCGTTCCCACGGGAACGCCTCCCGTCAGAAGCCGGCCCACTGACATCACTAGTGATGTCAGTGGGAGTGATTTTGGCTCTGATAGAGCCAAAATCACTCCGAGCCTTGTGGTTGAAAAACTCAACCACAGGCTTTTGTACGCAGTTTCGATGGTCGCGATGGTCACGACCATCGCGCCCATCAAACTGCATGCTCGTATAGGCTGTGGGTGGTGACCCACAGCTATACGAGCGTCCAGGGGGACGCTCCATAGTTATGGAGGACGGCCCTCATTCAGAGCGTGCGCTCTGCTCAGAGCGTACGGCTCTGAATGAGGGCCTTTGTTCTTTACATAGTTGAATGTGCTGACAACAAAATCACACAAAAATTATCATTGGAGGTCTGGTTTTGGAGCCACACTCAAAATTAAAGTGGAAAAACACACTACAGGCTGCTCCAACTTTGATGTAATGTCCTTAAAACAAGTCAAACTGAGGCTCAGTAGTGTGTGTGGCCTCCATGTGCCTGTATGACCTCCCTACAACACTTGGGCATGCTCCTGAGGAGGTGGCGGATGGACTCCTGAGGGGTCTCCTCCCAGACCTGGACTAAAGCATCTGCCAACTCCTGGACAGTCTGTGGTGCAACGTGGCGATGGTGGATGGAGCGAGACTTGACGTCCCAGATGTGCTCAATTGGATTCAGGTCTGGGGTACGGGCGGGCCAGTCCATAGCATCAATGCCTGCATCTTGCAGGAACTGCTCACACACTCGAGCCACAGGCGGTCTAGCATTGTCTTGCATTAGGAGGAACCCAGGGCCAACCGCACCAGCATATGGTCTCACAAGGGGTCTGAGGATCTCATCTCAGTACCTATTGGCAGTCAGGCTACCTCTAGCGAGCACATGGAGGGCTGTGCGGCCCCCCAAAGAAATGCCACCCCACACCATTACTGACCCACTGACAAACCGGTCTTGCTGGAGGATGTTGCAGGCAGCAGAACGTTCTCCTTGATGTCTCCAGACTCTGTCACGTCTGTCACATGTGCTCAGTGTGAACCTGCTTTCATCTGTGAAGAGCACAGGGCGCCAGTGGCGAATTTGCCAATCTTGGTGTTCTCTGGCAAATGCCAAACGTCCTGCACGGTGTTGGGCTGTAAGCACAACCCCCACCTGTGGATGTCGGGCCCTCAAACCACCCTCATGGAGTCTGTTTCTGACTGTTTGAGCAGACACATGCACATTTGTGGCCTGCTGGAGGTCATTTTGCAGGGCTCTGGCAGTGCTCCTCCTTGCACAAAGGCGGAGGTAGCGGTCCTGCTGCTGGGTTGTTGCCCTCCTACGGCCTCCTCCATGTCTCCTGATGTACTGGCCTGTCTCTTGGTAGCGCCTCCATGCTCTGGACAGTACGCTGACAGACACAGCAAACCTTCTTGCCACAGCTCCCATTGATGTGCCATCCTGTATGAGTTGCACTACCTGAGCCACTTGTGTGGGTTGTAGACTCCACTAGAGTGAAAGCACCGCCACCATTCAAAAGTGACCAAAACATCAGCCAAAAAGCATAGGAACTGAGAAGTGGTCTGTGGTCACGACCTGCAGAATCACTCTTTTATTGGGGGTGTCTTGCTATTTGCCTATAATTTCTACCTGTTGTCTATTCCATTTGCACAACAGCATGTGAAATTGATTGTCAATCAATGTTGCTTCCTAAGTGGACAGTTTAATTTCACAGAAGTGTGAATGACTTGGAATTACATTGTGTTGTTTAAGTGTTCCCTGTATTTTTTTGAGCAGTGTATATACAGTCAGGTGCATAAATATTGGGACATTGACAGAATTTTCATATTTTGGCCTCTATTCACCACCACAATGGCTTTGAAATGAAACAAACAATATGTGCTTTAACTGCAGACTTTCAGATTTAATTTGAGGGTAATTACATCCAAATTAGGTAAACGGTATAGGAATTACAACGGTTTCTATATGTGCCTCCCACTTTTGAAGGGGCCAAAAGTAATGGGACTATCAACTCAAAAGCTATTTCATGGATAGGTGTGGGCTATTCCCTTCATTATTTCATTATCAATTAAGCAGGTAAAAGGTCTGGAGTTGATTCTAGGTGTGATATTTGCATTAAGAATCAATTGCTGTCGACTCTCAATATGAGATCCAAAGAGCTGTCACTATTAGTGAAGCAAGCCATCATTAGGCTGAAAAATCAAAACAAACCCATCAGAGAGATAGCAAAAACATTAGGTGTAGCCAAATCAACTGTTTGGAACATTCTTAAAAAGGAAGAACGCACCGGAGAGCTCAGCAACACCAAAAGACCCGGAAGACCACGGAAAACAACTGTGGTGGATGACAGAAGAATTATTTCCCTGGTGAAGAAAAACCCCTTCACAACAGTTGGCCAAATCAAGATCACTCTCCAGGAGGTAGATGTATATGTGTCAAAGTCAACAATCAAGAGAAGACTTCAGAAGAGTGAATATAGAGGGTTCACCACAAGATGTAAACCATGGGTGAGCCACAAAAACAGACCAGATTAGAGTTTGCCAAACAACATCTAAAAAAGCCATTACAGTTCTGGAACAACATCCTATGGACAGATGAGACAAAGATCAACTTGTACCAGAGTGATGGGAAGAGAAGAGTATGGAGAAGGAAAGGAACTGCTTATGATCCAAAACATACCACCTCATCAGTGAAGCATGGTGGTGGCAGTGTCATGGCGTGGGCATGTATGGCTGCCAATGGAACTGGTTCCCTAGTATTTATTGATGATGTGACTGCTGATAAAAGCAGCAGAATGAATTCTGAAGTGTTTTGGGCAATATTATATGCTCATATTCAGTCAAATGCTTCAGAACTCATTGGACGGCGCTTCACAGTGCAGATGGACAATGACCCAAAGCATACTGCAAAAGCAACCAAAGAGTTTTTTAAGGCTAAAAGTGGAATGTTATGCAATGGCCAAGTCAATCCCCTTACCTGAATGCGATTGAGCATGCATTTCGCTTGATGAAGATAAAACTGAAGGGAAAATGCCCCAAGAACAAGCAGGAACTGAAGACATTTGCAGTAGAGGACTGGCAGAGCATCACCAGGGATGAAACCCAGCGTCTGGTGATGTCTATGCGTTCCAGACTTCAGGCTGTAATTGCCTTCAATGGATTTGCAACAAAGTATTAAAAAGTGAAAGTTAGATTTAGGATTGTTTAGTTTGTCCCATTACTTTTGGCCCCTTAAAAAGTGGGAAGCACATATAGAAACCATTGTAATTCCTACACCGTTCACGTGTGTGTGTATATATATTTATACATGTGTGTCGTATGTATTCCATATATATATATATATATATATATATATATATATATGTATATATAGAGATATATATATCACTCAAGATATCTATAGACATATATGCTCACACACAATTGCAATATACTGTAGTGTAAGTGTGTAATTTACCAGCAGCAAGACGGGCAGTAAGGTCACAGGGCTGTTTTGGCTGTGTGTGCTGGGCTTTTCTTTTTTAGCGCTGGGACTGTCACAAAATGTCAGATCCCCGATGGCAACTACAGGAGCAGAGCGGACACACTCAGAGAGGCAGCACCGGGGGTGAGATGACCAGAGGTGAGCGGAGACGGAGAGACCTCCTAAACCTGTCCCGACTTCTTTTCACTCTTCATTATGGCCGCCGCAGCTGCCAGTGCCGGTGTACTATGAGTCAGTCCGACTCACTGTCAGTGTCGGACTGGGGTTTGAAGGGCCCACCAGGGAATGCAATCATAGGGGCCCACTAAGGGGTGTGGTCAGCCATTGGAAAGGGTGTGGTCAACCACCAGAGAGGAGTGGGCAGTTATCATAGGAGTGTCAAAGTATAGTATATAAAAGGGACATCTGGAATGTTCTAAACGGTATAAGAGGCACATAGAGGGGTTTGATACCATATAAATAGCATACAGAAAATAGGTAATATAGGTTTATAAACTTTTATAGGTAATAAATAGGTCATATAGGTATATAGTAAAAAAAAAAAAAAAGGTAGGTGACTGTACCAGAGCACCAGACTTAGGGGCCTATTCATCATTGATAAATGGGCCGGTAACCATGCGGAAACATTCATCATCAGGGGTCCGATAGGACCCCCTGATAATCAGCATCCGAAAATTGAACACCTTCAGATGGCGCTTGCTCTCATAGCCCCGCTCCTTTCTATGGGAAGGAGATCCAGGGATGCAAAAGGGATCCGAGCAGATCCCTCCGCTGCCTTCTCACGGACTCCCTGGTGGCAGTGCGCATGTGTGACCTCGTGTAATGCATGCGTAGCCAGGCGGACGGGGGGGAGAAATAAGTAACGCAGCTACATCTGTAGCTGCGATACTAACCGAGGGGACAGCTGCTTTTCGGAGCAGCTGTCCCCACACCGGAGCAATGATGAATTGCTCCAGTGTAAACTATCCCCCGCTGCGAGTTGGATACTTAAGTATCCCTCACAGCGAGATCAATACTAAGTACGGCCTCCGATGATGAATAGGCTGAGGACTACTGTATGAACTATAGGCTATAAATTAATACTGGTTCATAATATTATTGGTCCATAGAAGATAAATGACAACTTGACAAGTGTTGATACCAGCACCTAAATAAGCATTAACCAGTCACATAGTATTGTTTGCTTTTTTTAAGTATGTTTCATAATAATATGAATAAGTAGAAAAACATTTTTTTCAATTATTTACAATCTGTTCACATTATGTGAATTGGTTGTCTCTAAGGAGCTGCATGCGAGTTTGCGAAAGCGAACCCGCATTATAAAATTTGCGCACATCCAGGCAAAGTGCACATGAGAAATGCGAGATTCACTTAGCAATGGCAAATCACGGGACTCACATCAAGGTCACATGATTATTCTACAAAAGGTGATCTGGGAGAAGTGCATTAACAAAAATGGGAAAATCATCGGGGATGCCAGAAAAGTTACAACTGAGATAGCAGGACCATATAGAAGGTTAGAGGGCTTGATTCAGCACGGATCGCAATTGCGATCGCTGCTGCGTAATCGCACGCAATGAAGCTGCAAAAATATGCCAATGCCTGCCAGGGCTCAGCCAGCATAGAGACACTCATTGCTGCTTTCTCACATCCAAAATACCTCGTAGTCCTACGTATATATCGGTAACATCGAAGGACTTCTGCCTGTCACGCACAATTACAGCAAATCTGACCTGTCGGAGAATGTCTCGGTACACGCAGTGAGTACTCAAGCTGCGTATGCAATCGCAGTGGCTAATTTATACAAGCCCATGAAACAGCATTCGAACAGACTGAAATGCCTGTATTTCTCCAACCACTCCCACCACCCCCATCGCTCACTCCCTGTCACTCACTCTGCATCTTATAAGCATGAGCTAACAATCGATTGAACTGCGTACGCAGTTGCAATTGCGATCCGTGCTGAATGAGGCCAAGAGGCCATAAGGACAGTATTGAGGGTTCTTATATGTTGTCAAGTGGATGATTTATATATTTTTTATTAATAGTGGAAAAAAAATAATCGTGAGCAAGTGTTTTTCAGATATTTTCTCATACTGTATATCCCAATGTCCCTATTTCAAAAACATAGAGGTTTTTTTATATCCCAAATAATTATCGTACATGTTATATTTGAAGTATATTTAAAGTTTAAACAAATGACAAAGTGTAGGATAGTTAATAAAAATAAGGGTTGGGATGCCGGAGCTCGGGATCCTGGCGGTCAGAATCCGGACACCGTCATCTCGACAGGGTTAGGATACCGACACTTGTCGGTCAGTATCCTAACCCTCCCCCTCGTTCTCACCCTACCCTAACCCTCCTTCCCTGGTGAATAAGCCTAACCTCCCCCCATACTGCCTAAACCTAACCTTTATTATGACCGCATCCCTAAAAATATGTATATTATGTATAGCAATGCAAAATAGTTTTCTGTCTGTCAACTATATAAACAATTTTGAATGATGTGTGAGAAGTACACTGTTAATTTCTGACTCATTTATTTTTCAGAGCTATATGTGTACACTTACCTTTCCACCTGCACCCGGACCGGTGTGACTGTGGAGTTCACTGTGTTACCTCCCGTGTCCTCTGGCAGTCTAGCTGTGTTCATGTGTGGAAAGTGCTCGCTGCAGAAACCGGGGCTGCCAGTCTCCGGAAAGGCAGCCAATGGTTCTGAAAGCCCCTGAGAATGGGGGCAGGAGAGGGGGAGGCTTAGGAATACTGGAACAGTGTGCCCACTCCTGCCCTAACTACCACAATCATTACATACCAGCTCACTCCCTGGCACCCCCTTAGCCACTGCTACCCTAACTACCCTCATCATTACATACCAGCCCACCCCCTACTCACTGCTACCATAACTACCCTCATCATTACTTACCAGCCCACCCACCTACTCACTGCTACCCTAACTATCCTCATCATTACATACCAGCCCACCCCCCTACTCACTGCTACCCTAACAACCTGCATCATTACATACCAGCCCACCCCCTACTCACTGCTACCGTAACTACCCTCATCATTACATACCAGCCCAACCCCTTACACAATGCTACCCTAATTACCCTCATCATTACATACCAGCCCACCCCCTATTCACTGCAACCCTAACTACCCTCATCATTACATACCAGCCCATCCCCCTACACACTGCTACCTTAACTACCGGCAACATTACATACCAGCACACCCCCCTACTCACTGCTATCCTAATTACCCTCATCATTACATACCAGCCCACCCCCCAACTCACTGCTACCCTAACTACCCGCATCATTACATACCAGCCCACCCCCTACTCACTGCTACCCTAACTACCCTCATCATTACATACCAGCCCACCCCCTTACTCACTGCTACCATAATTACCCTTATCATTACATACCAGCCCACCCCCCTACTCACTGCAACCCTAACTACCCTCATCATTACAAACCAGCCCACCCCCCTACTCACTGCTACCCTAACTATCCTCATCATAAAATACCAGCCCACCCCCTACTCACTGCTACCCTAACTATCCTCATCATTACATACCACCCCACGCCCTGCTCACTGCTACCCTAAAAATCCTCATCATTAAATACCAGCCCACGCCCTACTCACTGCTACCCTAACTATCCTCATCATTACATACCAGCCCACCCCCCTACTCACTGCTACCATAACTACCCTCATCATTACACACCTACTCACTGCTACCCTAACTACCCTCATCATTACATACCAGCCTACCCCCCTACTCACTCCTACCATAACTACCCTCATCATTACATACCAGCCCACCCACCTACTAACTGCTACCCTAACTACCCTCATCATTACATACCAGCCCACCGCCCACTCACTGCTACCCTAACTATCCTCATCATTACATACCAGCCCACCCCCCTACTCACTGCTACCCTAACTACCCTCATCATTACATACCAGCCCACCCCCCTACTCACTGTTAACCTAACTATCCTCATCATTACATACCAGCCCACCACCCTACTCACTGCTACCTTAACTACCCTCATCATTACATACCAGCTCACCCCCCTACTCATTACTACCCTAACTACCCTGATCATTTCATACCAGCCCACCCCGCTACTCACTACCCTAAATATCCTCATCATTACATACCAGGCCACCCCCTTACTCACTGCTACTCTAATTACCCTCATCATTACATACCAGCCCACCCCCCTACTCACTGCAACCCTAACTACCCTCATCATTACAAACCAGCCCACCCCCCTACTCATTACTACCCTAACTACCCTGACAATTTCATACCAGCCCACCCCCCTACTCACTGCTACCCTAACTATCCTCATCATTACATACCAGCCCACCCCCTACTCATTGCTACCCTAACTATCCTCATCACAAAATACCAGCCCACCCCCCTACTCACTGCTACCCTAACTATCCTCATCGTAAAATACCAGACCACCCCCTACTCACTGCAACCCTAACTATCCTCATCATTACATAGCATCCTACCCCCTACACACTGCTACCCTAACTATCCTCATCATTACATACCATCCCACCCCCTACTCACTGGTACCCTAACTATCCTCATCACTACATACCAGCCCACGCCCTACTCACTGCTACCCTAACTACCCTCATCATTACATACCAGCCCACCCCCCTACTCACTGCTACCTTAACTATCCTCATCATTACATACCAGCCCACCCCCCTACTCACTGCTACCCTAACTACCCGTATCATTACATTCCAGCCCACCCCCTACTCAGTGCTACCCTAACTACCCTCATCATTACATACCAGCTCACCCCCTTACTCACTGCTACCCTAAATACCCTCATCATTACATACCAGCCCACCCCCCTACTCACTGCAACCCTAACTACCCTCATCATTACAAACCAGCCCATCCCCCTACTCAATACCACCCTAACTACCCTGATCATTACATACCAGCCCACCCCCCTACTCACTGCTACCCTAACTATCCTCATCATTACATACCAGCCCACCCCGCTACTCACTGCTACCCTAACTACCCGCATCATTACATACCAGCCCACCCCTTACTCACTGCTACCCTAACCACCCTCATCATTACATACCGGCCCACCCCCCTACTCACTGCTACCCTAACTATCCTCATCATTACATACCAGCCCACCCCCTACTAACTGCTACCCTAACTTTCCTCATCATAAAATACCAGCCCACCCCCTAATCACTGCTACCCTAACTAACCTCATCATAAAATTCCAGAACACCCCCTACTCACTGCTACCCTAACTATCCTCATCATTACATATCATCCCACCCCCTACTCACTGCTACCCGAACTATCCTCATCATTACATTCCATCCCACCCCCTACTCACTGCTACCCTAACTATCCTCATCATTACATACCAGCCCACCGCCCTACTCACTGCTACCCTAACTACCCTCATCATTACATACCAGCCCACCCGCCTACTCATTACCACCCTAACTACCCTGATCAATACATACCAGCCCACCCCCCTACTAACTGCTACCCTAACTACCCTTATCTTTACATCCCAGCTTACCCCCTTACTCACTGCTACCCAAAATACCCTGATCATTACATACCAGCCCACCCCCCTACTCACTGCAACCCTAACTACCCTGATCATTACAAACCAGCACACCCGCCTACTCATTACCACCTTAACTACCCTGATCATTACATACCAGCCCACCCCCCTACTGACTGCTACCCTAACTACCCTCATCATTACGTACCAGCCCACCCAACTACTAACTGCAACCCTAACTACCCTCATCTTTGCAAACCAGCCCACCCCCCTACTCATTACTACCCTAACTACCCTCATCATTACATAACAGCCCACCCCCCTACTCACTGCTACCCTAACTATCCTCATCATTACATACCAGCCCACCTGCTACTCACTGCTACACTAGCTACCCTCATCATTACATACCAGCCCACCACCTTACTCACTGCTACCCTAATTACCCTCATCATTACATACCAGTCCACCCCCCTACTCACTGCAACCCTAACTACCCTCATCACTACAAACCAGCCAACCCCCCTACTCATTACTACCCTAACTACCCTCATCATTACATACCAGCCCATCCCCCTGCTCACTGCTACCCTAACTATCCTCATCATTACATACCAGCCCACCCCCTACTCACTGCTACCCTAACTATCCTCATCAAAAAATACCAGCCCACCCCCTACTCACTGCTACCCTAACTATCCTCATCATAAAATTCCAGCCCACCCCCTACTCACAGCTACCCTAACTGTCCTCATCATTACATACCATCCCACCCCCTACTCACTGCTACCCTAACTATCCTCATCATTGCATACCAGCCCACCCCCTACTCACTGCTACCCTAACTATCCTCATCATTACATAGCAGCCCACACCCCTACTCACTGCTACCAAAACAACCCTCATCATTACATACCAGGCCACCCACCTACTCACTGCTACCCTAACTACCCTCATCATTACATACCAGCCCACCTCCCTACTTACTGCTTACCTAACTACCCTCATCATTACATTCCAGCCCACCCCCCTACTCACTGCAACCCTAACTACCCTCATCATTACAAACCAGCCCACCCGCCTACTCATTACCACCTTAACTACCCTGATCATTACATACCAGTCCACCCCCCTACTCACTGCTACCCCAACTACCCTCATCATTACGTACCAGCCCACCCCCCTACTAACTGCAACCCTAACTACCCTCATCATTACAAACCAGCCCACCCCCCTACTCATTACTACCCTAACTACACTCATCATTACATAACAGCCCACCCCCCTACTCACTGCTACCCTAACTATCCTCATCATTACATACCAGCCCACCTGCTACACACTGCTACACTAACTACCCACATCATTACATACCAGCCCTCCACCTTACTCACTGCTACCCTAATTACCCTCATCATTACATACCAGTCCACCCCCCTACTCACTGCTACCCTAACTATCCTCATCATTACATACCACCCCACCCCCTACTCACTGCTACCCTAACTATCCTCATCATTACATACCAGCCCACACCCCTACTCACTGCTACCAAAACAACCCTCATCATTACATACCAGGCCACCCACCTACTCACTGCTACCCTAACTACCCTCAACATTACATACCAGCCCACCTCCCTACTTACTGCTTACCTAACTATCCTCATCATTACATACCAGCCCACCCCCTACTCACTACTTCCCTAACTACTCTCATCATTACATACCAGCCCACCCCCCTACTCACTACTTCCCTAACTACTCTCATCATTACATACCAGACCACCCCCTACTCACTGCAACCCTAACTATCCTCATCATTACATAGCATCCTACCCCCTACACACTGCTACCCTAACTATCCTCATCATTACATACCATCCCACCCCCTACTCACTGGTACCCTAACTATCCTCATCACTACATACCAGCCCACGCCCTACTCACTGCTACCCTAACTACCCTCATCATTACATACCAGCCCACCCCCCTACTCACTGCTACCCTAACTATCCTCATCATTACATACCAGCCCACCCCCCTACTCACTGCTACCCTAACTACCCGTATCATTACATTCCAGCCCACCCCCTACTCAGTGCTACCCTAACTACCCTCATCATTACATACCAGCTCACCCCCTTACTCACTGCTACCCTAAATACCCTCATCATTACATACCAGCCCACCCCCCTACTCACTGCAACCCTAACTACCCTCATCATTACAAACCAGCCCATCCCCCTACTCAATACCACCCAAACTACCCTGATCATTACATACCAGCCCACCCCCCTACTCACTGCTACCCTAACTATCCTCATCATTACATACCAGCCCACCCCGCTACTCACTGCTACCCTAACTACCCGCATCATTACATACCAGCCCACCCCTTACTCACTGCTACCCTAACCACCCTCATCATTACATACCGGCCCACCCCCTACTCACTGCTACCCTAACTATCCTCATCATTACATACCAGCCCACCCCCTACTCACTGCTACCCTAACTTTCCTCATCATAAAATACCAGCCCACCCCCTAATCACTGCTACCCTAACTAACCTCATCATAAAATTCCAGAACACCCCCTACTCACTGCTACCCTAACTATCCTCATCATTACATATCATCCCACCCCCTACTCACTGCTACCCGAACTATCCTCATCATTACATACCATCCCACCCCCTACTCACTGCTACCCTAACTATCCTCATCATTACATACCAGCCCACCGCCCTACTCACTGCTACCCTAACTACCCTCATCATTACATACCAGCCCACCCGCCTACTCATTACCACCCTAACTACCCTGATCAATACATACCAGCCCACCCCCCTACTAACTGCTACCCTAACTACCCTCATCATTACATCCCAGCTTACCCCCTTACTCACTGCTACCCAAAATACCCTCATCATTACATACCAGCCCACCCCCCTACTCACTGCAACCCTAACTACCCTGATCATTACAAACCAGCACACCCACCTACTCATTACCACCTTAACTACCCTGATCATTACATACCAGCCCACCCCCCTACTGACTGCTACCCTAACTACCCTCATCATTACGTACCAGCCCACCCCCCTACTAACTGCAACCCTAACTACCCTCATCTTTGCAAACCAGCCCACCCCCCTACTCATTACTACCCTAACTACCCTCATCATTACATAACAGCCCACCCCCCTACTCACTGCTACCCTAACTATCCTCATCATTACATACCAGCCCACCTGCTACTCACTGCTACACTAGCTACCCTCATCATTACATACCAGCCCACCACCTTACTCACTGCTACCCTAATTACCCTCATCATTACATACCAGTCCACCCCCCTACTCACTGCAACCCTAACTACCCTCATCACTACAAACCAGCCCACCCCCCTACTCATTACTACCCTAACTACCCTCATCATTACATACCAGCCCATCCCCCTGCTCACTGCTACCCTAACTATCCTCATCATTACATACCAGCCCACCCCCTACTCACTGCTACCCTAACTATCCTCATCAAAAAATACCAGCCCACCCCCTACTCACTGCTACCCTAACTATCCTCATCATAAAATTCCAGCCCACCCCCTACTCACAGCTACCCTAACTGTCCTCATCATTACATACCATCCCACCCCCTACTCACTGCTACCCTAACTATCCTCATCATTGCATACCAGCCCACCCCCTACTCACTGCTACCCTAACTATCCTCATCATTACATAGCAGCCCACACCCCTACTCACTGCTACCAAAACAACCCTCATCATTACATACCAGGCCACCCACCTACTCACTGCTACCCTAACTACCCTCATCATTACATACCAGCCCACCTCCCTACTTACTGCTTACCTAACTACCCTCATCATTACATTCCAGCCCACCCCCCTACTCACTGCAACCCTAACTACCCTCATCATTACAAACCAGCCCACCCGCCTACTCATTACCACCTTAACTACCCTGATCATTACATACCAGTCCACCCCCCTACTCACTGCTACCCCAACTACCCTCATCATTACGTACCAGCCCACCCCCCTACTAACTGCAACCCTAACTACCCTCATCATTACAAACCAGCCCACCCCCCTACTCATTACTACCCTAACTACACTCATCATTACATAACAGCCCACCCCCCTACTCACTGCTACCCTAACTATCCTCATCATTACATACCAGCCCACCTGCTACACACTGCTACACTAACTACCCACATCATTACATACCAGCCCTCCACCTTACTCACTGCTACCCTAATTACCCTCATCATTACATACCAGTCCACCCCCCTACTCACTGCAACCCTAACTACCCTCATCACTACAAACCAGCCCTCCCCCCTACTCATTACTACCCTAACTATCCTCATCATTACATACCAGCCCACCCCCTACTCACTGCTACCCTAACTATCCTCATCATAAAATACCAGCCCACCCCCTACTCACAGCTACCCTAACTGTCCTCATCATTACATACCATCCCACCCCCTACTCACTGCTACCCTAACTATCCTCATCATTACATACCACCCCACCCCCTACTCACTGCTACCCTAACTATCCTCATCATTACATACCAGCCCACACCCCTACTCACTGCTACCAAAACAACCCTCATCATTACATACCAGGCCACCCACCTACTCACTGCTACCCTAACTACCCTCAACATTACATACCAGCCCACCTCCCTACTTACTGCTTACCTAACTATCCTCATCATTACATACCAGCCCACCCCCTACTCACTACTTCCCTAACTACTCTCATCATTACATACCAGCCCACCCCCCTACTCACTGCTACCCTAACTATCCTCATCATTACATACCAGCCCACCTGCTACTCACTGCTACCCTAACTACCCTCATCATTACATACCAGCCCACCCCCCTACTCACTGCTACCCTAACTATCCTCATCATTACATACCAGCCCACCCCCTACTCACTGCTACCATAACTATCCTCTTCATAAAATACAAGCCCACCCCCTACTCACTGCTACCCTATCTATCCTCATCATAAAATACCAGACCACCCCCTACTCACTGCTACCCTAACTATCCTCATCATTACATACCAGCCCACCCCCTACTCACTGCTACCCTAACTACTCTCATCATTACATACCAGCCCACCCCCCTACTCACTGCTACCCTAACTATCCTCATCATTACATACCAGCCCACCTGCTACTCACTGGTACCCTAACTATCCTCATCATTACATACCAGCCCACGCCCTACTCACTGCTACAATAACTACCCTCATCATTACATACCAGCCCACCCCCCTACTCACTGCTACCCTAACTATCCTCATCATTACATACCAGCCCACCCCCCTACTCACTGCTACCTTAACTACCCGTATCATTACATACCAGCCCACCCCCTACTCAGTGCTACCCTAACTACCCTCATCATTACATACCAGCTCACCCCCTTACTCACTGCTACCCTAAATACCCTCATCATTACATACCAGCCCACCCCCCTACTCACTGCAACCCTAACTACCCTCATCATTACAAACCAGCCCATCACCCTACTCTTTAACACCCTAACTACCCTGATCATTACATACTTGCCCACCCCCCTACTCACTGCTACCCTAACTATCCTCATCATTACATACCAGCCCACCCCCCTACTCACTGCTACCCTAACTACCAGCATCATTACCTAACAGCCCACCCCCTATTCACTGCTTCCCTAACTACCCTCATCATTACATACCGGAACACCCCCCTACTCACTGCTACCTTAACTATCCTCATCATTACATACCAGCCCACCCCCTACTCACTGCTACCCTAACTATCCTCATCATAAAATACCAGCCCACCCCTTACTCACTGCTACCCAAACTAACCTCATCATAAAATTTCAGACCACACCCTACTCACTGCTACCCTAACTATGCTCATCATTACATAGCATCCCACCCCCTACTCACTGCTACCCGAACTATCCTCATCGTTATATACCATCCCTCCCCCTACTCACTGCTACCCTAAATATCCTCATCATTACATACCAGCCCACCACCACACTCACTGCTACCCTAACTACCCTCATCATTACATACCAGCCCACCCTCCTACTCATTACCACCCTAACTACCCTGATCATTACAATACCCTCATCATTACATACCAGCCCACCCCCCTACTCACTGCAACCCTACCTATCCTCATCATTACATACCAGCCCACCTGCTACTCACTGCTACCCTAACTACCCTCTTCATTACGTACCAGGCCACCCCCCTACTCACTGCAACCCTCACTACCCTCATCATTACATACCAGCCCAACCCCCTACTCACTGCTACCCTAACTATCCTCATCATTACATACCAGCCCACCCCCCCTACTCACTGCTACCCTAACTACCCGTATCAGTACATACCAGCCCACCCCCTACTCAGTGCTACCCTAACTACCCTCATCATCACATACCAGCTCACCCCCTTACTCACTGCTACCCTAAATACCCTCATCATTACATACCAGCCCACCCCCTACTCACTGCTACCCTAACTACCCTCATCATTACATACCAGCCCACCCCCTACTCACTGCTACCCTAATTACCCTCATCATTACATACCAGCCCACCCCCTACTCACTGCTACCCTAACTATCCTCATCATGAAATACCAGCCCACCACCTACTCACTGCTACCCTAACTAACCTCATCATAAAATTCCAGACCACCCCCTACTCACTCACTGTAATGCTCATCATTACATAGCATCCCACCCACTACTCACTGCTACCCGAACTATCCTCATCATTATATACCATCCCACCTCCTACTCACTGCTACCCTAACTATCCTCATCATTACATACCAGCCCTCCGCCCTACTCACTGCTACCCTAACTACCCTCATCATTACATACCAGCCCACCCACCTACTCATTACCACCCTAACTACCCTGATCATTACATACCAGCCCACCCCCCTACTCACTGCTACCCTAACTACCCTCATCATTACATACCAGCTCACCCCCTTACTCACTGCTACCCTAAATACCCTCATCATTACATACCAGCCCACCCCCCTACTCTCTGCAACCCAACCTATCCTCATCATTACATACCAGCCCACCTGCTACTCACTGCTACCCTAACTACCCTCATCATTACGTACCAGCCCACCCCCTTCTCACTGCAACCCTAACTACCCTCATCATTACATACCAGCCCAACCCCCTACTCACTGCTACCATAACTATCCTCATCATTACATACCAGCCCACCCCCCTACTCACTACTACCCTAACTACCCGTATCAGTACATACCAGCCCACCCCGTACTCAGTGCTACCCTAACTACCCTCATCATTACAAACCAGCCCACCCCCCTACTCATTACTACCCTAACTACACTCATCATTACATAACAGCCCACCCCCCTACTCACTGCTACCCTAACTATCCTCATCATTACATACCAGCCCACCTGCTACACACTGCTACACTAACTACCCACATCATTACATACCAGCCCTCCACCTTACTCACTGCTACCCTAATTACCCTCATCATTACATACCAGTCCACCCCCCTACTCACTGCAACCCTAACTACCCTCATCACTACAAACCAGCCCTCCCCCCTACTCATTACTACCCTAACTATCCTCATCATTACATACCAGCCCACCCCCTACTCACTGCTACCCTAACTATCCTCATCATAAAATACCAGCCCACCCCCTACTCACAGCTACCCTAACTGTCCTCATCATTACATACCATCCCACCCCCTACTCACTGCTACCCTAACTATCCTCATCATTACATACCACCCCACTCCCTACTCACTGCTACCCTAACTATCCTCATCATTACATACCAGCCCACACCCCTACTCACTGCTACCAAAACAACCCTCATCATTACATACCAGGCCACCCACCTACTCACTGCTACCCTAACTACCCTCAACATTACATACCAGCCCACCTCCCTACTTACTGCTTACCTAACTATCCTCATCATTACATACCAGCCCACCCCCTACTCACTACTTCCCTAACTACTCTCATCATTACATACCAGCCCACCCCCCTACTCACTGCTACCCTAACTTCCCTCATCATTACATACCAGCCCACCCCCCTACTCACTGCTACCCTAACTATCCTCATCATTACATACCAGCCCACCCCCTACTCACTGCTACCATAACTATCCTCTTCATAAAATACAAGCCCAACCCCTACTCACTGCTACCCTATCTATCCTCATCATAAAATACCAGACCACCCCCTACTCACTGCTACCCTAACTATCCTCATCATTACATACCAGCCCACCCCCTACTCACTGCTACCCTAACTACTCTCATCATTACATACCAGCCCACCCCCCTACTCACTGCTACCCTAACTATCCTCATCATTACATACCAGCCCACCTGCTACTCACTGGTACCCTAACTATCCTCATCATTACATACCAGCCCACGCCCTACTCACTGCTACCCTAACTACCCTCATCATTACATACCAGCCCACCCCCCTACTCACTGCTACCCTAACTATCCTCATCATTACATACCAGCCCACCCCCCTACTCACTGCTACCTTAACTACCCGTATCATTACATACCAGCCCACCCCCTACTCAGTGCTACCCTAACTACCCTCATCATTACATACCAGCTCACCCCCTTACTCACTGCTACCCTAAATACCCTCATCATTACATACCAGCCCACCCCCCTACTCACTGCAACCCTAACTACCCTCATCATTACAAACCAGCCCATCACCCTACTCTTTAACACCCTAACTACCCTGATCATTACATACTTGCCCACCCCCCTACTCACTGCTACCCTAACTATCCTCATCATTACATACCAGCCCACCACCCTACTCACTGCTACCCTAACTACCAGCATCATTACCTAACAGCCCACCCCCTATTCACTGCTTCCCTAACTACCCTCATCATTACATACCGGAACACCCCCCTACTCACTGCTACCTTAACTATCCTCATCATTACATACCAGCCCACCCCCTACTCACTGCTACCCTAACTATCCTCATCATAAAATACCAGCCCACCCCTTACTCACTGCTACCCAAACTAACCTCATCATAAAATTCCAGACCACACCCTACTCACTGCTACCCTAACTATGCTCATCATTACATAGCATCCCACCCCCTACTCACTGCTACCCGAACTATCCTCATCGTTATATACCATCCCTCCCCCTACTCACTGCTACCCTAAATATCCTCATCATTACATACCAGCCCACCGCCACACTCACTGCTACCCTAACTACCCTCATCATTACATACCAGCCCACCCTCCTATTCATTACCACCCTAACTACCCTGATCATTACATACCAGCCCACCCCCTTACTCACTGCTACCCTAACTACCCTCATCATTACATACCAGCTCTCCCCCTTACTCACTGCTACCCTAAATACCCTCATCATTACATACCAGCCCACCCCCCTACTCACTGCAACCCTACCTATCCTCATCATTACATACCAGCCCACCTGCTACTCACTGCTACCCTAACTACCCTCTTCATTACGTACCAGGCCACCTCCCTACTCACTGCAACCCTAACTACCCTCATCATTACATACCAGCCCAACCCCCTACTCACTGCTACCCTAACTATCCTCATCATTACATACCAGCCCACCCCCCCTACTCACTGCTACCCTAACTACCCGTATCAGTACATACCAGCCCACCCCCTTCTCAGTGCTACCCTAACTACCCTCATCATTACATACCAGCCCAACCCCCTACTCACTGCTACCCTAACTATCCTCATCATTACATACCAGCCCACCCCCCCTACTCACTGCTACCCTAACTACCCGTATCAGTACATACCAGCCCACCCCCTACTCAGTGCTACCCTAACTACCCTCATCATTACATACCAGCTCACCCCTTTACTCACTGCTACCCTAAATACCCTCATCATTACATACCAGCCCACCCCCTACTCACTGCTACCCTAATTACCCTCATCATTACATACCAGCCCACCCCCTACTCACTGCTACCCTAACTATCCTCATCATGAAATACCAGCCCACCACCTACTCACTGCTACCCTAACTAACCTCATCATAAAATTCCAGACCACCCCCTACTCACTCACTGTAATGCTCATCATTACATAGCATCCCACCCACTACTCACTGCTACCCGAACTATCCTCATCATTATATACCATCCCACCTCCTACTTACTGCTACCATAACTACCCTCATCATTACATACCAGCCCACCCACCTACTCATTACCACCCTAACTACCCTGATCATTACATACCAGCCCACCCCCCTACTCACTGCTACCCTAACTACCCTCATCATTACATACCAGCTCACCCCCTTACTCACTGCTACCATAAATACCCTCATCATTACATACCAGCCCACCCCCCTACTCTCTGCAACCCAACCTATCCTCATCATTACATACCAGCCCACCTGCTACTCACTGCTACCCTAACTACCCTCATCATTACGTACCAGCCCACCCCCTTCTCACTGCAACCCTAACTACCCTCATCATTACATACCAGCCCAACCCCCTACTCACTGCTACCATAACTATCCTCATCATTACATACCAGCCCACCCCCCTACTCACTACTACCCTAACTACCCGTATCAGTACATACCAGCCCACCCCGTACTCAGTGCTACCCTAACTACCCTCATCATTACAAACCAGCCCACCCCCCTACTCATTACTACCCTAACTACACTCATCATTACATAACAGCCCACCCCCCTACTCACTGCTACCCTAACTATCCTCATCATTACATACCAGCCCACCTGCTACACACTGCTACACTAACTACCCACATCATTACATACCAGCCCTCCACCTTACTCACTGCTACCCTAATTACCCTCATCATTACATACCAGTCCACCCCCCTACTCACTGCAACCCTAACTACCCTCATCACTACAAACCAGCCCTCCCCCCTACTCATTACTACCCTAACTATCCTCATCATTACAAACCAGCCCACCCCCTACTCACTGCTACCCTAACTATCCTCATCATAAAATACCAGCCCACCCCCTACTCACAGCTACCCTAACTGTCCTCATCATTACATACCATCCCACCCCCTACTCACTGCTACCCTAACTATCCTCATCATTACATACCACCCCACCCCCTACTCACTGCTACCCTAACTATCCTCATCATTACATACCAGCCCACCCCCCCTACTCACTGCTACCCTAACTACCCGTATCAGTACATACCAGCCCACCCCCTACTCAGTGCTACCCTAACTACCCTCATCATTACATACCAGCTCACCCCCTTACTCACTGCTACCCTAAATACCCTCATCATTACATACCAGCCCACCCCCTACTCACTGCTACCCTAACTACCCTCATCATTACATACCAGCCCACCCCCTACTCACTGCTACCCTAATTACCCTCATCATTACATACCAGCCCACCCCCTACTCACTGCTACCCTAACTATCCTCATCATGAAATACCAGCCCACCACCTACTCACTGCTACCCTAACTAACCTCATCATAAAATTCCAGACCACCCCCTACTCACTCACTGTAATGCTCATCATTACATAGCATCCCACCCACTACTCACTGCTACCCGAACTATCCTCATCATTATATACCATCCCACCTCCTACTCACTGCTACCCTAACTATCCTCATCATTACATACCAGCCCTCCGCCCTACTCACTGCTACCCTAACTACCCTCATCATTACATACCAGCCCACCCACCTACTCATTACCACCCTAACTACCCTCATCATTACATACCAGCCCACCCCCCTACTCACTGCTACCCTAACTACCCTCATCATTACATACCAGCTCACCCCCTTACTCACTGCTACCCTAAATACCCTCATCATTACATACCAGCCCACCCCCCTACTCTCTGCAACCCAACCTATCCTCATCATTACATACTAGCCCACCTGCTACTCACTGCTACCCTAACTACCCTCATCATTACGTACCAGCCCACCCCCTTCTCACTGCAACCCTAACTACCCTCATCATTACATACCAGCCCAACCCCCTACTCACTGCTACCATAACTATCCTCATCATTACATACCAGCCCACCCCCCTACTCACTACTACCCTAACTACCCGTATCAGTACATACCAGCCCACCCCGTACTCAGTGCTACCCTAACTACCCTCATCATTACAAACCAGCCCACCCCCCTACTCATTACTACCCTAACTACACTCATCATTACATAACAGCCCACCCCCCTACTCACTGCTACCCTAACTATCCTCATCATTACATACCAGCCCACCTGCTACACACTGCTACACTAACTACCCACATCATTACATACCAGCCCTCCACCTTACTCACTGCTACCCTAATTACCCTCATCATTACATACCAGTCCACCCCCCTACTCACTGCAACCCTAACTACCCTCATCACTACAAACCAGCCCTCCCCCCTACTCATTACTACCCTAACTATCCTCATCATTACATACCAGCCCACCCCCTACTCACTGCTACCCTAACTATCCTCATCATAAAATACCAGCCCACCCCCTACTCACAGCTACCCTAACTGTCCTCATCATTACATACCATCCCACCCCCTACTCACTGCTACCCTAACTATCCTCATCATTACATACCACCCCACCCCCTACTCACTGCTACCCTAACTATCCTCATCATTACATACCAGCCCACACCCCTACTCACTGCTACCAAAACAACCCTCATCATTACATACCAGGCCACCCACCTACTCACTGCTACAATAACTACCCTCAACATTACATACCAGCCCACCTCCCTACTTACTGCTTACCTAACTATCCTCATCATTACATACCAGCCCACCCCCTACTCACTACTTCCCTAACTACTCTCATCATTACATACCAGCCCACCCCCCTACTCACTGCTACCCTAACTATCCTCATCATTACATACCAGCCCACCTGCTACTCACTGCTACCCTAACTACCCTCATCATTACATACCAGCCCACCCCCCTACTCACTGCTACCCTAACTATCCTCATCATTACATACCAGCCCACCCCCTACTCACTGCTACCATAACTATCCTCTTCATAAAATACAAGCCCACCCCCTACTCACTGCTACCCTATCTATCCTCATCATAAAATACCAGACCACCCCCTACTCACTGCTACCCTAACTATCCTCATCATTACATACCAGCCCACCCCCTACTCACTGCTACCCTAACTACTCTCATCATTACATACCAGCCCACCCCCCTACTCACTGCTACCCTAACTATCCTCATCATTACATACCAGCCCACCTGCTACTCACTGGTACCCTAACTATCCTCATCATTACATACCAGCCCACGCCCTACTCACTGCTACCCTAACTACCCTCATCATTACATACCAGCCCAACCCCATACTCACTGCTACCCTAACTATCCTCATCATTACATACCAGCCCACCCCCCTACTCACTGCTACCTTAACTACCCGTATCATTACATACCAGCCCACCCCCTACTCAGTGCTACCCTAACTACCCTCATCATTACATACCAGCTCACCCCCTTACTCACTGCTACCCTAAATACCCTCATCATTACATACCAGCCCACCCCCCTACTCACTGCAACCCTAACTACCCTCATCATTACAAACCAGCCCATCACCCTACTCTTTAACACCCTAACTACCCTGATCATTACATACTTGCCCACCCCCCTACTCACTGCTACCCTAACTATCCTCATCATTACATACCAGCCCACCCCCCTACTCACTGCTACCCTAACTACCAGCATCATTACCTAACAGCCCACCCCCTATTCACTGCTTCCCTAACTACCCTCATCATTACATACCGGAACACCCCCCTACTCACTGCTACCTTAACTATCCTCATCATTACATACCAGCCCACCCCCTACTCACTGCTACCCTAACTATCCTCATCATAAAATACCAGCCCACCCCTTACTCACTGCTACCCAAACTAACCTCATCATAAAATTCCAGACCACACCCTACTCACTGCTACCCTAACTATGCTCATCATTACATAGCATCCCACCCCCTACTCACTGCTACCCGAACTATCCTCATCGTTATATACCATCCCTCCCCCTACTCACTGCTACCCTAAATATCCTCATCATTACATACCAGCCCACCGCCACACTCACTGCTACCCTAACTACCCTCATCATTACATACCAGCCCACCCTCCTACTCATTACCACCCTAACTACCCTGATCATTACATACCAGCCCACCCCCTTACTCACTGCTACCCTAACTACCCTCATCATTACATACCAGCTCTCCCCCTTACTCACTGCTACCCTAAATACCCTCATCATTACATACCAGCCCACCCCCCTACTCACTGCAACCCTACCTATCCTCATCATTACATACCAGCCCACCTGCTACTCACTGCTACCCTAACTACCCTCTTCATTACGTACCAGGCCACCTCCCTACTCACTGCAACCCTAACTACCCTCATCATTACATACCAGCCCAACCCCCTACTCACTGCTACCCTAACTATCCTCATCATTACATACCAGCCCACCCCCCCTACTCACTGCTACCCTAACTACCCGTATCAGTACATACCAGCCCACCCCCTACTCAGTGCTACCCTAACTACCCTCATCATTACATACCAGCCCAACCCCCTACTCACTGCTACCCTAACTATCCTCATCATTACATACCAGCCCACCCCCCCTACTCACTGCTACCCTAACTACCCGTATCAGTACATACCAGCCCACCCCCTACTCAGTGCTACCCTAACTACCCTCATCATTACATACCAGCTCACCCCCTTACTCACTGCTACCCTAAATACCCTCATCATTACATACCAGCCCACCCCCTACTCACTGCTACCCTAACTACCCTCATCATTACATACCAGCCCACCCCCTACTCACTGCTACCCTAATTACCCTCATCATTACATACCAGCCCACCCCCTACTCACTGCTACCCTAACTATCCTCATCATGAAATACCAGCCCACCACCTACTCACTGCTACCCTAACTAACCTCATCATAAAATTCCAGACCACCCCCTACTCACTCACTGTAATGCTCATCATTACATAGCATCCCACCCACTACTCACTGCTACCCGAACTATCCTCATCATTATATACCATCCCACCTCCTACTTACTGCTACCATAACTATCCTCATCATTACATACCAGCCCTCCGCCCTACTCACTGCTACCCTAACTACCCTCATCATTACATACCAGCCCACCCACCTACTCATTACCACCCTAACTACCCTGATCATTACATACCAGCCCACCCCCCTACTCACTGCTACCCTAACTACCCTCATCATTACATACCAGCTCACCCCCTTACTCACTGCTACCATAAATACCCTCATCATTACATACCAGCCCACCCCCCTACTCTCTGCAACCCAACCTATCCTCATCATTACGTACCAGCCCACCTGCTACTCACTGCTACCCTAACTACCCTCATCATTACGTACCAGCCCAACCCCTTCTCACTGCAACCCTAACTACCCTCATCATTACATACCAGCCCAACCCCCTACTCACTGCTACCATAACTATCCTCATCATTACATACCAGCCCACCCCCCTACTCACTACTACCCTAACTACCCGTATCAGTACATACCAGCCCACCCCGTACTCAGTGCTACCCTAACTACCCTCATCATTACAAACCAGCCCACCCCCCTACTCATTACTACCCTAACTACACTCATCATTACATAACAGCCCACCCCCCTACTCACTGCTACCCTAACTATCCTCATCATTACATACCAGCCCACCTGCTACACACTGCTACACTAACTACCCACATCATTACATACCAGCCCTCCACCTTACTCACTGCTACCCTAATTACCCTCATCATTACATACCAGTCCACCCCCCTACTCACTGCAACCCTAACTACCCTCATCACTACAAACCAGCCCTCCCCCCTACTCATTACTACCCTAACTATCCTCATCATTACATACCAGCCCACCCCCTACTCACTGCTACCCTAACTATCCTCATCATAAAATACCAGCCCACCCCCTACTCACAGCTACCCTAACTGTCCTCATCATTACATACCATCCCACCCCCTACTCACTGCTACCCTAACTATCCTCATCATTACATACCACCCCACCCCCTACTCACTGCTACCCTAACTATCCTCATCATTACATACCAGCCCACACCCCTACTCACTGCTACCAAAACAACCCTCATCATTACATACCAGGCCACCCACCTACTCACTGCTACCCTAACTACCCTCAACATTACATACCAGCCCACCTCCCTACTTACTGCTTACCTAACTATCCTCATCATTACATACCAGCCCACCCCCTACTCACTACTTCCCTAACTACTCTCATCATTACATACCAGCCCACCCCCCTACTCACTGCTACCCTAACTATCCTCATCATTACATACCAGCCCACCTGCTACTCACTGCTACCCTAACTACCCTCATCATTACATACCAGCCCACCCCCCTACTCACTGCTACCCTAACTATCCTCATCATTACATACCAGCCCACCCCCTACTCACTGCTACCATAACTATCCTCTTCATAAAATACAAGCCCACCCCCTACTCACTGCTACCCTATCTATCCTCATCATAAAATACCAGACCACCCCCTACTCACTGCTACCCTAACTATCCTCATCATTACATACCAGCCCACCCCCTACTCACTGCTACCCTAACTACTCTCATCATTACATACCAGCCCACCCCCCTACTCACTGCTACCCTAACTATCCTCATCATTACATACCAGCCCACCTGCTACTCACTGGTACCCTAACTATCCTCATCATTACATACCAGCCCACGCCCTACTCACTGCTACCCTAACTACCCTCATCATTACATACCAGCCCACCCCCCTACTCACTGCTACCCTAACTATCCTCATCATTACATACCAGCCCACCCCCCTACTCACTGCTACCTTAACTACCCGTATCATTACATACCAGCCCACCCCCTACTCAGTGCTACCCTAACTACCCTCATCATTACATACCAGCTCACCCCCTTACTCACTGCTACCCTAAATACCCTCATCATTACATACCAGCCCACCCCCCTACTCACTGCAACCCTAACTACCCTCATCATTACAAACCAGCCCATCACCCTACTCTTTAACACCCTAACTACCCTGATCATTACATACTTGCCCACCCCCCTACTCACTGCTACCCTAACTATCCTCATCATTACATACCAGCCCACCCCCCTACTCACTGCTACCCTAACTACCAGCATCATTACCTAACAGCCCACCCCCTATTCACTGCTTCCCTAACTACCCTCATCATTACATACCGGAACACCCCCCTACTCACTGCTACCTTAACTATCCTCATCATTACATACCAGCCCACCCCCTACTCACTGCTACCCTAACTATCCTCATCATAAAATACCAGCCCACCCCTTACTCACTGCTACCCAAACTAACCTCATCATAAAATTCCAGACCACACCCTACTCACTGCTACCCTAACTATGCTCATCATTACATAGCATCCCACCCCCTACTCACTGCTACCCGAACTATCCTCATCGTTATATACCATCCCTCCCCCTACTCACTGCTACCCTAAATATCCTCATCATTACATACCAGCCCACCGCCACACTCACTGCTACCCTAACTACCCTCATCATTACATACCAGCCCACCCTCCTACTCATTACCACCCTAACTACCCTGATCATTACATACCAGCCCACCCCCTTACTCACTGCTACCCTAACTACCCTCATCATTACATACCAGCTCTCCCCCTTACTCACTGCTACCCTAAATACCCTCATCATTACATACCAGCCCACCCCCCTACTCACTGCAACCCTACCTATCCTCATCATTACATACCAGCCCACCTGCTACTCACTGCTACCCTAACTACCCTCTTCATTACGTACCAGGCCACCCCCCTACTCACTGCAACCCTAACTACCCTCATCATTACATACCAGCCCAACCCCCTACTCACTGCTACCCTAACTATCCTCATCATTACATACCAGCCCACCCCCCCTACTCACTGCTACCCTAACTACCCGTATCAGTACATACCAGCCCACCCCCTACTCAGTGCTACCCTAACTACCCTCATCATTACATACCAGCTCACCCCCTTACTCACTGCTACCCTAAATACCCTCATCATTACATACCAGCCCACCCCCTACTCACTGCTACCCTAACTACCCTCATCATTACATACCAGCCCACCCCCTACTCACTGCTACCCTAATTACCCTCATCATTACATACCAGCCCACCCCCTACTCACTGCTACCCTAACTATCCTCATCATGAAATACCAGCCCACCACCTACTCACTGCTACCCTAACTAACCTCATCATAAAATTCCAGACCACCCCTACTCACTCACTGTAATGCTCATCATTACATAGCATCCCACCCACTACTCACTGCTACCCGAACTATCCTCATCATTATATACCATCCCACCTCCTACTCACTGCTACCCTAACTATCCTCATCATTACATACCAGCCCTCCGCACTACTCACTGCTACCCTAACTACCCTCATCATTACATACCAGCCCACCCACCTACTCATTACCACCCTAACTACCCTGATCATTACATACCAGCCCACCCCCCTACTCACTGCTACCCTAACTACCCTCATCATTACATACCAGCTCACCCCCTTACTCACTGCTACCCTAAATACCCTCATCATTACATACCAGCCCACCCCCCTACTCTCTGCAACCCAACCTATCCTCATCATTACATACCAGCCCACCTGCTACTCACTGCTACCCTAACTACCCTCATCATTACGTACCAGCCCACCCCCTTCTCACTGCAACCCTAACTACCCTCATCATTACATACCAGCCCAACCCCCTACTCACTGCTACCATAACTATCCTCATCATTACATACCAGCCCACCCCCCTACTCACTACTACCCTAACTACCCGTATCAGTACATACCAGCCCACCCCGTACTCAGTGCTACCCTAACTACCCTCATCATTACATACCAGCTCGCCCCCTTACTCACTGCTACCCTAAATACCCTCATCATTACATACCAGCCCACCCCCTACTCACTGCTACCCTAACTACCCTCATCATTACATACCAGTCCAACCCCTACTCACTGCTACCCAAATTACCCTCATCATTACATACCAGCCCACCCCCCTACACACTGCTACCTTAACTACCCTCATCATTACATACCAGCCCACCCCACTACTCACTGCTACCCTAACTATCCTCATCATTACATACCAGCCCACCCCCCTACTCACTGCTACCCTACCTACTCGCATCACTACAAACCAGCCCACCCCCTACTCGCTGCTACCCTAACTACCCTCATCATTACATACCAGCCCACCCCCTTACTCACTTCCTCCCTAATTACCCTCATCATTACATACCAGCCCACCCCCCTACTCACAGCAACCCTAACTACCCTCATCATTACAAACCAGCCCACCCCCCTACTCATTACTACCCTAACTACCCTGATCATTACATACCTGCCCACCCCCCTACTCACTGCTACCCTAACTATCCTCATCATTACATACCAGCCCACCCCCTACTCACTGCTACCCTAACTACCCGTATCAGTACATACCAGCCCACCCCCTACTCAGTGCTACCCTAACTACCCTCATCATTACATACCAGCTCACCCCCTTACTCACTGCTACCCTAAATACCCTCATCATTACATACCAGCCCACCCCCTACTCACTGCTACCCTAAATACCCTCATCATTACATACAAGCCCACCCCCTACTCACTGCTACCCTAATTACCCTCATCATTACATACCAGCCCACCCCCTACTCACTGCTACCCTAACTATCCTCATCATAAAATACCAGCCCACCACCTACTCACTGCTACCCTAACTAACCTCATCATAAAATTCCAGACCACCCCCTACTCACTGCTACCCTAACTATGCTCATCATTACATAGCATCCCACCCACTACTCACTGCTACCCGAACTATCCTCATCAGTATATACCATCCCACCCCCTACTCACTGCTTCCCTAACTATCCTCATCATTACATACCAGCCCACCGCCCTACTCACTGCTACCCTAACTACCCTCATCATTACATACCAGCCCACCCACCTACTCATTACCACCCTAACTACCCTAATCATTACATACCAGCCCACCCCCCTACTCACTGCTACCCTAACTACCCTCATCATTACATACCAGCTCACCCCCTTACTCACTGCTACCCTAAATACCCTCATCATTACATACCAGCCCACCCCCCTACTCTCTGCAACCCAACCTTTCCTCATCATTACATACCAGCCCACCTGCTACTCACTGCTACCCTAACTACCCTCATCATTACGTACCAGCCCACCCCCTACTCACTGCAACCCTAACTACCCTCATCATTACATACCAGCCCAACCCCCTACTCACTGCTACCCTAACTATCCTCATCGTTACATACCAGCCCACCCCCCTACTCACTGCTACCCTAACTACCCGTATCAGTACATACCAGCCCACCCCGTACTCAGTGCTACCCTAACTACCCTCATCATTACATACCAGCTCACCCCCTTACTCACTGCTACCCTAAATACCCTCATCATTACATACCAGCCCACCCCCTACTCACTGCTACCCTAACTACCCTCATCATTACATACCAGTCCACCCCCTACTCACTGCTACCCTAATTACCCTCATCATTACATACCAGCCCACCCCCCTACACACTGCTACCTTAACTACCCTCATCATTACATACCAGCCCACCCCCCTACTCACTGCTACCCTAACTATCCTCATCATTACATACCAGCCCACCCCCCTACTCACTGCTACACTACCTACCCGCATCACTACAAACCAGCCCACCCCCTACTCACTGCTACCCTAACTACCCTCATCATTACATACCAGCCCACCCCCTTACTCACTTCCTCCCTAATTACCCTCATCATTACATACCAGCCCACCCCCCTACTCACAGCAACCCTAACTACCCTCATCATTACAAACCAGCCCACCCCCCTACTCATTACTACCCTAACTACCCTGATCATTACATACCAGCCCACCCCCCTACTCACTGCTACCCTAACTATCCTCATCATTACATACCAGCCCACCCCCTACTCACTGCTACCCTAACTACCCGTATCAGTACATACCAGCCCACCCCCTACTCAGTGCTACCCTAACTACCCTCATCATTACATACCAGCTCACCCCCTTACTCACTGCTACCCTAAATACCCTCATCATTACATACCAGCCCACCCCCTACTCACTGCTACCCTAACTACCCTCATCATTACATACCAGCCCACCCCCTACTCACTGCTACCCTAATTACCCTCATCATTACATACCAGCCCACCCCCTACTCACTGCTACCCTAACTATCCTCATCATAAAATACCAGCCCACCACCTACTCACTGCTACCCTAACTAACCTCATCATAAAATTCCAGACCACCCCCTACTCACTGCTACCCTAACTATGCTCATCATTACATAGCATCCCACCCTCTACTCTCTGCTACCCGAACAATCCTCCTCATTATATACCATCCCACCCCCTACTCACTGCTACCCTAACTATCCTCATCATTACATACCAGCCCACCGCCGTACTCACTGCTACCCTAACTACCCTCATCTTTACATACCAGCCCACCCACCTACTCATTACCACCCTAACTACCCTGATCATTACATACCAGCCCACCCCCCTACTCACTGCTACCCTAATTACCCTCATCATTACATACCAGCCCACCCCCTACTCACTGCTACCCTAACTATCCTCATCATGAAATACCAGCCCACCACCTACTCACTGCTACCCTAACTAACCTCATCATAAAATTCCAGACCACCCCCTACTCACTGCTACCCTAACTATGCTCATCATTACATAGCATCCCACCCACTACTCACTGCTACCCGAACTATCCTCATCATTATATACCATCCCACCTCCTACTCACTGCTACCCTAACTATCCTCATCATTACATACCAGCCCTCCGCCCTACTCACTGCTACCCTAACTACCCTCATCATTACATACCAGCCCACCCACCTACTCATTACCACCCTAACTACCCTGATCATTACATACCAGCCCACCCCCCTACTCACTGCTACCCTAACTACCCTCATCATTACATACCAGCTCACCCCCTTACTCACTGCTACCCTAAATACCCTCATCATTACATACCAGCCCACCCCCCTACTCTCTGCAACCCAACCTATCCTCATCATTACATACCAGCCCACCTGCTACTCACTGCTACCCTAACTACCCTCATCATTACGTACCAGCCCACCCCCTTCTCACTGCAACCCTAACTACCCTCATCATTACATACCAGCCCAACCCCCTACTCACTGCTACCATAACTATCCTCATCATTACATACCAGCCCACCCCCCTACTCACTGCTACCCTAACTACCCGTATCAGTACATACCAGCCCACCCCGTACTCAGTGCTACCCTAACTACCCTCATCATTACATACCAGCTCACCCCCTTACTCACTGCTACCCTAAATACCCTCATCATTACATACCAGCCCACCCCGTACTCAGTGCTACCCTAACTACCCTCATCATTACATACCAGCTCACCCCCTTACTCACTGCTACCCTACCTACCCGCATCACTACAAACCAGCCCACCCCCTACTCGCTGCTACCCTAACTACCCTCATCATTACATACCAGCCCACCCCCTTACTCACTTCCTCCCTAATTACCCTCATCATTACATACCAGCCCACCCCCTTACTCACAGCAACCCTAACTACCCTCATCATTACAAACCAGCCCACCCCCCTACTCATTACTACCCTAACTACCCTGATCATTACATACCTGCCCACCCCCCTACTCACTGCTACCCTAACTATCCTCATCATTACATACCAGCCCACCCCCTACTCACTGCTACCCTAACTACCCGTATCAGTACATACCAGCCCACCCCCTACTCAGTGCTACCCTAACTACCCTCATCATTACATACCAGCTCACCCCCTTACTCACTGCTACCCTAAATACCCTCATCATTACATACCAGCCCACCCCCTACTCACTGCTACCCTAAATACCCTCATCCTTACATACAAGCCCACCCCCTACTCACTGCTACCCTAATTACCCTCATCATTACATACCAGCCCACCCCCTACTCACTGCTACCCTAACTATCCTCATCATAAAATACCAGCCCACCACCTACTCACTGCTACCCTAACTAACCTCATCATAAAATTCCAGACCACCCCCTACTCACTGCTACCCTAACTATGCTCATCATTACATAGCATCCCACCCACTACTCACTGCTACCCGAACTATCCTCATCAGTATATACCATCCCACCCCCTACTCACTGCTTCCCTAACTATCCTCATCATTACATACCAGCCCACCGCCCTACTCACTGCTACCCTAACTACCCTCATCATTACATACCAGCCCACCCACCTACTCATTACCACCCTAACTACCCTGATCATTACATACCAGCCCACCCCCCTACTCACTGCTACCCTAACTACCCTCATCATTACATACCAGCTCACCCCCTTACTCACTGCTACCCTAAATACCCTCATCATTACATACCAGCCCACCCCCCTACTCTCTGCAACCCAACCTTTCCTCATCATTACATACCAGCCCACCTGCTACTCACTGCTACCCTAACTACCCTCATCATTACGTACCAGCCCACCCCCTACTCATTGCAACCCTAACTACCCTCATCATTACATACCAGCTCAACCCCCTACTCACTGCTACCCTAACTATCCTCATCATTACATACCAGCCCACCCCCCTACTCACTGCTACCCTAACTACCCGTATCAGTACATACCAGCCCACCCCATACTCAGTGCTACCCTAACTACCCTCATCATTACATACCAGCTCACCCCCTTACTCACTGCTACCCTAAATACCCTCATCATTACATACCAGCCCACCCCCTACTCACTGCTACCCTAACTACCCTCATCATTACATACGAGTCCACCCCCTACTCACTGCTACCCTAATTACCCTCATCATTACATACCAGCCCACCCCCCTACACACTGCTACCTTAACTACCCTCATCATTACATACCAGCCCACCCCCCTACTCACTGCTACCCTAACTATCCTCATCATTACATACCAGCCCACCCCCCTACTCACTGCTACCCTACCTACCCGCATCACTACAAACCAGCCCACCCCCTACTCACTGCTACCCTAACTACCCTCATCATTACATACCAGCCCACCCCCTTACTCACTTCCTCCCTAATTACCCTCATCATTACATACCAGCCCACCCCCCTACTCACAGCAACCCTAACTACCCTCATCATTACAAACCAGCCCACCCCCCTACTCATTACTACCCTAACTACCCTGATCATTACATACCAGCCCACCCCCCTACTCACTGCTACCCTAACTATCCTCATCATTACATACCAGCCCACCCCCTACTCACTGCTACCCTAACTACCCGTATCAGTACATACCAGCCCACCCCCTACTCAGTGCTACCCTAACTACCCTCATCATTACATACCAGCTCACCCCTTTACTCACTGCTACCCTAAATACCCTCATCATTACATACCAGCCCACCCCCTACTCACTGCTACCCTAACTACCCTCATCATTACATACCAGCCCACCCCCTACTCACTGCTACCCTAATTACCCTCATCATTACATACCAGCCCACCCCCTACTCACTGCTACCCTAACTATCCTCATCATAAAATACCAGCCCACCACCTACTCACTGCTACCCTAACTAACCTCATCATAAAATTCCAGACCACCCCCTACTCACTGCTACCCTAACTATGCTCATCATTACATAGCATCCCACCCTCTACTCTCTGCTACCCGAACTATCCTCCTCATTATATACCATCCCACCCCCTACTCACTGCTACCCTAACTATCCTCATCATTACATACCAGCCCACCGCCGTACTCACTGCTACCCTAACTACCCTCATCTTTACATACCAGCCCGCCCACCTACTCATTACCACCCTAACTACCCTGATCATTACATACCAGCCCACCCCCCTACTCACTGCTACCCTAACTACCCTCATCATTACATACCAGCTCACCCCCTTACTCACTGCTACCCTAAATACCCTCATCATTACATACCAGCCCACCCCCCTACTCTCTGCAACCCAACCTATCCTCATCATTACATACCAGCCCACCTGCTACTCACTGCTACCCTAACTACCCTCATCATTATGTACCAGCCCACCCCCTACTCACTGCAACCCAAACTACCCTCATCATTACATACCAGCCCAACCCCCTACTCACTGCTACCCTAACTATCCTCATTATTACATACCAGCCCACCCCCCTACTCACTGCTACCCTAACTACCCGTATCAGTACATACCAGCCCACCCCGTACTCAGTGCTACCCTAACTACCCTCATCATTACATACCAGCTCACCCCCTTACTCACTGCTACCCTAAATACCCTCATCATTACATACCAGCCCACCCCCTACTCACTGCTACCCTAACTACCCTCATCATTACATACCAGTCCACCCCCTACTCACTGCTACCCTAATTACCCTCATCATTACATACCAGCCCACCCCCCTACACACTGCTACCTTAATTACCCTCATCATTACATACCAGCTCACCCCCCTACTCACTGCTACCCTAACTATCCTCATCATTACATACCAGCCCACCCCCCTACTCACTGCTATCCTACCTACCCGCATCACTACAAACCAGCCCACCCCCTACTCACTGCTACCCTAACTACCCTCATCATTACATACCAGCCCACCCCCTTACTCACTTCCTCCCTAATTACCCTCATCATTACATACCAGCCCACCCCCCTACTCACAGCAACCCTAACTACCCTCATCATTACAAACCAGCCCACCCCCCTACTCATTACTACCCTAACTACCCTGATCATTACATACCAGCCCACCCCCCTACTCATTGCTACCCAAACTTTCCTCATCATTACAAACCAGCCCACCCCCTACTCACTGCTACCCTAACTATCCTCATCATAAAATACCAGCCCACCCCCTACTCACTGCTACCCTAACTATCCTCAACATAAAATACCAGCCCACCCCCTACTCACTGCTACCCTAACTACCCTCATCATTACATACCAGTCCACCCCCTACTCACTGCTACCCTAATTACCCTCATCATTACATACCAGCCCACCCCCCTACACACTGCTACCTTAATTACCCTCATCATTACATACCACCCCCCCCCTACTCACTGCTACCCTAACAATCCTCATCATTACATACCAGCCCACCCCCCTACTCACTGCTACACTACCTACCCGCATCACTACAAACCAGCCCACCCCCTACTCACTGCTACCCTAACTACCCTCATCATTACATACCAGCCCACCCCCTACTCACAGCAACCCTAACTACCCTCATCATTACAAACCAGCCCACCCCCCTACTCATTACTACCTTAACTACCCTGATCATTACATACCAGCCCACCCCCCTACTCACTGCTACCCTAACTATCCTCATCATTACATACCAGCCCACCCCCTACTCACTGCTACCCTAACTATCCTCATCATAAAATACCAGCCCACCCCCTACTCACTGCTACCCTAACTATCCTCAACATAAAATACCAGACCACCCCCTACTCACTGCTACCCTAACTATCCTCATCATTACATACCATCCCACCCCCTACTCACTGGTACCCTAACTATCCTCATCATTACTTACCAGCCCACGCCCTACTCACTGCTACCCTAACTACCCTCATCATTACATACCAGCCCACCCCCCCTACTCACTGCTAGCCTAACTATCCTCATCATTACATACCAGCCCACCCCCCTACTCACTGCTACCCTAACTACGCTTATCATTACATACCAGCTCACCCCCTTACTCACTGCTACCCTAAATACCCTCATCATTACATACCAGCCCAACCCCCTACTCACTGCAACCCTAACTACCCTCATCATTACAAACCAGCCCACCCCACTACTCAATACCACCCTAACTACCCTGATCATTACATACCAGCCTACCACCCTACTCACTGCTACCATAACTATCCTTATCAATACATACCAGCCCACCCCCCTACTCACTGCAACCCTAACTACCCGCATCATTACATACCAGCCCACCCCCTACTCACTGCTACCCTAACTACCCTCATCATTACATACAGGCCCACCCCCCTACTCACTGCTACCCTAACTATCCTCATCATTAGATAGCATCCCACCCCCTTCTCACTGCTACCCAAACTATCCTCATCATTACATACAATCCCACCCCCTACTCACTGCTACCCTAACTATCCTCATCATTGCATACCACCCAACCCCCCTACTCACTGCAACCCTAACTACCCTCATCATTACAAACCAGCCCACCCCCCTACTCATTACTACCCTAACTACCCTCATCATTACATACCAGCCCACCCCCTTACTCACTGCTACCCTAACTATCCTCATCAATACATACAAGCCCACCCCCTACTCACTGCTACCCTAACTATCCTCATCATTACAAACCAGCCCACCCCCCTACTCATTACAACCCTAACTACCCTCATCATTACATACCAGCCCACCCCCCTACTCACTGCTACCCGAACTATCCTCATCATTACATACCAGCTCACCCCCTACTCACTGCTACACTAACTATCCTCATCATAAAATACCAGCCACCCCCTACTCACTGCTACCCTATCTATTCTCATCATAAAATACCAGCCCACCCCCTACTCACTGCTACCCTAACTATCCTCATTACTACACACCAGCCCACCTGCTACTCACTGCTACCAAAACTACCCTCATCATTACATACCAGGCCACCCAACTACTCACTGCTACCCTAACTACCCTCATCATTACATACCACCCCAAATCCCTACTCACTTCTACCCTAACTATCCTTATCATAAAATACCAGCCCACTCCCCTACTCACTGCTACCGTAACTACTCTCATCATTACATACCAACCCACCCTATACTCACTGCTACCCTAACTATCCTCATCATTACATACCAGCCCACGTGCAACTCACTGATACCCTAACTACCCTCATCTTTATATACCTGCCCACCCCCCTACTCACTGCAACCCTAACTACCCTCATCATTACAAACCAGCCCACCCTCCTACTCATTACTACCCTAACTACCCTCATCATTACATACCAGCCCACCCCCCTACTCACTGCTACCCTAACTATCCTCATCATTACATACCAGCCCACCTACTACACACTGCTACCCTAACTATCCTCATCATAAAATACCAACCCACCCTCCACTCACTGCTTCCCTAACTATCCTTATCATTACATACCAGCCCACCCCCTACTCACTGCTACCCTAACTATCCTCATCATTTAATACCAGCCCACCCCCTACTCACTGCTACCCTAACTATCCTCATCATTACATACCAGCCCACCCCCCTACTCACTGCTACCCTAACTACCCTCATCATTATATTCCAGCCCATCCACCTACTCACTGCTACCCTAACTACCCTCATCATTACATACCAGCCCTCCTCTCTACTCACTGCTACCCTAACTATCCTCATCAAAACATACCTGCCCACCCCCCTACTCACTGCTACCCTAACTACTCTCATCATTACATAATAGCCCACCTGCTACTCACTGCTACCCTAACTACCCTCATCATTACATACCAGCCCTCCCCCTTACTCACTGCTACCCTAATTACCCTCATCATTACATAACAGCCCACCGCCCTACTCACTGCCACCCTAAGGGTCTCGCTGCCGCAAGCCCAGGAGTGATTTTGGCTCTATCAGAGCCCAAATCACTCCCACTGACATCATTACTGATGTCAGTGGGGCCGGACTCAGACGGTAGACGTTCCCATGGGAACGCCTCTGTCTGGCAGCCACGCCCCCAGCACGCCCACCAAAGGGGGTGTGCTGTCAGTCACCATCGACAGCACGCCCCCTTTGGTGCGAGACCCCAAGCGACGTATTCCTCATCGCTCGCCGGGTCTCGAGCATGCGCACAATGGAGCTCTCTCCGTCGTGCGCATGCGTATTTGGGCAACATCGATCCGCTTGCTCGCGACCTTCGCTCGCGAGCGGGTCTGAATGACCCCCTCAGTGTGTGCAGCTGCTGTCAATCACACATGGGTTCAGCCAGCGTCTCCCCGCCCCTCCCCCACTGACGTCACCACCGCTGTATTCTGTATGTAGCGGAGCAACTATAGTGTTCAGCAACCTGCCCCCCTCTTCCTACCACTGCCGCATCCAGCCAGGACAGTCACAGCGGAGCTTAGAAGGGAGAAGCCTGTGATACACTTCTCCCCCGTGATGTCACTACTGATTCCGAAGAAGGAATCAGTAGCATTAGAAACCCTGCAGTTCATTACATGATACTGCCTGCCGTCTACCGCGCACAGCCCGCCCCCGCATACTTCCCGCCACACAGCTGCTGATCACCTTCCAGCAAGTAATCAAGAACGGTGCATGTTAGAGGGGCTAAGCCAAGCCCTCCCACAAAAGTGGGCGTGGCTATAAATCACTGGTACCCGCCGGAGAATTCCCCATATCCCCGGCAGCCCACTGTTTGTACCTGACTGGTGGGGGCGGCTGCAGGCCCCTTCATAGTGGCAGCCTGGCCGTGGTGCCAGGTACCTGTGGTACCCTGAAAATAGGGGAACCAACCAGTGGGGCACAAGAATGCTGATAATATGTTTAATGTAAATGGTCTTAACCTATGCTGGACTGGTGTAAGGAGAATAGGTTGGAGGACTGACCCCTATTGTGGGGGGAGGACTTGGTTGTGCCCAGTAGAGCACCTGGTAACTTGTGGGGGGACACGAGGACAGGACGTACCAAAGGAGATAACAGGGTGGAAGCTGCCCTGTCTGGGCAATGGGGAGTGTGGAGAGATAGCGCACGAGCGGTGAAGGGCCGTTGAGGGGAGCACGAGGAAGAGAGTCTGCCTTTAAAAAGGACAGAGTACGCGCGGCAAGTGCGCAGTTGTTTCCGGAGGGAGAGAGGCAGTGAGATATGCGCTAGTCAGAGTATTAGTTGGCGGAGTCGGGAAGTGTCAGCCGGCGGTGCGGAGAAGGACGGAGGCGGAGCTGCATCCCTGAGGCGTCCGAGCGGCAGGAGGGGCAGCCGGAAATAGACGGAAGTGCTGTCGGATGGAGGCGCGGCTCCAGCGGGGGTTCCTTGATTGACGGCTGCCGGAGAGAGTGGAGGCGTGTCCGGAGGCGGAGTAAAAGAGACTCATAGGAGGTGATTGCAGACCCTGTGAAAGACATGGAGACTGCAAATTAAGGCTGATCGCGGCGGGGGTAAGAGGCTAATCAGCATCCTTGCCACTACCAGCAGTGTGTACCCGCAATTACCCCAAATAGTCAGACAAGGAGCCCTTTGCTAGCGGGACTTATAAGCCTTCCCCCCCATTACCCCCTCTGCTAGTGGAACTTATAAAACTCCCCCCATTGACACCAGTGCAGGAGAGTCTGGTGGGGTAACATATAGAAGTGCCCACCACAAGCGCAAGAGACTGCTTCAAATAAACTCTCCATTTAAGCAGACCTACGCCACAAAGTCACAGTCTCGTTGGTATTGCCAGCCACTTGTCCCCCTATTGTTACTGCGTTGTCTGGCAGGAATAGTAACTTTGTGTCAGTATCTGGCAGATGGCCAGAATCTAAAGCAGCGATTTTCAACCGCTGTGCCGCGGCACACTAGTGTGCCGCGTGAGGTTCCCAAGTGTGCTGCCGGGAGATGCCCCCCACAGCTGTATCTATTTATTTCCCTAACTTTGTGCCGGGGCAGCGCTGAGCTCTTCCACATGGCTCAGCCGCTGCCCGGGCCATACCAATGGAGACGCGGCGGCGTGACATCATAGGTCACGCACGCCGCGTCGCTGTCCCGCCTGCACAGTACTTCACACTGCTGATGAGCAGTGAATGTGACTGCTGCAAGCCTGCACCAACCGGTGCTGAGGAATTGAAGGATCTGCCCAGTAACGCTACCGAGGGACAGGTATGGGGTCTATATGTATTATGTTGCTATCTGTGGGGGTCAGTGTAAATATGTTTTTTTTTATGTGGGGGCAATTTGTATTATGTTGCTGTCTGTGGGGGCCAGTGTAAATGTGTTTTTTTTATTTGGGGGCAATGTGTATTATTTTGCTGTCTGTGGGGGCTAGTGTAAATGTGTTTTTTTATGTGGGGGCAATTTATATCATTTTGCTTTCTGGATAGTGTGATGTTTTGGGGGTTTTTTTCATTTGTGGGCCAGTTTGTTTTATTTTGCCTTCTGGAGGTACCAGTGTAATTGTATTTTTATGTGGGGACCATGTGTATTATTTTCCCTTCTGTGAGGACCAGTATGATTGTTTTTTTTTAAATGGGGGCCAATGTGTTTTATTTTTGTTTTATGTGGAATCCAATGTGCTTTGTTGGTTTCCGTGGAGGCCAATAAATGTGCTTTAATTTCCCCCCGTGGGGACCAATGTGCGTGTTTTTCTTCATGGGGGACAGATGGTGTGCCTTGGTACTTTAAAAAATTTGTTCGGTGTGCCGCGAGTTCAAAAAGGTTGAAAATCTCTGATCTAAAGCAATCTTCAGGAAAGGCTATTGAGTTTTGGTAGCAATAGGGAAAACAGAACTAATTACAGAATATTACAACAGACCGAGGTTAGGGACCAAATTTACAGATTCAGTAATATTGTTAGCAACGTGTCTCACCCCCCCCAAGTGCTGCTTTGGGCTTGAACAGACAGTAACTGTGTCTCAGTGTCTGGCAGCCGTCTAGGATACAAAAAGAGGAAATTACTTGCAGTGAGGGATAATTCAGCCCTGCATCCCTTACAAGCGGAGTCAGTCTTGTTACGAAACAGGCTAAGGACAATTAGATTAATCAGTATTCCGGGCAATGCAGTGTACACTTAGCAAGACTCTATATTTCATTAATTTATTAAAGTGTAGCTTCTGGCCAGAAAGCGTTAGGATAGTTAGCATACATAAGGATACATTTATAGACTGTTATCTATTATTGTTGCTGTTTCATTATAGTTGGTAACATCCACAGCTTTCATTATATTGCATGCAATAACCCTTTTAAATTTATAGGAGAAACGTGATTCTAATCGTAGCCAGGGGGCTAAGTTCCTGAATAATAAAATCTCCTGTCATTGTTTTGTTTAATCTGAAATTGACATTGGTAAAACAATTGTTATAATAAATACCATTCAAAGTGAACCTGTGATCTATATTACATGAATGTAATGTTCTAATATATGACTACGTTGTTGCAATAAATTACCTCTTTACCTCTCTGTATTGAATGTGAACTGAGAAACCCCATTCTTACGTATGCCCCGAATTGGAGGGTGTAACATTCCGGCTGCCGCTAGTTCCACCGGATCAGCGTCCATTTAAGTTTCTGTCCCTGCCAAATACCTCCGCCGGCCCTAGACTTGGAATGCCCCTAAACATTTCAAATGCCTTTAGGCATTTGCCTATGTTGCCTATGCCTAGGGCCGGCTCTGCTCCGTCCAAAGGGCGGGTCTAGCTTTACCTATGGGCATATCTATTTGGTAGTGGATAGATCCCCTTCAGTAGATGTACCCTGACATCATCACTCACTGTACAACGACATTAGTTACTATCCATGTGCACATGGAGGGGAAATAGAAACCTGTGGCGAGTGAATCGTGGTGAGCGAATACATTTCTACTTTTGGTGGCCTTTATGGGTATGGAACCGCACTTCCGCCCCCACTCTACGTCACTTCTGGGTACATCTACTGAAAGGGATCTATACACTACCATATTTATTTCTACTCTGTGGTGAGACGCCGGCAATAACGGGATATCAGGGTTAGATACTGAAAAATGCAGGTACTGGGAATTTTGGGTAAGAGTAATGGCTGTCCAGTTGCTGTGTGTGGGTTGGTATCTCAATTCTGTTGCAGCGGTGCAGGATGTGTCATATATCATTGTACAGTCCCCCCTCCTCTATATAATACCACAATAGTGTGAGCTGGGAGCTGTGCTATACCCCCTCATATATCACTGTACAGTCCCTTCTCCTCTATATAATAATAATACCACATATCAGCGTGTACTGGAAGCTGTGTCCCCTACCCTCATATATCACTATAATCACCTTCTAGCGCCAGTGTGCAGTCTCCACAGTTACTTACCTGGTTCACATGAACAATTGTGGCCAAGCACTTTAACACTACAACAAGGGACTATTTTGATATATCAAACCAATTACAGTACCTTCCCAAACACCAGCTGTACTTTGTGCTGCACATATCTTAATCTCTTTGCTGCAGACAATGAGCGAAAAACATTAGACTGCTTTCAATAATTTTGAACAAAAACAAAACGTATAGAGGCTTAAGGAAGACAAAAGAGGCTCAATCAAACCATATATCCATTACACTACAGCTCATTAATTTCAATACACTCCCACATTCATCAATTTCTCTATAAAGGATAAAATTGATATGTGTATTTTGCACAGAAATAAGGCCACCTGCTGTGACCCATGGGTGAGGCATTCCCCATTAGGCCACACTCCCTAAAACAAGGCCACAACCCCTAATTTTGGATGCTCGGCTGCACCTTGTGCAAAGGACCCTCTTACTGAGGTAAAGAAGTTGCGAGGTACGCTAACAGCCGGATAATATCTGATTCCTGAAAGTGAAAATAAATGACACCTGCATCATTTAACTGGAGAAGAGATGACACCGTGATGCACTATGGCAAGAAAGCAAGCCTCAGAGCCAGTGTGATGCTCTGGGCAATGTTCTGCTTTGAAACCTTGGGTGCTGGGATTTGTGTAAATGTTACTTTGACACACACAACCTACAGTACCTAAACATTGTTGCAGACCAATCACACCCCTTCATGGCAACAGTACTGTATTCCTTCATGCAATGACCTCTTTCAGCAGGATAAGGTGCCCTACCACTCTGCACAGACTGTTCAGGAATGGTTTGCGGAGTTCAAAGTGCCTCCAAATTCCCCAGCTCTCAATCTTATTACTCATCTGTGGGATATGCTGAAAAAACAAGTCCGAACACGGAGACTCTGCTTGCAACTTAAGGTGCTTACATACTAGACGATATTTTACACGATTCATCTGATTACGATGCATCAGAATGACAAATCGTGTAAAATATGTCCAAATCATGAGTGTCCACTCACGATCACATTGCCAAAGCTCCTACCTGTGGGTCGTACATCGCATCTTCAGATCTTGCCTACTGCAGATTTGCCAATTTCATACATGATTTTGTGCAGAAAGATAGATTTTGTGCAGATTGATCTTTAGTCAGATTGGATACTTTTTAGCCATATATCATGTCCTGGAGAGCCTGGGAGCTGCCAGGGAGAGTTCAAGGGAAATCGCTGACGATATCGCATTGTGAGCACATTGTCTAGTGTGAAAGCACCTTTACAGGTATTAAAGGATCTGCTGTTAGCATCTGGTGTCAGTTACCACAGGACACCTTCAGAGATATTGTGAAATCCATGCATCTACGGGTCAGATCAAGGCCGGCAACAGAAAACTTGGGGGTCGGTACATTGATGTCTCCGGGGGTCCCCCTACCCACAATACAGTCTCCCTCAGCCTAAAAACCCTGAACGCCCACACTGCAAGGTGTATTTATTGAAAAGACACATAAATTTCAGGAAAAGGTGACAGGGAAAGGATAGAAGTGACAGGGACAGGGCAAAGATTGAATTGACAGGACCAGGAAAGAGGGGCAAGTATAGAGGTGAGGGCCAAGACAGAACAGTGGGGACAGGAGAGAGGGGTGACAGGGACAGGAATTTGGAGACAGGGCCAGAAAAGAGGGGATAGGGTTAGGACAGAGGTAACAGAGCCAGGACAGCATTAACAGGTCCAGGACAGAAATGACAGGGCAGGAAAGAGGAAACAGGACAAAGAGGGCAGGGTAGTACAGAAGTGAGAGGGCAATGACAGAGGAGACAAAACTGGGACAGAGGTGAAAGGCCCATAGGGGACAGGAACAGGACAGAACTCCCCCCATCTTGGGCTCACTTAACACATCCCTCCCTTCCCTTACTGGGCACATATTATAGCAATCCTCCCCCTTTCACTGGGCACACATAGCAACCCCTCCCTTAGTGGCCACACTTAGAACCCCTCCCTGCCTTTACTAGGCAAACTTAACTCCTGTGTACACTTAGCCCCCCCAATCTGGGTACAAATAGCAGCCCCCCTTAAATTACTGGGCACACTTAGAACCCCTTCCCCCTTGCAGGCAGACTTACCTTTCTTACCGGTGCACTGTAGAGCCACCAGGTACTAGATGCTTATTGGAGCCCCGCAGTCTGCCTGCCACCCGCCATCCACACAGCACACACACTCTGCACTCACCGTCACTCCGAGTCTCGCCAATACGTGCCTGACCAGTGCCTGACATCAAGGGCCAGGGCCATCCAGCAAAGGAGTGGTCACTGGTGCAGCACAGTGGAGGAGCAGTAAGGAGAGGAGAGGAGAGGGGAGGAAGGAGGGGCAACAGCAGGGGGTGAGACTTTGTGAAAAGCCAGTCAGGCTCAGCTGCACTTCTCTCTGCAGTAGGCTGTCGCTGCATGTCATACAGTGTGACAGGTGCAACAGCAGCCTGCAGCAGCATCGATGGACCCAGCAGCTGCTGCAGGGAGAGCACATCTCCAGCCTGGCGCTTCCCTGCGGTGCAGGATCTGCTGAATTGGTTGCTGCGGCCCCTCTGAACCTTGGTGCCTGGGACTGGGGTACCCTTTGTACCCCCTGTCACCAGGCCTGGGTCAGAGCCAGTGTGGTAGCATGAGGTGACCTACACAATATTAGGAAGGTGGTTTTAATGTTATAACTATATATTTTGTTATGGCCTCAGCACAGCCCATTGCTTCTCTCTACCTATTATTTGCTTTCTTTTAATGTAAGCTTTGAATTTGCTGCACAGATATTGTACTTTCTACTGGTGTACAGATCTCAGCATGCATCAATACAACGGGGAGGATTTACGAAGCAGTGACTTCTGCAAGCTGCTGCTTCCCGGCCGGTTGTAGCTCCTTTTTTAAAACGGCACCCGACGTCAGTGTATAGCATGCGGCACTTTTCACTAACTCCGGGTGCCGTTTTAAATAAGGAGCATCAACCCGCTGGAAAGCAGCAGCTTGCAGAAGCTGCTGCTTCGTAAATCCTGCCCAATATCTTGTGATGAGCTGGATTCTGTAGTGTTCATGGAAGATGGAGACCCTGTATCCCCACAGACAACAGATGGCTTAAAAAGGGTGGAGATAATAATACATGATATATATTACATGTAATTATGCATGCATGTACAGTATGCCTCAATGTAAACTTGTGTATTTGATTTGCTCCTATTTTTTACAGCTACCTACTACAGTTGAAAAATGGCAACTTGTAGCCCAGGAGTTTGAGGTGAGCTGGACTTGTCAAATTGTGGAGGAACCATTGACAGAAAACATGTGCGCATTAAGCCATCACCCAATAGTAGCTCATACTACTTTAATTATAAAGAATTTTTCAACATCATATTGAGTGCTATTGTGAATTCCAATTACCAATTTATATACAGTACAGTATGTGAACATTGGTAAATATGGCAGGGTATCAGACAGTGGTGCTTTGGAGAAGATTGTGTTCAAAAGCAGCATACCATTTAACCAGTTAATATAGCTCCTATATGCATCCTACTCAATGCTACCTGTTGCCTTAGCTGCAGCCAAACCTCTCCTTCCTTCTTCTGTAATTTTAAACATAGCAGAGATCTGAGTACCAAGCTGCATGTGGTGATGGAATAAATCATAATGTATGTAAAATGAAGGGCTGCAGTGGGTAAATTGTTGTTAGAACTAACTTGTGCTGCAGGGGGCACTGCGGAGATGTAAATGTATGCTGTATTTGGTCTGTAAATGGAGGTGAGAGGAGGCTGAGGGGGTGATGTCAGGGACACACTGACAGCATTGTCCCAGGGGGCTGAAGCAAGCTGAGGAGCAACCTCTGATATGTAGCAAACAAAAATGGCCACAGTGGTGTGTTCTGAGCAGCTGAGGTGGTAAGGTAGTTAATGGTGCCAACGTTTGCAGCCCGGGCCGGAGCCCACCTGTGTTCACTGGCTCAGCAGGAGGTACTTAGCTGAAGGCAGTGGAAGCTGGGTGGTAGGGGGGCATACTTGCCTATTCTCCCGAAACAGCCAGGAGGCTCCTGAAAATTGGGTGACACTCCTGGCTGCCTGCAAGACAGAACAAATCTCCCAGAATGGCCGCCACCCCCCCACACTTTCACCACATCCCCCACATACCTGTGGAAAGTGGTTGGTCCGAAGGGGCAGATGATGCAATTTGCACTGAATAGCTTCATTGTAACCCCGCCCCCTGCTTTACAATGCTGGTAATCTTCACTATATAGCGAGGGCAAGATCATGATGACGCTATCACTCCTCCACACATGGCACCACCCACCAATGCTACCACAAAAACCCCTGAAGCACCTCCTGGAAGGGGTGGCCAGAAAGTCAGCAATTATGTAGGTGGGACATGGCAGCAAACTGTGGAGGTGGCTATGGGGGTGGGATAATTCAGCTATGTGATGGGGGGGAGCAGAGTGCTGTTGGTGGGACATGAGACCAGGGGGAGGCAGAAAAGATAAATTAAATAATGGGGGGATAAAGTACAAATTTTATGAAATAAGACAAGATAAATAATGAGGGTTACAGACCAGAAAAATAGGTGACAAAAGATAGAAAAAGAAGACAACTCAGTGACAGGACACAGGTATAGGACAGATTACTTAGCCTTCTGGAATCCTAAAACAAAGAGGAAGTCAGTGCACTTGACCTGACCCTTTATCATTTCTTATTTATTATTGATTTATAATTTTTTGGCCAGAAAGTAAATATTTACGTTGTCATCTGACATGCATAGGCGTCAGTCCATTTAGGTGCGAATTGCGAGGTGCTATTTTATCTTGGAATTCGCAGAGCAAATTTTTGCAATCCAATTAGCAACTCGCACTGAATCAGTTAAACTGAATTTGCATCTTTCCATTCGCACCTCCCTGAGGGTGAGAGAGGGGAAGAAATCTTTATTTAATTATCTTAATTAGGCCAATAATTACGTCATTTTTTGGGGTAATAAAAAAAAGTCCTCATATTACCCCAAAATCAATTTTTTCCTTAGTTTAGGCACCACAAATGTAATTACAATATTTGTTTAACTGAAAAATAATTGCTTTATATAATTTTTTTGCAATTTTTCAAGGTGCCCTCAAACTACCCCAAATCACCTTTTTGTCTTACCTTTTTTTGCATCTGTTGCTTAATTTGTTTGAGATTAAAAGAATTTTTTTTTTTTATAATTTTCTTTGATTGAACCCCCCCTCACAAATCAGCCATTTGACACCATTTAAAAACCTACAGTACCTTCCTAATGCCCACACACAGCTTTCTACAGGGTCCTGCTAGCACGATTATCAATTTTGGGGATCCAGGATGGTCTCCCCACTTTTTCATGCATTTCTCTCAAATCTCATTTGGCAGTCAATTCGTACCCCTCCGCTGCAAGTAGTGCGAATAGGGATCTTTAATTGGATTGGAGAATTCACGGGAGTGCTCTTCGATGAGAAGTCTGCGAGTTTCAAGAAACAAACTCGCTGCTTACAATTCGCACCTAATTGGATTGACCCCATAGTATAACTTTGTCAAGGTGTCAGGAAAATAGTATTGAAGGGAATTTCAATATAATGCTTTAGAAAGCACAGTTTAAAGATACATATGTAATGCAAATGTGTAAATAAAAATGATCTTATCAAATATGATTCTACACTTCATTTTTTCTGTGTTGCTCTGTTCTCATGCTCCAATGACGTGTGTCAGCTACATACAAAACTTAACCCAAATAAATGGGAGCACAGGGTAAAAATGAAAATTAACATTTTCAACTGCTTTTGTAGAAATTAAGTTTTCGGGCCATTCATCATAAAGGTAATGCAGGAGATATCACAGATACAGTATCTCCTGCTTACAGTACCTTTCTCTCCCAATGTGGCACACTGTCCCCATACACAAGTACAGGGACAGGAATGTATTAAGCTCCGAAAACACAATATATTTGTAGCTTGACTGCAGAAACTTTCGCCATCTTCAGATGGCATTTGCTCTCGCAACCCACTCCCTCCCTAAGGAGCACCATGTTGCAAAGAGGGATCCTTTCAGATACATCTGCCCCTGTCTTGCTCCTTCCAACGGACGCCGGGCTTTTGTGTGCCTACTCTAGGTTACGCAGGTGCACTAGATGCACTGCTCCAAAAGGAGCAATGAAAAGTTTCAGGGAGACATCTGATTTTTAGATCAGCTGTCACCATGCTGGAGCAATGATGTGTGATATGCAAATCATGTAACATAATTTTCTATCCTGCGACATCTTGTCATACATAAAGGCAGAGCTCATATTGTTATATAGATCATCTCATAAACAGGTAGATTAGAACTAAACAAGGCAACAATGATGACATTACTGGGCTTGTTTATTTCACTAACATGTTTATCAGGTGAGATCTCATATGAGACTTTCATTTGACTATCAAAAGTAATTTTTAATAAGTTATTACTATTATTATTATTATTAATATTACTGATGTGAAAAGTCTGTGGCAGTCTCAGTTTATGCTGTTTATATTTCAGGTGTCCAGTGTGATGCCCAAATGGTCCAGTCATCAGACCCAGTGGTGATAAAGCCTGGAAATTCATATAAACTGTCCTGTGAAGGATCTGGATTCACTTTCAGTACTTATGGGATTAACTGGGTTAGACAGGTTCCTGGAAGAGGGTTACAATGGGTGTCTGCTATTAGCGGTAATTGGCAATACACATACTATCTTGATTCTGTTAAAGGACGGTTTACAAGCTCCAGAGATAATAATAATAACATGCTACATTTGCAAATGGTCAACATGAAAGCTGAAGACAGTGCTGTGTATTACTGTGCCAGAGACACACTGCTAGAATACATCCCATGGCTGTGTCATAAACTTGTCCTTCCCTTTTAGTCTGGTGGCAGCACATACTGTATGCTCAGCACATCAAAGGCAGAGGTGTATTTATAATGAGTGCAGGGTGTGCGGGGCACATGAGCTCCTGTATCCAGTGGGGGTCTACACCGCACATCCTGCACTCATAAAACTTACTTCTCTAGAGTCCAAGGATGGCTCCAGTGTCTGTGTCTGTAAAAACGGCTGAGAAATTGCCACCGCGCCCATTTTCCCGGTGACCTGCGCACAGTGTCGGACTGGAATGGAGCACGATTTAGGGGTGTGGCCAGCATCCAGAAGGGGTGTGGCCAGCCTCCACAGAAGCTTAGCTAATCATTACAGCGTGCATGATCTGGGCCCCTTTAAAATATATTTAGTAAATACTGCTAGTGCATACAATATATAATAGATTACTAACATCAATGCATTGTTGAATATACACCATAGTCCTGTGCAGTATAATGTAACATACTGTATGTATAATGTATAATTCAAGTGTACAGTCTGTAACCTGATTCTTAGAGGAGGGGGTGGGCCCTTTGGAAAGTGGGGCCCACCGGGGGTTTCCCCTGTACCCCTGTGGGCCAGTCCGTCCCTGCCTGCACATGCGCTATAGACTCTGGGCACACTCTAGTTCCTAGAGTCTATAAGTGCGGTGCTGGCTGCGCACCGCTCAGTGCGAAATCTGCAGCTGGACGGAGAGGAGGGGGCCCATGTCGGAGACTGCACATGGACCCCCTCCTCTCTAGAAACGCCCCTGATCAAGGGGTCTATTCTTCATCACTTATTTTGTACAAAAGCAGGTGAAAATTAACATTTTGGGGCCATTCATTAACATAATGAATAGACACCCAAAAGTGGATAAAAATACAAACATGGATAAAATAATGAAATTAAAAATAAAAAGGCAACTTATAAATGCAAATATCATGTAGTACAATATAAAGTAAGTATTTGAAGTCTTTATCACCAGGTGGTATTTACTGTAGCACTTATAAAAAACGATTCTAAATAAATGGAAGAGCAGTTTAATCTGTACAACACAATTAACATAACACATACATGATATTTGCAGTTTATCTGTCAGTAATTTTCTTGAGGCTGAGTGACAGTGAGGAGGAGTGAAAGTACATGTAAAGTTTTTGATTAACAGGTATAATAAACAGAATATAAGGAACATACCCCCTGATAACCATATTACACAAGTACCAAATGGGGGCATGGTTTAAATTTCCAATAGGAACAAAAACCACTACAAAACACTCCCGCACACTTGTGGGAGAGAAGGTATGTACTAACCCCATCATACTATGGGACCTATTTATCAATGAATATTTGCAGGATATCCTCCATAAACCTGCATTTTCTTTGTTGACCATATGTGTGTTGACCATTTATACCTGTTGACCTTTTGATCCTGTCGACATATTGTCTATCTACCATCTGTTGATTTATTAAGTGTCTATCTAGACTCTGTTGATCTTCTATACCACACCCGTTTTCTGTATGTTGCCATATATGCCCATCTGCTCAACGGGAGGTTTCTGTCCTCCCTGAGGTTGCCTTAGTACACCTGTGTTACAGTTTGACAAGGGGACTGCTCCAGTCAAAACCCCACCTATCACTTTCCCAGGAGCCAATTACGTGGCTGTATTACAAAGACATGGATATGATGAAAAATTTCAGTTCATGTCTAAATACATATTATACACTGTAAAAAACATAAAAAAATATTTACTTCAACCCTATACCTGCTAAGGGTTACACTGAACATTAAATAATGTTAACCAAAAAAAAAAACACATGATTTGTGTGCGGTAACCACACTTCCTGGATCTAACGGGTGGGTGGCAGCATTTTGCTGCCAGACATCTTCTCCAAGGGGAAGTGGTGGTAAACTTAATTTGTTTACTTTAAAACCAAAAAAAAAAACATGTATGTGAACAAAATGCCACCTCTAAGCTGGCCACACACATAGCGATATTTTACCCGATCTGGCCGATTCCGACACATTGGAATGACAGATCGTGTAAAATATGGCCCCACTCAGGATCACGATGTGATGCGCGTCCCCGCTGGTCGCACATCGCATCGTTAGATCTGCCATGCAGTAATGCAGATCTGACAATCTAGAAGGCAATGCACTGTGAAAGTCTGACTGCAGGAGAGATCGTATGAAGATTGGAAAAAAAATCGCGTGCAGATTGTTTGCAGATCATGTGGAGATCGTGTGCAGAGCTGCAAGGGAGAGTTTCAAGGGAAATCGTACACAAATCGTAAACATCAGCTGATTGTGTGCAGATCGCTATGTGTGTGGGCACCTGTCAGCATGCTATAAAAAAAATATTAATGTGCAATCATAACTCACTTGCCGAGTTCATTCTAACAAACTATTTTTTAAACATTATTGAAAGTGGTGTATACAATGGTGTATATTACATATTATACCAAGGTCCGTGGAGTGTTTGTGGCCCTTAAATAAAAGGTATACAAGGGCCCCCATGACCTTGGAGATGGAGTAAAATCACATATACTGTACACATATACCTATGCAGACACTGCAACAATGGTAGTAAGTAGGGATGAGCAGGTTCGGATTTCTGAAATCCGAACCCCCACGAGCCTCCCCGATCCGAGTCGTATCTGAGTCAGGCACGACTTTTCCAGCCTGACTCGGATCTGAAATCGAGGCAAAACGTCATCATCCCACCATCCGGATCTCGCGGGTTTTGGATTCTATAAAAGGTTCCCGCGTCAGCGCCATTTCTCACTCCGGGTGTTGACAGTGAAGAGGGAGGGTGGGAGTTAGGGCTGGCTGGGCTGTGTTGTGTTGTGCTGTGCTGCTGTTGTCCATAGGGGCTGTGTCCACTCCTCCAAAGTCAATAGGGGCTGGTTGGGCTGTGTTGTGCTCCTGTTGTCCATAGGGGCTGGCTGGGCTGTGTTGTGCAGTCAGTTGTCCATAGGAGCTGTGTCCACTCCAAAAGTCTATAGAAGCTGGCTGGGCTGTGTCCAATAAAGGCTGTAGTCCTAAAGGGGTGCTGTAGTGTTGTCCACGGGGTGATCTTTCCATCAGGGGTGCTCTCCCCAAATGCAAAAAAAAAAAATATTTCTGTGTTTGTGAAATGTGTGCGCTGTAGCTGCACGTGCATCAACAAAGGAGCAGCACCAAGCGTGTGCCTGTGTCCCAAGTAAAGGGCCGGCTGGCTCATCTCTTAAAGGGTGGTGTAACCCCCAAAGTGCACTCCCAAAACAATAAAAAAATTCTTTTTTTCTGTGTTGTAAATTGTGGGGGTCATTCAGACCCGCTCGCGAGCGAAGGATGCTCGCAAGCGGGTCGATGTTGGGCGAATGCGCATGTGCACAACGGAGGGAGCTCGGGGTCTCGCACCAAAGGGGGCATGCTGTCGATGGTGAGTGACAGCACGCCCCCTTTGGTGGGCGTTCCAGGGGCGTGGCTGCCAGACGGAGGCGTTCCCATGGGAATGCCTACCGTCTGAGTCCGGCCCCACTGACATCAGTAATGATGTCAGTGGAAGTGATTTTGGCTCTGATAGAGCCAAAATCACCCCTGGACTTGCGGCAGCGAGACCCTACCGCAGGGTCTCATCGCAAGCCCGATGGTCGCGATGGTCATGACCATCGCGACCATCAACATGGATGCTCGCTATAGCTGTGGGTGGTAACCCGCAGCTATACGAGCGTCCATGAGGCCGCTCCAAAAACAGGTAGGAAGGCCCTGATTCAGAGCGAGCGCTCTGGTCAGAGCGTTCAGCTCTGAATCAGGCCCTGTGTGTGCTGTAGCCGCATGTGTATCAACAAAGGAGCAGCGCCAAACATGTGCATGTGTCATAAGTCTGTTAAAGGGTGGTGTAACCCCAAAAGTGCACTGCAAAATTTTTTTTTAATTCTTCTTTTCTGTATTTGTGAATTGTGTGCGCTTAGCCGTATGTGCATCAACAAAGGAGCAGCACCAAGCTTGCGCCTGTGTCATAAGTCTGTTAAAGGGTGGTGTAACCCCCAAAGTGCACTGCAAAAATTTTAAAAAAATTCTTCTTTTCTGTATTTGTGAATTGTGTGCGCTTAGCCACATGTGCATCAACAAAGGAGCAGTGCCAAGCATGCGCCTGTGTCATAAGTCTATTAAAGGGTGGTGTAACCCCCAAAGTGCACTCCAAATAAAAGAAAAAATATTTTTTTTCTGTGTTTGTGAATTGTGTGCGCTGTAGCCGCATGTGCATCAACAAAGGAGCAGCGCCAAGTGTGCACCTGTGTCATAAGTAAAGGGCCGGCAGGCTCATCTCTTAAAGGGTAGTGTAACCCACAAAGTGCACTCCAAAAAAAATTTAAAATTCTTCTTTTCTGTGTTTGTGTGCGCCTTAGCCGCACGTATATATCAATATAACATAAATGGAGGACAAAACTTTGTCAGATAAAAAAAAAATAGGGAAAGATCAAGAACCACTTCCTCCTAGTGCTGAAGCTTCTGCCACTAGTCATGACATAGACGATAAAATGCCATCAACGTCGTCTGCCAAGGCCGATGCCCAATGTCACAGTAGAGGGCATATAAAATCCCAAATGACAAACTTCAGGAAAATTACCTTTAAAAAACATTTAAATCATCTGAGGAGAAATGTAAACTTGCCAATATGCCATTTATGACACGGAGTGGCAAGGAACGGCTAAGGTCTTTCCCTATGTTCATGATTAGTGGTTCTGCTTTGCATGACGATGGATGCCCTCCTCTCGCTACAAAATCAAATGAGTTAAGCTGGCAAAAGCACATCAAAGTACTGTGCATTCTAAGAAGATATCACAAATCCCCAAGGAGAGTCCAAGTGTGGGAGCGATTGTGATGCCTGACCTTCCCAACACTGGACGGGAAGAGGTGGCTCTCTCCACCATTTGCACACCCTCTGCAAGTGCTGGAAGGAGCACCCACAGTCCACTTGCTGATATTCAAATTGAAGATGTCACTGTTGAAGTACAACAGGATGAGGATACTGGTGTAGCTGACGCTGAGGAGGAAGTTGACGAGGAGGATTCTGATAGTGATGTGGTTTGTTTAAATCAGGCTCCGGGGGAGACAGTTGTTGTCTATGGGATGAAAAACATGTGCCTGGGCAGAAGACCAAACATTCCACCTCTTTGGTCTGGCAATATTTCTATCCAAATCTGGACAACAACTGTCTTGCCATATGTACCATTTGTAAAGGTGAAATAAGTAGGGGCAGGGACGTTAACCACCTAGGAACATCCTCCCTTATACGTCATCTGCAGCGCGTTCATAAAAAGTTACTGTCAAGTCCAGACACTTTGGCTAAGACCGTAAGCAGTCCAGGGACACCTAAATCCCTTTGTCCTGTTGTATCCAAATGCCTGCAAACCACACCGTCAACTCCCTCCTCGTCAATTTTCTTATTAGTCAGGATCGGAAGTAGTCCTGCAGGCCATGTCACTAGCATGACTGACTCTCCTATCCGGGATTCCTCTGGAAGATCCTGCATTGCTATGCCTACTGCTGCCACTGCTGCTGTTGATGCTGGGAGTCGTTCATCATCCCAGAGAGGAAGTAGGAACACCACTACTTTTACTAAACAATTGACCCCCCAACAGTCTTTAGTGAGGAGGATGAAGTACAACAGCAGTCATCCTGAAGCAAAATGGATAACTGAGGCCTTGACTGCTATGTTGGTGTTAGACATGCGTCCGGTATCCGCCATTAGTGCAGTGGGAATTAGACAATTGATGGAGGTAGTGTGTCCCCGGATAGATCCCATCTAGATTCCACTTCACTAGGCAGGCGGTACCGAGAATGTACAGAGACGTCAGAAAAAGTGTCCTCAGTGTCCTGAAAAATGCGGTTGTACCCAATGTCCACTTAACCACGGACATGTGGACAAGTGTAACAGAGCAGACTAAGGACTATATAACTGTGACAGCCCACTGGGTAGATGTATCGCCTTACTCAGCAACAACAGCAGTGTCACTAGTAGCAGCAGCTCAGAAATGCCAGCTCATTCCAAGGCAGGCTACGCTGTGTATCACCGGTTTCAGTAAGATGCACACCGCCAACAACCTCTTAGAGAAACTGAGTGAAATCATCACCCAATGGCTTACCCCACTTAGACTCTCCTGGGGAATTGTGATATCTGACAACGCCACCAATATTGTGCGGTCATTACATCTGGGCAAATTCCAGTACATCCCATGTTTTGCTCACACAATAAATTTGGTAGTGCAGAATTTTCTGAAAAACGACATTGGCATGCAGGGGATGCCTTGGGTGGCCTGAAAAATTTCTGGCCACTTTCGCCATTCAGCGACTGTGTGCCGAAGACTGGAGTGCCAGCAAACACTCTGGAACCTGCCACGCTATCACCTGAAGCAAGAGGCTGTGACGCAGTGGAACTCAACCCTCTATATGCTTCAGAGGATGGAGGAGCAGCAAAAGGCCATTCAAGCCTATTCATCCACCTATGATGTAGGCAAAGGAGGGGGTATGCATGATTTCCGTGTTGTGCAAGGTTCTCCAGCCCTTCGAACTTGCCACACGAGAAGTCAGTTCAGACACTGCCAGCTTGAGTCAGGTCATTCCCCCATCAGGCTTTTGCAGAAGCAGCTGGAGAAAGTGAAGGAGGGGCTAAGATGGAGCGATTCCGCACGGCATGTGGGACTTGTGGATGAAGCCCTACATTCGCTTTGCCAGGATTCCAGGGTGTCAATCTGTTGAAATCAGACCACTACATTTTGGCCACTGTGCTCGATCCTAGGTTTAAAGCCTATGTGGTGTCTCTCTTTCTGGCCAACACAAGCCTGCAGAGGTGCAAAGACCTGCTGGTGAAAACACAGGCCCTCATTCAGAGCCGGACGCTCTGAGCAGAGCGCTCGCTCTGAATGAGGGCCGTCCTCCATAAAAATTGAGCGTCCTCCTGGACGCTCGTATAGCTGTGGGTCACCATCCACAGCACATACCAGCGTGCAGGATGATGGTCGTGATGGTCTTGACCATCGCCACCATCGCCAGTGCGACCAGCAGCCTGTGGTCGGGTTTTTCGACCACAAGCCCTGGAGTGATTTTGGCTCTATCAGAGCCAAAATCACTCCCACTGACATCACCGGCTTCTGATGGTAGGCGTTCCCTTGGGAACGCCCCCGTCTGGGAGGCACACCCCCGGCACGCCCACCAAAGGGGGCGTGCTGTCAACCAACATCGACAGCATGCCCCTTTTGATCAGACACAACGAGCGAAGGAAAGTCCTTCGCTCGTCGCGTCTCGCGCATGTGCACGACGGAGCTCCCTCCGTCGTGCACATGCTCAGTGCACACCATCGACCCACTTGCGAGCGGACAGCCGCTCGCGAGTGGGTCTGAATCAGGCCCACTGTCAGCTGAAGCGCAACGTGACTTGTCAAGAGCTCCTTCTTCTTTTTCTCCCGCAACTGGGGCTGCCAGGAAACAACTTAGGTATCCTGAGCAACCAGTTGGCGGTGATGCAGGGTAGGCAGGACAAAGTTTGGACATCTGGTCCAGACTGAAGGACCTGGCAACAATTTCTGACATGTCTACTGTCACTGCATATGATACTGTCACCATTGACAGAATGGTGGAGGATTACATCGGTGACAGCATCAAGGTAGGAATGTCAGACAGTCCGTACCTGTACTGGCAGGAAAAAGAGGCAATTTGGAGGCCCCTGTACAAACTGGCTCTATTTTACCTAAGTTGCCCCCCCTCCAGTGTGTACTCCGAAAGAGTGTTTAGTGCAGCCGGGAACCTTGTCAGCGAAAGGCGTATGAGGTTGCTTCCACAAAATGAGGAGAAGATGATGTTCATCAAAATTAATTACCAATTCTTCCAGGGAGACCAGCCTTCAGAACGTACAGAGGGACCTGTGGTGGTGGATTCCAGTGGGGACGAATTAATACTCTGTGAGGATGAGGATGTACACAACACTGAAGAGGTTGAGGAATCGGTGGATGAGGAGGATGAGGACGACATCTTGCATCCGTAGAGCCAGTTTGTGCATGGACAGATTAACTGCCAGCTTATTTTGTGGGGGCCCAAACAAACCAATAATTTTAGCCACAGTCGTGTGGCAGACCCTGGCGCTGAAATGATTGGTTTGTTAAAGTGTGCATGTCCTGTTTATACAACATAAGGGTGGGTCAGAGGGCCCAAGGACAATTCCATCTTGCACCTCTATTTTTTCTTTGCATTATGTACTGTTTGGGGTCTAGTTTTTCAAACTGCCATCCTGTGTGCCACTGCAGTGTCACTCCTAGATAGATGGGCCACGGGGTTTGTGCCGCCCACTTGTGTCGCTTAGCATAGTCATCCAGCTACCTCGGTGCAACCTTTTGGACTAAAAACAATATTGTGAGGTGTGAGGAGTTCAGAATAGACTGGAAATGAGTGGAAATTAATGTTATTGAGGTTAATAATAGCATAGGAGCAGAAACACCCACAAATTCTGTTATTTTAGCTGTTTTTATGCTTTTTTTAAAAAAAATACAGGTCCAAAAAAGAAAACCCTGAACCCAAAACACAGAAGGGTGGTTTTGGCAAAACCAATCCAGACTGAACATTAAGAAAGATCCAGATCCAAAACCAAAACACGAAAAGTGGCCGATGCACAGCCCTAGTAGTAAGGGCATGTTTATAGTGTCAGCAGGAATCAGCATTTGGAAACTTTGTTTATATAACAATAGCAGTATTATTGGCACTCATAGATGCACCCATACAGAGGAATATAAAGACTTACAAGAGTTTTTCAAAAGCCAATAAGGCATCCATTAATCTATTGCAATTAAACCTTGATTCAAACCATTAAGCTACTTAACACTAAAATAAAGAGAATGACACCACTGTGTTGGATTAAAGGTTTTATTAATTGTAATGACCCCATTTTAAAGAAGACGCTACTGAGAACCAGCTCTAGACAATTAAATATCTTAACAAATTGACAACTAAAATGCCCCCCCCCATAAATAAAGGCATAACCCACGCTGTAAAGGACTCATCACCCTTTACTATTGCACAGCATGTTTGCTTTACAATGAAAAGCTCTCTGTCCCCCCCATTGGGGTAGGACACACTCATTGTCCTTTAAAAGAGTAAGTATCCCACAATGACCACTTATGACACATGTGGCCACTGGCTAGTAGTGCATTCCCGCCTTCTGAGCTGTGAGTAAAATTACTAAAAGAATTAGTAAGACAAACAAACAGATAATAGCAATTCTTTGGGTTACTTCCAAACTGAAAATTGGCTGAACCAAATTCAAATCTGCCCTTAAATAGCCCCCTTAAAGGTATCCACCCCAAACCCTTCACATAGGCAAACTCTTTTGACCACTCAAGAAAAAAACAACAATAATCTACCTAGCAACAGGTTCCTAACCAGTAACCAATTACAAAAAAATTAGGCCTCTTATATAGCCTCATGCCTATACAGCCCTCATCTAATCTAAGATGTCTATAGCCTGGAAACCTTAAAATAAGTTAATCTAGCTAAATAATATTAACACCAAAACCTAGAAATAACAAGACCAGACAAAGGAGATGGAATTTAAATAAGCTTTTATTTAATTTTTAATTAATAGAAAAATGTGGCTAAACACAGTATTGCTGATCTCAGCTCTAGCCCAGATACTTTTCACTATCAATGGGGGAGTGGCTGTATCACCCCATGCAAACTGAGCCACAAAGTCCTACCTTCCCCTTTTATTAGCCTAGCACTACTGGGGTTCAATCTTGATGAGAATTCCAGGTTCCCCTTTTGGGCAGAAACAGTTCACCTTGCAGGAAAGGTGCCCCCGCTGCTACCATTTGTGCCCCCCATTGGCCGATGAGAAGTGATGCTTTCCACGTCGCTAAGCCCATACATTGCTGTTTTTTTTACAAATTCAACTGCAAAATGCATTAACTGTGTGGAGTTTGTATATTCTGGCTGTGCTTGCGTGGGTTTCCTCTGGGTACTCTGGTTTCCTCCCACACTCCAACAATATACTAGTAAGTTAATTGGCTCCCAAAAAATGTAACCCTAGTATGTATGTGTGTGTGCATGTGATTCGGAAAATATAGATTGTAAGCTCCACTGGGGCAGGGACTGAAGTGAATGGCCAAATATTCTTTTTAAAGTGCTGCGGTATATGTGTGTGCTATATATATAACTGGTAATAAAGAAATCCAAGCACTCTCCAAATCCTTTACAAGCCCCAAAATTAGAGATCTGGAGCTGGTTTTCGATATAACAGCAAAAACACAATAATGAGAACAAGTTCCAGGCTTACAAGTACATCTACCTAAGGCTGGCTACACACTTGGCCGATATCATCACGATTTGCCATATCATCGCGACAAATCGAGCATATCTGCTAGTGTGTACGTACTATTGCACGCTCATGTGGGTTATATGTGGCATCTTCCAGTCGGCAGTACTGCAGGGCCAACTGGAAGATATTGCATGCGATTAGGTGCCAATTGTGTAAGTGTACATGGAATTAAAAGCGTAGTTCTGGCGCTGTCTGTGATCTATTCTGAATTAAAGAGCTTCTTGATATTGTTCTCAATTTGTCCAGAGATATATGTAAATAATGGAAAACATCAATATCGTGTAATAACATAAAAGAAGTTAGTTCTCATAGGATATAGGTGTGCACTCACCCATTTATGGTGATGAATAGATGTTGGACCCAACTTTCACAGTGGTCCTATGGTGGTTGCGGAATGCAAAGTAGAGCCCGTCAATATTGTCCGTGTCTACCTCCGGATCAATGTGTAGTATTGGGGGAAACACATATAACAAGCCTCCATAGGGGGAAACATATATCTCTGAACAAATTGAAAACACTATCAAGAAGCTCTTTAATTCAGAATAGATCACAGACAGCACCGGAACTACCCTTTTAATTTCAAATACTTCTCCAGAGGGGTCCTGTTGAAAAGCTCCGACTGCTCCTAGCTACACATCTGGGTCTATCATCAGATCTCTAAGAGAACTAGGCGGTGTCACATGCACTCTTAGTGTAGTGTGTACAGCCAACTTGATGACCAGAAGATATGTCTGTCTGATTTGGCCAATTTTTACGTCATATGTTGCCAGTGATCATTGTAGTGTGTTTGGGAGCAGCGATAAATTGTATATGATTATTTATTTATTACCAGTCATTTATATTGTGCACACATATTACGCAGCGATTTACAGAGAATATTTAGCCATTCACATCAGTCCCTGCCCCAGTGGAGTTTACAATCTATGTTCCCTATCACATGCGCACACACATACACACTAGGGTTAATTTGTGTTGGGAGCCAATTAACCTACCAGTATATTTTTGGGAGGAAACCGGAGAACCCGAAGGAAACCCACGCAAGCACAGGGAGAATATACAAACTCCACACAGGTAGGGCCGTGGTGGGAATCAAACCCATAACCTCCACGCTGTGAGGCATTAATGCTAACCATTACTCCGTCTGTGCTGCTGATCAAATGATACAATGTTTCATTCAGTCGTATGCGATATTGGACAGTGTGTACACGCAATATCGTATGTTCTGGCCTCAAGGGAAATTGGATGTAAAATCGGTCCAATTACAAGTCATTCAGGTGTGTATTCACACTAAATCTGCTGGTTGAGGCACAAAATACAACATATTGCTGTATAAGAGGCTAGAAGCCATTAGCTGGGAATCTTTTAGGTTCCTCCTTCTCTTAGGAGCTAAAATATTTAACAAGATTAAGACCCATTGAATGGTAACATTGATACCTTAGTGCCCTGTATAACTGACAAGTGTGCTTAAGAGTAACAAATAACAACTTAAGACATGAAGGAGTAAGGCGAATTGTAAAATTAGAGATAGTTGTCAATGACATCACTTGCGATCTCTTTTATTCGGCTGAATGTGTTTTTCCTGCAAGTGACTGACTGTTAGAGCTCAGGTGCTGCAAATGTATCATTTTTAAGGCAGAGAGAAAATATTTGCTTTGTCATCTAACATGCATGGTACAGTATGTCAAGGTGTCACTGAGTGGCAGAAAACTTGTATTGATGGGAAGATGGGAATTTCAATATAATTCTTTAGAAAGCATAGTTTAATTCTGAGTTAAAGATGCATATATAATGCAAATGTAGTGCAGAAAAATGTGTAAATAAAAATTATGTTATCAAATGTGATTCTACACTTTATTTTTTCTGTGCATTTTACTGTGTCGCGTTGTTATTTTATTCATGTTCCCCTGACGTGTTTCAACTTATTAATAAACTAAACACAACTAAATGGGAACACATGATATAGAACACTTGCTAATGATCCGAATACATATTATATCATACATAAACTGTACATAAATGTAAAGCAGTTTAAACTTATTTTAATTTGCATTTTACTATATTTTTATAATTTATGTACCTACGGCTGTCTTGAAGTGTCAATTAAGTATTTGATGTTAATCAGATATTTGCTCATTATAAGATACATACAGTATATGGTGTAGATATTTGGGTGATATGCAAATCATGGAACATAATTTCCTATCCTGCCACATCTTGTCATACATAAAGGCAGAGCTCATATTGTTACATAGATCATTTCATAAACGTGTAGATTGGAACTAAACATGGCAACAATGATGACATTACTGGGCTTGTTTATATCAATAACATGTTTATCAGGTGAGATCTCATATGAGCCTTTTCTTTGACACTTAAAATATATTATTTATTATTATTATTATTATTATTATTATTATTATTATTAATGTGAAAAGTCTGTAGTAGTCTTATCTTCTTTGTTTTTTTATTCAGGTGTCCAGTGTGATGCCCAAATGGTCCAGTCATCAGACCCAGTGGTGATTAAGCCTGGAAATTCACATAAACTGTCCTGTGAAGGATCTGGATTCACTTTTAGCAGCTATGGGATGCACTGGGTTAGACAGGTTCCTGGCAGAGAGTTACAATGGGTGTCTGCTATTAGCGGTAATGGGCAGAGCACATACTACCTTGATTCTATTAAAGAACGATTTACAATCTCTAGAGATAATAATAATAACATGGTACATCTGCAAATGGCCAACATGAAAGCTGAAGACAGTGCTGTGTATTATTGTGCCAGGGACACACTGATAGAAAACATCCCATGGCTGTGTCATAAACTTGTCCTTCCCTTTGTGTATTAGTCTGTAGGTGGCAGCACATACTGAATACTGAGCACATCAAGTGGATGAGAACACAAATATGGACTGAAAAATAAACAAGCAACATATAAATGCAAATATCATATAGTAATAAATAAGTAATTATAGCCTTTATCACCAGATGGTATTTACTAGTAGCACTTATTAAAATACTTGTAAATAAATGTAACCGCAGTTTATTTTATACAGCACAATTAACACACCAAATGCTTATATAACATTTTCAGTATAACACTGTCAGTAATTTTCTTGAGGCTGGATGGAAGTACATATAAAGTTTTTGATTAACAAGTATAATATACAGAATATGAAGAACATACACCCTGATTCACAAGTTACACAAGCACTAAAGGAGGCATGATTTAAATTTCCAGTAGGAACAAATATCACTACAAAATGACATGAACAATTGTGGCCAAGCACATTAACACTACAACATGAGGTTAGTTTGACATCTCAAATTAGCTACAGTACTTTCCCCAAACGTGCAATACCAGCTGTACTTGGATGTAGTCGCATCCCAACAGTCAGAATCTTGATGCTCACAATACTGGTGGCAGGATCTTGACGGGTCAGAATGCCATCAACTTATACTGTTAAGTATGAGGGTTAGAGTAAGGCTATAGGAGGGAAAGGTTAGGGTTAGGCTGCGGGAGGGGAGGGTTAGTGTTAGGCTGCAGGAGGGAAAGGTTAGGGTTAGGCTGTGGGGGGGAGGGAAAGGGTTAGGATGTGGGGGAGAGGGTTAGGGCAGTGGCGTCCCTCCCACGGTGTCACCTGGTGCTAGGAGGGATGCTGTGCGCGTGGCAGAGCCGGACGTGCAGTCAAAAGGGGGCATGGTCTCGTGGATAGGGGCAGGGCCTCATGGGAAAGGGGCAGGGCCTCACAGCCCAAATCCCCATGGCTACTGTATGGTTAAGTGCAGACAGTGGGGAAGGGGGGTGTCGGAGGTGTGGAGTGTCTGCCCTGTTTGCGGTTCCAGCTCCCTCACAGTGTCAGGAGCCAAGTGCTGCACATAATTATACAGTGCAGCACCCGGCTCCTGTCACTGAGGGGGAATCTGCACCTTGGTTTCACCCCTCAGCCGGTGACACCCAGGTGCGGCTCATACCCCCCTTGTGACCCCACTGGGTTAGGGTAAGACTGCTGGAGGGGTGGGTTAGGATTAAGATAAGGGTTAGCATTATAATACTTACCAAAATTCAACAGAATTTTCACTGTTGGGTTCCCTCTGCTGGTCGGGATTCTAACTGTTGGTATGCCATACCAAACATACTGTACCATGTGCTGCACATATCTTAACCCCTTTGCTGCATGTAATGAGTGGAAAACATTAAACTCTTTTCAGTCGTTTTAACAAAAAAAAAAGAATAGAGGCATAAGGAAGACAAAAGGAAGAAGGAGACTCAATTGAATCATATATCCATTATATATTATATTTTGATGGACTTATACATAAGGACATATCCTTGTGAACTGTTTTTTCAATATTATTATTGATGCTTTCATTATATCAGTGTTTACCTGTGCTAATCTGAGCGAAAGGGAGAGGGTTATGAAAAAAAGTCAAGGAGATAAAACATTATATGCCTACTATGGGACCTATTTATCAATGAATATTTGTAGGATATAACCCATAAACATGCATTTTCTGTGGGGTACCCACAAGTAATAAATTTCCCCTGAATGTATCTCCAAAATCTGCTGCAGTCCTACATTTTTGACTGCAAATGCAGCCATTTTGGTTTATATGGGAGCTGTTTTATTTTTGAATTTGCTGAACTTAGCCTTGGAGCTATATATAACACACAATTTACCATGAGAGAGATCCATAGGATCCCTGTCTGGCAATGGCTACCTACACACGTGTGATCAGCTGACCGTACATGCACAGTAGCGTGGTGGTGTCCCAAAGGAGAAGTGAAGTAATCGCATTATAGATCACTTCGCTGCTAACACATTACAGGAATGGGCCCCTTGGTAGCCTCTGTCTCCCGGGGTGTGGTATGAAGGTCAGCATTCAGCATATTAACACCAACATTTCTGATTGTCAACAGTCACCGTTTTAACGTGGACTTTAGGGTGATAAATAATATGTCAACATTCAAAAATGTCGACATGGTTAACATGTTCTTGGCAACATTTAACATGTCAACACCATAATGTCAACATACACTTATTCACTTATTTTAGACTAACCTAAACCTTACCTTGGCCAGTAACGCTAGACCTAAACTTAAGCCTGACTCTAAACAAACCCTAAACCTAATCCTACTCTAAATGTAACCCTAAAAATAAACAAAAATCTCTATGTTGGCATATCAAGCTCAAGCAAAGAATACCAATCAAAAAGCCCAAGTACAGATGTCAGAAAGTTGGGCACAAGGCCTCAGAATGCAAACTGAAAGGTGTGAATGCTGCACAGCAAAACAAGTATGACAGGAACAATAAGTAAGCTCTAAGTGTCACAAACAGTAGCAAAAAAGACTGTTGGTACATAGATTTAGTACTTACGAAGCACTTCTGATGTTACCAAGAGTAATTTTTATCACTAACCATTTGTGATCCTATAAATAATATCAGAGGGATTAGAGACAAGGTGCTTACAGTCACAATAATCAGGACAATCACAGATTGCCTAAGAAGAAGAGGTGCTACCATAGTCACAGATATTCAAGATGTGTTATTCATTCCAGGTAGTAGGACAACCTTATTGCCCTAAGCGACCTAGAGCATTGAGGTTTCAAGGTCAAGTTCGCAAGTGCATTGAGCAAAATAGAAGAGGGACTATAATAGTGACAGCAACCTGATGCTAACAACTGTACATCCTAGCCAAAGCAAAGTGATGTGGGATGACATATTCAAACCCATCTATGGAACTCTGGCACAGATGACTAGGCCACATGGGGTATGATAACATCCAGAAACTATAGACCTGTGTAGTCCATATTCATTCTACTAAGTGTGTTTTAAGAGACAGCATATATTTACCAGAGATTTGTGCAAACCCCCATGTTTAGGTTTTGGTAAACCCACCCTCAAGCATTTTGGTTCTTTCCTGTTTTGGTTTTGGATTTTTTAAAATGCTAAAAACAGCAAAAATCATCTAATTTGTACAGTACCTGTTTTAGTTTCTACAGTATTATTAACATTAATAACATTAATTTCCAGTCATTTACAGTCAATTTTGACAACCTCACATCTCACAATATTGTTTTCACCAATATTGACCAAACCCTGGAGCCAGCTGGCTGGCTAATCTAAGCAACAGAGCAGCAGCACAAACACTTGGCAGTTTAACAGAACATATCAGATCTATGAAACATGGTGGCACTGCAGTGGCAGACAAGATGGCAGTTTAATGAACTATAAGACCTTTTAGAATGTTATCATTAATCAAAAACTAAAAGTCTAAAAGCAAAAGCCTAGTAGAAAAACATATATAATATATTACAAACGCACTTCTCCAAACTGCAAATCATAGGCCTCAGGTCAGTACAGGTAAATAGAGATGGAGTAACAAGCTAGTAGTCTTTATAGTTATACCAATATAGCAAGGTGGATAAAGCCCATAATGAAAAGTGGTGCCTGATAGAATTATTCTGTTGTATGTTATAAAGGATATACACAGTTTAACAATCCAATCATGTGAGCAACAGGGACTGTGGACCTCATTCAGAGTCGATCGTTGCGGCCGCACGGTCGTAAGGGAAAAGGGGCCGGATATGCAAATGATGCACTCGCAAGTTGCGTCGTTAAGATCGGATCGTTAGCTGGACGACCAAGGGGAGTATGCAGCCGTAAGACAAAAAATACGCCCCCTTCTCATACGCATTACACGTCATCTCCGGACATATAAGGATTAATCGAGACCATCGGGAACCATCGGAACTGGTCGTAGAGCTTAAGGTTAACCATACCCTCTCTTAAGCACTATGATCATGTCAGTGTAAAAACCTCCCATGTCACGTGTGCTATGACACTACTTTGTTAATTATGCACTCCCATAAAACGCCGTTTGCAAAGTCAGGCACGCCTGTGTTCGGATATCCACTCCCCCGTTCACAAGTACCTTTCCCTGTTACCACCCACAAACGCCTCATCCTGTCACTCAAACTAACGACCTGGCTGTGTTCAAGGAGAGAGAAATTTCTGATCATAACAGCTAGTTTGCGCACGCACATTGCGAACTTTACGGATGCTCAGTTTAGCGAACAACGGTGGCGTATGACCGTGCAGCCGCAACGACCGACTCTGAATGAGGTCCTGTCACTTTTGTGGCTAAATTGCTTAGTTTGCTTGGCCCCTCACATAACAAGCTTCCAATGGGATTAAGGCAGCTATCAGTGTTGTTAAGTCTCTGTACTTGCTTGTAATTGGTGGCAAACGTCTTCCTCATAGAATTTGTCATTAATTTCTATGAACATCAGGTTTTCCACATTTTTAGGAAGTAGCCTCCTATGCCGCAATCGCTCACAAGGTTCCCGACTGTGCTAAACACTCTTTCCGAGTACACACTGGAGGGTTGGCAGCTTAAGTTAAGCAAAGCTACTGTCGTTTGTACAAGGGGCTCCAAATTGCATTATAGTTCTGCAAGTATTCAATGGGACTGTGTGACATGCTGATTTTTACATTGTTATCAAAATAATCCTCCACTATTCTATTGATGATTACTGTATAAGTTTGAGTCTCGGTAAACATGTTAATAATTGTGGGCAATTTATTTAAACCTGACCAGATGTCTCAATGGTGATTCACTCTGGTTTGCTGAGTAAACTCATCCTCATCACCACAGGGTGTCTTGGAAAAGGTAATTTTTTCCTGACAGCAGAATTTGAAAGATAAACTTAGGCAGGAGTGGTCTTCATATTATGTGCCACTTGAGCTGATAATCTGTTTGCTAAGGAATCAGCTGGAAAGACATTACTTATGACTTAAAACTAGGATCAAGCATGGTTGCCAAAATGTAGTGATACAAATGCAAGATCTTGAAAACTCTTGGGTCCTGGCGAAATGAACATAGAAGTCCAATATACTTACAGTAGCTGAACCACTTTGTTTCATCTCCTCCTTCAGATTCTCTAGCTGCCTTTCCAGTAATTTATTTAAGTGAATCAGCTGACTCAGACTGGCAGTGTCTGAACTAACTTCATTGATTACTCTCTCAAATGGTTTCAGTACTGTAGCTTGCATAAAACAGAGAGTATTGTCCACTATGCTGGAGTAAGGTACAATGCCCCCCAATCCCTATGTCATTGCTTGTTGTGTATGTTTTGATGGATTGTTGCTGTTCCTCCAGTCACTGAAGCATATAAAGGGTGACATTCTGTTAGGATCTGTGTTTGTTGTGGACCTGGGGTGGTAACAGGAGCAGACACCGGAACAGATTTAAACTGAAAAGTGGGTTTTTTAATGGGTGAACTTGAAGACATGTACACTGATAATATAAAGTCCAGAACATAGATGGGGAGGTGATGACTTGAAACTGAAGTGAAACAAGAGTGGGTAATGCCCAGGTAGTGACAGAAATAATAAAACTTATTTGTAATCCAAATGGTTACTGCGAGGCTGCAGACAGGATATCAGGTTACAAATTGATACTGGTGTGATGAAATCCAGAGAGGTTATGGAGTAGTTGAATAACTGATGAGTAGCACTGAGATGGCTCAGTGTAGAAACAGGATAGCTGCAGAGAGCTAGGAACTGGAGGCAGTGTAGGGACAGGGTTAACTGCACACTCAGAGGGATAATGGAAGGAGCATGGTGGTTCCAGCAGGAGCCTGGGAGCAGAGAGATCAATGCAGGCTGCTTGGATGCTGGGATCCAGCAGGAGCATAGGTAAACAGACAGGTTTACTGGAGCACAGGAAAACAGACAGGTTTACTGGAGCACAGGAACTGTCTCACAGCATATGCTGTGAAACACGTTGCACTGGCAACTATGGGAAGCTCTGGACTCCCTTAAGTACCCAGTGCAGAATCGTGATATGTCAGAGAGAGCATGTGACATGCCAGGACTGGAGCAGCTAAGTCACATGACCAGAGGCAAGATGGAGGCGCCCATACCAGAGTGGAATGGAAATACCACCAGGCTTACCCCAGACAGAATGACACAATTCCCGCAGAACACCTCGCACAGCCAATGCCTGCCGCCAGACACCAGCCCCTCCACCGGAAGGACCATGCCACAGCGCCCTCACTCGTAATACCCGTTGTCCCCTATGCAGGGAAACCCTGGTCGTGACACATTCCTTCTGGTTAAAACCACTTGCTTCAGTTGGTGGCATGGCAAATGAAACTGTTGTTGCAGATGCTGCAATCTTCTACATGCAGTTACTGCATTCTGAAAATGTTCAGATGTTTTTCACCCCACAGAAAGCATCTCCTACAGGCAGCTGTCATTTTTGTAAAAAAATCTAAAACACCTAGACTACTGTGCGAGCAAAACATGGTACACATAGGCAATGCAGCGGGGGTTCTGGTTGCCTGGAAACCCCCCTCTCCAGCCCACACCATGACAACAATAGAAATAGTAATATAATAATATTTTACTAGTGCTGCATGTTCTTCTCAGAATCACAAATGAAATTAACAGCAACACTTGTGGATCTTTTAACATATCAGCCAGTAATAAATATCCCTGTGCAATACACTATGAGATCTGGAAAATATGCACTGTTAGGGGTGCACTGCTATAGACCATCAATTGGGTTAATCATTAATACTGTATATAATAATACACTATCCAGTGCATAAGGAGACCAAACATATATGTCCAGGGCAGTGCCAGGTTTTTCTGCTGCTCCCCCAGACTCCCGGACTTGATCCATTGATCTTGAATGGAGCCCACATCTGAAATAAAAACAAACATTCAGCTCAGGCAGGATGGCCCTACTGCCGCATTTAATGGCATACTGTGATCACTGCTCCTGTATATGCTGGTATTATGACACACAATACACTATGTATGACACTGGTTAAGTGCTAATTTTGCCATCTTCATGGACTGGACACACTTACGCTAAAATCAAGCATTTGGAAACCGCTCCTCTAGAAATCCTGCATTTGTCACTGGTACGTGTTCAAATTCTTCCAGTTGTACAATTTTACTTGCATTATCGGAAATGACTAAAATGAGAATCTTAGTGCGGTAAGCCATTTCGCTATAACATCCCTCCAGCAAGTTGACAATGGTATGCCACTTAGTGAAAATGGTGTTACAGAGCCTGGCTGTATATGAACTGGTGTTGTGTGTTAGATATTGCTGCTGAAGGTGATACGACCACACAGTTGGCTTTCACAGTCATGTAATCCTTAGTTTGACCAGTAAAGCTTGTCCACATATCTATAGTTAAGTAGATACTTGGTACAACAGCATTTTCTATGCCAAGAGTAAGCTTTTTTAAATGTCTCTGTATAAGTGAGAAATTTCTGTTCTGGTAAAATGGAATTGAAAAAAAATTTGGTAGTGGCAACACATGTCTTCAACTAACTGTCTAAAACCAGATGCACTGATGGTGGATATTGGATGCAGATCTATTGCTCAAGTGGTGTCATGACTTCAGTGATCCACTGTGCAACAGGATGGCAGTTTTCATACTTGCTTCCTCTTGCAAATAATTGTTTTACAGTTAATTGTTGTTTAAAACTACTAATCTTCATGGTCCCCTTCTGTTATCAAGATTAACCCACAGCAGCAGCAAAGCTCTAACATGCAAGGAGTCTTCTTAGGAATCCCAGATAGGAGAGGAGTCAGTTAGACTTATAAATAGGATGCAGGAGAGCTACCCCGATCATTAATGAAAAGGTTTATGATGAAGGTGTTGGCAGTGGAGATTGCATGTGCTGTGATCTATCCATGCTGTACTGCTTGGCATTTAATTTACAGGATTTTTGAGATTTTGCTAAATGATTTATATGAACTCACTGAAAATTATGTAAATGGGAAGAGGTGCATAGATGGTTAAAATTCCAGATGGCTGGACAAATGTTGTCAGGATTTGGGTAAAAATATTTCCACACAAAATAGGTGGATTTTCTTCATTTTATGCATAGGCTTGATAATGGTCTTCTTCCTATCACTGGCAAGAACTAACTTACTTGGACACAACAACCTTCTCCTCCTGAATTTTACCAACTTCTTCTTGTCCAACACATTCATCATCAACATCCTCATTAGCGTCAGATGGACAAAGACCCTCCTCCCTGTTGCACTTCCACAGTAGCATCCTCATTTTCTATGTCACCATTACTTTTACTGCTAGAGACATGCTGGAAGAAAGCTTCCCTACAATAAAAGTTTCAGAAATGTCAGACTCACAAATAGCACTCATGGATACCCTTAGACCATTTTTCAGCAGTAAATTTTCCCTTTATTGTTATGTGATTTTTTTTTTTTAAATTATGAAATACTGATTAGACTTTAGAGGCCTTTCTTAAACAAAATATTCCATCTCTTTCCCTTTTCCCCCTCCATCTCTCTCATTTTACCCCCTAAATGTGTCTCCAATTGCCCCCTCCATGTCTCTCCATTTGCTCTTCATGTCTCTCCCTTTGACCCCGCCTTGTCTCTACATTTGCAACCTCTATGTCTCTTGCTTCTCTGTGGGACTAAAATATTTAACAAGATTAAGACCCATGAAATGGTAACATTGTCACCTTAGTGCCCTGTATAATGGATAGGTGTGCTTAAAAGTTGTGTATGAAGTTATTTGATGTTAAATGTATTTGGTGTAGATATTTGGGTGATATGCAAATCATGTAACATAATTTCCTATCCTGCCAAAAACACAATATATTTGTAGCTTGACTGCAGAAACTTTCGCCATCTTCAGATGGCATTTGCTCTCGCAACCCGCTCCCTCCCTAAGGAGCACCATGTTGCAAAGAGGGATCCTTTCAGATACATCTGCCCCTGTCTTGCTCCTTCCAACGGACGCCGGGCTTTTGTGTGCCTACTCTAGGTTACGCAGGTGCACTAGATGCACTGCTCCAAAAGGAGCAATGAAAAGTTTCAGGGAGACATCTGATTTTTAGATCAGCTGTCACCATGCTGGAGCAATGATGTGTGATATGCAAATCATGTAACATAATTTTCTAACCTGCGACATCTTGTCATACATAAAGGCAGAGCTCATATTGTTATATAGATCATCTCATAAACAGGTAGATTAGAACTAAACAAGGCAACAATGATGACATTACTGGGCTTGTTTATATCAAAAATGTGTTTATCAGGTGAGGTATCATGAGACTTTTCTTTGACGCTTAAAATATATTTCTAATAAAGCCATTATTTATTATTATTATTATTATTATTATTATTATTACTGATGTGAAAAGTCTATGGCAGTCTCAGTTTATGTTGTTTATATTTCAGGTGTCCAGTGTGATGCCCAAATGGTCCAGTCATCAGACCCAGTGGTGATAAAGCCTGGAAATTCACATAAACTGTCCTGTAAAGGATCTGCATTCACTTTTAGCAGCTATTGGATGCACTGGGTTAGACAGGCTCCTGGCAGAGGGTTACAATGGGTGTCTGCTATTAGCAGTGATGGGTCCAGCACATACTATCTTGATTCTGTTAAAGAATAATTTACAATCTCCAGAGATGATAATAATAACATGGTACATCTGCAAATGGCCAACATGAAAGCTGAAGACAGTGCTGTGTATTACTGTGCCAGACACAGTTGGGGTGATTCAATTCAACGCAAATTGAAAAGCGCCGGAAGCGAGCTCCCGGAGCTATTCAATTCAGTGCGCTGTGTGGTCGGAGAATGCCGGTTATCGTGGTCATTATGCCTTAACAAGGGTGTTAAGCCGTGGTAACCGCCATTCTCTGACCAAAGTGCCGGGCACACGGCTGTTAGCGCCGCGCTATGCAGAAAAACAGCCGCGCACCCAGCACTTTGGTCGGATTTTCTTCGCATACCCAGGGGGGTGCAAGAAGAAATCCTTAGCATGCCCAAACAGCGCAGTGTATTGAATAGCTTCGGGAGTCCCTCCCGTCGCTATTCAATAGCGCGTTGAATTGAATTCCCCCAAGTGACAGAAAACATCCAATGACTGTGTCATAAACTTGTCCTTCCCTTTGTGTATTAGTCTGTAGGTGGCAGCACATACTGTATGCTGAGCACATCAAAAGTGGTTGAAAACACAAATATGGAATGTACTGAAACATAAACAAGCAACAGATAAATGCAAAGAACATGCAGTAATCAATAAGTAATTACAGCCTTTATCACCAGATGGTATTTACTAGTAGCACTTACATAAAGACTTGTATATAAATGGACCAGCAATTTATTTTGTACAGTACAATTAACACGCCAAATACGTACGCTATATAACATTTGCAGTTTAACTGCAGCTTAAGTCTGTCAGTAATTTTCTTGAGGCTGAATGAAACTACACAACTGTATAAAGTTTTTGATTAACAAGTAAAATAAACAGAATATGAAGACAACACTCCCTGATTACCATGTTACACACGCACCAAAATGGGGTATGATTTAAATTTCCAGTACGAATAAATATCATTACAAAATGACATGAACAATTGTGGCCAAGCACATTAACATTACAACATGAGGCTAGTTTGACATTTCAAACCAGCTACAGTGTTTTCCCAAACTGGCAACACCAGCTGTACTGGTATGTAGTCAGCATCCCAACAGTCAGAATCCTGATGCTCACAATACTGGTGGCCAGGTCAACTTCTACTGGTAAGTATGAGTGTAAGGGCTAGGCTGTGGGAGGGGAGAGTTAGGATTAGGCTGTGGGGGGATGGTTAGGGTTAAGCCGCAAGGGGGAGGGTTAGGGTAATGCTGTGGGAGGGGTGGGTTAGGATTACGTGAGGGTTGCTTTGTAATACTTATCAAAATTTGCCAGCATTTTCACTGTTCGGATCCCTCTGTCATCCGAAATTCTAACTGTCAAGATGCCATACCAATCTTGCTGTACCTTGTGCTGCACATATCTTAACAAGAGATGAGCTGGTCCAGTTCTCCGAGAACAGGACCCACCCGAACATAGGGGATCCGAGCAGGATCCGAGTCCGGCTCGGTTTTTCCCACCTAACGCGGAATTCAAAACGAGGCAAAATGCCATCCTCCGGATTCTCGCAGGTTTTGCATTCTATAAAGGTCCAGGTGATCTGCACCATTTTCTTTCCGGCTGCAGAGAGTGTATAGAACAAACGTGCTCTGTTCTTCTCTGTAGTTCATGGGTGTTGTGTTGTAGTTGTTCAAGGGTGCAGTGTTGTTGGGCTGGGGTGATTGCTACTGTGTCACTGTTATCCTGTCAATCAAGGGGCTAGGGCTGCAGTTCATAAAGGGTTGCTGTGTCATCCAGGGGTGCTCTGTCAATCAAGGGGTGCTCTTCCCCAATGTAAAATAAAAGTTCAAATTAATAATTATCATTCCACAAAAAAATAACAAGTTCTTTTATTTTTTATTTTTTTGTGTGTACAACTGAAGCTACACTAGTATTGTTCGGTGACACTGCCGGCCAGACCACAGTTTATCATCTATGTATTTGTGACTATGAAGCTGGTCTGTCTGCTCTCTACACTGGTGCTTTGTTGTCCATTAAGGGGTGCTGTGTTGTTCATCAAGGGGCTGTTGCCTTGTCCAAGTGTGCTCTTCCCTAGTGTAAAAAAATGATTGCTCGTGACACTGCTGGCCAGACTGCAGTTCATCAACCATGTATTTGTGACTCTGTAGCTGGTCCATTTGCACTCCACAAGGGTTCTTTGTTGTCCAAAAAAGGGTGCTGTGTTGATTTTCAAGGGGCTGCTGCCTCATCCAGGGGTGCTCTTCCCCAGTGTAAAAAATTATTGTTCGGTGACACTGCCGGCCAGACCGCAGTTTATCATCCACGTATTGTGACACTATAAGTAATAGCACAGTGTGTTATTCTTATACATAAAAAATATTGTGACAGTGTAAGTGGTAGCGAAGTGTGTTATACTTTTCTTAGTCATAAAGAATATTGTGCCACTGTAGGTCATTTACACCGCAGTGTAATATTTAAAATTGCCATACATTGACATGTGTGCTGTACCTCACTTCATTCATGTTTGTTGATATGGAGAATGATCAGTTGAGAGGAGAGCAGGAACAACATACTAGTGCTGGAGCTGCTGCCAGTGTCACCAGTCCGTCTACATCATCTACTAAAGCCGATGCCTAAAAGCATATAGGGCTTAAATCAATCAACCAATATTTTACAGTGGTAAAGAAAAAAACATCAAAGTGAAAGTTAGCTGCAGAAAGACAAAAAAATTGGCAATATGCCTTTCACCACAAGAAGTGGCAAGGAAAGGCTAAGGCCTTGCTTGGCCTTTATTTATGACTGGTGGTTTTGCCTCTTATGATGATTTAAGCACATGCTGACATAGAATCGAGGATGCTTCTGTGATAGTGCACCAGGATAAGGAATATATTTGTGTAGCTGATGCGAATAAGGATGTTGATGATGAGGATGTTGTTGATAAGGATGTTGTTTGTGTAAATCAGGCTCCATTGGAAGAAACAGTTGTTGCCCATGATAAGGAAAACTCCATTGTCATGTCTGGGCATGACAAAAAAAAATCAACTTCTTATGTGTGGAATTATTCCTACCCAAATCCGGACAACAATTGTCAAGCCATCTATACCCTTTGTAAAGCCAGAATAAGTACATGTAGGAATCTTAACCATCTAGGAACCTCCTCCCTGTTATATCATCTGCAGCACATCCATCAAAAAAGTGTTTTCAAAATTCAGAAACTTTGTCTAAAAAAGTACCAACAAGCAGTTCAGCATCAGCTAGCTCCCTTCTGTCTGCTAGATCCAAGCACCTGCCATCTTCACCACCAACACCTTCATCAACAATATCCTCAATCATGAAGTGATTGGTTTGTTTTGAACCCCAGAAGGAAAGCTACCAATGGGCTGATGATATTGCTGGCAATGATCTCTATGTGTACAAACTGGCTTTACAGTGGCAAGATGTTGTCACCATCATCATCATCATCTGATTCCTCACCCTCATCAATGTCTAAATCATCTTTCTTCAAACAATATTAATTTGTCCCTGCTGGAATCCACCATTACAGGTGCCTCTGTAATTTTTGGATGTAATTGGTGGTAAAGGTCTTCCTCGTGGAATTTGTAGTTCATTTTGATGAACATCATCTTTTCCACATTTTGAGGAAGTAGCCTCTTATGCTGATAGCTGAAAATGTTCCCGGCTGTGCTGAAAACTCTTTCGGAGTACACACTGGAGAGTGGGCAGCTCTAGTAAAACAAAGCCAGATTGTGTAAGGGACTCTAAATTGCCTTTTTTCCTGTTAATAGTCAAACGGACTGTCTGATATGCCTATTTATCATTAAAAATAGTCCACAACCATTCTTTGAATGGTGACCGTATCAGATGGAGTCACAATGGAGGTCTCATTAATGTAATTGTAGGGAATTGTTTTAGACCCAACTAGATGTCAAAACTTGGTTGTGTTGACTCACCTGCATCACTGATGGATCTTTTGGGAAAGTTTCGTTTTTCCTTGGCAGCTGGACTTGATGGTGAAACTGAAGGAGGGACCATCGCATCACATGCCACTTGAGCTGACAATTTGCTTACCAACAGGTCTTTGCATCTCTTCAGATCAGTGTCCATTGGGAAGAAAGACACAACATATGACTTAAATCTAGAATCGAGCACAGTCGCCAAAATGTAATGATCCGATTGGAAGGTCCTGAAAACCCTTGGATCCTGGTGAAGCGAATATAGAACTTGATCCACAAGTCCAACATACTTTGCAGAATCGATTTGTTTTAGCTCCTCCTTCAGTTTCTCAAGTTGCTTTTCCAACAGTTTAATTATTGGAATTACCTGACTCAAGCTGGCAGTATCTGAACTCACTTCACAGGTTAATACTTCAAAGGGTTTCAGCACCTTGCACAACACAGAAAGTATTTTCCACTGAGATTGAGTAAGGTGCATTCCCCCTCCTCTTCCTATGTCATAGTTTGCTGTGTAGCTTTGGATGGCTTTTTGCTGTTCCTCCATCTGCTGAAGCATATAGAGGGTGGAGTTCCACCTTGTAACTACCTCTTGCTTCAGCTGGTGGCAGGGCAAATTCAACATTTTTTGCAGGTGATGCAATCTTCTACATGTGCCTGTTGAATGGTGAAAATGTCCAGAAATGTTTTGGCCTAGAGAGAGCATCTCCTGCATGGCCCTGTCATTTAAAAAAAAAATTTGCACCACCAAGTTGATTACGTGAGAAAAACATAGGACATGTTGGAATTCAACCAGCTATAATGCTCTCACAATATTGGTGGCATTGTCAGAAATTGCGAATCCTGAGGAGAGACCAAGCGGGGTAAGCCATTTTGCAATGATTTACCTGAGTTTTTCTAAAAGGTTGTCAGCGGTATGCCTCTTAGTTAAACCGGTCTTAGACGCTGCTGCTGCTGTTGTTGCTGCTGATGGCAATATATCCACCCAGTAGGATGTTACAGTCATGTTATCTTGCCTTTGCTCTGTTCCGCTTGTACACATATCTGTGGTTAAATAGACAATGGCTACAACAGCATTTTAGATGACACTAATTAATTTTTTTAATGTCTCTGTACAGGCTGGGTATTGCTTTTCTATTAAAGTGGAATCTAGATGGTATTTGGACACATGACCTCAATTAAATGTCTAAAATTTAAACCTACTGCATTATTGGTAGATATTGTATGCACATATAATGCCAGCATACAGTAGATGTTATGGCATCAGTGATCCGCTGTGCGACTGGGTGACTACTATCATACTTGATCCCCCTTGAAAAGGATTGTTTAACAGTCATTTGTTTTTTAAACTACTACTGGGATGAAGATCCACTCCCAGGAGCAGAAGCAGGTGTAGCACTCAAGGATTCTTCTGGGGAAAGGACTCAAGTGAATGATTTAATACATTTTGTATATGCCTCCTCACTTCCCTCCTCCCTCATAAATTTGCTTCAGAATCAAAAAATGAATTTAAATTTACTACTAATCAACCCTTCCTTTCCCTGCCTTTATACATAGTCCAACTCTCTCAGGCCTCCTTATTAATAAAATTATTTATTTCCTGACGTGCCATGTTGGAAGTTGAATTGCCACAGCCGCTATAATCTTCTACATGCTGTTGCTGAATGCCAATTAAGTTAAGAAATTACATTCAGTGCATAAAGCAGGCTGAGGTATACTGAGGTACGCCACCTGTTGTTGACAAATAACTTCCAGTAGGCCTGGCAAACATCACGGATGCTGTGAGTTCTAGTTCAGCTGGAGAGTTACAGGCTGCTTTCCTTTGATGTGAACATCAAGTATTGGTCCCATTATCCCTAACAACCTCCCTGAGCACAAACTAAATGTCTGTTTACAGTGTGTACTAGCAGCACCTCCACAAGTAAGGCCATATTTTGAGCTGTGAGGTGGTCAAAATTGACTGAAAATGACTGGAAATAAATGTTATTGAGGTTAATAATACTGTAGGAACAAAAATTGGTCCAAATTATGTGATTTTAGCTGTTTTTATGATTTTTTTGAAAAAAATTCAGATCCAAACCCAAAACACACAAGGACGTTCAGAATCCAAAACACAAATTCAGAATCCAAAACACAATCTAGATAAAGATCTAAAACCAAAACACGGGGTTGGCACACATCCCTAATCTTAACCCCTTTGCTGCAGACGATGAGTGAAACACAATATGGATAGAGAAAATATTTCAAAGGTGATATATTAAACATTTCTGTTAAATCACATGAAAATAAATAACATTCAGTATTCAATATACATTGAGCTATTGGTGCAATTAGGTGTTCAGCAAATCTTCCAGATTTTTAGTGCCCAATAAACTAACTTATATAGGACCAATAAGTTTTACGATAATTCAAAAAGGTCCAGAAATGATTTGAAAAAGAAATTTATCGTGCTTATGAAGGAATGTCAGATATTTCTTGAGAAGAAGCTTTTCGTTCCTCACGTATATAAGCCATCGCATTAGTAAGATTGGTGAAATCTTTGTAAGTGGATCCCTCAAACAATCAAAGTCTAGCTGGGTTAATGAGAGCAAATTTACATTTGTCTTCAACCAATCGAGAGCAAACTGGGGTAAAGCCTTCCGAGCTCTAGATACTGTAGTTCCACTGAGTAATCCTGAAAGATAAAAAGTCTCTAGCCCTCCCAGATTATAGGTGTTGTTTTCTTCTTTGAAGCCTCCCTAAATGCTTGTTTATGTAGATAGTGGAGACATCGAAAAAGAACTACAGTGAACATACACAGGACGAGCATTGGTTGAACTAGGATTTTGGCCCAATCTGTGGAATCTCTTCACAACCAAGTCACGGCATTCCTCTTCAATATCAAGTTAGGGTCAATAATGTATTGCGAACAAAATGGGCTAATGCTGAGCCTTTGATAGATTCTGGAAGGCCAACTAGCCTGATGTTATTTTGGCGAGACCTATTTTTCTAGGTCATCAATTTTATTCCATAGATGATAGTTGTCTTGTTCCAACTTTTTCACTGTATGTTTTAGTTGGGAGACTTCTTGAAAAATGTCACCCATTTTCTGTCCTGTTTCAGTAACTCTTTGGTTTAAATTTTTCAATTGTGAGGTAATATCGGAAACAGCTAGAGACAAGAGTGGACCCATTGTTGATTTTATGGCTTCAACAACATCACTATAAGTAATAGGGGCATCAGATATATTATGGTTCTGTTGAGGTTATAATGAGTCTTGAGGTAATATTGCTTTCTTTGCTGCAGGTGTTGCAGCGTCTGTATCACCACCTGAAGACATAGTTGTTTCAGCTCACCTTTTCTCTTGTCTCTGTTGTTGTGGTTTCAGCGTGGCTGAGGTAGAGAAGTATTTTTCCAAAGAAAATGAGTGTGTTATGAAGATGTATTTTGAGCAACAATAGTGAAAGTTAAAAATAAGATATAGTTATGGGATAGCAGTGGAGCTCTGTGTAGGGTATAGTTACTACATGAAAACTAGATTCAGTATGTGGAACAAAAGTTCAATACCACATGGACAATAAAACAGCAAGGAATTATTAGAAATAAAATAATTATGACCTGGCCAGCAGTGTCACTGAATTAAACGTTGTGTAATTGTTGTTATTCCCTGTTATTTATCCATTGGTTATGGGGGGGAAGCAGGGTGGTGATAGCTCTGGATCAGGAAGTGTCCCCAGGCAAGACACCTCTATTATCCTGTTGTTCAGGGTTTTGACCACAAAATGGCGGGTGTCACCGTCAACTGCCGCAAAGCACACCTAACAGTGTGTTGATCGGCAAGGAGATAGCCCTGTCAACCAATGCTCCAGCAATTATATTCACAGCCCTCCAGTTGGATGAAATAAGGAGAGAGTGGCATCTCCGTATGTCCGTTTGCGCGTGTGCATGCAGCTGTGGACACTCTGGCCTGAAATCTAGCCCGCGGTCTCAGCCACCAAGGCAGGCATCTGGAGATAACGGCAAGCAGGAGCTGTCAGAAATGGTTCCACCCGGGCAGCCGACACCAGTAAGTGACCCAAGACAGTTGCTGGTGTATAAAAGCTTTAAGGGTATCTTCTAAACTCTAGAGATCTCAGATACAAGTCTTCCCAGGTCCACATCCAAGCCATGCCCCCCCATGATATATGTTTTAAAAAAAGTTAATTATATGAACTAGCAGTTAGCAGTGTACATGACTTCAGTAGTCCTTTTACTAAATCCTCAGTAGAAAGAGTTGGAAATTGCGTCAACCATTGGCGCATCCCCTGGCTGACCAAGTCATGGTCTAAATCCTCACTTAAAATTCTATAGTATATGGAAATGGCTTTACGGGAGGATATTGGTCCTGAGAGGCATTGATCCAATAGATTTAGCCAGTCAAGAGCTGAAAATGTCCACACCATCAAGGCTATATAATGCTGTGCCTGAAAATAAGCTAGGGGATAAGCCCTTAAAGTTTCAAATCTTACAATTGCATCATGTAATGTTAGGGGTCACCAAGCATCTAAGTTGAGTAGATGACTTATATTATGAATCCCCCCTGTCCTCCATACCGTAAAAGGATAGGCTGCTCCTCCCTCTTGAAAATCTAAGTTACACAGTAACGGAAGATAAATAGATTTGTGAGCATTAAGGCAATATTTGTGAAGCAGAATGTGCCAGAATCACCTGGTTGTCATAAAGGATTATCAAGAACCTCTGATGGAACCTCTTGATCATGTATATGAAGGAAATATTTTAGAGCCATAGTAGGTAGAAATTGTGATTCAAGGGATGTATTAGTATAGATCTCTTGATCTTGTAACCAATCAATCAAAAATCTCATTAAGGAGGCATGGTTATAAATCAAAATATTAGGAAGACTAATGCAGTCCCTGCCACCCAGCCATAAGAATGATCGGAACAATTTGTTAATTAACTGTGTATCCTTTTTAGTAAGGAGAATGGGTAATGCCTGCAGCATGTAAAGAAGACAGGGAAAGGTCATCATCTTAATAAGAGTGGCCCTATCAAGTTATGACAGCGTCAAATGTCACCAACTACAGAGCACCTCAGTTATAAGTTGAGTCATCCTAGATACATTCATGTTATACAACTGAGTAGAATTTTTGGGCAAAATAATACCCAAGTATTCTAAGTGTGAGGAGGCAAAGGAGAAGGAAAAGGACGAACCCCAGGGGGGAGTGACAATGGTGGGGTAAAGAAACATTGCTCTTGAATTGTCCACGTTGATTTGAAGACCAGAGATCCTGCCAAATTGCCCAAACGTTGGCATGATCAAAGGTAATGTATGCTGAAGGTCTTTAATGTATTAAAGAATATCATCTGCATACAACATGAGTTTAATACTACGAGTGCCCACAACTCCCTGAAAACCAGACCATTGTTGCAGAATATGGAGGAGAGTATTCAATGGCGAGATTAAAAAGGAGAGAGAGGGGACATCCTTGCTGAGTGCTCCGTCCCAACTCCATGGGCATGCCATGCAATCCATTAATAAAAAATGACATAGAGGGGGAATGATTAAAAAAAAGTGAAGTAGAGTAATAAAAGTTTGGAGAAAATTCTCTGCGACTCAAAACCTCAAACAAGTGAGGCCAGAGAACTGAATGAAATGCCTTGTGTGTATCAGTGCTCAGTAACATGTTTTGGGTGTGGGTATCCTGGATAGAGGCATTTATGGTGGCCAGAGCAGTACAGATACCTTTAACTGAATGACTTGCTGTCACAAATCCTAACTTGTGTTCATTCAAGAGAGTGGGTAAGATTTGCTGTAAGCGAGTGGCCATGATTTTCACAAGTAATTTAAAATCTACATTCAATAATGTAATGAGACGGTATGAACCGAGAAGAAGGGGATCTTTCTTTGGGTTAGGTAGGAAGATCATATGGGAGATGTTAAAATACCGAAAGGGGGGAGAGTCGCTATGAATATTACAAAATAAGTCTAGAAGAAGTGTGGAGAGATCATCTTGGAGCATTTTGTAGTACTTTCCAGAGTAGCCGCCTGGACTGGGGGCTTTATGTGTGGGCAGGGCCTTAATTGCATCACGAAGTTCTTGTTCAGTGATTTCCGAGTCTAAGATATCACGTTGGTCTTGGGTAAGTTTGAGTAGGCGAGCCTCATCTAACAAAAGTCTCTGTTGTTATATGTCAACTGGCTATGGGGAATATAACGGTTAATAATAGGTATTAAATAGGTACAAGATGGTCTGTGAATCAGTAGCAGGATTGGGAACTGCAGAAATGTGATTCCTAGATTTTCGTGACTTGGCTATGGTAGCCAATAAACGTCCGGCCTTGTTGCCCCAGCAGTAATATTTATGTTTGAAAAATGCCAGACTTTGTTTCGCCTGCGAAAGAAGGAAGTCCTCTAACAGCTGGATCCAAAGTGTATGTGTTGAAGGTTTGGGTAACGGATGCACATAATGAAGTACAAGTGGTCACTGCTTTGTGCTTCTGCTTAGCCATATAACCGATGATGTGGCCCAGGATAGTCCCATTGATCGAGTTTGTCATCTACAAAATAAGACCATTTTGACTTATGGAAGGAACGAAAATCATAAGAAGAGGCTAAATCCGCTGGAGATCGTAATATGTTATCTCGATAAGGATCCGAGGGAAATGTAAGAGTGACAGTGATGGGAGCATGATCAGAGATCATGATGTTGTGCAAGCGTGTATCATGAAGATGAGACATCAAAACAACAGTCAATAGGAGATAGTCAATATGTGATAAAGAACCATGCACTGCTAAGAGATGTGTATAGGACTGATCTGTAGGGTTCAGAAGGTGCCAAGGATCACACAAGTGTAGTTAGGTCAGTAAAGAGGGGAGCATTCTCCATGCTGAAGGAGATGATAGGGTGGAGGGGCCTTGTCAATTTGTGGAGTTAGACCTGTATTAAAGTCTCCTCCCATGATGAGAGGATACTGTAGTTATCTCTTTGCGGCAACAGTCTAGCAAGTTGACTGAAGAAAGTCAGGGAATCCGTGTTTGGCACATAGACATTCAGCAGCATGAAGTGGGAATGCAGAATTTCACCTTCAATAATAAGGAATCTACCATGTTTATCTACCAGCTGATCTAAAATACTGAATGGCAAACCTTTTCGGAACAAAATGGTAACACCCCTTGTCCTAGTACGAAATAGAGCTGCAATACATGAATCCACCCCGGGGGCATGTAAAGTAGCAGTATCCCCTGTACGCCAATGTGTCTCCTGTAAAAACATTATGTCAGGTCTTAATTTCCTAAGATGGGTAAGTACCCTCTTGCGCTTAATTGGCGAATTTAATCCCCCAACATTCCATGAGGCAAGGCGCAGCTGAATTGGGCTACGGGAGTGAGCTGTATCTGTTATTGGTGTAGATAAATTATCCCTGTGTGGCATTTAAGAAACTGACAAAAAGCATTTTGAAGGACACACAACCCATTGAAAAGGTGAGAGAGACAAGGAGAACTCCCATGGGTGAGCACCGGACACTCAACAAAACAGAACTTAAAATATACATTAAATTATACATTAAAGAAAAACAAAAAAAGAAAATAATGCAAAGTGTTTCACTTCCTAATACTCCAATTTTCAATTTCCTACCAAAAAGAAATGAGGACAAGTGTCGTCCGAGATGGATGGCAAGTGTCCAAATATGTAACCAGTAAGATAACATTAACAATGAATAAAGAGACCCTGAAGATAATCAGGGGCATCTGATATATTTACGTTTTACAGTAAGTAACCTGTTAACTCTGCTTAAATATACTAAGAAAACATAAAATGTTTAACCATATTAAACCAATTAGAGCCTACCTTCCAAACAATGCAGTAAAGGCGAGAGGCTCAATGATGCACTTCTTTGTAAATAAACATAGAGGGCACAGAGTGAGGCCACAGGGGCCAAGGTATGGGGCCCAAAATCCTCAATGTAAGTATAATATTAGTGCATATTCCAAAGAACTAACATATTAGATCAGCACAGATCAAGGAGGTGAAGGTGACCTAGGAGGTGATTGAGTGGGGAAAAAGTGGCTTTTGGCCTGATCGGGGTTCTCAAAGAACAACGGGCGGCCATCCTCAAACACTCTGAGTTTTGCTGGATAAAGAAGTGCAAATCTATGATTATGTGAATGTAGATAGTTGCATACATCAGAAAAGGCTTTACACTTTTGAGCAACTAGCATGAAAAAATCCTGAAAGATCATAATTTTGTGGGATTGGACTACCAAGGGGTTGGACTTGCGGTAAGCAGTTCAAATTTGCTCCTTAGCTTGGTAGTCTTTAAATTTTGCTATGACGGGATGGGGTCTATTATTATCACCCTGTCTTTCTGGGCCTAAAAGATGAACTCTCTCTATTTGTGGGGTACCCAGTGTATCTGCAATGTCTAAGGCTAGATCCTTAGCAAGAAAATCAAGGAGTTGTGGGCCCTTGTAAGATTCAGGAATGCCTATGAATCTAAGGTTATTCCGACGGTGTCGATTTTCTAGGTCATCAATCTTTTCTTTCAGGGATTGAATAGTAGAGGAGTAAGAAATTGTACCGTCTTGGATGGTGTGAACTCTATCCTCAGTATCGCTGACCCTTGTCTCTAGTGTGGTCAAATGGGCAGCATGAGCATCAATTCTAGTCAGGGCAGCCTCTATCTTAATTTCAGTACTTTCCAGTCTTTTATCAAAATGGGTCATTAGCACTTTAGAAATGGCCTCTGCCCTTTCAACCATGGGTAGGGAGGATATGGAGATGACGCCTGGGACAGAGGAACCTGGAGGCTCTAGTGCATCCTGTGGCTCGAGGGGGGAAGAAGGAGGGGCATTTTTGCCCGATCCTTTATTTTATTTGCCCATAATGGCAGAGGATGATACGTCTGGGGGTGTGGACGAGAAGGCCTTAGTAAAATATCTGTCCATACACCGTAGGCCAGTAGGCCGGGACAGAGTAGGCCGGGACACAGCCAAATTTTTTCTTTGTGGTCACCAATAACACGCTATCACTAGAAGCTATGCAAGTTAAAATATACACAGGTTACAATAATAAATTTGAAGCGATGCTCCTAAAGAAATACACAGAATCACATAATTACTTTTCTAAAGAGAATAACAGGAAAAAACTAGAGATGTGCGCCAACCCTCATGTTTTGGTTTTGGATCTGGCTCACCCCTGGTTTTGGATCTGGATTGGTTTTGCCAAAACCTCACCTCTGTGTTTTGTTTTTCGGTTTTCGTTTTTGATCTGGATTTTTTCTTAAAATATCATAAAAACAGCTAAAATCACATAAAATGGGAGTTCTGGCAGTGTTGGCAGTGTGGGGTCGCTGATGGTGCCCTCAGTACGTGGGGCAGCAGTGCAGGGGTGCCGGCAGTGTCCTTAGTGCAGGGTGCTGGTGGTTTCAGCAGAGCGGGGTGCCAGCGGTATTCTCAGTGTGGGGGTCCTGATGGTGACAGCAGTGCATGGCTCGTGGTGGTGTCCTCAATAAAGGGTGCCAGCTGTGTCGGCAGTGGGGGTATCGGTAGCGGGGGATGCTGCCAGTGGGGGTCGGCAGCAGGGGGTGCCGACGGTATTGGCAGCCGGGGATGCCAGCAGTGTGGGTGGGCAGCATCTTCTTCTACTTCCTGTGGCCATATTCAATGGTCTTAATGCTGATTGGCTGAGAGCCATGACAGACGGCTCTCTCAGCCAATCAGAGTTAAGCCCGCTCAATACAAAACCTCGCGATCCGCCATTGGGACCGCAAGGTTTTGCCTCGGGAGAGGGATCTGGGGCAGGCAGAGAGATCCGAGCTTGGGTCGTATCGCCCTGGATCCCCGAAATTCGGGTGGGTTCGGTTCTCTGAGAACTGAACCCGCTCAACCCTAGAAAAAAAACCACAATAAAGAGTGGAAAATGTTTTAACAATAGAGTGATTGCACTCTGGGCCTGATTCTGACCCGCTCGCGAGCACTGAGCACTCACAAGCGGGTCGATGTTGGCCCAGTGCGCATGTGCATGAGGGAGCCGGCTCCGTCGTGTGCACGCGCGAGACCCGGATAGCGATGGGGAAGCTGTCGCTCCGGGTCTCGCTACAAAGGGGGTGTGCTGTCGATGGTGAGTGACAGCACACCCCCTTTGGAGGGCGTGCTGGGGGCGTGGCTGCCCAGATGGAGGCGTTCCCATGGGAATGCCTACCATCTGGGGCCGGCCCCACTGACATCACAAATGATGTCAGTGGGAGTGCTCTCGGTCCTGATAGAGCCGAAAGCACTCCAGGGCTTGCAGCAATGAGACCCTACCACAAGGGTCTCGTTGCAAGCCTGATGGTCACAATGGTCTTGACCATCGTGACCATCTTTTTGGCCACTCGCTATAGCTGTGGGTGGACACCCACAGCTATGCAAGCGGCCAGGAGGCCGCTCAAAAAAAACAGAGGGACGGCCCTGATTCAGAGCGAGCGCTCTGTCAGAGCGTCCGGCTCTGAATCAGGGCCTCTCTCACCATCCGATAATTTATATTCCATATGAGTATAACAAACTAGATGTGTTGCTTGATGCTATTACAGTACCATCAACATGCAAGACAGGCGAAATATCTGTCAAGTGTAGTTGGAAATAACAATAATCAAGTGTAGTTTTCAAAATAAATCAAATAAAGCACTGAGAATAAACAGATGTGACATATAAATTTGTTGTAGTACAGTCAATGTATAATATCAAATGATATCTTTTAGAATACAGTTGTCAATAATAATGGATAAGTGTAATTCTGAGACAATATCTCTATAACACCACTAGGTGTGGTGTTGTACAAAGATAATTACAGCTACTGTAAAAAATACAGTACAATTAATTGAAAAAAACAAAACAAAAGGGGGGTAATGAGACAGTAAGGTTGCGATTACAGCTAAATATTAGTATAGTAGCACAATGAACCTACTTGAGATACTATTGAGATACCTACTTCAGTTATATAATTCTCTGAAAAAAATGTAGAGTCTCATAAAATAATAAGCAAAGAAAATAAGTTCTTAAGAAGGAACATATACAGTATTAAAGATGAGTAGGCAAGTGGACAAACTGGTATAGGAATCATTCAGCCCCAGGTGGGAAGAAGAAGAACAGCCATATCAGGGGAACTGGATATTACTGGCACCAATTATGAGAGGGAATTGGATAAGAGTGAGATATGGGAGAAATTGGATACAGGGAATGGAAAGAAGGTTTAGGGAGGGCAGAGGCAATGCACTGAGGAGGTAAGGAACCAAGCAAATGTATGAAAGGAAAAGTATGTAGGTGTGTTAGTATAGAGAGGGATAACAGACAATATTAATACCAGGAGAGGTATTGAATGGCCATCACCGAAGCACCACTAATCCAGGAGGACACCGGCCGGCAAGATCTGCAGAACAGGTACAAGGGACAGCCAGGAGTGCCAGATCAGTCACCTCTTCAGATGGCATCAGAGTTCCTCCAACAGAGCAGAAGCAACCAGATCCACCAACATTTAGTCACCAGGTAGATGATTTTGACACTCAGTGGAATGAGCAGCCTCAGGGGAGGCATATAACGCAATGCTGTGGTGATATTAAAAGGCGGCCACCCTAGAGTTGCAGACAAGGAGCTGGTCTTCAGGGGACCAGGAGAGAGGATCAGAACCCCAGCGACAGTGGTAGATGTGCAGAGATCCAGCGGTGCTCCGACAGGTAAGTGAGCTGGTTCTACAGAGAGCCATGGGGTGGGCTCTTCGGATGTTGGTAACAGCGTCAGGTGCACAAGAGTCCGGCAGCACCCAGGACTCCCTACCCGGCAGTATCAGAAAGCTGAAAAGCAGTCACTGCCAGTGGGAAGATGATCTTCATTGCAGCAGGGCTGAAGCAGGGAAGAGAACCGGCTGCACACAGATGGCCACGGGGTGGGCTCTTCAGAGTTCATTAACAACGGCAGATGTACAGGAGTCCGGCGGCACCCAGGGCTCTCCAACCAACAGCAGTAGAAGGTTGCACGACTCGATGCTGTCTGAACTACCGGGACAATGATCCTCGTCGCAGCGGGGGTCAGGTAGGCAAGGTTGCTGGCCTTACATGGGTGGCCATGGGGTGGACTCACTGTAGATTAGGTGGGGGAGTCAGCGGTAGCACACCTGATTGAGATAGAGCCACAGACAAGGTGGTTTCCTCAGGTGCTGCGGGGATAACAAGCTGTCACAAGCAAAGCAGCTTTAGCGGCCATGATGTCTTCTACACCGAGTTTTGCGCCAAACACTTGGCTAGCGTGTAGGCCACAGCTACCCTTAGCAGAAATCTGGCAGAATGTGAGTGGGTAGTGGCAATATATATATATCAAATGAATCCCCATTGTATAAACCAGGTAATGAGTAACAGGAACACCACTACTGGGTCCCGACGCAGAGCCCAGCCAGCAGCATTATTTACCTCCGGTCTCCACTTCATGGGCCAACACTCCAGCCACAGGGCGCAGGTCTGGCGGGCGTCCCTCATCGTGCAGTGTGACATCATCCTCCAGAGATGCCGGCGGAGTCCTTACTTAATGGGATGAGTCCATCTTGTCGTAGCCAGAGTCCACCAGTGAGTCCTGGTTCTCTAGTCAGCTGGGAGTCTGTCACCAATCAGCAACAGGTGACGTCTTCTCAAGTCCTAGTATTTGGCTCCTGTTACCTTTATGCCTTGGATTTTCTATGCAATCCCGTTTTCCGCTCCTTTGCCTAAAGTGGCTACTCTGGGTACTAACCTGAAGCTCCTAAATATGCACACCTCCGCCTCTCATCCATGTCTCTGTGACACACTTCAGTGTACTACATCTGGAGTTCAACGCATCTGTGTGTATTCAAGACCCACACGCACCGCAAGCCAAAGTCACTACAGTCTAGCTGGATATACCTCTATACATTCTCCAAGGATTCTCATCTCTTCTTGCTGGGCGTACCCCAGTAACTCAGACTCAGGATTCCTGCATATGTCCATTGAGTATAATTCAGTGTAATCTGACTAGTGTCCTGCTTGTCGTGGAGTTCCTACACTAGTCGTTCAACTCCCTATACGCTGTTACTTTCAAGTCACAGATTCTCAGGATTCACGTGTTTTCTCGTTCTGGACTGTTAGTTTATTACTACCTATCATTCCCAGCAGTTTTCTGTTTGTTCCAATAAAGCCCCGTGTACTTCATCACAACTGGAATCTATCTTATTTCTCTTATGAGGAAAAGCTATCTGAAACCTCCTCAGTTTCTGCCACCATGGTCCCAGCCCACAGAGCCTGCTCCATCACAGGCGGCCAATCTTCCTTGAGTCATGACAGTTTGTACAGGCCCAATGAATTCCAAACAGGATCAGTCTTCAGGAGCCCATGCCTTGGATAACCTGGTGGCTAGACTAGAGGCACAGGAGAATACACAAGCAGGAGTACTCCAATGCTTGCAGGACCTTTCAGTTCATTTGGATCAGCTCCAAGTTGCTCCACAGCCTGTGGCTACAGTTTCTTCAGCCTCTCTGGTGCTGCTATGAGACCCACTGAGTCTCATCTACATCTTCCAACCCCAAACCGTTTTAACAGTAATCCCAAGAATTGCCATGGACTCCTTAACCAGTGCGAGGTGCTCCTGCCACAGAACTTTCCATCCCCCAGAGCCATGGTGCATATATCATCTCACTCTTGATTGAGGAAGCATTGGATTGGGTGTCCCCACTGTGGGAGAGGAATGATCCGCTAGTTTCCGACTACCAAGAATTCCTTCAATCTCTCAAAATTATATTCAATGAACTGGGCAGGTCGGTCGCAGCCGCTGTAAACATTCTTTGATTAAAACAAGGGCCCCGTCCTGTGGGGCAATATGTTTTCCAGTTCCAGACAGTAGCCACTGAGCTACAGTTGAATAACGAGGCCTTAAAAGCCGCTTACTGGAATAGTCTCTTAGACAAGCTCAAGGATGAACTGGTCACACGAGCTCTACCAGTCTTGAAGATCTGATATCTCTCAGTGTCAAGATTGATCTACAATATGTCTACGTGAACGTGGTATAAAAAAAGCCGAAGTGATCATTTCCGGACTTGTCCACTACCCCAGTCTTGCACTTCTACTTCCATCAGTGAAAAACTGATGCAAGTAAATCGAGCCAAGTTAACGGTAGAGGAGAAACTACGTAGATGGCGACAGAATTTGTGCCACTATTGTGCATCCTCAGAACATTATTTGAATAAGTGTCCTTTAAGGCCGGGAAATGGACAAACCTATTCTGCAAGGGGGAGATCAGGCTGGGGGTTCTTCCTGCAACCTTCCCGAACCAAGATTGCTCCATGCCTGTCTACATTGAGGATATTGAGTCCCATTTTCTAGAGTTTTCCGCCTTAGTAGAATTCGGCACTGCCAGTAATTTTATTTTCTCATCCATTGTTCAGCAATTGGCTGTCCCAGTTTTGCTTTTTCCTCGCCCCATTACTCTCACTGCAGTCAAAGGGACATGAATTGACAACAGAATCGTCACCCATGTCACCAAAGCCCTTCTAATGAAAATTTGAGCTTTGCACATTGAACAGATAGAGTTTCTAGTCATTCCAGCCACCACCCATGAAGTTGTCCGTGGACTTCCATGGCTACGTCTGAACAATCCCAATATCAATTGGTCTACTGCTCAGATTTTGTCTTGGATTCCCCATTGTCATCAGCAATACCTGAATCGAGTGGTTTGAGTTGCGGACACCAAGACTCATCTTTCTAATGACATTCCCCGTCAATATCTGGTCTTCGCTGATGTGTTTTCAGAACAAGCGGTCGACAAGCTGCCACCTCACCGGCCTTGGGATTGCCCTATTGACCTATTGCCTGGTAAAGTGCCTCCCCGAGGTCATACCTACCCTCTGTCGATTCCAGAGACCCAGTCAATGACCCAATATATCCAAGAAAACCTACAGTAGGGAGTTATCCAACCTTATTCATCTCCTTATGGGGCTGGGGTTTCAGTGTATGGAGTGGGAGCAGTCTGATCTCAGATGTCTCCGGAAGGGAAACTAGTGTCCTGTGGGTTCTTTTCCCGAATATTCTCTCCTGCCAAGAAGAACTACTCCATCGGGGATCAGGAACTTTTGGCCATTAAATTGGCTCTAGAAAAATGGAGATACTTATTAGAAGGAGCAAAACACGCTACAGTATAACCATTTACACTGATCACAAAAATCTCCTATACCTGAAGTTGGCCCATTGCTTGACTCCCTGCCAGATCTGCTGGGTGCTCTTTTTCTCCCATTTTGATTTTGTATTGAAATATCTTCCAGGGTCATTAAATGTCAAAGTCGATGCTCTTTCCAGGTCCATGTTGAAGGAAGAGGAGCAAACCTCTGCAAGAATATCCTATTGTCAACCCTCTGGCTTTTGCAACCACCGGAGTCTCTCCTACTCCCCCTCGGGGAAAAACTTTTGTTGCTCCAGAACTAAGGAACAAATTGTTATCCTGGGGTCATGATTACCTCTTTTCTGGTCACTCTAGAGTTCGCAAGACGTATTTCTTTCTTCAACAAAAATATTGGTGGCAGTCTATGATAAAGGAGGTACAAGAGTTTATACGATCCTGTCCCAAAGGTGTTCTACACAAAAATTCTCAAAAATCTCCTTCTGGACTGCTCCATCCTCTCTCAATTCCAGTCAAACCATGGTCACATCTGTCGATGAACTTTATTACCAATTTACCAGACTCCAAAGGATTTACTGTCATATGGGTCATAGTGGACCGTTTCACTAAGATGGCTCACTTTGTCCCCCTGCCTCATCTACCTTCTGCTGCCACGTTAGCACAACTATTCATTCAGGAAATCTTTCGTTTACATGTGCTACCCCAGGAGATAGTCTCGGATCAAGGAGGTCAATTCGTAGCCCATTTTTGGAGAGCTTTATGTGCAGCTATGCATACTAAATTAGTTTTCCTCAGCCTAACACCCAAAATCGAATGGTCAGATGGAGACGGTAAATCAAGACCTGGAAACTTTCCTCCAGATATAGTTGTCCTCCTCTCAAGAGACTTAATACCCTGAGCGGAGTTCACCCACAACTTCCATTTCCATTCATCTACGGGAGTAAGTCCGTTCTTCACCAACTACGGGTTACACCCACGCATCAATGAATTCCAGTCTTCATCCACCATGGAAGTTCCCACTGCCAGTTCTGCTTTACTACATTTTGCGCAGATTTGGAGACAAGTTCAGCTGTCCCTCAAGAAGGCATCACGTAGCTACAAAGTATTTTCTGACAGAAAATGTTCTTCTGTGCCCAAGTATTCTCCTGGTGATCATGTGTGGCTTTTGACTAAACACTTGAGGCTCCGGGTCCCCACCATGAAATTTGCCCCTCGGTTTATTGGGCCATTCCAGATTGAACGGGTCCTTAACTCCGTGGTGTTTAAAGTACACCTTCCTCCTAATCTGCAAATTTCCAACAATTTTCTCAAGCCATTAATACTGAATTGTTTCCATGCCAAGATTCCCATGACACCACCAGTGCAGACTGCTTGGGGACTGGAGTTTGAGGTTGTGAAGATCTTAGATTCCCATTGGTACCAAGGACAATTACAATATCTTGTGGATTGGAAAGGGTATGGTACTAAAGAAAGGTCCTGGACCAAGGCTGTAGATGTACATGCTCCTAATTTTGTGCACAACTTCCATTTGAGATTTCCACAGACCCCTAAGTGGCTTCTGGGGTCTGCCGTTAAAAGGGGGGGTACTGTCAGGAACACCGCTCCCGATGCAGAGCCCAGCCAGCAACATTACTTACCTCCATCTGGTCTCCGCTTTGTAGGCCTGGGCAGCTGCCATCAATCTTCGTGGTAATGCTCTAGCCACAGAGTGCAGGTCTTCCTCTCCATGCTGGCGGGCATCCCTCGTGCAGTGTGATGTCATTGTCCAGAGTTGCCAGCAGAGTCCTCAGTTCATGGGCGCAACCATCTTGTTGTAGCCAGGGTCCACCAGTGATTCCTGGTTCTCTAGTCAGCTGGGAGTCTGTCACCAATCAGCAACAGGCACTGCATATATAAACCCTTCTTGGATACTCATTCAGTGCTAGTACAACATCTTCTCAAGTCCTAGTATTTGGCTCCTGTTACCTTTATGCCTTGGATTTTCTATGCAATCCTGTGTTCCACTTCTTTGTCTAAAGACGCTACTCTGGGTACTAACCCGAAGCTCCTAAATACACACACCTGTGCCTCCCGTCCATGTCTCTGTGACGCACCTCAGTGTACTACATCTGGAGTTCAACACATCTTTGTGTATTCCGCAAGCCAAAGTCACTACAGTCTAGCTGGATATACCTCTATACGTTGTCCGAGGATTCTCGTCTCATTTTTCTGGGCATACCCCAGTAACTCAGACTCAGGATTCCTGCATCTGTCCATTGAGGATAATTTAGTGTCATTTGACTAGTGTCCTGCTTGTCATGGAGTTCCTACACTAGTCGTTCAACTCCCTATACGCTGTTACTTTTAAGTCACAGATTCTCAGGATTCACATGTTCTCTCGTTCTGGGCTGTTAGTTTATTACTACCCATCATTCCCAGCAGTTTTCTGTTTGTTCCAATAAGGCCCTGTATACTTCATCACAACTGGAATCTATCTTATTTCTCTTATGAGGAAAAGCTGTCTGAAACCTCCTCAGTTCTGCCACCATGGTCCTAGCCCACAGAGCCTGCTCCATCACAGGCGGCCAATCTTCCTAGAGTCGTGACAATGAGGCATCTAAAACCCTTGATCAGGGTATGTAATGGGGGTTTAGAGAGAAGTTTAGGAGCCACTGCCCAGGAGTCTGTTAAAAGGCGGCCATTCCAGATGCCCCGCCCCCCGGAAGTCAGGCCACTTCATTTCTAATAGATGTTTAAAAATTGAAAACGTCATTCAGATCAAAGATCTCTTTTAGGAACTGAAGAACTTGATCCTAGATTGATCTTCCCTCATAAAGTTTTTTAAGAATTAAAACATTAAAATAAATAAATACATTAAACATTAAAATAAATAAAAAAATTAATATTTAAAATAAATAAATTAAAAACTAATCAATCTTTCCATCCTTTCCCTGCCTTCAGTCCATAAACATATTCCAACTCCGTCGGGCCTCTGACCTATTTAAGGAAAACATTCTTGGTTTTTAAACTTCCTATGGGTCGTATAGTTTATTAAACTGTCATCCTGTCTACCACTGCAATGCCACTCTGTGCCATGTTGGAAGCTGAACTGCTGCATGCTAGTGCCACACACTGCTGTTGCTTAACTTAGTCAGCCAGCTAGTTGAATGCAACCTTTTGGCCTAACTAGATGAAATCAATATTGTTAGCTGTGAGGTGGTCAAAATTTACTGGAAATGACTGGTAATAAATGTTATTGAGGTTAATAATACTGTAGGAACAAAAACAGAGCCAAATTATGTGATTTTAGCTGTTATGATTTTTTTTAGAAACTACTGTTCAGTGGTTGTTTTAACTACCTGTATTGTTCTCCTCTGTGCTAGTGATTGCATGGCAATTAAAGCAAGTGGTTTCTTCCCCAGTGAGCTATGTCGGGTACTGGGGTGTTTATATTTAGTTCCCCTTCTCATGTCAGTTGTATGGAGGTTCTTTGCATTTTGCTTCTGTACAATTTAATGTTGCTTTATTTTGAACTAGTTATCAGGTGGAATAGATTTTTGTGGGTTTTTACACTTCTAAGTAATGATAATGTCCTTCATTGTCGGTCAGTATTGGTTTAGAAGCAAAACTGTTCTTTTGTAAATTTACTCCTAAGTGTGTCCCCAGTATAGAATTACTTTCCTTCTCCTAACAATACTAGAGGCAGTAAAGAGTTTTGTGTATCAGAAAGCCCCATTATAAATATATATTTGATATATTTTTATAAGTGCTATTAACATTAGCTCAGTAATTAGAGGAGATGGGGTTATGTAACCATGGGCTGATTGGCACTATGGCAGGGGAATGTTTGTTTTACTGCTACAGTGCTTTTTGCCCCTAAATTCTGTCAATACAAGTGTAGACTGTCATAACTTGAGCTATTTTTTATTTTATTTGAGGCAGGGAATGATTAAAAAATAATTTTAATTTTTTTCTATCTGGTGCAAAGTTCAACCTAATGATCTTGCCCAAGAAGCAACAACAAATGTAACTCTAAAGAAGTTTAATATGCACCTTCCACCACCCGTAATTGACACTTGAGATGACTGAACACTATGGAAGCTCACCCCTTCTCTCCACTTTTATCTCCCTTCTAACATAGGGAGGTGCACAGAGTTGCAATGGGCAGGTATGTCTTCATACAGATGTACACACTTTTAATACAGATGCACAGTAATTAAAAGCACATTCTGCACATAAAAGTTGGATTTCCAGTACATCCAAATCAACATCAGTCCCTGTGGCAGTTTGGCAAATGCCACTCTAAATGCATTTTCATTCCATTCGTTTTCTCTTGACTGAGCAGGGTGCCTAACACTCTATATCAGCTCCATGGGTGGACCTTTGTGGTTCTTCCAACTTTCTGACGGGGCCAGTCTTGCAGACAGGTCAGCCAATCATGTCACCTGCTGTGTGATCATGCAGCAGCTATAATTATGGTGGCTGCGACAGTCACTGTCAGTTCATATTCATAAGCAGAGAGAGATGTGTCACTGAAGAAGAGCTCATGAGACCCTTGAAGAAGCTGAAAGACACTGTGAGCAAGGACAAATACATCACATTCGGCAGGAATGTAGATCCAAAGACATTGCTGGTCTACTTGAGGTTGCAGCAGGTGTCACAGAAAGGAACAGCAGCAGTGGAAAGCAACAGTGCTGTACAAAGCTTCCTGTAAATTTTTGGGCACTAGCTTGAGTCACACCATGTAGATTTTGTGTGCTAGGCCCACCCAACACTGACTGATGCCTAATGGCAAGATATAAAAACAAAGGTATCCTATCAAAGATAAAATAGTTTTCCCATCAAATGTCCCTGTTTTCCACAAAATTCCCCTTTATGGGTAAGGGTATTGCTTCCCTCGTTATTAAATCCCTCACAATGTTTTGGGCCAAGACCCTTATATGCAAAATAAGGATAGGAGTCAACCAAGATTAAATAGGGTATAGGTAAAACTTTTAAATCTCCCTATCCAAAGACGGAATCGGTATGAATGGCCGCCGGACGTCAGGCCCGATGGGTGAAGCTCCCGACAGAGGAGGTGAGTAGGTTATCCCTACCCCTTTTTCCCCCTAACCCTCCCTTAGGGGTGCGTAACCCTAACCTCCCCCCTAGTGCCTAACCCATACCCTCCCCTCAGGGGTGCCTAAACCTAACCCCCCCTCCCCGTACCCTAGACCTAATCTTCCCTAATCCTCCCGGGGGGTTGCCTAACCATAACCCCCCACCGGTGGTGCCTAACCCTAACCCCCCCTTTCCCTGGCCTAACCCTAACTCTCCCGGGGTGTGCCTAACCCTAAGTCCACCTGGGAGTCCCTAAACCAAACACCCCCTACCGCCGCTAAGAGGTCCCGTTGCCCGGCTTACCTTCGTTCGTTTTGCCGGGCGTCAGGATTTCAGTGGGTGGTTAATGATAGGCATCGAAATCCCAACGTCTATCATTAGTCCGGGATTTGACAGTCGGGGAGCCAGCGGTCGGCATTTCGACCGCCAGATTCCTGACTACATAGCCTTTAGAACTAATGAGGTTGGCAATACCATTGTTGTTTATTGGTACTGTTTCTTAATGTCTTGTGCTGGGAAATTATTAGTCACAGAGGATAATGTAGCTCAGTCTTTCGCTTAGTGCATCACAACTTAGTTATTGTTTTATTTGTTTTCACACTATTCCAGTTGAAGTTAAGTATTGTTAGTAATGATAGTTTATACAAGGTATATACCACATAGCCTACTTTTAGATTAATACTGAGTTACTGGTATGTGTGGCTGTTATATCTCCTCACAGGAGTTGTGTGTTCCTTGAGCAAGGGGGTAAGTGTTACTGCAGACAGTGTACACTTTGTTTGTGTCATTCTTTGTTCCCCTCCTTCCAGTTTTGGTGATCCTTGCATGGATCACCTCCAGTGCCAAAGTGCTATATAGGTAAAACCTTGTGTGGCATCATAGCCTTTCTTGGCCATTCATTCATCTGGTAAAGATTATTGTCACCATTAAAGTGTTCCCTTCACAGCAGGTAAATAGATCAGTAATAAATATCTTAAAGCGTTTGTTTTCCGAAACTTTTATGATAATGTGAATGATGTGGACTGACAATAAATAATGTAACTTGTGGCATAAAAACATGGTGCCAGTAATTAGAGGTGACAATAATTATGTTTTATGTGTAAAAAATAGGTGTATAATTTATTGTCAGCCCCTTGTATTATCACATTATCATAGAATGTATAAATATTTTTATTTTCTTAAAGTTCTCACTTTGGGTCTGATTCAGCAAGGGACGTACAGATGCAGACGCATGCACCCGGCTGCTGTGAGATTATGCTAATGATTGCATATGCACGGTAATAACAATACAAAGATGCAGATGCCCAGCACTACATAATGCGCCCCCTTCACCCTCCGCTAACATTCATACTGATGCGCAAGGCTGAGAAAACATTGGCAACATTGAGTATCATCGGAGCCGCAAGATAGACCTGACAATATATAGGGTTGACAATGAGCGCCTTCCGTGCTTAAAATATAATCTTAGTTGTAAGTAAAATAAATAAAAAAGTACACATATGTGTGGTCAAATATAAAATTGTTTCAAATTTGTTCAACACTTTCAATAAAAATGAGATATATATAATGGAAAAAAGTGCATAATGCCTATGTAAACTTGATACCTATTGAGGCCAAAGTGCTACGTGTGCTTATTATAGAATTCCAACAAAGTGCAAAAGTGCAAAAAGTACAAAAAAGTGGCAATAGCTACATAAAATTTAGAAAATCATTCAATTAATGAATAACATATACAGGTGTATCCAAATAAACATTTATATTTAATTAGATAAAAGACAATACATACTGTGAGAACAATTCATTTGATAAAAAAGCAAAACTACAATATATACTGTAGCAAAAAATAAGCAAATGGATAAAAAATTGGGGACAAAGGATGAGGATCAAAGTGCTTATCTGAAAAGGATGTTCAAAAGTTCATGAAGGTAAGTGGATAGAGCCTCCCAACATGTTTCATCTGCTTCAGGACTTCATCAAAGGGGTGTGGCTCTGGTGTGTTGTTCCAGCTTATAAACCCCACTAATTGGGACAGACTAGCCCTCATTATGACATCACAAAAAAAAAAGAAAAGGTCAGTAAAACCTAACTATGGGCTTAAGTCCTTGGATAGAATCGCTATAGATGTTATTAATTCAGAAAATTACAAAATCACATCTTTCCTTTCTCTTTCGGGCGTCACTTTGGACCTTCGCCAACGTGCTTTCCCATCTGTCACTTCTGCCCTCACCGTACACCACAGGTGTCGCTTCCGCCCTGCGCTGGATTGTCTGGGGTTTTGCTGCTTCCACCCTCTTCGTGTTTTTGCCAGGTCCGGGTTCCCCCACTCCTTATCGGGTGTGCATCACTTCTGCCTGTCCTCCCCAAGTGTTGTTAACGCATCATCGCTTCAAGTGGTCCACACTTTGCACATGCTCACTGTGTCATTCGAAGCAGCGGTGGCCATGTTCCCAGATTATTAAACATTCATCCATTGTTTCAGGCAGCTTTATTGAGAAGTTTTCACTGTGCATGAAGTATCCATTTTACTAAGCGAACACATAGGGATAAAAAAGGTTTTATCATTAATATTATTTGTTATGCCCTGTTAATTATTGTATAATGGAAGCCACTTTTATTAAATAATTTTGTTTATACTTCATCCATTCGTATATTACACAGTATATAGCATTTCACATGGATGGATCTGCCATCTCTCAACCATAATATAGAATTCAATATTTTTTATGACCAAAGCATTGCTAAGGGGTGAGGAATTATATTATAAGCTATAGGTTATTTTACAACTTCCTATAGAGGTTAACGAAACCAGTAAGAAATTTCCATATTCACAGCAGCCACAAAAAATAAGAGACCATGATGTTCAGGAATAGATCTCTTACATATTGAAATTTTATAAAGCATGATCCTTCTATGATGCAGTAGTCTGGATGGTCTATACAGTGCACAGTTATTTCAAGTCTACAGTACCCAGTCTTCCCAGGAGGTCTCCCATCCCAATACTGGCCAGGCCCAACAATGCTTAACTTCCAAGATCAGACGCCATTGGGTATTAAGAGGGTGGTATGACAGTAGACAAATGTCCAGTACACTGTATTCCCCAGTACAACGTCCTAAGGAAGATCATGATAACCAAATTTGAAAGAGATTCAAGTAATAAAAATGGAGCTATTTCATAGCTATCATTAACCCATATGGAACCAAAGTTCTCAGTTAAAAAATCCAGTACATCTCACGTTGTGAGAGTTTATTAGCCAAGTCTCCTCTCCTTTCTCCTAATATTACTTGTTCAATATGTTTAAAAGTTAGATCCTCTGGGTTGGAGTTATGATGTAATGAAAAATGTTGTGATACGGCATGTCCCTCTACTTTATTCTTTTTATTCCGAACATGTTCTTAAATACGTAGAGGTCTTTTTGTCTTCCTGACATATTGGATTCCACAGGTACACTCCAGTATGTATATAACAGATGTAGAATTGCAATTCATATGTTGCTTAATTTTGTATTCTTTAGAATTGTCCGAGTTTTTAAAAGTTCTCCTTTGTGGATGTAGATATCTACAAATGTTGCATTTCCCACATTTATAACTCCCTGTGCATTTCTCTATGGGGTGAGTTCTTTGGGCATTTGTGTTTTGCATCATGCTTGGGGCTATGGAGTCCTTCAGATATCTGGCCTTTCTATACACCACTGAAGGTTTCAGTGGGAGTATTTCCTTCAGGATTGGGTTCATAAGTAGGATATGCCAATGTTTTGTCAGTGTGTTCTTAATTTTTCTCTCCTGGTTATTGTACAGTATGTGGTTATGAAGGGGACTGCCTTGTCCCTTCGTCTAGCCTTCTCTTTATATGTCAGTGTATAGCTGTATTTGTTCTTTCGCTGTTTCTTCTTTGCTACAGTTGCGTTTGATCCTTTGGAATTGTGAGTGCGGGATGTTGTCCTTCCATCGATTTAGGTGACCACTTTTATAGTGTAAGTAGCTGTTGGTGTCTACCTTTTTTATAAAATTGTTTGTGATTGTTTTGTCTTCCTTGTGTGTTAGCACCAGATCAAGAAATTCAATTGACAAATCGCTGGTACTGCATGTGAACTTGAGATTCATATTATTGCTCATAATGTGAGAGAAGAATGACACAAAGGACTCCTCTGAACCATCAAGTTCTGATCCTAAAAGCTCCCTGTCTGGAGCTTCTAAGTTGCAGTGAGTAGCGTTCTCCAGTCCAGCAGTTCTGTCAGTGCAGTCTCATCCCAGTTCCCCAGACTCAGAGGTGAATTTAAAATGGGTACAGGGTGTGCAGGCCCATTCCACACACCCTGCACCCATATTTCTTAATACTTACCTCTCTGAAGTCCCGCATTGGGTGTCGCAGTCCTGCACAAAAACATCTGGAAAATGGACTTGCGCCCATTTTCCTGGTATGTTGCGCATGTGCAGTGGGGAAATTACCAGGTAAATGGCAGCCATGCCATTTTCCTGGTGACTCGTGCAAGTGCAGTAGACTCTACTAGATGCAGCACTGTGCTCAGTGCACTGCCAGCTACCGGAGAGAGAGGAGGGGGCCCCAGATGGAGACTGCACATGGGCTCCATCTGCTCTTAATACGCCTCTGCCCAGACTCTCACTTTTTCAACTATCTGATTTCATGAGACGCATCAGTTTACTGAACTGCACATCAATAGTACATGTTTCTCACTTCAGTAATGCGAGAAACATCTCAAAGCACTTCTGAGGGACAGACCTTTAGTACAAGGTCTGCCCCAGGAGTCAAACAGCATGATAAAGGTTGTGAAATTTTGAGAGATAACATGCCATACATTTCACACTATTACTTCTGTTTATGCAAAATAGACCCTTTAGTATTTATGTTGAGTTTCTAGTAACTTTATGATAGCATTGCAGTCTGAGTAACATATTGATTGGAAATAACTGACTGTGACAAACATATTATTGCTGATGTTGGAATCCCTAGTAACATAATACCAAAAATCAGCAAAATCAATAATATTACATTTGCATACTTGTTAATTTTGTTCAGTAAATATTAAGCTGCTCCAAAACAAATATGTTCCCAGATTGTGACTAATAATTATTTTATTGAAACATAGTAAACACAACTAAAATGAAGCTACAGTATACCAGACAGGAGAAAATACATCATCTGCTTCATAGCAGGGAGCAGTAAGAACAAGCTGCAGCTATAATTATAAAATAAAAAAGTTGGAGATATTTGTGTTTGTTTGCTGAAAAAGAAAGTGATGAAGAAACTGGTGCTGAAGCTGTGAAATCCTACTTTAAATCTCTATATGGCTGTTCGCGCCAAGTGGACGTGCCTGGCGTATGGCGATACGCAAATTAGGATTAACAGTGTACGCAACGTGTGATGCATACACAATACCTTCCCTTATTGTAACACCACTAATATGCATAATAGATGCTATCTTTATATCAAAAATACAATATTAATACAGTACAATATATCACAGTATAATAACCTTATGAGAAAGCAAGTGAACACACACACACCTGTTTCTGTGGTCCAACGCAAAAAAGAAAATATTGTATTTTAAGTATATATAACATTATTATTACAAGTCATACAGTTGTACAATATAGTTCAAGAGAAGAGGTCATAGTTACTAACCAGTATACATACGTTCGCATGTGCTCCCCGGATCCAGGGTACAGTCATCACCAGATGACTGGTAGAATACAGCTACTGCTCTCTGGATCAGGGGAGCATAATTTATACAGATAAATTATGGGTGTGTATAATAGCAGGCAGTGTCATCTTCCATTGATCCAGGGGCGGGACGTTTCCAGTTGACTGGGGGTCATTGGTTGGTTCAAACAGTGGCCGATGCCTAGGCTCAAGATGCTGTTACAGGAGTTCATCTCTGGGTTTCCTCCAAAAAACTAGCTCAAATCAACCATTGTTATATGCTATTATTAAACATAAATCCGGCATTGCTAATATCTGCTTGCCACAATGTGCGACAATCTATTCGCAATGACTGGATTTATGCTAACACAATTCTGTACATTAGGACCCCAAACATGATGTTAATATGTGGTTCCATCCCTTGACTATATGTATTGTGTGAGCCACGAAAGCTGGGATATATATAATACATTGGACATGTTATATAAATGTCTAATTCATTCTATATCTATACAGTATATATATATAATGAAATTACAATAGAGTAAGATAATGATTATGAAAGGAAAGTTTGGTTTGAAGAAATGCCTCAAAATGCATTGGGAACAATTATGTTAGAAGATTAATGTGTGGCCAATTGAATCAATCTCTCATGGCCACAAGGGGGGAACTGCCACCGCAGCTAGCTGGTAATCATTTGTAAAATTAAATATATTTCTAGGAATATGAGGATAAGAGACATCGCCAGAAATAAAACATCGCCAATTGTTATTTCAGATACACTGCACATATACATTTCAAAGAAATAAATAAATCAAATAGGTTTGAACATACTGTATAAGTTAACTGTTTAGTAGCATGCATGTAGATTTATTTGTTTCACAATGAGACTATGGGTCATTATATAAGAGAAAGTTTTTTTCCTGCTTAGTTCAATGCACACAGATAGTGGTATGCATAGGTGTATGCCTACAGTTCTTAATGAGGATCAAAGTATTGTACCTTTGGTAATTATAAACTGACATGTCTATTGTCCAGTATGGGCCAAAAGAGGAGCCATGATATCAGCAGATAAGAAGTCATATATTTTGTTAGATCCCAGGCATGACAATGTTTATTTACACATCAAACACAGGGGAATGTTGATGAATAGAAATTCCACATTTTATGAAACCATGGTTGTTTGAGCAGAAACATCCAACCCATGCCAGCAAACATGACCCACAACTCCTTGGAGGTTAACTGGCTAACCCATAATTATCTATTGCATTAAAATCTATGAGAATATGCCAGTTAATGGTAAAATATGGGATATAAGTTACTTTGTAGTGTATTTAATATTTTTGACTTTGACAGTCCAGCCTTTGATAGTCTTCATAAACTATCATACTTCAAAAAAACATATTAAATACATACAAACACTAATTGATAACTTAGGCATATGTATACATATCTATATCACAAGTCAGACATCGACTATTCAATCTGTGTTGGGGACTACAATGGTAAGGGCAAGTCAACCTATACGCAATCAACGGATCCTCTGGGGATCATTGGTAGAACGTTGGAGCTCATCTAACCTATAAAGAATGCTTGGGGAAATTAGGACTACATTTTCTATGATGTCTGCTGTAACATTTACTATACATATAATTAAGCATGACTAAACCTATTCACATTTCTATTACTTGATTGTGCTTTAAATTTCAGGATTATACACCAAATCTGCCACATTTTCAACACTGCCCCTCCACAGACTCATTAGATTTTTATTTCTGATTGCCCTCTTTTGCTGGGTCATAATTGGAACACATTTGAATATCAGGCCGATAAGTATGATGACGCCCAGGATACAGAGTAGAAGTTTCCCTACATTCGTCACCATTTCTTGTGCCCACTCTCCTAACCCAGAGAACCACTTGAGTGGGTTCAACCAGGTGACCCATCCAGTTAAATCCTTGCCCACGGCAGCTAAAGTGAGGTTGTGCTTCCTCCTAAATTCCCACTTAGCTGCAGTATTTCGTCCATTTTCTGCTCATTCACCTCCTTCGGATCATCTGTACTATTGGTGATGTAAGTGCAGCATTTTATTCCATACTGAGTTGCTAAGGTTACACAGTACCCATCCATTACAGCCGTGACATAATTCAAAACCATCCTGTGTTGCACAAGCTCTTTCTTGTAGGCTTGCAATTCCCTACCAGTAAACCTGAAGGTATCATCATACATCTCACTGATGTTATCAATCAAATTTGCCAATGCTTGGATGTACCTATAATTTATAACTACTCTGGCCATACGGGTGATATCTAAGGCATGAGGAATTGAATCCCGGTGGATTCCTGTATCAAATTTGAGGCTAAGGAGTCTCCCCTGTCTATGATGTGTCTTTTATAAATGTATTCATAATGAGTATGGCTATAAGGAGACGGAGAGTTGTGGTGAATGTCTATCATTTTATCATGAGTAAGGGTCATGATTTCTGGTAGTACCCTTCCGAGATAGCATAAACCTTCAGAGTTCGGAGAGAGCCACTTGTACGCTTTCCTTCCACATATGAAATACACATCATCTGGGAGAACATAAGGAACAGAATGCATCATTATCATTGAACACATTATTCTGACAAAGAATCCTGTCCCCATCTCCCCCATTTGACTGGTATTCGTTTCTGGGTGTATATGCTCAAGTACAGTTCAACAGTGCTACCTTTCTGTCCTCCTGGAACAGGTTCTCAAGTGATATTAGTGTGGATTCACCTTTTTCTACTTCACGAGTTCTCTCCAGGTTAGCGACCTTCTTGCAATGGGAGGAGTGGACCTAAGTCTCTCTCTCGGCTACTTTCAGTGATGTCGTGCTGATCAACAAAACTTGGTATGGTCCTTCCCACCTGTCTATTAGGAAAGCTGAGCGTAGTCATCCTGGGGATCTATCATTACGTGTGGCTGTCATCCAAAAAGGTTTTTGAAGGGTGATAGGTTAAGCGGGGTCTGGCAGTGGTTCTGATGCTAGTGCCTCTGGTCACATTTAATCCTGTTTCAGTCATCACCTTGCTCAATTTGTTCTTAATAGTGCTGTTCATTCTCCCCAACTTCGCACTGGCTTGGGGTCGGAAGGGAGTATAAAGTTTACTATTAATGCCCATGAGCTTACACATGACCTGAAAGACTTCACCAAAAAAAATGGGTACCCCTGTCACTTTCAATAATCTTAGGGATACCATATCTATACACAAATTCTTGTACAATTTTTTTTTTCGGTAAACACGGCAGTATTTGAAGCAGCAGGGAATTACTCTACCCAGTTTGAGAATATATTAGTGCACACCATATCCTCCCTCACCAGTGTTCTCATCCTCCACCCTTTGTCCATTACAAGGCACACAAACTATAAGGTATTTTTTTTAGCAGTCATACAAGATCTACAGTAAACTGCTCTACTTTATACTTCTATCCAGTCTCAATACTAAAGGGTAGATCAAACTGATAATAGATAGTTATATGTCATCATGCAGAAAGCGTTAACAATTTACTTCAGTTCTGTGGAAACAAAACAATAATATGTTATCATTTTTGACAAAGGCATATAACAAACATGTTTTTCTCTGGTGTAAAGTTGGGAAAAGAAACCTTGATCATGATCCTATAGAGGAAAAGAAAGAAAAGAGCAAAAAAAAAAATAATAATAATAATAGCGCTTAGGTTAATAACGCTCCATGGAGGCTTTTAAATACATCTTAACTACAGGTACCTTTTAAAAACACCTTAAACTTAACTCATGTAGTAACATAAATAGTGTATGAACATCAAACATATACATATAATATATCTGGGTTCAACAAACTTAAACAAAAAATTTAGAGACAAATGATTGGTCTAAGGGTATGATTCTAGTATCTGGCTATATTTCTATATTATTATCATGAGTTATGGATGTAACTCAACAACTCCTTTAGATTGCTTTTATCTAGCCACAAATTGCTGACAATAATCACAAATTAATTGGTCAGGTATATGGTCAATAACTATATGCCAATGAGTTAGAGAATGCAAAATGTTAACAAAGCCTGGTTGTATTGTATTATAGTCTGAGTGGGCCCTTGAAATTTCACATTATTAACTGTTGTTTCTTTAACAATTGAATTAAGTAAATCTGTTCCCCGTGGGGATTTCCAATCTTCCCAAGAGAGTCCGTGAGCATGACCTATTATTTCAATGAATGCATAACAGGCAAGTAAACGTGGAGTGGGAGATTAAAGAAACGGTGAACTTAATTCTGATATACATACAGGCTTTGGCATACCTTGTGTACAATTTCCTGGCATAGTACCTATCCATACAGCGAGTAACGGAGGGACAAAGCTAGGCTTATTTTCCATTGACAGTTACCTTTGACACATATCTAATATTTGCAAGTGTTTCTTTATATACTTATTTACTATATCCAGTAGATGATTATCAAGCATTTAATAACTAGTGGGTCAAAACTGCCCATGTCAGGGAATTAATGTTCACTGTCTTGTGTGATGTCACACCACTCATGCACGAATTTTCCATAATCAGCACCATACCTAGCAAACCCGTATCAAATTTCCATCCCTTCAGGACATTTGGAACCTGTTGTTTCTATCTCTATTTACAATGCAATAACAAAACCTTGTTTATCTCTGATTGCTTCACTCGGCGTCTATCAGATAATATATATCAACATATATTTCAACGACTCCCCTACTGATTGCCTACTTCAGCGGTCTATCATGGAAAGTATTTCTGCGTGTCCACAGAACACTTATTTAATGCTCATTTAAGCATACCACTTTAAAATTCAGTACTATCATGAATGAACAACTGTCTTTTCTTCAGAAAGACACAAGTCTAGACATTGTACCTTAGTACCATAAAAGCATAAGTCTCTGCAAGCAGTTACTAAATCCAACAACCAATCAATACTTGCATATAAACCATCACACAGAGAATATTGAAAGAGTTTATCTTATGTAATATAGCAATATGAATAAAACAGAAATGCTTTTGAGAAGTCAGATAGTGAACGTTGGTACCAGTTTGTAAAAGGGTCAATGACAGTTTTTTTTCTTGTTCTTTTTATTCTACTAATATCTAATATCATATCTTTGAAGCAAATATTCTATTTTTATCATTTAATAACAGATTAATACCTAATTATAAACCATTTAATAACCTACTTGCAAGTTTACCCAAGATTACTGTATATACCTTTTAAATTATTTGGATAATTAATTCATAAATGAATACACACAGGTATGAAAATAAAGTAAAGGAAAGTAATTCTCAATAACAATTTCTTATTCAATAATATTCACAAATATGTAAAACAGTATTATCATATTTCCAATATTTCAATATGTTTTAACAATATGAGTGTATGTGTGTGCGTTTGTGTGTGTGTGTGTGTGTGTGTGTGTGTGTGTGTATGGAGATTGTAAAAGGGTAGAAATATTTCTTCATGCATTTAGAGCAAATCCGGGACCTATTGATACATTGGGGAATACAATCTATCTGAAGAAAATACTTATGGGAAAGAGAGAGAGAGAGAGATGTGATAGAATAGAGAAAATCTTGTGTGTGGGTGCTATGGGGTATGTGAGAGATTGAAGATTACATGTTACATGAATTACATAACTAATATATATTCATGGGAATAAACACCATATAAGGGATGATACATATCTACCATCTCATTATATGCTTCCACATTCCCCACAAGCACCGGAAGTTACCCAGGCGGACATCTTCCGCTGCATGCTACCTAAATGTTTAGGCGCGAACTGAGCTTTTGTTATCTCAGGCCTATGCAAGTATTATGCAGTTATACTCTTAACACACAATTTTATAATTTCAAACAAATAAACTTATCCGATTTGATTCAGACCTAAAAATGAGTGCTAAAACTTATGGCAACAGTACAAGGACATAATTTATACAGTGTGCATAATTTCGTGGCAACAGATCAAAGAAATAGCTTTTCTTTGTTGTCCCTCAGTCCGTATCAGCACCTCTGAGATTATACAAAACAGATGTGGTTTAACAACATTAGATAGTTTTAAAACAAAATTGTTTTACCTTATAGTGACGTGTCTTTCCACCCTTTGTTGCTAGACCAACGTCTGTGTAGTCATGTTAGTCCGTGAGTGTGAGATGGGCCAGACAAAGCCCCCAACTGTGAAATCCTACTTTAAATCTCTCTACGGCTTTTGGCACCAAGTGGACGCACCTGGCATATGGCGATACACAAATGAGGATGAACAATGTACGCAACGTGTGATGCATACGCAATACCTTCCCTTATTGTAACACCACTAGTAGGCATAATAGTCGCTATCTTTATGTCAAAAATACAATATGAATTACAGTGCAATATACCACAGTATAATAACCTTATGTGAAAGCAAGTGAACACACACACACCAGTTTCTGTGGTCCAACGCACAAAAGAAAATATTTAACTATATATAACATTATTATTACAAGTCATACAGTGGTACAATATAGTTCAAGAAAAGAGGTCATAATTACAAGCCAGTATACATATGTTCGCATGCGCTCCCTGGATCCAGAGTACAGTCATCACCAGATGACTGGTAGAATACAGCTACTGCTCTCTGGATCAGGGGAGCAAAATGTATAGTTAAATTATGGGTGTGTATAATAGCAGGCTGTGTCATCTTCCATTGGTCCATGGGGCAGGATGTTTCCAGTTGACTGGGGGTCATTGGTTGGTTCAAACAGTGGGCGAAGCCTAGGCTCAAGATGCTGTTAAAAGGAGTTCACCTCTGGGTTCCCTCCAAAATACTAGCTCATATCAACCATTGTTATATGATATTATTAAACATAAATCAGGCATTGCTAATATCTGCTTGCTGCAATGTGCGACAATCTATTCGCAACCGCCGGATTTATGCTAACACAATTCTGTACATTATGACACCAAACATGATGTTAATATGTGGTTCCATCCCTGGACTATGGACCTTATTCAGAGGCGGCCGTACGGTCTACGACCGCACGGCCGCCTCGATGTTTTGCCAGTGTGCATGCGCATGAGGGAGCCGGCTCCCTCGTGCACATGCGTGAGACCCGCTACGACCGACAGTGTTGGTCGTAACGGGTCTCTTTCCAAAGGGGCTGAGCTGACGATGTTGATTGACAGCTCGCCCCATTTGGAAGGTGGGCCGGGGGGGTGGCAGCCCAAATGGAGGCGTTCCTATGGGAACACCTGCCGTTTGGGGGAGGCCCCACTGACATCACTAGTGATGTCAGTGGAGAGCTTCCGGCTCAGACAGAGCCAGAAGCTCTCCGGGGCTTATGACAAGTGAGACCATATCCTAGGGTCTCGTCGTAAGCCCCGATGGTCGCGATGGTCTCTGACCATCGTGACCATCACCCGAGCGGTCGTTAGAGCTGTGGGTGTTAACCCACAGCCTAACGACCACAACAGAGGCGGGCGGTCAGGATGCAAGTGGCCGCCCAGTTTCTGAGCGATCGCTTGCATCCTCCGACCGCCTCTGAATGAGGCCCTATATGTATTGTGTGAGCCACGAAAGCTGGGATATATATAATACATTGGACATGTAATATAAATGTTTAATTTATTCTATATCTTTACAGTATATATATATATATATACTGAAATTACAATAGAGTAAGATAATGATTATGAAAGGAAAGTTTGGTTTGAAGAAATGCCTAAAAATGCCTTGGGAACAATTACGTTACAAGATTAATGTGTGGCCAATCGAATCAATCTCTCATGGCCACAAGGGGGGAACTGCCACCGCAGCTAGCTGGTAATCATTTGTAAAATTAAATATATTTCTAGGAATATAAGGATGAGAGACATTGCCAGAAATAAAACATCACCAATTGTTATTTCAGATACACTGCACATATACATTTCAAATAAATAAATAAATAAATCAAATAGGTTTGGACATACTGTATAAGTTAACTGTTTAGTAGCATGCGTGTAGATTTATTTGTTTCACAATGAGACTAGGGGTTCTAGGGGTTATTGTATAAGAGAAAGGTTTTTTCCTGCTTAGATCAATGCACACAGATAGTGGTATGCATAGGTGTATGCCTACAGTACTTAATCAGGATCAAAGTATTGTACCTTTGGTAATTATAAACTATGTCTATTGTCCATTATGGGTCAAAAGAGGAGCCATGATATCAGCAGATAAGAAGTCATATAATTTGTTAGACCCCAGGCATGACAATGCTTATTTACACATCAAACACAGGGGAATGTTGGTGAATAGAAATTCCTCATTTTATGACACCATGGTTGATTGAGCAGAAACATCCAACCCAGGCCAGCAAACATGACCCACAACTCCTTTGAGGTTAACTGGCTAACTCATAATTATCTATTGCATTAAAATCTATGAGAATATGCCAGTTAATGGTAAAATATGGGATATAAGTTATTTTGTAGTGTATTTAATATTTTTGACTTTGACATTGCCTATATGCATTTGCACACTGCTAAGAGCATGAACACAGCAATTAAAAGTCCAAATTGTGCAGTATTAACTAACTGCATCAGGCCCTCTGTCAGATCCAAGTAGAACAGCGTAAGGCAGTGACAATCTGACTGAGCAAGGTAAAACCCTGGGGTTGTAGTGGCAGGGTACCTTTAAGAATTATTGTTGTTAGTGTTAGGCATTTAGAGTTAACCTATAGGGTCTCTTTGATTCTGGAAATCCCTCCCTCCCTTATTTGTTTTTTGTGTAGGTTATGCATGTTGTGGAGGAAAGAACGGTAGTGTGCTTTTTTATTTTTTATATAAGTTAGATGGGTGCACTCACCTTATTCACATATAGGCCACAAAGCCTGTCCGGACGTGCTTTTCAGAGAGTTTAACACCAATGGGGCAGGAAAGTGATAAAGTGCAGAGTGATAAACGACCAACCACTCAGCTCCCAACTGTCATGTGAAAGGTTTGAAAAATGACAGTTGGGAGCCGATTGGTTGGTCATTTATCATGCTTCACTTTATCTCTTCCCGGAGCTTTATACATCTACTCCAATGAGTGATGTGCTTGGTCTGCATGTGTTAGTTGGAGTGTCTGTTCTTGTTTTGTCCGCCACCATACTAACTTTAAGTTCAGAACAATTTTTTTTATAAAATGTTTTTTATTGAAATCAAAAAACATTACAATTAATTTCAATAATAATAATAATCATAATAATAATTCAATAATTAATAATTCAATAATTAATAATTTAATAATTAACAATCTTATGTCAAAATAAAATGTTACCTTTATTTTGATTCCAACTCCTGTTGTCTGTGTGTTTATTTTTAGATAAGTTTTAGTTGTGATAAATATTTAAGGTATAATGCAGATATCAACCATTGGGGAGTTTAATGTTTTTTTATCTGCTCAGCATGAATCCATAAAATTCAAATGGCTATTGTCCTTCTGAAGCACAAATAGTGTATGACAAAACATGGGCTTTTTTCAGTTGCTCTTCACTTGCTGAGCAGGAGATTCACATGTTCAAATATCTGTTTATTTCCACTTTCTCACTATTTCTCCATGTAGCAAATTAGTTTCCCCTCCATTTCTATCACCACTTACTATATTGTGGCAATACAATAAACCAGTTATCACTTTGGTTTATAAAATAAATACATATATAGCGGGAACCCCTGTCAGCTGATGCTGTGACTTTTTCAGATAAGCCTGTTTTGAACTTTTTTAATGTATTACACATTTATTTGTATGTTTCCATTGTATGTCCTAATAAATTGTCTCTGATAATACACTATGAGAGTGTTCTCTCTCTCCTATATATACATTAATGAGCTTGGATCAAGAGCTGAACCTAAAAAATCCTATGAGGGAGATACAGATATTTTAAGGTATACTACATGCTTGTCTTCTAGTATACCACGGTACACATACTAAGTGTTTATGATGTGTGTATAAAACCAATAAGCATATTACACTATGAGGCCCTTGTTTTTCACCTTTTGTATTGCAAGAACATCGGGAACCTCACAACAAAGGTCCATTTGGAAAAACACAAGCTGTAACTGTTGACATCAGGACTATAGTTGATGATTATACTGAACTTCTTATTTGAATTAACAGTTGTACAGAACGTCTGAATGGTTAAGCGCTGTAACTAGTACCTGTATAGTTTGAATATATATATATTCAATCACTGGGGCAGGTGAGCGGCACTATGGGACTAATGCAGTAAGGGTTAACTTACTCCTTTGCTGGGTCAGGATCAGCAGATGTGCACACTGTATGCATGACCTGGCCTGTCAGCTGGCAAATGAACAGTAATAGTGAAATGTCAGATTTGGGGTTCCATTCTAACATGTTTGAAATCCATAAATGATTAAAAATAAAAAAACAAAATGAAAAATGTTTATGGTCTGATTCTGAATTGGATGCAGCGTGTGTCACATGTCTTTTGCCACAGTTATGCCTGTAATTTTATGTTAATACCACTAAAAGCCACATTCCCTGGTGTACAACAGTGGGTATACCTGTATAAGGACTAAGACACCCAGTTAGAGCATCTTTAGATGCTGAGATATAGCTTAGTGCGTCTTTACATGTAACTAGGGGTGTGCACCGGCCACTTTTCGTGTTTTGTGTTTTGGTTTTGGATCTGGATCTTTCTTTGTGTTTTGGATCTGGATTGGTTTTGCCAAAACCACCCTTACGTGTTTTGGGTTCTGGGTTTTGTGTTTTGGATCTGTATTTTTTTTTAAAAAGCATAAAAACAGCTAAAATAACAGAATTTGTGGGTTTTTCTGCTCCTATGCTATTATTAACCTCAATAACCTTAATTTCCACTCATTTCCAGTCTATTCTGAACACCTCACACCTCACAATAGTGTTTTTATGTCCAAAAGGTTGCACCGAGGTAGCTGGATGACAATGCTAAGAGATACGAGTGGGCGGCACAAACACGTGGTCCATCTAGGAGTGACACTGCAGTGGCAGACAGGATGGCAGTTTGAAAAACTAGGCCCCAAACTATACATAATGCAAAGAAAAAAAAAGAGGTGCAAGATGGAATTGTCCTTGGGCCCTCCCACCCACCCTTATGTTGTATAAACAGGACATGCACACTTTAACAAACCAAACATTTCAGCGCCAGGGTCTGCCACACGACTGTGGCTGAAATGATTGGTTCGTTTGGGCCCCCACAAAACAAGCTGGCAATTAATCTGTCCCTGCACAAACTGGCTCTACGGACGCAAGATGTCGTCCTCATCCTCCTCATCCACCGATTCCTCACCCTCTTCAGTGTTGTGTACATCCTCATCCTCACAGAGTATTAATTCGTCCCCGCTGGAATCCACAACCACATTTCCCTCTGTACGTTCTGGAGGCTGGTCTCCCTGGAAGAGTTGATAATTCATTTTATGAACATCATCTTCTCCACATTTGTGGAAGCAACCTCCTATGCCTTTCGCTGACAAGGTTCCCGGCTGCACTAAACACTCTTTCGGAGTGCACACTGGAGGGGGGGCAACTCAGGTAAAATAGAGCCAGTTTGTACAGGGACCTCCAAATTGCTTCTTTTTCCTGCCAGTACAGGTACGGACTGTCTGACATGCCTACTTGGATGCTGTCACCGATGTAATCTTTTAACAGACAGACGCACGCTTGTCGCTGCTGCTTTGAGGATGCAAGTGCGGCTACAGCCCACACAATTCACAAAGACAGAAAAAAAAGAAGAATATTTTTATTGTTTCTGTAGCACACTTTGAGGGTATCACCACCCTTTAACAGACAGACGCATGCTTGTCGCTACTGCTTTGAGGATGCAAATGCGGCTACAGCCCACACAATTCACAAAGACAGAAAAAAAAAAGAAGAATATTTTTATTGTTTGTGTAGCACACTTTGAGGGTGTCACCACCCTTTAACAGACAGACGCATGCTTGTCGCTACTGCTTTGAGGATGCAAATGCGGCTACAGCCCACACAATTCACAAAGACAGGAAAAAAAAGAAGAATATTTTTATTGTTTGTGGAGCGCACTTTGAGGGTTACACCACCCTTTAACAGACAGACACATGCTTGTCGCTGCTGCTTTAAGGATGCAAGTGCGGCTACAGCCCACACAATTCACAAAGACAGAAAAAAAAAAGAAGAATATTTTTATTGTTTGTGTAGCACACTTTGAGGGTGTCACCACCCTTTAACAGACAGATGCACGCTTGTCGCTACTGCTTTGAGGATGCAAATGCGGCTACAGCCCACACAATTCACAAAGACAGAAAAAAAAAAGGAAGAATATTTTTATTGTTTGTGTAGCACACTTTGAGGGTGTCACCACCCTTTAACAGACAGACGCATGCTTGTCACTGCTGCTTTAAGGATGCAGGTGCGGCTACAGCCCACACATTTCACAAAGACAGAAAAAAAAAGAAGAATATTTTTATTGTTTGTGGAGCGCACTTTGAGGGTTACACCACCCTTTAACAGACAGACACATGCTTGTCGCTGCTGCTTTGAGGATGCAAGTGCGGCTACAGCCCACACAATTCACAAAGACAGAAAAAAGAAGAAGAATATTTTTATTGTTTGTGTAGCACACTTTGAGGGTGTCACCACCCTTTAACAGACAGACGCACGCTTGTCGCTGCTGCTTTGAGGATGCAAGTGCGGCTACAGCCCACACAATTCACAAAGACAGAAAAAAAAAGAAGAATATCTTTATTGTTTGTGTAGCAAACTTTGAGGGTGTCACCACCCTTTAACAGACAGACGCACGCTTGTCGCTGCTGCTTTGAGGACAGTATCATATGCAGTGACAGTAGACTTGTCAGAAATTGTTGGCACATCCTTCAGTCCGGACCAGATGTCCAAATCAGCCCTTGACTTATGACACAGGCGCACGCTTGGCGCTGCTACTGTGTTGATGCACGTGCGGCTACATCGCACACAAGTCACAAACACATAAAAAAAATAGTTTTTTATTTTTGGAGCACTTTGAGGGTTACACCTCCCTTTAACAGACAGACGCACGCTTGTCGCTGCTGCTTTAAGGATGCAGGTGCGGCTACAGCCCACACATTTCACAAAGACAGAAAAAAAAAGAAGAATATTTTTATTGTTTGTGGAGCGCACTTTGAGGGTTACACCACCCTTTAACAAACAGACGCGCGCTTGTCGCTGCTGCTTTGAGGATGCAAGTGCGGCTACAGCCCACACAATTCACAAAGACAGAAAAAAGAAGAAGAATATTTTTATTGTTTGCGGAGCGCACTTTGAGGGTTACACCACCCTTTAACAGACAGACGCACGCTTGTCGCTGCTGCTTTGAGGATGCAGGTGGAATCTAGATGGGATTTGGAACCGGGGACACACTACCTCCATCAATTGTCTAAATCCAACTGCACTAATGGCGGATACCGGACGCACGTCTAATACCAACATAGCAGTCAAGGCCTCAGTTATACGTTTTGCTTCAGGATGACTGCTGTCGTACTTCATCCTCATTGCTAGGGACTGTTGGAGTGTCAATTGTTTAGTAAAAGTAGTGATGTTCCTACTTCCTCTCTGGGATGATGAACAACTCCCAGCAGCAGCAACAGCACTAGGAGGAAGTGGTTCTTGATCTTTCCCTATTTTATTTTTATCGGAGAAAGTTTGGTCCTCCATTTATGTTATATGGATATATACGTGCGGCTAAGGCACACACAAACACAGAAAATATTTTTTAATCTTTGCTGGAGAGTAGTGCACTTTGTGGGTTACACCACCGTTTAAGAAATGAGCCAGCCGGCTCTTTACTTATGGGACACAGGCGCACGCTTGGCGCTGCTCCTTTGTTGATGCATGTGCAGCCACAGTGCACACAATTCACAAACACAGAAAATATTTTTTTATTTGGTTTGGAGTGTACTTTGGGGGTTACAGCACCCTTTAACGGTCAAGCCAGAAGGCCCTTTACTTATGACACAGGTGCACACTTGGCACTACTTTGCTGATGCACGTGCGGCTACTGCGCACACAATTCACAAACACAGAAAATATTTTTTTATTTGGTTTGGACTGGAGTGTACTTTGGGGGTTACAGCACCCTTTAACGGTCAAGCCAGCCGGCCCTTTACTTATGACACAGGCGCACGCTTGGCACTACTTTGTTGATGCACGTGCGGCTACTGCGCACACAATTCACAAACACAGAAAATATTTTTTTATTTGGTTTGGACTGGAGTGTACTTTGGGGGTTACAGCACCCTTTAATGGTCAAGCCAGCCGGCCCTTTACTTATGACACAGGCGCACGCTTGGCACTACTTTGTTGATGTACGTGCGGCTACTGCTCACACAATTCACAAACACAGAAAATATTTTTTTATTTGGTTTGGACTGGAGTGTACTTTGGGGGTTACAGCACCCTTTAACGGTCAAGCCAGCCGGCCCTTTACTTATGACACAGGCGCACGCTTGGCATTACTTTGTTTATGCATGTGCGGCTACTGCGCACACAATTCACAAACACAGAAAAATTTTTTTTTTTTGGTTTGGACTGGAGTGTACTTTGGGGGTTACAGCACCCTTTAACGGTCAAGCCAGCCGGCCCTTTACTTATGACACAGGCGCACGCTTGGCACTACTTTGTTGATGCACGTGCGGCTACTGCGCACACAATTCACAAACACAGAAAATATTTTTTTTTGGGTTTGGACTGGAGTGTACTTTGGGGGTTACAGCACCCTTTAACGGTCAAGCCAGCCGGCCCTTTACTTATGACACAGGCGCACGCTTGGCACTACTTTGTTGATGCACGTGCGGCTACTGCGCACACAATTCACAAACACAGAAAAAAATATTATTTTTTAGCACTTGGGGGAGCACCCCTGATGGACAGAGCACCCCCTGGACAACACTACAGCACCCCTTTTAGGACTGGGACACTGCACAGGACTTTGGAGTGGACACAGCCCCTATGGAGAACTGACTGCACAACACAGTCCAGCCAGCCCCTATGGACTTTGAAGTAGTGGACACAGCCCCTATTAACAACAGCAGCACAGCACAACACAGCCAGCCCCTATGGACTTTGAAGTAGTGGACACAGGCCCTATGGACAACAGCAGCACAGCGCAGCACAGCACAGCACAACACTACTCTGCACTACACTACACTACACTACATAGCCCAGCCAGCCCTAACTCCCACCCTCCCTCTTCACTGTCCACAGCCGAGTGAGAAAATGGCGCAGACGCGGGTACCTTATATAGGTTCCAAAACCCGCGAGACCCGGAAGGCGGGATGATGACATTTTGCCTCGATTTCAGATCCGAGTCAGGCGGGAAAAGTCGAGCCTGACTCTGATCTGCCTCGGATCGGGGGGGCTCGGGGGGGTTCGAATTTCAGAAATCCGAACCCGCTCACCCCTACATGTAACCATCGATTGCACCATTAAAACTTCACAATCACTACAGTGCATAGTTGCCTACCTTTCAGTTGCTCTTCCCGGGAGAAGCCCGAGTAAGAGAAGCAGCAGGGGGGGTGACAGGGGCGGGGCCTGACAAATCGCGTCATTAAGCCCCGCCCCCTGTGGTAAAATTGCCGCGATTGGTTAAAATTTACATAGGGGGCGGGGCCAAACAACGTGATTCATGTAGAATCACGTCTTAAGCCCCGCCCCCTACACGGAGACCCGCAATCGCCGCCAAAATTCTCCTCATTCTGCCCACTTCACTAGGAAGTGGGCAGAATGCGGGAGAAATGCCTACCCTTCCGTGGGTGCGGGGGGTTACCCGAAAAATCGGGAGCCTCCCGCGAAAACCGGGAGGGTAGGCATGTATGCTACAGTGACACTCCCATAACATGCCCATAAGGTGGTACATCTCCATGTATCTGAATAGCCACCTCCCAATCACCACCCAGAAACGCCCAATATGTTTCTGAGACCTTGCATCTCAATCGGTCCTGTGAGTTTGTAGGCTAACACCATGGAGCACTGTGAGACCTTTTAGCAACTTAGATGCATGTACAGATGAAAAACATGGACCATTTGCCTGAATATCAGCATAGTGCCCATCTCAGAATCATACCCTTATTCTGTATCAGCCTCCCATAGGTGTATTGCTGTGATACTTGATAAATGAGATTTCCTCATTCAGTAACCCTTTCATGAAAAATGCAAAATGAGAACAAAACTATTGACAAATGAACGCCTACTCTAAGGCCAGGTATAAGATGATATATTGGGGCAGATGTATGAATCTCTGGGAAGTGATAAAGTGCAGAGTGATAAACAACCAACCAATCAGCTCCCAACTGTCATTTTTCAAACACAACCTGTAACATGACAGTTGGGAGCTGAGTGGCTGGCCGTTTATCACTCTCCACTTTATCACTTTCCAGAGCCTAGTACATCTGCCCCATTGGATGATATATTGTGCTTATCATCTAATGAGTATGCACAATCATACATGTCTGTACGTTGTCAATGATATCATCCCATTGGCTGTGCTGCACGTCAGATGGGACGACCTTGCTGATGACGGCATGCAGCTAAGTGAAGGATGGAAGGCTATATTGTGCGTTCGTACACAGGATTGTGCAGTGTGTACAGCAGACCGCTATATCATTCCATTGGGCCTCAAGGTTCGCTGGGATACACATCGTTATGATGTGTACCCAGCCTTAGTCTCAATCTTTGGCCCGTATTCAATTAGAAGCTAAATGTCCTAGGTCGGACTTTTCGCCGTCATCAGAGGTTTTGGCGGTGAAAAGTTATCGCACGCATCCCCACGTATCCCCGTATTCAATTTCAAATGTGCGAAAACGGGACCCGGCGAAACTGAAATCGGCTAAATGTTTTGACAGTTTTGGGGAAATCAGCCTGACACCCCACTAAAGATGCTCTGACATGGGGGATCACTATGGGTACCCCCAAATAGGTCTGCTAAAGGTATTTGGGGTTTTTAAACGGGCTCAATAGGTGCTAAATAGTGTATTTGCATAAGTGGTGAAGAATAGCATTTTGAAGTTTTTTTGGGTGAAAATAACAACTCCCATCATATTTGGGGTAGATGAAAATGGGTGCATGCTTTTAATTGGCTAAAGAAAAGTGTTAAAAAGCGCTAAAAACGCACATTCAGCAATCAGCTAAAACAAAAAAAAAACCTGGGGCATACTTGGAGAGTCTATTTTGCTAGTTTTTGAATTTGTACCACCACTTTGATTTTTTTCGCCCACTTTTTCAAAGTGCTTTTTTGGGGTGTCCTTTGTGGGGGGGGTTGCAGTTTTTGATGCAGTTAGTGTCAGGAGGGGTGTCCAAAGGGTGCAGCGTGGTTCCCGCAACATTTCACCCCAATTCTGCACTTTTCTCCGCCGGGTATTCATAAGCGATACTTTTTCGCCTATTACATTGCATTGCGTTTTCACTCCGGCGAAAACACTCTACAATTGAATACGGGGATAAGTTGAATCCGGCAAAAATGACATCATCGGTGAAAAAGTATCGCCGAAACTGACTTTTCGCTTCTAGTTGAATACGGTCCTTAGCCTTAGTCCCTTCTTCATGTTCAGTACAATTTTTAACTACCAGATGTTGTAGAGCTGAATTTCTCATTGAAATTAATACAAAGCTACGTTTAAAAATAACAACATAAAACAGATATCATAGTCCATCTGCCCCCAAAATGAATATCTATGCCATAGTCTGGGGCTGGTCACTACTAAAGTAGGGAGGCAGCGAGAGTGGATTACCCCTTACAAAACTGATTGGACTTTTCACCCTATAATTTGGAGTCAAGAAACATGCTGGTTATTCATCTAGGAAAGAGCTTCACTGCCTGTTTTAAGTATTATGTTATTTGTTTTCATTTATTACAGGTAACTGAGTCCACCAATGGGCTATTATGGTAATACATCCAAAACACTTAAGTTTCCAAATGTGAAATGGACACTCATGAATGTGATGATTTATCTGTCCCTCCATCTTCACCTCCCCTCCCTCCATCTCAAGCCAACTTCCCCCCCTTTGTCCTTACACCTCGTTGCCTCTTTTTTTTCCAGCTGCTACTCCCCCCCTTAATCTCCAGCCACTTACCCCCCACCCCTGTGTATTTACACTCAGTGCCTAACGCTAGCAGGCTTTTCTTCCCTGCCTCAACTCCGGCATTCCCCACACCATCCCCCAGGAATGCCGGCGCTGGTGCTGCGAAGCCCCTTCACTCGCGCTGGCCAATGGGGGGGCCCACAGGCAACCCTGGGTACCCATGGCAAGCAGGCTTTTCTTCACTGCCATCAGTCCCTGGCATCTTCCGTGCCACCCACGGACCACAGCCAGCCCTCTCCCACTGCACCGCTCTATGAGATAGCTAGGCCCTCACCTCTGCAGCGACGGCCTCTTGCAGGCGCAGTACACAGCTATCAGCAGGACTCCAAACTGCACCTGCCTCCAACCCTGCACGCACCCCGGGAATGAAGCCCCCTCACTGGTGCCGGCCCACGGGGGGACTCCACAGGCCACCCAGGCACCCCCGCCGGTCCGCGTATCTCCCCCAGTCCCAGCTCCCCCCAGGCTCTATCCCGCAGTCTGGCCCTGCCCATGAAACCCCAGTGGCCATTTTGACCTCTGGCCTGCAGCAGAGAGCACCATGATGGCCTCTGCCATTCAGCCACCATCCCCCACCACTTTAAACCAGGGCCTCCCCAGTGCCTTCACTACACCACAGTTTTGGCCCCAGGGTACTGGCCTTTTGGTCCCTCAGGACTTTTGGCATAACATCAGGGCCTCAATACCCAGCCTCCCCTCACCCCGGCCAGCCCTAAAGCACTGGTGTAATGTCAATGCACCTGTCGCGCCATCAAGCAGCCGCTACCAGCCCCCACCCATAGTTGCACACTGGTTGCCCCCCTTTTTTGCAGCAACTGCCAGCATCAGCCCCCCTCTTTTTTCACAACAATTACAGCCGCCTGTGTCCCAGCACAGTTATATACTGTACACTCCCCACTACAGTCCCGCTACCACCGTTCCACCATCCTGACCAGCTGAAAGAGATCATGCCCCATGCTTCCAACTCACGTGTTTTATTTCAAGTCCTCAGGTTGCCATCTCTGAGTTTTCCAAGGTTCCACAGGAGGTGTCTTCGGCTTTCCAGGATGTTAAGAAGGTGACTCAAGTCATGGTGGGCTTACCACGCAGCGAGGGACAAGCGTTAATGGGCAGTCGGTCAGGGCTGGGCCTTCATTCACTGGATCACGTGAGCATGTTGTTCTCTTTTTGTGCAGCGTTTTACTTTACTTTGCTGTGTATAGCGATTCTTCCAGATACACCGTAGTGTAAGTTCAGGGGGTGTTTGCGCAATTAAGGGTAAGCATAAAAGCCCAAAGAGATCTACTTCTGCATTAGCAGCTAGGGTCCTGGATGCAGCAGGGGATGGGGTCCATTGTGGAACACAGCTCTACTTGGTGATTTGAGGTTAAAGTTATGGCAGTCCTGACTGTTTGGAATTTGTTATGCTCCCATGTACTCCTCATTAGCATCAGATAGGACACATCACCCATCCTCCATTTGCACTTCCTCCACACTATCATCCTCAATGTCTATTATTTCACCATCTAATACTTACACAGTCATCATGGCATCAGTGATCTGCTGTGCAACTGGGTAACAGCTGTCATACTTGCTTCCTCTATCAAAGGATTGTTTAATAGTAATTTTTTTAAAAACTACTACTAGTAGTAGTCTTCTTGGTCTCTCTCTGAGATGAAGATCCACCCCCAGCAGCAGACCTAGCGCTCAAGGATTATTCTGAGGAATCCTGGATTAGGGAGGAGTCACCTAGCCTTATCCTGGATGCAGAACTACCTCCGATCATTTGTGAGGATATTGAAAACAAAGGTGTTGGCAGTGGAGATTGCAGGTGCTGGGCTCTAGCTGAGGAAAGGGAGCTAACTGATGCTGGACTGTCTGTTGTTATTTTTTTATCAGCAGTTTTTGTCATTTTTCCATAAAACGTTCCATGAACTCGCTGCAAATGATGTAACAGGGAGGAGGTTCCAAGATGGTTAAGGTTCCTACCTCTACTTACTCTGGCTTTACAAATGCTACAGATGGCTTGACAACTGTTGACTGGATTTGGGTAGAAATAATTCCACACATAAGAGGTGGTGTTTCCACTGGTGCCTGATTTACACGAACAAAATCCTCATCAACAACATCCTCATCATCAACATCCTTAGCATCAACATCCTTATTAGCTCCAGCATCAACTACACAAATATCCTCCTCATCCTGGTGCACTTCCACAGCAGCATCTTCAATTTTTATGTAGCATGTCGACTTGTGATGCTCATCCCCACATTTGCAGAGGACAGGGAAATGGTAGAAAGAGGCTCCTCTTTGAATAAAGTAATGGAAAGGTCAGGCTCACACATTGCACCCACATACACACTTAGACTCTCCTCAGGGATTTGTGACATTTCTGATTACACTGTTGGTTGCTGTGCCTTAGTGGTTTTTAGTTTTTTGACACCTCTTCTAGATTGAGAAGGACTTACATCATCATAAGAGGTAGAAGAACATGCCTCACTGACAGTTGCAGAACCACCACTCATAAGTAGAACCTTAGCCTTTCCTTGCCACTATGTTCAGCATGGGTCGTTATGGCGTACAGCCTAAACATTTTCTATACTGTGATATAATATTTCATCTGTATATTTTTATACCTATGTGGTTCATCCATACTGTATCTTTTTTTGTAATACTCTTTTTTTCCATATTATTAAAAGTAAAATAAATAAAAAATAAAAAATTAGCATTGCATTAATGATACTGGTGACATAAAAATCTCTAGTAACAAGATACCAAAAATCAGCAAAATCTATCATTAAATTAAATTTGCCTGCTTGGTACTTTTGTTCAGTAAATATTAGGCTGCTCCAAAACAAATATGTTCTATAATGTGACTAAGAAATATTTTAGTGAAACATAATAAGCACAACTAAAATGAAGCTATACCAGAGATCTTTCACAACAGGGGGCATTAAAAAAAAAGCTTCAGCTATAATTATGAAATTAAAAAATATATTTATGTTTGTTTACTGAAAATAAAGTGATGTAAAAACTTGGGCTGATGCCTAATACAGTGGGTAGTAAATTATGCATCTGCGCACTGTTATGAGCATGAACACAGCAATTGAAGGTCTAAATTGTGCAGTAATAACTGCACCAGGCCAGGGCTGCAACTAGGGGGGCACATGCCATGGGCACCAAGCCTGAGGGGGCACTAGACAAGCTGCTGAGTGGGGCCCGGGTGGCTGCAGGCATGAGTATATCCTTTTTTCAAAATACAGCGCTGATCTTTTGATTGGACCCATCGCCAGCCTGGCCTCAAGTGTTCCAGCGTTGAGGAAAGAGCAGCAGCACTGGCCGGTAAGAGTGACAGGAACACAGGAGAGGGGGACAGCAGCCAGTCAGGCAGGGCAGGCTGAGCATGGCTAGTGGCTGCGGTGGGGGATATTGGCACAATGTTGTCGGGCTTCAGGTATCCTGTGTAACGGGGGAGACACTGACATAAATGGAGGGGCTGAAGTGCAGAGACATGGAGGGGAACAGACAGGAGCTGGGAGGAGGCAACTTTTATGCCCACATCCTGATTACCTAATAAAGAATAATTACAGCCTGTGGCTCCTGTGGAACTACAAGTCTCAAAATTTACTGTAAGCTCCAGCACATGGGATGCTCAGGTTCTTCTCATTGTTGCCCTTAGGAAAGTAAATAGCATTTGCAAAAGACAGAGGGCACATAACATCTAATTTTCTGAGGAGACTATTAGGAAATAGAAAGTGTCTATAGCACTCATGCAGGGCAAGCTGTGACATTACTGTTGCATAATAATTTATAAGGGGTATTACTCTGTGGCATAATGTGTTATAAGGGGCATTATTATGTGGCATAATGTTATAAGGGGCATAACTGTGTGGCATAATGTGTAAGGGGCACTACTTTGTGGCACAATGAGTTATAGGGGGAATTACTTAGTGTGTGTGTAATGGGAATTACTGTGTCACAAAACCACACACCCTTTTTTGGAGTGTCCTCTTTATAGGATTTTGTTTTGGGGGGGCGGGCAAATTACTGCTTTGCTCCAGGTGACAAAATTCCTAGTTTTGGCCCTGATCAGGCCCTCTGTCAGATCCAAGAAATGTTTTTATCTGCTCAGCATTAATCCTTATAATTCAAATGAATGCTGAAGCACAATTAGTGTATGACATAACATGGGCTTTATCTAGTTGCTCTTCACTTGCTGAGCAGGAAATTGGCAATTTCAAATATCTGTTTCTTTCCACTTTCTGAATATTTCTCCATGGGGCATATCAGTTTCCCCTAGTTATTGCTGCGGTATAAATATATATATAAAAAAAAACTATATATATATATATATATATATATATATATATATATATATATATACACACACACACACACTACCAGAAATAGTTGCACTCGAGTAATTGGATTCACATTAATCCAGGTGAGTTACCAATGTTTTGGAGCCCATTTATTGCTCCATCATCAGGGTACAAAAGAATGCAATAAAATACACCTACTTATACCACCACCAAACACCATGTGCATGAGCGGGTACTGGCACCTGGAAGGGAGGCGCCCAACATACTTTAGACACCATCACTCTGCTCCCGTCACCTGGGTAACCTCTACAATAAAAATAAACAAATGTGTAAAAAACAAATACATAATATGGCATAGGGGCAGATTGGGCAGCCAGGATGCCGGACTGGTTCCCACTGCGCCGGTCCCTGCTATGGCCGGCCACCATCCACTTACCCACCTGCTGCCAGCTCAGCTCGGGCAGCTTTACAGTAGTACAGCTTCTGCACATGCGCAGAAGCTTACTAATGGAAAAAAATGGCCGACGGAGGAGCTGCTGCACATGCCCAGCAGCAGCTCCTCCCATAAGCCTTTGTGGAGCCTGTCAGTCACAGCTGACAGCTCCATCTCCAGGCCCTCTGCACAGCCTGACCTCACTCCGTGCATGCTGCAACAAGCACTAGCAGCCTGCACGGTGAGGCCGTCGGCCAGCCACAGACACAAGCAGCGGGCAGTCAGAGGAGCAGCAGGTGACTCCGGCCAGCTGGCCACAGGGAGCAGCAGCAGACAGCCAGAGCATCATCAGCTAAGTGTTGGCTGCGGGGGGAGTCTGGGAGAGATGGGAGGGGAGGAGTAGCTGACAATGCAGGGGGAGGGGGGATGAGCTAATGATTCAGGGCTGGGGAGGTTGGAGCTGACACAGGGGCTGGGAAAAAATGCTGAGACACACAGGGGCTCTGGGAATGAGACTGAGATACACAAGGGATTGGGGGGAAATGAGGCTGAGAGTCAAGCTGGGGCTGGAGAATAAGGCTTAGAGAGGTACACTGGGGCTGTAGAATGAGGCTTGGAGACACTGGGGCTTGGGGAATGAGGCTGAGACACACACTGGGGCTGGGTGAATGGGGCCAAGAGATACACACTGGGGAATGGGGCTGAGAGATACACACTGGGACTGGGAAAATGGGAGAGAGAGACACACTGGGACTGGGGAAATGGGACAGAGAGACACACTGGGGCTGGGGGAATGGGACTGAGAGACACACTGGTGCTGAGGGAATGAAGCTGAGACACACTGAGGATGGGAGAGTGAGGCTGAGAGCCACAGGTGGGCCTGGTGATGGAGAGACACTGGTCTTGGGGATGGAGAAATGTATGGGGTCCTGGAGAGACATAGGGGGTTCTGGAGAGAGACAGTGGGTCCTGAAAATGGAGAGACAGAGGGAGCCTGGAGAACCACAGGGGAGCCTGGGGATGGAGAGACGCACGGGCATCTGGAGACACAGGAATTGTTTGATCAGGGAAATCAATTTTGCCCTGCACAAAATCTTCTGCTACTGTAGGTTATGATGATGCCATTAGCTATATTTCTACATAAACAGGCATCTTCCAGACAATGTGATCTTCTACATGAATAGTGAATACCGGATGAAGACGCTGCCCAGTGAGGCTCAAATTCTTCAGAGGTTCCCTGTTGTAGAGAAACCACCATATAGGTAAGAAAAGACTTTCAAACTGACTTGCCATTACCTAGTGCAGAGGGATGGGGGGCCCCAAATAAAAGGGTATCATTCACCCTGATTCTGTTGCCGGCCCTGCTCCCCTCAGTGGCTTGCAAAAGCAGCTCCAAGCCTTAAGATGAGGGAGTATCCTGTCCTCCTCCACAGACTCCGCCATTCAACAGACCCACCTTCTCAACACACCCATCCCCTTTAGGGCTGCTTCCAGAAATTTCCTGGGCTGGTTTTCCATCCCAAGCCGCCCCTGGTATGGCAGAAGAATAAGCAACTAATGTTTACCACATAATATATAAAAAGGTAGAGCATATCAAAAGGTACAGCAACATATCTGTTCAGAGTGTGCACTCATAATGTTACAAGCACCTTGCACATCATAAAGCATCAATCATGTACTGTAGCACATCAATATTACTTTATATATCAAAAGTACAACATGTAATAAATGTAATGATCATATAGCAATTTATATAGCGGAATATAAAAAGCCTTACCATAGTACCAGAAAAACATTACTAAAAACTCTCATCCTACACAATGTAGTCCCAAATATTCATTTAGTCCTTTAGGCGTGAGTGTATATGACCTGTATATCCATTGTAACTCACATTGTAGCAGTTTTAATGATCTATTGCCACCCTGGATGTTTTTGGGTATGTGGTCAATGGTAATATATCTGATAGTGGACAAATTATGTCCAGCTTGTAAAAAGTGTTGGGCTACAGGCTGATCACTAACCCCACTGTTTATTGCAGCCAGAATGGCCGAACAATGCATAGCCATATGTCTTCTTAGGGTCCTCTCAGGTTTCCCTCCATATGATAGCCCACAAGGGCATGTAATAAGATAAACAATATAGCGGGTAGTGCAGGTAACCCTATGGTGAAAATAAATCTCTTCCCACTCAAAGGATTACAAAAGCTATTTCCTACTCTTATTAGGTAACGACAAGTTAGACAATTTATACACTTGAAGCATAATTTTTTGGTCTTAAAAAAGGGTGATTCATCCCATCCAGTGATGTCAGTTTTCACCACCCAGTCTCTCACATTATGGCCTCACGTGTACAATGGCATTATTCTTTTGTTACTTAATTTCAAGTCAGTGTCGAAATGCAACAATTGGCCAGAATTTCTTAGAAGATCGTCTGATGTTATCACTACAGGTATTAAAGTGGAATACCCATGGCATCCTAGTCTCATTACTCTTATTCTTATTATTACTTGTACATAGAAGCTATTTGTGTGAAACACCAAGTGCTTTTCTCTTAGCCTGTGCTAAAATATCCACAGGATAACCCCTTTTAAGAAATGTATAAAACATGTTGTTAATCTAGGTTACAGCGGTATCCTCATGACTGCAAGTCCTGCGTGCACGGATGAATTGAGAATAGGGTAAGCCGAGCCTTAATGGCTTAGAGTGGAAACTCTTACAATGTAAAATTGTGTTTCAATCTATCAGCTAGTTATATACAGCCGTAGTTATTCTACCATTATTCAAGCTCACCTGTACATCCAAAAAGTTAACAGCACATTTATCCCAACAATAGGTGAACTTTTATGGGACTGTCAGAAGAATTATGTTTCTCTATGAAGGCAATAAATAGGTCACTCAACCCTGTCCAAATAAGGAATATATCATCTATGTACCTGGCATAAAAAGAAAATCATGCCAGATACACAGACATCCCTGAAAAAAATATCTTGTTCAGCCACTAACATGTATGCATTGGTGTACAATGGGGCCACACTGGACCCCATCTCACAGCCATCAAGTTGCACGTAAATTTTAAGAACTGCTAAGAAATTCTGTCCGATTGTTGTGTCTAATACTGACTTGAAATTAAGTAACAAAAGATTCATGCCATGCTACACGCAAGGCCGTAATGTGAGAGACTCAGTTGTAAAAACTGACATCACTGGATGGGCTAAAATCACCCTTTTTTAAGATCAAAAAAAGGATGCTTCAAGTGGCAGCGGTGGTCATTTTCCCATCGTTTGCGCATGCGCAGTACAGGGAAATTGCCGCCGCGGCCATTTTCCCAGTGACCTGTTCATACATTATAGATTCTGGGCACACTCTAGTGCCCAGAGTCTATAACTCTGGCGCTGGCCGCGCACAGCTCAGTGCGCTGCCGGCCGCCGGGCGGAGAGGAGGAGGCCCGTGTTGGAGACTGCACACGGGCCCCCTCCTCTCTAGAAACACCCCTGGCCTGTAGCCCAACACTTTTTACAAGCTGGACATAATTTGTCCACTATCAGATATATTATTATTGACCACATTCCCAAAAACATCCAGCTTGGCAATAGAGCATTAAAACTGCTACAATGTGAGTCACATTGGATATAAAGATTATATATACTCGCGCCTAAAGGACTAAGCAAAAATTTGGGACTTCATTGCTTTGCGTAGGATGAGAGTTTTTAGTAATGTTTTTCTGGTCCTAATGGTAAGGCTATTTCTATTCTGGTATTTAAATTTATATAACAGTCATTACATTTATATCATGTTGTATTTTTGATATATAAACTAATATTGATTTGCTATAGTACATGGTTGATGCTTTCTGATATGCATGGTGATCGTAACATTATGAGTGCACACTCTGAACAGGGATGTTGCTGTGCCTTTTGATATACTCTCTGTTTTTTATATATTATGTGGTAAACATAATTTGCTTATTCTTATGCTATATGATGTATTTGTTTTTTACACATTTGTTTAGTTTTATTGTAGCAGTTGTCCCAGCGATGTGTGTAGAGGTATGATGTCTATGTTGGGCTCCTCCATTCCTTACGTCGGCACCTGCCCATGCACGTGGTGTTTGGTGGTGGGATAAGTAAGTGTATTTTATTGCATTCTTATGTAACCTGATGATGGAGCTTCAAAACATCGGTAACTTACCTGGATTAATGTGAATTCATTTACACAAGTGCCGCTGCCTCTGGTAGCATATTGTGGATTCTCTTTGGGGGATTCCTAACAGAGGGCACAGGGGATTTTCTCATTGCCGTTTATTTAGAGTGCCACCTGATTGAATTGTATATATAATGTATATCACTGGGGCACTACGGTACTGATGCAGTAGGGGTTAATTTACTCCTTTGCTAGGTCAGGTTCAGCAGATGTGCACACTGTATGCATGACCTGGTTTGTCAGCGAGCACATGAATAGTTATAGTGAAATGTAAGATTTGGGTTTTCAGACTGAGTTGTTTGAAATACATAGATGATTAAAAATAGACAAACAAAATTAAAAATGTTTATGGTCTGATTCTGAGTTGGACACAGCATGTGTCATACTGTATGTGTGGTTTTCTGCCACAGTTGTGCCTGCCAATTTAAGTTAATACAAGGGGTGTGCACCGGTCACTTTTCGTGTTTTGTATTTTGACTTTGGATCTTTCTTCGTTTTTGGATCTGGATTTGTTTTGCCAAAACCACCCTTCTGGGTTTTGTGTTTTGGTTTTGGATCTGTTTTTTTTTGGAAAAGAGCATAAAAACAGCTAAAATCACAGAATTAGTTTTTCCTTTTTGTTCCTATGCTATTAACCTCAATAACATTAATTTCCACTCATTTCCAGTCTATTTTGAACACCTCACACCTCAATATTGTTTTTAGGCCAAAAGGTTGCACCAATGTACCTGGATGACTATGCTAAGCGACGCAAGCAAGTGGGCGGCACAAACACATGGCCCATCTAGGAGTGACACTGCAGTGGCAGACAGGATACCAGTTTGAAAAACTAGGCCAAAAAATGTACATAATGCAAAGAAAAAAAAGAGGTGCAAGATGGAATTGTCCTTGGGCCCTCCCACCCATCCTTATGTTGTATAAACAGGACATGCAAACTTTAACATACCAATCATTTCAGTGCCAGGGTCTGCCACATGGCTGTGGCTGAAATGATTGGTTCGTTTGGGCCCCCACAAAACAAGCTCTCAATTAATCTGTCCCTGCACAAACTGGCTCTACAGAGGCAAGATCTCATCATCATCCACTGATTCCTCACCCTCTTCAGTGTTGTGTACATCCTCATCCTCAGAATGTTAATTTGTCCCCACTGGAATCCACCACTACAGGTCCCTTTGGACCTGAGGACACTTTTTCTGACGTCTCTGTACATTCTCGGTATTGCCTGCTTAGTGAAGTGGAATCTAGATGAGATTTGGTACCGGAGACACACTACCTCCATCAATTGTCTAAATCCCACTGCACTAATGACGGATACCGGATGTATGTCTAACACCAACATAGCGCCCATGAGGTGTACCCCATTGAGCCTATAAAAACTCTCCTCCTCATAATGCAATCAAGGGTGCCGTATAATGTGCCCTCCTACATGTGTGACCAGCCTGGAGACTATAGCGTTAACTTTCCTATGAACCTGATCTAAGTATGCGCCATCTTGCGAGCCCCTCTAAAATCATCTTGGCAGTACTTCTGACCGAACTAGCTTTACCCATGGCCATTTCTCGGAAACTAATTGAAGGTCCCTTTTAATGGCAATTATAAGTTCAACACCTTTGCAAGTGCCCAGATCATTGCCCTCCAAATGCATGACTAACCAGTCAGGGGTCCCAAACCTTGCCTCTGCCACACATAAAATATCTAGAAGGCCACCCCAGCACATGCCCCCGAAACCGAACCAACAAATTTTGTTAGTGCCTAACAATTGGGGGCCTGAAACGATAAAAGATGCTTATTAGCCTAGTAAATATAGGAGTGACCTATGAACCACACCCGACAGTTAGCATTCCTGGGAATACCTGTAAAAAGGGTTAATCACACCAGAATTGGTAACATTTTTGAACAGCCATGCCAAGGGAAGTTAAACAATAGTTGGGTGATCCAGATGAAGGTGAAAAACATAAAACCTCTTAACCTCTTTGAGGGCAAGACTAAAAAGCCCTTCAACCTCCAAGCGGCAGTAGACATAAGGCAACTGGGTATCCCAATAAACTCGCAAGAAGCACTGCTAACTATGTAACTTATCTCCCCACAATTAAGTCCTGTAAGATGATTACTTCCATCATCCTAACTTTTTTAAGGCGTCGACGGAAGTGCACGCAGCTGCTGCACAAGTTGCCACCCAAATCCTGAATTAATGAGTCCCGAACTGATCTAAAGGCAAGTCTAAAGCAATCAAACAGTCTAGAAACACCTTTGTAAACTGACACTTGGAAAGGGATGTCCAGTTGGCGTGGATGAGCCATTGCATGCCGGCAGAGGGCCAAACCTTATTAAAGCATTCAGCCAAACACACCAGATTACTGATTATGTCTGCATGCGCTGGGACAGAGATTAACTACCCCCTAGCAAGCTGATCGGTGTTTGATCCATGTATACGGCATAAAATCAGGTCCGGCTTAACAACTATATCACTGAACAATATACCAGATGATGTTGAACTCTTAATTACTAAAAATAACTTGTCAATTCTAAATGCCCCAAAATAAGCCAATGAGAACGCTAAACTAAAAACTGTTACCTCATAATTGTCCTTTACGACTCCTGACACCGCAACTATCGGTTTCCTCGAAATTGTCGGATCAATAGGCCTCTATGTATCCCCTGGAATGAGGTGGTCTTTCACCCAACCTTTCATTGCTTTAGTTAATAAAAATGATTTGGTTGGGTCTGTCCTAAAAACTAAGAGAACTTTGACAATCATTCCAGGCCAACGAATAAGTCCTCAGCGTACTTGGAGCCAACAACATCATTGCAAGTCCTTCAATGCCGGCATGATAATCTGCCAGACATGTACAGGACAAGGGGAGCCATGCGCATTAGCAAAAGGAGCCAGAACACGAAACCTATAATTTTGAAAATGAGGCAAAGCATCCTCTATCCCGTACTCTACTCCAGGAACGTGACAAGCCCACAATTCCATGTAAACGTAAAAGAGTTAAATGCTTCAATAGTATGTACTACTCCTATATTATCACACCAGAACACGATTCTCTTGTTGCTAAGTTTGTTTGCCCATATCTCGACTGCAATCACAATTGAAAAGAGCTCCAAAAGCAGCAAACTTTTAGTTAGCTACTGCCTCTTCCAAGAATCTGGCCACACTTCCGCGCACCATTCGCCCTCCAAAAATGCCCCAAAACCTAATGAACTAGATGCGTTGGTAAACAACTGAAGTTCGCAAATTGTCAACCTGTGCTGGCAGCCATATACGAACCCCATTAAATTCCCGTAACAAAATATAACCATATGTGCAGATTCTCCCTCAAGTCTTGAGATATGTGAAGAAGATGGTGCAATTGTTTAAAAAACCTGCTGTGGCGCATTCCAAACATCGACCAAAAAATCTTACCTGCAGCTATGACTCTAGAAGCAAAATTTGAAAAGGCCTAGAAGCGACTGCAGTCACTTTAGTGACACCATTTCTGCTAAAAGGAGGATTCCAACAACTCCCCTAATTTACGAACATTATCCAACGGCAGTCGGCAAAGACCTAGCACAGTATCTATTTCAATATCCAGATAGGACAAACACGGGAAGGAGACCTCGGTTTTGTCACGAGAGATCGGCACATTTAGAACTAAGAAAAAAATTTGAAGTAAAAAAGCAAATCCCCGCAAACTGAAATACCAGCTGGCCCCACTAACAAGAAGTTGTCTAGATAATGGGCCACCCCCTCTTGACCTGTGCCTGTCTGCACGCCCCATTGCAAAATAAAAAAGTTGAATCATGCGAAAAAGGAACATGAACTATAACAACCCATTGGAAGACATTTGCCCACATAATAAACTTCTGTTACTTTAAAACCCCATATATCTGAAAGGGGCAGTTATCGGAAAGCAGACTCGATGTCCACTTCAGCCAGAGTTATCGCCCTCCAAGCTTTGTACTATCTCTAGGGCCTGCTTGAAGGACTGGTAAACCAATCGGCAATCTGCCAGGTCATTGACCACCCCCATTTGGGGTAAGAAAGATGCTGAAACAATGTAACTTGTCCGGCTCCTTCTTAGCTACAATTCTAAAAAGGTGGGATGCATAAACCCCTCATAGGGGGAAAGGAGAAAAGGCCGCACATGCACCCCAATCTAACCTTTGCCTCCAATTTACTACCAATGACTTCAGGGTGATCCCTTACAGAGTTGAGATTAGGTTTAGACACTGCACATGTATCACCCATCAAGGGTTCAATGGGGGGGAATGGAGGAGGGGGTGGAGATGGCATAGGTGACAATTAAGGGTTGTGAAAAAGATCCTGCATGTGGGGGGGCCATGGCAGTGGCAGCTGGTAAGTCTGGAAAAAACCCTGGACTCCTAGTGAAATGGGATCGGGTACGGTGAAACCCGGAGTCATGACGTATTGCATTGGTGCAGTTGTTAGGCAGTGCCCAGGAAACAAGGGGACCAACAGAGTGAAAATCTGGGTAATGGCAGTAGACATAAGGCAACTGGGTATCCCAATAAACTCGCAAGAAGCACTGCTAACTATGTAACTTATCTCCCCACAATTAAGTCCTGTAAGATGATTACTTCCATCATCCTAACTTTTTTAAGGCGTCGACGGAAGTGCACGCAGCTGCTGCACAAGTTGCCACCCAAATCCTGAATTAATGAGTCCCGAACTGATCTAAAGGCAAGTCTAAAGCAATCAAACAGTCTAGAAACACCTTTGTAAACTGACACTTGGAAAGGGATGTCCAGTTGGCGTGGATGAGCCATTGCATGCCGGCAGAGGGCCAAACCTTATTAAAGCATTCAGCCAAACACACCAGATTACTGATTATGTCTGCATGCGCTGGGACAGAGATTAACCACCCCCTAGCAAGCTGATCGGTGTTTGATCCATGTATACGGCATAAAATCAGGTCCGGCTTAACAACTATATCACTGAACAATATACCAGATGATGTTGAACTCTTAATTACTAAAAATAACTTGTCAATTCTAAATGCCCCAAAATAAGCCAATGAGAACGCTAAACTAAAAACTGTTACCTCATAATTGTCCTTTACGACTCCTGACACCGCAACTATCGGTTTCCTCGAAATTGTCGGATCTTAGCTACAATTCTAAAAAGGTGGGATGCATAAACCCCTCATAGGGGGAAAGGAGAAAAGGCCGCACATGCACCCCAATCTAACCTTTGCCTCCAATTTACTACCAATGACTTCAGGGTGATCCCTTACAGAGTTGAGATTAGGTTTAGACACTGCACATGTATCACCCATCAAGGGTTCAATGGGGGGGAATGGAGGAGGGGGTGGAGATGGCATAGGTGACAATTAAGGGTTGTGAAAAAGATCCTGCATGTGGGGGGGCCATGGCAGTGGCAGCTGGTAAGTCTGGAAAAAACCCTGGACTCCTAGTGAAATGGGATCGGGTACGGTGAAACCCGGAGTCATGATGTATTGCATTGGTGCAGTTGTTAGGCAGTGCCCAGGAAACAAGGGGACCAACAGAGTGAAAATCTGGGTAATGGCTGGGAACCGCTTGTGCAGGTGTATCTATAACAATGGTGCAGTTCTGGGGGCGATAAAGCTACCTGCCGGTGAGGGGGGGCTGAGTATTGAGGCCCAGGTAGTGCACTAAGGGTCCTAGAAGTATAATAGTTCCCAGGAGAAACTGCACTATGTGATCCCCTGGAGTTGAATAATAAAGCAGAGAGTAGGCCACTGGGATGTTGCCCCCTGCTCCTAAAGCTATGGGAGTGGGTGAAGAAATAGCAGTAGACAGCATCCTGCTGTTTTGGGGCTGACTGGAGGCTAAAATAGCCGCCGCGGTGGTGTGGGCGTGGCCTACTGGTGGTGTGGTGTGCGGGGAGGCCTGAGTCGGCAGGTGCAGCATAGTGTGACAGGGGGTGCCTGGGTTAATTGGAGCTCCCCCCACAAGCAAGGTGGTCTACTATGTAGTAAATATGACAATTACTCTTATAGAGATAAACTAGGTAGTAAACAGGACCATTACTCCCATAGAGATAATTTGACTAAAGCTGAAAGATTAGCATTATCCAGCCTAATGAAAAACAGAAATATCCTCATCAAGCAAGTAGACAAATGCGGAGGCTTGGTTATTAAGAATGTCGAAGATTACATGTCAGAAACCCACAGACAACTAGATAACCAATCATTTTATTCCAAATTACCAACAAACCCTATAGCTGGATATAAATAGAAATTGAGATGCCTCTTAGATATAGCTTTGAGCTATAATGTCATCTCGAAACAAACTTTACAGTTTTTATGTGTAGAACATCCAGTAGTCCCTATTTATTATCATCTGCCAAAAGTGCACAAGTCACTAGAATCCCCATCAGGACACCCAATTATTTCAGGGATCAGTCCGCTCATGACCAATATGTCAGCTTTACAAATTCTTTACACCATAATATGGAAGCACACATATATTCTACTAACCCGTGATGTAGAATCATTATACACAAATATTCCACATTAGTTTGGATTACTTGCTGTTAATCATTATTTAAGCTCAGACTTATGACTGAAAGAGAACTCACGCACTTTTTTGTTATCATCTACATGGTTCATTTTAGAGCACAATATTTTCTCATTTGACACACAATTTTACCTTCAAACATGAGGCACGGCGTTATGCCAACTTAAACATGGGCCTTTTTGAGGAATGCCACGTGTGGGCGGGCGGTTTTGGGGCAAACTTGGTCCTATATGGATGGTACATCGATGATATTTTGGGATGGGAATCTTGATGCACTCACTGATTTTGTTACACAATTAAATAAAAACACTTTTGGGCTTAACAAAGAAAGAGCGAGGAGATGACTGTTTAGGGCGCATAAACAAGCTGCCGCTACTAATATCCAAATACCTACAAGAATCTCACTCTGATTCTAAACAACAATATAACATACGGAATGGTACTGGACAAAATCTGCTGCGCTTTTTTTTAACAGAATAAATAACAGTAATACATCCCTTGAGTGTTGACGTAATTTTCTTAATAGTAGATGAAATATATTAAAGTCTGTTATCTTCTACATATATCTCTAAATCCGTAATGGTATATATGGAAAAAGGTATTATGCTGACCAGAGATCATCTAAGGAGGGATAGCGTACCAAACTCACTTTTCCCACTCATAGATGAAGACACATCAAGGTATCTTTATTCAATCTTTCAAGTTAGATATCGTCCATAGATTGATACAAGATTATTCTGTATGGTAATAATGGTATGTTAGAAGAGGACGTTATTTATAAACAGCGTACCCCAACTCACACTGTGTTATAGATGTTACTTCATATCAAGGTATCTTTTTATGTAAATGATAAGTTTGTACCCCAACTCACATGTAGTGATGTAATGACATTCCTATAAAGGTATCTTTATCCAGTGGTTTCTGCAGCTGTAGTGTGGATCCTCCACCATATAATTCCAAAGTATATTGGTATATAGACGTATTATGTCATCCAAAACAAATACTTTAATAATGCGGAAATATATAGTTCCAATACAGAGATAACAGCAACAAAAAAAATAAAAGGTAATCCTTAAAAAATTAAGTTTAAAAATATTCCATATAAAAAGCAATAAAAATAACCAAAAAAAACAAATAAGTAATCCAAAAAAGGGGTCAAAATGTTGAATTACTCACACCTGTAGCTGTCAACGCTTTTCGGTCTCCAGGACCTTTTTCAAGACATGCTTTTGGTGTGGGGAACTCAGTATTTATGTGGGAGTGAGCCTATCAACTCCTCACAGGAAGTAGTCATTGTTAATTAATCTTAACAGGTGTGGGCAATATCCAAAAACCCTTGCTCTATCTCAAACATATGTCTAATTTAAACATATCAATATGGAATATCCAATATTAACATTTGCTCCAAGAAATGACATATTATACATAAAAACCTGAATGAAAAATAAAAACCGGACTTCCAGTGAAGGCATCATGGGAGATGTAGTCCAAACAGCTAAGCTGACAGGATCTTTAAAGAAGACAGCAACCTAAATGGATGAGTTTCTACCTAGGTAAGTCCTGATGAGGATATCGATGGACAGTAAATGATCAAAACCCCACCGATCCCTTAGGGCTTTTCAGTCTTCCATTGTAGTCCGATCGTCAGACCCGGAAGTTAAACGGCATTGTTAGAAAAAGGGAAGTTTATTATCCCTAGGGATGCTGGTATATGTAGTCCAAAATATGTAATGTGATTCCTCCTAGTCGACCGGCGTACATAGAGATGAGGGCGGTATTGGCAGCGTTGTCAAGGTAATTCCAGAACCAGAACTCAAACACCTGGAATGCTGGTAAATGAAGTCCGTAAAATTGAACACGGTGTCTGCCAGCTTTTAGATGTAGGCAGAAACCTAAGCAGCATTTGCCGCATTGCCATGGTGACTTTCTCATGTCACTGTCCGACCCTCATATTTCACCCATAATAGGGCGTACATGTAAAAAAATATATTACAGCCATTAAATATAAATAATCTTCAGACAAAATAGTTTATAATATAATAAAACATGTTAATACAAATAAAGGACCTCATGATACAAATAAAGACATGTGGGAGTATTCATTAAAATGCGGGAACAGAGATGAAAATACCCATATTTCTCAAAAACATTCTCCTCTACCTGGGCAATAAAGATGCCACTATTTGTAAAGGGGCTATGATTTTAGTTTATAAGAACCATTTTAACTCGAAGTCAGCATTTAATCCTTGAGGGGCAAGAGTTTTATATTCAAAAATAGCACCCATTTCTGCCTTAGCTAATTTAGGAGCAGTATCTTTACATCTTATATTGCCTTTAATATGTCTAATGCCATAAAACCCAGAGATTACTGAAACCCGACAATTGTGGACACTTTTAAAATGTGATGACAATGAATGGGAGTCTAACCCCTTTTTCACATTTCTAATGTGTTCCCCAATTCTAGTTTTTAACATTCTTGAGGTGCGACCAATATAAAATAAGTCGCATTTGCATTTAATCGCATACACCACATTTTGAGTAGTGCAGGTTACAAAATCTCTAATCTCAATCTGTTTATTTTTAATCTCGATCTTTTCTATTTTGCTATTCCCATCACCTTTGATAGTCCTACAACCACTACAGCTTCCACATCTAAAGAAACCTTTAGACCTGACAGTTGATTTATTCAATATAGATGGTAAAGAGCTGGAAACATGTTTACTTCTTAAATTAGGGGCATTCCTATAAATATGGATGGGCCTGTCAGGAACGAGAGTGCCTATCACTGGATCTTTCTTGAGAAGTCCCCAATGTTTCCTTATGACTTTTTCAATGGCTCTATGCTGGTTGTTATATTCCGTAATGAACGCCCACTCAAAATGTGTATCCTTTTTATCCTTACATGTAGTCTGTAAGAGATTCTTACGTTCGAGGTTATCTACCTTCTCTAAGGTTTTATTTAATTTATCTTGTCTATAGCCGTTACCTATGAATTTGTTAGTCATTTCTTTGGCTTGTAGCTGATATATTTCTTCTTCTGTGCAGTTGCGCATTAATCTAGTTAGTTGGCTAATAGGGATGGAATTAAGCCAGTTTCCCTCCTGGATATATATTGAAATATCCAAAAAATTGATGGTTTTATCATTAATGTCAAATGTCAAAATTATATTTTTATTGTTATTATTAAGGAACGTGCAAAATTCCTATAAAATTTCTCTATTGCCTTTCCAGACAAAGATAATGTCATCTATATATCGCGCATAGGACACCAGGTTTGCCCCAAAGGGGTTGTTGGACCAGAAGGTCTCAATTTCCCGCAACCCCATAAACATGTTGGCATAACTTGGGGTGAACCTGGTGCCCATCGCCGTCCCTGTTTTTTGTATATAAATATAAAAAAGTTATTTTTTAAAATAAACTCAACCCCCTCTAATACCAATTCTTGTAAATCATTCTTAATATCTGATCTGGACAAAAATACTTTACAGCCTCTATAGTTGATTTATGGTCTATGATAGTATAAAGCAAACTCACGTCCGCAGTGACCAATAGATAATCATTATCCCATGTTATGGCATCTAACAGTGATAAAAAATCTTTTTTGTCTTTCAAATGAGATTTGTTTAGCAAAACTAGAGGTTGGAGTATATGATCAATAAATTGTGATAAGTTGGAGGAGATAGAATATACTCCCGATATGATCGGTCTCCCGGGGGGATTGTCAAGACTTTTGTGGATCTTTGGGAGAAGATACATAACGGGAGTATTTGGAGATTCAATCATAATGAATTTTGCTTCTTTACTAGTTAGCGTGCCTTTATTTTCATATTTATCTATTAAAGTTTTTAATTTTTCTTGAGTAGAAATTGTCGGATCATTCCTCAATTTTTTATATGTGGAGGGGTCATTTAACTGTCTTAGTCCTTCTTTTATATATTGTTCTCAATTCATCAGCACAATCCCCCCCCTTATCCGCTGGTTTGATGATGATATTGTTCAATTGTTGAAGGTCTTTTAGAGCTTTCCTTTCCTTAAACGTGAGGTTTGTGATTTTACTATTTTTCTTAACTAATTTCTCTAAATCCTCTTCTATCAGAGACCCAGAGGTTTTAATGAAGTGACCTTGGATATGTTTAGGAAAGAAAATGGATTTGGGGTGAAACCGGGTGGATGGAATTACACCCGTATGGATGTTATCTACACTATCCTGACTGGCAAAGAATTTTTTGAGAGTTAATTTACATATAAAACATTGAGTGTCCAAATAAATATCAAAAGGAATAATATGGTTTGTTGGAGCATATTTTAATCCCTTCTCCAACAAAGAAGATTCACTTTGCGTGAGTACATGGGAGCTAAGATAAAAGATTTTTGTCTTTAAATTGGTTTGTTCAACATCTTTTTCTGGCATAAAAACACCATTCTTTCCAATTTTTTTATTTCTTAATTTCTTTTTATTTTTAGGTCTGGAATTTTTTCTGGGTTTTTTACGTCCTGCCCTTTTGCCTCTATTGGTCTTATAGTTTATCTGTATCTGTTGGGAGAGAGATCTTTCTCTAAAAAAAAGAGGTGATTTTAGCTCCTCCATTAATGGAGAGAAGCGGTTATAAGTCATCTTAATTTTCTATCCGGACTGAATCTTCTCTTTTTTATATTCCTAGACGGAACATTCCTCCATTCTAACAATTCTGAGTCTAAAAAATCACTTTCTCTATCGTATCTATTTTGATTAAATCTATAGTCATTCAGTGATTTAAATGGCACATGATACTTAGTTGTTGATATCCATTCCTCTCTATCTTTTTTATAGTGATAAGGGGATTTTCTTCTCTCTGTTTGCTTCTTAGGCGGTATACGATATTTTATGGCAGACCTATTTAAAGGTCGATGGTTTATTTTATTTGGAGATTTTTGGACTGATAACAAATGATCATCTCTAGATTCCAATTTATCTCGATTACATTTTTTTAGTTTTTTTTCCAAGATTAAAATCTGTGTTTTTCTTAATTTTTCTTCAATTTCCCTTTCTGAATTTTTATATACATATGAATTGGAGAAGGGAACCACCAATGACTTGTTGATCAGAATTTCTTCCTCTAATGTATTCAGTTCCTTTCGTCTTTCCTTAATTATTAGTTCCATAAGGGAAATGGAGCAATTATTGATAATAAGCTCCCAATCCTTCCTAAAATCCTCGTTAGTGGAATTAAAGGTACAAGATTTATTCATTTTAAGTCCTCGTGGGATAATTTTATTAGATAAGTACTTCTCTAGAGTTACTACTTCCCACCATGGTTTACTTTCTTTTATTAGTATGTTTTCTATTTTTTTCATTAGTTCTTCTAAATCTTCATTTGAAGTTTCAGTTACCTCTGATTTGCCAATAATAATTTCTTATTGGTTCAGTACATCACTTTTCAGTGCAATAGGTTATTAGTACTATTGTTTTTACATTACATTTTTATTTTCTTCTTTTCCTTCTTTTTTTCTATTTTTATGTTGTGGCCTTCAATTATTAAATATCTTTTAAATATATATTTTTTATTAGCACCTGTCATTGTGTCTTTTTCAATATACCCAAGGGTCAATTCCTCCGCTTGAGGAGGAATTGTTCCACAGATTTGTCTTTTACTAAACAAAGAAATAAGTATTCAGCTTTTATTAAAGAGGGTTACCCTACACATATTTTAGATAAAGCTTTAAACGAGGCCCTACTTTGTTCAAGGATAACTCTCTTACATAAAACAAGTTCCAAAATAAATAAGAAAGACAATGATTCACAGTTGAGGACAACAGATAAAACATTGTCATTTATTACATAATAAAATTCAGCACCGAATAAAATAAATGAAATTATTAATAAAAATTCTACTATTCTACATCATGATAAATTTTTAAGTTCATCCCTCCCACAAAAAGGGAAAGTAGTCTGTAGGAGAGCAATTACTCTTAAACAAAAACTAGCTCCAAGTTTTCTTTCCAGCGCAAATACTACTGAAACTTTAAATTGGTTACCACCTAAACCCAAAGGTTTTTTCAAATGTGGTCGTGAGAAATGTATCACATGCCAATATGTGGGGAACAACTGCACAAATTTTGCATCCTCCACTACACATGAAAGCTTTGACATCACAAGTTTTCTTAATTGTAGGTCACAATATGTGATCTACATGATACAATGCAAATGTGGTGTTCAATATGAAGGCAGAACCACTTGTAGTCCACACATTAGGTTTTTGGAACATAGACATAATGTTTTAAAGGGTTATAAATTACACAGCCTCTCACAACACATCAGTAACTGCCCTAAAAATGATAAGAAGGGCATGACAATTATGGCCATAGAGAAAGTGAACCCTACACAGAGAGGTGGTGATAGGTTTAAAGTACTATGTAGGCGGGAAGCCTACTGGATATTTAAACTGAACACTATGACTCTCTGTTAGGTATTAATGATACTGTAGAACTCAACAACATATGATCTATCCTCTGTTCTTTCCCTAATTTACACCATAGGTCCCTATGGGTAGATGGGGTCAGATTCAAGAAGGTTATGAACCAGTGAGTTGTGCAGAAGATCTATACTCTTTTTACAACAAAAACTCAGTGCAGCGTCAGCATCCCTACAATCTTTTGAGTCTAAATATATCTCAAAGGGGTGGGTTTGTTCACATTGGTCTCATACTGTACGTCACACATTACATGTTCTATTTCTTTTCCTTTTTCTCTCCCTACCGGTAAGCAAATATCAAAAGAGGCTGACATATGTATATGTGTGTGCATGGAGTGTATGTGTGCACATAATTATGTATATGTATGTAGTTTATTCACATATGTATGGCTGCGCATTGTGTATGCATATCACCGCTACTCGTCATGCTCCTTTTTTTCTATTGCCAGATTATCAAATTTAAAGATCTGTATTTCTGGAAAAAATTTAGGATAAAAATATAATCCTCAATAATATACAAGTCTATCAAAAGTATATTTCTCTCTTTAAAGTAAATTTATAGACCTTCTTTATCTAATTGAAGTTAGATTTCCATGTCACAATATAACAATATGAAGTTTCTAGTGCATATACAGTATATTCTACAGTATTCAATTTATTTAATTTTATATACACATTTTAGTTAAGTTTATGTTGGTGGCTATCCCTGTATTTAAATTGTCTATTATGACACATATTTTATCAATTATTAGCTAGTCACTAACAAATAACAATAGACATAATAATCCAAAAAATTGAGCGGTTTTTCTGTATCAAGGACTGAAGCTGGTCCTATATCACACATGTCCCTAATTATGCAGATTCCTAAAGGTATAACTGGAATTCCCTGTGAAGTAAGGTTCACTACCTCTGAGGAAATGGCCAGGTACACAAAGGCCGAGAAACGCTTTAGGTTTACCTTATTTTTATCATTCCTATGAGACCCTACAGCGTTTTATTCAACATTGGATGATTCAAAACCTGTCCACTGTGCAGTGCTATTGTATTAGAAAGTCAGAGATACAGAGGGACCCGGCTTTCTTACTATTATCCTCATCCGTCTTAAGCTCAGAGGCTAGAGCTCCACTCAAAAGACCAGAGATGAGGATTTAAACTAAGCGGCCACCTAACATCATCGGAGTGGGAATCCGGACACTGCCGTCCGTGTGCTACATCCAGCTGGGATACACATCGATTACAGGTTAGCGCTGACCTTTCAAACAATATAACGACAATTAGCCAAGCATCAAATTAAAATTTTTTATCAGACTGGACATATTTTAGTTTTTATACATCAATTCTGTTTTTTTGAACTACCATACAGACAGTACATTTTTCAATCAAGTTGGACTAAGTATTTACTATCTTAATGCTGTGAAATTATGCACATAGGTGCATGCATATAACAAAAGGAGTAACATTGTCACATACATTTCTGTGCAGGACTTTACTTATTGAATCAGGATTCTATGCAAAGAACACCCAAAGCCATATTATGTCCTTTAAGTGATAATTTCAAATATAAGAGACATATATGAAACCATAAATTTGGTCTGATTCTGGATTCTGTATTTGATATATATATATATATATATATATATATATATTGTGACACAGTTAGGTTAGGGGGACCCTCTCCTGGGTAGAGGACTCCTTCCTTACACACACACACACACACAGCAGCAGGGAAGCAGCACACCAGTCTGGATGCAAGTACAAGCTGGTCGGCGCCAGTCTTTGTTGTACAATGTCAGAAATAACACAAAGAAAACATAAACCTTCCTGCTGAAGTTTGTTCGTCTCCTGCTGAGCTTTGGTAGATTCCTGCTGAAGTTTGTTTGTCTCCTGCTGAGCCCTGGTAGATTCCTGCTGAGCTGCTGTAGCTTGGAGCAAGGCCTTAACAATGTCCTCCATTTTGTCCTGGGGTGTAGGTTGGAAGCTGAACCTTGCCTCTCTGAGCATTGGCTGACGCCTCTTCTATGGGACTCCAAGGACACAGTGTTATTTCCACACTCACAAATTGGGTGTCTGTCCCTTTAATTTTTAAATGGAAAGTTTTCCTCTTGCTGCAACTTTAGTGTGTGTGGTTGCCCGCATTCTCCACCATATTGTGACACAGTTAGGTTAGGGGGTCCCTCTCCTGGGTAGAGGACTCCTTCCTTACACAAACACACAGCAGCAGGGAAGCAGCACACCAGTCTGGATGCAAGTACAAGCTGGTCGGTGCCAGTCTTTGTTGTACAATGTCAGAAATAACACAAAGAAAACATAAACGTAAATCCTAGCCCTGTCGGGGCACTAACTTCACAGGTAGTTCCCTCACTACCAGAACCTGGCAGGGCCTAATGCCCTCACCAGCAACAAAGCACAGCACAGTACTCACAGATAGGTTTTCCAAGTGTCTCTGAGCAAACTCCCTGTCTGCTCTCCCAGGTGAGACAATCAGCCCTCAACACACTAGGCTTATATTGGCCACTCTCAGGTGGGAACCCAATCAAGCCTGTTACCAGGCTAAGAGAACCAAAACCTGGAGTGGCCGTGGGTGGAGCCCTCCCTCTCCTCTCACCCACAACCCCCAGGTCCCAAACCGGCTTTTCAAAAAAACGAAACTCAAGCCTGCTATACTGCAGACTTTCTCCTGGGGGTTTTAAAACACAAAAGACAGGAATCTGGGACAAATGTACCTGCCACAGACCACTTTACCAGTGATCCTATCACATATCCCCCCCTTTGTTTTGACCTGTGGGGCGGAACAACTGAAGCCCCCAAACAATGAACGCGTGACAACGCATCAGCATTGGCCAGCTGGCTTCATTGCCTGTGTTCCACTGAAAATGTAAAAGTTTGTAACGCCAAGAACCATCTTGTAATTCTCGCATTACTGTCCTTATTTTCAGACATCCACTTCAGAGGGGCATGGTCAGTGATCAATTTGAACTTTCTTCCAACCAAGTAGTACCTGAGAGCCTCTAACACCCACTTTATGGCCAACGCCTCCTTCTCCACTGTGGCATAGTTTCTCTCATGTACATTCAACTTTCTGCTAAGATAGAAAATAGGGTGTTCCTCACCCTCCTTGTTCTGGGACAGGACCGCTCCTATACCTACTTCTGATGCATCGGTTTGTACTATAAATTCTGAAAAGCTTTCTCTGCCTCAGGACTCCATTCTACCATGACTTTTTGTTTGCCTTTGGTCAGGTCAGTCAGTGGGACTGCCATGGTGGCAAAGTTGGGTATAAACCTCCTGTAATACCCCGTAATTCCCAAGAAGGCTCTCACCTGCTTCTTATTCAGAGGCCGTGGCCAGTTTTGTATGGCATCAACTTTATTGAGCTGAGGCTTTATCAGGCCTCTGCCAATGGTGTATCCCAGATATTTTACTTCCTCCATGCCTAGACAACACTTTTTTGGGTTGGCTGTCAAACCTGCCTTATAGATGGAGTCCAACACTGCTTGTACCCTGGGTAAGTGAGACTGCCAATCAGGACTATGAACGACCACGTTATCCAGATAAGCAGCTGCATACCGTCTATGGGGCTTTAGAATCCTGTCCATCATTCTTTGGAAGGTAGCAGGTGCCCCATGTAGCCCAAAGGGCAACATCTTGTACTGAAACATGCCCTCTGGCGCTGAAAAAGCTGTCTTTTGTTTGGCGCTCTCGGTTAACGATACTTGCCAATACCCTTTGGTTAGGTCAAGAGTGGTTAAATACCTTGCCATCCCTAGTCTCTCAATCAGTTCATCCACTCTTGGCATCGGGTAGGCATCGAATTTTGAAACACTGTTCAACTTTCGGAAGTCATTGCAGAAACGCACACTCCCGTCGGGCTTTGGAATCAACACAATGGGACTTGACCATTCACTATGTGATTCTTCAATAACCCCTAACTCTAGCATATTTTTAATTTCTTTCGACACCGATTCTCTTTGTGCATCTGGTAACCTATAGGGCTTTAGATTAACTTTAACCCCTGGGTCAGTGATGATGTCATGTTTAATGACCGAGGTTTTCCAGGTACGTCAGAGAACAGCACCCTATTTCTAATCAGAAACTCCTTGACCTCTTGTTGTTGAATTGCCGACAGGGTTTTTGCCACTGTCACTTTGGGAACTAAGGGCCCTGGACTTACTGGAGGGTCTCGAACGGCCGACAGTACCGTTCTATCTTTCCAGGGCTTTAACAGATTTATATGGTATATCTGTTCCGGCTTTCTTTTCCCCGGCTGGTAAACTTTGTAATTGACCTGCCCCACTCTTTCTAAGATTTCAAAGGGCCCTTGCCATTTAGCCAAAAGTTTATTTTCCACAGTGGGAACCAATACTAACACTCTGTCCCCAGGAGCAAAGCTGCATAACCGAGCATTGCGGTTGTATACCCTCTGCTGTGCCTGTTGAGCCTGTTCCAGGTGCTCTCTCACTATCGGCACTACCGCAGCAATTCTCTCCTGCATTTGAGAAACATACTCAATCACCATTTTGTAAGGACTAGACTGCCCCTCCAATGTCTCTTTGGCAATGTCTAGTAACCCCCTTGGGTGTCTCCCATACAACAAGTCGAAGGGTGAAAACCCGGTGGAGGACTGGGGAACTTCTCTTATGGCCAACAATAAATACGACAATAAGTAATCCCAATCCCTACCATCCTTGTCGACCACTTTCCTAAGCATGTGTTTTAACGTCTTGTTAAACCTCTCGACCAGCCCATCGGTTTGGGGGTGATAAACCGAAGTTCTTAACTGTTTGATTTTGAACAGGCGGCATAACTCTTTCATGACTTTGGACATAAACGGTGTACCCTGGTCAGTTAGTATCTCCTTAGGTATACCCAGCCTGCTAAAGACATGAACTAGCTCTCTGGCAATGGTCTTGGTTGACGTATTGCGCAACGGGATCGCTTCCGGGTACCTGGTAGCGTAATCCATTATGACCAGAATATACTGGTGTCCCCTGGCAGACTTCATTAAGGGTCCAACCAAATCCATCGCTATTCTTTCAAACGGCACCTCTATGATAGGCAATGGAACTAGTGGACCCTTAAAATGTGGCCTGAGAGCATGATACTGACACTCAGGCCAGGATGCGCAAAAGTCAGATACCTCTTTATGAAGCCCGGGCCAGAAAAACCTCTGCATTATTTGCTCAGTGGTTTTCTCTACCCCTAGAAGGCCTGCCGTTATATGACCATGGGCCAGATCCAACACTGTTCTTCTGTAGGCTTTGGGAACTATTAGTTGTTCCATAACATCTTCCCCCTTCTTAGTCACCTGATATAACAAATCCTGACACATTGCCATGTGGGGATAGGACAAAGGACTATCAGGGTCTACGGGTTTACCATCAACTATTTTTACATTCTCCCTGGCTTTTACCAAAGTAGGGTCATTCAACTGCTCCACGGCAAAGACCTCTCTTCTGACCTCTAAATCAGGCAGACGATCACCTGGCCCAACAACACTTCCCACCTCAATGGGAGGCACATCAGTTGGTGGGCCACCGTCACATTCCGCATTCTCTAGTTCGCCAACCATAGTAGAAAAAGGGAATAACTCTGACTCAGAAGAAACTCCCTCCTCCACTACATCGACAACCTTCTCAAATGGATCGGGGTTGTTCACCTCTGGAACAAAACGGCTTTCCCACAACTTCCAGAAGTGAGCAAAGTCTCTCCCCAATATTGCATCGTACACCAGACCATGCACCAAACCCACAGAAACTATAGCAGAGCCACATGGTGTCTCGATGTTCACCTCGGCCGTAACATAATATCGAGTATCCCCATGTATGCAGGTCACACCAACAGTTTTCCCTGTATGTCTCAAGGGGTTCACCAGCTCAGCTTTTATAAGTGTCACCAAGCTACCAGAGTCTAACAGTGCCTCTACTCGGTTGCCATCTACAGTGAGTACACACATGTGCTTATCAGTCTCAGCCTGCCGGTCAGCCGTACAGGCTATCTGTGCAAAGAAAGACCCCTGCGGTAGACATGAGCAGTATCACATTGCATAGGTTCAGTTGTAAGTGCACAATTAGCGGCAATATGGCCGAAGCCACCACATCGGAAACACTGAGTCATATTAATGTCTAGTCGTTTATGGGGCAAGAACCTTCCCGGCCTGGCAGGCCTGTCTCCAGGTTCTACACCCTCCGTCTTGGGTACATTCCACCGCCCAGCACCCTTCTCCCTTGGAACAGTCTTACCAGTGTCTCTGGGAGCGCCGGTGGGCCATCGGGGCTCGGTGGGGCATACTCATCAGCTCCTCAGCCGCCACGTACCTCTCCACCAGCTCGACCAACTGGTCTGCGGACTTAGGGTCTGCATGGCTCACCCATTTGCGCAGAGTCGCAGGTAATGATCGCAGGTACCGGTCCATCACGACCCTTTCCACGATCTGTGGTCCCATCAGCGTCTCGGGCTGTAGCCATTTTGAGGACAGATGGGAGAGGTCATGCATCTGTGAACGTTGAGGCTTGTCCATATGGAACTCCCAGCGGTGGACCCGTTGGGCACAAACAAAGGTGGTGACTCCCAAGTGAGTTAGGATCTCCTGTTTTAGTTTTTTATAGTCCTTGGCATCAGCCAGGCATAAGTCAAAATAGGCCTTTTGTGGCTCCCCAGACAAAAAAGGTGCCACCAGACTTGCCCACTGCTCCTGGGGCCAACTCTCCCTTTCGGCCGTTCTTTCAAATGCGGCGAGATAGGCCTCCACATCATCGTCCGAAGTCATCTTTTGGAGGAAGTGACTGGCTCGTAAGGAGTGAGTGGTGGTGAGAGGACCAGTATTAACATCTCTGGGCCGGGTGACCAGGTGCTGTACCACCTCTTTTATGGCCTGGTTGTTTTCCTTGATGCCGACCTGTTGTTGCCTCTGGGCTGTCTCCAAGGCCAACAGTTGCACCCTGGAGGATTCCTGCTGAGCCCAGGTAGCTTCCTGCTGAAGTTTGTTCATCTCCTGCTGAGCTTTGGTAGATTCCTGCTGAAGTTTGTTTGTCTCCTGCTGAGCCCTGGTAGATTCCTGCTGAGCTGCAGTAGCTTGGAGCAAGGCCTTAACAATGTCCTCCATTTTGTCCTGGGGTGTAGGTTGGAAGCTGAACCTTGCCTCTCTGAGCATTGGCTGACGCTTCTTCTATGGGACTCCAAGGACACAGTGTTATTTCCACACTCACAAATTGGGTGTCTGTCCCTTTAATTTTTAAATGGAAAGTTTTCCTCTTGCTGCAACTTTAGTGTGTGTGGTTGCCCGCATTCACCACCATATTGTGACACAGTTAGGTTAGGGGGTCCCTCTCCTGGGTAGAGCACTCCTTCCTTACACAAACACACAGCAGCAGGGAAGCAGCACACCAGTCTGGATGCAAGTACAAGCTGGTTGGCGCCAGTCTTTGTTGTACAATGTCAGAAATAACACAAAGAAAACATAAACGTAAATCCTAGCCCTGTCGGGGCACTAACTTCACAGGTAGTTCCCTCACTACCAGAACCTGGCAGGGCCTAATGCCCTCGCCAGCAACAAAGCACAGCACAGTACTCACAGATAGGTTTTCCAAGTGTCTCTGAGCAAACTCCCTGTCTGCTCTCCCAGGTGAGACAATCAGCCCTCAACACACTAGGCTTATATTGGCCACTCTCAGGTGGGAACCCAATCAAGCCTGTTACCAGGCTAAGAGAACCAAAACCTGGAGTGGCCGTGGGTGGAGCCCTCCCTCTCCTCTCACCCACAACCCCCAGGTCCCAAACCGGCTTTTCAAAAAAACGAAACTCAAGCCTGCTATACTGCAGACTTTCTCCTGGGGGTTTTAAAACACAAAAGACAGGAATCTGGGACAAATGTACCTGCCACAGACCACTTTACCAGTGATCCTATCACAATATATTATTTAGTATTGTAGGGTAATGTTGTGAATTGTCCTTTTATATTGTGAATCTATGTCAATTGGTCTGCTGCTAATATAATCTCACTAGATGAATTGATTGTTATAATAGTTCTACTACAAGTTTTACTATTTTAAATAATCATTAAATTATCTATTACATTTTGTTGCGTTCCCATTATTCTGTTTCTTTTTGGTCATTGAAGAGGGCAAAGGAGCACCAGAGTCGGAGCCCCCAGAGTGCTCACTGCCCGAGTAACCATGCACGGCATCACGGCCTGCTGCAAGTCGTGACCCATGCCTGGAGAAAGCTGCTGCTGCAGGGTGAACGGTTTGGCCGCCACCATTAAGCGGCATGGTGGAGTGGGTGAATGGAGGGTCCAAGGCATACTGTGGGTGGGAAGCACTGGGGTTGGAGAAAGGGGGGGGGGCAGCATACTTTTGGCACTGCAGGTGGTGAGGGGGGGCAGGTTTGAGGACAAAGTGGGACTAGGCTGGAATGGGAATGAAGAAAAGAGGGCAGTAGATAACAGGTTAAGGAATAAAGAACATGTGTAGAGTAAATGCACAAATAAGGGAAGCATCCTGGTTGAAAAACTGTAAAGAGGAAGATGGCTCCTCTCCCAGGCTATTTATAAGACTAGTAGAGGCCTAGCCCCTTACTAACCTCCCAGCTACACCCCCTTTTCTCCCTTTACATGAAAAACTAGCAATATTCCATAATTAAAACAGGGTGCTTATCTTTCCTCAAACTTATGCAAGTATTTGGTCACCTTGAATTCCACAAGAAAGTAATATCAGAACACAACAATTTACTTGCTACAACTGTATTTACACCATTATCATCATTACCTATAGGGAATTGAAAGTATTTTCCACACACAGAAACACAAGATACACATATAGTAACATTTCATTATTCTAGCCAATAATGTGAATCTGGAAATGGTTAGCTGCAATATGAACCATAGCTAGATCTCATATGCAAATCAGTCATATGACTTCATCCTTATAAAACCACACATTGGTCCTCATCACATACACACCAAATCTGTTACCATGGATTTAACTCTATTTTTCTTAGTAATGTGCCCATTAGGTAAGGATTGGACCAATTATTATAAGAACTATAATTTTAAATGTGTTTATATGAATTTACTGTAACTTCTCCCTTATTTTCAGGTGTGTTCTCTCAGACATTACAGGAGACAGGTCCAGTGCTTGCAAGACCCTCACAACAACATAAAATCACCTGTACAGTGTCTGGCTTTGAGTTATCTAGCAATGGAGTAAATTGGGTCAGACAATCCCCAGGACAAGGACTGGTTTGGATCGGTGCTATATGGAGTGGTGGGACTACAACAATTACCGATTCACTAAAAAGCAGAGTTTCTATTACAAGAGATGTTGCACAGAAACAAGTCCATCTACAAATGGACAGGATGGAAGCAAGAGACACAGGAATGTATTACTGTGTAAGATACACAGTAACAGAAAGCAGTGGAGCGTTCATACCATATCCCATCTCATGCTGGTGTACAAGGAGACCAACCTCAAGAGTATTGCTGAGGTTTCTGCTTCCAAACATCTGACAGCTGTTACAGAGAAGACATTTCAGCCCAAGAACATACATATATAAACAACAGGACCATTAAATATAAGAGCACAGTCATTACACCACACTATCACTTTAGTATCATATTTGCCTACTCTACCAGAAGGTATGGGAGACTCCCAAATCTCGGGTGGCTATGTCAGATGACCAGAAAATTGGTCAAGTCTCCTGGGGCCGCCTTCTGCTCATTTACTGAGTGCAGTGGGTGATCCAAACTGGTTGGGTATGAATTGCCAGCGCTCTGGATCACAGCAGTCAGAATCCCGACTCCGGCATCCCCAGGGTTAATATACTAACACCTTTCACTAAGTATCCTAACCATACCCCCAACACTAAACTCCCTCCCTGCAGCCTAAACTTAACCTCCTCCATAGTGCCTAAACCTAACCCTCCCCCTAGTGCTTAATTCTAACCATGCCTCCATAGTGCCTAACCCTCCTCCCTAGTGCCTAATCCTAACCCTCCCTCCCTAGTAACTAACCCTACCCCTCATGCCTAACCCTAACCCTTAAGCATAATGGTGTAAAAGAAAAATACTCTAGCTGTCAGTAATCTCTCTCAAAAACAGTTAAAAATTTAACAACTGGGACTGTGTTAGAATAATGCAAGTAAATGAGAAATTTTAAAAACCTTCTGTGGACCTTGAAATTCAGCCAATTGTAAATACTGTATGCCCCCTCTGAGAAAAGTAAACAATCACTTCACACCCCCAATTTTTGAATGCTAGCCATTCAAAAACTGATGGGTAAATGTTTTTTGGTTCAAACAAGTAGCATTTAATCAAACTTTGGCCCTCATTCAGACCCACTCGCGAGCGACTGTCCGCTCGCAAGTGGGTCGATGGTCCCCACTGCGCATGCACACGACGGAGGGAGCTCCGTCGTGCGCATGCGCGAGACCCGACGAGCGAAGGACTTTCCTTTGCTCAGAGTGTCTCATCAAAGGGGGCGTGCTGTCGATGGTGACTGACAGCACGCCCCCTTTGGTGGGCGTGCCGGGGGCGTGCCTGCAAGACGTAGGCGTTCCCAAGGGAACGCCTACCGTCTGAAGCCGCCGGCCCCACTGACATCACTGTCAGTGGGGCCGGTGGGGCCAGTAGTGATGTCAGTGGGAGTGATTTTGGCTCTGATAGAGCCAAAATCACTCCTGGCCTTGCGGTTGAAAAACCCAACCGCAGGCTTTTGCTCGCAGTTTCGATGGTCACGATGGTCAAGACCATCGCGACCATCATCCTGCACGCTCGTATATGCTGTGGGTGGTGACCCACAGCGATACAAGCATCCAGGAGGACGCTCCATATTAATGGAGGTGGGCCCTGATTCAGAGCGAGCGCTCTGGTCAGAACATCCGGCTCTGAATCAGGGCCTTTATCACAGCATACATAAGATTTATATGCCGCAGAAATTCACTGGCCAATTTCCTGTATAGCTGATGCCGGTAAACCGCTGGCCGAAGTGTAAGTTCCTGCTCCATTGCGATATGAGTGAGTGTCCTCACTTCTAAGGCCTAACTTAACCAAACAATGCTTAAAAACCACTGAAAACTGAAATTTGGTAAGTGGTAATGAATATGCATGCAATAGAATTTGTGCACCTCCTACCCTTCGTAAATGAATATAATGATGAGCTAACCGAAATGTGCAAATCTCAGTAACTACATTACTTTTTAGGGAAACCCAGCAACCCTGTCTCATCTGATCAGTCTTTGAAAGGGGAATCTTACAAAGTACTGCTTCTCTTAAATGTCGGGGCACTTAAGACCAGGGGGCAGGGCTGCCATCAGAAATCATGGGGCCCCACACTGAGAAAATAGGCAGGGCCCCCACCAGGGGGGGTTTGGCAGAGGTGGGTGGAGCTACACCAGAGGGTGGAACACTAATTTGTGCGTAAACCAATTTAAAAAGCAGTAAAGCAGCATATATTTTATATATATATATATATATATATACATAGTATATACTGTCATATATACATATATATATATATATATATATATATATGAGAGGGTCACAGGTGGCACCCATGGTTCCTAGTAGCAAACTAGCAATAGTAGTAACTAAGGAGACACTACTCCATATAGTTGATTAATCAACTATATAGAGTAGTGTCTCTCTTATTTACTATTATTTCTACTAAGACCTGTGAGGGGGGGGCAGGACAGGGAAGGCTGGCAGGACTAGGGGGAAGAATGGCTGGAACAGAGTGGGGAGCAGGGCAGGGATGGCTGGATGGACGGGGGGGAGGGTGGGAGTAGTAGTAGGGTACCTGTTTTAGTGTTTCTTCAACTGGCTGGTGCAGCCAGCCAAACAGAATCAGCGCTGAAAGAGCAGAGAGGGGGTGGGGCCCGGGTGGCTCTGGTAGTAGTGCTGCATCCGTGTTTCGGCATTTCAAATATGGCACGGCTGTGAGCCAATCACAGCTTGCAGACTAGCAGCCAATCAGGAGCAGCCGCACCTGATTGGCTGCCATTCCATGAGCTCCGGCTGGTTTGCAGCAGCACCATAAATGACATGCAGCCGGAGGCACTGTATTTCAATTGTACATGGCTGCCAGTGCAGCACTGATGCTCCCGGGTCCTCTTTTTCCGGGCCCGGGACTCAAGGCCCACCAGTCCCCCCCTGATGGCGGCCCTGCCAGGGGGACCTGCCCCACTTGTCAGGAATGCCATGAGACAGCAGTATAGGTCCTACCTGTACCCCCATGTCTCTCTATAGCCCACAGATCAACCCCTGTGTCCCCCTACAGCCTCAGCTCTGCATCTCTATATAGCCTTAGCTCTCCCCTCTTTGTTTATTCATAGCCTCATCTCACCTCGTGTCTCGGCAGCAATCTCTACCCTGTCTCCAAGTCTCTATAGCTTTCAGCTCAAACCCTGTGTCTCACTATAGCCTCAGCCCTGCCCCTAGTTCATGCTATAGCATCAGTTCTACCCCCAGTGTCTCCCTACAGCCTCAAATACCTCCTCCCCCCTCTTCACTGACCTGAATCTTTTACTTGCTCCTTCCACCAGAGTCCTCCTCAGTGTAGTGGAGGTGACAGAATGCTCCTCACAGTCAGTCACTATTCTTCTTTAGTGCGCTGACATCACATGCACAACACAGATAAAAAAACCTTTATTGTTCTGGGCAGCGCTGTATCTGGATGGCAGTGCACCCTGTGCAGAACTACCACCCCTCTCGCTCACACCCCAGCCCCCTTCTTCCCACTGACCGCTTGCCTTTCTGTCTAGGGGATGGAGGGCGGGCAGGAACCTTTGCCAGCATTCTTGGTGCAGGAGGTCTCTTCCTGCAGACCTTCTGAGCTTGGAAGTGTGTGGCCGGTGACATTGGAGGATTCCGCCCTGTGCACAGGCCGCACCACCCTCTGTACGGCCCTGGTTCCGGGTCACATTATCCCAACACTGGTACTCAATCTGCTTGTACCCTGCTGATTACTGCAGCGGTGCAGGCACAGGCCAAGCCCTTTCACAATTACCAGACTGGCCCTGTCAAGGGAGGGGAGCAGCAGTAGCTAGAGCTGGGTTCATAGCAGCTCTGGCTAGGGGGCCCCTTGAGAGAGAAGGGACCAGGAGGTACTCACCCATCAACAAAACATTCTTAAATAATACACCAGTAATCCTTAAATGGTTTTTGGAAGGCACTAATTCTAAAAGACCCCAAAAAAGCAAAGGAAAAAGCCAGTTGGAAAAGTACCACCTCAAATTCTGATTCTGCCACTGAAGTAAGCACCTCTAAAGGTCTTGCAATAAGAGCAACCATATTTACGGGTGTGGTCATACCCATTGGCTGCACCCCTAAAAATTATAAGTACAAAAAAAGCATTTTTTCTGGTATCAAAAAATCTGCAGTATTTTATAATTATATTTTAATCTTACAGATGTGTCCTCATAGAGCTAGCCTTAATATGCCACACAACTCGACTTGCCTGGCATGAGTGAGCCACCAGGTCCTGTGCAAATCTGCTAGTGTTGGCGTCTTTTTTGGTGAAAATGCATCTAAATCACAATACTGTGCTGATTCATTTGATATTTGGCTCTTGCATATTTGTGTGCACTTGAGTCTGCATATGACGCACAACAGAACTTGAAATGAAAGAAGCTGCGGCCTCTACATTCTAGCATTACGTATACAGATTCAGAGACTCAATCACACACAAATATAACAGTGTTGCATATAAAATTAATAGGTACAGCATCACATTGTGATTTAGAAGCACTTCCTGAAAAAAAAAATGCAAGAAAGATTCCTGGCCCTAGAGGAGTCTCACAGGACCTGGTGGGCCAAGAGGGGCTTTCTGTCATGACTGCAGCAAAGCTGTGTGAGGACACATCTGTATTCTTTCTGCTAGAGTATGTGTCTCTGAAAGGCAGCCTATATTATTGTACTTTTGGGTGTTGTCATGTCCCCATCAGCTGTAAAATATTAAGGGGTATATTTATTAAGCAGTGTTAGGAAACATAGTGAAAAGTGATAAGGTACCAGCCAATCAGCTCCCAATGTACCTTATCTCTTTTCACTCTGCCTCCTAACACTGCTTAGTAAATAGACCCCTCAGTGTAAAAAAGGCATTTTTTATCTGGTATAAAAAAAACATGCAGTTTTTTAATTAAATTGCCTAGTAAAGATAATGCTCCCTCATTTCCCTATTTCATTGTACAATCTCTAGATGTGGTTGTAGTTAAGATTAACTACTGTAGCTTTACTCCTGTCGTGGTGTAAAAAATAAAATCAATCATGAATCAATCTATAAAAGAGCAGGAGCATCTCAGTACTAGTGCTGAAAGTCACAGTGCTTCTTTAATATCTACTAAAGGAGGTCAAGGGGAAATAGGTTTAAGGGCATGTCAAATCTAAATATTATTTCTAGGGGTGTGCACCGGCCACTTTTCGTGTTTTGTGATTTGGTTTTGAATCTGGATCTTTCTTCGTGTGTTGGATCTGGATTGTTTTTGCCAAAACCACCCTTCCGGGTTTTGTGTTTTGGTTTTGGATCTGTATTTTTTTGGAAAAAAGCATAAAAACAGCTCAAATCACTGATTTTTTTTTTGTTCCTATTAATCTCAATAGCATTCATTTCCAATCATTTCCAGTCTATTCTGAACACCACACACCTCACAATATTGTTTTTAGGCCAAAAGGTTGCACTAAGGTAGCTGGATGACTATGCTAAGTGACACAAGAGGGCGGCACCTACACGTGGCCAATCTAGGAGTGTCACTGCAGTGGCAGACAGGATGGCAGTTTGAAAAACTGGGCCCCAAAGAGTACATAATGCAAAGACAAAAAAGAGGTGCAAGATGGAATTGTCCTTGGGCCCTCCCACCCACTCTTATGTTGTATAAACAGGACATGCACACTTTGACAAACCAATCATTTCAGTGCCAGGTTCTGCCACATGACTGTGGCTGAAAAGATAAGTTCATTTGGGCCCCCACAAAACAAGCTGGCAATTAATCTGTCCCTGCAAAAACTTGCTCTACAGAGGCAAGATGTCATCTTCATCCTCATCCACCGATTCCTCACCCTCTTTAGTGTTGTGTACATCCTCATCCTCATAGAGTATTAATTCGTCACTACTGGAATCCACCACCACAGTTCCCTCTGTACTTTCTGGAGGCTGATCTTCCTGGAAGAATTAATAATTCATTTTGATGAACATCATCTTCTCCACATTTTGTGGAAGCAACCTCCTACGCCTTGTGCTGACAAGGTTCCTGGCTGCACTAAAAATTCTTTCAGAGTACACACTGGAGGGGGGGCAACTTAGGTAAAATAGAGCCAGTTTGTACAGGGGACTCCAAATTGCCTCTTTTTCCTGCCAGTACTGGTATGGACTGTCTGACATGTCTACTTGGATGCTGTCACCGATGTAATCCTCCACCATTCTTTCAATGGTGACAGCATCATATGCAGTGACAGTAGACATGTCAGAAATTGTTGGGAGGTCCTTCAGTCTGAACCAAATTTGGTCCTGCCTGCCCTGCATCACTGCCAGCGGGTTGGTTAGAATATCTAAGTTGTTTCCAGGCAGCCCCAGTTGCGGGAGAAAATGAAGAAGGTGCTGTTGCCATGTCACGTTCCACTTCAGCTGACAGTGTTTTCACCAGCAGGTCTTTGAACCTCTGCAGGCTTGTGTCCACCAGAAAGAGAGACACCACATAGGCTTTAAACCAAGAATCGAGCAAGGTGGCCAAAATGTAGTGGTCTGATTGCATCAGATTGACCACCCTCGAATCCTGGGAAAGCAAATGAAGGGCTTCATCCACAAGTCTCACATACCGAGCAGAATTTCTCCATCTTAGCTCCTCCTTCACTTTCTCCAGCTACTTCTGCAACAGCCAGATGAGGGGAATGACCTGACTCAAGCTGGCAGTGTCTGAACAGACTTCACGTGTGGCAAGTTCGAAGGGCTGGAGAACCTTGCACAACACGGAAATCATTCTCCACTGTGCTTGAGTCAGGTGCATACCCCCTCCTTTGCCTAGATCATAGGTGGATGTATAGGCTTGAATGGCCTTTTGCTGCTCCTCCATCCTCTAAAGCATATAGAGGGTTGATTCTACCGCATTACAACCTCTTGCTTCAGGTGATGGCAGGGCAGGTTCAAGAGTGTTTGCTGGCGCTCCAGTCTTTGGCACGCAGTTGCTGAATGGCGAAAGTGGCCCAAAATTTTTCGACCCACCCAAAGTGTCTCCTGGACGCCCATGTCATTTTTCAAAAATTTCTGCACCACCAAATTTATTTTGTGAGCAAAACATGGGATGTGCTGGAATTTGCCCATATTTAATGCCCGCACAATATTGGTGGCATTGTCAGATATCACAAATCCCCAGGAGAGTCTAAGTGGGGTAAGCCATTGGGCGATGATTTCCCTCAGTTTCTGTAAGAGGTTGTCGGTGGTGTGCCTCTTACTGAAACTGGTGATACACAGCATAGCCTGCATTGTAATGAGCTGGCTTTTCTGAGATGCTGCTACTGGTGACGCTGCTGTTGTTGCTGTGTAAGGTGATACATCTACCCAGTGGGCTGTCACAGTCATATAGTCCTTAGTCTGCCCTGTTCCACTTGTCCACATGTCCGTGGTTAAGTGGACATTGGGTACAACCAAATTTTTTAGGACATTGAGGACACTTTTTCTAACGTCTCTGTACCTTCTCGGTATCGCCTGCCTAGTGAAGTGGACTTTAGATGGGATTTCATACCGGGGACACACTACTTCCATCAATTGTCTGCTGTCGTACTTCATCCTCCTTGCTAAGGACTGTTGGAGGGTCAATTGTTTAGTAGAAGAAGTATTGGTGTTCCAACTTCCTCTCTGGGATGATGAACGACTCCCAGCAGCATTACACCACACAGGACAGCCCCTGTAAAAATTATTTTGATGAAGGGCAGCTTACACCACACAGGACAGCTCCTGTAAAAATTATTTGGATGAAGTGTACCCCTTCACCACACAGGGCAGCCTCTGTAAAAAAAAAATATTTTTGTGCAGCAGCCCCATGACAGACAGGAGCACAGCACCCCTGTGCACCTACACCGATGACAGTTGTGGCTAACATGCATGCATGAAAAAAAATATGTGTTTTTTTTCACACTGGGGGTGGGTAAAGAGAGCACCCCTGAAGGACAGAGCACCCCTTGGACAACACAGCACTACAGCCAGCCAGCCAGCCCCTATGGACAGGAAAACAGCCAGCCCCTCTATGGACAACAGTAGCCAGCCAGACCCTATGTATATGGACAACAGTAGCCAGCCAGCCAACCTCTACGATCAGCATCAGCAACATCTCCCTCCCTCTTTACAGTAGCCAGCCAGCCCATTATGTAATGTATATAATTATATTTACTATAGTACTTTATTATAAGTTTAACACACAACAGTAGCCAACAGCTCCAAGCTCCCTCCCTCTGCATGCTCCACAGCCGGAATGAAAAATGGCGGCGTTCACGGGACCTTTATAGAATCCAAAACCCATGAGAATCTGAAAGCGGGTTGAAGACGTTTAGCCTCGTTCCGGGAACCAAATCAGGTGGGAAAACCTGAGCAGGAGTAAGTTCCCGGCTTGGATTGGTTCGGGTGGGCTCGGATTTCAAAAATCTGAACCCGCTCATTCCTAATTATTTCTCAATATTTAAGAAAACATCACCTCTAACTATGAAGGGAAAATCACTGCAGAAAGAATTTAAATTGCCAACATGCCATACGCCACAAGCAGTGGCAAGGAAGGCTCAGTCCATGGACATTCCTTTTGACTGGTGGTCCAGCTACAGCTGTTTCACACACTTTTGTGAATCTAGAACGAAACAAAGTAAGACATCTTATGCAACCTTGATTGTAACAACTTCTTGCTTTGAAGGCCTTATTTAGATTTGGGAAATTCAATTATTTTCACCTTTAGAATGTGCCTTCATTTTTCAAGTTTTTTTTAGGTGTTACTTTTCCACTATGGAATATTAGTTGTTTTTGAAAAGCTGTTTAATAAGACTAGAGTGTTACCTTAATGGTGATATGGGTTGACATTATCGTAGAGTTTTTTTGGTTCAAGGTTGACTCAAAAATCAATTTCGACCATGAAGATTTTTAGAGAATTTTTTTATTTTATTTATTTTGCTAGCAAGGTATGTAATCTACTGGTTGTTTACTTTATTATTAGTTTTATTTATTTTGACCTACAATCCCTGTGTAATTAAGCTTAATTGGTTTATTCCAATAATGTACTTCCTCACTCATCATATTGTCACTCCTGTCTGGGGGCTTTAAGGAGCATCAGTGTCACTCTTGCCATGGAAGTATTGAAAGCAGAGGACTGAGGTTGTGGGGCTAATTGGAGGCGAGGGACCTGAATGTATGATCTCCTCATCCACAGGAATTGGACGTTGACGAGACCTGATTACATGTGCGGAGTCTAACCTGCTGGGAGGTGTTCTCCAGTGACCCCACCAATCGGGATAGGCAGGTCGCGGTCCTTTAATCATGTATCCAATCCCGTGGGAATAGAGACTCACACAGACTGTGGCCTGAGGTATCTGCCTCAGAAGAGGCACTACAGAGACAAAATATGATACTTGATGTACCCATAGGTTGAGATGTTTAACACTGTGTTGCACTGGAAGATAGTATAATACACACAGTTGTACTAAGAGAAGGCACCTGGCGTGGTACACTGGCGGAGGTGTTAGGATACACAGTTGCACCGAGAGATGGCACTTGTAGATGCACACAGGCAGAGGTGGTGTGATGCACTGTTGTACTGAGAAGTGGCACGGAGTTGCACACAGGCATACACTGTTGCACTTAGAAGTGGCACAGATTTGCACACAGGCAGAGGTGGTATGACGCACTGTTGCACTGAGAAGTGGCATGGAGTTGCATACAGGCAGAGGTGGTATGACACAATGTTGCACTGAGAAGTGGCATGGAGTTGCACACAGGCAGAGGTGGTATGATGCACTATTGCACTGAGAAGTGGCTCTTGCAAAGACTCGAGGGTAGTTACAAGGAAACCTGGAATGAGGACATGACTAGCATACACTAGAAATTATAAACATTGTTCTGGGGACAGATATATACCCATAGTTAGCAGTTGATAGGAGGACAGCATCAGCTGACCAAGACCGTGCTACCATTGGTGGAGATAATGTCAGAATCTCCAAGACACAGGGTTGCTCATGGAAATCCCCTAGCACCTAAGGAAGAATCTTCAGTGTGTCACCCACCACCATACCCGATGTCTAACCACATGAGCAGTCAGGGGAAGCCAGCGCAGTGGTGAGTAATGGCTGATCTTAGGCTGAACCCTGACAGTACCCCCCCTTTCCAGGGTGGACACCCACTAGGTTTATCAGGAAACCTACTATGGAAAGTTCGAACAAGTTGAGGAGCATGAACATCACAGGCTTTAATCCAAGCTCTTTCTTCAGGCCCGTAACCCTTCCAATCAATGAGGTACTGCAGACTGATGATGGGAATTCAGGATTCTTTCAACTTCAAATTCGGAACCCTGTTCAGTCTGTACATGAGGTAATTTAGGAGAAAAATGTTGGAAACGGTTGAGGATCAGAGGACGTAGTAGAGAAATATGAAATGTATTAGAAATCTTCATTTGTGGAGGAAGCTCCAACTTGTACACCACCAGATTAATTACTTTGAGAATACGGTAAGGTCCAATGAAGCATGGAGCAAACTTCCTGCTAGGTACCCTTAACCACATATTCCTGGAGGACAAGCAAACTTTATCTCCCACTTTCAAGAGAGGAACAGCAAGACATCTTCTATCTGCAAATTTCTTGTAATTTTTTTAGGTCTTCTTCAAGGAGCAATGAATCTCCTTCCATAACTTTGAAAATGACTCTACTAGACTGGCTACAGCTGGAACCTCTACAGAAGGTAGATCTTGGAAATCTGGGACTCAAGGATGCCTTCCAAAGACAGTGAAGAATGGTGTAGAATTGGTAGAGGAGTGATATCCATAGTTTTGTGAAAACCCAGCCCAAGGTAAGAAGTCTACCCAGTCATCTTGAGAAGAAGAAACATAAAGCCTAACAAAGGTCTCCAGTTCCTGGTTTACCCTTTCGGTCTGACCATTAGTTTGCAGTTGGTGGAAAATGTTAGTTTAATGCACACGTAGAACACAGAGCTTTCCAAAATTTGGCCACAAACTGTACACCCCAATCAGACACTATCTCCTTGGGTAGGCCATGTAGTCTGAAGATGTCTAGAATAAAACATTTTGCCAGTTGAGGGGCAAATGGAAGACCCACTAAAGGAATAAAATGGGCCATTTTGGAAAATTGATCCACTACTACCCATACTGTATTATGAGAGATGGGTCCATGGAGCAACTGGAACTGGTAGGGGATGAAGTGGACTAAACATTTTCCTATGAGAGACTTTATGTTGGGCACATTTCACACAGGACAAGACAAAACTCTGAATGTCTTCTTTCATGGTAGGCCACCAATATGATCATTTAAGAAATGTAAACAATTTGTGGATTCTGGAATGACCAGCAAAGAGGGACGCATGAGCTCATGTTAGCAGTTTTTTCCGCAGATGAGAAGCCACAAAAAAATTTCCAGATGGAGACAGGATTTGAGTAGGAGCAAAGACAAGAGGATTTAGGACTGAATGAATCTAAGGTTGATCCTCTTCCTCCTGGGTGGATATATACAACTAAGATAGTGCATCAGCCTTCTTATTCAAGGTGCTGGTTGAAATTGGAGCTTGAAATCAAATCTTGAAAAAAAAGAGACCAGCGAGCCTGTCTGGCATTTAATCGATGAGCCGTTTGAAGGTACAAAAGATTTTTATGGTCTGTAATGATGGTGACTGGAAATTTAGCCCCCTCCAGAAGATAACGCCATACTTCCAGTGCCAAGCGCATCACCAGTAATAAGTGATCTCCGATGGTATAGTTTTTCTCAACAGGAGAAAATTTCCGTGAGAAGAACCCACACGGATGCATTTCCCATCCTCAGCAGTTTGGGACAGTACCACTCCTACTCCAACTGAGGAGGCATCAACCTCCAGAGTAAAGGATTGATCCAGCCATGGTTGACAGAGGATGGGTGCTGAAGAGAATGTTGTTTTTAATTTCTGGAATGCCAACACAGCCGAGGCAGGCCAGCAGGAAGGATTAGCCCCTTTCTTAGTTCTTAGTGAGGGCTGTACTTGGAGACACCAGAGTGGAATTTTTTTTTATTAATCTTCTATAATAGTTTGAGAATCCTAAGAATCACTGGGTAGCTTTTAATGAACAAGGTAGAGGCCACTCCGAAATGGCTCTCAGTATGTCAGGATCCATCCAAAGGGAATTTCCAGAAATAATATAACCAAGGAATGGTACAGAGTATTGTTCAAACCAACAGTTAGAAATCTTCCCAAAAAGATGATGATTTCAGAGGCGTGATAAAACCTCTCGTACATGAAGTCGATGCAGTTGTAGATTCTTGGAAAAAATTAAGATGTCGTCTAAGTAGACTACCACAAATTTGTAGAGAATGTCCCAGAAGATCTCATTTACATAACCCTGGAACATTGCTGGTGCATTACTTAATCCAAAAGGCATCATAAGATATTCAAAGTGACCATTCCTCATATTAAATGCAGTTTTTCATTCATCTCCTGCCTTGATGCGAATTAGGTTGCAGGCTCCATGGAGGTCTAATTTGGTAAATACTTGAGCCCCATGGACTTTAATGAAGAGTTTGGAGATGAGTGGCAAGAGATATCGATTTTTAATGGTAATTTGATTGAGACCTCAACAGCCAATGCAAGGCCTGAGCCCTCCATCTTTCTTGCCTAGAAAGAAGAACCCTGCTCCAGCAGGAGAGGTTGATGGCCGTATAAACACTTTGGCCAAATTTTCTTTAATGTACTCCACCATGGCAGCTGTCTCTGATACCGAGAGGGGATAAACACAACCTCGAGGAGGCATCTTACTGGGATAGAGTTCTATACCATAGTCCCAGGCATGATGAGGAGGCAACTTGTCCACAGCTTGTTCACAGAACATGTCTGTTAAGTCTCGATACGACTCAGGTAAATGGGAATCAGGGACAACTTCTAAATTCTCAGGAACAGGAGGTTTGACAACAGAGTTGACAGCAACATAATGTTTATGAACCGGAATCACCCAAGATAAATATCTCTGAAAACAACTTGGTTCCCAGGTCAGAATTTTCATATTGGACCAATCCAACATAGGATTATGCATCCTTAACCAAGGTTAACCCACAACTAGATCATATGAGGTTTTAGGAAGGACAAAAAAATCCAACATCTCTTGATGAAGACATCCTACTTTGAGTAATACTGGATGAGAAATAGATTATATAGACTCCCCAAGAATGGTAATGCCATCTACTCCCAAAAGGGACAAGTTGTTTGGTAACAAGGTAACTGGAATACATATAGCTCGTACTAGAGATTCGGAAATAAAATTTCCAGTGGCACCAGAATCCACCAGGGCTTTAAGATTCTTTGTCCTGGACTTGTGGGAAAGAGATACATGTAAAAGGCAATCCATTAACTTGGAGGGCTTAATTACCACCCCTAACTGAATACTCCTGACTTCAGTTAAGGTCTCACGTTTCCCACAAGAAGAGGACAATTCTTGAGCATGTGCTCTGGAGCAGCACAATACAGGCAAAGCTTGCTCTCAAAGCACCGATTCCATTCAGCTGAGGTCAGCCGAGATTTATTGACTTGCATGGGCTCCTCTCTATTGATAGAAGGAGAAGAGGAGCGGGCACTCAAAGATGGTCAGTCTTGGAAGCAGTGACCTCGCCCTCTACATGCCCAATGTTCCCTATGATGTAGGTCAATTTTAATGTACAAGGAGATTACATTGGTGAAAGATGCCAAAATATCCCAAGAGGGTAATTCATCCTTCATTCTCTCATAAAGGCCATGATAGAAAGTTGCTTTAAGAGCTTTCCCATTCCATTTCAGTTTAGAGGAGATGGTCTGAAACTAGACTACGTATTGCACTTGTGCAAGGCAGATATTTGTATTTGCAGAAACACAACAGCAGAGATGATATTCACTGTATGAGCATAGATGTGCAATGCAGATATTTGTATGTGCAGAAACACAACAGCAGAGATGATATTCACTGTGTGAGCATAGGTACTTATAAATTGTATTTTGGAAAACAGCAGAGATTGAATTCACTGTGTAAATTTGTTACTGCTTGTAGTTGGTAGAAACAATAAATAAAGACCACAAGAATGTAGAACACTAGAAACAAACACAGCAGGGCATATGCAGAACAAGAGACCAGAACAAAATACATATGGAATGGACCAGGCAGCAACACTGAGGTATAAGCTATCACAGGCAGGGAATGCTGTGACTGACGGCAATATAACAGGAAGCGGAACCAATGCCAGCCAGCCTCCTTGATTGCAGACTAAATTGCAGCTGAACTGCACACTCTAAGAGCTGTAGCTGAATGCCTCCACAATAGTGACAGCTTCCCTGCTGGCTAGTAGTAGCCAGGACTAGAAACTGCTAAAGCTGTCAGAAATCCTGGCAGCAGATTGTAACAGCCCTCTGCTTTTTTTCTACTATTTAAGTGGACTACAATTAATTGTTGGTATAATTGAGGATTGCACCTCATCTGGACAGATAAGCTGGAGTAAGTGCAGGCTTTCTATGGAATTTGCATTTTGAGTTTTGTTCTAAAAGGACATTTCTTTTAGCCCTTGCACCCTAATTAATGAGTGAAGATTGGCATCTGTTTTTATGAGATACATTTGCTCTGCATATTATAAATAGGATACAATATAATGCTATGACTGTCATAGCATAATCCAGCAGCCTTTATATTGTGTTTTTGTTGTGGATTGTGTAGGTATGTTCAAGGAATAGCTTTAATTGCACTGTATTGTACAGATATCCTTTGTTGTATTTATAGTGTGATTTCCCAAATGCCATCTAGAGTGTTTGATGAAGATATATTGAGGGAAGCATAGAATAGAATTATCAGTGTAAATGATGACAATGCAGATAGGGTCTTAATTTGACAATTAGAATTTTCTGAATTTCCCGCAGAAACCCTGTTGATGTTTTTCATAAATTGCCAAAATTAAGCGAAAGGGAAATCAATTTAACCCTTCATGGTCAATTACTTGTAGAATTGTTTAGATTAAAAAAAGACCTCAAGTGGGGCATGGCCTTGCAGCCATTAAGAGAGGACGCATCCATGGTGATCTCCCAGGAGAGTCCTTTAAGGTGCCTACTTAACAGCGATTATGCGGGTTTGTGGGGCCCCTATTATGTTTTATGTGTCTGTGGGGAATGGGGGACTAGGTCCCTGGAGGCGTGGACTACCTCCTGTGGTCTTGCAGGTTGTGGCCTGTCCACCCATCGGAGGCCCAGGACTCGAGTGCCGACAGAAGGATCCAATTGGTGCTCCTTGTTACCTCTCCCACACTGCTTCCAGACCTCCTGACCGCACTTACCTTGTTCTCTTGCTGCAGTTGATCCACAAACAGAGCTGTTACCGGCACTAGCACTGGGATCCCCTCCATCAGGCTGAACTGAATTCAGGCTCCTTGTTTCTGAGTTACCAGCAATCCCTGTTTGCTGCTGTGGGAGCCTTACTACAATAAAGGACAGTAAATACCTGCCCTTATATTAAACTCTATTGTGTACAGTGCCCTGCTGTCCAGTCTGTGGAGCCCCACTGGGTGTGGAGTGGGAAAATTAAGGCCATATCAGAAAACTTTTTAATGGGATTTCCTTAGACTCCATTTTATACTACAGGCTGTGGTGTGTCTGAACAATATGTGAATATACTGGCTCCCTAGTATCATCTTGTGGCAGATCACTGTTAATACAGTCCTTTTGGATGTCCTAAAGCATGTGATTACTACACTTATATGTGTGCTCACTGGATGGCTTCCTAGTGCCTCTACGTGGGGGTGATGGATGGGGACCCCTGATGCCTACTGAAATTACCATGTGATGGATGCTTCTCTTTTCATGTACCCTGTTGAATTCTACAGTCCTAGAGTGAGACTCGCTGCCTAGTGTTTCCGGTGTAAAGTCTGCTATTGGGTTGCATCTGTGTTCGGAGATGGCCATCCTAAATATTTAAATTTCAGAAAATTGTCTCTACTTTTGTTCCATATATTTGTCTCTCTACGCTACTGATATCCTTTCATGAGTTGACAATGGAGGCGTGGGTCACAGAGTGTTCCCCACTCCACAGAAAAGTTGCCTGGTGCAGATTTACGGTACTTCCTCCAATCTCCTAGAGAACCCACCATGTGTGCTTCACTGGGCTCTATCTCACCAGCTCACTATTTAACTTCAGAGACCCCTTCTGGCATGGGAGACCAATTGGTTACTGCTGTACCAGAAGACCAAGGGGATATTCAGAGTGTTCTTCAGTACATCTTCTTAAATCTCTTACTACTAGAGCTGAAATGCCCACCAAGGGAGATTTTGAATATTTAGAGAGTAAAATTAGATAAGTGGTGCATTCGGAGGATGCCACACTTAAGACAGAACTCAAGCACCTGGGCTCCCATATCACCACCCTAGAAGACCGTGGTGAGGCGTCTGATGATTTCCAACACTCACTCGTTGAGGTCCAGAATGAGCAGGTTGAGGAGATACAGAGTTTGCGAGACTGCCTAGATGACTTGGATAACAGAGGATGCTGTAATATCCTGAGGGTTTGAGGCATCCTGGAGGATATTCCACACCAAGGCCTTGAAGACGTTCTTACTAAACTCTTTAATGAACTCCTAGGGCATGATCCTAATGAATCCATCATCTTTGATAGAGCACATACAGTAGGGCACTACACCCCAGAGGTCTTCATCTGAATGCCCGAGGGATGCCATATGTCGCTTACACTACATCACCCATAAGGAAGAGATACTTCGAGGTCTTCATGGATCTGGAGGTCTACAATTGGATAGTCATCCAATTCAGGTGTTCCAAGACCTTTCCTGGCATACCCTCCAAGGGAGAAGTCAACTTTAACCCTTAACTGACAGTCTGTGATATCTTAGCATTAAATACTGCTGGGGTTACCCTTTTAGTCTCACAGCTACTTATGGAGGTAAATCTGCCACTATCCGTGTCCCTGAAGATGTTGCCACCTTTTGTTCAGCCCTTAACATTGCTCAAGTTCAGATACCAGAGTGACAGGCTCACCAGACTCGCCTTCTTCCACCTTCGGCCCTCCCAAGATGGTCCATTTTCAGATTGTGGGAGCCTCTCCTAGATCTCGGAGATGCCGCCATCCAACTCCTACATTATCTACTGTCTCTCCAACCACTGGTACCTGACCTCGAGGGGCCTGTTCAACATTCTGGGAACCCATGTCTGAAAATCAGCTTCTACCTATTGGCCCTTCAGGGTTGAGTCACGTGAGTTGCGGGTCATTGCCAGGTCTCTCTAAAACTATGTTAACCTGACTCATATATATATAGACCTCCCTTGTGATCTAGTGGCTTTGCTTTATTTTCAATCTGTTTGGTTAGACCATATGGGCACTGCAAGACTTTTTATTGTGGGCTAGTTTTTTCCCCTCTTCAAAGTCAGAGGAGTCACATAGGGTCTTTCCTGATAGGTGGGCGTGTTCCTCATTTTCTGTGTATTACTCACTCTTTATTACTAGGACTTTTTAGTTGCTAATTTTGATAAGAGTTTTCTTTTTTCTTCAAGTTATTTCTGATCTAATGTATGTATCTGTAATTTTTTGAAAATATTTTATTGTATGGAATTTTTATTACATTGTGTGTCAGGCTTTTCCATTTTCTCCCCAGTTGCCCCCTTACACCGCTAAATTTTGTCCTGGGCCTAGTGGTGGAACTGGATTTTGCCATAATGCTACTCAGGAGCGGTGTTGTTCTCTCTGTATTTATTCTGACTATGTTTTAAGTTTTGGGGTGTTTCCTGCCTTTTTTTTCTTCTTCTATCTCTTTTTTTCTCTTCCTTCTCTGCCGGGGTACTGTTTACCATATATTTCTCATATGTTTGTTTTGTTTGCTCTGTCCTTATAGGTATTTTATTACCATTCAATGTCTCAATTAAATATTGTTTCTGTTAACGCTAAGGGATTCAATATTCTGGAGAGGCGGTCTCATGCGTTACGTGAATTGAGAGTGGAGAGGGCTGATATTGCCTTCTTACAGGAAACTCATTTTAAAGGTGCTGATGCTCTGCCTCTCAGGAATAGAGATTTTACATGCGGGTATTTCTTTAATAACCCTGAAGTTAAGACTTTGGGAGTTGCAATTCTATTTGCTCGCCATCTTCCCGTAGCTGATAACACTTCTCTCCAGATAGTTGTAGGCTGTGTTTTGCTTGTAAAGTGTATAATATACTCTAAGATATTTACCTTTGTCAACATCTATGAGCCAAATAGCGCACAGCCAACCTTCTTAGACAAGGTTTTCAATCTCGATCAACCACATATTGAGGGGGTGTTTCTGTTGGGAGGTGATTTAAATTGGTCCCTAGATCCTTCCCTTGATTCATCTAACTCATCCCCTAGATACTTGGATAAACTCCATCATCAAATCAAACATTCCTTACATGAACATCAATTTATTTGACATGTGGTGTATACATCATACCATTATGCAAGATTATTCCTTTTACTCACATCCGCACAAGGTTTACACCAGACTCGATTATTTTTTGTGTCGCACAGGTGTCTACACTTAGCAATAGATACCAAAATAGACACTATTTCTTGGTCTGTCCATGCTTCTGTCTCGATGAAGATGATATTGCCTTCATCTTGCCAAAAGACTTATTCTTGGTGATTTAATTTGCTGGTTCAGGACTCTGGGCCTGATTCAGAGCCGCTCGCTCTGACAGAGCGCTCGCTGTAAATCAGGGCCGGGCTTTTTTTTTTTTGATCAGCCTCTTGGCCGCTCGCATAGCTGTGGGTGACCACCCACAGCTATTGCGAGCGGCCATGATGATGGTCAAGACCATCATGACCATCGGGCTAGCGACGAGACCCTTGTGGTAGGGTCTTGTGGCCGCAAGCCCCAGAGAGAATTCGGCTCGTGATGTCAGTGGGGCTGCCACCAAGCGGCAGGTGTTCTCATGGGAACGTCTTTGTTTGGGCAGCCACCCCACCAAAAGGGGCGAGCTGTCACTCAACATCGACAGCTCGCCCCCTTTGGTGCGAGACCCGGAGCGACGGATTGCCTGTCGCTAGCCGGGTCTCGTGCATGCACATGACGGAGCCAGCTCCATCGTGCGCATGTACTGTAGGCCACCATCGACCCAGTTGCGAGCACTCAGCGCTTGTGACTGGGTCTGAATCAGGCCCTCTGTCTGTAGCCAACAAATGAAAGAAGCTATTGAGGATTAAATTGTCACAAATGATCTACCTGGTACATCCAAGGTAACAATCTGGGAAGCACATACATGTGTTTTGCAGAGTGAACTTATTCAGCTCGGTACACACAAATAAACAGTGGTTGGCAGAGAGGGAGGCTTCATTGCGGAAGATACAGTCCCTAGAAATTAAACACAAGTCCACCCTGTCCACGGAGATTCTTCAGTCTCTTATAGATGCTCGCCAGGCCCTAAATACTTTTATGTCTAACAAAATCAAAGTCGATTTTCGGAAATGTCGTAGTCATTATTTTCTTGGGGAAATAAACCCAGCGAGATGCTGGCCAGGTCCCTCCATACCCAACACATACAATGCCTGCATAAAAAGGTCACTCTGGTCCATTTTGTAATTCTACAAAGGATATAGCTTCGGCCTTACACCCAGTTATATAATTTGAAGGTCTAAGAACTGATGAGGATTTGTCGCTAAAAAAAGCCACCATTAAAGCTTATCTTGAGAAGGTGGGCTTTCCCACTCTTCAGGACACTGATATACAGGTCCTTGAGGAGCCATTTACACTACCTGAATTAGAGGAGGCTATTAAGTAAACCCCAAACTGTAAGGGTCTGGGCCCTGTTGGTTTTTCTATTGCCTATTATCAAACTTTTAGTGACGTTATCTCCCCCTTGATGCTTTGGGCATTTAACAAGGTTTCAGATCTTTCTCCCTTTTCCTCTCAATCCTCAATCCTTGCTCACCCATATCACAGTCCTACCATAAGAAGGGAAAGACCAAGCTCAGTGTTCCAGCTACAGGCCCATATCCCTGTTAAATGTAGATTTGAAGCTTTTTGCCAAACTATTGGCCTTAAATTGTTTCTTCCTAATTTGATACAGTCTGATCAGATGGGATTTGTCCCTGGCTGCGAGCTAGAGATAATACCACCAAGGTTCTGGATTTAGGGGGTCATTCAGACCCGTTCGCGAGAAAAGGACGCTCGCAAATGGGTCGATGTTGCCCCACTGCGCATGCGCACGATGGAGGGAGCTCCGTCATGCACATGCGCGAGACCCGGACTGCGACAGCCAAGCTGTCGCTCCGGTTCTCGCACCAAAGGGGGCGTGCTGTCGATGTTGATTGACAGCATGCCCCCTTTGGTGTGTGTGCTGGGGGCGTGCCTGCCAGACGGAGGCGTTCCCATGGGAACGCCTACCGTCTGAAGCCGGCCTCACTGACATCACTAGTGATGTCAGTGGGAGTGATTTTGGCTCTGATAGAGCCAAAATCACTCCAGGGCTTGCGGCAGCGAGACCCCACCGCAGGGTCTCTATCGCAAGCCCGATGGTCGCGATGGTCAAGACCATCGCGACCATCATCATGGACGCTCGCTATAGCTATGGGTGGTAACCCACAGCTATGCGAGCGTCCATGAGGTTGCTCCAAAAAAAGGTAGGAGGGCCCTGATTCAGAGTGAGCGCTCTGGTCAGAGCGTTCAGCTCTGAATCAGGCCCTTAATTCATGTAGCTTCATGTCAACAGATCCCAACTATTCTTTTGTCTACAGATGTGGAAAATGCCTTTGACAGGGTAGATTGGAACTTTCTGCTGGGTGTACTGGAAAATTTGGGTCTGGGTGTGATCGGTATTCAGAAGATACGAGCTCTCTACTCCACTCCATCGGCTAGTATTAGGAATAATGGAGAATTATTGGACCCTGTTTTGATTTTGAATGATACTTGTCAGGGCTGCCCTTTATCACCCTTAGTATTTGTTCTTTGCAGTGGCGTCAAAAGGGGGCAGGAGCAGGTACTATTTACCCTGGCCTGGGCTTGCTAGAGAGGCCCGGGTCTGGCACCGCCCCCCCTCCCTCCCAGCACCTAAGCAGCAGCTGCTGCAGTCTCCTATGACTGTGGGGGAGAGCGATCACACTGATTGCATCCCCCCCGGCTTTGCACCAGGCTGTGGGGCTCACAGCTACCCCTCCCAAGCATGCAGTGCCTTTGTAAAAGTGTTTTTTTTGCCCAAGGGTGCATGGCCACACTTCCCGCAATTAGGCCATGTCCCCTTCATCTGGGCCCAGCTTTGGCTCCTTTTCTAATCAGTCGCTCTGAATCTCACTGTAGATCAGGCTACTTTGCAAGGTTTACAATCTGTCTCTTAAATCCAGTGGTACCCTACACAGATTAAATTCCTTGGGGGTTATTTTACATAGGAATCCTTCCCAAATGTTCTCCTCTTTCTTCCTCCCATTACTTACTAAGAAGATTAAATCAGATCTTCAAACCTGGTGCTCTAAGAGGATCTCGGGAACCGGAAGGATAGGAGTAATTAAAATGAATGTTTTACCAAGGGTCCTGTATCTTCTGCAAACTCTTCCTATTTTAATACTGCGCTCTTGGTTCACGGAATTATACCGGGTCACTAGAGAATATGTGTAGGCGGGTTGTAGGCCACATTCTAAACATGAGGTGTTATATAGACGAAAACACTTGGGGGGTTTACAATTGCATCATTTTATTTCTTATTGCCATGCTGTGCTACTCACTAGGGTTATGAAATGGTGCAAACTAACTGATAGAAAACAATGGGTGGTGATAGAAGCTACATCTCTCCCTTATTTGACCTCTAAGTTGTCCTGTCTTCATTCCTTCCCTAGATCACCCCACCCTTTGCTAGGCCAACTTCTTTCTGCTGGTGGCATTCCCAGTCTCAACCACTCATTTCACCCAGCCCCTCTCCTTTAACTCCACTGTTTGGGAACCCGGCTTTTCCTCGAGGGCTTGTGCCCAATTCATTTTGTAATTGGCACTCATGGGGAATCTTGTCAATAGGCTATTTATTGACTCTTCTGGTATTTTCCTTTAGTTCAGGCCAAATGGGGTCTACCTATTAGGGAGATTTGGAAATATCTCCAGATAAAGAACTTTCTCCTAAGCCTAGGACCCTCTACAGCTTATCACCAGGGGTGGATTGGGCCACCGGGACAGCGGGAAATTTCCCGCTGGGCCGGTCCCATCCTCCCCTCTACCGGACCAGCTACCACTGCCTGCAAACCCGGACAGGTGGCCACACTTCAAGGATCTGCAGTGTGGGTGATCTAGGGCCGCCCGCAGATGCATGTGCATGGCTAGATGTGAAAGGCAGGCAGTGAATGTTTGCCAGCTGCTCTGTGTGCTATACAAAACAATCTTAGAGCAGTCGGCAGCTCCGCCTCCCAGTGTGCACCTCTCAGTATTGGCAGGTGCGCACGCGCTGAGCACCACAGCAGGAGCTGGCTCAGGATTGAAAGAAATAAAGCACCAGAGCCAGACCAACGTAAAAAAATATATGTTTGTTGATGGTGCCACCAGAAGGGGTGGGGGGAGTGTGTATTGAAGGGGTGGGAGTGCTAGGCATTGAAGAGGAAGAGGAGGTGCTGGGTAGGAGTGCTGTGTGAGGTGAACCATAAAGTGGCAAAAAGGAGGTAGGAGTGAAGTGAGAGGTGGATATTGAAGTGGTAGGGGGAGTAGGAGTGCTGTGACAGGTGGACATTGAAGTGGGAGGGGGGCAGGAGTGCTGTGAGTGGGTGGGGGGCAGGAGTGCTGTGAGAGGTGGACATTGAATTTGGAGTGAGGTAGAAGTGCTGTGAGAGGTGGACATTGAAGTCGGATTAGGAGTGCTGTGACAGGTGGACATTGAAGTGGGAGGGGGGTAGGAGTGATGTGACAGGTGGACATTCAAGTGGGAGGGGGGGTAGGAGTGCTGTAAGAGGTGGACAATAAAGTTGCCATAGGCAGGGTAGGAGTGCTGAGAGAGGTGGACATTGAAGTGGCCAAGGGGGGATAGGTGTGTTGCTAAAGGTGATCATTGTAGTAGGGGGGTTCTGTGACCAGATCTGTTACCACAGACTCTCTTAAGGTGCGTACACACTAGACGGTGTCTGTATGCAGCGATGTAACCAGTGACCCCATTCCCCCGCTGATGGGACAACATATTGGGCAGCCTGTACATTCTAGACATTCCGGTGCCCAAGCACCCGATATGTTGGCACCTGCTGCATCTTGCTGTATGGGTTCGTCAGTTGCATTGTCAGATTGTCCTGTATGTAGGGCCAACCTGATGGTGCAGCTGATGACCCAATGGGAGCACACTGCACAATTTTAATGATTTGTCATTCCGATCCATTGGAATTGGGAAAATCTTAAAAAAAATGTCTATTGTGTACGCACCTTTACCCTGTCACCCACCACACCTATCCCTGCAGACTCTCTCACCCTGTCACCCACCACTCCTGTCCCTGCAGACTCACCCTGTCACCCACCCCACCTGTCCCTGCAGACACTGAGGCTGTTCTTCTGTGGGGGCTGGGGGAAATTAATGCATGTTTTGTTTTTTCCTGTAAGGGCCAAAGAGTTTTTATTTCTTTCTGTGGGAGCCAATCTGTGTTTTTACCTGTGGAGGCCAGTGTGCACTATTTTTTCCTGTGGCAGCCAATATGTGTGGTTATTTTTCCTATCGGGGCCAATAGGTTCGCTTTTTTTTCCTGTGGGGACCAAATTGTTTTTTTTTCTTGCCTGGGCCAATGTGTTTTTTTTTTCTTGTGGGGGACAATAGCCCTCATTCAGAGGCACTCGCAAAATGCGAGTGGTCACTCTGAATGTGGGTGGCCGCTTGTGTTTTCAAGTGCGGCCTCCTGGTCGCTAGCTAAGCTATGGGTTACCACCCACAGCTTTAGCGACCGACCAGGCTGATGGTAACGATGGTCAAGACCATCGCGACCATCGGGGCTTGCGACAAGACCCTAAGGTTGGGTCTCGACAACTGCAAGCCCCAGGGAGCTTCCGGCTCTGATCGAGCAGGAAGCTCCCCACTGACATCACTGCTGATGTCAGTGCGGCTGCCCACAAAATGGCAGGCGTTCCTTAAGGAATGCCTCCGTTTGTGAAACCACCCCCCACCACTCCTACAAAACGGGGTGAGCTGTCGATCAACATCAACAGGCGCCCCTTTTGTAGTGAGCTCCGGAGCGAGAGAATTTCTCTCTCGCTCTTTGGCTTGTGCACGCGCAGTGCGGCTGTTGCGCTTGTCAGGACCTAAACATCGACTCGCTTGCGAGCGCTCACCGCTTTCGAGCGGGTCTGAATGAGGTCCAATGTTTTCCTGTGGGTGCCAATGTGTGTTATTGTTTTCCTGTAGGGATCAATGTGTGTGTTTGTTTTTTTTGTAAATTGGAGGTCGTACACAGACGGATGATCTGCACCTAGTATAGGACTATGGAAGTTTCAATGGTGCAACCAATGGTGGCTTCTAAAGATGCACAAAGCAAGATTGCAGCATCTGTAAACACTGACAGTGGGCATCTCAGTTCTTACTCATCATTCAGATGCATGAATGTGCACCAGGGAAGGGCATTGTGATGGCATTAACATAAAATCATAGACACAACTGCAGCAAAAGACACAAGGAAGGCCGCTACTGCCTCCGACTCAGAAACAGGCCTTATAAGGAGGGATCCTGCCCCCTTAACAAACCCCACCTCCTCAACAAATGCTGGTTTATAAGAGCACTTATCTCTTATTATTCCTAATCTATTTAGGTTAAATCCTTTCTAGATTCTCCCAGTTAGAAGGGAGGGACGCCTCCAATATATAAACCATTGTGTACTGTATTACTTATCTCGTGGTTTTCAGCCTTTTAACAATATATGTAATTTGTTTCTGCTTTATATGTTTTGTATATGTTTCTTTCACCAATATTTCGCCACACCTATATGTGCAGTTTATATTGATACCCCTAAATGTGATACTTTAAAAATCTATATTTAGAACTACTAATTGGATCATTATTGTTCTATCATTATTTTCTCTCTAATATTTCTAACTCATGTGGAGAATATATGTATTCTGAGATTTAACTGAATTTAGGGGTGCTTATAGCACATACAGGATCACTTATGATCACTTTTTATTTGTTTGTTTGTCTGTCTGGCATTTGAAGTTCATTATTTGTATGTTTCTTTGGCAACTTGATTTTAAATATATTGATTAAAGATTTATATTTTAATTTCATCAGATTTTCATAAATAGTCAGTGAGTGCCCCATAAAAGGAGTCGCTTTTTTCTTTTTCTTGTTTTGATCTACATCTCATACTCTGAGGGAGCACCTCTGATTTGCTACTAATCCTATATCCAGACCTTTGTTGGGTTTCTCCTGTGCTATTGTTTTTTTCCCCATTCCCACCTTCCCATTAATAATACCTTTAGGGCAGCTTCCAGAAATTTCCCGAGCTGGTTTTCCATCCCAATCCACCTCTGTTTATCGCTGTGGGTTCACCCCATGGGCAGATTGGCAGTTACTTTCTGTGGGGAAAATCCCGGTGGGCCAATTGGTTGTTTGGCCACTTATCCATTGAGGCCCCCTTATCCCCGTCATCCGCGGCCGCTGGGTCCTGACACAGACTTACTATTTTTTCACAGGCACCTGGGCCGGCTGCCTGTCAGCTCTGCCTCTGCCTTGAAGCACCTAAGCCTCTCTCGCGAGGCCAGCGGCAGCCTATTTAAGCCCCGCATCACACACTGCGGAGTGAAGAAAAAAGAAGTGGGGCGCCTGTGGGTGACAGGGGCGGGAGTAAGTTGTGGCATCAGTGGGGATGGGAGGCCGCCCAGGCAGTCTGTCTCCTCTCAATTCTTCCCTCCCCAGGCTGTGAAGTGTCAAGTTTAATTTCACAGCCTGGGGAGAGGGCAGAGCGCAGAGGAGACATTCTGGCTAGCTGCAGTGCAGGGCAATAGGGCTAGGTCCATCTGGAAAGACTTGGGATGTCTGGGATGGGGGCCCTGCTAAGGGTAGAACATCTGTCTAAGGGGGTGAGGAGATTTGTCTAAGGAGGAGGGGGGGAGAGATGATCTGTCTAAGGGTGAGGAGAGATGATGTGTCTAAGGGGGAGGGGGTGAGAGGAGATGATCTGTCTAAGGGGGAGGGAGTGAGGGGAGATGATCTGTCTAAGGGGGAGGAGGTGAGGGGAGATGATGTGTCTAAGGGAGAAGGGAGATGATGTGTCTAAGGGGGTGAGGGGAGATGATCTGTCTAAGGGGGAGGGGAGATGATGTGTCTAAGGGGAAGGGGGTGAGAGGAGATGATCTGTCTAAGGGGGAGGGGGTGAGGGGAGATGATCTGACTAAGGGGGAGGGGTGAGGGGAGATAATCTGTCTAAGGGGGAGGGGGGATGATCTGTTTAAGGGGGAGGGAGTGAGGGGAGATGATCTGTCAGAGGGGGTGAGGGGAGATCTGCTGAACTGGGGGAGATGGTCTTTCTGTGTTTTTTCTAAATAGACCCTTTAGTATTTATGTTGAGTTTATAGTAACTTTATGCAAATGGTAGCATGAGTGAGTAACATATTGATTTGAGATATTTAACTTTTACACACACATTGCTGCTGCTGTAAGATGTTGGAATCCCTATGTTTATTATTATTCTTTATTTATATGGTGCCACAAGGGTTCCGCAGTGCCTTACACAGTACATAAACAAATGAGCACACAAGAAGAACAGTTATTAACAGTACAAACAATGCAGGACAAGGACATGGTTTATAAACATTGCTGCATAACATTTATATAAGCAGCAGGGTGTCAGCAACCAAGTGTTAGGTGCTGTTATGGATAGTTAGCAGTAAATTATAGTATAAGTAAGGCAGGAAAAACACGTGAGGGAAGAAGGCCCTGCTTATGACAGCTTACATTCTAAATGTGAGAGGAAGACAAACAGGGATGACACAGATGGGGTAGATAGTGAGAAAGGAGCAGGGAGCAGTGGGTTAAGATGAGATCTGGAAAGCTTTGAGGAAGAAGTGGGTCTTGAGGGCCCATTTAAAGATTAAGAGCCAGGAAGTAAAGTTATAATATAATTAACCTCAAACAGAAAGAATGAAAAGGAAAAGGAGGGTTCAGAAAGTAAGAGTGGGTAGAAGTGACCAGAGAATAGAAGGACCCCAACACCACAACCATGATAATACCCAGGTCGAGGTGTGTGAAAAAATGTGAGGCTCCCAAAGGAGATAGCTGCAGGAGAAGAGATTCAGGTAGTTGGAGATGAAGCTGTCAAGGATGGGGACCAGTTTATTATAGACAAATCTGGCATTCCAGAGGGCACAGGTGAGAGAGACAGATTTAATTGGAGAGATGAGAATGAGATTATTAGAGTTGCTGTATCGTGGAAGTAAGAATGATTTAGAGCAGGGGGAAGAGGAGATTGTGGGGGTGGGATGGGCTTCTGAATGAGAAAGGGTGACAGCAGGTGGTGAACAATGTGGAGGTTTATTGTTTTGTGGGTGGAGAAGAGGAGAGGCGACTTGGAGAGAAGAGAGAGTGCAGGACTTAGTGGAGGTGTAGCAGGACCATGGCGGAAGAAAGTGATTGATAATGGAGTAATTGGCGATGCATTGGAGAGAGGGGGAGGAGAAGGTGGAGGAGACTATGGAGGAAGGTTGGAACTGGTGGTAAAAGAGAGAATAATGTAGCTGCTGAATGAGGGGGGAGTTGAAGAAAAGAGGGTCATGGTGTTGATGAGGGTTATTGGAGTGAGGAGTAATAGCAGTAGTATTGATGAGTGGATGAGTGTGAGATACAGGAGCAGAACAGTTAAAATAACTAAAATGCAGATAATAGGAAGATGTAAAGGCACAACTACAGTAGTAAGGAGTTTGGAGCTGTTAAAGTTGCAGGACTATAAAATAAGGATAAAAATTATTCTTAAAAAATGTATGAGTTAGGGGTGAGTGGGTTCGGATTTCTGAAATCCGAACCCCCCCAAGCCCCCCCGATCCGAGGCAGATCCGAGTCAGGCTCGACTTTTCCCGCCTGACTCGGATCTGAAATCGAGGCTAAACGTCATCATCCCGCCTTCCGAGTCTCGCAGGTTTTGGAACCTATATAAGGTACCCGCGTCGGTGCCATTTTCTCACTCGGCTGTGGACAGTGAAGAGGGAGGGTTGGAGTTAGGGCTGGCTGGGCTGTGTAGTGTAGTGTAGTGTAGTGCAGAGTAGTGTTGTGCTGTGCTGTGCTGCGCTGTGCTGCTGTTGTCCACTACTTCAAAGTCCATAGGGGCTGGCTGTGTTGTGCTGTGCTGCTGTTGTTAATAGGGGCTGTGTCCACTACTTCAAAGTCCATAGGGGCTGGCTGGACTGTGTTGTGCAGTCAGTTCTCCATAGGGGCTGTGTCCACTCCAAAGTCCTGTGCAGTGTCCCAGTCCTAAAGGGGTGCTGTAGTGTTGTCCAGGAGGTGCTCTGTCCATCAGGGGTGCTCCCCCCAAGTGCTAAAAAAATAATATTTTTTGTGTGTTTGTGAATTGTGTGCGCAGTAGCCGCACGTGCATCAACAAAGAAGTGCCAAGCGTGCACCTGTGTCATCAGTAAAGGGCCGGCTGGCTTGACCATTAAAGGGTGCAGTAACCCCCAAAGTACACTCCAGTCCAAACCAAAAAAATATATATTTTCTGTGTTTGTGAATTGTGTGCGCAGTAGCCGCACGTACATCAACAAAGTAGTGCCAAGCGTGCACCTGTGTCATAAGTAAAGGGCCAGCTGGCTTGACCGTTAAAGGGTGCTGTAACCCCCAAAGTACACTCCAGTCCAAACCAAAAAAAAAATATATTTTCTGTGTTTGTGAATTGTGTGTGCAGTAGCCGCACGTGCATCAACAAAGTAGTGCCAAGCGTGCGCCTGTGTCATAAGTAAAGGGCCGGCTGGCTTGACCGTTAAAGGGTGATGTAACCCCCAAAGTACACTCCAGTCCAAACAAAAAAAAAAATATTTTCTGTGTTTGTGAATTGTGTGCGCACTAGCCGCATGTGCATCAACAAAGTAGTGCCAAGCGTGCGCCTGTGTCGTAAGTAAAGGGCCGGCTGGCTTGACCGTTAAAGGGTGCTGTAACCCCCAAAGTACACTCCAGTCCAAACCAAAAAAATATATATTTTCTGTGTTTGTGAATTGTGTGCGCAGTAGCCGCACGTGCATCAACAAAGTAGTGCCAAGCATGCGCCTGTGTCATAAGTAAAGGGCCGGCTGGCTTGACCGTTAAAGGGTGCTGTAACCCCCAAAGTACACTCCAGTCCTAACCAAAAAAAAATATATTTTCAGTGTTTGTGAATTGTGTGCGCAGTAGCTGCACGTGCATCAACAAAGGAGCAGCGCCAAGCGTGCGCCTGTGTCCCATAAGTAAAGAGCCGGCTGGCTCATTTCTTAAAGGCTGGTGTAACCCACAAAGTGCACTACTCTCCAGCAAAAATAAAAAAATATTTTCTGTGTTTAGCCGCACGTATATATCAAATCGATATAACATAAATGGAGGACCAAACTTTCTCCGATAAAAATAAAATAGAGAAAGATCAAGAACCACTTCCTCCTAGTGCTGAAGCTGCTGCCACTAGTCATGACATAGACGATAACATGCCATCAACGTCGTCTGCCAAGGCCGATGCCCAATGTCATAATAGAGGGCACATACAATCCCAAATGACAAAGGCCCTCATTCAGAGCCGTACGCTCTGAGCAGAGCGCACGCTCTGCATGAGGGCCGGGCTCCATTTTCATGGAGCGTCCTCCTGGACGCTCGTATAGCTGTGGGTCACCACCCACAGGCTATACGAGCGTGCTTTGTGATGGCCGCGATGGTCGAGACCATCGCGACCATCGAAATTGCGAGCCGGAGCCTGCGGTTGAGGTTTTCAACCGCAAGCTCCGGAGTGATTTTGGCTCTATCAGAGCCAAAATCACTCCCACTGACATCACTAGTGATGTCAGTGGGCCGGCTTCTGACGGGAGGCGTTCCCGTTGGAACGCCCCCATCAGGGAGGCACGCCCCCGGCACGCCCACCAAAGGGGGCGTGCTGTCAATCAACATTGACAGCACGCCCCCTTTGATCGGACACAATGAGCGAAGGAAAGTCCTTCGCTCGTCGTGTCTGGCGCATGCGCACGACGGAGCTCCCTCCGTCGTGCGCATGCTCAGTGCAGACCATCGACCCACTTGCGAGCGGACAGTCGCTCGCGAGTGGGTCTGAATCAGGCCCAAAGTTCAGGAAAATGACCTTGAAAAAAACATTTAAATCAGCTGAAGAGAAACGTAAACTTGCCAATATGCCATTTAAGACACGGAGTGGCAAGGAACGGCTAAGGTCGATCCCTAGTATGTTCATGACTAGTGGTTCAGCTTCACATGACGATGGAAGCCCTCCTCCCACTAAAAAAATCAAAAGAGTTAAGCTGGCAAAAGCACAGCGAAGAACTGTGCTTTCTAAGAAGATATCACAAATCCCCAAGGAGAGTCCAAGTATGGTGGTGGTTGCGATGCCTGACCTTCCCAGCACTGGACGGGAAGAGGTGGCTCTTTCCACCATTTGCACGCCCCCTGCAAGTGCTGAAAGGAGCACCCACAGTCCACTTGCTGATATGCAAATTGAAGATGTCACTGTTGAAGTACAACAGGATGAGGATACTGGTGTAGCTGGCGCTGAGGAGGAAGTTGGCGAGGAGGATTCTGATGGTGATGTGGTTTGTTTAAATCAGGCTCCGGGGGAGACAGTTGTTGTCCGTGGGATGAAAAAGCCCATCACGGTCATGCCTGGGCAGAAGACCAAACATTCCACCTCTTTGGTCTGGCAATATTTCTATCCAAATCCGGACAACAACTGTCTTGCCATATGTACCTTATGTAAAGGTGGAATAAGTAGGGGTAGGGACGTTAACCACCTAGGAACATCCTCCCTTATACGGCACCTGCAGCGCGTTCATAATAAGTTACTGTCAAGTTCAGAAACTTTGGCTAAGACCGTAAGCAGTCCAGGGACACCTAAATCCCGTTGTCCTGTTGTATCCAAGCGCCTGCAAACCACACCGTCAACTCCCTCCTCGTCAATTTCCTCCTTAGTCAGGATCGGAAGTAGTCCTGCAGGCCATGTCACTGGCATGACTGACTCTCCTAACCCGGATTCCTCCGGAGGATCCTGCATTGCTACGCCTCCTGCTGCCGCTGCTGCTGTTGCTGCTGCTGGGAGTTGTTCATCATCCCAGAGAGGAAGTAGGAACACCACTACTTTTACTAAACAATTGACCCTCCAACAGTCCTTAGCGAGGAGGATGAAGTACGACAGCAGTCATCCTGAAGCAAAACGTATAACTGAGGCCTTGACTGCTATGTTGGTGTTAGACGTGCATCCGGTATCCGCCATTAGTGCAGTGGGATTTAGACAATTGATGGAGGTAGTGTGTCCCCGGTTCCAAATCCCGTCTAGATTCCACTTCACTAGGCAGGCGATACCGAGACTGTACAGAAACGTCAGAAAAAGTGTCCTCAGTGTCCTGAAAAATGCCATTGTACCAAATGTCCACTTAACCACGGACATGTGGACAAGTGGAACAGGGCAGACTAAGGACTATATGACTGTGACAGCCCACTGGGTAGATGTATCACCTTACGCAGCAACAGCAGCAGCGTCACCAGTCGCAGCATCTCAGAAACGCCAGCTCGTTCCAAGGCAGGCTACGCTGTGTAACACCGGTTTCAGTAAGAGGCACACCACCAACAACCTCTTAGAGAAACTGAGGGAAATCATCGCCCAGTGGCTTTCCCCACTTAGACTCTTCTGAGGATTTGTGATATCTGACAACGCCACCAATATTGTGCGGGCATTACATCTGGGCAAATTCCAGCACGTCCCATGTTTTGCTCACACAATAAACTTGGTGGTGCAGAATTTTCAGAAAAGCGACAGGGGCGTGCAGGAGACACTTTGGGTGGCCCGAAAAATTTATGGCCACTTTCGCCATTCAGTGACTGCGTGCCGAAGACTGGAGCGCCAGCAAACACTCTTGAACCTGCCCCGCCATCACCTGAAGCAAGAGGTTGTGACGCGGTGGAACTCAACCCTCTATATGCTTCAGAGGATGGAGGAGCAGCAAAAGGCCATTCAAGCCTATACATCCAACTATGACATAGGCAAAGGAGGGGGTATGCACCTGACTCAAGCGCAGTGGAGAATGATTTCCGTGTTGTGCAAGGTTCTCCAGCCCTTCGAACTTGCCACACGTGAAGTCAGTTCAGACACTGCCAGCTTGAGTCAGGTCATTCCCCTCATCAGGCTTTTGCAGAAGCAGCTGGAGAAAGTGAAGGAGGAGCTAAGATGGAGCGATTCCGCTCGGCATGTGGGACTTGTGGATGAAGCCCTTCATTCGCTTTGCCAGGATTCCAGGGTGGTCAATCTGTTGAAATCAGACCACTACATTTTGGCCACCGTGCTCGATCCTAGGTTTAAAGCCTATGTGGTGTCTCTCTTTCTGGCTGACACAAGCCTGCAGAGGTGCAAAGACCTGCTGGTGAAGACACTGTCAGCTGAAGCGGAACGTGACACGTCAACAGCTCCTTCTTCATTTTCTCCAGCAACTGGGGCTGCCAGGAAAAACCTTAGGTATCCTAAGCAACCCGCTGGCGGTGATGCAGGGCAGGCAGGACCAAGTTTGGACATCTGGTCTGGACTGAAGGACCTGGCAACAATTTCTGACATGTCTACTGTCACTGCATATGATATTGTCACCATTGACAGAATGGTGGAGGATTACATCGGTGACAGCATCCAAGTAGGCATGTCAGACAGTCCATACCTGTACTGGCAGGAAAAAGAGGTAATTTGGAGGCACCTGTACAAACTGGCTCTATTTTACCTTAGTTGCCCCCTCCAGTGTGTACTCCGAAAGAGTGTTTAGTGCAGCCGGGAACCTTGTCAGCGAAAGGCGTAGGAGGTTGCTTCCACAGAATGTGGAGAAGATGATGTTCATCAAAATGAATTATCAGCTCTTCCAGGGAGATCAGCCTCCAGAACGTACAGAGGGACCTGTGGTGGTGGATTCAAGTGGGGACGAGTTAATACTTTGTGAGGATGAGGATGTACACACTGAAGAGGGTGAGGAATCGGAGGATGAGGACAACATCTTGCCTCCGTAGAGCCAGTTTGTGCAGGGACAGATTAATTGCCAGCTTGTTTTGTGGGGGCCCAAACGAACCAATCTTTTCAGCCACAGTCGTGTGGCAGACCCTGGCGCTGAAATGATTGGTTTGTTAAAGTGTGCATGTCCTGTTTATACAACATAAGGGTGGGTGGGAGGGCCCAAGGACAATTCCATCTTGCACCTCTTTTTTTTCTTTGCATTATGTACAGTTTGGGGCCTAGTTTTTCAAACTGCCATCCTGTCTGCCACTGCAGTATCACGCCTAGATGGGTCACGTGTTTGTGCCGCCCACTCGTGTCGCTTAGCATAGTCATCCAGCTACCTCGGTGCAACCTTTTGGACATAAAAACACTATTGTGAGGTGTGAGGTGTTCAGAATAGACTGGAAATGAGTGGAAATTAAGGTGATTGAGGTTAATAATAGCATAGGAGCAGAAAAACCAACAAATTCTGTGATTTTAGCTGTTTTTATGCTTTTTTTCAAAAAAATACAGATCCAAAACACAAAACCCAGAACCCAAAACACGGAAGGGTGGTTTTGGCAAAACCAATCCAGATCCAAAACCAAAGCACAAAACACGAAAAGTGGCCGGTGCACACCCCTAGTATGAGTGTAAAACAGTGGTAGATATTCCAGTGGTATAAAGTTAAAATCACAGTGGTACAGGAACAGGCTTGTACTGGCCCACAGGGTTACAATGGAAATCCCCGGTGTGCCCCACTGTTTGAGGGCCCACCTCCTCTTCTTATGTCAGATTTCAGACAGTGCACTTGAAGTATATTTCTCTATTACAGAGTCAGTTACCTGGTAGAGCAGGAACATGGATGAAAAGACCATTTGTGTAGTATCTATTTTGTCTGCAGACTATGGGCCTGATTCAACAAGGATCACACACTGCAGTTGCTAATATATTAGCGGTGAAATGCAAATGTTTGCAATCGCATTGCAATGAGAGCCTACCATAAGGACACCCGCTTCCCCTTACACACATCCATATACTTGGGCAACATAGCGAAATAATCAGTAACATCGAGTAACATTGGACCCATACGCACAGTCAAGGCAGGTGAGACATCACTTATTAATTGCTAACTTCAGGTCACGCTATGAGGCCTAATTTGTGCACGCCACTGCAACGCCGTTCCAATGCACTGGCACACCTGCATTTGCCCGAACACCCCCCCTTCACCACCCACAAATGGCACTGCTTGTCAATCACTGTGCTCGGGGTCTGCGTAGCCTTTGCAAATGCATTTCCCATCGCAGTTGCTAGTTTGTGCTCTGCAATGCATACGCAATGTGAATTAATCGTCCGATTGCGTGCGTCTTTGCAACTGTGATACTTGCTGAATCAGGCCCTATGTCCTCTACAATTGTTAGCCAAACCACTGTGGTGGCTGGCCACACCCCTCTGGAGGCTAGCCTCACCCCTTAAGCACGGGCCCCTACCACTGCATTCCCCGCTGGGCTCTTCTTGCCCCAGGCCGACATTGTACATGAGTGATTTAAACACCTCATAGTAGAAAAACATACATACAAAAATGTAAAGTGCAGCAAACAAAGTGGTAGTTGCTTGCAATGTAGAAGCAGGGTGCTGCGAAAGGTGTGTCCAGGTTATAATGAAAGCTGGTGACTGAGACACAGGGTGTCCAGAAGCTCAGAAGATCCTTTTAAGTCATTTCACAGTTGTAGAAAAGTGTTTGAATGTGCTCCTTCTGTGTTCCTTCTTTGTTCCTTCTTTGTACCTTCTTTCTTCCATCTAACTCTTTAAATTATGCTGTACATATAATAACACTTATAAAAAAAAGCCACTTTGAAAAACTATGTAGCCTTGAAACCGGCATGCAGCCTGTGCCCTATCAAATTTATAGTGAAGCATACATGTGTAGTTACTGTTTGCAGTCCCAAAAACCTCACCCCACACCAAATGCAAGTCAAAAAATTCTAATGCAAACATAGTCTAAACAGTATCCCATGTATCTAGGAGTTAATCAGGGCCGGCTCTTTGGGTGTTCGACCAGTGCGGTTGAACAGGGGCGCCACCCCATAGAGGGCACATCCCCTCCCAACATCCCGATTTCAGCGGGACAGCACTGTCCTGCTGTTCCACCCGTGGGCTGAAGTGTCCCGTGGGTGGTCAAATCGGGAGGTTCAGCACCCCCACCGCCGCAGCTGTGCGGCTATGCCGGACCCCAATGTAGCTGAATGGATGTTGCGCGCATGCACGCGGTATTCATTCAGTGCTTGGAGAGGGCTGGGGGAAACCCAGCTAGTGACGGAGTTTAGTGAAACATACTGTGCTAAGCACAACTAAAATGAAGCTACAGTATACCAGAGAGAAAAACATAATCTCTTTCACAGCAGGGGGCAGTAAGAACAAGCTGCAGCTATTATTATAAAACAAAAAAAGTTGCAGATATTTGTGTTGTTTACTGAAAAATAAAGTGATGAAAAAACTGGGGCTTATGTCTATTACTGTGGGTAGTAAAATATGTGTTTGCATGTTCTGAGCATAAACACAGCAATTTAAAGTCCAAATTGTGCAGTACTAACTTTGCATCAGGCTCTACAGTATTTCAGATCCAAGGAATGGTTTTATCTGTTCAGCATGAATCCATAGAATTCAAATGAACATCGCAATGCAATCCTGTTGCGAAATTGAGCTAATGAATATGATCGCGAGCGATCGCAATGCCGCTGCAGCACAATATAAAGATGTCCAATTCCCTTTACTTACATCAGTTCTACTATGCAAGTGTGAGAAAACATAGGTACAGTAACATAAGAAACATCAGACCCATACGCACAAGGTCCGACCTTACTTTGAAATTGCTAAGCTTCCTGCCCGCAATGAGAGCTCAGACTGAGTATCCCAGCGCAGTGGATAGTTTATGCACGCCCATGCAATGGCAAGCAAACGGATTGGCACACCCGCGTTCAGCTGACCACCCACCCGTCACCACCCCAAACGGTACTTCCTGTCAATCAATGAGAGATGGGTCTGCGTACTGCCTGCGATCGCTTTACTGACTGCAGTGACCAGTTCGCGCACGTGCACTGCAATGAATACACATGCGAAGAACGCAATAATCGGTGAGTGTGTGCAAATTCTCATCTGCATTCCTTGGTGAATCAGGCCCATGTCCTGCTGAAGCACAAATAGTGTATGACAAAACATGGGCTTTTTTTAGTTGCTCTTCACTAGCTGAGCAGGAGATTCAAATGTTTAAAAATCAGTAATTTCTACTTTCTAAATATTCCTCCATGTAGAAAATTAGTTTCTCCGCCATTTTCTATAACCACTTACTATATTGTGACAATAAAATAAACCAGTTATTGCTGGAGTTTATAAACCATATATGTACTTTGACAAAAGCACTGGTAAAGTCATACACGGGAGATATATTTGTCCCAGTTTTCTGATCTATATGTATTCCTAGGAAAATGCCTGTGATTGCAAAACAGAATTTATAGTGTTTGGGCTTTAGTAAAAGCCAGATAAGGGATACCTGGGGTTATTGATCTAGAGTGAGGCTGGGCTCTATTCATTAGGTGATTACGAGTCTTCAGGTCTTCAGCCTAAGAACGTGCTTATGTAACATCTGTACCTTGGGTCTGTATGATATATTTGTGCTAATTGTCTTTAGATCAAAGCATGTAACCATCTGTTTTTATATTGAATAATAACTTTTTATGCTTTGGAACCACACTCAAAGTCTGAAAGCATTTATTTATTGTGTGACTCATAACGCTAAATAGCGACAATTATTAGAAGGTATAGGCAGGATTTTAGAAGGTATAGACAGCCAGGAATCCATAGTTGGGGGCTTGCAGTGTGAATCACGCTACCGGTCACTTGGTAACACTCGGTCAGCGATCTCTCAGCAAAAGGGTGGAGGCGCCATAGCAGAAGAACGCATTGTGCCTTCGAAAATCTGCTACCACTTTGTTGCTGAGAGTCTGCTACCCGTCATTGTGGCTTAAGGAGTGCTGATTAAGAATCAAGGGACAAGGAAGGAAAAAGTTTGTTTTCCTTCATTGATAGATTTTTATGTTTAAAAGGGGAAGTCGCACAATAGTGTAAGGGTAATAATACATTTTGTGTAGTAGTCGCATTATTTTGTATGCGACTAGTCGCACAATAGCGTATACGTATTTCCTGTATTGCTGCCACATGTTTTAAACAAAGCCGTTGAGAGTGCATGGTGATATTGATAGATAGCATTGTTGTAAATACCTTGATCAGTATTGCCATAGTATGGGAAAACGTGTATTTTTCTGCGCAGGAAAAGGGTGTGTAACAGTGAATATTTGTTGGTAGGGGTAACATGTTCCCTAGTTAAGGGTATCGTATGACCCTTAAGTGCTAGGCACCTGGTGTTGGCCTAGTGGTTCGTTAGTAGATGCCGCAGTCTATACACATAAGCAGGTGTAATTGTTGTCTTTGTTGTAGTTTCGGCTCTCAGTGTCATTGCAGTATTCAGTGATCAGTTAGCGTTATTTGAGCATTGTTATTGAACCGCACACTTTTGGCTAAATTGTGATTGTGAACTGAGCAGAGGGTGGATGAAATCACTAAAAAGGGTAGGTGTTATTGGAATGCCTACATGCTAGCAGTTGAAAGGTAGTAAAAAAGGGATTAGGTGTGTGGAAACAGCCTGGTTATTCTTCCATAGGTGTTTGGGCGCATCCTGTTAATATCGTCCACAGATAAGTGAAAGTATCTTGACTGTCTTTCACCAGTTTAAATCTCTATTGAAAAGCTTAGGGATCTCCTAGAATGGGAGCCAAGAAAATGGTAGAGATGTTAGATGATGTGCTGCTGTTGGAAGCGCCGCTTGGGTCGGCACGACATATTATGCATACTAAGTACGGTGCTTATGCGATTAAGTACTGTGATGTATGGTTTAAAATGACGATGAAGAGTGTTAGACCATTCCCCTGAATTGGCAGCTTTGATAAGGAGGCTTTGAACAATGTCCAAGATAGCATCTGTATGGTGCGCTCTCAAATTAAAAAGGTAAAATTTAATGTGTGTTTAAAATTATGGCAGTGTGAGGGGGATGCGTGGCTTAAAGGTGTGCACGCAACGCAAACTAGCATCACGAGCACGTTACCGGAGAGTACAGACGCAGTGCTAAACTGCGGTGCGGGCGTGCCGCGAGATAGCGCGCCCGTGCAGCAAGGTAGCACTGTGGAATGTATTGCCAGTGGTTCACGCGCATCACCTCCGCCCTATGCGGATGGGGGTGCAGTTCAGTTGTTGTAAAAACACATAAAAATTTAACAAGTAACTTGTACCCTCTCTGGAGTAATCACAAAGAAAATGTTTATGATGCGGATGATGAACCTGTCGCTATGTCTGCCATTTCCCATGCTGTACACATGTTAGATGCTCCATCACAACAAGCACAAGTGGTGCCGCCATCTTCATCAGTGATAGTACAGGAAGTGTTAACATCCACTGCACCCATAGAGGAATTTGTTAACCCTATACGTAGCAGTAATAGACTCAATCCCCAGCCAGGTAACAAGGTCAAAAGTAGCAGTGTGGCCGGTCGGCATCCCATCCAGACAATAACTGTTCCGAATGGGAAAACGGATGTGAATGGTGTAGTGCACACAAGGGAGGTAGCAATGCATTGTCCTTGGACAAGAACGGAGCTAAATTCCATAATGAATGATTTCCCTGGTCCTAAAAAGGAATTAGCCAAATGCCAAAGATTTTTGAAAAATGTGGGTAGTGCTCACTAGCCAACCAATAAGGATTGGCGAGTGGTGTTAAGGGCTTGTCTTCCGCACAATACCGACATGAAAAAGTTTATCACGGATTGAGTATTGGATGGTGATAGTCCCGTAACAGATGAGAGTAACCAAGGTAACATTACCCGCATAATAACTCAATTGGGTGTATATTTTCCAGTAGTAGTTAACTGGAATAAAATTTTCACCATAAAACAAAAAGAGAGTGAATCTGCAGAAGATTATTGTAACCGAGCTCTGCAGGCTATCACCCAGTACAATGGGTTAGAGGATATTAAAGATAGCACTCATCACAGGGGAATGTACTTATGGATGGTCTAAAAGAGAACCTAAAGACCCGAGTTCAGACCTCACTACCTGGCTGGAGAGGAGTTACTGTAGACACGCTCAAAGAATCCGATATTGGACAGAATAAAAACATCCTCAAAAAGAGAGAGACCCAGAGAGAGAAGCTAATGGCTGTTAGTATTCAAGCTCTAGAATGAATGACTGTAACACCACAGCCACCAGACACACATGCACCTGCACAGCTACATGTCCTCACCAATCCTGCACCACCACAAACACAATCCTTCCCCACTTATCACACACAGCCACAAAACCCATACTATCCACAGCCACCATATTACCCTCAACATCCTTATCCACACCCACAATCTTTCCCTACCGCTCAATCCACACAGCAACCATTTCACACACCCCACTCATGAAGGTTCTTTAACTGCAACCAAGTGGGACATGTAAGTAGGAACTGTAAGGTGAAGAAGGTAGGACCCTCTAATAAGGGAGTACCTGGATATCCCCATAAGGGATATACACAGAGTACAGGAGATCCAGAACAATCACCAGCTCAAATAGTGGCCTTAAATGCTGTATTGAAGAGTGAGAGTCAACGCTAGGGGTCAGGTATTCTACAGATAGTCAGGTTAATGGGAAGTACTAGGGAAGAACCGGTAATGATGGTTGATGTAGCTGATACTAAATATCCTTTTCTTGTAGACACAGGGGCGACCAGATCAGTGATAAAATATCCCTCTAACTTACAGGTACCAGCAATGGGTGTAATGGGTAAAGTGCAACATTATCCTTTAACTAAATCCACAGAGGTCACTATCTGACCATTGCATACCAGGCATTCTTTCCTCCTGGCAGCAGCGGCTCCTACTAACTTACTGGGAAGGGATTTGTTATGTAAGATAGGATGTGTCATAAATTGTACCCCTGATGGTATATTTCTAGATATCCCAGAGAGAGTTTCACATGAGGTGAGGGATATATTGAACACTCCCCAAAGGATAATGTATCACTTTACTGGTTCAGGAAAAAATCCATCCCAAGTAGATCAAATGTTATCCCAAATTCCAGATTCACTTTGGACCAAGGATGGACAGGACACTGGATTAATGGCAAATGTAGCTCCCATAATGGTAAATCTAGAAAGGGGTAGGCAAGCTCCAAACATTCCCCAGGACCCATTAAAACAGGAGGTAGAGTTAGGGGTTTATCCCATAATTGAGCGATTATTACAGCAGGGAATTTTAGTCTGTACAGCAAGTGTAGCCAACGGTCCCATTTTTCCTGTGAAGAAGAGTGGTGGGAGGGGTTATAGGCTGGTACAAGACCTTAGAGGGGTTAATAAGGTAGTAGAGAGTCAATTTCCCGTAGTGCCAAATCCAGCTGTCATTCTTATGCAAATCCCACCAAATGCAACCCATTTCACTGTCATTGACCTCTGTTCTGCTTTCTTCTCTGTACCTCTTCATCCTGACTGTCAGTACCTATTCGCTTTTACATACAGGGGTGTACAATACACATGGACACGACTGCCCCAGGGTTTCATAGACAGCCACAGACTGTTTACAATCTTTACCTGCCAATGGACCTGTTCTAATATAATATGTGGATGATTTATTGTTATGTTCTGATTTGTTTATGTCATGTTTAAATGATACTAAACTTTTATTGCTTCATCTCTCGCAAATAGGACACAAGGTTGCTAAGGACAAACTACAGCCATGCTAGTCCAGGGTTAAATACTTGGGACACTGCCTAACCCAGGGGTTACGACATCTGACAAATGACAGAATCCAAGCCATACAGAACACCACACTGCCGCAGAATCAACAGCAAATTCGTACCTTCTTGGAAATGTGTGGATACTGCAGAATGTGGATCCCAGGTTTTTCTATATTGGCCTTGCCATTACAGGACTTAGGAGCTTATTCAGACCCGGTCGTTAGCTCTACGAGCTCGCAACCAGGTCGATGTTGCTCCAGTGCGCATGCGCATGACGGAGCCGGCTCCATCGCGTGCATGCGCGAGACCCGGCTAATGACTGGTGATCCGTCATTAGGGATATCATAGCAGATGGGGCAACCTGTCGATGTTGAGTGACAGCTCGCTTCATTTGCTGGGCAGGCCGGGGGCGTGCCTGGCCAAATGGAGGCATTCCTGTTGGAACGCTTGCCATTTGGGGGTTGCCCCACTGACATGATCATTGATGTCAGTGGGGAGCTTCCTGCTCAAACAGAGCAGGAAGCTCCCTGGGTCTTAAGGTTGACGAGACCCTACCTTAGGGTCTCGTCATAAGCACCGATGGTCGCGATGGTCTTGACCATCGCGACCATCACCCTTAGCGGTTGTTTGAGCGGTGGGTATTAACCCACAGCCTGACGACCAACATGGAGGCAGCTGTTTAGGATGCAAGCGGCCACCCTGTTTCAGAATGACCGCTGGCATCCTACGACCGCCTCTGAATGAGGCCCTTAGTCTCTTTCTCAAAGCCCGATCATGTCATACACACAGAGGAATCAGAGCAGGCTTTCCTTAATCTTAAGGATAGTCTCACAAGAACACCTGCATTGGGAATACCTGATTATGAAAAACCTTTTTATTTGTATTGTACGGAGGCTGATGGTTGCGCAGCAGGTGTCCTCACACAAAATCATGGTGATGCCAGTAGGCCCATAGCATACTACAGTACACAATTGGACACTGTGGCAAGATCACTCCCAATGTGTTTAAGAAGTGTAGCAGCAACTGCTCTATTTGTCAGTAAGAGTGAGGATGTGGTACTAGACCATGATATGATTGTCTACACTCCCCATGCTGTATCTGCTTTGCTAAACTCTGCCCAAACCAGACATGTCTTCTCAGCTAGATTCACAAAATGGGAACTAGCCTTAATACTACCTGCAAACCTCACCATCAAAAGGTGTAGTACGTTAAACCCAGCTACGTATTTACAATATGTGCAACATGATGCACAAAGGGTGGAGAGAGGTGAGTCGCTGGCGAAAGGTGAGTTCTGCAGGTATATTGATGCACATGATTGTATGGAATATCTGAATCAAACCTTTACTGCAAGACCTAACATATGGGATACACCTTTAGAAAATGTAGATGTGACATTTTACATGGATGGGAGTTGTCATAGACAAACTGACACTGGAGAGTTATGTACAGGTTATGCTGTGGTAAATGACGAGGTAATCTTTAGACCCACCACACTCGGCCCAAGTGGCGGAACTGGTGGTACTAAAGAGGGCGTGTGAATTAGTGGATAGTAAATCTGCTAATATCTACACTGACTCTAGGTACGCCTTCGGGATAGTACACGATTTCGGCACTCTATGGCGTCTGAGAAATTTTATGATAGCAGCAGGCACACCAATTGCACATTCCAGACATATAAAAGGACTATTGACAGCAATCCAATTGCCTAAGACAGTGGCAGTAATTAAGTGTAAAGCCCATACATGTAAGGATGATCCGGTGTCACTGGGCAAAAACAGGGCAAACGAAGCTGCAAAATGGACAGCAGGGTTAAAAATGAATGTACCAACTGAACAAATGATGACTTTTAAAACGATTGACATGCTGAAATTAATTGAGATGCAAAATCTGTGTTCCATTCAGGAAAAGGCAGTCTGGAAGTCCAAGGGATGTGAGCAAGAGTCTTCTGGACTCTGGAGAGATGGACAAGGTAAGCCAGTGGCTCCCAATGTGTACTACCCAAGCCTGGCTGAGGCAGCACATGGTCTGACCAATTTGGGAAGGCAAGGTATGTGCAAATTGGTGAGAGCATACTGGTGCGCACCAGGTTTTTCTTCTCAAGCGGAGAAGAGAGCAATGTCCTGTCTGACCTGCTTGAGGAAAAACATTGGGAAAACGATCCCTACCGAACCATCCCACATTCCTCTGACTGACGGACCTTTTCAGGTAATACAAATTAATTTCATCCAATTACCACCCTGCAGGAATCTCAAGTATATATTAGTGTGCACTGATGTGTTTTCTAATTGGGTTGAGGCTTATCCAGCTGCCACTAATACTGCTGCGTTCACTGCCAAGAAAATTGTTTAGGAGTTTGTATGCAGATACGGTATCCCTAAAATTATTGAAAGTGATAGGGGTACTCATTTCACAGGTGATGTTTTGAAAAATATGTGTAAACTGATGAGTATTAATAGTCGACTTCATACCCCCTACCGACCACAAGCCAGTGCCAAGGTGGAGAGGATGAACGGTACTATTAAAAACAAATTAAGTAAAATCATGTTGGAAACTGGACTAGGTTGGCCAGAAGCACTACCACTTGTCCTTCATAGTATCAGGACAACTAATAGGACTCCTCTTAATCTGTCCCCCTTTGAAATACTGTTTGGTAGACAACCTCATTTGATTATAAATCCACAGGAAGATTTGAAAGGTAACAACGAGGTACCTGTAAGGTATCTTATAACAATGAGTAAACAGTTAACTGAAATTGTTGTCACATGATATGCCTGAAACAAACTGTCATGATGTTGAACCTGGAAAATTTGTTATGATCAGAAATTTCTTACATTCAGGTTGTTTGACTGATCGGTGGGAAGGTACGTATCAGGTGTTGCTGACGAGTACAACCTCATTGAAGGTGGTGGAGAGAGATACCTGGGTCCATTCCACTCACTGTAAGAAAGTCAACCAACCAGTGGAGAAACAAGGTGGAGATGAGGCAGATAACGTGGACTTGTTGATAGTGAGCTTGTTCCGGGAGAGTTAAAAGGTTGCAGTGAGATATCTGAACTAAAGAAATTTGCAGTTCCTTGCTACAGCAATGGACTGGTCTGCTGTGTTCACTTTTGTAATCTCTTCCAGAGTTTCCATCATCTTGGTTTGTTCGGGGATTTCTAGTTTCTGTGATGGAGGACCGATAGAGGAGATGGGAGCTAATGGCAGTATTGATGGAGTGGAGCCGAGATGAGGAGTGCTATGCCAATCAGGAGAGTCTCTGACCAATCTTAGTACAGTAATTGTTAAGAGATCTGCTGTTCTGGATATTCGGAGACATTGTGAAGGTCTATCGTCTGAAGATTATTGCATGTGTGAGTTCTGTGGGTCCGTACTCACCGAGAGATGCATCCAACAGTGCCAACCAAAGCATAACCAGAATTGGGGTGGGAATCCTTTAGAGGATTATCAAACCATGGTGGGCAAAATTTTGAACCAAACCGACTGTTGGGTGTGCTCTCACGTGCCCCAAGAACAGCATAATGTAGGATTAGTGCCATTCCCATTAAATATCTCTGACATTTTAGAATTGCAAAAAGGGAAGACACTGGATGGAAAATTTCTTAACACCAAACCACCCCATTTTAAACTCCACCAGTACCAGGCAGATAAAACACTTTTATGTTTAAACATCACCAACTCCAATGAACCAGGAAGTTAGGAGGTGACTGGGAATAACCAGACGATGACTGTCTCACAAAGAGCTGACCGTGAGCCTATGAATTATGAACTGTTACACACAATTAGGTCAGGTGGAAGACACTTCCGGTATAAATATACACTGAGTAACACCAAAGAAATGGTTGGCAGAGTATCAGAAGGGTACTGTGCCACAGTTATACAACAAGAAACATGTATTAGCCAGATGGGAAAACCTGAGATAGGATCATTTGTTAGGGAAATGTGTTGGCTGATTATGATGCATTCTATTCCTTATATTCTCCCCGATGATGTATATTTTATATGTGGAAGGAAAGTGTATAAGTGGCTTTTTCTGAGTTCCGAGGGTTTGTGTTATTTGGGAAGAGGAGTTCCAGAAGTTATGACCCTCACACATGGTGAAATGCTTGGTATTCATAAAGACACACCATCACCATATCTTCACACACAGTATGAACACAGATTCCAAAGTAATATGATACCTGGTGACGTGCATAAAGCCACACAGTTAATTAGTGAGACAACTGGCTTTCAAGTTTTGGTTGCACTGGATCCCACCAGGATCGCTCGGGGTACACTAAATTTTAGATATATCCAAGATCTTGCTAAATTAATAGATAATATCACTGAGATGTATGATGACACATTCAGGTATACAGGAAGGGAGTTGCAAGCTTACAAGGAAGAACTTGTGCAACATAGACTAGTGTTAAATTATTTAACAACTGTCACTGGAGGGTATTGCGTAACTTTGGCCAGCCAATTTGGAATAAAGTGTTGTACTTACATTACAAACAATACCAGCAATCCCAAGGAGGTAATAGACCGGAAGATGGATGAAATTCTGCAGTTAAAATGGGAATTTCAGAAGAACCATAATGCTTCAGTGGCTGAAGTAGAAGAGAAGGTAGAGGAATGGGTTTCATGGTTGAACCCAGTGAAATGGTTCTCAGGTCTAGGAGAGTGGTTCCAGGAAATGATTGCGAATATAGGTAAACTCCTGATCCTCATACTGGTTTTCATCATAGTAATTGGCATATGTGTCAGGTGTGTTCCTACTGTGTTGAAATGTGGAAAATGTAAAGATAAGGTGAATCAAAGGAATGAAATTATGATGGCTGTCAGTAGTAATAAAATGAATACTGAGGTAAATGTAGGACTGCATTACAAACCTGAACTAGAAGGTACCATCATATGATGTATAAGATTTAGACATGCATAAAAATGTGTTATTAAAATGTTATTTAAAACATCTTAAATAATGTAAGTCCATATACCCCCTCAAGACTTCCTTTATAGGATTGGTGCATCCCCCCATCTTTCCCATGATCTTCCAAGATCCGCGGTATGCGTATAAGGGTAGTTTTATGTCTCCTCCTAGAGACACATTATTGATGGATTAAGAATGACCTTGTACCATCCCATAAATTAACATTAAATAATATCTCATAATGTAAGCCTAAATTCATTTTAAAATCAGAGTATGATAGCATGTTGTTTGCTATCAAAGGGTGGACTGTCGAAGCTGGATAATTGGCTGAGACAGGATCAGTTTAAATTTAAATCTGTGCAACACCATTTTGCGAATGGCAATGAGACGCCATTTTGCGACTGGCTGCCCTGCGCCATTTTAGTGAATCTTGCCCATTATAAGTACATATGGCGATGTTATTATTTAGTGTTGTGCGATTCCCACGCAATAGAAAGAAGTTAAAAGTCCTCACCATATAAATACAGACAGTCACCAAAACATATAAAATGATTACCCCTGCAAAACATGTACCATGGTGTACTCCACAAACATGTAGTTGCACAGCGCTAACTAGCATCTTTTCTTAATTTCCCAATACTTACACACTGCATACTTACATAAAAGGTTCCCTAGCATTAAAGTGTAATATTCAAGGTTTATTCAGTAATTATTAATGTTGTGAAATAAAGGTTATTTGATATCTAAGGTTTAGTACATGGTAAGCAGACCGTGTTTGGTGTTGTAGTGATCCACTGTGTCTCAACAGATTTCCGGTATCATCGGCGAGAAGATCGCAACATACGTCTGCAAACTATGGACTATAGAGAGTTAAAACATTAAAATGTACTCTTTAATGTTATCAGCTTAGATTAGCATGCAGTGGGAAAAAGGACACAATGGGCTGTTGGAGGCTGGTTTGTGTCCATTCGAATTGACCTATGAACTATACTGTAACAGAAGAACCAGGAAGAAGAACCAATAGAATCATGCCAAACGGTTCTATTGTATTGCCTATCCCTGTTAAGAGTATATATGTGGGCTCTCTGAACTCGGAAGTCAGTCTTCTTGCTGTGCTGTTGACGGAGGTTTCTATACTGATGCCGGTATCTGGGTCCAAAGCGCGTGCATATGTAACAACTGTACCTTGGGTCTGTATGATTTATTTGCGCTAATTGTCTTTAGATCACAGAGTGTAACCATCTGTTTTTATATTGAATAATAACTTTTTGTGCTTTTTTGTGGAACCACACTCAAAGTCTGAAAGCATTTATTTATTGTGTGATTCATAATGCTAAATAGCGACAATTATTAGATGGTATAGGCAGGATATTAGAAGGTATAGGCAGGATTTTAGAAGGTATAGACAGGCAGGAATCCATAACCTGTAGTAGTGCCCTTATAGTAATGCACCCATAGTAGGGGTGTGCACCGGGCACTTTTCGTGATTTGTGTTTTGGTTTTGGATCTGGATCTTTCTTTGTGTTTTGGATCTGGATTGGTTTTGCCAAAACTATCCTTCAGTGTTTTGGGTTCTGGGATTTGTGTTTTGGATCTGCATTTTTTTGGAAAAAAGCATAAACACAGCTAAAATCACAGAATTTGTGGGTTTTTCTGTTCCTATGCTGTTATTAAACTCAATAACTTTAGTATCCATTCATTTCCAGTCTATTCTGAACACCTCACACCTCACAATATTGTTTTTAGGCGAAAAGGTTGCACCGAGGTAGCTGGATGACTATGCTAAGTGACACAAGTGGGTGGCACAAACACATGGCCCATCTAGGAGTGACACTGCAGTGGCAGATAGGATGGCAGTTTGAAAAACTAGGCCCCAAACAGTACATAATGCAAAGCAAAAAAAGAGGTGCAAGATGGATTTGTCCTTGGGCCCTCCCACCCACCCTTATGTTGTATAAACAGGACATGCACACTTTAACAAACCAATCATTTCAGCGCCAGGGTCTGACACATGACTGTGGCTGAAATGATTGGTTCATTTGGGCCCCCACAAAACAAGCTGGCAATTAATCTGTCCCTGCACAAACTTGCTCTACGGAGGCAAGATGTTGTCCTCATCCTCCTCATCCACCAATTCCTCACCCTCTTCAGTGTTGTGTACATCCTCATCCTCACAGAGTATTAATTCATCCCCGCTGGAATCCACCACCACAGGTCCCTGTGTACTTTCTGGAGGCTGGTCTCCCTGGAAGAATTGATAATTAATTTTGATGAACATCATCTTCTCCACATTTTGTGGAAGCAACCTCCAACGCCTTTCGCTGACAAGGTTCCCAGCTGCAATAAACACTCTTTCGAAGTACACACTGGAGGGGGGCAACTTAGGTAATATAGAGCCAGTTTGTACCGGAGCCTCCAAATGCCTCTTTTTCCTGCCAGTACAGGTATGGACTGTCTGACATGCCTACTTGGATGCTGTCACCGATGTAATCCTCCACCGTTCTGTCAATGGTGACAGTATCATATGCAGTAACAGTATATAAAAAAATTTTTTTTTTTCCAACACTTTGGGATTTATACCATCCTTCAACAGACGAGCCAGCCGGGCCTTGATTTATGACACAGGCGCACGCTTGGCACTGCTACTTTGTTGATGCACGTGCGGCTACAGCGCACACACAAAAAAAAAATATTGATTTATTTGCACTTGGGGGGAGCACCCCTGATGGACAGAGGACCCCCTGGACAATACTACAGCACCTCTTTAAGACTACAGCCTTTATGGGACACTGCACACAAGTCACAAACATAGAAAAAAAAACTTTTTCTATTTTTTTCGGCACTTTGAGGGTTACATCACCAGTCAACATACGAGCCAGACAGCCCTTTATTTATGACACAGGCGCACGCTTGGCGCTGCTACTTTGTTGATGCACATGCGGCTAATGCACGCACAAGTCACAAACACAGAAACTTTTTTATTTTTTGGAGCACTTTGGGGTTACACCACCCTTCAACAGACAAGCCAGCCGGCCCTTGACTTATGACACAGGTACACGCTTGGCACTGCTACTTTGTTGATGCACATGCTGCTACAGCGCACACAAACAGAAAAAAAGAGATTTTTTCTTTTGCACTTGGGGGGAGCACCCCTGATGGACAGAGCACCCCCTGGACAACACTACAGCACTCCTTTAGGACTACAGCCTTTATGGGACACTGCACAACACAGCCCAGCCAGCCCCTTTGGACTTTGGAGTGGACACAGCCCCTATGGACAACCGCAGCACAACACAGCCCAACCAGCCCCTATAACAGCATAACAACACAGCCGAGCCAGCCCCTATGGACTTTGGAGTAGACAAAGCCCCTATGGACAACAGCAGCACAACTCCCACCCCCCCTCTTCACAGTCCACAGCCGGTGTGAAAAATGGCGCCGACGCGGTGACCTCTTATAGAATCCAAAACCCGCGAGATCCGATAGTGGGTTGATGACATTTTGCCTCGATTTCAGATCCGAGTCAGGTGGGAAAACCCGAGCCTGACTCGGTTCCTGGCTCGGATCGGGGGGACTTGAGGGGGTTCAGACTTCAGAAATCCGAACCCGCTCATCCCTAACCCATAGTAATTACCCTGTAGTAGTACCCATACGGTAATGACCCTATGGTAATTCCCCTGTAGTAGTTCCCATATGGTAATGCCCCCATAGTAATGCCCCTGTAGTGCTGCTTACACACACAAAAAAACAATACTTACCTTAAACCCCGCTCCTATGTCCGATGCTGTCCGGTCTGCCTGGCTGCTCCTCCGAACTATGGGAGAGATGTCATGACGTCTCTCCCATTGTACCTGTGGGGAGAGCCGGAAGCTGGAGTTCAGGAGAGAACTTCTACCTCCAGGTACTGCGGTGCTGCAGGCAAGGAGCCGGGCGCCGACTGGTAATAAAATCTCAGTGGGCGTGAGGCTTGGAGCCCCCCTGCGGCGCCGGGCTGGAGGACACTGAAGGCGGGTGCACCTCCACCCCTAGTTGCGGCCCTGGGATTAGGTCCTACCACTGATGAGAGAGGGAATCTTTTTTTTTTTTTTAGTTAAAGCCCAGACAGGTTAGGATTCTATTCTGTTATTTTTTTCTGCACAATAAACTATCTTCGTCTAATTTCACGTAAACCCTAAACTGGTATAATGTTTCCTAGCTGCTGTGTGTTTGGAAGTGCCCATCTACCCCAGGAGAGGGCACCCCTACCTTGATCCTCTCCCAGTACATATTAATTCACTGCTTTGCTCGGTCAGGTTCAGCAGATGTACTGTATGCATGAGCTGGCTTGCAAGCTAGCACTTGAACAGTAATAGTGAATTGTCAGATTTGGGTTTTCGGACAAACTTGTTTGAAATAAATTATTAAAAATTAGGGATGTGCAGGCTCGGATAGGTTCGAGTTTGCACGTGGAGTTCGGATTTTTCCCTCCAAAAAAACGGAACTCAGAACGAGGCAAAACGTCATCTTACATGGACGAACATCATCATTCCTGGTCTTTTGTCCAGGAATGATGATGTTCGTCCATGTAAGATGACGTTTTGCCTCGTTCTGAGTTCCGTTTTTTTGGAGGGAAAAATCCGAACTCCACGTGCAAACTCGAACCTATCCGAGCCTGCACATCCCTATTAAAAATAAACAAACTGAAAATAGGGATGAGAACCAAACCCACCAAACTTCGGGAATCCGAGGCAGATCCAAGTCGGCTCGGGTCTTCCCGCCTGACTCGGATCAGAAAACGAGGCAAAATGTCATCATCCCGCTGTGGGATTCTCGCGGCTTTTTTGATTCTATAAAGGTCCCGCGATCACCGTCATTTTTCATTCCGGCTGTGGAGAGTGAAGAGGGAGGGAGCTGGGACCTGTGCTCTGCTGTTGTTGTTGCACGCTGACGCTGTGAATAGGGGCTGGCTACTGTTGTCCATAGAGGGGCTGGCTGGCTGTTATCCTGTCCATAGGGGCTGGCTGGCTGACTGTTGTCCTGTCCATAGGGGCTGGCTGTTGTCCTGTCCATAGGGGTTGGCTGGATGTAGTGCTGTGTTGCCCAGGGGCTACACTTGTCATCAGTGCAGGGGTGCTGTGCTCTTGTCTGTCAAGGGGCTGCTGGCCCAAAAAAAAAAAGAATTTTTTTTTGTGTGCATGTTAGCCACACCTGTCATCAGCGTAGGTGCTCAGGGGTGCTGTGCGCCTGTCTGTCAAGGGGCTGCTGCCCAAAAAGTAAATAAACAATTTTTTGTATGCATGTTTGCCACACCTGTTATCGGCATAGGTGCGCAGGGGTTCTTTGCTGCTCTTGTCTGTCAAGGGGCTGCTGCCCAAAACATAAATAAACAAATAAATAAAACAATTTTTTTGAGTGCATGTTAGCCACACCATCAGTGAAAATATAAAAACTATTTTTTTGTGAGTGCGCGTTAGCCACATTTATCAGCAACGTAGGTGCACAGAGGTGCTGTGTCATTTATCAAGAGGCCGCTGCCTCTTTTGGGTGCTCTCCCTCCCAAGTGCCTTCTAAAAATAATAAATTAATAAATCAATGTGTTTTTTTTCTGTGTGTGTATGCGTTAGCCATGGCATCACAAACACCTCTGCTGAGATTTCCATAAACATTTTTGAAAATAGAGGATATGGTTTAAAAATTGGAATAAAGCAGCTAAAACTGCGTTCTCTGATTATAGTGTACCTACTCCCTAGCCATGGCCCCTCTACCTGAATTTCAGTGAGTCAGATGGGCAACTCCATGCAACCATATTCCAGAGTGCAGCTGCTGAGCCCTGTAACCCAGGTCAGAAGATGTGTTGGGGGTGTGGTGATGATATGGTTTAAAATGGAGCTAACATCCACTAAAGTGGACAATGAATTCCCAATCTAACTGGGAGCGCAGCTGTAATTTATACACAACACAGGATGGGATGACGATATAGGCTTGGGTGATGGTATACGCAGGGGTGATGTATACATCATCTTCTTCACACAATATTAATTTGTACCTACTGGAATCCACCATTACAGGTGCCTGTGTAATTTTTGCACGTAATTGATGGTAAAGGTCTTTCTTGTAGAATTTGTAGTTCATTTTGATGGACAGGGCCGCCATCAGGGGGGACTGCCGGCACTGGAGTCCCGGGCCCGGACACTCAGGGGGCCCGCCCATTCCTACCCACCTGCCACTGGGAGGGCAACTGCTGGGACTGCTATCAAGGGGGAACCCTTGCCATCTGCTCACCTGTGCACTCTACCTGCTGCTGCTACTGCCGCCCACTGTGATTCCCAGTCTGCAACAAGGGTGAAGTGGATAGTTCCCCTTCAGGTGGGATGATGATGACCCGGCGACCGGCGTGCGTGATGTCATGACGTCGCACCACTGATAGAGACACAGGAGTGGACAGAGGAACCGCAGCTTGTGAGGAGGACTGAAGAGAGCAAAAAGAAGTAGATGGCAAGTGTGGGGCTATGACTGGCTGCCTGGGGCTGGAATGGTACTGGCTGCATTAGGCTGGGGCTCACTGTTTGGGGCTGGGCTGGGGCTCACTGTCTGTGGCTGGGCTGGTGCTCACTGTCTGGGCTGGGACACTCTCTGGGGCTCACTGTCTGGGGCTAGGCTGGGGCTCACTGTCTGGACGGAGGCTCACTGTCTGGGTCTGGGCTGGTGCTCACTGTCTGGGCTGGGACACTCTCTGGGGCTAACTGTCTGGGGCTGGGCTGGGGATCACTGTCATGGACTGGGGCTCACTGTCTGGGGCTGGGGCTCAATATCTGGGGCTGGGACTTGCTGTGGGGCTGGACTCGAGAAAAGTGTTGGACAGCAAGGCTGGGATGGAGAGACAGAAGTGGGCCAGTTGTGTTAAAATTGAAAAGTTAGCCAAATATAGATGCAATTATCAATGGCAGATACAGTATAATTACTATTAATACCCCTTTTTAAATATTAATGCCACATAATTGCTGCTGCTATAAAGGGGGAGACTGGGGGCCCTGCCTATTTTGTCACTCCCGGGCCCCACCATTTCTGATGGCAGCCCTTTTGATGGACATCATCTTTTCCACATTTTGGGGAAGTAGTCTCAGGCCGATCACTGACAAGGTTCCCCGCTGTGCTGAAAACTCTTTCTGAGTGAGTGAAGGTGGGTGGGCATCTCAGGTAAAGCAAAGACAGTTAATGTTCTTCATGTTGCCCATAGCAAGTGGCAACATGAACATTTTTAATTTTTAGTTAGAAACTTAAATATATCCCCAAATTGCCTCTTTTTCCTGCCAGTAGTTATTTACATGTATCTCTTTCTCTTCAGATCTGTGGGCTCGATTCAGACCCGGATGCTAAGCTGCGCTCTCACGCTGCCAAAAGGGGCTGGGTATGCAAATGCAGCGATCGCACTGAATGGCTTAAGGACGCCCTCTATGCCTTAGAGAGCGACGGCAGTGAGCGCACGCCGGAGTATAAACATGCCCACCTATCTTTCGTAGCACACGTCATCTCCAGAAAGTGTGTGATTAATCGGTAACATCGAGAGCCATCGGAGCTGCACGCAGCGCTTGAGGTAGACACTACCCAACCACAAGCACTGTGATCAGTGCTTGCTAAAAAACAACCAAGTGACGTGCACAGTGACACCTCTTTGCTATTTATGCACACCCCTAAAATGCCATTTAGATGCCCAGACACACCTGCTTTCGCACATCCACTCCCCCGTTCACAAGCAGGGGACTGTTACCACCCAAAAACAGCGCTATCAAATTAGTGTCCAGACTGTGTTGTAAGAGCGCACAATTCCCGACCGCAGTGAGTGACTCACGAATGTGTACTTTGATGCATACGCATGCGCAAACGTGCGATAATCACCCATAGCATGCGTATGCAGCTTAGCAAACGGGTCTGAATCGGGCCCTGTGTCCATTGGGAAGAAAAAACAATCTCTTCATCCCTTCTGGGATGAATATCTACTCCCAGCAAGTAGGTATGGCGCTCAAGAATTCCCAAGAAAGACACAACGTAAGACTTAAACCTTAAATCTGAAATGTTGCATTTAATGCTCTGTTCCACTTGTTCACATATCTGATCTGATTAAGTGGACAGTGGGAACAACTGCAGTTTGAAGCCCACTTACTAAGGGTGCATACACACGGTACGATCTGTACCACCAACAACTTGAAAGCTATCTTTCAGTGAGTCATCCTGCCAAATCTCTGAACAGGGAAAATTGCCTATATCATCCAAGTTGGCCTGCATGCATGAACGATGAAAGATATCTTTATCGTCCATGCGGGAACACACATCGTTGGACGATTGTTCACTGCCTAAAAATGAATGATATATCGTTCTACGATAACATTATTGTTCATATCGTTCAGGAAAATTGTCCCGTGTATATACAGCATTACTCTGTTTTTTTTAAATGTCCCTGTACAGGTTGGGAAATGCCTTTACAGAAGGTTTGCAAAGGATTATTTAAGTCAATTGTTTATTTGAATCCTTTAAATTTAAGAGCACAGTTATTACACCACAATATCACTGTAATATCATACTTGCCTATTCTGCCAGAACATATGGGAGACTACTAATTCTCGGGTGGCTCTCCCAGATGGACAGAAAATTGGTCAAATCTCACAGAGGCTGTGTGCTGCTGCCCACTTTCTGAGTGCAGTGGGTGGTCCATACAGGGGCATGATGACCCTCCCCCTAACCCCAATACTCGCCGGCATTTTAACAGGTGTCAGGATTCTGGCACCGGCATTCTAAGCACCGGCACCATACACCTGTTGATTTATGAGTACATACCGTCCAAACAGCGGCGTGATGACACATTTGCACTGAGTCACGTCATTGTGTCCCCACACTACGATTTACAATGCAAGTAACCATGGCATTCTATAGTGGGGGGCATGTTGATATAAGCATGGTGTCACATCCCCTGCTTCACCCACCAACACATCTCTGCATAACCGACCTGGCTAGGACTGCCAAACAGTCAGCAACTATGTGTAAACTAGTAATACAGGTTGAGTCTCCGATATCCAAAATGCTTGGGACCAGGGTTTTTTTTGGATAACAGAATATTCGTATTTTGGAATTTTCGCATATCATAATGAAATACTTAAGTCAATTGTTTATTTGTTTTTGGAAAGCACTCTTCCTAGTCCCATTCTGGGATGAAAATCCACTCCTAGCCATAGAAGTATGCGCAGGATTCTCAAGAAAGACACAACGTAAGGCCTAAATCAGAGGTAGCCAACTTTGGTCCCTGAGAGCTACTAACAGTTTCCAGACCACCTAGCTGGTGCACAGGTGTATTCATTACAGTTATTATTCTGTGAGGAGACCTGGAAAACATGCACTGTTGGAAGCTCTCAGGGTTGGTTACCCCTGCCTTAAACCATAGATCTTACGCTTGAGGCCACTAACTAACTCTGTTTATTTTAATGTCCCTGTACAGGTTTGAAAATGCTTTTTAATGTGGAAAGCACTACTAGAAGTTTTCCTGGTCCCCATCTGGGATGAGAAAATCCACTCCCAGCAGCAGTAGCAGCCATGCTCAAGGATCATTCTGTGGCAAGGACTGATGTGAATGTATAAAACATTTTTTGTAAATACCTCCTCCCCTACCCTTCTCCCTTGTAAATTTTCATCGGAATCAAAAAATGAAATTAAAATTTACTACCAATCAACCCTTTCTGTCCCTGCCCTGCCTTCAACTACATACATTCTCCAACTCCCTCAGGCCTCTCTTGAATAATAAATGTGTTTCTTGATGTGCCATGTTTGAAGTTGAACTGCCATGTGTTTGTGCCACCCACTGCTGCTGCTTAGCTTAGTCAGCTAGCTAGTTTTGTGCAAATTTTGGGCCTAAACTGGATGAAAACAATATTGTGAGCTGTGAAGTGGTCAAAATTTACTGGAAACGAGTGGAAATAAATGTTATTAGGGTTAATAATACTGTAGGAACAAAAACAGGCCCATCTTATGTGATTTTAGTGGTTTTTATGATTTTTTAAGAAAAAATCCAGATCCAAAACCAAAATCGAAAAACAAAACACGGAGGTGAGGTTTCGGCAAAACCAATCCAGATCCAAAACCAAAACATGGGGGTCAGCGCACATCTCTACTGAAAAATATTTACGGAGTTGAATGCAACATGTGTCCATGTGTGCATCATTTGCCACAGTAATGCTTGCAACTTTATGTTAATGCCACTACATGCCACCTTCCCTGTGTACAGCTGTGTGTTTACATGTGTAAGGACTGAGGCACCCAGTTTGACCAACCTTAGATGCTGAAACACAGCTTGGTGCATCTTTAGATGCAACCATAGATTGCACCATCAAAACTTCACAATCACTTCAGTGACACTCCCATAACATGCCCATAAGATGGTACATCTCCATGCATATGAAAAGCCACCTCCCAACCACCACCCAGAAATGCCCAATACATTTCTGAGACTGTGCTTCTCAATTGGTCTTGCAGATGTGTAAGCTAACACCATGGATAGCATGCACTGTGAGACTTTCTAGCACCTTAGATGATGCACAGATAAAAAAACAATGACAACTTGCCTGAATATCGGTATAGCGTCTGACTCAGAATCATACCCTTAATCTGTTTCAGCCTCCCATAGATGTATTGCTGTGATACTTGAAAATGTGACTTCCTCATTCAGTAACCCTTTTATAAATAATATGAAATGAGAACAAAATTGACTAATCAACCCCACGGTACACAATAGATAATATGTTAGATGATATAATGTTTTGACGCAGATCAAAACATCATTCATAATTTATGTCTAAAGCGTACACACACTCACGCGTTCACATACGTTATCAGCGATGACGTCCCGTAGGCTGTGCTGGATATCAGATGGGACAACGTCGCTGACAACAGCATTTAGGTAAGTGAAGGATGGAAGGATATGTGATGCGGTCATACACAGGATAGTGCAGTGTGTATGGCCGACGGCTATATCGTTCCATCAGGCCTCGGGCTAGCTGGGATACACATCATTCAGATGTGTACCCAGCCTTAGTCTCAATCAACTTTATGTGCAGTACCATTTTCCACTACCAGATTTCAATAATGTGAATCTGGGAATGGCTAGTTGCAGTAATATCCATAGCTAGGTCTATTATGCAAATCAGTCATATGACTTCACCCATATAAAAGCACACATTGGTCCTCATCACATACACACCAAAATCTTCCAAATCTGTTACCATGGATGTAACACTGCTTTTCTTAGTAATATGCCCATTAGGTAAGATATAAACCAATTATTATAAGAATTATTATTTAAAATGTGTTTATAGGAATTTATTGTAACTCATCTCTTTTTTCAGGTGTGTTCTCTCAGACATTACAGGAGTCAGGTCCAGGGCTTTTGAGACCATCACAACAACTCAAAGTAACCTGTACAGTGTCTGGGTTTGAGTTAACCAGCTATGGAGTAAACTGGGTCAGACAACCCCCGGGACAAGGACTGGAATGGATCGGTGCTATATGGAGCGATGGGAGCACAGCAATTGCTGGTTCATTTAAAAGCAGAGTTTCAATTACAAGAGATGTTGCACAGAAACAAGTCCATCTGCAAATGGACAGGATGGAAGCAATAGACACAGGAATGTATTACTGTGCGAGGCACACAGGAACAGAAAGCAGTGGAGCGTTCATACAATATCACATCTCATGCTTCTGTGTAAGGAAACAGACCACAAGAACATTGCTCAGTTTTCTGCTTCCAAACATGTGATAACATTATAGAGAGGTCATTTTAGAAACAGAACATATTTTATGTAAAAAATGGATCCTTTAAATATAAGAGCACAGTTATTACACCACTATATCCATACTTGCCGACAATCAGCTCCAGCCTTCCGGGAGGGAGCTGATTGTCGGCTAACAGTGGGGGGTGGGACCGGTCATTAACGTGACATTGGGGGCGGAGCCGGTGGTGGGGCCGGCCAGTGCTGTCACATTGGGGGCGGAGCCGGGGCCGAGCGATTGCATCATTGTGGCCTTGCCACTCTTCACAATGCCGTTATTATCGGCATTGTGAAGCAGGGGGCGGGGCCACGATGACGCGATTCAGCGCGAATCGGGTCACTGGACCCCCGCTGCGGGGGATTCTAGTTTTTTCAGAGAGGAGGTAGGGAGGGTCGCAGACTTCCGGGAGGCTTGCCTGCCTTTCTGGGGGGCTGGGAGCAGCACCCGAAAATCGGGAGGCTCCCGGCCAAATCGGGACAGTAGGCAAGCCTGACTATATCACTGTAGTATCATACTTGCTTATTCTGCCAGAACATATGGGAGACTACATACAGGGGTATTCAATATGAAACGTAAACCTCGCTGCCGAAGTTTACGTTTCATATCGGAGTTTTTACCTGCGTTAAAGTATCGGGCGCGCTCCCGCTTATCCCTGTATTCAATATAAAATTAGCGAAAACGGGAAACTCCGAAGTTGGATTTGCGTAAAGTTACGAATTTTTCCTTAAAAAAATTGTAATACCCCCTAAAGTTGTAAAAACATGGGAGATCACTATGGGTACCCCCGTTTTAGCCTTTAATTGAAAGTCGGGGATTTAAATAGCTGCAGCAGGTGTTTTTTTCCGACATTGAAGAAGTGTTGCAGAGCACTTAGGTTGTTTTTTTCGTTTTTTTAACTGGTCCCATCAAATTTGGGTACATGAAAATGGGTACTAGCATATTTTTAAGTCCCTAAAGTAAGTTTTTAAAAATTCTGCAATTGTGCACCTGCCGCTATAAATCTATTCTTGAAAACACCTGCCGCATACTTGCAGAATAGCCCTGAACCTATTTCCCTATTGTTAATCATTTTTTTCCAATTTTTTTTTTTTTACCCAAATTTTTAAATACATTTTTTGGGGTGTCCCTATTTTTTTAAAAAACTTTTTTTGACACAGTTCTTTTTTAAATGTCATTCTGAAGGGTGCAGGCTATTTTTTTTAAGCCTGCACCCCTAAACCCCAATTCTGCACTTTTTTTCAACACCTATTCAATGGTGAAAAGTTATCCCCGTTTTTTATCTTCGACTTTTCAAAAATGCGATAAGCCTTTGAAATTGAATACGGTGTAAAAGTAAAACCTCCGATAATGACATCATAGCTCCGATATTAACGCAAAAACGGACTTTTCGCTCCCATACTGAATACCCCTATAAATCTCAGGTGGCTCTCCTAGATGGACAGAAAATTGGTCAAATCTCACAGAGGCTGTCTGCTGCTGCCCACTTTCTGAGTGCAGTGGGTGGTCCATACAGGGGCATGATGACCCTCCCCCTAACCCCAATACTCATCGGTATTTTAACAGGTGTCAGGATTCTGGCACCGGCATTCTAAGCACCGGCACCATACACACTGTTGATATTAGGAGTACATACCGTCCAAACAGCGGCGTGATGACACATTTGCACTGAGTCACGTCATTGTGTCCCCACACTACGATTTACAATGCCAGTAACCATGGCATTCTATAGTGGGGGGCATGTTGATGTAAGCATGGTATCACATCCCCTGCATCACCCACCAACACATCTCTGCATAACCGACCTGGCTGGGACAGCCAAAAAGTCAACAACTATGTGTAAACTAGTAATACAGGTTGAGTCTCCGATATCTAAAATGCTTGGGACCAGGGGTATTTTGGATAACAGAATATTCATATTTTGAAATATTTGCATATCATAATGAAATATCTTGGGAATGGGACCCAAATATACACACAGAATGCATTTATGTGTTATATACACCTTATACACATAGCCTGTAGGTCATTTTATACAATATTTTCAATAATTTTGTGCCTTAGACAAAGTTTGTGTACATACATGAAATTCATTTATGTTTCATATATACCTTATACACACAGCCTGTAGGTCATTTTATACTATATTTTTAATCATTTGTGCCTTAATCAAAGTTTGTATACATTGGACCTGATTCAGAGCCGCTCGCAAAAAGCGAGCGCTCGCTCTGAATCAGGGCGGCCGCTTTTTATTCCACCCACAGCTTTTGCGAGTGGCCAGGTGATGGTCGAGGTGGTCGCGACCATCACGATCATTGGGCTTGCGACGAGACCCTTGTCGCAAGCCCCAGAGAGATTCCGGCTCTAAAAGAGCCGGAAGCTCACTACTGACATCACTGGTGATGTCAGTAGGGCACACACAAATGGCAGGCGTTCCTACAGGAACGCCTCCGTTTGTCCAGCCAACCCCCCACCCCGCCTACAAAACGGGGCGAGCTGTCGATTAACATCGACATCCACCCCATTTTGCTGCGAGCCCCGGAGCGAGTGATTTCTCGCTCGCTCCTGGGCTTGCGCATGCGCAATGTGCACGCCGCACGTGCGCTCTGCCCGGCCGTCGACCTGCTTGCGAGCGCATAGCGCTTGTGAGCTGGTCTGTATCAAACCCATTGAACCATCAAAAATCAAAGGTTTCATTTTCTCAGTCAAGCCAAAAAAATTCCGTATTTCGGAATATTTGGATATGGGAGACTCAACCTGTATATAGTATTATACTAGCAAAAATGCAATGATGCTGCAGCACAATATAATGATGCCCACTTCCCTTTACGTACATTCGTCCTACTGTGCAAGAGTGAGAAAACATCGGTAACATCAAGAACCATCTGACCCATACTCACTGTTACACAAGATCAGACCTTATTCACAAATTGCTAAGCCTCCTGCACACAGTGAGAGCTCAGTCTGCATATCCCAATGCAGTGGTTAATATTTATGCACGTCCCTGCAACGGCGTCCGAACGCACTGGCACGCATGCATTCAGCTGACCACCCCCGTCACCACCCCCAAATGGTACTTCCTGTCAGTCAATGAGCAATGGGTCTGCGTACTGCCTGCGATCGCTTTACCGACTGCAGTGACCAGTTTGCGCACTCGCACTGCAATGCATAAGTAACTCCAACCTTTGTTATCCAGTATTTCGGGTAGGTTCCTTCAAATGCAACAGGTCCTTTCTTCCCTGGCAGAGAGATGAAGGTAACCTGACCTCAGACGCAAGGATCACACAGGTTAATAAATGAGAATTTAGTTTTATTTGACTGGATCACTTCTTAAGTAATAAAACTTGTTTGCTTTAAACACAGTTAGGCAAGCATCAATGTAATAGTTTTGTTAAACTATAAACACATATTCTAGGTGACACCAAAATAAAATTTAATATCACGAAGTTAAGCAGTAGAATACATTTATACGTATTCTCAATATTACTACCATCAAAAGCTTCCCCTAATGACTTATAGTACAAGGAGTTTAGGTCACTGCAATTTACTTGAAGCAACAATTTACTTTAAATCTTTATGGGGTATTCAATATGGAGCGAAAACAGCATTTCTGCGAGGTTTTCGCTCGGATGAGGTCATTTTCGCCGGTTTTACTTTTACACCGTATTCAATTTGAAAACTTTTTGGCGGTGTTAAAAGTATATTGCATTCGACCCTGCGAAAAAGTATCACCAAGGAATGGGTGGCGAAAAAAAGTGCAGAATTGGGGTTTTGGGGTGCAACATTTCGGAAACCACCCTGCAACCTTCAGACAGTCCCCACAAGGTAAACTGTTTAAAAATTTTAAAAAAAAAATACCTCAGAGCACCCCAATAAATCACTTTCATTTTGAGGGCGAAAAAAAAATGTGTGGGTTCAAAGCTAAAAACTAGCGAACTACAATCTAGGGGGGTCCCCAAGTGTGCCCCGGGTGTTTTTTTCATTGCAGGTGTTTGCGGCAGGTGGATTTTTCACGTTTTTTAAAACTTCACTTTAGCAACTTTTAAATATGCTCACCCCCATTTTCAAGTACCCCAAATTTGCTGGGACTACTTATTTTCAGGAAAAAAAACTTCGAAATACTATTCTTCACCACCTTCCCAAATCCCCCAAATAGCAGCTATTGAGCCCATTTAAAGACCCAAAAAACCTTCAGCAGGGCTTATCGGGGGTATCCAGAGTGATCCCCCATGTCAGAGCATCTTTTTGGGGGTGTTAGGGTGATTTCCCCAAAAATCAGCAAAGTTTTCGCTGATTTCACATTCGCCGGGTGCTGTTTTCGCCAATTTCATATTGAATACGGGTATAATCGGGGACGAGCGCGATACTTTTTCGCAGGCAAAAGCTCCGATGTGCGGCGAAAACATCACCAACGAGGTTAACATTTCATATTGAATACCCCTCTTAAAGTTTTAATTTATCTACCACACATTCTAATTACCTATTATTAGTTTCTCTATGAGCATGGCCATGCTGCGATGGTGACCTAATTCATTACTATGGGCTCTATTTATTGACATTATTTTTACTAAAATAAAGTGAAAAAGGGTGTTTTCACACCCTTTTCACATTATTTTAGTTTCACTTGTAGTTATTACAGGGCAATTGGAGAAGAATTTGTAAAATTCTACTCCAACCCCCAGTATCACTTATTTTTAGTAAAGCAGATCGCATTTCCCATAATTGTAATGGGAAATGTGATCCGACCACAGTTACTAAAAATAAATTGTAAAAAAATACCGGGGGAAGCCCTGTGATAATAACGCCACCTGGAGGTGGCGTTATCCAGGGTCTCCCCCGGTTACCGGGCTCCCACTCTGCTCTAACGGGGAGAGCAGAGGCGGGAGCAGGTACCAGTAATCAGCTATGTGGTCTAAGCAGACCGCAAGCTGATTGCTGTAAAAAAAAAAATTAAACATTTTTTTTTTTACTTACCTGAATCCAGGGACCGGTGATCAGGGCTCCGGTGATGGCTCCTCTCCGGTCAGCTGGTCTCCCATAGTGCACTGCGGCCCGGTCATCAGGTGATCAGGCCCCAGTGCAGTATGGGAGATCACCTGATCAGGAAGCCCGGAGAAGATCACCAGAGGCCAGGAGGATGCAGGTAAGTGTAATGAAGGGAGGAGGGGTCGCGGGGGGGGTCGCGGCGGGGGAGAGGGGGTCGCGGGGGTCCGCGATCACGGGGGGCGGGGCTTAGCACCGGGGGGCAGGGCTTAGCATCAGTGGGGGGGTAGTAGCGGTGGTCGGTCGGCGCATGCGCGGGCTCTTAGTCGCTGTATTTTTTCCAAAAATACCGCAACTAGAGTGCGGATGGGATCCGCAGGGACAGAGCTTTATCGCAAGCTCTGTCCCTGCAAGGGATTTATAGTAAATCCCTGTGATATTGCCTGAATTCGCAATGCGAATTCACTCGGTAATATCACACTACATTCCGCATTCAATATGCGGATTGTAGTAAATAGAGCCCTATGTAGTTTATTGTATAGTAGCCTCCAGTTAGCTCTATTTATTAACATTATTTTGAATAAAATAAAGTGAAAAGGGGTGTTTTCACACACTTTTCACATTATTTTAGTATCACCTATAGTTATTACAGGGCAATTGGAGTAGAATTCGTAAAATTCTACTCCAACACCTAAGTATCATTTATTTTTAGGTCCTGATTCAGAGCCGCTCGTAAGCGGCCGCTCGCTCGCTACCAGCGATGGTCGCACATCTGCGCATGCGTATGGGTCGTAATGCGCATGCGCCAACCAGTCAGTGCTGTCGGAAATCGTGTGCTCGCAAAATAGCGAGGGGCTTGTAATTTGAGTGACAGAATGAGGCGTTTGTGGGTGGTAACAGGGGAAGGTGCTTGAAAACGGGGAGTGGAGATCCGAACGCAGGCGTGCCAAACAGTCAAAACGGGCGTTTTAAGGGTGTGCATAATTAACAAAGCGGTGTCATCGACCACGTCACTTGGTTGTCTTTTAGCCTAAACTGCTTGGATGATTGCGGTAGGAAAATGCTACCACAAGAATAGCGAGCAGTTCATATGCCTTTCAATGTACTCGATTAATCAAAGAAATAGCGGCGATGACGTATGATACGAGCGGCCAAGGGGCGTCTTTACAAAATAGCGAGCGCATGTTTTGGACACTCGTTCAGACATAGAGGCGTCAACAGACCGCAAAGAACGAGCGCTCAATTTAAATAGCCAGCCCCTTTTTCTGAACGAGCGAGTGCAAATAGCGTCCTGCTCTGAATGAGGTCCTCAGATCGCATTTCCCATAACTGTAATGGGAAATGTAATCTGTCTGGTAGTTACTAAAAATAAATTGTGAAAATAATACCTGGGGTGGCCCTGTGATAATAACGCCATCTGGAGGTGGCGTTATCCAGGGTCCCCCCGGTTACCGGACTCCTACTCTGCTCTAATGCGGAGAGCAGAGCCAGGAGTCGGTCCCAGTAATCAGCTGTGTGGTCTAAACAGACCGCAAGCTGATTCACTGCAAAAAAAAAAAATAATAATAATATAATAATAATAATAAAAAAAAATTAACTTACCTGACTCCAGGGACCGGTGTTCGGGGCTCTGGGTGATGTCCTCCCTCCGGTCAGCTGGTCTCCCATGCTGCACTGTGGCCCGGTCATCAGGTGAACGGGTCCCAGTGCAGAATGGGATATCACCTGACCAGAGGCATGGAGGACATCACCGGAGGCCCGGATCATGCAGGTAAGTGTAATTAAGGGAGGGGGGGGGAAGCAGCGGTGGCCGGTACGCGCAGGCGCGGGCACTTTGTCACGGTATTTTTTCCAAAAATACCATGACTAGAGTGTGGATGGGATTCGCAGTGACAGAGCTTTCTCGCAAGCTCTGTCCCTGCAAGGGATTTGTAGTAAATCCCAGTGATATTGCCTGAATTCGCAATGCGAATTCAGGACCTGATTCAGAGCCGGACACTATTTGCGGACGCTCGTTCAGAAAAAGGGGCTGGCTATTTAAATTAAGCGCTCGCTCTTTGCGGTCTGTTGACGCCTCTATGTCTGAATGAGCAAACGAAACATGCGCTCACTATTTTGGAAAAAACGCCCCCTGGCCACTCGCATCCTATGTCATCTCCACTATTTATTTGATTAATCGAGTACATCGAAAGGCGTATGAACTACTCGCAGTGCTTGTGGTCGGATTTTCCTACCGCAATCATGCGAGCAGTTCATGCTAAAAGACAACCAAGTGACGTGGTCGATGACGCTGCTTTGTTAATTATGCACACCCTTAAAACGCCCGTTTTGACCGTTTGGCACGCCTGCGTTCGGATCTCCACTCCCCGTTTTCAAGCACCTTCCCCTGTTACCACCCACAAACGCCTCATCCTGTCACTCAAATTAGCAGGCATTCGCTATTTTGCGAGCACACGATTTTCGACCGCTATGACTGGTTCGCGCATGCGTACTACAACCCATACGCATGTGCAGATGTGCGAACATCGCTCGGAGCGAACGAGCGGCCTCTTACGAGCGGCTCTGAATCAGGCCCTCAGTCATTAATATCACACTACAATCTGCATTCAATATGCGGATTGTAGTAAATAGAGCCCTGGGTAGTAATTCAGTATAAGGTGACTGTAGTTGTCAGTGGAGGGTATTCCTGGTGTTACTGGTTAGAACTGTATATGCTGCCTGTTTGAGTTCATAGCCTGTCAGCCATTATTGTCTGTCCTCAGCACTGTCACATATCTCCAGTACTTAGTTTATTGACATTAGACAACTTTTCTCTCAGATGATGTTTATGGTCATTGCCAAAGCTGCATATGTAGGCATCTGTCAGTGCTGCATATGTAGCCTCTGTCAGTGCTGCATATGTAGGCCCTGTCAGTGCTGCATACGTAGGCCTCTGCATACCTCCCTGCTGTCCCACATTCAGCGGGACAGTCCTGTTTTTCTGGGACTATCCCGCTGTCCCACTGCGGGCCACAGTGTCCCGCTGTGGGGGGGGAGGTTGGGGAGAGCACATACCGCTACTCCACTATGCAGAGCAGTGGGTGTGCAGAAAGTTAACAGATGCTGTGTGCATGCGCACGGCATCTGTAAACCTGTGTAGGGAGAGCCTGGGGGCGTGCCCAGCATCTCGGAGATTGCTGGGCACACCCCCTATAATGACATCATCGGGGGTTTCTGCGAAGCACCACCCCTTTTCTAAGATGCCACGCCCCTTCAAGTAGAGCCACACCCCCTTTTCAAGCACGCGCACGTCCGGTACGCGAAGTGTCCCTCTTCGTGAGGACCAAAAGTTGGGAGGTATGCCTCTGTCACAAGTGTCAGCCTGCATCTCTGTTACTCTGTGTGGGGTACATTGCATTACTATTATCACAGACCTGATCCTAAATCTGTCAGGTACTGCTGCCACTCCTGGGGATCTCCATCTGTCATATCAGTACTCACTGGCTGTCACCTCTCCTGAGCTCTGCTAAGGTTGTTTCCCTCCACTTCCAATCTCTCTCAGACTTCAATCTGCACCAGCCGGGAGACTTGCCCTCTCTTCTGGGGGGGTCGGGAGCGACACCCAGTTTTCGGGAGGCTCCCGACCATTTTGGGAGGGTAGGCAAGTATGCACACATACCCATGCGCAGAATGCAATAATCGGCCGAGTGCGTGCAAATTCGCATCTGCATTCCTTGGTGAATCAGGCCCATGTCCTGCTGAAGCACAAATAGTGTATGACAAAACATGGGCTTTTTTTAGTTGCTCTTCACTAGATGAGCAGGAGATTTAAATGTTAAAAATGTGTTTCTTTCTACTTTCTAAATATTTCTCAATATAGCAAATGAGTTTCTGCATCATTTACTATCACCACTTACTATATTGTGACAATAAAATAAACCAGTTATTGCTGCAGTTTATAAAACATATATGTACTTTGACAAAAGCACTGGTAAAGTCATAAATGGGAGATATGCTTGTCCCAGGTTTCTAACCTATATGTATTCAAATCCCTAGGAAAATGCCTGTGATTGGAAAACAGAACTGATAGAGTTTGGACTTTACAAAAAGCCAGATAAGAGGTTCCCGGGGTTATTGGTCTACACTGTGAATATGGGCTCCATTCATTAGGCCCATTTCGGGTCTTCAGCCTAAGAACAGGCTAATTAGCATTTGCACCTGTAAAAGGCTTATAAAAGTGTGTCAGGGGTTTTAGTTAGCATTTCACTACCTGGGAAAAGAGGCAGCAGGCTTGCTAAGAGACATAGGACTCTATTTACTACAATCCGCATATTGAATGCGGATTGTAGTGTGATATTACCGAGTGAATTCGCATTGCGAATTCAGGCAATATCACAGGGATTTACTATAAATCCCTTGCAGGGACAGAGCTTGCGATAAAGCTCTGTCCCTGCGGATCCCATCCGCACTCTAGTCGCGGTATTTTCGGAAAAAATACCGCGACTTAGAGCCCGCGCATGCGCCGACCCACCGTCGCTACTACCCCCCACCGATGCTAAGCCCTGCCCCCGGCGCTAAGCCCTGCCCCCCACGATCGCGGACCCCCGCGACCCCCCCTCCACCGCCGCGTCCCCCCTACAACCTCCCCCTCCCTTCATTACACTTACCTGCATCCTCCTGGCCTCCGGTGATCTTCTCCGGGCTTCCCGATCACCTGATGACCGGGCCCCAGTGTACTATGGGTGACCAGCTGACCGGAGAGGAGCCATCACAGGAGGCCCGATCACCGGTCCCTGGATTCAGGTAAGTAAAAAAAAAAATGTTTAATTTTTTTTTTTTTTTTTTTTACAGCAATCAGCTTGTTGTCTGCTTAGACCACATAGCTGATTACTGGTACCGGCTCCCACCTCTGCTCTCCCCGCTAGAGCAGAGTGGGAGCCTGGTAACCGGGGGAGACCCTGGATAACGCCACCTCCAGGTGGTGTTATTATCACAGGGCTTCCCCCAGTATTTTTTTACAATTTATTTTTAGTAACTGTGGTCGGATCACATTTCCCATTACAATTATGGGAAATGCGATCTGCTTTACTAAACATAAGTGATACTGGGGGTTGGAGTAGAATTTTACTAATTCTACTCCAATTGCCCTGTAATAACTACAGGTGAAACTAAAATAATGTGAAAAGGGTGTGAAAACACCCTTTTTCACTTTATTTTAGTAAAAATAATGTTAATAAATAGAGCCCCTTGTGTTGTATGAATGTGAGTACTGTGCATTTGCCTATGTTTGTGGTAGGGGCATTAGGTCCTACCACTGATGAGAGAGGGAATCTCTTTGCTTAGTTAAAGCCCAGACAGGTTAGGTTTTTATTTTATGTTTTTCTTTTTCTGCACAATAAACTATCTTCGGCTAATTTCACATAAACCCTAAACTGGTATACTGTTTCCTAGCTGCTGTGTGTTTGGAAGTGCCCATCTACCCCAGGAGAGGGCACCCCTACCTTGATCATCTCCCAGTGCATATTCATTTACTGCTTTGCGTGGTCAATTCAGCAGATGTGCACACTGTATGCTTGAACTGGTTTGCCAGCTGGCACAAGAATAGTAACAGTGAAATGTCAGATTTGGGTTTTCAGACCAACTTGTTTGAAATAAATAATTAAAAATAGACAAACTGAAAAATTTTAGGATCTGATTCTGATGCGTGTGTCCATGTGTGCATGTTTTGCCACAGTTATGCCTGCAACTTTATGTTAATGCCACTACAGTACATGCCATATTCCCTGGTGTACAGCTTTGTGTTTACATGTGTAAGGACTGAAACCAGGGTTGCCTACCCTCCCGATTCGGGCGGGAGCCTCCCGATAAACGGATGCAGCTCCCGCCCCCCCGGAAAGGCAGGCAAGCCTCCCGCCTGCCGCCGATCCCCCGAACCCCCCTCCGCATTACCTGATAAATCCCCGCAGCGGGGCGCCGCTGACGCAATTCGCGTCATTTTGGCCCCGCCCCCTGCTTCACAATGCCTTTTTTCTGCATTGTGTAGAGGGGGCGGGGCTAAAATGACACCCCGCCCCCTGTCACGCCCGCAAACCGACATTAGCTCGTTTGGACCGCCCCCTTTTGCCGGCCACGCCCCCTGTTCTGCCGATCTGGCTGCTCCCTCCCAGAAGGAGCAGCCAGATTGTCGGCAAGTATGACTGAAACGTGCAGTTTGAACATCCTTAGTTGCTGAAATACAGCTTGTTGCGTCTCTAGATACAACCATCGATTGATTGCACCATAAAAACGTCACTATCACTACAGTGGCACTCCCATAACAAGCCCATTAGATGGTACATCTCCAAGTATCTGAATAGCCACCTCCTAATCACCGCCCAGAAATACCCAGAACTTTTCTGAGACCATGCTTCTCAATTGGTCCTGCAGATGTGTAAGCTAACACCATGGAAAGCATGAACTATGAGACTTTTTAGCAACTTACAGTAGATGCATGTACAGATGAAAACAAGGACTACTTGTCTGAATATCAGCATAGTGTCCGACTCAGAACCAGTCGCTTAATCTGTTTCAGCATTCCATAGATGTATTGCTGCAATACTTGATAAATGAGACTTCCTCACAGTGGCGGACCTAGACTTTATCTTTAGGGGGGGGCGTTTAATACTGACTCCTCCTTTTTCTACTCATTGCTCCTCCCATCCCATAGAGATGTCAGTATAGGGATATCGGCGGGCGGGAAAGCACCCGTCGGTATCCTGACTGCATCCCATATGACAGGAGTCCATACCACACACACAGCCCTCTGATTCCCAATACACAGTGACAGCCCATAGTTATTTGTGCAGTACATTGAGTTGCATAAAGTATAGACATTGCGGTAATTTCCAGCAAATGCCACACTAAAGGATCCCCCCTTCCATACACACACATATATATACAGACACACACAAACATGCAAAAAAAAATAAAAAAATAAAGTGATAGCATATTTTAAAACAGGAGCCTTTTATTTTAGCATCACCAATGGTATCTGACATTTATATACACATACAGGGTAGTCACACCCATGCTGATACCACTAAGCAAGTGATACAAGCATGCTGACCATAAAACATAGAGCAGCAGAGACTGGCAATTGAAAAAAAAAAAACTTTAACACCACAATTCAGTAACCAAACACTCTCACAGTTTCTTGTACAGTCAGTGTTGTGTATGACTGCATGCATTGACTGTATCCAGAGTCTGCCTGCACTGCAGACTTCAACTCCCCTCATCCCTCCTGGATCAGCCACTGGGTGGTCCTACCTGGTGCTAGATGGTCCTCCCTCTTCAAGTTCTAACCATTTTGCATGTGAGAAACTCAGGCCCTGATTCAGAGACGGACGCTCTGACAGAGAGCTCGCTCTGAATCAGGGCCTTTTTTTTTTTAATGGAGAGGCCTCTTGGCCGCTCGCATTGCTGTGGATTGCCACCCACAGCTAATGCGAGCGGCCAGGATGATGGTCGCGATGGTCAAAACCAACGCGAACATCGGGCTTTTGACGAGACCCTTGTGGTAGGATCTCATGGCCTAAACATAAATGACCAGGGAAGGGGGGAATAGGGGGATATAGTTTGAGCACAGGATATAATATATTGGATATAATTAGTCAAAAGAATAATGAAAATCCACAATTATAAATATCAAACCCTAGTATAGGTGTCAAGCAAAAATATTATAAAGTGTGGAGGTGCTCCCCATGAGAGTATAGATAAACGTAGTATGGGGAAGAAGAAGAAAACTCTCTTGTTGGGGGCACTCGAATGCAAAGGTTATAATAAGAATAATATATAAAAAATAACTTTTATTAGATATATTTTAAAATACCAAAGACAAGTCTGAGCCTGTTACTTATTGGCATTACTGTTGGAATAACAGCTATAAATTATCACAAGCAGAACACGAACATACATAGAACATAAGACAACATATAATACAATACTTATCACAATTGTGTGAAGCTAAGTGAAATATTACAAATAGGTCTATAATTCTCTGTCTCATACAATATTGAGACCTATATAAAACATTTACTAGTTCAATGACTTCATAATGTCGTCATAGTACAATGGCTAATCAGAATTATGGCAGAAGCATACAAGGAAATCTTCTAGAAAAGAATGTGATAATAACCATACAATATTCAATATAGGTTACGTGAGATATCACAGCACAATAACACTGAACAGTAATCAGAGAAATACAATGATAAGGGGGTCAGATGAAATAATAGCTGACCCTGCAAATATCAAAATGAATATAAGTAAATCACAGGTTGTAATGAGAGGCAGATCACACGTAGGTCGCCTGTGATGCCACCCAGGTACTTGTAGACAGTAAGGTTATAGGAAAAAGTAAAGCTACTCCTTTATGTGGAGTTTACAAAATAGCAGCTGCTGCATGCCATTGTATAGCCATTGAATGGCATGTGAGCGTACTATAAAGGTACTCCCAGGGTAGGGAATAAGTACAATGAGTATCTGCTGTTGGACTGCGTTAAAAAGAAGGTCCTGGTGTAAACATTGCAGGAACCTCTAATAGGCGCACCCCAATGAGAGTACTCATAGAGACAATAGTTATCGTAATGAAATAACACAGCATAGGTTTGCGATCTGTGCTGCTGCCAGTCATATACCAAAGGTAGTGGTGAGTGGTGGGAAACCCAGATCGCATATGCAGTGATAGGAAGAAAGAGTATGAGTGTAGCTGCACTATGGCTAGTACAGGACAAGTGGAGCTCTGTTGCCCTAAAGGTATTGCAGGGTCACAAACTTGTCTCTGTTAAATAAAGCCACTCAGTGCGCTAAAGAAAGTGTAGTATGAAAAGTACCTGAGCGCTCACCTCCAGGGAGCCGGTGTGTAGTATAGAAAATCTGCCGCTAGAAGAGCCTGTCAGTATGCTGCCATGACGAATCCCGCCTGTACACAGCCGGATTCGCGGGTCTGAGACGCGCATTTCACTGTCGCTTCCTCAGTCAGATGCATGTGGACTGTGATACACAGGTGATCTTTAACCTGCGTTGTGACCAATGGGAGAGCAGGTGCTGTGTGTTGCAGATGCAATACCCTTGTCAATAGGTCCAAGTGTTAATTCTCTCTATTGGTCCACAGCAACAGGAGGGAGTGAGTCATAGGAGGGGGGAGTGTTTGGGTTAGATGAAGCTCATAACGATCAGGCTAACAGGCTAAGGTGGAAAACCTGACTAGTAGCTAAAGTGTCTGTCTTGCAGCAAAAATAGTTATGCAAAAATGCTAATACCAAACATACAGATATATAAATAGTAGATATAAATAAGTGTGTATAAAGTGATTAGAATAAAGAAAATGATACCAAAATAAAAATAAATAAAAATTAAAATTAAAAATATTAAAAATAAAAATAAATATAAAGATAATAAAAATAATAATAACAATAATAATAATAATAATAATAACAACAATAATAACAATAATAATAATAATAATAATAATAATAATAATAATAATAATAATAATAATAATAATAATAATGAGTAGATAATAAATAATTAATAAATATATGAATATGAATGGTGATGTGACGACAGTGATATATTCTAGAAAAGTGTATACAAATGTGAATACAGATTGTGTGCAGAAATACCTTGACATAAGTTGACATGAAGTATAAGGTAAATACCAAAAGGATACGTTGGATGTATAGAGTGATCAGGAATTAAGGTTATAAAATTGATGAAACATCAAAGTGATGAGAACATGGCTAAGATAAACAAATGAGAAGACAAATGAAAACAGTGTGGGGTAATGAGTATTCAATAATAATGCTGAGAGATGTATTTATACATAGAGAATAAGTGTATGTGGAGATGGTGAGAGAGAAAAAAGTGTAAAAAAAATTGTAAAAAAATATATATTAAGAAATATGTGAAATATCAAGTTTAAGAATTGGTCACTAAAATACTAAAATGATGTCTGTGTTGGAGTTAAGCTTCCAATGATCGTCCATTGCTGCTTGCATATAAAAATTAGTCAGACATGACATAAGTTTTAATGAAAAAAGACCTCTCAGAGAAAAATACTGTAGTTGATCATTTCATTGAGTCCATTAGGGCTCACAGTATTGAGTCTAAAGGTCCAGTTGCTTTCCCTCTGTAGTAATATTTTTGTCAGGTTGCCACCTCTTATGCCCAATCTAATATGTTCTAGCCCAAAGGCTTTCAGATCTTGTGTTGTTCCATTGTGGTATTTTAAGAAGTGTCTGGCGACAGATGTCAGTTTCTTCATTTTAGTGAGGTCGCTTCTTGCATTTTTGATATTCCCCACGTGTTCTAAGATTCTCTGTTTAAAGATGCGACTTGTCATGCCTATGTACCTAAGGTTGCAACTGCACTCCAAGCAGTATATAACCCCCATAGCATCACAGTTGATAAATTGTGTTAGCATGATAGTCTGGCCATATCTATCGATAACGTTATCTTTTTTGGTGATATAGCCACAGGCTTTACACTTACCACATGGGTAAGTACCTTTTAATTTCATCTGCCTTCTGGGATTTCCTACAAAATGGCTCTTTACCAGTCTATCCCTGAGATTTGGGGATCTTCGCCAGCTAAAGGTGGGTTTACTCTCCAGAGAATTTCTCAGATCATCATCCATGAGTAAGACATGCCAATGTCGTGTGACGATTTCCTGCAATTCTCGCCACTCATTACAGTAATTTGTAATGAAACGTACTTGGTTTTTTGTTTCACTAGATTTGTTGTTGGAGAAGATCAGGGTCTGTCTATCCGTTTTGAGAGCCTGGTATTGGGCACTCTTAATCATTTTCCTCTGAATAGTCTTCTTCATTGCAGTAGTGCTCACTTTCCGCCTACTATCAAAAACTTACCTAAGGGTGAGTTTCTGAGACTCAGAAGAAATTGCACAACTGATGAGACCTTTCTGCGCAAAAGTCAAGATCTTTCTGAACGCCTCCTAAGCAGGGGTTATAGTAGGAAAATGATTAAGAGTGCGATCTGCTTTACTAAACATAAGTGATACTGGGGGTTGGAGTAGAATTTTACTAATTCTACTCCAATTGCCCTATAATAACTACAGGTGAAACTAAAATAATGTGAAAAGGGTGTGAAAACACCCTTTTTCACTTTACTTTAGTAAAAATAATGTTAATAAATAGAGCCCATTGTGATTTATGACTGTGAGTACAGTGCATGTACCGATGTTTGTGGTAGGGGAATTAGGTCCTACCACTGATGAGAGAGGGAAATCTCTTTGTTTAGTTAAAGCTCATATAGGCTAGGATTTTATTATGCTTTTCTTTTTCTTCACAATAAACTATCTTCGTCTAATTTCACGTAAACCCTAAACTGGTATACTGTTTCCTAGCTGCTGTGTGTTTGGAAGTGCCCATCTACCCCAGGAGAGGGCACTCCTACTTTGATCCTCTCCCAGTACATATTAATTTACTGCTTTGCTGGGTCAGGGTCAGCAGATGTGCACACTGTATGCATGAACTGGCTTGCCAGCTGGCACATGAACAGTAATAGTGAAATGTCAGATTTGGGTTTCAGACCAACTTGTATGAAATAAATTATTAAAGTAGACAAACTGAAAAATGTTTAGGATCTGATTCTGAATTGGATGCAGTGTGTGTCCATTTGTGCGTCTTTTGCCACAGTTATGCCTCCAACTTTATGTTAATGCCACATTCCCTGGTGTGTGTTTACATGTGTAAGGACTGAGACGCACTTTGAGCATCTTTAGATACAACCATAGATTGCACCATCAAAACTTCACAATCACTTCAGTGACACTCCCATATAACAAGCCGATTAGATGGTACATCTCCATGCATCTGAAAAGCCACCTCCCAACCACCACCCAGAAACACCCAACACATTTCTGAGACCGTGCTTCTCAATTGGTCCTGCAGATGTGCAAGCTAACACCATGGAAAACATGAACTGTGAGACTTTTTAGCAACTTAGATGCATGTACAGATGAAATACAATGACTACTTGCCTGAATATCGGCATAGTATCCGACTCAGAATCATACCCTTAATAAGTTTCAGCGACCCATAGGTGTATTGCTGTGATACTTGATAAATGAGACTTCCTCATTCAGTAACCCTTTCATGAATAATATGAAATGAGAACAAACTTGACAAATCAACCCCAGGGTACACATTAAATCAGTGGTAGCCAACCCTGGTCCTCAAGAGCTACCAACGATGCATGTTTTGCAGGTCTCCTCACAGAATCACAAGTGATATAATTAGCTCTACCTGTGGATCTTTTCAAATGTGTTAGTTAGTAATGAATACACCTGTGCACCTGCTAGAAGATCTGGAAAACGTGAACTGTTGGTAGCTCACGAGGACCGAGGTTGGCTACCCCTGCTTTAGAGGATATATTTAGATAATATAATGTTCTGATACAGATTAAGATATCATTCATAATGTCTAAACCATACACACAATCGCATGCACATATGTCATCAGCGATGATGTCCCGTTGGTAGTGCTGAATATCAGATGGGACAACGTCGCTGACAACAGCATTTAGGTAAGTGAAGGATGAAAGGATAAGTCATGTGGTCATACTCAGGATTGTGCAGTGTATATGGCCGACTGCTTTATCGTTCTGTTGGGCCTCGGGTTGGCTGCGATACACATTATTCTTAGTCTCAATAATGTGAATCTGGGAATGGCTAGTTGCAGTAATATCCATAGCTAGGTCTATTATGCAAATCAGTCATATGACTTCACCCATATAAAAGCACACATTGGTCCTCATCACATACACACCAAAATCTTCCAAATCTGTTACCATGGATGTAGCACTGCTTTTCTTAGTAATATGCCCATTAGGTAAGATATAAACCAATTATTATAAGAATTATTTAAAATGTGTTTATAGGAGTTATTGTAACTAATCTCTTTTTTTCAGGTGTGTTCTCTCAGACATTACAGGAGTCAGGTCCAGGGCTTTTGAGACCATCACAACAACTCAAAGTAACCTGTACAGTGTCTGGGTTTGAGCTAACCAGCTATGGAGTACACTGGGTCAGACAACCCCCGGGACAAGGACTGGAATGGATCGGTGCTATATGGAGCGATGGGAGCACAGCAATTGCTGATTCATTTAAAAGCAGAGTTTCAATTACAAGAGATGTTGCACAGAAACAAGTCCATCTGCAAATGGACAGGATGGAAGCAATAGACACAGGAATGTATTACTGTGCGAGGCACACAGGAACAGAAAGCAGTGGAGCGTTCATACAATATCCCATCTCATGCTTCTGTGTAAGGAAACAGACCACAAGAACATTGCTCAGTTTTCTGCTACAAACATGTGATAACATTATAGAGAGGTCATTTCAGCCCAAGAACATAGTTTATGTAAGAAATGGATCCTTTAAATATAAGAGCACAGTCATTACACCACTATGGGCTCTATTTATCAACATTATTTTTACTAAAATAATGTGAAAAAGGATGTTTTCACACCCTTTTCACATTATTTTAGTATCAGCTATAGTTATTACAGGGCAATTGGAGTAGAATTTGTAAAATTCTACTCCAACCCCTAAGTATCGCTTATTTTTAGTAAAGCAGATCGCATTTCCCATAACTGTAATGGGAAATGTGATCCGACCAGAATTACTAAAAATAAAATGTGAAAAAATACAGGGAGAAGCCCTCTGATAATAACGCCACCTGGAGGTGGCGTTATTCAGGGTCTCCCCTGGTTACCGGCCTCCTGCCCTGCTCTAACGGGGAGAGCAGAGCTGGGAGTCGGTCCCAGTAATCAGCTGTGTGGTCTAAAAAGACCGCAAGCTGAGTACTGTAAAAAAAAGAAAAAAACATTTTTTACTTACCTGACTCCAGGGACCGGTGATCGGGCCTCCGGTGATGAATTCCCTCCGGTCAGCTGGTCTCCCATAGTGTACTGCAGCCCGGTCATCAGGTAATCGGGCCCCAGTGCAGTATGGGAGATCACCTGACCGGAGGAATGGAGAACATCACCGAAGGCCCGGAGCATGCAGGTAAGTGCTATTAAGGGAGGGAGGGGGGGGTCGCGGGGGGGAAAGGTCTTGTTGCGGGGGGTTCCGTTATCGCGGGGCTTAGCGCCGGGGGTGTAGCAGCGGCAATCGGTCGGCGCATGCGCGGGCACTTAATCACGGTATTTTTTGCGAAAATACTGTGATAAGGCTCCGAAGGGGATCTGCAGGGACAGCTTTATTGCGAGCTCTGTCCCTGCAAGGGATTTGTAGTAAATCCCTGTGATATTGCCTGAATTCGCAATGCGAATTCACTCGGTAATATCACACTACAATCTGCATTCAATATGCGGATTGTAGTAAATAGAGCCCTATATCACTGAAGTATCATACTTACCTACTCTGCCATAACATGTGGGAGACTACCAAATCTCCGGTGGCTCTCCCAGATGGCCAGAAAATTGGACAAGTCTCCCAGAGGCTGTCTGCTGCTGCCCTCTTTCTGAGTGCAGTGGGTGGTCCAAACATCGGCATGATGACCCTCCCCCTAACCCCAATTTTCTTACCGTTGGGATACCATCGCTGGGATTCTAATGTGTCAGGATTCTGGCACCGGCATTCTAAGCACCGGCATACACACTGTTGATATTATGAGTACATTCCGTCCAAACAGCAGCGTGATGACACATTTGCAGTGAATCATGTCATTGTGTCCCCACCCTACAATTTACAATGCCAGTAGTCATAGCATTCTATAGTGGGGGGTGTTGTCCAATTTTGATGCAAACATGGTGTCACATCCCTTGCAGCATCCACCTACAGATCTCTGCATAACCGACCTGGCTGGGGCAGTCAAAAAGTCATCAACTATGTGTAAACTAGTAGTATTTAGTATTATACTAGCAAAAATTAATCATATATATTATTTTACATTGACATTAAATATTTTGCAGAATTGGAAACATGTAAATAGTAAAGCAAGAGTTATTTTTTCATAGACTGTTAGAAAATACAATGAAGATGTTCTCTTACTATAATGAGATACTGTAGATTGGCACTGAAACTCTTTAAAAACTCATGTGATCTCTTACTAAATATGAATATTTGATTCAAAAGATGTATTACTTTTATTGGCAGAACCTATGGTGTTTAAAGATGTCAGCAGTGTGCGATGGAGGTCAGTCCACATGGCAGAAACCTTATCATTTCTTATTGGTTCATTAAATGGTAGATAACAGGATGCATGGTAAAACTAGTTTAATGCAGGCATCACATATAACTGACACAAACAGATCCAGCCAGGAGCATATGGGATTAATGCATGTGGGTTGTGTTTTAGGGTAAAACAAACCTGTATACATACAGTCATGGCAGTTTATCTTTAAAAGTAAGTGGAGGTGACACAATGGCACTTATAGTACCTCCACGGTATGATCCAGTCCCTGGTGCAGTGAGATGCTCAAGGGCACATACTGTTACAATGTAGGATGGAGATAGATGCATGGATATGCCACAGATGCACAGTAGTGACTTGGGTCTGAGGACCTCATTCAGAGCCGCTCGTAAGCGGCCGCTCGTTCATTCCGAGTGATGTTCGCACATCTGCGCATGGGTTTTAGTACGCATGCGCAAACCAGTCAGTGCGGTCGAAAATCGTGTGCTCGCAAAATAGCGAATGCCTGCTAATTTGAGTGACAGAATGAGGTATTTGCGGGTGGTAACAGGGGAAGGTGCTTGAAAACGGGGCGTGGAGATCCGAACGCAGACGTGCCAAACGGTCATAACGGGCGTTTTAAGGGTGTGCATAATTAACAAAGCAGCGTCATCGACCACGTCAGTTGGGTGTCTTTTAGCCAGAACTGCTCGCATGATTGCGGTAGGAAAATGCTACCACAAGAATAGCGAGCAGTTTATTCGCCGTTAGATGTACTCGATTAATCTAATAAATAGCGGAGATGACGTATGATGCGAGCAGCCAGGGGGCGCTTTTTACAAAATAACGACCGCATGTTTTGTTCGCTCGTTCAGACATAGAGGCGTCAACAGACCGCAAAGAGCTAACGGTCAATATAAATAGCCAGCCCCTTTTTCTGGACGAGTGAGTGCAAATAGCGTCCGACTCTGAATCAGGCCCTGAGTCCCAAACACAGCACTAGAGGCACTGAGAGCATGCAGCACACTGTACTTCTAGCTCCTCCCCCTTTTTTCCCATGGTTGTTTCTGGTCCTGGAAATATGAAAATAACCGAACTTGGGGTTTCGACTCGAGTAGAACCAAGTCTTGGCTTGGTTCTCAAAACTAAGTTTAGATCTAGAGTGAGGTAAAACATAATTTTCCTGGAAATGTCAGAATGTCAGATCTTGCATGTTTTGGATTGCATATAACAGTCCCTCCCTCAGGATCTGCACCATTTCACACTGTAGAGTGCTTGAGAGGGTGTGGATTGTTGTTATTTAAAAAATACCACTAGGTTGCCATTAGTACATCATTAGGACACAGAGTTGTAGTAGGTAGATGGATGAGTGCCTGAGATGTGTAATAAATGTGTATAAATAGACTTCTCATCTTTTCTTTTTGTTCTGACTATACATTAGTCTGTGGTACAGTAGCACCCCCATATTTCAAAGGTGATTTCTATAACACCATATTAAATATTACAAGTATATATAAGATATATAATAATTATTATAAACAATTCCTGGTACAGAAGACTCATTTCTATGTATGTCACTATGTAAACAAAAGTATGTGTGTGTGTGTGTTTGTCAGAACACATATACTGACGGACTGTGATCACAATTTGATTGCTCTTACACTGTGGATGGTGAGGAAGCAGAGGGGTAGGCATTGTCTCCTGAGCTCGGCGGCTGCCAAAAATTAGCTTCTGACAGTCAGACCTGGACTCACAGCATACGGTCAGCTACAGCTGTAGGGTCTGTCACACTGACAGACTGCGATGTGTGATCACACTCTGAGGTCCCTGTTGCTGGCACGCATCCTCCACCATTCCCCTCCCTTCTCCTAGAAAGCGGAAGCCACCTACATGGCCTCCCGACTGGTTAAGCACACTGACAGAATGTGATCAGCTCTGATCATAGTTTGAGCTCCCTGCCACACACTGGCATCACAAGGGGTGTGTGGACCACCGAGGAGTGACACCAAGGTGCAGACTCCCCCTCAGTGACTGGAACAGGGTGTTGCACTGTAGCATTAAGTGCAGCACTCGGCTCCTGTCACAGTGAAGGAGCCGGCACTGCACTTCCGGCACCCCCCCCCACCCGCAAATAAGTACCAGACCATGGGGGTTCGAGCCGCGAAGCCATGGCCCCTGCACATGAAACCACACTGCCTTTTCGGAGGTGCACAGCAAGGCTGTGTGCACCGCATCCCTTCCCGCACCTGGTGACACTGCGAGGAAGGATGCCACTGCTGCCACAGCCGCAACTCCATCAGCCCTGTGCCCCCCCTCCCTTCTACTAGGAAGCTGCAGCAGTGTGTATGTATGTGTATACATATGTAATGTATATAGGTGAAATGTGTCCTAATGTATTACTTAACAGTGCTTTACAGCTGTTTTTAAAATGTGTTAAAATGTTGATTGTTTTTATTACATTATGTAAACGATAGCTATTTAAAGTTTGTGATATTTTATTTTATTGATAAATCTGCATATTTGTTAAAAAAATATATATAGATAGGTTTAAAGCAATTATTTACATAATTTGATAAAACAAAATATTGACAATTTTGTGGGCATTTTTGAAAAAATATTAGCCAGTTCAGTGGTTAAGAAAAAAAAGGCGTTGCTGTGCCTTCCCAAATACAGCTGAGATTCTGTATGCCAAATGCACTATAGTCATACATGTCTAGGCTCCCTGTTTTTGCGGGAGGCTCACGATTTTTCGGGTAACCCCCCGCACCTCGGAAGATTAGGCACTTCTCCCGCATTCTGCCCACTTCCTAGTGAAAGGAGCAGAAAGGGGAGAATTTCCCCAGCAATTGCAGGTCCCCATGTAGGGGGCGGGGCTTATTGATGTGATTCTCCATGAATCGCTTAATGTGACCCATCAGGCCCCACCCCCGTAACAGCCCACCAGTTTCTCCTCCCCAGGCTTCTCCTGAGGAGGAGAAGCAAAAGGTAGGCAAGTATGACTATAGGTCATCAGTAAAATTAATGCCCATAAACTTAAAACCACTAACCATCTCCAACTGTAATCCATTTAAGAATAGCGGTTGATGCACGGTTTTCCTAATCCTCCTAAAATCTTTTACAACCTACTTAGTTAGAAAGGTAAATACTCAGATCTACCTTTCCTCCCTTGACCTCTCCCCCTCCATCCTCAGTCGTATTTCCTACTGTATCTGCTTTGTCCTCCTGGGTGTCCCTGCGATTTCTTAAAATAAATTATAATATGTCTAAGACAGAGCTGATAATCGTCCCACCCTCCCACTTAACCTCACTTCCCACTATTTCTTTATTAATTGATGGCACGCCTATCTCCTCTAGCCCCAAAGTGTGCTGTCTTGAAGTTTCTCTGTACTCCTTCAAACCACACATTCAGCAACTCTCGCAGTCCTGCCATTTCCATCTCACAAATATTTACAATATCAGACCCTTTCTCACCCAGGATGCTACTAAAACTCTCATCCACACAATGGTCATCTCAAGATTGGACTACTGTAGCCTGATAAAAAAAGGAGGTGTGGCCTCACGGTTAGGGGACATTGCCTCACAAGTAGAGGGCATGGCCTCATGACCTGAACCCCTGTTGTAATCACTCCGGGGGCCTGGTGTTGCGGACTTCCCCAGGGGATGATTTTGTATGCAATGCCTGCTCCATCACTGTGTCAGGACTCGAGTGCTGAACATAATGCTGCAGTGCAGCATCCAGCTCCTGTCATTGAGGTGGATTAGGCACTTTGGTGTCACCCTTCGGCGCATGACACCCGGTTGTGGCCCGCATCCCCCATGTGACATCACTTCCTCCCCACTCCTGTCCGTCCTCTTCATTCAACAAATACATAGAATAGGAAATAAATACCACGCTAGTGTACAGAAATAGTATAAAAATAAATGTAATAGCCAGACATAAAATACATTCAAAATGTTTTAAGAATACCCAAAGGCAAAAAATTAAACACAGAAGGAATAAAAAAAAGAATTAATAAGGTCCACTAAGGACAAATAGATACTGAGCTATAAAGACAATTAAATAAAACATACAAGATAATGCAAAAAAAAATATAAAAAGCAATGGATGTTGAATGAATGGAAAATGATGATGATAATATATGAATACAATATATGAATGAAGAATTAATATTGATAAAAATGTATTATTGAGAAAAATAAGTCAGGCTGTGCTGTGTCCCAGGTGGTAAATCCACAGTCTGTGTTTTTAGTAATCAGTCAAATGCCACAAAAGCAAATTGGTACACACAGGTTGTGGTAAATAGTACCTGTAGAGTGATGACAATAAATCCACCATGCTCTGAAAATGGTGTCCGTATGCGGTGTCCGTAGAGAGTGAGCAGCATGGAGCTGAAGGTAAAGTAACACAAGCTGTTGTGAACAAATAGGGGTGTGGACACCCCGTTGGCCGCCATGACACTTGGTCAATTGGATGGAACTTGTTAATAGTTGGCGACCAGTGTGGAGATCTCGGGCCTCTGGGGGCAATCCGATATATACTGTAGCTCCCTGTCCGGCTTACAATAAGAGGACTTTGGAATGTCATGTGGACAAACAGATTGGAAGAATATCAATTATTATAAGAAACTATATGAACAAATCATTTGTCTTGTCAAACTAAAATGTACTGTATATTTATTGGTTTTAATATATTTTAGTGGATTATGCCCCTGTTTTATTTATATCTTTTATTATGTTCATGCTCTCTATTGATACTTTTTAATGTTGTATATTTTATGGGTTTCTAATGTGAATTGGAGTAATATATGTAAAATGCTGAGACATGTTTTTTGGATATCCAGCTTTTTGTTTACACTCGGTTGTTATAGTAACTTATAATACACTTGTGGTGCTCTCTCAGGGAGATTTACTATTGCTATCCATATGAATTGGAAATCTTAGAGCAATTGAACGGTCCAGTTCATTGCTTTTTTGGTCCGAGATCTATTATCATTTTTTCCCGTTGAAAGATGCGTCACCATGGCAATGCAGCTTGTGCGGATCGTAAGGTAATCCTCCCGATGATACACGAGTTTCTGTCCGCCCTATAGACACCATGCAGCAGGTCTCCATGGATACAGTGACATGCACGCCGGATATTTCAAAGTCGACACTTCACTTCCGTTACGATCGGAAGTTTTGATAGGAACCTGAGTGCTGCACGGACCGGAATGGGCCCACCCGAATTACGCCCCAGCCACTTCCCGCTTTACAGTTAATATGAAGGGGGTTCCTATGGAAACGTTGGAACGCACGCTGGATCATCCACGCGTGCTTGCCACCCCAGTATATACTGGAAGTATGGTTCCATCATGATGTAATTTAAGATTTTAACTCCTCTATAAAGCAGTCTATCAGTAAGGGGTCGGGTGTATACAGACTGGATATTAGGATACATAGTCTTATATATCGATTTCCTGTATGTATATTCTATTTATGTATTAAAAGCCTGAAGAGATTTGTATTAAAAGCCTGAAGATAATTATGATGTCACTGAGTGGTGCTCCATGATTGGTGCTCCCTCAGTTAAATACCACAACCTAACACAGCTTCCATATGTCTTGATAAAGGACCAGGATTGGGTTGAAATGCGTTAACATTTTTCTTTTGGAAGTTGTGGAAATTTGCTACTGACCCTCATAGGTAAACTATGCTGGCTTTCCTGTTTTTTTGTGATATAATTGTTGTATATTTGTATGTCCATACCCTATATGGGATGTTTTGTATATGAATAAATTTATCTTTATAAATCACATACACATATTGGAACATACTTTTTTAAATTTTTCTTTGGGGAATATTATATCTTCGAGCATCAAAGAAAATATATGATGAATGCAAGGCATTGATAGCTAAAGATACCTTGATGTGAAAGAAAACGTCAGATTATCTGTGAGTGGGGTACGCCATACTTACTTGGTGACGTTTACAAAGAAACCTTTGTATACTTGCCCCTAAACTATTCATATGTGAGTAAGGTATGCATTTGCATCTGTAAAGAAGCTGGGTGATGGTACGAGCACATGATTCCCTACATCAGCGGTGAAAGAAACCTTTATATGCACATTTTATTGGTGTCATATTGTGAGTAGGGTATGCATGAATACAGTACCAACACATTGAAATTGCACCCATATGGAACTCCATCTGATGCACTAAAGAATTTACTACACGTTGGACTTTTTTCTGTTTATACAATTTCTTCCATGTATATCTAAGTTGGAATGGAGTGACGTATCAACAGTAGAGGGAGAAGAATCTCTTGAGGACATCTCACATGTTAAAAAAGGAACGTATTGTATTTTTACATTTGTATATACACCAACATAGCACCACCTGTGTATGAATAGTCTTTATTCTTATTTGTTGTCACATGAAGTGGACTAATTGCTCAGGTGTAATGAGCCTAAAAAGGTGCTGGGCGTAATGTAGACGTGGTAATGTAAGCGTGGCTGCGGCTTAACAGGAATCCCTGCACCAAGGAGGATGGCAGACGGTGGATGAAATGATGTTAACAGGTATCCGGTGACAACAGAAACAGCAATTGGGACATGGGCAGCAACGCGTTTCATCCCGGTCCTGGGACTTTTTCAAGCTAGAAACACATTGCTGCCCATGTCCTAATTGCTGTTTCTGTTGACCAAGTGCCGTGGTGGCCACCGGGGTGGTCACACCCCTATTTGTTCACGTCTTGTGTACTTTTACCTTCAGCTCCACGCTGCTCACTCTCTACGAACACCGCATACAGACACCATTTTCAGAGCACAGTGGATTTATTGTCATCACTCTACAGGTACTATTTACCACAATCTGTGTGTACCAATTTGCTTTTGTGGCATTTGACTGATTACTATAAGCACAGACTGTGAATTTACCACCTGGGAAAAGTTTTAAAACTGTTTAGAAATTCATATAGTGCTTATCTGTAATAGTTCATCAGGCAAGAGGCAGCTTTCCAACGCGTTTCATCCACTGCGGGACTTCATCAACCCTTGATGAAGTCCCGCAGTGGATGAAACGCGTTGGGAAGCTGCCTCTTGCCTGATGAACTATTACAGATAAGCACTATATGAACTTTCTAAAGAACTTTTATTGTATTTCTAAACAGTTTTAAAACTTTTTAAAAAAACTGTATCTGATGAAGTTTTAGCTGTTTTTGCATGTTTGTTCATATATATACATCCCTTTGTGCTTTTAGAAATCTTTTAATAGAGCATTAACTTTGGTTTTTAAAATATTTATTAGCACGTTTTGCACTTTATGTCATACATAACTTTGCACTTACTGTGTTAATACAAGTATATAGCATGCTGCTGTATACAAGGACACATGTCCGTTCTGTTTTTACATTTGTTGTGTTTATTAAATAGATACATGGTATCTCTGAATATTTATTGTTTGTAGCATTGTCACTTTATATATTTTGCACATTTGCACATCACTTGGTTCAGTATACGTCAGTCGCTATATACCTAGCAGATTTACGCTACCTACACCTAAGGATTTTCCAAAAATCCGTTTACTCTAGGTCAGCTGACACCCTATAATGATTGGGAGAACGTATTTTACACTATACTTTCTTACTATCCTCTAAGCAGTGAGTAAAAGTTGGCGCCATTAACTTCTTTTATCTGATATATATATATATACTGTGTCTATATTAATATATATATATATATATATATACACACACAGTATGTGTATTTATGTATATAAATATATATGTACAATATATATGCTTAGCTCTGCCTTCTCTCTTACTGACCCCGCCTCCTTTCATCTGTGTTCCCCCCTCATCGCAGCTCCATCCTGATCTCCCTACCCATTGTCATTACAACTCTGGCTCCCCCTCCCCAACGGTTCTGTCCAGCCCCCAGCTCCCCCATTCTGGCTCCTACCCGACACCCCCTCCCCCGATCACAGCTCTGTGATGCCCTGGCTCCACCCCCCTTCCTCCTGCTCCCATACTTGTGTGTGTATATACATGTATAGATATATATGCATATACTGTACAATATATATATATATATATATTTATATTATAGATATATAAATAGTAATATAGATAAACACATACACACACACACACACATATACAAATGTACAATTTCCAGCACTTCAACTATATGCATGTAGCATACAAAAAACAGATATCTTTTGGCGGCACTCTGGAACTTAGAATAAAAAGAACATTACGTACAAAACAGGAGTCCCAGAGTGCCACAGAAAGATATTTGTGTGTATATGTATAAATATAGCAAACTGCTATTCTTGACTAATGCGCTAAATAAAGGGATTTAAAATGTTGAAACATCTGAAAATGCTGTGCTGAGGCCCTGATTCAGAGCCGGACGCTCTGAAAGAGCGTTGACTCTGAATCTGGGCATTTTTTTATTTATTTTTGGAGCGGCCACCCACAGCTATTGCGAGCGGCCAGGATGATGGTCGCGATGGTCAAGACCATCTAAGCCATCGGGCTTGCGATGAGACCCTTATGGTAGGGTCTCATGGCCGCAAGCCCCAGAGAGCTTCCGGCTCTAATAGAGCCGGAAGCTCTCCCACTGACATCACTGGTGACGTCAGTGGGGCCACCCCCAAACGACAGGCGTTCTCATGGGAATGCCTCAGTTTGTGAAGCCACCCCCTGCCACGCCTACATAACTGGGCGAGTTGTCGATCAACATCGATAGCCGCCCCTTTTGTAGTGAGCCACGGAGCGAGTGCTTTTTGCGCTCGCTCCAGGGCTCGCACAGTGCGCACTGGGCCACCATCGACCCGCTTGCAAGCGGGTCTGAATTAGGCCCTGAGTCTCCATTGATGTTCCTGGAGTTCCGGCGTGCACTTTATTACTTATTAAGTTGCATCATTTGAAAGTCACCTGGTAAAGTTATTTCTGCCCGTTTCAGTCAGTCAGTGGCGTAACTAGGGTATTTGGAGCCAAGGGCAAATTTGAAAAGGGAGCCCCCCCACCCCCCCGTGTGCGCGCGCCGAAGTCGCGCGCGCCAAAAAATGTGCGTGGTCACTTAAAAATGGGGCTTGTCAACATGACACACCCCTTTATTTTTAAACTGAACATTCCTATCCATATGCACCTTAACCCCAGTAGTACCCCTTATACAGTACCCCCAGTATGCAGTTGTGGTCCCTCTCATGCAGGCCCATAGTAGTGCCCCTTATACAGTATCCCCAGTAGTGGTCCCTCTTATACAGCCCCCAATTAGTTCCCCTTACGCAGTACCCCCAGTAGTGGCCCCCCCAAATGCAGTGCCCCACGTAGTGTTCCCCCTTATGCAGTGTCCCCAGTAGCAGTCCCCACAATGCAGTGCGCCCAGTAGCGGTATCCCCTTATGCAGTGCCCTTTTATATAGTGCCCCCAGCAGTAGACCCCCCCATGCAGTTTTCCCAGTAGTGGTCCCCTTATGCAGGCACCCTGTAGTGATCCCCCCTATCTAGTGCCCCCTGTAGTGGTCCCCACAGTGCCCCTAGCAGTAAGCCCCTTATATAGTGCCCCCAGCAGTAGTGTCTCCCCCTCCCATGCAGTGCCCCCAGTAGTGGTCCCCCTGATGCAGGCTCCCAGTAGTGACCCCCCCTATCCAGTGGTCCCTGTAGTGGCCCTTCCTATTATTGCCCCCAGTAGTGGTCCCCCAAGTGCAGTGCCTCTAGTAATACTAGGCCCCTTTTAGAATGCCCCCAGTGGTAGTCCCCCCCAAGTAGTAGTCCCCAGTAGAGTAGCACCCCCCCAGTATAGGTCCTCCCAATGGCACCCCCAGTAGAGGACCCCCCCAGTAGTAGCCAACCCCTCCCCCGTTGAGCAGATAGGTTTAAAAATAAATAAATATATATAAAAATATACTTACCTGATTCCACGCTGCTCCTGCTCCTATCCGCGATGCCGCTCCCGCCCGCCAGTCCGCCCGGGCTGGCGCGCTCAGCATTATGGGACTGACGTCATGACGTCAGTCCCATTACCCACTGCAGGAGCCGGACGGAAGTCCGGCTCTTGCAGTGGGTGCTGCAGCAGTCAATGAGAGTCTATCTGACTCTCATTGGCTGCTGTTTAACACACGCATCGCCGCCAGCGCTGGTGGCGATGCGTGTGTTATGCACAGCCTGAGCCCGCCTCCTGGCGCTATTGGGCAAGCGCTCAGGGGGAGGGAACGGGCTCAGGCGTGCAGCACAGGACCGGCGCTGGAAGCCTAGTGCCGGTCCTGTGCAAATGTGTAGCGCTGACCGCACTCATTGCGGTCGGCGCTACACTGGCTAACTAGGGCGGGCGGGCCGGTACCATGGCCGGTGGCGCGGGGGTCCAACGGCGCCCAGGGCACGAACCCCACTCGCCCTGCCCTAGTTACACCACTGCAGTCAGTGCCAACATGATAGATATTATAGTTATAGTATATTAACTGATTCTGCCCTTAAAATATGCGGAAACTGCTGTTTTTACATGTTTAAGGGCAGAATTAAGTTTCCCTCTAATGTATCCTAGAGGAAAGCAGGAGATATTAGAGATCTTTCCTGCTTTCGGTCCGTCGGTTCCCACAGCAGCTGTTCACATAGTTTTTTATAAGAAGGGTATTTAAAAATCCACAAAGTGAAGCTTTGCAGATCTTGCTTGCTAGGGCTAATGCCATCTTCAGATGGCATCAGCCTGTGGCGCTATCCTGCTAAAAAGCGATTTGCAGCTTTTGCCACATTGCACAGCTGGAAAGTTGCAGTAGCCTCAGGATGGTCAGTAGATATAAGCAAAGTGATCACGGTCAATTTGCGTCAATATGGATTTTTCATTTTCAGGGGCAGACTAGGATATTGACACCTTTTGGTCGATATCCTAACTCTCCCCCTCTCCCTAACCCAGCCCTGACTCTTTCTCCCCGGTGCCTAAACCTAACCTCCCCCCCTTCCTGCATCTTAAATATAACCCTCCACCCTTAGTGTCTAACTCTAACCTTCCCCCTTACTGCCTAACCCCTAACTCTCCCTTTACTGCCTAACCCCTAACTCTCCCTTTACTGCCTAACCCCTAACTCTCACTCTAACCCCGTTACTTACCTTCAGAATCGTGGCGGTCGGGAGGCCAGCACTGGTATTCTGACAAGTGTCGGGATTCAGGCATCGGCATTCTAAACAACGGAATTCCCACAGTCTGTATTATGACTGCATCCCATTTTAATAAATATGCCCATATAGCCATATAAAGAGTTTTCAAATTCATGACATCACTAAGTGACCCGTATGCTCTTTAGTAGAGGGGTTTAACATTTACGCCATTATTAAGTGCCATTTTTCTTTTTTGTCATATTACGGACATGTTAACAAGGAGTGTTTTACCTTTGTTCATTTGTAGCCTCTCACACTACACTATTGATATAAGTGAAATTGGGAGGGTAAGTTAGGTCTCAGAGGGTAGGCGCTAGTCACACCATACAGTACAGACCACACCTCCATAATACTGGTCACACACCCCACATCACAAACAGCCCCGTCTTGCTAGGCATGCAATAGGCCCTTCATATATTTCAGCTCCAGGCCTATGTGGACCTTAATCTGGAACTGAAAATGACAGTTGGGAGCTGATTGGCTGGCACCTTATCACATTTCACTCTGTCTCCTAACACTACTTAGTAAATAGACCCCTTGGTTGCTTATGTCCTGTTGCTTAGTTGAGTGTTATGATCGCTAATGCAGCAATGTATATAAACTATGTCCTTGTCCTGCATTGTATTGTACTGTAAGTCACTGGCTTCTTGTTCACTTTTTTGTTTATCTACTTTGTAAGGTGCTTCGTAACGCTTGTGGCACCATATAAATAAATGATTATGATAACAATAATACTATGTAAAAGTAAATTATGTTCCTTCTCCCCACTTCTCAAGCTGCCTCACCTCTTCCTTATAACTACCCTCATCCCTGTCACTAATCAATTGCACAATTGTAGTGTAATCTACAAATGTAACTATAAAATTGGACTATCTACTAGCGATACAGTTAGATGTATAAAATGGATATAAAAAAGGGCTTAAGGAACTCTTGTATTTAAAATGAGTGGAAAGCAAGTCACCTATCCTGACAACTGCGGGTGGCCAGACAAGAAATCCAACAACCAGTTATAACAAGTGAGAACAAAATGCACCAAGAAATCCAACAACCAGTTATAAGTAGGGGTGTGCACCGGCCACTTTTCGAGTTTTGGTTTTGGATCTGGATCTTTCTTCGTGTTTTGGATCTGGATTGGTTTTGCCAAAACCACCCTTCCGTGTTTTGGGTTCTGGGTTTTGTGTTTTGGATCTGTATTTTTTTTAAAAAAAAGCATAAAAACAGCTAAAATCACAGAATTTATGGGGTTTTATACTCCTATGCAATTATTAACCTCAATAACCTTAATTTCCACTCATTTCCAGTCTATTCTGAACACCTCTCACCTCACAATATTGTTTTTATGGCCAAAAGGTTGCACCAAGGTAGCTGGATGACTATGCTAAGCGACACGAGTGGGCGGCACAAACACATGGCCCATCTAGGAGTGACTCTGCAGTGGCAGACAGGATGGCAGTTTGAAAAACTAGACCCCAAAGAGTACATACTGAAAAGAAAAAAAAGAGGTGCAAGATGGAATTGTCCTTGGGCCCTCCAACCCACCCTTATGGTTGTATAAATAGGACATGCACACTTTAACAAACCAATCATTTCAGCGCCAGGGTCTGCCACATGACTGTGGCTGAAATGATTGGTTCGTTTGGGCCCCCACAAAACAAGCTGGCAATTAATGTGTCCCTGCACAAACTGGCTCTACGGAGGCAAGATGTCATCCTCATCCTCCTCATCCACCGATTCCTTGGATAAAACAGGAAAATGGGATTTAGGTGTCCCTGGACTGCTTACGGTCTTACCCAAAGTTTCTGAAATTGACAGTAACTTTTTATGAATGCGCTGCAGGTGACGTATAAGGGAGGATGTTCCTAGGTGGTTAACGTCCCTACCCCTACTTATTTCACCTTTACATATGGTACATATGGCAAGACAGTTGTTGTCCGGATTTGGATAGAAATATTGCCAGACCAAAGAGGTGGAATGTTTGGGGCGTGCATATGGTGGAAAGAGCCACCTCTTCCCGTCCAGTGCTGGGAAGGTCAGGCATCGCAACCAACACCACACTTGGACTCTCCTTGGGGATTTGTGATATCTTCTTAGAACACACAGTTCTTCGCTGTGCTTTTGCCAGCTTAACTCGTTTGATTTTTTTAGCAGGAGGAGGGCTTCCATCGTCATGTGAAGCTGAACCACTAGTCATGAACATAGGGAAAGACCTTAGCCATTCCTTGCCACTCCGTGTCGTAAATGGCATATTGGCAAGTTTACGTTTCTCTTCAGATGATTTAAATGTTTTTTAAGGTCATTTTCCTGAACTTTGTCATTTGGGATTGTATGTGCCCTCTACTATGACATTGGGCATCTGCCTTGGCAGACGACGTTGATGGCATGTTATCGTCTATGTCATGACTAGTGGCAGCAGCTTCAGCACTAGGAGGAAGTGGTTCTTGATCTTTCCCTATTTTATTTTTATCGGAGAAAGTTTGGTCCTCCATTTATGTTATATTGATTTGATATATACGTGCGGCTAAGGCACACACAAACATAGAAAATATTTTTTTATTTTTGCTGGAGAGTAGTGCACTTTGGGGGTTACAACACCCTTTAAGAAATGAGCCAGCCGGCCCTTTACTTATGGGACACAGGCGCATGCTTGGCGCTGCTCCTTTGTTGATGCACATGCAGCTACAGCCCACACAATTCACAAACACAGAAAATATTTTTTTATTTTGTTTGGAGTGCCCTTTGGGGGTTACAGCACCCTTTAGCAGTCAATCCAGCCGGCCCTTTATTTATGGGACACAGGCGCACGTTTGGCACTACTTTGTTGATGCACGTGCGGCCACAGTGCACACAATTCACAAACACAGAAATATATTTTTTTATTTTGTTTGGAGTGCCCTTTGGGGGTTACAGCACCCTTTAGTGGTCAATCCAGTCGGCCCTTTTCATATGACACAGGCGTACGCTTGGCACTACTTTGTTGATGCACGTGCGGCTACTGCGCACACAATTCACAAACACAGAAAATATTTTTTTATTTTGTTTGGAGTGCCCTTTGGGGGTTACAGCACCCTTTAATGGACAAGCTAGCCAGCCTTTTACTTATGGGACACAGGCGCACGCTTGGCGCTGCTCCTTTGTTGATGCACGTGGAGCCACAGCGCACACAATTCACAAACACAGAAAAAATATTTATTTTTTTTTGCACTTGGGGGGAGCACCTCTGACGGACAGAGCACCCCTTGGACAACACTACAGCATCCCTTTAGGACTGGGACACTGCACAGGACTTTGGAGTGGACACAGCCCCTATGGACAACTGACTGCACAACACAGTCCAGCCAGCCCCTATGGACTTTGAAGTAGTGGACACAGCCCCTATGGACAACAGCAGCACAGCGCAGCACAGCACAACACTACACTGCACTACACTACACTACACTACACAGCCCAGCCAGCCCTAACTCCCACCCTCCCTCTTCACTGTCCACAGCCGAGTGAGAAAATGGCGCCGACGCGGGTACCTTATATAGGATCCAAAACCCGCGAGACCCGGAAGGCGGGATGATGACGTTTTGCCTCGATTTCAGATCCGAGTCATGCGGGAAAAGTCGAGCCTGACTCGGATCGTCCTCGGATTGGGGGGGCTCGGAGGGGTTCGGATTTCAGAAATCCGAACCCGCTCACCCCTAGTTATAAGTGAGAACAACATGCACCAAGAAATCCAACAACCAGTTACAAGTGTGCACAACATATCATAAGAGCTGCATCCTTGGTGGATCTATATGACCTATATTATTGTTATTATTATTATTATTATCCTTTATTTATATGGCACCACAAGTGTTCCGCAGCGCCTTACATAGTACATAGAACTAATAGGTGAACATGAAACAAGTAACTTACAGTACATTACAGTGCAGGACAAGGACACAATTTATATACATTGCTGCAATAGCCATTAAAGAACTCACAATAAGCATCCGGGAGTTGGCAGTCCCGTGTTAGGTGCCCTTATGGGGAGTAAAGAGTTGAAGAAAATGTAAAGAGAAGCACATGAGGTAAGAGGTCCCTGCTCGTGAGAGCTTACATTCTAAAGGGGCAAATTGATGTAAGCCAAATCCCACTGGAATGCCAGTCGCTTACCCTAGACAAAGGATGATTTAGGAACTGGGATTATCGTGGTGGTTTTAACACATCTCAGAACGACACTATTCTAAGGAAAGATTAAAATCTTATAAAAAATGCATGCTAGCTGCACACTCAGACAAACCCCTACCCAGAATACATTCTAGACCTGTAGCTTTACTAGAAAAGATTTTGTAGTTTGAAAAACTACAGTACCCGGCGCTTATTATTGAAATTATATTGAATTGAATTTCCACCTGCTAGCTAGTAACAATCTTGGTCTAGTTGGGACCAAGTAGATAATTGCAAACAGCCAAACACAATGTGTAGTTACTGCGCAAGGTGGAGATAATTACCATTAAAATACGAGATAATATTTAACACTCTCTGATGAAATGTACATTCGACTTGTTGAAATAAAAATCCTAGTTTAATAAACGTTAAAACACATATTGCATTGAACCAATTGGATACATCAATTGGGACTGTTATTACAGAATAATTTCTAAATAGATACTAAAACAATCCTGTGGCAACTTAATATAATCTACACATATATATATTCTTGGTATAAAATTACTGGCATCCCAGCACTAGAGCATAATGTCTCAAATGTATAATAGATGGTCACTTATTGTATAATGAAGTGTGGCCACACTACTGATGAATTATATACAAGCCAGTATATAGAAGTGCTGATTGTGATAATACTCCTACCTTGTAAAGCCTGACTGCAGTTAAAGCACATCTTGTTTGTTTCATTTCAAAGCCATTGTGGTGGTGAATAGAGGCCAAAATATGAAAATTCTGTCAAAGTCCCAATATTTATGCACCTGACTATATATATATATATATATATATATATATCAATTCATTACAAATACACTGAATTACATAGCACACACACTTAGACTTACATGGTTACACATCTTGTATGTGTAACTATATGCACGCACCTTTGAGTGCGCACGTATCCACATATACACACAACGCATACTAGCAAATTTACACAATTATCTTACACTCACATATGCATGTACTTATAAAAAGGTTCCTTCACAGTAAACGTGATATTAGAGGTTTTATTAGCATATAATTATGCTGTGAAATGTATGTATATGATATTTAAGGTACAGAACTATTAGACATGTCATGTTTGGTACCATTCTAAATCCCTGTTTATTTGCAGATCATTGGTTCCATCTGCAAGGAAATCGCATCATGTGTGTGCAAAATATGAATTATAGGTTGGAATGTATCTCTGTATGTAGTGTTTTTTTTATTAGTTATTTGGAGGGAAACCTACACAAAGAAGCAGTTGGAAAGCTGATCCATACTGCTGATGACACCATATGAACTAACCAATGAACGGAGTGACCTGAAGCAAGAACCAATGAGCATCTGTTATTCTGTGCCTTTGTTGTCTCTGAAACCTGTACCGAATATAGGCTTGTGAGCTGGGGCAGCAGGCAGTCATTTCTATCATATCCTTGGGTGACGGTGACCACAGATTCAGGATTGAAATACTGCATACTGGGCCAGTGCGCATGCATAAGTATCGGTTTGTACCTTTGTATTTACTTGCTTTTTGCGCTAATTGTGTTAGATCTAAGCATGTAACTTTATTTTATTGCAATATAACTTTTGTGTGTTGGAATCACAATTGGATTGGAAAGCAATTATTTCTTATACAACTTATATCGCTAAACAGCGACATTTAGGGTGTATAGATTTTGGGGGTATTCATAGATGGGGGCTCGCAACTGAAATCACACCACCGCAATTTGCACAATAGCGAACGGACCTCAATTCCACACCAAAGGGTGGAAAGGCATCATAAGCAGGCAAGAACACACTGTGTTCGAAACCCTGCTACCATTCAATGGTGTGGAATTGATATCCTTTATTGTTTGATTTTAAGGGGCCCTGGTTAGGAACCTGGGGACAAGAGAGAAAGGTTTGTTTCTTTTATTGTATTTGTAAAGGTACACGAGAGACCTATGTTTGCGGTGAGAATAGGGGTACTGTGTGTTCCCTATTTTACTGGGGGTACTGTGTGTTCCCTGGACCTAGGAGTAATGTGTGTTTCCTAGGGTAGAGACAAGCAGGTGTATCGCATAAATGAATACTGTGTGTTTCCTTCTGATAGGGGTACTGTGTGTTCCCTAAAGGTGAATCGGCTCTCTGTGTGATCGCATCCATTGATCAGTTAGGTTCTTTGGGCATTGCAATTGAACTGCACGGTTGCGGCAGATTGTGGTTGTGAACTGAGTTGTGGTGGAGGAAATCAGTGCTAAGCAGAGGAAAGTACTCTAAAAGGGATTTTCTTTTTTACAGGGTACTGTGTGTTCCGCGGGTTAGGAGGTACTGTGTATTCCCTATCCTGAAGGCGGGATATTGTATAGGCGGCATTCTGCTGCTTGTTGTGTAGGTTAACTGTAACAATTAGCAAGTTGGTTGTACACAGCAGGTGAAGTTGAGTGGACACAGCTTGTGAAATTTCATCCACCGGTCCACATACTAGCGAAAAGCCCAGATGGGTGACAGGCTGTCGCTGGGTAGGGTGGACAATGCGCTGCTCTTGGAGGGGCTGACAGGATCGGCATGGCATATAATGCATACAAAATATGGAGTGTATGCAACTGCGCACTGTAATGTATGGATTAAGATGATGAGAATGTGTGTAAAACCTTTTCCAAAGATTGGCAGTTTTGATGTGGAAATATTGAACAATGTTAGAGATAGCATCTGTGTGGTGAAATCTCTGAAGAAAAGAGTAAAATATAATGATTGCTTGAAGCTGTGGCAGCATGAGGGAAACATGTGGCTTAGTGGTGCGAACGCGACACAAAACAGCATTGCACACGCTACGCAAGGGAGCACGTATGCCACTCAAAACAGCGTCGTGTGCGTGCTTCATGGGAATGCACCCACACCATAAAGTAGTACTTCCAATAGCAAAGGAATAGTGCAAGCGCACTTCTATCGCCCTATGCGATGGAAGTTGAGGGTACAGCCGATTAAAATAATAATAAAAATGTAACAAGTTATATATTTTTTTCCTGTGTTAAGGCACTTTAAGGTAAGGTACTGAGGAAGAAAAATGAACCCACTGTAAAATCAGCCATGACTGAAATTGGTGAGATTAATGTAAAAAAGAAAAAGTAATGTTGCGTACACACTGGGCGATTAAAGTGGACGACTGAACGATAACGATATCGTTATCGTTCAGTCGTCCACTTTATCGTCCATTTTTAACACAAAAAAGATGAACGATGACGACGACGCGCGTTCCCGCGGGTCGTTTGTCATCCTCGCTCATCGGGCTGACATGCAAGCCAACCCTGACGACCTCGTCAGGTTGCTGCTTGTCAGGGAATGGGTGAGAGAGCCCGGCGCTGAACGATATCGCTAATGATATCGTTCAGCGACTGTGCTCAATGTCATGAATGACATTGAGCACAGCCTGCCGGGGACACACTAGACAATATCGCTCAGGGAGCATATCGTCTAGTGTGTATGCACCTTAACAGTTTATAAAAGAGCAATTATTAACATTTTTTTTAGGTGGTTATTCATGTTAGGTGGAATGTATTGTATTTTAAGTGTACACAGTTTTAATCATTGTGCAGTTGTCTGTGGTTACAGTAAATGTCGAGATTGGGAATTCAATTCAGAATAATTACCATACGCTAACAGGAACAGGGTTTTTCTCTTTGAAGTTACTTGGAAGTGTAGACAGTAGATTCTTTTGTTCTTTGCAAGAGGTCCACTTTTGATTAAACCAAAATTGGGATTCTAAGTTACAATAGATAGAATGTTAACTTAGGGCCTGATTCAGACCCGCTCGCGAGCGCTGAGCACTCGCAAGCAGGTTGATGATGCCTAAGTGCGCATGCGCACAACGGAGCCGGCTCCATCATGCGCATGTGCGAGACCAGAATAACGACGGCCAAGCCGTCGTTATATGTCTCGCACCAAAGGTGGCTTGCTGTCTATGCGCTCGTGAGCAGGTCGATGTTTCGCCACTGCACATGCGCACGCCGGAGTCAGTTCCGTCGAGCGCATGCGCGAGACCCGGCTAGAGACAGGCGTTCCTTCGCTCCGGGTCTCGCAACAAAAGGGGGCGGCTGTTGATTTTGATCGACAGCTCGTCCCGTTTTGGAGGCGGGCAGGGGGGGTGGCTGCCCAGACGGAGGCATTCCCATGGGAACGCCTACCATCTGGGGCCGGCCCCACTGACATCACTAGTGATGTTAGTGGGAGTGCTTTTGGCTCTGATAGAGCCAAAAGCACTCCAGGGCTTGCGGCAGAGGAGACCCTACCTTAGGGTCTCATCGCAAGCTTGATGGTCGCGATGGTCTTGACCATCGCGACCATCATTTTGGCCGCTCGCTATAGCTGTGGGTCGTCACCCACAGCTATGCGAGAGGCCAGGAGGCCACTCCAAAAAGTAAGAGGGACGGCCCTGATTCAGAGCGAGCGCTCTGTCAGAGCGTTCGGCTCTGAACCAGGGCCTTAGTTCTAAGTGGGCCATCTCAATAAGAATATCAATCCAGAGGTAAATTCCCATAGTACTCATTATAAATATACGTATGTTCATTTTTTTAAGGTTATACAAGATAATAGTTTCCTTCCAAAAAGAGTGTTTTTACTGGACTGAAGGCACATCGAAAAACAGGCTCTATTGTTGAAGAAATGGTAATTCCTGGTTATTCAAAAGGTATCTTGTATTAACCCTGTCTGTAGGTGCCTTTGTCATATCTGTAATAACACACTCCCACTTTGGTACAACAGACCTCTCTATACCTTCATGGCTGCATTGCCATGGGGAATTACCATTCCATTCAAAACAACACAAATCCCTGCGCATCCATACACCAAAAATTATTTTCTCTGATAAATTTTTCTCCAAAATGTATCTATAGACTAACAGTCAGGCCGGAAGTGCAGATGAATAATTTACAGTCCCTTAAACATGTACATATAGTATTTATCTCCCATACATACACGCATGTACACTTCTCACGCATTCATTCACAGTATATCACTACATTTATTCTGTTTAGGTCACTTGGCAGCATATCTGCAGTGAAAATTGGGCATTAAAAGTCACACATGTACAATGCTTGTTTTAAAGTACTAATGGCAGCCAACGCAGATTTGACTAATTTTTAAATATTTGAAGCAAATGAATGTAGCTGGAAATTCAGATTTTTTGTGATAAATTATTTTTACATATTAGAATGTGATATATATTGCAGGATTGTTCCAATGTCGTGTGTTCTGATAATATCACAAACATTACAATTAGCAAATTTTATGATGTTTGGTAGAATAATCATGATTTATACAGGAGCTAGATACAGCTAAAATGTGAATTATGATTTGCATTTATTACCCTCTGGGGGTTTACACACAATATCAGAACACAGGGATCTGTGTAATATGGCATTACTGAACACACACATGGCTGCAATACAGAAATTTGATGTTTTATATTGTATTATCTGTGTATTAGATCGCATGTCAACCACACATTACCTTGCAGTTATAAGTTATAACTAAGTATGATTTGAGGGTTTGCTGAATATGCATAGTATATTGTTTAAAGATGATCAGGTTACTGGATGTATTTTTTTTTCAAAGGAAATAAGTGAGCATGTGGGCCCTGGGGAAGCTGATATGTTTAGTTCACAGGAAGCTTTGATTGCTATACATATAGTACGGCGAGGACAACCTGGTGTCTGGGATCTGTAAGTGGTATAGGATAAAAAAAAGCTGTAGGGAAAAGTCTGCAATGTTAAGAGATATAAGATGCTTAAGAATATCTGAGATGTAGCGGTAATAGCACTTATTGTTGTTATGTAAGATATTCTGTTGTTTTAATTCTAGCCCTTATTTCCGACAGAAGCATGTCTATAATAGTTGTCTGCATGAGTAATGCATTTGGTGACATGGTATATAGGTAACATCGACGTGAAGCTTAGAACCAGGGTGTGATTAATTGGATCATATGGCAGGTTTGCAATGAGTCCTGTAATAATCATTCTATATGTACTGATAAGCAGTAGGGGTGTGCACCGGCCACTTTTCGTGTTTTGTGTTTTGGTTTTGGATCTGGATCTTTCTTCGTGTTTTGGATCTGGATTGGTTTTGCCAAAACCACCCTTCCGTGTTTTGGGTTCTGGGTTTTGTGTTTTGGATCTGTATTTTTTTTTTAAAAAGCATAAAAACAGCTAAAATCACAGAATTTGTTGGTTTCTCTGCTCCTATGCTATTATTAACCTCAATAACCTTAATTTCCACTCATTTCCAGTCTATTCTGAACACCTCACACCTCACAATAGTGTTTTCATGTCCAAAAGGTTGCACCGAGGTAGCTGGATGACTATGCTAAGCGACACGAGTGGGCGGCACAAACACGTGACCCATCTAGGAGTGACACTGCAGTGGCAGACAGGATGGCAGTTAGAAAAACTAGGCCCCAAACTGTACATAATGCAAAGAAAAAAAAGAAGTGCAAGATGGAATTGTCCTTGGGCCCTCCCACCCACCCTTATGTTGTATAAACAGGACATGCACACTTTAACAAATCAATAATTTCAGCGCCAGGGTCTGCCACACAACTGTGGCTGAAATGATTGGTTCGTTTGGGCCCCCACAAAACAAGCTGGCAATTAATGTGTCCCTGCACAAACTGGCTCTACGGAGGCAAGATGTCATCCTCATCCTCCTCATCCACCGATTCCTCACCCTCTTCAGTGTGTACATCCTCATCCTCACAAAGTATTAACTCGTCCCCACTTGAATCCACCACCACAGGTCCCTCTGTACCTTCTGGAGGCTGGTCTGCCTGGAAGAGCTGATAATTCATTTTGATGAACATCATCTTCTCCACATTCTGTGGAAGCAACCTCCTACGCCTTTCGCTGACAAGGTTCCCGGCTGCACTAAACACTCTTTCGGAGTACACACTGGAGGGGGGGCAACTCAGGTAAAATAGAGCCAGCTTGTACAGGGGCCTCCAAATTGCCTCTTTTTCCTGCCAGTACAGGTATGGACTGTCTGACATGCCTACTTGGATGCTGTCACCGATGTAATCCTCCACCATTCTGTCAATGGTGACAGTATCATATGCAGTGACAGTAGACATGTCAGAAATTGTTGCCAGGTCCTTCAGTCCGGACCAGATGTCCAAACTTGGTCCTGCCTGCCCTGCATCACCGCCAGCGGGTTGCTTAGGATACCTAAGTTTTTTCCTGGCAGCCCCAGTTGCGGGAGAAAATGAAGAAGGAGCCGTTGACGTGTCACGTTCCGCTTCAGCTGACAGTGTGTTCACCAGCAGGTCTTTGCACCTCTGCAGGCTTGTGTCGGCCGGAAAGAGAGACACCACATAGGCTTTAAACCTAGGATCAAGCACGGTGGCCAAAATGTAGTGGTCTGATTTCAACAGATTGACCACCCTGGAATCCTGGCAAAGCGAATGAAGGGCTTCATCCACAAGTCCCACATGCCGAGCGGAATCGCTCCGTCTTAGCTCCTCCTTCACTTTCTCCAGCTGCTTCTGCAAAAGCCTGATGAGGGGAATGACCTGACTCAAGCTGGCTGTGTCTGAACTGACTTCACGTGTGGCAAGTTCGAAGGGCTGGAGAACCTTGCACAACACGGAAATCATTCTCCACTGCGCTTGAGTCAGGTGCATACCCCCTCCTTTGCCTATGTCATAGGTGGATGTATAGGCTTGTATGGCCTTTTGCTGCTCCTCCATCCTCTGAAGCATATAGAGGGTTGAGTTCCACCGCGTCACAACCTCTTGCTTCAGGTGATGGCGGGGTAGGTTCAAGAGTGTTTGCTGGCGCTCCAGTCTTCGGCACGCAGTCGCTGAATGGCGAAAGTGGGCAGAAATTTTTCGGGCCACCCAAAGCGTCTCCTGCACGCCCCTGTCGCTTTTCAGAAAATTCTGCACCACCAAGTTTATTGTGTGAGCAAAACATGGGACGTGCTGGAATTTGCCCAGATGTAATGCCCGCACAATATTGGTGGCGTTGTCAGATATCACAAATCCCCAGGAGAGTCTAAGTGGGGTAAGCCACTGGGCGATGATTTCCCTCAGTTTCTCTAAGAGGTTGTCGGCGGTGTGCCTCTTACTGAAACCGGTGATACACAGTGTAGCCTGCCTTGTAACGAGCTGGCGTTTCTGAGATGCTGCTACTGGTGACGCTGCTGCTGTTGCTGCGTAAGGTGATACATCTACCCAGTGGGCTGTCACAGTCATATAGTCCTTAGTCTGCCCTGTTCCACTTGTCCACATGTCCGTGGTTAAGTGGACATTGTGTACAACGGCATTTTTCAGGACACTGAGGACACTTTTTCTGACGTTTCTGTACAGTCTCGGTATCGCCTGCCTAGTGAAGTGGAATCTAGACGGGATTTGGAACCGGGGACACACTACCTCCATCAATTGTCTAAATCCCACTGCACTAATGGCGGATACCGGACGCACGTCTAACACCAACATAGCAGTCAAGGCCTCAGTTATACGTTTTGCTTCAGGATGACTGCTGTCGTACTTCATCCTCCTCGCTAAGGACTGTTGGAGGGTCAATTGTTTAGTAAAAGTAGTGGTGTTCCTACTTCCTCTCTGGGATGATGAACGACTCCCAGCAGCAGCAACAGCAGCAGCGGCAGCAGTAGGCGTAGCAATGCAGGATCCTCCGGAGGAATCCCGGATAGGAGAGTCAGTCATGCCAGTGACATGGCCTGCAGGACTACTTCCGATCCTGACTAAGGAGGAAATTGACGAGGAGGGAGTTGACGGTGTGGTTTGCAGGCGCTTGGATACAACAGGACAACGGGATTTAGGTGTCCCTGGACTGCTTACGGTCTTAGCCAAAGTTTCTGAACTTGACAGTAACTTTTTATGAACGCGCTGCAGGTGCCGTATAAGGGAGGATGTTCCTAGGTGGTTGACGTCCCTACCCCTACTTATTTCACCTTTACATATGGTACATATGGCAAGACAGTTGTTGTCCGGATTTGGATAGAAATATTGCCAGACCAAAGAGGTGGAATGTTTGGTCTTCTGCCCAGGCATGACCGTGATGGGCTTTTTCATCCCACGGACAACAACTGTCTCCCCCGGAGCCTGATTTAAACAAACCACATCACCATCAGAATCCTCCTCGCCAACTTCCTCCTCAGTGCCAGCTACACCAGTATCCTCATCCTGTTGTACTTCAACAGTGACATCTTCAATTTGCATATCAGCAAGTGGACTGTGGGTGCTCCTTTCAGCACTTGCAGGGGGCGTGCAAATGGTGGAAAGAGCCACCTCTTCACGTCCAGTGCTGGGAAGGTCAGGCATCGCAACCACCACCACACTTGGACTCTCCTTGGGGATTTGTGATATCTTCTTAGAAAGCACAGTTCTTCGCTGTGCTTTTGCCAGCTTAACTCTTTTGATTTTTTTAGTGGGAGGAGGGCTTCCATCGTCATGTGAAGCTGAACCACTAGTCATGAACATACTAGGGATCGACCTTAGCCGTTCCTTGCCACTCCGTGTCGTAAATGGCATATTGGCAAGTTTACGTTTCTCTTCAGCTGATTTAAATGTCTTTTTCAAGGTCATTTTCCTGAACTTTGCCATTTGGGATTGTATGTGCCCTCTACTATGACATTGGGCATCGGCCTTGGCAGACGACGTTGATGGCATGTTATCGTCTATGTCATGACTAGTGGCAGCAGCTTCAGCACTAGGAGGAAGTGGTTCTTGATCTTTCTCTATTTTATTTTTATCGGAGAAAGTTTGGTCCTCCATTTATGTTATATCGATTTGATATATATGTGCGGCTAAACACAGAAAATAATTTTTTTTTTGGTTTGGACTGGAGTGTACTTTGTGGGTTACAGCACCCTTTAACGGTCAAGCCAGCCGGCCCTTTACTTATGACACAGGCGCACTCTTGGCACTACTTTGTTGATGCACGTGCGGCTACTGCGCACACAATTCACAAACACAGAAAATAATTTTTTTTGGGTTTGGACTGGAGTGTACTTTCGGGGGTTACAGCACCCTTAACGGTCAAGCCAGCCGGCCCTTTACTTATGACACAGGCGCACGCTTGGCACTACTTTGTTGATGCACGTGCGGCTACTGCGCACACAATTCACAAACACAGAAAATAATTTTTTTTTTGGTTTGGACTGGAGTGTACTTTCGGGGGTTACAGCACCCTTAACGGTCAAGCCAGCCGGCCCTTTACTTATGACACAGGTGCACGCTTGGCACTACTTTGTTGATGCACGTGCGGCTACTGCGCACACAATTCACAAACACAGAAAATAATTTTTTTTTTGGTTTGGACTGGAGTGTACTTTCGGGGGTTACAGCACCCTTAACGGTCAAGCCAGCCGGCCCTTTACTTATGACACAGGCGCACGCTTGGCACTACTTTGTTGATGCACGTGCGGCTACTGCGCACACAATTCACAAACACAGAAAATAATTTTTTTTTTGGTTTGGACTGGAGTGTACTTTCGGGGGTTACAGCACCCTTAACGGTCAAGCCAGCCGGCCCTTTACTTATGACACAGGCGCACGCTTGGCACTACTTTGTTGATGCACGTGCGGCTACTGCGCACACAATTCACAAACACAGAAAATAATTTTTTTTTTGGTTTGGACTGGAGTGTACTTTCGGGGGTTACAGCACCCTTAACGATCAAGCCAGCCGGCCCTTTACTTATGACACAGGCGCACGCTTGGCACTACTTTGTTGATGCACGTGCGGCTACTGCGCACACAATTCACAAACACAGAAAATAATTTTTTTTTTGGTTTGGACTGGAGTGTACTTTTGGGGGTTACAGCACCCTTAACGGTCAAGCCAGCCGGCCCTTTACTTATGACACAGGTGCACGCTTGGCACTACTTTGTTGATGCACGTGCGGCTACTGCGCACACAATTCACAAACACAGAAAATAATTTTTTTTTTGGTTTGGACTGGAGTGTACTTTCGGGGGTTACAGCACCCTTAACGGTCAAGCCAGCCGGCCCTTTACTTATGACACAGGCGCACGCTTGGCACTACTTTGTTGATGCACGTGCGGCTACTGCGCACACAATTCACAAACACAGAAAATAATTTTTTTTTTGGTTTGGACTGGAGTGTACTTTCGGGGGTTACAGCACCCTTAACGGTCAAGCCAGCCGGCCCTTTACTTATGACACAGGTGCACGCTTGGCACTACTTTGTTGATGCACGTGCGGCTACTGCGCACACAATTCACAAACACAGAAAATAATTTTTTTTTTGGTTTGGACTGGAGTGTACTTTCGGGGGTTACAGCACCCTTAACGGTCAAGCCAGCCGGCCCTTTACTTATGACACAGGCGCACGCTTGGCACTACTTTGTTGATGCACGTGCGGCTACTGCGCACACAATTCACAAACACAGAAAATAATTTTTTTTTTGGTTTGGACTGGAGTGTACTTTCGGGGGTTACAGCACCCTTAACGGTCAAGCCAGCCAGCCCTTTACTTATGACACAGGCGCACGCTTGGCACTACTTTGTTGATGCACGTGCGGCTACTGCGCACACAATTCACAAACACAGAAAATAATTTTTTTTTTGGTTTGGACTGGAGTGTACTTTCGGGGGTTACAGCACCCTTAACGGTCAAGCCAGCCGGCCCTTTACTTATGACACAGGCGCACGCTTGGCACTACTTTGTTGATGCACGTGCGGCTACTGCGCACACAATTCACAAACACAGAAAATAATTTTTTTTTTGGTTTGGACTGGAGTGTACTTTCGGGGGTTACAGCACCCTTAACGGTCAAGCCAGCCGGCCCTTTACTTATGACACAGGCGCACGCTTGGCACTACTTTGTTGATGCACGTGCGGCTACTGCGCACACAATTCACAAACACAGAAAATAATTTTTTTTTTGGTTTGTACTGGAGTGTACTTTCGGGGGTTACAGCACCCTTAACGGTCAAGCCAGCCGGCCCTTTACTTATGACACAGGCGCACGCTTGGCACTACTTTGTTGATGCACGTGCGGCTACTGCGCACACAATTCACAAACACAGAAAATAATTTTTTTTTTGGTTTGGACTGGAGTGTACTTTCGGGGGTTACAGCACCCTTAACGGTCAAGCCAGCCGGCCCTTTACTTAGGACACAGGCGCACGCTTGGCACTACTTTGTTGATGCACGTGCGGCTACTGCGCACACAATTCACAAACACAGAAAATAATTTTTTTTTTGGTTTGGACTGGAGTGTACTTTCGGGGGTTACAGCACCCTTAACGGTCAAGCCAGCCGGCCCTTTACTTATGACACAGGCGCACGCTTGGCACTACTTTGTTGATGCACGTGCGGCTACTGCGCACACAATTCACAAACACAGAAAATAATTTTTTTTTTGGTTTGGACTGGAGTGTACTTTCGGGGGTTACAGCACCCTTAACGGTCAAGCCAGCCGGCCCTTTACTTATGACACAGGCGCACGCTTGGCACTACTTTGTTGATGCACGTGCGGCTACTGCGCACACAATTCACAAACACAGAAAATAATTTTTTTTTTGGTTTGGACTGGAGTGTACTTTCGGGGGTTACAGCACCCTTTAACGGTCAAGCCAGCCGGCCCTTTACTTATGACACAGGCGCACGCTTGGCACTACTTTGTTGATGCACGTGCGGCTACTGCACACACAATTCACAAACACAGAAAATATATTATTTTTTTAGCACTTGGGGGGAGCGCCCCTGATGGACAGAGCACCCCCTGGACAACACTACAGCTCTCCTTTAGGACTGGGACACTGCACAGGACTTTGGAGTGGACACAGCCCCTATGGAGAACTGACTGCACAACACAGTCCAGCCAGCCCCTATGGACTTTGAAGTAGTGGACACAGCCCCTATTAACAACAGCAGCACAGCACAACACAGCCAGCCCCTATGGACTTTGAAGTAGTGGACAACAGCAGCACTACACTACACTACACTACACAGCCCTAACTCCCACCCTCCCTCTTCACTGTCCACAGCCGAGTGAGAAAATGGCGCCGACGCGGGTACCTTATATAGGATCCAAAACCCGCGAGACTCGGAAGGCGGGATGATGATGTTTTGCCTCGATTTCAGATCCGAGTCAGGCGGGAAAAGTCGAGCCTGACTCGGATCGGACTCGGATCGGGGGGGCTCGGGGGGGTTCGGATTTTAGAAATCCGAACCCGCTCACCCCTAATAAGCAGTATGGTTGAAAAAGACTGAACCACAGGTCAGCAAAGTCTGTAAACAAGGTAAAAATGGATAATTTAATTTAAGATACCACAGAATAATTGTTTCTCTATAGGTAAACTGGTCAGGTAGTAAGTACAGATGACTATGACTGCGAGAAGTATGATGTTAACATAGCACTATATGTAATATTGTAGATATTGGAAAAATTATTAACTCAAAATAAGGTGTATTTCCCATGAAGTGACGTATGTGAAATGTCATCGGAACTGTTGTAAGTGGTAACAAATCATAAGGAATGGTTTAACATTGTGTATGTTTAGAATAGATAAGAATTAGTTGCATATTGACATGCCTGCATTATGTATACTAACATTTTTTTCTAGTTCCCCAGAACATCGGAATACAGGTCAAAGTGTATTAAGGTTGGAAATTTAGAATTTCCTAGATTAGGGATAATTGTTTGGAGATTTTCATAAAAAGTGAGAAAGGAAAAGGCATTATAGGATCTTGACTGCCACATAGTGGAGAAAACCAGGTAAAGTTGAGTATGTAACACTCGTCAATGTTAATGAGTTGTGTTTTTTGGAAACTCCAATATGGAGCCGACAAAATTCTAAATTGTCACAGTGGGGGGGGGGAACCACTAACGCTCGAAGAATCTGTTTTTTGTCCATGTAGGCAAATCACGTCAACAGCAGGATATCTGAAGACTGCAGATGGATCGGGTGGAAGACGTCAGATTGGGTAGGAAAGATGAAGACATTCTAGAGGACTGATATCTCAAATTTCCTATTCTAGATGCTGACAAGGCCCAGCTGCGGACAGATGATATTCCTGGTACATGACGAAGATAACCGGATGAGACACAGATTGGAATAATCGGGATCATCCAAAAGCGTGCCCTCACCCCATTGGGCAAAGATAACATAATAAGAACAATCATAAGTTTTTTTTTATTTTTTTAGAACTTTGAAAATGATATTGTTATGATTCTCTCCAAATTGAATTCTCTCTCTTTTACCACCTGTATGATCAACCCACATTAACACATACACTAATATAGTGAAGTATTACATTAAAACCCTGACATTGGATGTGCCTACAGATAATAATATGTGAACAGGCAAAGTCATGTATAATAATAATTATTGTAAATGTTCCTTTAAACATCCTAGATAATGTAGTCTCATTTCCCCAGACTTCCTTTATAGGTTCGATGAGATCCCACATCCTACCCATGGTCCAGTATAGATCAGCTGAGTGCGTATAAGGGTTGCTCTACCCTCTTGAAACGCATTATTAACGGTTCAATGACCAACTCATGTCATACCGTTTAGAACATTCAATAATAATTTATTATGCATGCCTAGGTAGGTTAAGATTATGATAGTTTTATGTTTACTATCAAAGGATGTCGGAAGTATGCTGCAATGAGATTTCTCATGGGTGTGCGATGGGATCCTGTGTGGCTCCTAGCTTTGCAAATTTGTTTATGTGCGAGGTTGAGAGGGATTTATTCTTCTCCAGTTCAGCCACTCAGTATCTCATCGCAGCATACTTCCACTATATAGATGATATTTTCATGCTTTGGACTGGTATGGCAGAGACTTTTATCAACACAGTGTCTGAGATTAACATCTGTGACACAGCTGCCAAATTCACTTTTGAGCACAGCTATACGTCCATCAATTTTTTGGATGTGGCAATCAACATTGGAGAGGATCTACAGATTAATACCTCCATTTTCTTCAAAGCCATGGTTAGAAACACTTTTCTATGGGCTGAGAGTTTTCACCCACCAGCCCTCAAGAAAGGCCTACCGTATTCCTGGTTCCTACAGATTATACGTATCTGCAGTGATCCCCAAGATGTGAACTTACAAATTGATAAGATGTCTTTGAAATTACTTGCCAGAGGATACAGTCCTAGAGCCCTGAAGGATGCTAAACTTAAAGCGTTAAGTGTATCCAGAATGGCAGCTTTACATTCAACTGAAAGAACTGTGGATCAAAACAAAATGATCTTGGTACAAGACTTTTCACCGGGTTCTGGGGATATAATGCGCAAGGCCAGACAGATGTGGCCCTTGATCTCTGATGATCCTTCATTAGATATGCTCAAAAATACTCAAATTGTACCTGCGTTTAAAAGGGGCTGCAACATTAAGGACTTCGTGGTACACACTGATGTTTCACAGCATGCTGACAGGATGCCTGCACATTTCCTCATGAAAAAGCCTGGAAACTATAGATGCACAGACTGCATTATCTGTAGCCATTTAGAAACGGGCAATGTGTTTCTGCACCCACGTTCTGGCAAGAAGTTCTATATACCACATGCAGTCACCTATACTAGTCGCTATGTAGTTTACTACATCAGGTGCCTGTGTGGGCTCCTGTATGTAGGTAAAACTACGCGTCAGCTCAAGGAGCATATGGCCCTCCTAGTATTAGAGCTGCTCTGGAAGTTAGACCTATGGACCAACCGGTCGACAAACATTTTAGGGATTTTAAACATGGGCTGGCAACGCTTCATTGTAAATTCATTGATTGGATTCCACCACACAGTAGAGGTGGTGACAGGGGACGCACTCTTTTACAGCATGAGTCTAGATGGATACACACTCTGCAGACTTTGAAACCACTAGGTCTTAATGAAATGAACTCATATTCTTGCTTTTTCTAGGTCATCTCTAACTACTGTGTATGCAGGTGTTTTCTCCATATGCCATCCATTTTAGTCCTTTACTTTAGTTCTATGCATGTGATTCGCTTAGCCCCAGTTATTCTGTGTTGCCTGTTTACTGTGCACACTGTTTGTCCATTGATTGCATGATTGCCTTAACTTCAACTGCTTTTTTTGATGACTCAACATCACTGTCATTTTGTATATATATATGTCCTGCATTTCTTTGTTTATGTTTACTTAGGTTGTTATGGTGATGGTTGCACTAGTTTATGTGGACACGCCCCGTAGGGATGACGATGACACCAGCACTGTGGCACCGCATGTGACATCATGGGACACCCGCTGGGACGGTGCTGCACGATGTTGCTACACTGGGTGAGTAGTATTTAAGGTATGTTTTTTCTTTGTTCTCTGTATGTCTTGATAAAAGTGTCATTACACTGAAACGTTGACCTTCAGCACAGATGCATTGTCGTGGATCTGTTGCAGAGTCTCACTGAGTGCTGTCTGGGTTCCTCTTGTTTGGAAAGGCACCGGAGCGTTATATTCACTGGCTGAGTGCCAGGTTTATGTTGGTTTATATATATATATATATATATATATATATCCATCACAAATATACTGAATTACATAGCACACACACTTAGACTTACATGGTTACACATCTCGTATGTGTAACTATATGCACGCACCTTTGAGTGTGCATGTGCCCACATATACATACAACGCATACTAGCGAATTTACACAATTATCTTACACTCACATATGCACGTACTTATAAAAAGGTTCCTTCACAGTAAACGTAATATTAGAGGTTTTATTAGCATATAATTAGGTTGTGAAATGTATGTATATGATATTTAAGGTACAGAACTATTAGACATGTCATGTTTGGTACCATTCTAAATCCCTTTTTATTTGCAGATCATTGTGTTCCATCCACAAGGAAATCGCATCATGCGTCTGCAAGATATAAATTATAGGTTGGAATGTATCTCTGTATGTAGTGTTTTTTTATTAGTTCTTCGGAGGGAAACCTACACAAAGAAGCAGTTGGAAAGCTGATCCATACCTCTGATGACACCATATGAACTAACCAATGAACGGAGTGACCAGAAGCAAGAACCAATGAGCATCTGTTATTCTGTGCCTTTGTTGTCTCTGAAACCTGTACCGAATATAGCCTTGTGAGCTGGGGCAATAGGCAGTCATTTCCTCCATATCCTTGGGTGATGGTGATCGCAGATTCAGGATTGAAATACTGCATACTGGGCAAGTGCACATGCGTAAGTATCAGTTTATACCTTTGTATTTACTTGCTTTTTGTGCTAATTGTGTTAGATCTAAGCATGTAACTTTCTTTCTATTGCAATATAACTTTTTGTGTGTTGGCACCACAATTGGTTGGAAAGCAATTATTTCTTATACAACTTGCATCGCTAAACAGCAACATTTAGGGTGTATAGATTTAGGGGTAGTCATACTTTGTAATGCCACAAAGGCCTGTGTTTGCTCCCGTATGCAGGGCCGGCGCTACCACTAGGCAAGCTTAGGCATTTGCCTAAGAGCACTGGCCACTGCAGGGCGGTAGTGTGGGCGGCACATAAGTGCTATCCGCACTACACTACTAGGAACAAACACACAGCCACCGCTACTGGCAGCTGTGTGTTTGTTTTAGCAGCCAATGAGAGTCAGACAGACTCTCATCGGCTGCTGCGCCCACTGCCGGAGCAAGGCTGGAGCTCACTCCTGAGCTCCATCTTCCAGCTCCCACAGAGGCTAATGGGAGAGACATCATGGCTTATCTCCCATCATGCAGAATGGGCCAGCCCGGAAGGATGCTGGATGGAGGAGCATGACGGAGTGGGGATTGGGGGTACTACTAGGGGCACTGATGGGGGTACTACTAGGTGCACTGCTGGGGGTACTGCTAGGGGCACTGCTGGGGGCACTACTAGGGGCACTGATGGGGGTACTGCTGGTGGTACTACTAGGTACACTGCTTGGGGTACTACTAGAGGGACTACAAGGGGCACTGCTGGGGGTACTATTAGGGGCACTGCTGGTGGTACTACTGGGGGCACTGGACACTGGTGGGACCACTACAGGGGGATACTGCATAGAGGGGGATTACTACTAGGGGTACTGCTGGGGGGACTGCTACTGGGGGCACTGCTTGGCATACTGCTACTGGGGGCACTGCTGGGGGGGACTACTACTGGGGGCACTGCTACTGGAGGCACTGCACTGGTGGGACCATTACTGGGGGCACTGCATAAGGTGGGATTACTGCTGGAGGGGACTACTACTAGGGGCACTGCATAGGGAGGGATTACTGCTGGGGTGGACTACTACTAGGAGCATTGCTGGGGGGGAGACTACTACTGGGAGCACTGCATCGGGGGGACAACTACTGGGGGCACTGCATAGGGTGGGTTACTACTGAGGTCACTATATAAGGGGCACTGCATAGGTGGGGGACTACTACTTGAGGCACTGTATAAGGGGCACTGCATGGGGGGACCACTACTGGGGGCACTGCATATGGGGGACCACTACTGGGGGCACTGCATAGGGGGGACCACTACTGCTGGCACTACTGAAGTCACTAACCATACGGGTGCTGGTCCCCTGGCTACTGCGGAGGTCCTATTTAGCTTCCTGAGCTGGTGTGTGATGCTGTCCATTTGTATTTTTCACATCTCCATGTACTGCATCTGGTATTGACAGAAGGTGTCAGGGACTGAGCCAGCTCATCTGCACTGGGGGTGGGTGGCTGTGTTAGTGCTGTGCAGGTATATTTTGCCTTGTTGCCTCCACAGGACTAAGAGGAATTGTTGCGTCAGCCTCCTCCTCCTCCTCCTCAGACGTGTAGGCTACCAATGCAAAATGACTTCCTGGGACCCTAGACGCAGGTGGTGTGGTCTGCGGTTGAGGCACAGAAACTCCTGATGGTCCTGAAAATTTAAAATAAAATATAGCAGAAATAAAATGTTTAAAAGTGTGTTTAGATTAATTTTTGAGTTTGAGTTTCACATATATAAAAAACATAACAGGTACATTCAGTAGTGATTGCAATAAAGTGACACAACGGGTTTATCTGCATGATAAATGCTACTTTACAGTGGCATCGCTTATGACACTGTAAAGTAGCTGTAACGTAGCATTTGACATACAGATACACCCGCTGTCTGTCAAAAAATATAGGTATGCCGCATATCATTGGAATCAGCTGAAGCTGCTTGTCTATTCTTTTGCCATTGGTGTGCAAATAAAAAACATTTTTACAATTAAAATGTCTATAATATAAAAAAACCCATAAAAATTATAAGACCTATTTAACATGCAAGGAGGCTATGTATGTGTACACATCTCTATCATTACCTTTTAATTAATACTTTCAAATAAATAATATGTGTAGAATATAATTTCGACTTTTCTATTGATGTAGACTTTAATGTCACAATGCTAAGGTTAATTAAGTAATGTGACTTTTTTTTTAAATAAAAAAATAAAAAAATTTGTGTAAGTGGGTTTTTCAAACATTGGATTTTCTCACCAGCCTGCTCCATTGACCTTTCCATGCGAGGTCTTTTAGAAGTTCTTGATCTCCTTAGTGCAGCAGCTGTGTTTTAATAAAAAAATAAAAAAAAAAGAGATTAGACAAAAACAAAACAATTTGAAACAATGGCTCGTATTCAATTGGAAAGGACACAAAAAGGGCACCCGCCAAAACTGAAACAGGCGAATAATCCTGTCAGATTGGTGTAATATAGCGATACCACCCCAAAAGATGCACTGACATGGGGGATCACTATGAGCCGTATTCAATTTGAATCGTCCCCGCGATACTTTTCAGCCATGCAAAACAGGCGAAGTAGGCGGAAAGTCCGGGAGACGGAAAACTATTGCGCGTCCCCACGATACTTTTCCGCCATGCAAAACAGGCGAAGTAAGCGGAAAGTCCAGGAGGCGGAAAAGTATCGCGGGTGCAAATCAAATTGAATATGGGCCCAAATTGAATATGGCCTAATTATGGGAGTGCCTATAGGTCCGTACACACTACACCATTCAAATTTAAAAAAAAAAATGGGATCTACAATACTTTTAAAAAAACACAGTGAAAAGTAGTAATATTTTTTTGCATACTCACCACGACGCCTAGGGGTTGCTAGCCTGTCAGTGTCTACAATATGTGGACCTGGAAAATCCTCAGGAGCAAAAAACGGCCTCAGCTCCTGTTCATATGGAGTGAAGTGAACTCTCACTGCTCGTCCTCCTTCTGTCATGTGTCGCTGCCTATGCTCCTCAGCCATTTTCTGGTTTGTGTTCCTTTTAATATCATTATAACGCTTTTTGATATTTTTAAGGTCACGCCGCTATTCACTCACTGCATTCACTGCATCAGTGATGTTATGCCACATCACCTTTCACTGCGCTGCTGACTTCAGGTATGACTGTGCCCCAAGTAGGTTTGGAAAAACAGGTACTATTGCACGGACCAGGGCACAATTTTCATCATAACTGAAGCGTATATTACGCCCACTACATGTTTTCCCAGGGGCTGGGGGTGCTTCAGCCTCCTCATCCTCAACACTACCCTCAGCCTCAGATTCCAGCTCCTGCGCTTCCTGTTCCACATTCTCCTGCTCCTCCACCTCTTCACTGCTCACCTCCTCACTGCTCACCTCCTCACCAATATCAGGCTGCAGTACAACCTCCTCCTCCTCCACCATCCTGGCCACGCTCCTTGCTTTTCTGGATGCCATGTTGCAGCACAACAACAATACAATTGTAGGCTTTTTTATACTCTCTCTCACCACTCCTTCACAAAACTCCTCAATACCTTCAAAGGACAAAATGGAGGATAGGGGTTTATATAGGGTATGTGAGGTAGGCATCAGGAGACTTTGGAGGGCCAATGAGTGACTTTGTTTAAACTCGACAGAACAGTAAATGAAACTCGCATTCCGGTTGGTCCAAAAAAATGCATACTTCCGGATCTGTAATCCCGCGAGAACACACACGTGAAAACGCAATTTGGCGAAAAATATCACACCCCATTATGTCACACGAGTTGTATGGGAAACAAGATCAAAACAAAAGTGTGAGAATGTGTGAGTTTAGAAATGACAAAAAGCTCGAACTCTATTACATCCCGCCCTGGGTGACTGATTCTTCTGACTCCAGTGTCAGTCCTGCAGTGCTGCTGATTGGGGTGTTGTTTCCTGGTGACTGCTGCTACAACTTGGTATGCAAGCACTTACAGAAATTATATTTTCTAAGCAGTTACATATATTTGTGGACAGTGGTGTGTGTGTGTATATATCTATAAATATATATGTATTGTGTATATACAGTGCATCCGGAAAGTATTCACAGTGTGTCATTTTTTCCACATTTTATGTTACAGCCTTACTTCAAAATGGAATACATTATTTTTTGTCCTCAAAATGCTACACACAATACCTCATAATGACAACGTGTAAAAAGTTTTTTTGAGATTTTTGCAAATTTAATAAAAAAAAAACCCCTAAGAAATCACATGTACATAAGTATTCACAGACTTTGCTCAATAAATTGTTGATGCACTTTTGGCAGCAATTACAGCCTCACGTCTTTTTGAATATGATGCCACAAGCTTGGCACACCTATCTTTAGCAGTTTCCCCCATTCCTCTTTGCAGCACCTCTCAAGCTCCATCAGGTTGGATGGGAAGCATCGATGCACAGCCATTTTCAGATCTCTCCAGAGATGTTCAATCGGATTCAAGTCTGGGCTCTGGCTGGGCCACTCAAGGACATTCACAGAGTTGTCCTGAAGCCACTCCTTTGATATCTTGGCTGTGTGCTTAGGGTCGTTTCCTGCTGAAAGATTAACTGTCGCCCCAGTCTGAGGTCAAGAGCGCTCTGGAGCAGGTTTTCATCCAGGATGTCTCTGTACATTGCTGCATTCATCTTTCCCTCTATCCTGTATCGATTCCTACCTATCTATACCTTCTAACAATCGATTCCTGCCTATACCTTCTAAACAATATTCCTTTTTATACCTTCTAAAATTGTTGCTATTCAGCGTAATGAGTCGCACAAGAAATAAATGCCTTCAGACTTTGAATGTGGTTCCAAAGCACAAAAAGATATTATTCAATAAAAACAGATGGTTACACGCTGTGACCTAAATACATTCAGCGCAAATAAAATCATACAGACCCAAGGTACAGTTGTTACATACACACGTGCTCTAGGCCCAGATACCAGCATCAGCATTAGAAACCTCCAACAACAGTACAGCAAGAAGACTCAAGACTGGGGTCAGAGAGCGCACATATATACTCTTGCAGGGATAGGCAATACAATAGACAAGTTTGACATGATTCCATTGGTTCTTCTTAAAGGTGCTCTTGTTACAGGATAGTTCATAGGTCAATTTAAATAGACACAAACAGCCTCCAACCGCCCTTTGTGTCCTTTTTCCCGCTGCATGCTAATCTAAGCTGCTAACATTACACTGTACATTTTAATGTTTTAACTCTCTATAGTACATAGTTTGCAGACACATGTTCCGATCTTCTCACCGATGATACTGGAAATCTGTTGAGACACAGTGGATCAGTACAACACCAAACACGGTCTGCTTACCATGTACTAAACCTTAGATATCAAATAATCTTAATTTCACAACATTAATAATTACTAAATAAACCTTGAATATTACATTTGTGCAGTGTGTAAGTATTGGGGAATTGGGAAAAGACGCTAGTTAGCGCTGTGCGCCTATGTGTTTTGTGGAGTACATTATGGTACGTGTTATGCAGGGATTAATCATTTTATATGTTTTAGTGACTGTCTGTATTTACAAGGTGAGGACTTATAACTTCTTTCTATTGCATGGGAATCGCACGACGCTAAATAATAGCATCACCGTATATGTACTTATAATGACGAGTTTCACTAAAATGGCGCTGGGCGGCCAATTGCAAAATGGCATCTCACAGATCTAATTTTAAACCAATCCTGTCTCAGTCAATTATCTGGCTCCGACACCTGACTAGTCTCCTAGTTCCTGTCGCTGAAAAACATTCCCACGGCATGATGCTGCCACCACCATGCTTCACTATAGGGATTGTATTGGCTTGGTGATGAGCAGTGCCTGGTTTCCTCCAAACAGAACACCTGGCATTAACGCCAAAGAGTTCAATCTTTGTCTCTCATGGTCTGAGAGTCCTTCAGGTGTATTTTGGCAACTCCAGGCTGGCTGCCATGTGCTTTTTACTAAGGAGTGGCTTCCGTCTGGCCACTCTACCATACAGGCCTGATTGGTGGATTGCTGCAGAGATGGCTGTCCTTCTGGAATGTTCTTGTCTCTCCACAGAGGAATGCTGTAGCTCTGACAGAGTGACCATCAGGTTCTTGGTCACTTCCCTGACTAGGGCCCTTCTCCTCGATCGCTCAGTTTAGACGGCCGGCCAACTCTAGGAAGAGTCCTGGTGGTTCCGAACTTCTTTAATTTATGGACGATGGAGGCCACTGTGCTCATTGGGACCTTCATAGCAGCAGATATTTTTCTGTACCCTTTCCCAGATTTGTGCCTCGAGACAATCCTGTCTCGGAGGTCTACAGACAATTCCTTGGACTTCATGCTTGGTTTGTGCTCTGACATGCACTGTCAAGTATGAGACCTTATATAGACGGGTGTATGCCTTTCAAAATCATGTTACATCAACTGAATTTACCATAGGTGGACTCCAATTAAGCTGTAAGAACATCTCAAGGATGATCAGTTGAAACTGGATGTACCTGAGCTCAATTTTGAGCTTCATGGCAAAGGCTGTGAATACTTATGTACATGTGATTCTTAGTTTTTTTTTTTTATTAAATTTGCAAAAATCTCAAAAAAACTTTTTACACGTTGTCATTATGAGGTATTGTGTGTAGAATTTTGAGGACAAAAATAAATTTATTCCATTTCTAAATAAGGCTGTAACATAACAAAATGTGGACAAAGTGACGCCCTGTGAATACTTTCTGGATGCACTGTATATATATGTATGCATATATGTGTGTGTGTGTGTGTATATATATATATATATATATATATATATATATAGACATATATGTGTGTGTGTGTATGTATATATATATATATATATATATATATATATATATGATATATAATGATATATATCTTTATCTGTCTATAAAGTTTACCTGCCTGGTTACTTCATTATGCAACACTCCAACCCCCTCCCTTGCTCTTGTAGCAGGTATTCTCTTTCCCTTACTTGCTACTATAAACATTTCTATATTTCTTTCCCTTTAGTGCCTCCACCCAAGTTTTGTTATTTACTTATGCTATACATGGAGTGGACTTGGGAACACCCCTAGATGGTAAGTATTGGTTATGTGTGAAGTTATACCTTAATATCAGACTTTTAACCTACCAATGACATTTATAAATATGCAGCAGCAATAATTTGGGCACGGATTTGGAGGATATAAAGGGCCATATTCAATTTGGGAGTGAAAAGTCCATGCTGGACTTTTCGCTCCACATCGCAGGTTTTCTGGGGATAAAGTTTCGGGAGTGTGCCCACTTTATCCTCGTATTCAATTAGAATTCAACAAAAACGGGAGCTGGTGGAAAGGTATCGCCAAAAAATGGGAATTTTCTGGAAATATTCCAGGGACCCCCCTAAAGATGTCTAGACATGGGGGATCACTATGGGTACCCCATTTTTACCTTCTGAAGAAGTTGGGGTTTCTAATAGCTGCGACAGGTGCATATTTGCGGCTATGAAGGAGGGGTGAAGAATAGCATTTATATATTTTTTTTCTTAAATAACTATTGCTATCAAAGTTGGGGTACATGAAAATGGGGGTAAGCATTTTTTTAAGTCCCTAAAATTATTTGTAAAAATTCTGCAAAATGCACCTGCCGCTACTCCCTCAATGAAGAAAACACCTGCCGGCATACTTGGGAACCCCTCTGAATTTAATTTGGCTGTTTTAGAAGTGTGTTCCCTATTTTTTTTTTAAACCCCAAAATTAAAGTCAATTTTTTGGGGTGTCCCGATTTATTTTGTAAACTTTTTTTGACACAGTTTATTTTTAAATGACATTCCCAGGGGTGCAGGCTAATTTTTTTAAGCCTGCACCTCTAAACCCCAATTCTGCACTTTTTTCACCACCTATTTGAGTGGTGAAAAGTTATCCCTGTGTTTATTCAAAGACTTTTTGAACCTGCGAAAAGTCTTTGAAATTGAATACGGGGATAATTGAAATAGGCGAAAATGATGTCATCTGCAATAAATTAACGCCGATTCCTCTGACATTTCGCTCCAAATTTAATATGGCCCAAAGAAAGATATCCTAGAATTAGAGACCTCTGAGTTGTTTTCATCATATAAAACTCCTGACTGTGATCTGCTGACCAAACTAAGCAACGAATTGGAGAGATATAGATGATCTGCTTTAATTCAAAAAGAGCAAATATAAGCAGGTAAAGTTGGATTATAAAGAGTACAGGGTGCATCCTTGGTTTTAAAGGATTGAAACCAGATGGTTTCGCCTCCAATATAGGAGAGGGACTAAAGATGCCCATACATGACTGCTGATCCGTTGGGAGATGGATCGTGCTGTCACCGCCGGCAATCGTGTGGTCCCCGCAGAACGCACTGTATGCAAGTTTCCCCCTCCTTCATCTGAATGGGATCGTGCATCGCATCCCAGATCAGATGGTTTTGCAGGAAGATCTGGGGATGCGATGTACGACCACGCGGGAGCGCTCCACACGATATCATAGATGATATTGTGCCCATACACTATATCATGCTGATCTGTCGGATCGGTACGTATATTGTGCCATGTATGGGGGCCTTTAGAGACCATTCATACAAGTTGTGGATATTGACAGCAGGTCACAAACTTCTGCTAGTGACTCGGATGCATTACGGTTTCCACATGGGATCTCCTATCTATCAAGATCTGCGAGGAATAGGAGAGCGCTAAAAACCCACTGTACCCACCTTCAGAGGTGGGTGGAAGAGGAAAAAATAAGACCAAGAAAACCCAGTAGGGTCAGTGGTATTCAATTTATCAAGTCTCTATCTGACTACAGCTGAACTGTCCCTGTTAAACAAAGGGCTCACCTTTGTGCCCACTTTGTCACAGAACAGTTTTGAGTGGCAAATTGATTTTTACAAATTTTTGAGACAATTGCGTCTCAAAGATTATTTTTTTCAGAAGAGCAAACCAGCTTTGACTATGGGGGGGATAACCCTGAATGATCAGGATACAAGCAAGGTATTGACAGCAGCCAGTAAATTTGATCCACCCTCACTTAATCCCTCTATACAGACTTTCAGGAGAGTTCTGAAAAAGATACGGTACCTTTTGTTGAACAACAAAAGATATCCCATCACAACATTACCCAGGAGGAGAGGTTAGCCATTAAATTGCTAAAGGACAATCTGCTTCTGGTTATCCAGGCTACTGATAAGGCTGGTGGCATAGTCCTCCCGGACTAGGATTATTACACGTGACAGGTTAACAGCCAACTATTTAATAAGAACTATTACATAAAACTGGACTATGATCCAACATGGAAGTACAAAGAGAGATAGATGAGATGGTGGACCTGGGGGTGGGAAATTGCTACATTAAAATGGAGACAGCGGATTTCCGGAAGCAAGCACACCCTAAGACTCCATTCCTGTACACCTTACCAAAGGTGCATAAATTCCTGACGCAGCCCCCAGGGCGGCCAATTATTTTGGAAAGAGGATCACTGTGTCAGCCGCTTTCACAGTTGGTAGATATTTATCTACAACCCCTGGTCACACTTGATGTATCCAGTTTATATATGAATATCCTGCATTAATTAGGAATACAAGCATGTCGGCAGACTATAATCAATAATGAATCTTACACAGGCCCACCGGTTGAATTCCTGCTATTACTCATTAGCATTATATTGAGCAAAAATCACTTCCTGTTTGAGAACAGGTTCTATATTCATAAACAGGGCATGGCTATGGGGTCTAATATGGCCACAGCCTATGCCAATGTCTTCATGGCGGCCTATGAAAAGACACATATTTGTGGAAACCAGGACTTCAACAAAGAGATTCTATTTTATGTGAGATACATAGATGACCTTTTTTTATTTGGCAAGGGGGAGAAGAAAAACTTCTAGAATTCATAGATCATTTAAATACCCTACTGGGAGTGATACGTTTTTGCCTCATGTTTAGTGTCTATCTCATTCAGGAACAACCAGCTCTCCACTAAAATTTACAACAAGGATAAGAACAGATAAGAACACCTTGCTTCATGCAAACAGCTTCCACCCGGCACCCCTCAAAAGGAAATTGCCATTTTCCCAGCTGCTTAGGATTGTGAGAATCACATCAGATGCCACTGAAATACTTGCTGCCCTGGCATCTATGGGGCATTGGTTTCTAGAAAGAGGATACAAGGAGGAAGAAATGAAAGATGCCTTAGTGAGGATCAGCAAACTCAACAGGGATGATCTATTGAAGAAGAGGACCAAGGAAAATGAATTAGGGTCAAACAAACTTAAACTGTATAGCACCTACACCACCGCTTCTAATTTTTTATGGAAAAAAGTGTTGGAACACTGGCACCTGATTACAATTGATCCTATTCTATCTACAACAATCAATGAAAGGCCAAGTTTTGCATACAGAAGAGGTCCAAACCTAAAGGACCTACTAGTGGTGACTGATTTCTCTAAGAGAAAACAAGCCACTATGTCCCATTGGCTGAGCAGGAAACCAGGGACTTTCAGGTACTTAGGGTGCTCCAACTGCCAATTTATCAGTGTGGGAAATCATTTCATGAACCCCAAGAATGGGAAGTATTCTATTAAACACCACTTGGACTGCAACAGTAAGTTTGTGGTGTATGTACTTTATTGTCCATGCAATTAACTTTATGTACGGAAGACAAGCCAAATGCTGAAAGACAAACTAAGTCAGCATCGTTCATCAATTAAAAAGAGTCTACTTATTGGAGACAAAGCACAAGATTTGCCAGTTGCAAGACACTTTAGAGAAATGAGGCACATGATTAATCAGCTGAAGTGCCGCATGATTGAAAATATTCCACCATCACAGAGAGGAGGAGACAGGGAGAAGATTTTACTCTAAAGGGAACTACGATGAATACACAGACTACAGAGCCTATCGCTCAATGGGTTCAACAAAGATTTCAAGATGAGGTGTTTCTTGTGATCTATCTATGGTACATTCATACATGACAACATCCTATACCTTGGAGGCATAGACTTACAGTCAGGTCCATAAATATTGGGACAATGACAGAATTTTCAGATTTTGGCCTCTATTCACCACTACAATGGTTTTGAAATGAAATAAACAAGATGTTCTTTAACTGCAGACTTTCAGATTTAATTTGAGGGTAATTACATCCAAATCGGGTGAACGGTGTTGGAATTACAACGGTTTCTATATGTGCCTCCGACTTTTTAAGGGGCCAAAAGTAATGGGACTATCAACTCAAAAGCTATTTCATGGACAGGTGTGGGCTATTCCCTCATTATTTCATTATCAATTAAGCAGGTGAAAGGTCTGGAGTTGACTCTAGGTGTGACATTTGCATTTGTAATCAGTTGCTGTCAACTCTCAATATGAGATCCAAAGAGCTGTCACTATCAGTGAAGCAAGCCATCATTAGGCTGAAAAATCAAAACAAACCAATCAGAGATAGCAAAAACATTAGGTGTGGCCAAATCAACTGTTTGGAACATTCTTAAAAAGAAAGAACACACCGGAGAGCTCAGCAGCACCAAAAAACCCGGAAGACCACAGAAAACAACTGTGGTGGATGACAAAAGAATTATTTCCCTGGTGAAGAAAAACCCCTTCACAACAGTTGGCCAAATCAAGAACACTCTCCAGGAGGTAGATGTATATGTGTCAAAGTCAACAATCAAGAGAAGACTTCACAAGAGTGAATATAGAGGGTTCACCACAAGATGCAAACCATTGGCGAGCCACAAAAACAGGAAGACCAGATTAGAGTTTGCCAAACAACATCTAAAAAATCCATTACAGTTCTGGAACAACATCCTATGGACAGATGAGACAAAGATCAACTTGTACCAGAGTGATGGGAAGAGAAGAGAAGGAAAGGAACAGCTCATGATCCAAAACATACCAGCTCATCAGTGAAGCTTGGTGGTGGTAGTGTCATGGTGTGGGCATGTATGGCTGCCAATGGAACTGGTTCCCTTGTATTTATTGATGATGTGACTGCTGACAAAAACAGCAGAATTAATTCTGAAGTGTTTTGGGCAATATTATATGCTCATATTCAGTCAAATGCTTCAGAACTCATTGGACGGCGCTTCACAGTGCAGATGGATAATGACCCGAAGCATACTGCAAAAGCGACCAAAGAGTTTTTTAAGGCTAAAAAGTGGAATGTTATGCAATGGCCAAGTCAATCCCCTGACCTGAATCCGATTGAGCATGCATTTCACTTGATGAAGACAAAACTGAAGGGAAAATGTCCCAAGAGCAAGCAAGAACTGAAGACATTTGCAGTAGAGGCCTGGCAGAGCATTACCAGGGATGAATCCCAGCGTCTGGTGATGTCTATGCGTTCCAGACTTCAGGCTGTAATTGCCTGCAAAGGATTTGCAACAAAGTATTAAAAAGTGAAAGTTAGATTTAGGATTGTTTAGTTTGTCCCATTACTTTTTGCCCCTTAAAAAGTGGGAGGCACATATAGAAACCATTGTAATTCCTACACCGTTCACCTGATTTGGATGTAATTACCCTCAAATTAAATCTGAAAGTCTGAGGTTAAATCACATCTTGTTTGTTTCATTTCAAAGCCATTGTGGTGGTGAATAGAGGCCAAAATATGAAAATTCTGTCAATGTCCCAATATTTATGGACATGACTGTATGTCTCATAATGGCAAGATGTTGTCATCTACCACTATGATCTTATATTAGAACTATTATCCAATCTTGTGCTACCCTTCCCACCTGAGGGTGGAACATTGTTGTACAGGAACACATCCAATCCCTTGGAGGCATGAATAATTGTCTCATAATGGTATGATGTGTCTTTCAAGTACACCATATTGATATTTAGTTTATTATGTACTGCACATGTTATATTTTTCCCATGTAATCTTCCTTGTGATAGTCTGTCCTTTTTGGGGGACATATCACCTTACTGCAGTTTTCTGATACACCATGGATGCCATATATTTATATATTTGTGTTGAGTATCAAGTCACATCCAATGCCTTGGATGTATGGCACTGTACCTCATAATGGCAATATGTGACTTGAGCACTTTAGTGATCCCTATTACAGGGACCAGTGTCTCCTGGTGGGACTTTCCTTATCAATATTATAATTGTGAGTTGTTATGTTTGTGCACTGACATGAGGAGGTGTCAGGCAAGTGTATTGCCTATAGTCTCTATAGCAACATGACTCCCCATGTTTATCTGGTTTACCTGACTGGGACTACAGTTAGCTTTGTGGTAGCAGGTTTTGTGACTATATTTTGTAAATGCATTATTAGCTGTTGTTTCCCCTTTGTTTGTGAATAGCTAGACTGAGCTGGTGGTATATCACCTTGTTTGATATCACTTCTATGCAGCAGTGCTGTCACACACACACTGACAGTCAGAGCTTAATTGTACTCTGGGTTTGTTTACATTTGAGGCCCCCCCACTCACATGACACCTGGTATCCAATGAGCACAGAGGAGGCTCTGCCGGGTCACCATCGGCATTTAGTGAAATTGTTGTCAGCTGGTGCCTATTTCTGCTATAAGAGGGAGCTCTGGGAAGTGTGTGTTTAGCCCCTGTGGAAAACTGTCATTACAGTTGAAACGGACGTCGGGCAGTTGCAGCGCTGCTGTTTATCACTATGAGAATAAAGGAACATTTCCACCTACTAAATGTGAGTGCTGGTTTTTTACACTTTACTGCTTTAGGAAGTGTTAGTGGTTAATGTTTTGGTTAGGACAGTACACCCCCTTGCCTATTATGAATGAGTGCTACCATTTCTGATCTATATATACTGTGTATATATATATATATATATATATATATGTGTGTGTGTGTGTGTGTGTGTATAGATATAATGATATATATCTTTATCTGACTATATAGTTTAATCACCTGGTCACTTCAGTATCTGACACTCCAACCCTCTCCCTTGCTCTTGTAGCAGGTATTCTCTTTTCCTTACTTGCTTCTATAAACCTTTCTATATTTATTTCCCTATAGTGCCTCCACCCAAGTCTTGTATCTCCTTATGCTATACCTGGAGTGGACTTGGGAACACCTCTAGATGGTAAGTATTGGTTATGTATCAAGTTATATCTTAATATTAGACTTTTAACCTACCAATAAGAATTATAAATATGCAGCAGCTATAATTCACTTCAATTTAACATCTATGTTTATATTCAGGATTACACACAAATAGGTTCATAGTTTATTTTACTGCAACTCTCCGTTCTGCAGAAGATGAGTTTGGTTAATGATCAATACAGTGGTCATAACATTTTCAAAATAACATTCACACATTGATCAATCAAGCATGAAATCATCACAATATTACTCTATACAAATTACATACTAATACCTGTTTTCTTTAAAGCTCTAAAGAGATTACCCTCTCATATGATGTTGTAAAATTCCCCTTATTACAATGTGAATGGCTATGCTTATTGGTGCACATATTAGCAGAGTAGTATGCATTAAAGTAGTAAAATCCAGGTTTAAATGGAATTGCTAAAATTAGTCTCATCTCATCCGATAAGCTTTAGCAGTGATATGCACCAGTCTGTAGAGCTATTCCTTATAATCCTTGGTGCAGTGTTAGCAATTGTGACTAAATATAAATACAGTAGGCAGGAGCCTATGGTGTCTGAGGGCAAGAATGATAATGGTGAGCCAGTGCTGAATGTTTGTATGACTAATTCCTCAATATAGATATCTGTTGTGCTGTCAAATAGTGCGCACTATACTATCCTAAGGTTTTGGTGACTTGAAAGAATGAGGTAGTGCTTTACTTCCCATGTAGTCCTTAATCTAATGCTCTCAGTACAACAAACCTATCTGCTTCAATGCAATGTTAGTCTATTGACTGCTGAACTGCTGTCCTATACTCATGCAGTATTACTGTAATAAAGAGACCTGTCAGCAGGACTCATTTTAGACTTATGTCTGTCTCATTCTGTATTTTCCACAGGCATAGCAGCGCTGACGCGACTCCTACTGTGGGACTGGGCCTCAAACCCTCTGGTTGACTGACACTCACGTTTCTCCTCCACAAAGCCTAGTTATATGTAGCCATATTGATATATGGCTAAGCAAATGTCCAAATAACACACAATTTATTCTTATTATTTATATATGAGGTCCGCATATGCAGTAACCTGAATAATGTGTATAGAGAGTTAGATTAGATAGATACAGGAGGTATAGGATTCATGTGTATTGTACTAGTTATATAGATAGTTAGGGCAAGAATTGTATGTGCATATTTACTGTAAACATGTGGGTTTGGGAGTGAAGTCAATAGCAGTGGCACGAGATATAGAATGTGCCAGAAGTGGCACGCGATTAGGCTGAGGGGCTCATGCTGCGGGCGAGAAGAAGGGAGTTGTGAGGAGGAAGAGATATAAGGAGCAGTTGGAGTGCCGACAGTCAGTTTGCTGATCCCCTTCAAGCGCTCAGGTCAGGGTGTCTCCGGCGCTACTAGCGGCGGCGTCTGGGGGCCACTGTCACTGGAGCCAGTAGGGCTTACCTTGTTGGGTGAAGTGCGGCAGTGCTCGTTGAGCTCCGGCAGGTTGCAGGCTTCTGGACAGCAGAAGCACGTCAGAGGAAAGGTGGCGGCCATGCTGACGACAGCGGAGGCAGAGCAGATGCTGGGCTGTCCCGGGCAATGAGAGCTGAAGCAGAGATTGACCAAATATTGGAAATAGCTCATTGTGAATTGATTATTGATAAAAGCACCTTAGAGGCATTAAAGGTGGAATTCCCCATTATGCCGTTGCTGTACACACTCCCTAAGGTACACAAAAACCTGGTAAACCCTCCTTGGAGGCCAATAATTTCAGCCCGGAATTCATTATTTAATAACATTGAAAAATATCTTGATCATTATCTTCAACCGGTCATTCAAGCAGAAGAAACCTTCTTTAAGCATACTACTGAATTACTGGGATTATTATACAATTGTAACCAGCTACCGAATGAATGCATTCTGAGTAGTGTTGATGTTGTTAGCCTATACACCAACATTCCCCACAGGGAGGGACTTCAAGCAATAAAGAATTACTTACTGACAATGAGAACTATAATGGTCCTAAAGTGGAGTTTTTTCTTACCTTATTGGAGAATACCTTAACAAGAATTTTTTTCTATTTTGACGGGGGCTATTACTTACAGCTACTTGGTTGCACTATGGGTTCAAACATAGCGCCGGCTTCGCAAACGCATATATGTTTGCTACAGAACGCCGTTTATTTTTACAAAATCCAGCTTTTTCAAAAAACATTATCTTGTTCACCCGTTATATAGACGATCTATTGATAATTTGGGCAGGTAACATAGTTGAGTTTGAGAGACAAATGGCTAACATCAATCAAATGGACAAGAACATCAAGTTCACCTACACTTACAGTGAGAATTCTATCCATTATCTCGACGTACTTATAACGAAAGTAGATTCCAGTCTGACGACCAATATTTTTCACAAACCGACAGATAAAAACACCTTTCTACATGCAAGAAGATACCATCCTGTACCCATGAAAAAGGGATTACCTTATTCGCAGTTCCTCAGAATAAGAAGGATTGTGAGTGATCAGAGGGTGGCCGAAAAAGAAATGGATGAGTTGATTAATACATTTCTCCAAAGGGGATACTTATACCAAGATCTCGTTGCTGCTAAGAGGAAAGCATTATTGATTCAACGTGAACATTGCTTAGTCTCAATAAAACAAACCTCCAAAAAAATGTTTCCATTTGTCAGTACTTATTCAACAGCTAGTAACTATGTATCCAGGACCTCAAAAAAATTATGTCCTCTTATAAAAACAGATAAAAAATGAACATGCTTTAAAGACACGGAATTATTGAACTGCCATAAACGTGGCCGAAACCTAAAAGACTGGCTTGTCAGAAATGACATTACATCGTGCCAACAGCCATTATCAACATACTTTCTTACAAAAGCTCCAGGTTCATACAAATGTATTGGATGCATGACCTGCCGATACCTAGAGACGGGATCATCAGTGACACACCCTCATTCAGGGAAGAGGATTCATATAAGACATGTGTTAAGCTGTACCTCAAAATTCGTAATATACATGATAAAATGCCCATGTGGCTATGACTATATAGGCAAGACTGCCTGCACATTCAGGGAACATGCCACACAGCATCGATCAGCCATTCGGTTGGCTTTGGCTGGAAGAGAAGCGGAACAACCACTCGCGAAACATTTTAAATCAGCTAGACCTCTTTGTATCCCTGATGGTATATATTTTTAGATATCCCAGAGAGAGTTGCGCACGAGGTGAGGGATATATTGGACACTCCCCAAAAGTTAATGTTTCACTCTACTGTTCAGATAAGAATCCATCTCAGGTTATCTCAAATACCAGGTTCACTTTGGACCAAAGATAGACAGGACACTGGATTGATGGCAAACGTAGCTCCCTAATGCTAAATCTAAAAAGCGGTAGGCAAGCTCCAAAAATTCCCCAGTACCCGTTAAAACAGGAGGTAGAGATAGGGGTTTATCCCATAATTGAGCGGTTATTACAACAGGGAATTTTAGTCCATACAGTGAGTGTAGCCAACAGTCCCATCTTTCCTGTGAAGAAGAGTGGTGGGAGGGGTTAAAGGCTGGTACAGGACCTTAGAGGGGTTAATAAGGTAGTAGAGAGCAAATTCCCCATAGTGCCGAATCCAGCTGTCATCCTCATGCAGATCCCACCAAATGCAACCCATTTTACTGGCATTAACCTATGTTCTGCTTTCGTCTCTGTCCCTCTTTACCCTGACTGTCATTACCTATTTGCATTTACATACAGGGGGGTACAATACACATGGACACGATTTCCCAGGGCTTCATAGACAGCCCCAGTATCTTCTCCCAGGCCTTACACAACTGTTTACAATCTTTTCAACCTGCCCATGGATCTGTTCTAATACAATATGTGGATGATTTATTGTTGTGTTCTGATTCATTTATGTCATGTTTAAATTATACTAAACTTTTATTGCATCATCTCTCGCAAACAGGACGCAAGGTTGCTAAGGACAAACTACAGCCATGCCAGTCCAGGGTTAAATACTTGGGACATTGCTTAACCCAGGGGTTACAACATCTGACCACTGACAGAATCCACGCTATACAGACCATGACACTGCCGCAGAACCAACAGCAAATCCATACCTTCTTGGGAATGTGTAATACTGCAGAATGTGGATCCCAGGTTTTTCTATTTTGGCTTTACCATTACAGGACTTAGGGCCTGATTCAGAGCTGGATGCAATCAGCCATTCGCTCGTACGCATTCGACTGTTTTAAACCACGCATGTGTCTGGTTCTCATTGCGCATGTGCGGCCGGATCATTGCGGTCATTTTTCGTTCGCTTGTATACACAGCGAACAGGAAGTGACCTATGTCATTTGATTGACAGAATGTTCCGTTTATGAGTGGTAACGGGGGTGGAGATGAGAAAATGCAGGTGTGGCAAGCCGTTTTTTGGGCGTACATGTATTATATTGTGCGAACGTCCAATTTGGACGCTATTTTGGATACGTCACTGTGTGATCCAGTTTCCATTATGACTGCTCGTTCAGCTTGTGGTAGGGTATTGGCTCTCGCAAAGACGATGGTCTCTTTGTAGCTCCCTTAGCGAATCAATGTTTTGCTACTCTCCTTTACAAGGCACAAGACCAATCACCTAATAATTGGATCACTTGCGAGAAGGTGATTTTCAATGGCCATGATTTATTAGCTAAATTTGGAACGCATGTTGTGTTCCTATTTGTTTGTGTTTTGTAATCACAGCAATCACAAAATAAATGTTTAAATAAAGGTAAAAATGCTTGATTTTTTTGCTATATTCCGTACGCATGTTGTTGTCAGATTTATTTTGTTTTTAAAAAGCCCAACACATTTTTTTTGTCTGTAAATTTTTTTGTTACAATACAGAAAGACAATCCGCTACTAATTGCTTTGCTTGTGTTATTGTTTACCTACCTGTTACCTTATGTTTTTTGGATTTAAACATTTTTTTAAGCATATGACCTTTGTTTTGTATTTAAGTATGTTTGTTCCAGTCCCTTTTAGCCATTTGCTAATGATTTTGACACACATTTTTTTTTAAGGGATTTTTATTTTTCAAAAATTAAATGTTCACATTTTGTTAGAAATGTGGCTTTTTTTTCAGCCAAATTTTTTTTTTTTTTTTACATACCAAAAATAAATTAATGTAAAAAAAAAAAAACAATTCACAAGAAAGGAGAGGGAGGTTTGGTGTAGCTAAAATATGGGGCAAACACAGAGATGGAATTTGGGGAAATTAGCCAGTGCTGTCAACGCCTTCTCCCCCGCTTGGCTTGATGTTGGAGGGAGCATGACTTTGTCTGTCTGGTTGTATGGCGTGCCTGGGCAGAGGTAGCTGGTGTTTCCTCTGGGCTAGGCATAGGGCTAGGCACATTTAGAGGGATGGCTAATGTTGCGCCAGAGGTGGAGGGCCCTGATGTTCCAGCAGGAAGGGAGGCCGGCTCCAACATGCGCAGGCGGACGAGCTGCTCCAGGGCATTAGCTATTCTGACATTGGCCACAGCGTTTGCCTCCAGGGCGTCCGCCACCCATAGCAGATTGGCGTCCATCCTCATCAGAATCTCGGTGTTTTTATACATTTTATTATTGAGATCTGTGAGAAGGGCCACTGCCTGTGAGGGGGAAGGCCCTGGACTGTCCGCCACAGGGTCCCCAGCCGGAAATACTGCTTCCTACCCTGCAGAGCCAGCAGATCTACTGCGGCCAAACCTCAGTTCTGGAGCAGAATCGTCCTCTTCTGTGACTGTGTGAAAAAGAGAGATCATAACAATATTAGTACATTTGTCTTTGTATTTAAACAAGTTGTTCAAACATTTATAACTAAATTACCTGCAGCAACATGTGGAGCCGCAAAGTCTGGCATGTCTGTGTCTATGTTGGACACGCCAAACACCTCCTCTTCCTGCACACACCCCTGTGCCAGCTCCTCCAAATCTGCTAACTCCAATGACACAGGGGTTGGCCCACCACCTGTCCCCCCTGCATTCCTAGCCCTATCAGCCAGTTTTTGTTTTAGCCGATATTTGAAGTCACTCCTTCTGTTGTTTAAAAATGTATGTTTAGTTTTTTAACTAAGTTTTTAGATTTTTGGAAAGAGGTTACAGCATTTACGTACCGGCGTTTGACCTCTTTGGTTGAACGGACAAAATCACCAACCCCATTGACAGCACTGGCTATTTCCTCCCACAGTTACCATCTCTGGGTTGCACCCATATTTCGGGGTGCCTGTGCTTGGTTATCCACGCACTTTTGCACCAAAGCCTCCATCTCTTTTCTTGTGAATTGCGGTTGCCTTTTTCGTTTGGCCCTGGCCTGGGTACTAGGCCCCGCAGCCTCCTCATTGTCAGTCTCAACACCTTACAAAAAAAAAAATATATATTTTTTTTTTCATTTGTGTGGTAACTTTAAATTTGGAGCTACTTACTGTGCGGTCCTGGATTTCAGCTTTGCTGCTGTTCAGTAGACATGATTAAACCCTTGAATTCAGCAGACCCATTGTGGCCTCTCTTGACGTTTTTATAGATGCGTGTGCATTATACGGGCGCATCTATTGTGCGTCATTGATTTGAGCAGGAAAGTTAGGTCTATTTAAGGATTTTTTGTGGCCTTGTTTCGGGGTGGGTTGATTGAAGTGGTTGGAGGTTGTGATAGGTGCGGAGTAATGGTTTGTGAAGTAGTTGGTTGGATTTGGTGTAAGTTGTCGATTTTTTTTTTTTTTTTTTTCGCTTTTTGCATTTTTTTCCTAAGCCTTTTTTATTTTGTGTTGAGGTAAGTTTGGTGGGTCACTTTTTGGGTCGATTTAAACTTTTTTTTTTTTTTTAATGTCAATACTTTTTTTTTTTTTTTCTCTCCTTTCGTCTTGTGGACTGCATTTATATTTTGGGGATCGTCTTTGTGCGGTAAGTGTTTCTTGACATACATTAGACCCTGTTTATTTTAAAAATTTATCATGTTTTTTTAAGGGGTCACACTATGCTTTTTTTGGGGGGGGGCAAATGATTATTTGGCAATCAAAAATGTGAAATGTATTGCGTATATTTTGCACATCTCCTGTCTGTGGCGTTAGCGAACCATTTAGCGGTATTTTGTATCCTCTATTGCATATATTTTGCACATCTCCTGTCTGTGGTGTTAGCGTACCATTTAGCGGTATTTTGTATCCTCTATTGTGTATATTTTGCAGATCTCCTGTCTGTGGTGTTAGCGTACCATTTAGCGGTATTTTGTATCCTCTATTGCGTATATTTTGCACATCTCCTGTATGTGGCGTTAGCGTAAATTGGAATTTTCGAATAAAAACATACAATAACAACATCATCTGTGTAGTGCATGCATTCTTTATATTTTTGCCTTAGCCTGTCTTTAGTTTGTGTTAATTTTAACATTCTTTTTATGGTAAATCTAATTCGTAGGTTTACTTCAAGATGTCACTGCCTAACCCTGTAAGATTCTTCTTAATGTGTAAAAAAGATAAGTATATTTTCTCATTTTAAATATTGTAAAAATAACTACATTGTCTAACATTTCAGATTGATGTTGGGCGAATTATAGTGGCGATGGTCCATGACCCCAACCAACTTGAACATCCTCCTAGGCGTAGGCATCGTAGGCATGCAAGGCCCCAGATATTTAGTACATGTGTCACCCTTTTTGGAATGCCTGATGTGGTTTTACGGCGTTATCGCCTACCACTCCAAATCATCCTAGACACTCGTTCATTAATAGAGAGTGATCTTGAAAGGCAAATTAACAATCCAACAGCAATACCACCACTTACACAGTTAATGTCAGTGTTACATTTTTGCACCTCAGGATCCTTCCAGACCACAGTTGGGATCATTGCTGGCATTTCCTAATCCTCCTTTTCAAGGATCCTGAGGGCGGTAATGGATGCACTCTTTAAGCACCTCCATCATTTTATTAATATGCCATTGGATATGGGTTCCCTTAATGTGGTGAAGCAGAAAATTTACGAAATTGCAGGCTTCCCAAACATCATAGGGGTTGTGGACAGCACTCACATAGCACTTCAGCCTCCAGCAACCCTGGATGCAATATTTAGGAACCGCAAACATTTCCATTCAATGAATGTAATGGTGGTATGTGATGCCTCCCTTCAGAACCTGTCCCTGAATGCCAAATTTCCAGGAAGTGAACGATTCATTTGTCATCCGGCAATCAGGGCTTTGGCACAAATTAAACAACCTACAAGCTGGTGATGCGTGGCTTCTGGGTAAGTGGTACCCCTAATTTTAAAAAGCAAACACTGTTGACTTAGAAATGGACTTGAATGTTTTTTTTATTTTCACAGGAGACAGTGGCTACCCTTACATGGCCTGGCTGCTCACTCCTTATTTGGTTCCTACACCAGGGCCACAAAGTCAATATAATTCCACACTTACTGCCACCAGGCAGGTGGTGGAGTGTTGTATTAGCCTTTTAAAAGGCCGATTTCGATGCCTCCACCACTCTGGTGGCGACCTCATGTATTTGACGGCTATGGTTTCCAAAATTATGGTCCTATGTGGGATATTTCACAACATTGCCATAAGGAGTGGTGTCCCAATGCAGCCAGAGGATGCCTTGCCTGAGGATGGCCCCCCCGAGGTGGTCGGAGGAGAGTGTCAGGGGGGCCATAAGTGATGAGGTAGTTACATGCTTTTTCAGGTATTTGAATTTCCTTTGTTTTACATTTGTTAACATTTTGAAGAATGAAAATTATGTGTGTTTACTATCCTATGTTTCGAATTTTAACCTTTTTTTTTTCTTTTCTTTTTTTTTTGCAAAATCCAAACAACAACCTTCTTACCTCCTGAAATTGATCGTCTGTGACATTAATGACTCACAAATGACCTTTACACCTGGAAAAATGTGTTTCTTACCTGATTTTGGACAACATGTTGGCATGCACCATCTTCAACCAGTTCTTGATTTTTTTGTTCAAATATTTTTGTGTATTTGTTTTTTAGTGTGAGATATTGTGTAATAAACAAATTTTATATTTATTCGGTTTTTTTTAGATGAAAAACCAGCAAATGGATAGTACCTTTTAACTTAATTTCCAAGTGTTTTTTATGTTTTTTTTTAAAGTTTTATTTTTTATAAATTTTTTAAACAAAATAACAATTAACAACATGTTTGCATAGTTTGCCCTACCCTTTTTCATCTTTATTTTCCTATTTTGGGAGTTGCATGGATAATTTTGAATAAATTAAATAATTACATAAGGGTATTTTAGCAAAACATTATGGAGTTAATGTCAATTGTCCCAATTAGTTGAATGTAAAAATATGTCTTTAAAGTCTTGGAAACCACTCTTTGTTTTTTAAAGTTACATTTTTAAAGAATACTAACTCCAAAAATTTAGTCTGCCACATTGTTAGCATTTTCATATGCAAATTCCATAAACCCAAATGTTTAAAAAAAAACCACATTGATTGACCTTGTGAGCTAATGTTTGAGTCAATAAATGAGATTTGTTTAAATAAACAGCTTTAATTAACAAAATAAAATAACATAAAAAATTAATTGCGCAAAAAACAATTAAATGGTCCATTGAGACCAGCAGCTGGACCAAATTGCCCCTCATCGCCATTATATGGCCCAAAATCACCTGATTCCGCCTCCTTGGGTCTGTTTAAAGACAAATATGTGTTTTAATTAAATGTGAATTTTTAAAATAAAACATAAAAGAAAAACAGTATGATATACACTTAAAAAAAGTTTACATACCATGCTAATTTTTGTGCTAAAATATAGTGGTAACATGAATTTGCCTAAATTACCAATTGGCAAAAAAAAAACTTAACAAAACATGAACATGAGAATAGTGGTTTGAACAATCACTTTGGGATCTTAAATAATCCTTACACAATTTGTATATTGATTTTAGTGTAGAAATTTACAATAGCACAATGAAACTTGTATTTGGCTCTGGCATATGTGGGTATTGTAAAGTTTATTTTGTTATGAAACATGAATAAATTTGGCCAAAATTTAGGAAAACAGACTCCAAAAAACTAAAAATAAAATAAAAAAAAAAATGATTTTAAAAAAAAATTAAAGATTAAATTTTGGCCAAAATTTTTCAAAAATTAGCACCCAAAAGAAAAAAAAAAAACTTTAACCCAAAATAAAAAAACAAAAATACAATGGACTGCCCTTAGATTGTAAGCAGGGATACCACAGTGTATGCATATAGGGCACATTTTAACACAATAATTGCAAGCATGAAATACAAAATACCTGCAGGTTCAGGGCCAGGTTAGGCCAGATCCTCTTCCTCCGAAGAAGTGGGCCAGTGGACGGCCGAAGAAGGTGGGGAAATGTTTGGGGGAGATAAAGGAGAGGGGTTGGAATCAGGAGTGGGTGCATCAGGGGAGGGTGTGGGAATGTGGATGGGTAGGACAGGGGATGGAGGGGTTATTTGGATTTGGGGAGCAGGAGAGGGAGGGGAAATAGGGATGTCTAGGTCAGGGGAGGGTGGAGAAATTTGGGAGGAGTGGGCAGGGGAGGAGATGGTGGGAGTTTGGGAGAGGGGTCGGGCAGACCTCCGTCTCCGTCCATGGATCCGCTCCTTACCTAAATGATGTATAGCTTGTAATATTAGCAAATACGTATACCAAAAAACATTTAAAATGTAAAACATTAACCCAAAAGAAAATATTAATTAAAAAAAAACAACATTAACAAGGTCTCATTTAGCCCGAAAAAAACGCATACTGCACACATGCACACGCATTAATGCAAATTTACATTAGCAAAGACAAAAAGTAACAACAGATTGTCATAGATATATAAACATTCAAATATCCACTTATGCCGACGGATCCTCATCCGAAGATGCGCAAGCAGGTGTGGGGACCGCCGGCATAAATCCGACCACCGGCGCTCTAATTGGCTGATGGTCCTCCGAAATATCAAGGCCCGCAGCCTGCGCCGCACTCCGCGTACGCCCGGCACTTGCATTGGTTGGTGACGGGGGGGGGCATGTCAGTAATTCATCGATCCAGCACTTCAGTGAGCACAAGCAGCTCACGCCGTGTAAAAGCACTGGCTCTCATGATGGCAATGGTTTTTTTTTACACAAATCAGTTTTATTACAGGGACCCCTAAATTTTGATTGGCTAATGTACTTTCATAAATAACATGAAGAATTCTTTTGGTTAATGTGTGAGTCATGTAAACAACCCCTAAAAATATATTGTGACTTATGATTGGCCTGCTGCATTTGGATGCGTTAGCAACAAGCCGGAAATAAAACAATTTCTAAATTATAAACCAAAATAAAAGCTATTAAAAAATCAAACAAACAGCCTTTGGATTGAAAAAAAACAAGTTTGCCATTAAAAGCGGATGGATTCTACGGACCAAAATTAACACAAACAAACAATAAAGTTTATTGACATTCAAAAAAGAAACAAGATTGAAAACTTTCGACCAACAATTAAGAAAATTAAGGTAATGATTGGCACCAATCGATTCACAGATGTTTGACGAAGGAGAAACAAGGCAATCAACAAATGACAGGCCTACTTGTGCGAGCGAACACTTACTTGTCTGGTCGTACTTGTCCGGTCGTACTTGTGCGAGCGAACACTTCATCCAAAAACGAGTAGTGCACTCGCTATTTCGGACGCTCGTTAACTAGAGGAGGGGTTGTGGAAATATGGGGCGGAAGACTCGATACAAGCGACGACACGTGCGAGCGCTTGGTTTAAAATTTGGACGGTCGTACCTACTGCGGGTGAACGGCTGATTGCGTCCAGCTCTGAATCAGGCCCTTAGTCTCTTCCTCAAAGCCCGATCGTGTCGTACACACAGAGGAAACAGAGCAGGCTTTCCTTAACCTTAAGGATAGTCTGACAAGAGCACCTGCATTGGGAATACCTGATTATGAAATACCTTTTTATTTGTATTGTACGGAAGCCGATGGTTGCTCAGCAGGTGTCCTCACACAAAAGCATGGTGATGTCAGTAGGCCCGTAGCATACTACAGTGCACAATTATACACTGTGGCAAGATCACTCCCAACGTGTTTAAGAAGTGTAGCAGCAACTGCTCTATTGTCAGTAAGAATGACGATGTAATATTAGGCCATGATATGATTGTCTATACACCCCATGCTGTATCTGCTTTGCTGAATTCTTCCCAAACCAGACATGTCTCCTCAGCTAGGTTCACGAAATGGGAAATAGCCCTAATAGCACCTGCAAACATCACCATTAAACAGTGAAGTAAGTTAAAGCCAGCAATGTATTTACCATTTGTGCCTCAGGATGCACAAAGGGTGGAGAGAGGTGAGTCACTGGTGGATGGTGAGTTCTGCAGGTATATTGAGGCACATGATTGTATGGAATATTTGAATCAGACCTTTACTGCAAGGCCTGACATATGGGATACAACTTTAGAAAATGTAGATTTGACATTTTACATGGATGGGAGTTGTCATAGACAGACTGACACTTTAGAGTTATGTACAGGATATGCTGTTGTAAATGATGAAGACATCATAGAAGCTGAACCTCTATTCCACCTCACGCGGCCCAAGTGGCAGAGCTGGTGGCACTAAGAAGAGCGTGTGAATTAGCAAAAGGCAAATCTGCTAATATCTAAACTGACTCTAGGTATGCCTTCGGGGTAGTACATGATTTTGGTGCTCTATAGCATCTGAGAAATTTTATGACAGCAGCAGGCACACCATTCGCACATTCCAGACATATAAAAGGACTACTGACAGCGAACCAATTGCCTAAGGAAGTGGCCGAAATTAAGTGTAAAGCCCATACATGTGAGAACAATCCAGTGTCATTTGGCAATAACAGGGCAGACAAAGCTGCTAAATGGGCAGCAGGGTTAAAAGTGAACTTGCCAATTAACCAAATGCTTCAAACGATTGATATGCAGAAATTAATTGAGATGCAAATTTGTGTTCCATTCAGGAAAAGGCAGTCTGGAGGTCCAAGGGATGTGGGCAAGAGTCCTCTGGACTCTGAAGAGATGGACAAGGTAAGCCAGTGGCTCCCAAGGTGTACTACCCAAGCCTGGCTGTGGCAGTGCATGGTCTGACTCACTTGGGAAAGCATGGTATTACCAAATTGGTGAGAGCATACTGGTGTGCACTGGGTTTTTCTTCCCAAGCGAAAAAGAGAGCAAAGTCCTGTTTGACCTGCTTGAGGAAAAACAGGGAAAACAATCACTACCAAGCCATCCCACATTCTTCTGACCGACAGACCTTTTCAGGTAATACAAATTGATTTCATCCAATTACCACCCTGCAGGAATCTCAAGTATGTATTAGTGTGCACTGATGTGTTTTCTAATTGGGTTGAGGCATACCCAGCTGCCACTAATACAGCTGCTTTTACTGCTAAGAAAATTGTTCAGGAGTTTGTATGCAGATACGGTATCCCTAGAATTATTGAAAGTGATAGGGGTACTCATTTCACAGGTGATGTCTTCCAAAACATGTGTAAGTTAATGGGTATTAATAGTAGATTTCACACCCCTTACCGACTGCAAGTTAGTGCCAAGGTGGAGAGGATGAACGGTACTATTAAAATAAATTAAGTAAGATCATGGCAGAAACTGGACTGGGGTGGCCAGAAGCACTACCAATTGTCCTTCATAGTATCAGGACAACTCCTAGACCCCTCTCAATCTGTCCCCCTTTGAGATACTGTTTGGTAGATAACCTCATTGATTAAGTCCACAGGAAGATTTGAAAAGTAGCAACGAGGTTACTGTAAGGTATCTTATAACAATGAGTAAACAGTTAAAGCAGCAACAGCAGAAACTGAAATTGTTGTCACATGATATGCCTGAAACAAACTGTCATGATGTTGAACCTGAACAATTTGTTATGATCAGAAATTTCTTACATTCAGGTTGTTTGACAGATCGGTGGGAAGGTCTGTATCAGGTGTTGCTGACAAGTAAAACTTCCTTGAAAGTGGCAGAGAGAAATACCTGGGTCCATTCCACTCACTGTAAGAAGGTCAACCAACCGGTTGAGAGACAAGGCGGAGTCGAGGCAGTTAACATTGACCTGTAAATTGCGAGTCTGTTCTGGGAGGGTTAAAGGTTACAGTGAGATACCTGAGCTAAATAAATTTGTAGATCATTGTTTTCAGCAATGGAGTGGCCTGCTGTGTTTATTTTTGTGTTTTCTCCCAGAGTTTTCATCATTCTGGTTTTTTTTGGGATCTCTGGTTTCTGTGATGGAGGACAAAGGACGGAGAGGGGAGCTGATGGTGATATCGATGGAGTGAAGTTGGGAGAAGGAGCAATACAGTCACAAGGGTGGTGTCTGACCAAACCCACTACAGTAATTGTTAAGAGATCTGTTATTATGGAAACTCGGAGACAGTGTGAAGGTCTATCATCAGAGGATTATTGTATATGTGAGTTTTGTGGGTCCCTAGTCGATGAGAGATGCATCCAGCGGTGTCAACCTAAGTATAACCTGTATTGGGGTGGGTATCCTTTAGAGGATTAGCATACCATGGTGGGCAAAGTTTTAAACCAAACTGACTGTTGGGTATGCTCTCATGTGCCTCAAGGACAGCATAATGTAGGGTAAGTGCCATTCCTATTGAATGTCTCTGAGGTTTTAGAATTGCAAAGAGGGGATGCACTGGATGGAAAATATCTTAAGTCCAAGCCACCTCATTTTAAACTCCACCAGTACCAAGTAGATAGATCACTTTTATGTGTGAACCTCACCAACTTCAATAAACCAGGAATTTGGGAGGTGACTGGGAATAACCAGATGATGACCTTCTCACTAAGAGCTGATAGTGAACTTATAAATTTGGAACTTTTACGCACAATTAGAACAGGTGGAAGACACTTCCAGTATAAATATACACTGAGTTCCACCAAGGAAATGGTTGGTAGGGTACCAGAAGGGTACTGTGCCAAGGTATTACAACCAGAAACTTGTATGAGTCAAATGGGAGAACCTGAAATAGGTTCACTGGCTAGGGAAATGTGTTTGATAATGATGTTTACTATCCCTTATGTTCTCCCCGATTATGTATATTTTAAAGCGTATAAGTGGCTCTCTCAGAGTTCTGAAGGTTTGTGTTACATGGAAAGAGTAGTTCCAGAAGTTATGACCCTTACACATGGTGAAATGCTTGGTATTCATAAAAACACATATAATAAATAGTTATGCAAAGAGCAAAAACTAGAAAAAAGACAGGTGACCAAGCCACCCGGCGAAACGTGCGTCCTGCCTGCAGACTGCATTAGCATCAGCAATCCCACACACACGGCACCACAGCCTTGGTCCGCTGACTATCTTGGCGAGGTAACTTTACTGTCCCTTCCATGCACTCTCCCATCTGAGTTCCCAGCAGGCGACTCCCCCTGCAATGACTTAAGGTAACGGGGGAGAGACGCTGCTTCTCCTCAGACAGCAGAAGTGCCTTTCTGTTGTTTCCTCTGTGTGTTAAGCTATTTGCACTCACTCATCCCATATTAGAATTGGACATGGGAAAGCAGAAGTGATTTAGCGTTTTATTAACCACAGACCTTACTTTCTTCGGCAGCATTCCCATAAGATCTTTTCCATGTGACACTCATTTATCTTATATGATCTAATTGTTGTTCTTTTATTGTATTGTACCTATTAGACAGAACTTGATCTTGTTACATGGTGTAATTAATCTTCACCTTACTGCTGCCTGAGATCCTGAGCAATTCAACTGCATTGTATTAAACCAGTTTTGCCTTAGAAGTGATAGTTACAGCAGACCTATAGATTAGAACTGTTGGTGCCTGTATATTGACTCTATATTTTTGATTATTCTTATAATTATACTCATCTGTGTGTTTTCTTTCTGACCCACTGTGATTTTCAAACAAGTGGAGTTAGGAAGAGGGGTTAATTCAGTCTTAGATATTCACCCATTTTTTTCACCTTGCCTCTAATTAACAGCAGAATTACTTTTATAGATCTAACAGGATAATATATATGTTGTTAAATGCTCCTTTATGCAAGATAAAGGTGAGGTGAAACATTGATTTATGTATATATAAACTGAGTGTTTTCCTTAGTCCTGATTGCAACATCTGTGCTTTTTGCCCATGTTTATACATCATTCTTAGTGGCAGCGGATTTACACTGATTGATGTATTTGGTACATAAAGGGTTTAAATACTCTTGTTCCCTGCTGCCATTCAATCAATGACTTGTGATACAAAGTAAATCACTCTCATATATCATATTATATATACCAACAATTGTTTTCTTATTGTATGCTGATTGCAACATTTATGTTGTTTACGTTTGTTCACTATATGTATTTGTTTTACATGTGAGTTACCTAACTGAAGAGAATTTATATTACCAAGTTCAATATTAGAAGTTAAGTTTTAATTTCATATAATTCTGTTCATTCATTTTCATTACATTTCCTTTCTAAGAGTGCACCAACAAAGGCTTATTTGTTTTTTTTCTAGTTTTTGCTCTTTGCATAACTATTTATTATATGTGTATTGCACAAATCCTATGGGTGCACCACCAACATTAAAGTCATCCAGAATTTTTTGTTAAAATGTGTGATAGATCATTACGTTGATTCTTTCATTTTTGACCTAATCTAATTGTATTAGGCATTATTCACTACCATTGCTCTCACCATTAGTGCGGACTCCTCTGTTTATTCTATAATTCATAAAAACACACCATCACCATATCTTCGCACAAAGTATGAACACCGTGACAAGAGAAACGTGATGCCTGGTGATGTACATAAAGCCACACAATTGATTAGTAAAAATATACAACATGCCATAGTGTTGTTGCCAGTTAATAACCTACTCTAACTGAAATTGCCCACAAATCAATGGGAATAAATTCCATATTTATTGAAAAAAATATAAAACATTGGTTGTAGAACATAAAAATAATAGAAGATGCAAACATGGGAGTGTGGTCCCCAAAAATGTGAAGCCTTCTCACCAAGAAATAGTACTTCGGTGGGCTGGTGCTAGAAATCAGCGTGTAGTCCCGGGCTCAATAGCTCGACACCACCGCAGTAAGCTTTGGAAATCCAAGGTGGGCTCTGGTTCCAAACACTCCCCCAAATCTCACATGCAAATTGATCCTGCTGCAATGCGTTTCGAATCCACCGGGATCCTTCCTCATGCAGTTGTGAGCATGTGCAGACAGATAGTTATTATTTATACTTTCCCAAATTCGCTGATTGGAAACTTCTTTCCCGCTTCTCTATAATGAAGTAACTCCGTTAGATCACTTCTGGTAGCGGCAAGCAGTGACGTATGTGTTCAAACCATTTCCAGGAACCGAAGCTGCATGCGTTCCATTTGGCTACCATCTTGTTTTTTACAAACCACCACATTTGATAGAGGATGAGTAACGGGCTTCAGTCGCGGCCATTTTGTTGTAGATTTTTTGGATAGTGAATCTTTATAAGCATTTGCGGATGAGAGAATAAGTACTATATTCTGCCGAAATCAACTATACCGTAATTAGTATTCCGGTAACGTCCGTTCCTCAATCGGCAGAATATATGAAGGTGCACTTATGGATATTACCAATTTCCTTTTCTTTGGATTATACAATTGATTAGTGAAACAACTGGCTTTCAAGTTTTGGTAGCATTGGATCCCACCAGGATTGCTCGGGGTACTCTAAATTTCAGATATATTCAAGATCTTGCTAAATTAATAGATAATATCATCAAGATGTATGATGACACGTTTAGGTATACAGGTAGGGAGTTACAAGCTTATAAGAAAGAATTTGTGCAACAGAGGCTAGTGTTAAATTATTTAACAGCTGTCACTGGAGGGTATTGTGTAACTTTGGCCACCCAATTTGGTGTAAAGTGTTGCACATACATCACAAATGATACTAGTGACCCCAAGGAGGTGATAGACCGGAAGATGGACAAAATTCTGCAGCTGAAATGGGAATTTCGGAAGAACCATAATGCTTCAGTGGCTGAAGTAGAGGAGAAGGTAAAAGAATGGGTTTCATGGTTGAAACCAGTGAAATGGTTCTCCGGTCTAGGAGAGTGGGTCCAGGAAATGGATGCTAGTATAGGTAAACTCCTGATCCTTATATTGGTTGTCATCTTAGTAATTGGATTATGTGCCAGGCGTGTTCCTACTGTGTTGAAATGTGGAAAATGGAAAACTAAAGTTAATTGAAGGAATGAAATTATGATGGTGGTCAGTAGTAACAATATGAATACTGAGGTAAATGAAGGACTGCATTACAACCCTGAACTAGAATGTACCATCAGATGATGTATAGATTTAGCCATGCATGAAATGTATTATGAAATGTTATTTTAAACATCTTAAATAATGTAAGTCCCTATCCCCCTTTAAGACTTCCTTTATAGGTTAGGTGCATCACCACATCTTTCCCATGATCTTCCAAGATCCGCAGTGTACATATAAGGGTAGTTTTATGTCCCCCTTAGAGACTCATTATTGATGGTTTAAGAAGCACCTTGTGCCATCCCATAATATAACATTAAATAATATGTCACAGTGTAAGCCTATATTAATTTTAAAATCAGAGTGTGATAGCGTACTGTTTGCTATCAAAGGGTGGACTGTCGAAGCCGGATGATTGGCTGAGACAGAATCTGTTAAAAATCAAAATCTGCACAATGCCATTTTGCAAATGGCAACAAGATGCCATTTTGCGAATGGCCGCCCAACGTCATTTTAGCAAATCTCACATAATATCAGTACATACGGCGATGTTGTTATTTAGCGTTGTGCGATTCCCACGCAATAGAACAATGTTAAAAAGTCCCCTTTAAATAAATACATACATTTACTAAAACATATAATATGAACAATCCTGCAAAACACGTACCACGGTGTACTCCACAAACACATAGATGCACAATGCTAACTAGCGTCTTTTCTTAATATCCCTACACTTACACATTGCACACTTACATAGAAAGGTTCCCTAGCATTAAGGTTAATATTCAAGGTTATATTCATTATTAATTATGTTATGAATGGACTGTATTTAAGATCTAAGGTTTAGTACATGATAAGCAGACCGTGTTTGGTGCTATTCTGAATCAATGTTTATTTGCAGACTTCCGGTTCCATTGGCAAGGAAATCGCAACATGCGTCTGTGAATTATGGATCATAGAGAGATAGGCATTGAAATGTACTCTGTAATATAATGTTTATTAGCCAGTTTAGACTTGTTCTTCGGCGGGAATTCGGACACAAAGAGCTGTTGGAGGTTGAACTATTACAATACAAACTGACCTATAAACTGCATCGTAACATAAGAGCCAGGAAGAAGAACCAATGGGATTTATGCCAACCTGTTCTATTGTATTGCCTATCTCTGTAAGGGTACATAAGCAAGCACTCTGAATCTGATAGTTAGTCATCATTTTCTTTCTATTGATGGAGGCTTCACCTTTGATGCCGGAAATCTGGATCCAGAGCGCATGCGTATGTATTCGACTGTAGCTAGTGATTGTATAATTTGTTTGCACTAATTGTATTTAGATCACAGTGTGTAACTATATGCTTTTTGGTGAATAATATCTTTTTGTGCTTTGGAACAACAATTAAAGTCTGGAAAGCAATAATTTCTTGTGTGACTTATAATGCTAAATAGTGACATTTAGGGTGTATAGATCATTAGGTATTCATAGGGCACTAACTAAACAGTGGGTACCCTCACTACGAGAAAGGTAGGGCCTACTGACCTCACCATCGCACGTGCACAGTACTTACAGGGTAATCATACAGTGTCTCTGGACATGCTAGCCTGCATGCCTACTTCCCCAGGTGTGAGACACTCAGCCACAAACAAACCATGCTTATCTTAGCCATTTCCAGTTGCAAGCCGTAATGAGGCTGCTACCAAGCTGAAAGGCCAAAGACCTGGAGTGGCCTATGGATGGAGCCCTCCCTCTCCTCACATCCATACCCCCAAGACCCAAACCGGCTTTTCCAAAAGCCAATACTCTGGTCTGTTTACAAACCAGACTTCTCCTGCGGGTGTTTAGAACACATAGGCCAAAACCTAGGACAAATGTTCCTTCCATCGACCACTTTAACAGTGCTTCTATCACAATATATATATTTATTTTTTAACAATTTGTTATATAGTGCAGCATATTCCATTGCGCTTTACAATTTGAAACATTAATAGAACAAAACTGGGTAACAACAGATAGATATATAGGTACTGTAGGAAGGCCCTGCTCACAAGCTTCCATGCATACACTCAGTTTGTATACATGGTCTTTTTATTTATAATATATAAACACATTATATATATTTCTAAACATATATTTAGATATGCATACATATTTATATGACTGATATGCATACATATCAATACATATACTGCTATGCAGCAGCAGCCTGGCCAGAAGGATTGAAAAGCAGCTCACCTTTTGGGGGACTCAAAAGATCACACCCTGCAGACAGTGCTGCTGCTGTCACAGTGTCACCAGCCTTCACGGAGTGCTGATGGTCGGAGCACAGCCTGGGACGGGCTGCGTGTGGGCGCGGTGCTGTGGCGTGTGTCACCTATGTGAAGTCACACGCAGTGATGTCACATGATGCGAAGGCGGCACTGCTGCCAATTCTGTGTTAGCAGCACTGGGAGGGCTAGAGAAGCCCAGCCCTCCATTGCACTGCAGCTGGCATTATGTTTACACACCGGTCCGGTGTCACAGCTGCAGCCTTTGGGGGGGGGAGATGTTATGCGCGGCCGGGGATGGCGTGGTTGGCCCTCAGGTTGCTGTAGAAGGAAATAAAAAGTCTTTTCTACAGCAGCACACACACACATCAGAAAGCTGTGGGCCTATTAATGGTGGGTCTGGAGCTGTAGCTCCATCAGCCCCATTATTAATCCGGCCCTGACCGAATGGCCAAAATTATTATGACCATAAGGCAATTTTATACATAGTAGCTATTCCACAGATAATGCTGATGTACTGTAGGATGTAACTCATAACAAACAAACAAAAATGGCAGCTACTCAATCAATCTAGCAGTACTAATCAGGTGCATGAAAGGGAGGGGTCATACTAAGTAGAAAAAGGAGGGGGGTTTAACCCCTTATTGTTCCTCTGCACACTGTAGAATACTTGCAACAATATATGAAGACTATATGGTCGTGTTTGTATTTTATTCATGTCATATTTTACATATATTTTAACCCCTTTTTTCAACAATTATTAATTAGTCTTGCACATCTATACTTTACACTGCACTGTCACTCTTTTTCCATTTTTCGTGTGATGCCCTGGGAGGTTCCTGGGCTGGATGTTTTTCAGGGTGCACTGCGCCCCGGGCATGAACCCTTAGTGTTAGGGACTGCTAGTGACAGAGAAGCCGTGACGTGGCCTAGCAGCTTCCCATGTATTTGCAAATGCATGCAACCAATATCTGAGTTTCTATGACCATATAGTCTTCATATATTGTTGCAAGTATTATTCAGTGTGCTGAGGAACAATAAGGGGTTAAACCCCCTCCTTTTTCTACTTAGTATGACCCCTCCCTTTCATGCACCTGATTAGTACTGCTAGATTGATTAAGCAGCTGCCATTTTTGTTTGTTTGTTATGAGTTGCATGAAGGAGCCAGCATTAGTAGGACATGCTGGTTCTAGTAGTGCTAGATGGAGTTCCCAGGGATGACTCCCAGGTAAGCTGGCTCTCAATTTGGATGCATATATGTATGTGCCTTTATCAGGAGGCCTTACATTTGACAAAAATTTATATGTGCCCTTATCACGAAGCCTTATAATTGGTATATTTTACATTTGGGGTGAGTGTTTGGGCGTAGGGTCCACGAAGCTGGTCTGGCTGGGCCTCCTCAGGGCATCACCACTTAATACACATAGTTGCTTTTCACATCACCTGTTATGTTTGTAACAGGGGTTAAACCCCCCTCCTTTTTGTACTGTAGGATGTCTAAGGGGTCTATTTACTAAGCAGTGTTAGGAGACTGAGTGAAAAGTGATAAGAAAGTGATAAGGTACCAGCCAATCAGCTCCCAACTGTCATCTCACAGGCTGTGTTTGAAAAATGACATTTGGGAGCTGATTGGCTCGCACCTTATCACTTTCTTATCACTTTTCACTCAGGGGGTCATTCAGACCCGGTTGCAAGCACCGATGTGCTCACAACCGAGTCGATGTGTAGCCCTGCGCACGCGCAGCGGCCGCACTGCACGTGCGCAAGCCTCGGAGTGAGAGACAAACTCTCTCGCTCCGGAGCTTGCTACAAAAGGGGCGGCTGTTGATGTTGATTGACAGCTCGCCCCTTTTTGTAGGCGGGCCGGGGGGGTGGTTTCCAAGACGGAGGCGTTCCTTAAGGAATGCCTACCGTTTTGTGAGCGGCTGCACTCACATCATCAGTGATGTCAGTGGGGAGTTTCCTGCACCATCACAGCAGAAAGCCCCCTGGGGCTTGCGAGTGCCCAGACCCAACCTTAGGGTCTGGTCGCAAGCCCCGATTGTCGCGATGGTGATCATCATCGCGACCATCACCCTGGTCGCTAGCTAAGCTGTGGGTGGTAACCCACAGCTTAGCTTGCGACCAGGATGCCACACCAAAAAAAAAAAGCACCCGCCCTCATTCAGAGATAGCGATCGCTTCTTGCGACCGCCTCTGAATGAGGTCCTCTGTCTCCATACACTGCTTAGTAAATAGACCCCTGAATCTTAAGAACAGAAATGCAGAGGTATTGCAGAGACTAATGAAGTGTATCACTCATGAAATAATGGGTAAATGATGCAATCTGATGGACTTTGAACATGGAATGATTGTTGGTGCTGCAGTGGTGAATTGTTCAATGCTGGCAGTTGTTAAGTGTACCGTACATAGAGAATGTTCTTTGAGAATTGCTGCCTTTTTTACACAAAGCAAATGTTGAAATCACTGTGCTGGAAGCAAACCATGGAGAGAACAAGGTAGCCTTCCGTTGACAGCATATTAGTTTAGTTGCTCTGGCTGGGCCTTTTTCAGGGCATCACCACTTAATTCACTTAGATACTTTTTCATCATCTTTCTATTTGTTTGTTTATTATTTATGTACAGTATTTTAATTATTTCTTATTATATTAATACTTATTGATTATCTTTACACATCTATACTTTACACTATCACCTTCTTTCCCTTTTTGTGTGATGCCCTGGGAATGGCCCTTGGCTGGGTTCTTTTGGGGTGCCCTGCACCTCAGACGTGAAACCCTGTATGTTAGGGATGCCTGTATAGAGGAGCCTTGACGCTGGCCCGCCGCTTAAACATATATTTGCAAATGTATGCTACTAATACCTCTGAATTTCTATTATCATGTAGGGTTCAAGTATTTTTGCGGACATTGCTACAGTGTGCTGGAGGGAATACCCTTTTCTTCTGTAGTTCATAGTAAACCCCGCCCTTTACAAGCAGCTGTGCAATATTATTAAGCTGATGTGAGCGACCACTATATTTTTTATTTGCAGCATAATAGTGCCTCAGAGTGGCCATTAGAACAGGACATTGGCCCTCATTCAGAGCCGTTCGCTATTTGCGGTCGTTCGTTTAAAAACAAGGGGTGGCTATTCAAATGATCCGTACGCACATTGCAGTCTGTTCACACCTCTAAGTCTGAACGAGCGAGCAAAACATACGCTCGTTTATTTGTTACAAACGCCCCCTGGCCGCTCGCATCCTACGTCATGTCCGCTATTTATTAGATTAATCGAGTACATCGACCAGCGTATGAACTGCTCGCTATTCTTGTGGTTGGTGTTTGCTACCACAAATTTGCGAGCAGTTCTGGCTATAAAATAACCCAGTGACGTGAACAATGACGCTGCTGTTTTAAATATACACACCCATAAAACGCCCGTTTTGACCTTTAAGCACGCCTGCGTTCGGATCTCCACTCCCCATTTTCAAGCACCTTCCCCTGTTAAGACCCACATACGCCTCATTCTGTCATTCAAAATAGCAGGCACTCGCTATATTGCGTACCAACGATTTTCGGCCGCACTGACTGGTTCGCGCATGCGTACTAAAAACCGTACGCATGCGCAGATGTGCAAACATCGCTCGGAACGAGCGTACTGCCGCTAACGAGCGGCTCTGAATGAGGGCCATTGTGCCTCCATCGTCCCTACATTGCACATGGAGCTGCATTATATACTATACAGCTCAGAACAGGCACAGTTACTGTAATTTGGTTTATCACAAAATGTGGGCAGGGTTAATAATCTAAATATATTTTGTATAACCAAACATGATATTAAAAAAGTTAAAATAAATAAGAAACACTACTGTTTCACTTATAGTTTCCCTCTAATAGGGGTATTCAATATGGGAGCAAAAACATCGTTTTTGCGTTAATATCGCACCTATGACGTAATTATCGCAGGTTTTAGTTTTCCACCATATTCAATTTCAAAGACTTTTCACAGGTTCGAAAAGTCTTTGATAAAAAACGGGGTTAACTTTTCACCATTGAATAGGTGTCGAAAAAAAGTGCAGAATTGGGGTTTAGGGGTGCAGGCTTAAAAAAAAATAGCCTGCACCCCTGGGAATGACATTTAAAAAAGAACTGTGTCAAATAAAGTTTAAAAAAAAATAGGGACACCCCAAAAAATTATTTTAAAAATTTGGGTGAAAAAAAAATGGGAAAAAATTGTTTAACAATAGGGAAATAGGTTCAGGGCTATTCTGCAAGTATGCGGCAGGTGTTTTCTAGAATAGATTTATAGCCGCAGGTGCACAATTGCAGAATTTTTAAAAACTTAATTTAGGGACATCAAAATATGCTAGTACCCATTTTCATGTACCCCAAATTTGATGGGACCACTTAAAAAAATTTAAAAAATAACCTAAGTGCTCTTCTGCATCACTTCTTGTCGGGAAAAAACACCTGCTGCGGCTATTTAAATCCCCGACTTTCAATTACAGGCTAAAACCCATAGTGATCCCCCATGTTTTTACAACTTTAGGGGGGTCCTACAATTTTTTTAAGGAAAAATTCGTAACTTTACGCAAATCCAACTTCGGAGTCTCCCATTTTCGTTAATTTCATATTGAATACGGGGATAAGCGGGCACGCGCCCGATACTTCAACGCAGGTAAAAACTCTGATATGAAACGTAAACTTCAACAGCGAAGTTTACGTTTCATATTGAATTCCCCTCTGAATGTTTATAAAATACTTTACATTACTAATGTAATAAATGCAAAACATTTATGTGATTTCTACATTCAGCTATAGGCATTAAATAATTATGCAAATAAATAATTTGTCCTGAGCCATACAAGCGCTGAGACAATGGACCTCATTCAGACCCGCTCACAAGCGCTGAGCGCTCGCAAGTGGGTCGATGTTTAGGCCCTGCGCACGCACAGCGGCCGCACTGCGCGTGCGCAAGCCCCGAAGCGAGAGAGAAATTTTCTCACTCCGGGGCTCGCTACAAATGGGGCGGCTGTCGATGTTGATCGACAGCTCGACACGTTTTGTAGGCAGGGAGTGGGGGTGGTTTCACAAACGGAGGCGTTCCTTAAAAACGCCTGATGTTTGTGGGCGGCTGCACTGACATCAGCAGTGATGTCAGTGGGGAGCTTCCTGCTTGCGGTTGCCGAGACCCAACCTCAAGGGTTTCGTCGCATGCCCCGATGGTCGCGATGTTCTTGACAATCGCGACCATCAACCTGGTCGCTTGCTAAAGCTGTGGGTGGTAACCCACAGCTTAGCTAGCAACCAGGAAGCCGCACTTCAAAGACAAGCGGCCGCCCTCATTCAGAGTGAGCACTCGCATTTTACGAGCGCCTCTGAATGAGGGCCAATGTTCCTCATCATGTTCAGTAACTGTATCCAGCTCCCAATTTTCTTACATGGACATGGATGTTCTCAAACTTCTCTCTGTGCTTTTACCAATATGTAAGGGCCAGAATAAATATCATATTTATAGTAAAATACAGATTGTTCTCAGACAGATTTTACCTAATAACTGTTTTATTTTACAGGCGTCCTCTCTCAGACAATGCAGGAGTCAGGACCATGGATTGTGAGACCTTCACAACAAATTAAACTGACCTGTACATGCACAGGGTTTGAGTTAAACAGCTATTACATTAGCCGGATCAGACAGTCACATGGGAAAGGTCTAGAATGTATTGGACAAATTCACACTGACTGTGCTACAGATTATGCTGATTCACTCAAAAGCAGAATCTCAATCCCAAAAGACAATGCCAAGAAACAGATATATCTACAAATTAACACAATGGAAGCTAAAGACACAGGAATGTATTACTGTGCAATACACCACATAAACAGAAAGTAATGACAAGCTGATACAATATCCTATTCTGCATCTCTATAATGGGAAAAGCAAAACCACAAGATGAACAGTGTTATTGTACTGAAGAAGGAAAACAAAATCTAGCTAGAAGAACTGAAGGAGCCACAGTGCTAATGGCAACATTTTTAATCCTAATATATAAAATTCATATACTGCAGAAGATTGGCATAATAGAGTACACCAACAGAAATGTGCACAGAAAAACTGTGCAAAAACATAGCCGTTGGAATCAAATGCCAGAAGCAAACTGGTTGAGGAGAGGATAAGTTGTATTCAGATATATAGTTTACCCCATTAGCCAAACTTTTATACTATTGTTACCTTGCAGGGGTTGCTAAGGACACTATGCATGCTCCACCTCTCGCTGCCACAGTTGCCAGAGTCTACTGCATGTACATACAGTAGGTCTCACTGTACATGGCATTAGCAGCATGTTCTTGATGATTTCTCTATGCGTATGCACAGATCTAAGGGAAAATGGCAGCTGCACTGTTTTCTATGTGGTTTCTGCTGCACTGATGCCAGAAAGGAAAGTGTACTGTATGTGCACATGTGTTTGGTGTGTGCCTCCAGACTCAGGAGACTGCATGTGAGTGGTGTGGGCCTCTGGACCAAGGAGACCGTGTACACTGCACACGCTGCACCCATTATAGATATGCCCATGTTACATTGATTCATTCCCTGCTTCACCCCAGGAGTTCGATTTCTTTTTCACCATTCCAGCTTTCAGATGCTGCAGGGATTTTTTTTCCTAATCCATATTCTACAAAATGCATCTATCCATTGTGACCGTGGATGTACTGACTATCATAGATGACAGTAAGACAACCAATGACACTATTTGAATTCAGATATGTTCACCTTTAAAGTCAGGGTTCTACATAAGGAACTTAGAGCCTGATTCAGACCCAGTCGCAAGCGCTGAGCACTCGCAACCGGGTCGATGGTAGCCCAGAGCGCATTCGCATGATGGAATCGATGTTGAGTGACAGCCCGCCACCTTTGGTGGGTGGGCCAGGGAGTGGCTACTCAAACAGAGGAGTTCCCATGTGAACGCCTCCGTTTGGGGGCGGCCCCACTGACATCACGAGTGATGTCAGTGGGAAAGATTTCAGCTCTGTTAGAGCCGAAATCTCTCTGGGGCTTGCGGCAACGAGACCCTACCACAAGGGTCTCGTCGCAAGCCAGATGGTCGCGATGGTCTTGACCATCGCGACCATCTTCCTGGCCGCTCGCTATAGCTGTGGGTTGTCACCCACTGCTATGCGAGTGGCCAGAAGGCCGTTCTAAAAATAAAATAGCCCGGCCCTGATTCAGAGCGAGTGCTCTGTCAGAGCGACCGGCTCTGAATCAGGGCCTCAGGGCCCGATTCAGAACCGCTCACTGCTGGCGAGCGCTCGCTCTGAATCAGGGCATGTATTTTTTATTTTTATTTTTCTTCAGGCCGCTCTGATGTCAGTACTGATGTCAGTAGGGCCGCCTTCAAACGCCAGGTGTTCCTAAGGGAACGCCTGCGTTTACCTAACCACCCCCCCTCCCCGCCTACAAAACGGGGTGAGCTGTCACTCACCATCGACAGCCGCCCCATCTTGTAGCGAGACCCGTAGCGACGGAGCAGTCATCGCTGGACGGGTCTCGCGCATGTGCACGCCGGCGTCGGGGCATGCGCAGTGGGGGACCATCGACTTGTGAGCGGGTCTGAATCAGGCCCATAATCTTTTTTTTTGTGTGTTCTTCCTCCCTTGGTTCTGTGCAGTGGTGGCTCCTACCCTCTTTGATGAGGGGGGCTGCCACCGCTTAAAATGACAGGGACAATCACCGTCGGCTCCTGCCTCCTCCTGGCCGGCACAATCAATCTCTCAGGCGTCGGGACTGGCATATGCGCACCAGCTTCAGGGAGCCGCACATGCACATGTCACCGGCTTCCAAAGGGCTGCATTGCCTGCAGCCCCAAGGAGCCGGTTAGGGCTGGTGGAAAGGCAGAGTTGTGGCTTACTGTCAGGTTCCAGCCTAGGATCGCCCGTTACTCACCTCATAGCCGACTTCCCCTGACTTCTCATGCGGTCAGATCTCTGGTGCAGTGGCGAAGTGACGCGCTGAGGATTATGTCTTAGGTGCGCTGCTCCGTGATTTGGTTACCGAGGTTGCCATCATGGGGGCAGCCATGACAGTATTCATTCGGTGACCACCCACAGCTATAGCGAGCAGCCAAAAAGATGGTCGTGATGGTCAAGACCATCACGACCATTGGGCTTGCGACGAGACCCTTGTGGTAGAGCCTCGTCTTCCGCAAGCCCTGGAGTGCTTTCGGCTCTATCAGAGCCGAGAGCACTCCCACTGACATCACTTGTGATGTCAGTGGGGCCGGCCCCAGACGGTAGGCATTCCCATGTGGATGCCTCCATCTAGGCAGCCACGTCCCCGGCATGCCCACCAAAGGGGGCGTGCTGTCACTCACCATCGACAGCATGCCCTCTTTGTAGCGAGACCCATAGCTACATATCCTATATCCCATATCCCGGTCTCGCGCATGCACACGATGGAGCCGGCACACTCGTGCGCATGTGCACTTGCCCAACATCGACCCACTTGCGAGCGCTCAGTGCTCGCGAGTGGGTCTGAATTAGGCCCTCAGTACATCCTGTGAGTACCATCACAGCAGCATCCTCCTGTGCCAGGACTGCGTCTGAAACACCTTCCTTGCGTACTCCGTACATCCTGCGAGTACCATCACAGCAACATCCTCCTGTGCCACTGGTGCGTCTGAAACAACATGCCCGCATACTCAGTACATCCTGCGAGTACAATCACAGCGTCATCCTCCTGTGCCAGCGGTGCATCTGAAACCCCTTGCCCACATACTCAATACATCCTATGAGTACACTCACAGCGTCATCCTCCTGTGGTAGTGGTGCACCTGAACACCAAGCCCATGTAATCAGTACATTCTTTGAGTGTAGATACCATGTATACCTCCTATACCAGCTGTCATCTGATACCTTGCCTGTATTCTTAGTTCTACATCCTTGTACAGTGACCTCGCCAGTGCTTCTTTCTGAAGTACAAACCTCATTGGCCTCATCAGTGTTCTAATCTCCATTTCCACACGTGTATCGAAAACCTGATCAAAGGGTCATGACCAGCTTGCTGGTTGCAACAGGCAGCCCCCTGGGGCTGCCTGTTTTATATTTGACTGGCAGGTGGCACTTCCAATAGGAAGCTACTGCCAGTCACAGTGTAGCCAGTGCAGTCACGGACTGCACTGACTACACTGACATGGTGGATTTTGATGGGGCTGCAGCAAAATCTGCTACTGGTTCTGTGTTTTTCCTGTGTACAGCTGCACTGTCAAGGTCAGAATTGGAATGGGGCACATGTTCTAGCTCAAGCTCATGATGTCACAATGCTTAAATAAGGCCACACCTCTTATTCAGTTGTTGGTGTTTACCACCTCATGTAAGCCAAATTTACCCCCACAGTATGCCATCTTCCAAGACATCTTCTGTAAACATAGAGCAGAAGAATTACACCAAGTGGAACTGCCCAATCAAACTTCTACCTAGCAAACATGTATTATTGTCTTGCCTGAGACTCAAGCGATGTCAGAATATATCATGGAAATGTAGTATGGTAATTTAGCCGCAAATGTCCTTTACAGTGGAGCAGGATTTCTCTATCAAATAGAAAGATGGGAGGTCTACACCTATGTATACTGTAGATTACCATGAAAATGTCACGATTCCAGGAGGGAATCAATTCTGAACAGTGCAGGAGGAATGTATCAGAAGATGGGTTGGTAACGAAAAATCCAGCTTCAGCCTTGCGGGCTGGAATGCTTGGCTAATTGTGGCCATTACTGCCCAGAGGGCTGGTATGGTGTTGCAGCCTTAGGGGCTGGTAGGCTTGAGCAAGACTCAGCCTTTGGGCTGTATATATGATACGGCCTTCAGCCATGTAGCAGCCTTGAGGGCTGGAAGCCTTGGCAAGGAGCAGCCTTCGGACTGAATGCTAGGTGCAGCCGTAGGCTGTGTAGCAGCCTTGAGGGCTGGAAACCTTGGCAGGGAGCAGCCTTTGAGCTGAATGCTAAGTACAGCCGTAGGCTTTGTAGCAGCCTTGAGGGCTGGAATGCGGCTTGTGCCACTGGGTTGACACAAGGGACTATTCACTGGTTTGTGTACACAAGATGCAGAAATGTTACTTGTGCCGCTGGGTTGACACAAGTGATGGTACACTGGTTTGCATACACAGGGTGCAGAGATGTGACTTGTGCTGCTGGGTTGATCAAGTGGTTATCACAGGGTTTGTGTACATGAGGTGCAGAGATGCGGCCTGAGCAGATAACTGGAATGTGGGCCGTGCTGCCTGGATGACAAAAACGACAGGTAACTGGTATGCAGACCATGCAGCCTGGATGACACAAATGGCATAACTCAAACAAAGCAGACATGGAGACTGGATACTCGACTGTACACAGGAGACTCACAGCTGAACTGTAAACATGTAGAATGCTATCACCGGCAGAGTGAAGGGCTTGCTGTAATTTAACAGATACAGGGTCCCATCCAAACAAGCCCTGCAAGCCTCCCTAATGATAGACTAATGTGTACATGGACAAGACAATTAATTATTGTGCAGCTGATACTGCACACAGGCAGACAGTTAAATAGTAAGAACATGAGATCAGCACACAGACAGACAGGAATGACTGGCTAAGAGCTAAACACAGTCAAGACAAGATATAATGCAGTGTCCCAGTAGCAACTGACTGGGAATTGTAACCAAGATAATCTGCTAACCGCAGATCCTAACAGTACCCCCCCTTGATGAGGAGTTAAAGAACCCCTAGACCCTGGTTTGTCTGGTAAGTCTTGGAAACATTTCTTGACCAAAACAGGAGCATTCACTGATCTTACAGGAACCCAGGACTGCTCCTCTGGTCCATACCCCTTCCAGTGGACCAGAAACTGAAGGGCTCCTCATGAGAGTCTGGAATCCAGAATTATTTCCACCACAAACTCCAGGTGTTCTTGGATAATGACTGGTGATGGTCTTACTGGTTGTCTAGAGCCGTACCTGACAGATGAATATACCGGCTTGAGTAAGGAGCAATGAAAGGTATTGTTGATTCTGAGGTTAGCAGGCAGCTTCAGATGGAAGGCGACAGGATTGACTCGGGAAATGATCCTAATTGGCCCAATGAACCTGGGACCCAACTTCTGTGACCGCTGGTGGATGTTGATACTTTGGAGCTTTTCCTGGGATAAAGTATCGTGCGCGTGCCCGCTTTATCCCCGTATTCAATTTAAATTCAGCGAAAACGGGACCCGGCAAATTGAGATGTACGAAAAAAAAAATTTGGGGAAAAAATTGCAGGACACCCCTAAAGATGTCCAGACATGGGGGATAACTATGGGTATCCCCGTTTTTGCCTGCAAAAAAAGTCAGGTTTTTAAATAGCGGTGGCAGGTGTTTTTTCCCAACATTGACGAAGTGATGCAGAAGAGCACTTAGGTTATTTTTTTTAAGTGGTCCCATCAAATTTAGGGTACATGAAAATGGCTACTAGCAATGGGTAGAAGGGACACCCAGTCATTCTGGTATTTGGAGATGAAGAATCGGTGGTATTGCTCCACAGACTGGTTCACCTGAAAAGTCTGTCTTTTCGATTGTGGATGATACCTGGAGGATGGGCTGATGTTGACACCCAAAGCAGAGCAGAAATTCTTCCAGAACCATGCTACAAACAGCGATCCTCGATCAGTGACGATATCAATTGGCAAGCCATGAAGTCTGCAAATATAAAGCATGAATAAGGAATATAACTCTTTAGCAGAAGGTAACTCGGTGAGTTAAACAAAGTGCAACATCTTGCTAAAACGGTCAACAATAGTCCAGATGGTGGAGCAATGGGAAGAAGATGGAAGATCAAAGAAGAAGTCGAAGGCAATATGGGTCCACGGCTTGGAAGGAGTGGAAAGAGGAAGCAGGAGACTGGGAGGAGCTGTGTGAGGAGATTTGTTTCAAGCACAGATATCACATGCTAACACAAATTCCTGAACATCTTGACCCATAGACTGCCACCATACAGAATGAGACAATAACTCAGTTGTTTTTGAAATGCCCGGATGTCCAGATGGCTTTGAAGAATGAAAACCCAACAGAACCACCTTCCAAAATCTCTCTGGAACAAACAAAACCCCTTGTGGCATCTCTGCTGGAGGTTCTAACTGGCAAGCACAAATTAGATCTGCAAGATATCTGGTCACAGCGAAGTGGATCTTGGAAGCAGGAATGATGGTTTCATCCAAGACAGTATGCAGTTGGACAGGTTGAAAACTGCGAGACAGTGCAACCACCTTTAAAATCTTGGAGCCAGGCCAAAATGAGATCACATAATTGAAGCGGATGAAAAATAATGCCCACCGAGCCTGTTTGGCATTCAACCTCTAGGTGGTCTCGATATATGACGGATTTTTCAGGTCAGTGAGTACCGTGATGTCATGATTTGCTCCTTTCAGCCAGTGCCTCCAATCCTCAAATGCCCACTTGATGGCCAAAAGCTCACGATTTCCTACATCAAAGTTCCTCTTGGCTGAAGCAAACTTGCAAGAGAAAAAGGCGCAGGGATGTAGTTTGCCATTTTCAGGATCCCTCTGTGACAAAACAGTGCCCATACCTATCTCAGAGGCTTCTACCTCAACAACAAATGGGAGGTCTGGATTGGGATGTCGGAGTACTGGAGCGGATGTAAAGGCGGCCTTTAAGGAATTGAAGGCTTGAAATGCTTTGGCTGACCAGTTCGCTACGTCAGCTCCTTTCCTGGCGAGCTCCACAATAGGTGTGACTATAGATGAAAAGGAGTTAATAAACCTTGTGTAATAGTTGGCGAAGCCAAGGAAGCATTGAACTGCCTTCAGACTGGTTGGCTGCACCCAGTCCAAGATGGCCTTGACTTTGTCCGGGTCCATCGAAAACCCTCGAGAAGAAATAATGTATCCCAGTAATGATACCTCTTGGACTTCGAAGTCACATTTATCCGATTTTGCATAGAAATTGTTTTCCAGGAGTTTTATTAGCACCTGTCTCATGTGCTTACGGTGTTCCTCCAGGCTGTTGGAGTAAATCAAAATGTCATCGAGATAAACCACTGCAAATATCCCAAGATATTCTCTCAAAACATCATTGATAAAATCCTGGAAAACTGCTGGGGCATTAGACAGGCCGAACACCATTACAAGATATTCATAGTGACCAGAAAAATTCTACTATCTTTGTCAAACTAGATTTCCCTGGTGCATGTAACCTGATGTGTTTAAGGATGGGATGAATGGAAAAATTATTTGGCTGTTTGAGTTATGCCATTTTCCAGCTGTTTTCCAAAATGTCATATACACAATTTTCAAAATGAGAACATCGTAATTGTCTCTACTGACAATTGTCCCATTATTCGGAAATTGTTAAGAAATGTGCCTTGAACAACATTGTATACCCTTAAATGACTGTGGAAAGGCATGAAAATTAGGGATAGAGAAAATGAGTGGGGAGAAGGTGTGGTATGAATGAAAAATTAATGATGGTAGAAGATTCCATGATAGGGGAACAGTTGGGTAGGGGAGAGAAATTGGAAAATGGGAAAAAAATTGATTAAGAAAGTGTAAAGTGGGCAGAGGCACACAGGTTAGGTGGGGCAGAGGCACACATGTTCAGTGGGACAGAGGCACACATGTTAGGAGGGGCAGAGGCACACATGGAGAGGGTAAGCAGATGAATTGATGGGTTTGGGGGTAGAGGCACACTTGTGGAGGGTGGCAAAGAGACACACTTAGGGAGGGGTATACCAAGGAAAACATGGGGAGGTGGGGCAGAGGCACACGGGTGTGGGTGGCAGAGACACACATAGAGGGAGCAGAAGTACACATGGGGGAGCAGAAACATACAAAGGAGAACAGAGACACACATATACAAAACTATAGATAGACAGAAGGGAGACTAAAACAGACACAGAGGGTAAGGTACTGGTTAACAACAAAGTGCTGTATACACAGAGGGTGAATTTTTTGTGATATGTACTAACATTGCCACCTACTTCTTGTACTGTACTGGGTGGCGCACAAGAGGTCAAACACAGAGAAGCTGGGAGAGGAGAACTGGTAATTTTGGGGGTGGAGACACAGAGGGAAGATTGAAGTATACTCCATTACTGTCTCTAAGGTGGCAGTGTTCACAGTCGCACCTTGTTCTCTACATTCATACAGTATTTTGGTTTTGTTAGCTCTCACTGAGTGCCTACAATACATGTACTGTGCTGCTACTATGTCCATGAATGATAGTTTTCAGTTATATAAAGGGAAACATCAGTATCCCCAAATATTTTAAAAGTGGGCACATATGGTTGCCCCTCACACTAATTGCTGTTATACTAGGGATGAGCGGGTTCGGATTTATGAAATCCGAACCCCCCCGAGCCTCCCCGATCCGAGCCGGGAACCGAGTCAGGCTCATGTTTTCCCGCCTGACTCGGACCTGAAATCGAGGAAAAGCGTCATCATCACGCTGTCGGATGTCGCGGGTTTCGGATTCTATAAAAGGTCCCCACGTTGGTGCCATTTTTCACTCCGGCAGTGGACAGTGAAGAGGGAAGGTGGGAGTTGTGCTGCTGTTCTCATCCATAGGGGCTGTTTCCACTCCAAAGTCCATAGGGGCTGGCTTGGCTGTGTTGTGCAGTCTGTTGTCCATAGGGACTGTGGCCCTGATTCAGAACTGGACGCTCTGACAGAGCGCTCGCTCTGAATCAGGGTGTCTTTTTTTTTTTTTATGGAGTGGCCTCTTGGCCGCTCGCATTGCTGTGGGTTGCCACCCACAGCTAATGCGAGCGGCCAGGATGATGGTTGCAATGGTCAAGACCATCACAACCATCGGGCTTGCGATGAGACCCTTGTGGTAGGGTCATGTGGCCGCAAGCCCAAGAGAGCTTTCGGCTCAAATAGAGCCGAAAGCTCTCCCACCGACATCACATGTGGGGCCGCCCCCAGACGGTAGGCGTTCTCATGGGAACGCCTCTGTCTGGGCAGCCCCCCCCTGGCCCGCCCACCAAAGGGAGTGTGCTGTCACACAACATCGACAGCACGCCCCCTTTGGTGCGAGACCCGGAGCAATAGATTGCCTGTTGCTATCCGGGTCTCGTGCATGTGCACAACGGAGCCAGCTCCGTCGTGCGCATGCGCTCTGGTCCACCATCGACCCAGTTGCGAATGCTCAGTGCTTGCGACCGGGTCTGAATCAGGCCCTGTGTCCACTCCATAGTCCATAGGGGCTGGCTGAGCTGTGTTGTGCAGTGTCCCATAAAGGCTGTAGTGCTGTAGTGTTGTCCAGGGGTTGTTGTGTTCATCAGGGGTGCTCCCCCAAGTGCAAAAATACATATTTTTCTGTTTGTGTGTGCTGTAGCCGCAAGTGCATCAACAAAGTAGCGGAAAGCGTGCGCCTGTGTCATAAGTAAAAGGCCGGCTGGCTCATCTGTTGAAGGGTGCTGTAACCGCCAAAGTGCGCTCCATCCAAAAAAATATAATTTATTTTTTTCTGTGTTTTGGACTTGTGTGCGCTGTCACATGTGCATCAGCAAAGTAGCACCAAGCGTGCGCCTGTGTCATAAGTAAAGGGCCGGCTGGCTCATCTGTTATTATTATTATCCTCTATTTATATGGCACCACAAGTGCTCCACAGCGCCTTACAAAGTACACAAACAAACAATTTGACAACTGACTTACAGTACAAAATAGGACAAGGACATGGATAATATACATTGATACATAAGTGACCATAACACCTAGATATGCAACAGAGCGTAAACAACCAAGTGTTAGGTGCCCTGGCGGGGGGTAAGAAGTAGGTGAAAGTAAAGTAAGGAGAAGCACAAGAGGGTAGAGGCCCTGCTCGTAAGAGCTTACATTCAAAAGGGGAGGGGCAGACAAAGAGGTGTGACACAGATGGGGTAAACGGAGGAAGGAGCATGTTGCAGCAAGTTAAGATGGGAGCTGGAAGGCTTTTATGAAGCAGTGGGTCTTGAGAGCCCGTTTGAAGGATTGTAAAGAGGAGGAGAGTCTGATAGGGAGAGGGAGAGAGTTCCAAAGGTTGGGAGCAGCACGGCCAAAATCTTGGAAGTGGGAGTGGGAGGAAGTAATCAGTTGGCATGAGATGCGGCATGCATTAGTTGAGCGAAGGGGGTGGCCAGGAGAGGAGGGAGATGAGGTCAGAGATGTAAATGGGAGAGGAATGGGTGAGGGCTTTGTAAGCAAGAGTGAAAACCTTGAATTGGGTTCTAAAAGGGAAGGGGAGCCAGTGGAGGGCTTGTAGGAGAGGGGAGGCAGATGTAGAGCATTTGGAGAGGAAGATGAGTCGAGCAGCAGCATTGATGACAGACTGAAGAGGAGAGAGATGGGAGTTGGGGAGGCCAGAAAATATTGTTGAAGAGTGCTGTAACCCCCAAAGTGCTGTAACCCCCAAAGTGCACTCCATACAAAAAAAATATATTTTTCTGTGTTTGTGTGCACCTTAGCCGCACATATATATCAATATCACATAAATGGAGGACAAAAATTTGTCCAATAAAAATAAAATAGGGAAAGATCAAGAACCACTTCCTCCTAGTGCTGAAGCTGCTGCCACTAGTCATGACATAGACGATAAAATGCCATCAACGTCGTCTGCCAAGGCCGATGCCCAATGTCATAGTAGAGGGCATATAAAATCCCAAATGACAAAGTTCAGGAAAATTACCTTAAAAAATACATTAAAATTGTCTGAGGAGAAACGTAAATTTGCCAATATGCTATTTAGAACACGGAGTGGAAAGGAACAGCTAAGGTATTTCCCTATGTTCATGACTAGTGGTTCAGCTTCACATGACAATGGAAGCCCTCCTCCCATTACAAAAATCAAACGAGTTAAGCTGGCAAAAGCACAGCAAAGAACTGTGCGTTCTAAGAAGATATCACAAATTCCCAAGGAGAATCCAAGTGTGACAGCTGTTGTGATGCCTGACCTTCCCAACACTGGACAGAAAGAGGTGGCTCTTTCCATCATTTGCACACCCTCTGCAAGTGCTGGAAGGAGCACCCACAGTCCAGTTGCTGATATTCAAATTGAAGATGTCACTGTTGAAGTACAACAGGATGAGGATATTGGTGTAGCTGGCGCTGAGGAATAAGTTGATGAGGAGAATTCTGATGGTGATGTGCTTTGTTTAAGTCAGGCACCGGGGGCGACAGTTGTTGTCCGTGGGATGAAAAAACCCATTATAATCATGCCTGGGCAGAAGACCAAACATTCCACCTCTTTGATCTGGAAATATTTCTATCCAAATCCGGACAACAACTGTCTTGCCATATGTTGTGTGTGTAAAGGTGTAACAAGTATTGGTAATGACGTTAACCATCTAAGAACATCCTCCCTTATACATCACCTGCAGTGTGTTCATAAAAAGTTACTGTCAATTTCAGAAACTTTGGCTAAGACCGTAAGCAGTCCTGGGACACCTAAATCCCTTTGTCCTGTTGTATCCAAGTGCCTGCAAACCACACTGTCAACTCCCTCCTCATCAATTTACTCCTCAGTCAGGGTCAGAAGTAGTCCTGTAGGCCATGTCACTGGCATGACTGATTCCTCTCCTATCCGGGATTCTTCCGGAGGATCCTGCATTGCTATGCCTACTGCTGCCACTGCTGCTGTTGCTGCTGGGAGTTGTTCATCATCCCAGAGAGGAAGTAGGAACACCACTACTTCTTTTACTAAGCAACTGACCCTCCAACAGTCCTTATCGAGGAGGATGAAGTACAACAGCAGTCATCCTGAAGCAAAGCGGATAACTGAGGCCTTGACTGCTATGTTGGTGTTAGACGTGTGTCCGGTATCCGCCATTAGTGCAGTGGGATTTAGACAATTGATGGAGGTAGTGTGTCCCTGGTATCTAATCCCGTCTAGATTCCACTTCACTAGGCAGGAGATACCGAGAATGTACAGAGACATCAGAAAAAAAGTGTCCTCAGTGTCCTAAAAAATGCAGTTGTACCCAATGTCCACTTAACCACAGACATGTGGACAAGTGGAACAGGGCAGACTAAGGGCTATAGGACTGTGACAGCCTACTGGGTAGATGTATCGCCTTACGCATCAACAACAGCAGCGTCACCAGTAGCAGCATCTCAGAAACGCCAGCTTGTTCCAAGGCAGGCTGCGCTGTGTGTCACCGGTTTCAGTAAGAGGCACACCACCAACAACCTCTTAGAGAATCTGAAGGAAATCATCGCCCAATGCCTTACCCCACTTAGACTCTCCTGGGGATTTGTGATATCTGACAATGCCACCAATATTGGGCGTGCATTACATCTGGGCAAATTCCAGCACTTATCATGTTTTGCTCACGCAATAAATTTGGTGGTGCAGAATTTTCTGAAACACAACAAGGACGTGCAGGAGACGCTTTGGGTGGCCGAAAAATTTCTGGCCACTTTCGCCATTCAGCGACTGCGTGCCGAAGACTGGAGCATAAGCAAACAGTCTTGAACCTGGCCTGCCATTACCTGAAGCAAGAGGTTGTGATGCGGTGGAACTCAACCCTCTATATGCTTCAGAGGATGGAGGAGCAGCAAAAGGCCATTCAAGCCTATACATCCACCTATGACATAGGCAAAGGAGGGGGTATGCATCTGACTCAAATGCAGTGGAGAATGATTTCCGTGTTGTGCAAGTTTCTCCAGCCCTTTGAACTTGCCACACGTTAAGTCAGTTCAGTCACTGCCAGCTTGAGTCAGGTCATTCCCCTCATCAGGCTTTTGCAGAAGCAGCTGGAGAAAGTGAAGGAGGAACTAAGATGGAGCGATTCTGCTCGGCATGTGGGACTTGTGGAAGAAGCCCTTCATTCGTTTTGCCAGGATTCGAGGGTGGTCAATCTGTTAAAATCAGACCACTACATTTGATCACCGAGCTCGATCCTAGGTTTAAAGCCTATGTGATGTCTCTCTTTCCGGCCAACAAAAGCCTGCAGAGGTGCAAAGACCTGCTGGTGAAAACACTGTCAGCTGAAGTGGAACGTGACACGTCAACAGCTCCTTCTTCATTTTCAACTGCAACTGGGGCTGCCAGGAAATAACTTCGGTATCCTAAGCAACCCGCTGGCGGTGATGTAGGGCAGGCAAGACCAAGTTTGGACATCTGGCCCGGACTGAAGGACCTGGCAACAATTTCTGACATGTCTATTATCACAGCATCCAAGTATGCATGTCAGACAGTCCGTACCTGTACTGGCAGGAAAAAGAGGCAATTTGGAGACCCCTGTACAAGCTGGCTCTATTTTACCTAAGTTGTCCCCCCTCCAGTGTGTACTCTGAAAGAGTGCTTAGTGCAGCCGGGAACCTTGTCAGCGAAAGGCATAGGAGGTTGCTTCCACAAAATGTGGAGAAGATGATGTTCATCAAAATTAATTATCAATTCTTCCAGGGAGACCAGCCTCCAGAATGTACAGATGAACCTGTGGTGGTGGATTCCAGGGTGGATGAATTAATACTCTGTGAAGATGAGGATGTACACAACACTGAAGAGGGTGAGGAATCGATGGATGAGGAGCATGAGGATGACATCTTGCCTCCTTAGAGCCAGTTTGTACAGGGACAGATTAATTGCCAGCTAGTTTTGTGGGGGCCCAAACGAACCAATCATTTCAGCCACAGTTGTGTGGCAGACCCTGGCGCTGAAATGATTGGTTTGTTAAAGTGTGTATGTCCTATTTATACAACATAAGGGTGTGTGGGAGGGCCCAAGGACAATTCCATCTTGCACCTCTTTTTTTCTTTGCATTATGTACTGTTTGGGGCCTAGTTTTTCAAACTGCCATCCTGTGCCACTGCAGTGCCACTCCTAGATGGGCCACGTGTTTGTGCCGCCCACTTGTGTCACTTAGCATAGTCATCCAGCTACCTCGGTGCAACCTTTTGGCCTAAAAATAATATTGTGATGTGTGAGGTGTTCAGAATAGACTGGAAATGAGTGGAAATTAATGTTATTGAGGTTAATAATAGCATAGGAGCAGAAAAACCCACAAATTCTGTGATTTCAGCTGTTTTTATGCTTTTTAAAAACAAAAATACAGATCCAAAACACAAAACCCAGAACCCAAAACACGGAAGGGTGGTTTTGGCAAAACCAATCCAGATCCAAAACACGAAGAAAGATCCAGATCCAAAACATGAAAAGTGGCCGGTACACACCCCTATGTTATACTAATGTAAACATGAAATTACTCAACTAAAACTAGCATAATAAACTGTAACTTGTAATTGCTGGGTATTTGAGAAAATCCACAACCCATTGCCCCTCTCAGTACTTTGCGATTTTTTAAGTTCAGTTTGCAATGTGAGCTTTTATTTTTATCGTGAAAGGAAAATGTTTACTAAGATAAAAATGGATAAATATAGTGATTGGCGCTTTGTATAACAAAAGATGTGTGACTCATGAAATCACATACATATAAAAGTCGACAAATTTTATTCCACTGATTAATAATACAACTTTACAATGTGATAAAAACATATAAAAACATACAAATGTGGATATATAAAAAATATATTAAAAACCTGGGATAACGGGCCAAATCAAATGCACAGTGGAAGAAACAGCACATAAAAGTCCAAAAAGTATTTTTTCCTCACCATTATCCAGTCTTGCGGTGGGCTAGCTTTTAAAAGCAGTAAGGTCCTGGGCCTTCCAGCATGGCACCACCTCAATAAGTTTTAGATAGGATCTAAAAAGGAATTCTTCCCAAGCAGGTCCTCTATATTCCCAGCTACAGGATGTCCATACAATGCGTTTCGGTATAATAACCTTCTTCAGGAACTTAGGCAGACATATTTTGGTGCTTAAAATGAGAGATCAAAATATGGGAATGGGGGCAAAGGAAAACATGGGGAGGTTTGGAAATGGAACACATGGGGTGGAGCAGAGGTAAACATGGTGTGGAGCAGAGGCACACGTGAGGAGCATAGACACAAATAGGGGGCATAGGTACACATGGGGGAAGCAGAGATACACATGAGGGGAGCAGAAACTCAGTCTTGCTTTACAGAATTTCATTTTAGACATGTTTGTGCACAATACTGTATGTTATTATGTTTTTGAAAATTGCTGTCTGCACACAAAATGAATGTTGATGTCACTGTGCTGGAAGCAATCAGCAGCCATTAAAGCTGCATACAACATAACCAGAATAACCAAGGAGGCCATTGTAGAGATGTCAATGTCTTCCATTGACAGCATAATAGTGCCTCCGAGTGGCAATCAGGGTATTGCAGCCAACATCATCCTGCATTGCCTACTATACAGCTCAGAACAGGCACAGTTACTGTACATTGGTTTATCACAAAATGTGGGCATGGGTAATAATCTGAGCATATCTTGTATACCCAACAAGATTTTAATAAAAGTAAATGACATAGAAAATACTACTGTTTCACTCTTAGCTTCCCTATAAGCATTTAGAAAAAAACTGTACATGACAAATGTAACACATGCAAAACCTTTCTGTGAGATCAGCATTCTGCTATAGGCATTACATTGTTATGCAAATAAATCTATTGACCTCAGCAATATATGAGTGTAGAGAATGTTCTGCATCATCCATTTTCAGTATCTGGACTCAGCTCATAGTTTTATTACATGGACATGGATGTTCTCATACTGGTCTCAGTGCTTTTTCCAATAAGTAAGGACTGTAATAAATATATCTATAGTATAAATACAGATTTTTTTCAGACAGATTTTCTCTAATATCTGTTTTCTGTTTCACAGGCGTCCTCTCTCAGACAATGCAGGAGTCAGGACCGGGGATTGTGAGACCTTCACAACAACTTAAACTGACCTGTACATGCTCAGGGTTTGAGTTAACCAGCTATCACATTAGCTGGATCAGACAGTCACCCGGACAAGGTCTAGAATGGATAGGACAAATACAAACTGGTGGTACCACATATTATGCTGATTCACTCAAAAGCAGAACCTCAATCACAAAAGACAATGCCAAAAAAGAGGTCTATCTCCAAATAAATACAGTGGAAGCTAAAGACACAGGAATGTATTACTGTGCAAGGAGACACATAAACAGAAAGTAATGAGAAGCTCATACATTATCCTATCCTGCATCTCTGTTATGGGAAATACAAAACCACAAGAAGAACAGTGTTACTGAACTGTGGAAGAAAAACAAAAACAAGCTACAGTAGTAACATTGAAGGAGTCACAATGCTAATGGTATCACTTTGATCCCTAATATATTTAATTTATATACTACAGAAGATTGGCAGAACTTGCATATAAAAACATATGTGTAGGAAAATTGTGAAAAAAAATACAGCTGCTAGAATCAAATGCCTGAACAACTGGTGCAGGATAGGATATTGTGTACTCCGGCATATACTCTCTCTCGTCGTCCATCTTTTCTCCTATCATTACGTTGTAGAGTGGATTAAAGGCCTGTTTCAGACCCACTCACAAGCAGGTCGATGGTCCCCCACCCCGCATGCGCACTCCGGAGCTGGCTCTGGCGTGCGCATGCGCGAGATCCGGCCAGCGATGGGCGCTCCGTCACTACGGGTCTCGCACCAACGAGGGCAGCTGTCGATTGTGATTGACAGCTTCCTCCATTTTGGAGGTGGGCATGGGGAGTGGCTGGCCAAACGGAGGCATTCCCGAAGGAACGCCTACCGTTTGGGGGTGGCCCCACTGACATCACGCTTGATGTCAGTGGGTGAGCTTCCAGCTCTATTAGAGCCGAAAGCTCATTGGGGCTTGCGGGAATGAGACCCTACCACAAGGGTCTTGTCGCAAGCCCCGATGGTCGCGATGGTCGTGACCATCGCGACCATCACCTGGCCACTCGCTAAAGCTGTGGGTGGGCACCCACAGCTTAGCGAGCGGCCAGGAGGCCGTCTTTTAAAAAAAGCAGGGATGCCCTGATTCGGAGCGAGCGCTCTCAAAGAGCATCCGGCTCTGAATCAGGCCCTAAGTGAGGAGGTGGTTCATGTGCACATTTCATGAATGGCCCCCTCTCGCTGGCGCAATTGCAGAGTAAGCTACTCTGCATGCTCCATGTTCCTGATGATTTATCTACTGCGTATGCACAGATCTTTGGGAAAATGGTGGCTGCCCCTTTTCCAAGTGCCTATTTTACCTTAATTTACTCCCTGCTTCACTCCCAGGAGCATATTCCTTTGGGAGCGAGGTTTTAACTGTAAAAAAAACCTGGCCGCAATATTGGATTCCCATGGGTATATGTGCTCCTGATACCTATGGTATTCAATTTGAAAATATGCAAGAAGGTTTTTCTGCTTAGAAAACCCCATGGTGCAAGAAAAATAAATACTTAATGGTCTGGTGGTCTCCACAGCTCCTGGTTACCTCCCCTCCAACTTTGCACTGGGGAGGGGGCTGCTGGGAGGTGAGGGGGCAGTTGCAGGGAAGGTGGCTGCTGGGAGATATAATACTCCTTTGCTGCTGCTTATAGAGGCTCACATACATGGGGAGGGGGGGAAGACACTGAGCCACACAAGGAATAACTTTCACAAGCTTACACATACTTACACACACTAACACATATACTTACACACACCGTTGCTTCAGACTACATCCCAACGCTGGAAGAAGACTCTGCTTTAGAAGGTGAGTAATTACTGACTAATTAAGCTAATTGGAAACTTTTAATTGCTTAATTAGACATAAGGGGTGTGCCGTAGGGGTGTAAGAGCAATTCCTGACCATTTTTCCTAAAAATATGGATTTTAGGAAAAATTGGTCGTGCTGTAGGGCTGCAAGGTAAAACCTTCTAACTAACATTCAAAAAATGATAAACCCTGCAATTGAATTGCTATTCTTGCACCTAATTGAATTTGCCTCCCAGAGTTCTATTTCTTTGTTGCCGTTCCTTTATTCAGATGCAAAGGACAAGAGGGATTTGTTCAAAATGCACTGTACAAGTATAATGATTCAAATGACATGAAGTTTCAGAAAAGGTACTATACTCAGATATAAACAACAAAACAAAAAAAGCTAAATATATATTCCTTGTAATGGACACTCAAGTTCTGGAAATTCTAATTTGTAAAAAAGGGATCCCCCTTGAAATATAAACTTTACTAGATATATATATATAGCTCTAACACTATCTAGATAGACAATTGATACAGCACCATAATTATATAATTAGAACAAAGGTGCTAATAAGTGATTGCTTATTAAAGAAAAATCCAAAAAGACATACAAGTAACAAAAACATCTTAAGCATTTTTTTTTTCACATAGAAAAAAAGTAGGTTAATAAATGCTTGGAGTGTTACAGCAGACAAATTGAAAACAGAGCATAATGTACTGTAAATATAAAAATGTTAAATAAATAACATAAATCTGAACAGTAGATAAGATGATAAACTGATATTGTTTAATAAAATTAATAGGAATTGGCAAAAAGTCTATATATAACAAAATTGTGTCAGTTAAGCTCTTATGAATAAGGATCTGATTAATTTATGGACTCAAAAAGAAAAACTTGCTGGGGCACACTTGAACACATTATTAGAATTTGTTTATTTCAATATTAACTAGAGATAAGCGGCTCCGGCTCTCCGAGAACCGGACCCACCCAAACTTTGAGATCCGGACAGAGATCGAAAGCACCTCGAGGTTTCCCGTGTGAGTCGGATCTCAAAACGATCCAAAATGTCATCCTCCTGCTGTCGGATTCTATCGGGTTTTGCATTATACAAAGTTCTCCGTGATTGGCGCCATTTTTGTGCTGTGGAGAGAGAAACTAGCAGACGTGCAGTGTAGTGTCACTGTCAGTCACTCAGTGTGTGTGTCCAGTCTTGGCTGAAAGTTGCTGCTGTGTTGTCCATGAAGGGGCTTAGGCTGCAGTATATAAGGGAGGCTTCCTTTGGTGGGTGCTGCAGCTGCTGTGTCACTTGTCCTGTCAATTAACTGTGGCTGCTGCTGTGTTGTCCTGTCCATCAGGCTAGGGCTGTAGTCCATAAATTGGTGCTGTGTTGTCCAGGGGGTGCTCTGTCAATTAGGAGTGCTCTTCCCCAGTGTAAAAAAAAATAAAAGTGCTGTTTTCTTTCTTTTTTTTAGTGTATGTGTGCGTTAGCAACTTAGCTTTTTCTATTATTGTTCAGTGACACCACAGCAGTTTATTTTCCACGTATTTGTGTCTCTGCAGGTGGTCTGTCCGCACTTGGCAAGGGTGCTTTGTTGTCCATAAAAAAGGGGTGCCATCTGTGTTGTTCATCAAGGGACTGCTGCCTCGTTCAGGGGAGCTCTTCTCCAGTGTAAAAAAATAAAATGAAAATTTATTTTTTTGAGTGTGTGCGTTAGCAACTTAGCTGCGATATTATTGTTCAGTAACGCTGCTGCAGTTTATTGTCCACGTATTTGTGACTTTGCTGGTGGTCTGTCCACACTCAGCAGGGGTGCTTTGTTGTCCATAAAGAAGGGGTACTGTCTGTGTTGTTCATCAAGGGGCTGCTGCCTCGTTCAGGGGTGCTCTTTCCCAGTGTTAAAAAAATAAAAGTGAAATAAAATGAATATTATCAATCCACAAAAAATAATAAAATATATATTATTTTTTGTGTGCGTTAGCAACTTAGCTGCGCTATTATTATTTGGTGACACTGCCGGCCAGGCCGCAGTTTATTGAGCATTTATTTGTGACTCTGCAGGTAGTTGGAGAACTACAGGCTGCTTTCCTCTGATGTAAACAGCAAGTCTTGGTCCCATTATCCCTAACAACCATTCTGAGCACAAAGTGAACGTCTGTTTACAGTATGTTCTAGCAGCTCCTCCACAAGCAAGGCTAATTTCTATTAGATGTATAAAAATGTAAAAACCTCCTACAGATCAAAGATGTCTTTTAGGAACAGAAGAACAAGATCTTAGATTGATTTTCCCTCATTTTTTTAAGAATCAAAACATTAAAATAAATAAATTAAAAACTAATCAATCCTTCCATCCTTTCCCTGTCTTCAGTCCATAAACATAATCCAACTCTGTTGGGCCTCTGACCTAGTAAAGGATAACATTTTTGGTTTTTAAACTTCCTAGGGGTCGTACAGTTTATTAAACTGCCATCCTGTCTACCACTGCAATGCCACTCTGTGCCATGTTGGAAGCTGAACTGCCTCATGTTAGTGCCGCTCACTGCTGTTGCTTTGTTTAGTCAGCCACCTAGCTGGATGCAACCTTTTTGCCTAAACTAGATGAAATCAATATTGTGAGCTGTGAGGTGGTCAATTTTGACTGGGAATGACTGTAAATAAATGTTATTAAGGTTAATAATACTGTAGGAACAAAACAGGCCCAAATTATGTGAATTTAGCTGTTTTTAAGATTTTGTTTTTAGAAAAAATACAGATCCAAAACCAAAACACGCAAGGGGCGGTTTTGGCAAAACCTTATCCAGATCCAAAACACGAAGGATATACAGATTCAAAACCAAAACATGGGGGTCAGCACACGTCTCTAGTGCAAACTCCTTTCACTTGAAGCCACTATAATGCATGTGTTTGGATTGTTTGGGGGATTTTCATAAGGGCTTTGTGATGAAATGATAGAATATGTTTGTCAATTTCATTCATTTTTAAACAGTTTTTGTCGCATTCAGACATCTACAGTATTTGACTGCAAAGTATATCATAATGGAATAATCAAACAGGATTTTACACTGATATAAAAAGATGGTTATCTCCTGGAAATTTCAATAGACATTCAAATACGATGGTTATTAAATACTGCACTTCTTTTTTCCACCTATTCAGAAGCAAATCTTTTTTGCCTATTACATTGCATTGGGTTTCTGCGTACATGAAAAGCGGATGGAATTGAATATGGCGATAATTTTCTGTAATGCGAAAACTCACAATCGGGGTATTGCAGTGTGTTATTCTTAATCATAAATAATTTTGTGTCAATAAGTGGTAGTGCAGTGTGTTTTTCTTTTCTTATTCATAAATAATGTTGTGACACTAAGTGGCAGCGTAGTGTGTTATTCTTTTCTAATACATAAAAAATCTTGTGACACTGTAAGTGGTAGTGCAGTTTGTTATTCTTATTCATAAATAATCTTGTGACACTAAATGGTAGTGCAGTGTGTTATTCTTTTCATGTTCATAAAAATTATTGTGACACTGTAGGTCATTGATACCACAATGTAATAATAAAAATTGGTAAAAATTGATATGTGTGCTGTACCCCACTTCATTCTTGTTTGTTGATATGGAGAACAATCAGTTGAGAGGAGAGCAGGAACCACATACTAGTGCTGGAGCTGCAGCCAGTGCCACAGTCATGACGATACTAATCCATCTACATCATCTACTAAAGCCGATTCCCAAGGGCATACAGGGCTTAAGTCAGGGCATCTAAAATCAATAACCAATATTTTACAGTGGTAAAGAAAAAAACATCAAAGGGAAAGTTAGCTGCAGAAAGACATAAAATTGCAATATGCCTTTCACCACATGAAGTGGCAAGGAAAGGCTAAGGCCTTGGCCTTTATTTATGACTGGTGGTTCTGCCTTTTATGATGATGTAAGCACAAGTGAACATGCTGACATAGAAATCGAGGATGCTTCTGTGGAAGTGCACCAGGATGAGCAAGATATTTGTGTAGCTGACGCTAATAAGGATGTTGTTGATGAGGATGTTATTTGTGTAAAGCAGGCACCAGTGAAATAAACAGTTATTGCCCATGATAAGGAGAAGCCTATTGCCATGCCTGGACACAAGACAAAAAAATCCACTTCTTATGTGTGGAATTATTTCTACCCAGATCCGGACAACAATTGTCAAGTCATCTGTAGAGGTAGGAACCTTAACCATCTACGAATCTCCTCTCTGTTACATCATCAAAAGCGCATACATCCAAAAAGTTTTTGTGCATTGTTTTGACTCATCTGCATGGTTTTGGATCCATATTTTTTTTTCAAAAATCACATAATTTTTTTTGTTTTGTTCCTACAGTATTATTAAACTCAATAACATTAATTTCCATTTGTTTCCAGTCAATTTTGACCACTTCACAGCTCACAAAATTGTTTTCATCCTGTTTAGGCCCAAAATTTGCATCAAGCCAGCTGGATGACTAAGCTGAGCGGTAGCAGTGGGCGGCACAAACACATGGCAGTTCAACTTCCAACATGGCACATAAGGAAACATATGTTTTCATTAATAAAAAGGCCTGAGGGAGTTGGAATATGTATGTAGTTAAAGGCAGGGACTGGAAGGGTTGATTGGTAGTAAATTTTTTTTATTCCAAAGCAAATTTATGAGTGAGGAGGTGAGAGCATTTAAAAAATATTTTACTCATTCACATCAGTCTTTGCCCCAGAAGAATCCTTAAGCACTATGCCTGCTGCTGCTGGGAGTGGATTTTTATCCAAGAAGGGGACCAGGAAGACTACTAGTAGTACTTTAAACAACAATTGTCTGTTAAACAATCCTTTACAAGGGGGAGCAAGTATGACAGCAGTCACCCTTTTGCATAGCAGATCACTGATGCCATAACATCTATGCTGGTATTATATGTGCTTCCTATATTTTCCCATAATTTAGTGGGTTTTAGACAGTTAATTGTGGTCCTGTGTGCCTGCTACCAAATCCCATCAAGATTCCACTTCACTAGAAAAGCAATTCCTAAAATGCCATTGTACCCACTGTCCACTTAACCACAGATATGTAGACAAGCTGAACAGAGCAAACGCAAGATTTAATACATAAGGTTTGTCATACGTTGTGTTCTTCTTCCCAATGGACACAGATCTGAAGAGATGCAAAGAGCTGTTGGTAAGCAAATTGTCAGCTCAAGTGGCACATGATGCAGCAATAATTTCACCTTCAGTTTCTCCAGCAAGTGCATCTGCCGAGAAAAAACTAAACTTTCCCAAAAGACCAAATCCAAAACCAACTCCAGATCCAAAACACAAGGAAATACAGGTCCAATAGCAAAACCAAAACACGGGGGTCGGCGCACATCCCTAGTAAGAAGACAGTTATGCATATATATTTTGGTGCTTAATAGGAGAGAACAATATATTGGGAGGGTGCAGAGGAAAAAATGGGGAGGTTTAGCAGAGGTACACTTGTGAGGAGCATAGACACAAATGGGGGGCATAGATACACATGGAGGGAGCATAGGCACACATGAGGGGGGCAGAGGCTCAATCTTATGTTACAGAATTTCATTCTAGACATGTTTGTGCACAATACTGTATGTTCTTATGTTCTTGAAAATTGCTGTCTGCACACAAAATAAATGTTGATATCACTGTGTTGAAAGCAATCAGCAACATTAAAGTTGCAAACAACATAACCAGGATAACCAGGGAGGCCATTGTAGAGAACAAGGTAGTCTTCCATTGACAGTCTCAGAATGGCCATCAGGGTATTGCAGCCTCCATCATCCTTACACATGGAGCTGCATTGCCTATTATACAGTTCAGAACAGGCACAGTTATTGTACATTGGTTGATCGCAAAATGTGGGCAGGGGTAATAATCTGAGTATATTTTGTATACCAAACATGACTTGAAAAAAAGGTAAATTACATAGAAAACACTACTTTTTTACTCTTAGCTTCCCTATAAACATTTAGAAAATCTGTACATAACAAGTGTAACACATGCAAAACCTGTGAGATCTGCATTCTGCTATAGGCATTACATTGTTATGCAAATAAATCAATTGACCTCAGCAATATATGAGAGGAGAGAATGTTCCCCATCATCATTTTCAGTATCTGGACTCAGCTCATAGTTTTATTACATGGACATGGATGTTCTCATACTGCTCTCAGTGTTTTTTCCAATAAGTAAGGACTGTAATAAATATCATATTTATACTATAAATACAGATTTTTCTCAGACTTTATCTAGTAACTGTTTTCTGATTTACAGGCGTCCTCTCTCAGACAATGCAGGAGTCAGGACAAGGGATGGTGAGACCTTCACAACAACTTAAACTGACCTGTACATGCTCAGGTTTTGAGTTAACCAGCTATCACATTAGCTGGATCAGACAGTCACCTGGACAAGGTCTAGAATGGATAGGACAAATAGAAGCTGGTGGTGCCACATATTATGCTGATTCACTCAAAAGCAGAACCTCAATCACAAAAGACAATGCCAAAAAAGAGGTCTCTCTCCAAATAAATACAGTGGAAGCTAAAGACACAGGAATGTATTACTGTGCAAGGAGACACATAAACAGAAAGTAATGAAAAGCTCATACATTATCCTATCCTGCATCTCTGTAATGGGAAATACAAAGCCACAAGAAGAACAGTGTTACTGAACTGTGGAAGAAAAATAAAAACAAGCTACAGTAGTAACATTGAAGGAGTCACAATGCTAATGGCATCACTTTGATTCCTAATATATTTAATTTATATATTACAGAAGATTGGCAGAACTTGAATATAAAAACATATGTGTAGGAAAATTGCGTAAAATACAGCTGCTAGAATCAACTGGTACAGGATAGGATCTATTGTACTCAGGCATATACTCTGCCTCATTGTCCATCTTTTCTCCTATCATTACGTAGCAGAGTGGATTAAAGGCCCGATTCACACTTAGGAATAGACTGAGATATCTCTCTCAACTGTGAACCTGAACAAACTATATTGCAATGCAAGGGGTGTAAATACATACATTTTTTTACATGTAGTGTAAATACTGGCTGCTTTTGCATGTAGCCCACAAATACTGCACAGCTTTATTATTACTCTACAATTTACATGTCAGTTTGGAAACACTCCTCCCAAATATAAATCTCTCTGCACAGTTTAAATCTGCCCCACCTGCAGTGTAGCATGGTTTCACCAAGATGATCAGTTGAGAGAGATATCTCTCTCTATTCCCAACTCTGAATCAGGCCCTAAGTGGGGAGGTAGCTCACTTGCACATTTCATGAAGGGCGCCCTCTCACTGGTGCAGTTGCAGAGTAAGCTACTGTACATGCTCCATGTTCCTGATGATTTATCTACTGTGTAGTCACAGATCTTTGGGAAAATGGTGGCTGCCCCTTTTCCAAGTGCCCAATTTTCCTTGAGTCACTCCCTGCTACACTCCCAGGAGCATATTCCATTGGGAGTGAGGTTTTAACTGCAAAAAAACCTTGCGCCCAATATTGGATTCCCATGGGTGGATGTGCTCCCAATACCTATGGTATTCAATTTGAAAATATGCAAGAAGGTTTTTCTGCTTAGAAAACCCCATGGTGTGAGAAAAATAAATACTTAATGGTCTGGTGGTCTCCACAGCTCCTGGTTACCTCCCCTCCAACTTTGCACTGGGGAGGGGACTGCTGGGAGGTGAGGGGGCAGTTGGCAGGGAAGGTGGCTGCTGGGAGATATAATACTCCTTTGCTGCTGCTTCCAGAGGCTCACATACATGGGGAAGGGGGGTGTCACATAGACACTGACACACACAAGGAATAACTTTCACAAGCTTACACATAATTGCTATTCTTGCACCTAATTGAATTTTGGATTACCATGGGTATATGTGCCCCCAATACCTATGGTATTCAATTTGAAAATATACAAGCAGGTTTTTCTGCTTAGAAAACTCCACAGTGCGAGAAAAGAAAAACTCACTGGTCTGGTGGTCTCCACAGCTCCTGTTTATCTCCCCTCCAACTTTGCACTAGGGAGGGGGCTTCCGGGAGGTGAGGGGGCTATTGGCAGTGGAGGGCTGCCGGGAGATGTAATACTCCTTTGCTGCTGCCTCCGGAGGCTCACACACATGGGGAGGGGGGGGTGGGGGTGTCACACAGACACTGACACACACAAGGAATCACTTTTACAAGCTTACACATACTTACACACACTCACACATATACTTACACACACTCACACATGTACTTACACACACTCACACATGTACTTACACACACTCACACATGTACTTACATACACTCACAGATGTACTTACACACACTCACACATGTACTTACATACACTCACACATGTACTTACACACACTCTCACATTATACTTACACACACCGCTGCAGCAGACCAGATCCCAATGCTGGAGGAAGAAGACTCCGCTTTAGAAGGTGAGTAATTAATGACTAATTAAGCTAATTGGAAACTTTTAATTGCTTAATTATTCATAAGGGGTGTGCCGTAGGGGTCCAAGAGCAATTCCTGACCATTTTTCCTAAAAACATGGATTTTTGTAAAAATTGGTCGTGCTGTAGGGCTGCAAGGAAAGAACCTCCTAACACTCAAAAAATGATAAACCCTTGAATTGCTATTCTTGCACCTAATTGAATATGCCTCCCAGAGATCTATTTCTTTATTGCCCTTCCTGTAGTCTGATGCTGAGGACAAAGGGATTATTTAACTTAAAACTGTACTGTAAAAGTATAATGATTCAAATGACATGAAGTTTCAGAAAATTTAATATACTCAGGTATAAACAAACAAAACAAAACAAAACAAAAAAGCAACATATAATGGACACTGAAATTCGGGAAATTCTAATTTGTAAAAAAAATATGGATCCCCCTTAAAATATAAACTTTATTAGATATATATTAAAATATAGCTCTAATACTATCTAGACAGACAATTGATGCAGCACCATATTTATTTAATTAGAACAAAGGTGCTAATAAGTGATTGCTTATTAAAGAAAAATCCAAAAAGACATACAAGTAACAAAAACATCTTAAGCATGTATCTTTTTCATATAAAAAAAGTAGGTTAATTAATGTTTGGTGAGTTATAGCAGACAAATTAAAAACAGCATAATGTTCTGTAAATATAAAAAAGTTAAATAAATAACAGAAGTCTGAACAGTAGAAACGATGATAAACTGATATTGTTTAATAAATTAATAGGAATTGGCAAAAGTCTATATATAACAAAATTGTGTCAGTTAAGCTTTTATGAATAAGGTCCGATTAATTTAAGGACTCAAAAAGTAGGGATGGAGAGACACAAAAATTATAATTTGCTGGGGCACGCTTGATCACAGTGTTATATTATGTTTATTTCAATATTAACTAGAGATGATCGGGTCCGATTCTCCGAGAACCGGACCCACCCGAACTTTGAGATCCAGACCGAGATCCGAATGCGGCTCGAGGCTTCCCGTGTGACTCGGATCTCAAAATTAGGGAAAAAGTCATCTTCCCGCCATCAGATTCTCGTGGGTTTTGTATTATATAAAGGTCCTTGCGATCGGCGCCATTTTCACTCCGGCTGTGGAAAGAGAAGCTAGCAGATGTGCAGTTATTGTATCACTGTCAGTAGAGATGAGCGTGTTCGGATTTCAGAGATCCAAACCCACCCGAACTTAGGGATTCCGAGTCAGATCTGAGTCGGCTCGGGTTTTCCTGCCTGACTCGGATTTGAAAATGAGACAAAACTTCATCCTCCCGCTGTCGGATTCTCGCGAGTTTTGGATTCTATAAAGGTTCCCGCGATCGCCGCCTTCTTTCATTCTGGCTATGGAGAGTGAAGAGGTAGGGAGCTGGGAGCTATGCTGCGCTGGTGTGTGGCTGCTGTTGTGCATTGTGACTTCTTGTGACTACTACTAGGTTGTGCTGGGAGCTGTGCTGCATAATTGAGGTTGTCCTGTCCATAGGGGCTGGCTGGCTGTTATCCATAGGGGCTGGCTGTTGTCCATAGGGGCTGGCTGTTGTCCATAGGGGCTGGCTGTTTTGAGGTTGTCCTGTCCTTAGGGGCTAGCTGGCTGTTATCCATAGGGACTGGCTGGTACTGGCTGTTGTCCTGTTCATAGGAGCTGGCTGGCTGTTCTGCTGTGTTGTCCAGGGGGTGCTCTGTCCATCAGGGGTGCTCTTCTTCACAACCAGTGTAAAAAAATAAAATAAAATTGTGTGTGCGTAATTGCATATTAGCCACACCACCAGTGTGAAAATAAAAACAATTTTTTGTGTGTGCATGTTAGCCTGCCACACCAACAGTGTGAAAATAAAAACAATTGTTTGTGTGTGCGTGTTAAGGGGCCTATCCATTACCCGACTCTGTGAATAATCCAACCAAAACCAGGCAGGTAATGGATAGCTGGCAAGCACCAGTGATGCGCATGCATGCTGGGTCCTTGCCGACCCCAACTGTCTACTGAACATCCCCGACGCTTGTCAGATTTGGCAAGTTCAGAGATAGGAGGTCGGGCTCCTTCACTGAATGACGTTCAGTGACTGCCGTTCAGTGCAGGCACTGCACCTCGGTGACCTGAAGGTCTGAATGCTAGACATTCAGGACCTCATTCAGAGTCGGTCGTAGCGGCCGCACGGTCGTACGCATCCGATGTTTTTCTTTCTGCGGCTGCGCACAGCTAGCTGTGCGCATGTGCGTATGAGCTCTACCGATGAAAAATACTGTGGGTCGTAGGGCTTCCGACACGGAAGTGGATAGCTAAAGTTGATTGACAGGAAAGACCGTTTGTGGGAGTATACGGGGGTGGTGGTCTGCAAACGGAGGCATTCTTCAGCGTTTCCAGGCGTTTTAGGGGAGTGCATAAATTATCTGCTTCGTACGATCAAGAATTGCGGATGCATGACAACGTCACTCTACGAACAGGATGATCGTCCAGGCTAAGGTAGGCAAGAAGCCACAACAGTACAATCGTTAATCCGATGTTACTTGTAATGTTTCTAATTGGAACCACACAAACCAAGCAGCTAAGATTGATGCATTGTAACTATTAACACTGCTAATTACCTTGTAACTGATTTCACTTGAGTGTACATTAGGGAATTCGTAACACAAATGTTTATTTGTGCTTTTTTAACTTTTTTTTTAAAACAGTTTTTTAAACATCTAGCATTGTGTTTTGCGTAGCAGCCTTTTCAGATACCATACTTTTTAAACCTTGTATACATTGATATAGTAAAATATAGACATTTTTGAACCAAATTTTTTTATTTTTTGGAAATTAGCCTTTCAGCAGACTTTAACTAACAATTGTTAGGGCAACATTTGCATATAATTTAAATAATCGGGAAAAAAAAATAAAAAATTATAAAAAAAAAAAGAGCTTGAGACATTGGTGACAAGAAATATGGGGACTGGACAACAGGTGAGGGGGGAGATATCCAAGGCTACTTTTCGTCGTTTGGGCCGGCTTGGAGGAAGAGGTAAGCTATGGACAGCCGACTGGCGTGTAACATGCTGTAGATGGGATTTCCTCTGGCCTAGGCATAGGGCTCTCCATACTTGCGGGGGTGGCTGTTACCCATGCATCCTTATTTGCCTAAATACAATGCTCACCTTTCCTGCATTCCGTAATCACTGCGTGGGTTGGGCTAGATGTGAGCGCATCCCTGGATTGGTTACCCGTGCATCCTTATTTGCCTAAATACAATGCACACCTTTCCTGCATTCCGTAATCACTGCGTGGGTTGGGCTAGATGTGAGCACATC